>CM061034.1:0-1460000 GCA_030763125.1 Hippophae gyantsensis | reverse complement strand
AAGCTCTATAACTTCTTCGTCCTCAAAAATTTCCTTGTGAGACAACTATCGATTTCCACGACCTCGGTCTCGTCCTATAGGGAATCTGTTGGGTAGTTGGTTATTCAACTGCACTTGTTGTCGAGGTAAAGCTCGCTCAACAGGCCGTTGATTCATGCCTTCAACTGCTGCATGTTCGCGACAAAACTGTTCCAGAGGATGCCTCATTTCCCTAGTTATCTGAGTAACTTTGGCATCAAACCTAAGTTCTTGCTCCAATAGGATCTTTGTCTCCATCGTGTCGACCATTTTCACCATTGTTAGCCATCGAATCTTGGAAAAATCTTAAGCTCTTATACCAATTTGGCGTAGTAGCCGTAAACAAGAAACGAAAATTCTGGACAGAGCTTGATTAACTATGAATCAACTAAAACAAGTCTGCCGTTACAGAGAGCTCAAGTTCCTTTTCTGAAAATTATAAAATCAACTAACTATTCCCCTTCCTTCACTCTAGCCTATAAACAACGCAAAGGCAACGTTGTTCTAAAGAGCCAAAATGCCACATCACACAAGCAAACAAAATAGTAAAACCAAATTGTACCGGATATGCTAAGCACGACTTTAGGGAAAGGAAATAAAGGAACTAAATGAGAACATAAATGACATATAAACCCACTAAATTAATATATATGGTAATTTTCTATTGTCATACATATGGAAATATGGAAAAGCAATCCATTTCCATCAAATGACCCAGCAGCTCTTCCACCATCCGGGCTCCCTTCCTCCCTATGCTATGCTACCCCCAGTACAGGACTCTGACTTTGAAATTAACTTAAGCCTCAACCAGCATCTTTTTTTAAATATCTAACAAAGTTGTGATTTACTTTATATAATTACAACAATGTTAGTGAGAAAAAATGCTTTGAGAAAAAATTGAGGCAGCATGGGAATAAAATCAGAAAACATAGTTAATACAATGATAGTGTGAGTACTTTTCACAAATCAATTGGTGAAGCATGGTGAATGCAGATATACCAATGACCATCAATCCTTTCAAACATGTTTGTTACAAACTGTCCCCCCCAGCTACTACCTTTGGTCCTAACTAATTCAATACAAGTAACATAACCAATTTCCCCTCTAACATGAACTTGAACATCTTTTAACTCAATATCCAGAGGAAATTCATAGTTAACCCATACATACTCCCAACTCGTCATAACATCATCATAGCCAGATATTCCCCTGGCACCTGGATGCACACAGCATACATCATTCGCTTTTGCCCAAAGGCCTTGCATTGCAGCTAGATCCCCATCCCTAAATGAGTTGTAAAATCGAGAATTTGTTGCCAATACTGAGGATTTACTGTTCTCGTGGAGATGTTTAAGGTTATCCCTGATTTTCGCTGCTCTAGCATAGTCTTCCTCTGCAATAGCAATATGCAGATCTCGCTCAAGAATTTGCTCGTTCAATATGATGCTCTCACCACTTAAGCTGCCACCCTCAAAGTCTTCACCTTTCACTTGACATGGCCTTTTGGATAGCAACCGACAATCCGGGATAAAAGATGCTGCACTGGAAAAACAAATAATTAGAAATGTCCAAATGTCTAAATTGGCCAATAAAATCATTTTTTTTGTTCCCCCTCTTCCTCTTTATTTTTTCCCTTCTCTTGGAGTTATCGCTAAAGAAATAGCAGATAACATACAAGTATGAAATGGCAAGGCAGAAAAGACTTACTAGAAATTCCAGGTTCCATATATAGATGACAGTGACCGGGAAAAGGATGAAGCATTCGTCCTCTTCCAAAAGTTTTAGAAAGAAGAAAACAGGATTGCCTTTGGGGAGATGGCGAGGAGATATGACATAGCATCCGGACATTATTAATACATGAACATGGCAGGTCTACCTGTGGAAAAATTACCTGAAAATGAAGATCAAAACTCTACCAATTAGCTTCATAATGAAGCTGAAGACTTACATAAATGTTCCAATCACATATAGGGCACATTAAATGTGTTTCTTTTAAAAATAGAAGTGGTTTGAAATAAACTGGATTTGCAAAAAGTGGTTTAATTTAGGTGATTGCTACAAAATTATTTGAAGTGGTTATGAATTATACTTGATAATTATTTTAGCAAGTAGCATGCATAATTATGGGAACTTACTTCTCTTAAAAAAACAAATAATATCTCTCAAAATTTTTAAAGAAGTTCATTTATAGATTATCAAACACTTTTAGAAGTATTTCAAACCAATTTCAAAGCACTTCAAACTCAAAGGAGAAGCAGTTACAGACAGGCTCGTGATCATATGCAAAACTTTGAACTATCAATAAAATAGGTTGAGATTGGCATATGATATGTAATTGTAATCAAATACCTCAAAAAAATAGATAATCAAACTACACCGAGTATGCAACAAAACTCAAGAGTTCCCGGGTTTTCGAACAAATTGACAGAGACACGTGAATGTAGAAGATGTAGAAAGGGGAAAAGCGGAACTCACATTGCATAGGAAGCTATATCCAGAAAGCGCCATCCTCAAGGATGTTGTTCACGAAGGTTTTACGATAAACAATTAGGGTTACCTTCAGGGTTTAGGGTTCTGAGTAGGGATTTGGAACCCCAGGGAATAAGGATTCACTTTGGTCTTCTGGTTATTTTCGAAGAAGCCACTCTCGAGAAATTGGATTATGACAATTGTAGTTATGGGCATTAAGGAAGTGGAGAGCTATGGGCTGGACTGTGTTGTAAATTTAAAGATCTGTAAAATTGATGGAGCAAGCCGAATGACTATTCTGGTTTCCAGGAGAACTGGTCCATTATAGAATGTAACTCTTTAAAGTATTGGCTATCTGGGCCATATCATGGTCCTTCTAGAAAGTAGGTCATTTTCCTGTCTTGCATGAAAATGAAGAAAGTCATTATGTTTACATCCCACAAAATCCCATGTACATATTAAATTATTTATGTACATGTGAGTTTTGAAAAATAAAAATAAAAAATTCTCAAAAGAAAATATGGGGGATCATTCTATCTTTATATGAAAGGAAGATACATCAAATACTTATAAGTCATTAGATGAGTGGCGGATGTATTAAGTGGTTAGGTGAGATACATAATTCATTTTAATTTTTAATAAATAATTTTTTAGATATTATAATAATAAATAAATTAATACATTAAATAAAATTATATTTTTAATACTTAATATATTTATAAAATTTAATAATTTAAATATATGTTTATTAAAATAATATATAAATAAAATATTTTTTTAATTAAAATTAATAATAATTAATAGTATTTTTTATTTTATATATATATATATATATATATATATATATTATATATTTAGATGTAAATTTTATGTCCCGGTTAGATCACATATTTATTCAACAACCACCTAACAATACATGAAACATTGAATGTGATATAGAATTTTCAAAAAATTTACAGATATTAAGTGCTATCAACTTTTATTTAAAATTTATTAAGCATCAATTAAAACTACTTTTATTTAAAATTTATTAAGCATGATGTGTCAGAGATAAGTTCAAGTGTCTGATCAAATGAACAATCTATGGCGAAATTCTAAACTTATAGATTTGGAATTTACATAAATAGTTTATTTTTAAAGTAAAATTTAATATTAAAATTAACTTAATAAAATTAAAAATTGAGTTATTAATTATATTCAGTACAACAAATGGACTTAAAATAATTACTCGTTTGTCATTTCGTCTGATGGCTCCTAACGAATAACATTCCAAGTCTAGAAAGGTGTACACCCTACCCTGCCACTAATTATTAGCCCGTTTTGATTGGTTTTTTTTTTTAATGTTACTCTTTAAAAAAATCTATTAAGGCATGTGATATATAATGATAAATTAAATTATTTTAATTAATAAATAACTATGATATTACTTTTTAACATCTTTTCCATAATACAACCATGGCTTAATTTCAAATGATAATTCAAATTCAAATTGATGTACTTTTTCCCTTTCAATATTATATTTCAGGAAATTCAAAATGTTCATGTCTGCTAATATTGTCAAACTTTTTTTTTTCCAAGTTTTATTTTGGGCTCCGCTGCCGCTGGTCAATTAAATTATTTTAAAAAAATCGATTCTATATTTGACTTAGTAGTCGTGTGATAAATTTGAAAGTCCAACTTTTATATATTTGACCAAATAATGAACCCCAAGTTATGAGCATAGGCAGAAATTTCCGCTCATGGACCCCAATTCTTTCTTTTCCCATTTAAATATATAATATATTTTTAAAAAATACGTATACCCTATACGTATTTTTTAGTTTTTAGTAACTAATTAAAGTTTTTTACAACTAAACAACTTTAAATATAAAATTGATAGGATATTAAATTTTTCAAAATATTATTTATCTCAATTTCCCATATTCACTTGGTAATAAGGCTTATTATACTATCATTTTAAATTAAAAATATAATTACTCTATAAAAAATATAATTTAAAAAAATTATCATTTTAAAAATCTCTATTTTAAAAAGTTAGAAAAGCAAACAAAATAAAAACACCATTGCAAAAAAAGGAAATTCCCTATAAATAAATAGTATTTCAACAATTACGTGAATTAACATAGGTAGCATGTTCACGTATGTCATACAATATACCCTTTTTATTTTTAATATAATGACAATTCATTTCCTATTGTTAATTTCATTTAATTTTAAAGAGTTTAATGAATTTTATAAAGAAATGTAAATTTTTTAAAACAATAAAAATAATATTTTATTCCGATATTTACAACAAAATATTGTTAGGGTCGTCTGCCCCCCTCTCTCCTTCTTTTTATTGTTATCTCCGCCCCTTGCATATTCTGTTTTTATTCAGATCTCTTTGGGGAGAGGGACCCCTTTAAGGATAGTTCTTTTTCAGTTGATACTTTCTATTTCTTTGTTTTTCTTACTTTAGTTTTATTTTTAGTAGAGAATTTTGTTTAATAAATAATCTCTTGTCATAACTATAATAATTTAATTGGTTAGATTTTAATCTATTAAATTTAAATCCATTGTGTTTTTACATCTATCCTATCTTTTATTAGATAATTGTTTATATATTTCTATAAATATAAGATCTATAAAGATTTAACAAGTTATAAATATTCTTATTAACTTAGAGTTTTATTAATATATTTATTTAAATAGTTATGATTAATAAAAAGCGATATCTAAATATGATAAAGTTGAAAAATCTATGATTTAATGGTACTTTTAACGTAATAATTTGTTCCTTGTGTGTAATTTGTTATTTAATTTTTCAATATGTATTAATTAGTTTTAATTGAATAAATGATTTTCTTGTTATATTTTTTAATTTAATTTTTAATAAAATATATATTATTTTTATTAGAATAAAATAAAAAATACATTTAAAATTTTTAAAAAAATGTCAAATCAATATATTTTTATAATTTAAAAAAATTTAACACATAATTTCATGTAAAATATTATTCAATTAAACATCGTTAAAAATTTACAATTATTTTGATCCGTTTAATATTAAAATTTATTTAATTTGATTACATTTAATGTTATTTTTATTATTATAAATTTTTATATCGTTATTATAATAAATTTCCTTAAATTTTAGAATAATTTAAAATTTTATTTAATAATTAAATGCCCTAATACTTTTAATATTACTCTCTAAGAAATTGTTTCAAAAATAGTGCGCAGAAATTATTTTAAAAATATTGCAACCTTACTTCTATCCATGAAAAAGCAAGTGCTCTTGTAGTATGAAAAAAACATATAATCCTAGGATATTGGGAACAAGAACAAGACTGCTTGTAATTTCTTCATAACTTTATCGAATCTGATAAAATATTCTTTAACTGATATTGTGATTTGGAGTGTAACATGGTGGTACCACCACTTTCACATGGAAGAGTGATTTAAATAAAGTGTCGGGTGGTGTTGGTTGGAGAATACCAGGTGGTCACGTGCACGAGGCCGACTCGGCCGTTTATTTGTCGGCTGAGTCTTATGCCGATTGAATCGAGCTGGGTGTTGTGACTTGGAATTGGAAATAATAATGAAAAATCCATTGTGATATTAAATTTATCTTTGACCGTTGACTTAAAGTCAATTTTGCTACACCCCATTTAGCGTTATATTTCTTTTCCTTTTTTTTTTTTTTAAACAAAAGTTATATTATGAATAGATAATAAATCACAATTCACACGTAATACATCACTATAAGTATTATAGACACCCAAGCGATTAAAATCGATAGTAAAGTAATTTTGAAAATAAATAATATTATCTATGCGTTTTTTATTTATTGGTATGTATAATTATTTACTAATATATTATAAATGATACAGAGGCCACTGATATTATATATATATATATATAATAATAGTACTCTTTGTGCATGATGTCAAGAAAAAAAAAGTTTAATTAATTATGCTTTTAAAGTTTAAATGTACAAAAAAAAAAAATCTTAATTATATTAGGCATTAAAGAGTAATGACATGATAGGCACTCAAATGGTTGACAGATATGTTATGATCAATAAGTGTTTGGATTGCATGATTCTTGAAAAGAAAAAAAGTCTTAATTTGGATGGGACTTCTTAGTCTACTCTATAACAAGATGGCAGGTATCAAACTTCTCCCACTTGCAATTAAATTTCCTATTTGTAGATTCAAATTAATAGTTCGAACACATACGTTAAACATGATACATTAAAACGGCTACAATCGTTTAAGCCGTTGGAAACGCTCAGTAGTACCATGAATAGTAAAACATATATTGAATAATAACTGGGAGATTATATATATTTGTCATTTAACTTAGTTTTAAATTCATAATATTCACTTATGTCAATACATACGTACTTTTTAATAATACATATAGTCACATTATATATATTAATTAATTCAATTAATTTAATCAAATAAAAATCGAATTAAATTTGATTCAAAATTAGTTTATTTTAAATAGTTAAAAAAATTTAATTCAATTCAAATAATTTTATTATCTCGAAATCAAATTAAAAATATTATAATTTTATTATATATATCTAAAATATAGTGTATAATATTATGATTTTAAATTACTAAAATCTAAAATATGGTATAAAGTATTTTAAATCTTAATTTTTAAATAATAATATAATATGATATTATTAATGTGTGGTTTTTTTGTAAATTTTTAATTATTGTAACATTATTTTTTATTATTTTATGTAATAATATTTGTATGGATAAATTTTTATATCATTAAAAATATTTTTTAATTAAGAAATAATTTAAATTAATTAAAAAATTATGTAACTAATAATTTAAATCATTAACTTATTATTTATGTTTAACTTTTGGAAACTATTTTTCAAATTAAATTCTAATTAAAATTGAATCTTAAACTAAACTAACCCAACCCTAATATATACCAACTCCAGTCACAGATTAAATCAAATCAAATCAGTAACGGAATGTTTGTCCAGCATATTGTTTGGAGCCGCACTTGTGACAATTATTACGAATGTTAGCCGCTTTGTTTTAAATTCAAAATTTTAAAAATTTCAAATTAGGACGATTGAGTCTGTTAACATCGTTTCTCGAGCTTCAACTTCTTCAATTATTGGTTGGTCTTCCTATAATTCAGCCCAATCATATCATAGAAAAGATTAGCTTCCATTTCATTCTTTCTTATATTTTGATCGACTTAAATTCTCATTTCATGGTGAAATAATAATTTTTTAAAATAAATTTATTTACTATAAATTATAATTTATGTATTAATTTTTTATAAAATATAATTATATAAAAATAATTGTATTTATGATTAAAAAATAATATATTTATAAATAATATTATATCATATTATTTATAATTTATTAAAAATTTATAATAAATAAACCTCTTTTACCAATAAATACTAATAAATATGATTAATATTCATACTATTTAATACAATTAGATGTAATTTATTTGAAGTATGTTAGAAAGCATGACAACTTGTTTTATAATTCAAATTTACGATTTAAAGGTATTTAGTTTTATCCTTTTATCTTAAAAAACACTTATTTATTTTAAATTTAGTTTATAATTTTACATTTGATATCCAACTTTTTTGTATAATTATATATAAAATAAAAAATATATAAAAATTTGTTATTTTACTCGAAATCAAACATATGGTTAGAAATATCAACGGGGTGAAACATGATTGAAATTTATGTTACTCGAAATTAAAATCTATGAATATAAATTTAAATAATCACAAATCAGATAATGGTTATATATTCGAAACCATAAAAATTGAATTTTAATATATTTTTATTTTAAAAATATTAAATTTAATAAAAAAGTTAATTATAATAATGTGCTATGTTGTTTAATATATTTAATCTTATTTTACTTCATAAATATTAAATTATAAATATTTTTTTCTTAAATATATATAAAATATAATATTTAATAAAACAAATTTATATGTACTTTGGTAGGATTCTTCCACCTTTTTATCTAAATCCAAAATTTTAAATAAAATAATAACCAAATTCAAAACTCAATCTAAAATTTATCATCTAAAATTTAATCCGTTCAGTTATTATTTGTGGTTAATCAAATCCATAGATAATTTTTACATCTCATACATGTGATCAAAATTTTACAAAACATATACTGTACTGTAAACTCTAATGTGAAATTATAATAAAAACATTATAATTTTTTCAATGGTAACAAAAAAAGCAATTTGTGATAAATCTTACGAGCAACAAACTTTTAGTGTACATGTACGATTAAAAGTAATTTTACAAAGTGTATTTAACAAATTTTTTTCATATAAATTTCAAACAAATTAATTACTTCAAATTTTATATAATTTAAATTTAGGTAATAAAAATAAGATTATATTGCTTTAAAATATTACATAATTTTATATATTTTTTATTTAAAAGATTGATATTTAAATAAATATTTTCTCTCTTCTTTTCTCTATAAATCTCAAAGGCCGAGATATGCGAGGGTAAAAAAATGGATCATTGATCGTGTCCAAGTTATAATACATGTAAAATATAAAATTCTAAAAAAATCATTGTGATTGATTTATAGATTCATTTTTAATTAAAATAACATTTTACATAAATGTTATTTTTTAAATATATCAAATAATAATTTATATGATTTGAAAAAATATAAGTGAATTTTATCACTAGATGAACCACATTTTTACTTATATTCACTTTATGTCCAATAATATAACTTTACAACTAGTGCATAATTACACCATTGGGTATATAAGTTGTCAAGTATGTATAAATTTAAAAATTAAAATTTTATTTTTTATTAATAAAATTATACATTTATATACTGACCAATATATGTTAATGAAGATTGTACCTACACATTTTCACAAAGAATATATATTATTGCAAATAATCCCTTAATATCCCACCCCTACTTAGTAGGAGTAGATTTTTGATCATTTAAAGATTCAATGTAACTTTCATTATTTTCTTCATATATATAAATAATCTCTCTCATAATTATCCATTTTGTCACACATATAATATGGATCATTACAATTTTTTTACCCCTTGAATTAACCTCTACTTTTTATGAATTTTTTAAGCTTCCGTTGCTTAAGAATATCCTTTTTCAAATTCATCTTCTTTAGATCCTCTTTTAAGTCTCTAATTACGTCGATCTTTCTTTTGACCACTAAAGAGTGCCTTTTCGCTATTTTTTAATGAGACCTCGTGTATTTTCTTTGCCAATGCTTCTTAATTAACCAACAATTTTTCTAAAATTATCGAAGAATATTGGTTTAGCTAACCTTACACGACATTAATAATTCCTTTATAGTCATGATTTTATCCATGAATAATAATTCTTCTTATTCTATACTCATAAATATTAACAGTAGAATCTAACTCTAAGATCTCTTGACAAAGAGTATTTACATTTACCTTATTGAAATAGCCATTAATTAACATCTCTTTATTGTTTGATTAAAAATAGCTCATTCTTCATAAGTTGTAACCTTGTATCATTCTTGTTTGAGAAGAATACTGAAAGAGTATCCCATAACACTTAATATGCTCCAATAATTGATCCTCTATTGAAGCCTTGATTACGTAAATAACCTTGCCTGCTTTGATACTTCACTTTCAAAAAGCGGCAGCATCTTGTGGTGGTATGACCTTCTTACCTCCACGATCTTCCATGAGTCATAACCTTAAAGGTATGGTTGTATATATAACGATCACATGTTATAATTATTATTATTGAACTTATTACTTATCCATTGTAGTCCAAGAAAACTTAATTTCAAACAAGTTTTACAATCCTCTACGATTGTGCATTACCTACCTAAAGCTCTAGTAAAGATTTGAATTGTGATCGACCCATTATGATACCAAATTGTTAAGATTTTTGAGTAAGAAAAAATACTACTTAATTTATGACTAAAACATTTTACTTGCACAACTATTACATTTTCTCGCAACATATTTTAGTACACTCGCTTATCTCACAAAATATTTATTAATCTTTCATATTTCTTTTAAATTTTTTTTGTTTACACACACAAAATAAGACCATTATCTATATATAGACATGGTAGGTTTCTTACTATATTAATTAATATTTAGAATTTTTTAGTACGGTGATATAAAAAAACTAACTAATTATACATTTAGAATGTTGTTTGAATTTTCTAGATTAAAATTCTCTAAAATAATGGAGAGAAAGTTGTGTTTATATTTAACAAAGTGTCTATCTTCAATTCCAAATAGATCCTTCTCTGGTTGCAAGTCTCACGACATTTTTTCTCCATTCTCAACATTTCTTCACGTACCATAACTAATATTTTGAGTAAGACTTCAATTTTTGCATTTAACATGCTTGTTCGAAGGTTAGGTTTAAATCGATGTAGACATAATAATTAATAAATTAATTAAATAAAATAAAATTGAGCTAGAATGAATCATCTTATTATTTTTTTAGTTTTATAAATATATAAATTAATTTATAACGTTTTAATTTTGATTTTAAGTTTTTGAACTCTAACATATTGGGTTGTTTTCTTTCGATATTTTAGCTGTATAACTTTTATATTAAATTTGATGTAATGAAGTGTATTGCATTAAATTTGGTATGAGATTATTCATCACATTAATATTATTCATGTATCAATTTTTTTTAAAGAAAAGAAATTTTAATTTTTTAATATATATAAAAAATTAAAATTAAATATATAATATAAAATTAATAAAAAAATTATTAAATATAAATTTGGTGTAACTTGTGGTACAATAAAATAAATATTCTATTATAGAAATTAATATAATTTTTAATATAATATTTGATTTTGTGAGTTAAAAAAAGTAAAAATTTAATATAAATTTTGGTATAAATTTGGGATGGTTGTATGTTGAATTAATTTTTAAATCTTAAAATTTTCAAGTGTAATTCTTTTACTATGTTAATGAAATATTTTCTTGTATTAAAATAAATAAATAATAAAAACTGTGTGCAGGCCTTGGCATGGTCTTCGTTTCATAAATCCAAAACCAAACTAATTTTAAGTTTTTATAATATTATTAAACATTAAATTTAATTCAATAAATTTTTTGATTAAATTATGTCATTGTAATTTAATTTTGGTTAGTTTATTTTCACTCATAAATTATATTAATTATTATTAAATTTACATATAGATTTTATAATTTGGGTTTCTTATATTTTAAAACTTCATACATATATTTTAAGTTTTTAAAATATATTATTTAATCTCATATTTTTAAAATTTTAAAAATAAAAGTTAAAATTTGATTCAGTATACATATTTTATTAATTAAGTTAAAATTTCTGTATTAATATTTGAAAATTTAATCAAAAAATTATAAAATTTAAAAATTTGAGATTAAATTTTTAAAAAAATATATAATTTTTAAGATTTAAAAATTGAAGAATTTATATATATATTTATTAAGGGCTAATGTAGTTTACCATAAATTTTTTCCTTCTTTTATACTGTGGAACTTTCTATAGCTCTGTGTATTTCGCTGTCACACTCACTTTCGTGGTAATAGGCTAATTAGTAATTGCAGATAGAGAGAGTCGCGTAATCCTCGCGTAGCGGCGATCTTTCTTACTTTTCGTTGTTTTATCTAGTTTAATTTATTTTGATTTATCTTCAAGTGTATTTCAAAAAGAAAGAAAAAAAGAAATTAATATATATATATATATATATCTCTTCAAGTGCTTGTTTATAAAGGAGGTTTTATGTTTTTGTATCTCCAACTGTCTTCCTAACGTGTTAAACTCGCGTGCATACAAGCAGATAAATAAAAGCGAGATCAAAAGAGAGAAGAAAAAAAAAAAGAGTGAGAGAAACAAATCGTAAAAGCCCTTTTCTTTCTTTCTTTGGAAATTCTCATTGTTCCTATGAATTTTTGATCTTCCAAATTACGCGCTATTGCACCTCTACTCAAGGCTGCGTTATACACTCCACTTATTATAGGACTTTGATTTATTGATATTGGATTCTGAGGCTTATCAGATCCCGTGCTTGAAAATCGGATTTTGATCCGTTTTCCCCTGGGATTGTTGATTTTTATTAATTTGGGCTCTTGTATTTTGATTACGGGAGGGAATAGAGAGTCAGTTTTTGGGTAATTAAGGATGTGGACTTCAAAAACCGTTTGGTTGTGAAGTAATATGGAACTGGTGGTTACAACTTACAACGAGAAGAAGATGACGCTTTACATTGGTCGCGAATCGTCAAAGGTCGGTCTCCATTTCTAATTGGATTTTTTCTTTACAATCTGATTCATATTGTCTCTGCGGTTTATTGATGTGGTGCTTTTGAATACTTGTGATGCTGTTATTGATTCGTTTATTTTTTTGTGTTATCTACTTTTGGGTTTGACGAGCAGCTATGGAAGAGAATTTGCGCAGAGATTACTACAGAGATCAACCTACTTGCCGAGAATTGGAAATATCTTCTCGCAGGAATTGTTTTCCAGGTCTGTTTATTGACTCAGCTTCGTGAACACTTGAACATTGATGTTCAAAAATAGGAATTACTCTCTTGCCCCTACCACGCTTGTATCTTTTTTAATTTTATTTTGCTTCTTTTGATATTTAACATGGACTTGATTTGATTCTCCTTCTCTCTAGTTTTGTAAGCTGGATTGTTGAGTCCTATGTTGTCGTCGTCAAACTTTTATGGCCTCTGGAATTTGAAGAGTGCTTTCATTCATTGTTCTTATGTTTGTATTTTGGGGTTTGACGATAACTTAAATGATGAGCAATAAGTTAGCTTCCTATTGAAAAATAAAATAAAATAAACTAGGAACTGGTTATTGGTTGCAATCATGGTTTGTTGCATGTTATTACTTTTAGTTGAGGGAAGATTTATCTATGCTCTAAGGAAAAAAAACAAAGTTCCTTCTGATACAATGGATTGCTTTTAATCAATTATTCAGGGAAGCTGTTATCTGATTTTCAATTATTTGATCAAGATTCGCCACTGTCATTTTTGATGATTCAGCCTCCATTGAGGAGAAAATTTTCCTTACTCCTTGAATTAGTGATGATGTGATATTCTAAACTAATGAAATATAAGATAAGTGTAATTATTTTTTTGAAAAACACAAATATCCAATACTTGATAAAAAGAGCAAGCAATGTGATCAGTGGACAGTATACGGCAGGAGTATGAATAATACATCTCTCTTGAGTGTTTGGTTTTCGGTTTTACTCTTGTCTGGTTAAAGTTTCTTATATGTAAAATTCTTTATGGTTGCAGTACATACATGGTTTGGCTGCTCGAGGGGTTCATTATATACATAGGCCGGGACCAACTCTTCAAGATGTTGGCTTCTTAGTTCTTCCGGTAAGCATCAGTTTTATTGGAAATTTTCTTCATCATGTCTAACTTGAAGAATTTTAAGGGTTGCATTTGATGTTTATATTTTTGGCAATTTGGTAGTTGGGGGAGACCTTATTATTATTCTTTTGTGGATCATTTTGCTGTAGGAAGTACTTTCTTTTAATTAATGCAGTTTGAAATACTTGCAGGAGCTTGGCAAGGAGAAAGCTTATATCAGTGAAACATTGTTCTCCTTCATCTTTTTATCCTTTGTCTTGGTAATATTCAATTTCTTTTTGCCTTGTCTGTATTATGGATCATCTACTTCTATCTGCTTGAATTCTTATTCCATTTTACTTGTCGTGAATCAACAGTTACTCATAGATCTGATAATACACTGATGAGTTTGAATTTGGTAATGAACTTATGATCAACTCATGACAATACCTCTTTTGCCATGTGGTGATAAATATTGTGTTGCTGCAACTATTATCATTGTTACGTATGAGCATTCTCCTCTTATGTTGGTTAATATTTATTTTCTAATGTTGAGCTATTTTGTACAGTGGACATTTCATCCCTTTATTTTTAAGAGCAAAAAGATCTATACGGTTCTACTCTGGTGCAGGGTTCTGGCATTTCTAGTTGTAAGTGATGGTTTTACTCCTTTTGCAACTACTTTTGATGTCTTTGGTTCAATGTTTTTGCATTGGTTTTCTTGCACTATTTTAATAGAAACCATGATCTGAGTTTTTTCCTTCCCGACTGTTCTTTTCTATATTTCCCTCTGCAGGCTTCTCAATTTCTCCGAATAATTACATTCTATTCGACCCAGCTTCCTGGCCCAAATTATCATTGTCGTGAGGTACATTGTCTTTGTTGCAGATCATCAGATGTATCACATATATCTTGTTACACTTGACATGTTTTTAAATTTTATTTTGAGAAGTGAAGAGGAAAAAACGCCAATAACGTTGAACATATTCTTCTGTATTCAGGGCTCAAAGCTTGCCAGGCTGCCTCCTCCTGAGAGTGTTCTGGAAGTTCTCTTGATTAACTGTGAGAAATCCTGATTTTATTCAAGTTCTTTTTCCTACTTATTTATTCCTATATCGTCTTATGTGATATGGCTTGTTAAATGTGCAGTCCCACGTGGTGTGATATATGGTTGTGGTGATTTGATATTTTCATCACACATGATCTTCACCCTTGTCTTTGTGCTAACTTATCAGAAATATGGCACACAAAGGTAAACTTAGCTTTAAGTTCTATATGGCTACATTTGCGAAAACTGTGTTATCATATATTTATTCATTTTCTTTTTGCTAATAAATCTCATCACTTGGGATTGATTTTGGATTATAATTTTGATTGCAGATACATAAAGCAGTTTGCCTGGTTGCTTGCAGTCATACAAAGTTTCTTGATTGTGGCATCCCGCAAGCATTACACAGTTGATGTTGTTGTCGCTTGGTATGCATGTCATTTTCAATAATAAGTATTTGTATTGGCAATTACCAATTTTCTTTACTAAAACCAGATTATATATTTTTCCGTTTCTGAAGTTTATTTGTTCGTCTTCTTACAGGTATACAGTTAACTTGGTGGTATTTTTTATTGACAAGAAATTTCCGGGTAAGGATCTTTTTCTTCTCTATTCGTTTTTACCTCTGTCTAAGGTATAGCATCATTTGAGTGGCTGTGCTGACTTTTGATATCTTATAACAGAATTGCCTGATCGGACCAGTGGTGCGTCATTGTTGCTACCACTGACCAACAAAGAGAAGGATGGCTGGACAAAAGAAGAGAATCACAAGCTCTTGAATGGGAATGGTGGAGATCCTGCTGATTGGGTATGTTGAATCTTAAGATTTCTTACTTAATAATCATAGTTAGACATGTGTTTAAAGGATATTTAAAAAATAAAAAAATATCCATACGAACAAATTAATGAAATATATTTATGTTTTTCAAATAATTTTCAAACCTACAGGTGTTTTAGCTAAAAACTATTATACATGAATAATATTGTTTTTGTATAATAATAAATGAAAAATACTTTCCCAAAAATAAATTTCTATTATTAAATATCTTTATTATTATTATTATTTTTACAATGGGATAACATACCCATACAGTGAATTAATAACCGTTTATATTTAAGTTATAGTTTTTATAGTTTATGAAATATTAAGATTTTTGGTTCTCCATACAAATAAGAAAATTTTCATAATAATTGAATCTAAAATCTATAGATTAACTATTTACCTTGGTACATATGTTTATTCGAATTATACTCATCCTGTATTTTGCTGACAATGTTGATAATAAGACATACGAGTTATGGACTTGGAGTTTACATGTGATGGTTGTGTATGTGCAGAGGCAAAGAACTCAAGTGAATGGCAAGATGTTAGATGATGGAAATGCAATGCATGTCAATACTACGATGAATGGTGCCTAAACAACTGAGGAAACATTCAAGTGCTGGTTAGAATTGTAGGAGCTGCTTCTAGGATAATTGTTTGAAAGCTTTAGTGAACCACTTGTTGCTCCTAATTTTTAGGAGAGACATTATTTTTGTTGTAATCAGTCTACTGTCCAACGATTTTTTCATGTTTTCTTGTTTAGTACAGCTTTTATTTTCTTAACAGCACCAGCATGTAAATGGGAGATTTTGATAAGCGTTTCCATTCTCTGTTTTTTTTTTTCTTTCAATTTTTAAAATCAGCATTTCCATTCTTCGGTACTTGATCTTTTGCCTTTATTATGCAACGACTTTATTTGTAACGAAGAATTAGCGTGTGCATTTGTACGTGTTTGTTTTAGAAGTGATTTTAAGATAAGTGTATGAAGTGGTTTAAAGAAAATTATTCAAGTATTTGATATAAAATTGTTAGAATGATTTAGAGTAATATTTTAGTAATTAATTTAGGTTAAGAATATGCATCTTAAACCATATCTTCAAAAAGTATGGTTTAATTTTCTTAAAAAAATAAATAATATTTTTCAAAATTTTAAAAAAGTTTGACTGCATTACATCTTTATAAATGTTTTAAAACATTTTTTTTATGAACCGACCATAGTTTCAGTTAGTCGAATGCAAGGTAAATCACATGACTAATTGACTTGGACTTAGTCTATCAAAAATTATAATATTACGTAACCTGACAATGCACATTTTTTTTTCCTATTAATGCACCCTTTGAAATTAGAACAAATCTATTTGTATCAAATTATTGTTTAAAAATTAGTTTGTAATAATTTGTGAGAAAAAAATTGGCTCGTTTAATTGTTGCGTGCTATATCATTGTTTGCTTTCTCAACAACTTAATGCAAAAACAATTATTCTTGAAAATAAGAGTTGTGTAGGACTATAAAAAGAAAAAAAATTATAAAAAAATATTTATAAAACTTATAACTATAAAATAACACCTTAATAATATTGAATGATGTTTATCGAACAAAATTTAAAATTTAAAATATGAGTTATCGAAATTAAATTTAAAATATGTTTAATTAGATCATTTAATGTTAAATGATACAATAAATTTATTTTTAATAATGAAAATTTATGAAATGAATAAAAAAAGATATTATTTTTAAGATTATAAATTTAAAAGGTATTAATTTTGTTGTTTAAAAAAATCAAGAGAGTAGAAAGTATTTGATTTGCAAATACCATGAACTTAGTATGCAATGAGTACATCACATGTCTCTTTCTTTTGAGTAGTTATATATATATATATATTGGAGTTGTATCCAATCAATGTATTTATTTTTATTAATTATCTTAAATGATACTCATTATTAAATTAATTATTAATTGCAATAATTAATTAAAAATTTAGTTTTTTTTGGTAATTAATAGCGGTTAATTGTAGCACTTGAAAAAAACAATATTTTCTTCTAGATTTTTTTTAATAATTTGTGCATAGGGCGGTCTTTGGTAACAACTTCCAAGAACGTGAATTCCATGTGAATGTGATTTGGTGGACTAGTTCATTAACCTCAACCAGTTCTTTAGCTTCATCACGCGATCACTGGAATTTTCTATTATTCTACGTTCACTTTTTTTTAACCCTCCTTTTTGCTCTTTTAATTAGGGAGAAGTTATTTCGGAGGAAATAAAAAAAAAAGAACTTTCTTAATTTGTCAAGCAAACTAACAATAACTAGACGAGATATTTTTTAAAATTGTAAATTGCATATTTAATTCATAATAACGAAAATGATAATATGAATAAAATTTAATAAAAATAATATTAGATTTAACAGTAGAATTAAAATAATATAATATTATTATATATAAGAAATAAATATTTTTATTGAAATACTTTAAATAATGTTTTTAATTATTATTCTTATTAATATAAACCAAATATTAATTAAGTTAAAGTTGAATTCACCGATAAAAAAAATGAGCATAACGCGGTTAGAAGTTTAACTTTATGTCTATTTTGTGACATTTTAGTATTATATAAAACTATAAAGGTATGTAAGCTTCCAATTTAATCAACTTGTTTTCAACAATCTTTAAATAACGAAATGGGCCGATTAGTATGGACTTTCTTTTAGGATATGTTGATTTGGGCCATATGGGTTAATTTAAGATGACCCAAATTAATCAAACTTAAATTGATTTTATTGTCACATTGATTAGATTCACTTGACTGATTACATCGTGTGAGAAGTTCTAATCATAAAATAAAAAATTTAAGGCTTGTTACGAGTTTTATTTTATTTAAAATTAATTTTTATTTTCTAATTCATTTAAATAAAAAAATAAAAAAATCTTTTGATAAAAGATTACAATTTTTGTTTTATTATGAAAAAAATTAACTTAAAATATGATTTTTAATTTTTTTAAGTTACACAAACATTAAAAAATGTGTTTAAAAATAGAATTGAATTACCAAACCTGATTTTAAACTTGGAAAATATAATTAATTACTAAATAAGGCACAATTTGAAGACTTGGGTTAAAAATTGAAACTTCAAAACGGGATTTAGCAATGCTGTAAATGTATAAGCATTAACGTACAAATGTAGATACATCAAGCTCTTTAAACAACAACAGGTAGAAGCAGCAAATGAAGATGAATCAATACCCAAATAATTGTCGCAAGAGGACTCGATTCTACAAAAAAATTCACATTTCTTTTAAAATTATTGATAACTCTTTTTTCAGGTTCCTATGATGAGGGCACATTGAAGTGGAAGAGCCATGATATGACAAATGCAAATGCCATACAAGCCAGAAGAAAATTCAGAAAGCGATGTCCCTGCCAAAAATTTCGGGACTCTGTAGGTGGTGTTGAAGCTGTTACTGTGGTAGTACCAAGTTCATTACTGGAGGACTCATTCGACTGCTCTGTTAACTCCATCTCACTAACCCCGGGGACAATAACATTGCGTGCAATAGAGTGGCAAATCTCACATGTCCTACATGCCATAGTTGAGTTTTATGATTGTAGTAAAAACAATTACACTAAAATATAAAACACTCGTATATATTAACATAGAAAAAGGAAGCTAACTATGATCATCAAAATATAAAAGAAAAATTACATAAAATAAAACTTTTAAAACTTATAATAATAAAAATAATACACCAATAATATTAAATGAGATCAAATTGGTTGGATTTTAATATTTAACGGATATAAATTTTCGTAATTTAATTTAAATGATATTTTAATATAAAATTATGGAAATAACTTTTTTTTAGTAGTAAAAAGATATAAATTGGGCACCAATGATACTATTTTTATGGCACTTTTTGGCTGCCACCAAGTATGCAAAACTCAATCAGACCATAGAAATGACTCTAGACTTTGAAAATCCTGCTCAATTACACAAAGACAAATCTAAGATAACATAATTGATGGCCAAGGACATAAGAGAAAGTATGATGTAAATTAATCTGTATGACACAATGGTAATTTATAAGCTGCCAATGCCCTTAAAAGCTTGCATAAAGAAAATTTATGGATCTTCGCTGGATAATTTATAAGTCACATTGGTGAGACAAATGAACTGGGAACAAGTACTACAAGAGGATCTGATCCTCACTTTGGTAAAGAAGAGAAAAGAAAGAAAAAGGAATCAAAGTAGGTACTTAACTTTAAAAGATGACAGAGCAATAAGGAATCATAGTTGTACTTAGAAACAGAACCAAGACTAAAGATTTAAGTTTCTCTTTGTTTACTTTTTCTGTTGCCCTCTTTAAGTAACGTATTCTTCTTTACTTTCTCTATTAGTGTCTGAAATTACTACAGTTGTACCTAAACAATGTACGTTATGCTACTGCACTGCAGATGTCTTAGAACCTATGATAATTTTTTTACTCTCTTGTTGTCTCTCTTGTTGTGCAGGTAAATAAGATAGTATTCGTAGTTTCCTAAGCTAGAGGCTTCAACACAATGACTCAGTAAAAGACACATACTTGCATAGTCTTATTACGAACCATAAAACAATTTTCTAATAAGCGCCTAATAAAAAATATTAAAATTTATAAATAAACTCATGTTATGAATAAAATAAAACAGAGATATGATAAAGGTAGTATTTTTCACTCACTTATTTCCCCTAATTTTGAACCAGGCCTCAGCACAATTCTTATGAGCAGAACCCAAATCATCTTTGCAAGAACAACCCAACACAATCGGAACCCCAGACTCATGACTATTACTCTCCAAACCCAGGTGACAAATTCTACAGTCTCTATCTACTTTATCCAAATGCACCTTAATTTCAGGAAGCCCTGTTTCAACATCAATCTCAATCGAACAT
Source organism: Hippophae gyantsensis (assembly GCA_030763125.1). NCBI lineage: Eukaryota > Viridiplantae > Streptophyta > Magnoliopsida > Rosales > Elaeagnaceae > Hippophae > Hippophae gyantsensis. The sequence continues at coordinate 1,439,340 of CM061034.1, read as the reverse complement.
TCTGAAGAAACTGAAGAGGTTCTGCAAGAATCTGAAATCGCACCAGCTTGAGGATCACAGACAAAAGAAAAGCTGTACTCGTCGTACGACCCACCATTCGTTGAGTAGAACTGTGAATAACACGACTCATCTTCTGCATCAGAGAAACTTACGCTCTCGTCCAAACTCGCCTCACTTCTCGAAACTGAAAGGCGATGACCTCCTTGCTCCAAATCAACATGCGACATTTTCAGAGAAGAAATTTCATAAACCCAGAAGAGAAAGGACTTCGCCAAGCTAAAACAGAGCACCCAAAGCATCAAAGTTTGAAGCTTTGGGTTGTTGAGAAGAATATAAGAGAAAACATTGTTCAAATTCAAGGATTTAAGCAAATGGGTTAATGGATTAGGTGAACCTTCTACTCCATCAAAGTTTATGGTTACCGAAAACAAAAGGTCGATTAGATTAAAGAGAGATTAAAAATTGCGGTTTGCATTGGGAAAAGAGGGTGAAAGAGAATAAACTTGAGGTTGTGTAGCTCGGAAGTAAACAATGGTCTCTGAGGTAGAGACTCATGATTAGGAAACTTGGACAGGAGAGATTACAAAGGAGAAGAGAATCGTGCAGTTGTATGCACAGAGAAAACACCCACGAACAGATTACATATTTTTATTTAATAAAGAACAAGTAGAATGAAAAACTCAAAAAAAAAAAAAAAAGTTATAGGAAATAATAAAGTTGGTAGAAGATTTGGTGTTACGTTAGAATCCATGGTGCTGATGACATAAAAGACTCTGTACGTCCGATCAGTTCATCAAAATGTTGTGGGAAATATATGCGGTGCAGATACAAGGAGAATTATAGTTATAAATTCCAAAGTTTTCGAGGTCTTGTAATTATTTTTTATCGATCTATAACTTACAAAAGATTAATAATATGCCCACAAAAATCAATAAGCTACTGTTAAAAGAAGGTTACAGATAATTAATAGATATTAATATTGATTTTGGTCTGAACAACCTGACTAATCAGCATAATAATTGGAACCTGAAGATGTTGCAAGTAAAGAGAACGCAGATAACTAGAAATACCGGGGGTTAATAACGTCAAAATTAAGTGATTGGGATATACTTCAAAACAAAACTTACTACACCTATTTTTGTAATTAATATTATTATTAATTATTTTATATTTATAAAATATTAAATTTTTATTATTATAAATAAATAATTAAATACAAATATTTTTTATAATGAAAAATATATAAATTTGAATTAAAAATACCAAAATAATTACTCACGATATAAACAAATACTATGTGAAATAAGTTATACAATTTATAGATTTTGTCGTTATTGACTGATGTGTCAGTCAGTTACCCTTATACTTTAATATTAATTCTTTTAAACGAAGATAATTATATTAAAAAAGGACTATTATTAAGTGGTTCGCAGTCTAGGTTAACAAAATTTTATTTAGTCGATCTGTAACGTTGATTTGGTTTAGATGCTCAAAAAAGAATGATGAGACGAACGAAAGTGAGCATTCCGTAAGTGCATTAACTATGATAGGCACGCGATACATGTGAAGCACTCGTAGGGTAGGGTAATGGACTCAATAGACTCGTGGTTAATATGATTTGGGGTTTGAACGAATGATAAATAGATGCACATATTTTAACTTATAATATATTATTTAATTCAAATCTATTTTTTAATTTCTTTATTTAAAAAATAGATTTGAATTTTTTTTTAAAAGTATATATTTTATTTATAAATAAGTTAATAAATTTAAATTTTTATCCTATTTTTAAATAAATATAATAAAATATTATAATTATTACATATTTTCTTATAGATTTATATATAAAAAATTAATATTTATTTAAAAAATTAATTATTTTTTTTAAATTTATTTATATTTATTACATAACAACTAACATAATAACAAATTAAAAATGAATTTGAATGCCTTAACTAATAGGTAATTGAGGCCTCAATTATTTTCTAATAATTTTTACAAATAAAATAGTTCAATTTTTTTAAGATAAATTTATCTTTCAAATTAAAAAAAACTTTAAAAAAATTACATTTTCAAATATATAAAAGTAAATGAAAATTTTGTTTATATTTGATTGAAAGATTTATTAAAAAATTTAAATAATTTTTAATTAAAAATTATTTTATTAAATATATACTTATAAAAAATATAAATATATATATATTACGTATGATATTCTATTATATTTTTAAAAAATAACTTCCTTATTATTTAATATTTTTCGTAAATAAATAAACTTCAAAACATCTTTTTAAACAAAAGTATTAAATAAACCTTAAAATCTATCCAACATTTTTTCTAATAATATATTACCTAATAAAATAATCTTGTAAATAAAATAATTATTCATTTTTTAAAAATAATATGTTTAATACAGTTATTAATAAGAATATAAATTTATAAATAATGATATTGATAAAATAATTTTTATTATTATCATAATAAATATATATAAAATATTTATTTATTTATAATAATAATAATTACATGCAAAATATTTAATAATATTATTATTAATAAAATATTATTATTGTCAAATAATTTAAATGGTATTAAATTTATTTTTCTTAATATTCCTCTCATAAATTTAGCAAATTATGAGTTCCATGGGACAGTTGACTGAGTGTGGATCACCACCAAACCAAAGAACAGAACAGAGCCACAGATGTCAGGGAGGGACATGGGACGCTTCTGTTATGTAAAACATGCCTTCGCGTGAGCAGCACAAAAGCTAAGGAATTATTATTGTTATCATGAATTTGGAACAAGAGTAACGGTGGGGTAAAATAAATAATATAGTTTTATATATTGTTAAATAATTTTAAAAATAAGAGAAAATTATTTATTTTTAAAAAATATTAATTATTATAAATATAAATTTATATAATATTGAAACAAAAATATTGTACATATAAAAAGATGAAACAAGGAAGTTCCATCTCTGTTGCTTTTGCTAAAACTAAGAAGTAATTATAATTTATGACGATTAGATGAAATTCATAAACATTTACATTACATCTAAATAATTTTTACATTTTTTTACTTGATTTTAAGATAAATATGACTTAGTGGATGTTTCATAATTTTATATCAATCTTAGAACCTAATATATATATGAACTCTTAATTTGGTATATATTTAATTTAGAGTAAATATGTTATTTATATGAAAAACTTGTAGAATAATGTTTACTTATGAAGAAATCTAAAATGTAACTCAAGTTTATATATACGTGACAATATATTTTGAATAATAATTATAAGCTTTTGTGACATACATATATGAGCAACAAGCGAAATGAACGCCATCATCGAAGGTGTCAGTGTATACTTATGAGATGTATAATAACACCGTTTGTATTGTGGCCTTGTCGGGTAAATGGTCTTAAGAATTTATTAAAGCACATTCCAAGAGCATTCTAAAGGTAAAATGGATTTTCCTTTCAGACTGGTCGAAAGATAAATAAAGGTAAGAAGATAGATAGTTCTTCAAAATGGAATCCTTTTTTTTCTTCTTGTACTACTTTAGAATTAATATTGTTACTTTAAATTCAGGTCTTTTTTACCCCTGTTATTGTCCACCGTTGATTTTTCTATATTTATATTTAAATATCGTTATTTAAAAATATATTTAATGATATACATCATAATATATTATAAAATAAAATATTTTAAAAAAATTTATTGATTGATAAAGATTAATATAAAAAAATTATTAGCATCTTATGAGTTGGGCTACAATCTTGATGATTTTTAATATTTTTTATAAATAAGATTTTACAATTTTATTCTTATTTTAAAAAAAATATGAAACTTTAAAATTCTCATTTTTTTCAACTCTTTTCCTTATTTTCTATTTTGTTATTTCTTTCATTTCTTACCCCCTCTACTCAATTTTGTTCTTTTAACCCCTATTTGCTATTCTCTTTTTTAATTATTTTTACTTTATTTTTGGGCTAAGATGTGATTTTTTTTATATTCACAAAGTTTTTATATCTTTCTTTTATTTATTTTGATTTTCATTTTTGTCTTCCAAACTCTTTGTATTTAATTAATTTTTTTATTATATAACATGATCTAATTATTTGTTAAATTATAATAGATTATAAAATCAACATAAAAAACTCATAATTAACCAAAATTATTTATTTTTAAAAAAATAATAAAAAAGAATCCTATAAAAACAAATATGTGACATTCTAATTTTAAATGAAACTTATGGTAACCTATTTAAGTGACATTCATTTTTTTATTTCTTGAAGCATTATAGAACTTCACTTAGATAACTCTTTTTTTAATTGTGAAGTACCATCGTACTCACAAATATGACATCATTTTTAGTTAAAACTTAAACACTTTTTAGTTAGTTTTATTCTTGTTGTTATTATTACTAGTTACTATTATTAAGTTATGATGCTTATGAAATTCTTTATAAATGTAATTAATTTTTGTATGTGTTTTTGCTACAATGATGAATAAAATAGACTATTCTATTTTCTTTCTTCTGTATGAAACTGAAATATAAAGATTGATAAAGATTGATCAGGGATATTGTCTGTTATTATATATGTCTCGCACAAGTAAATAAGTTACGAGCCTACAAGTTTCAAATAATATTTTTATTTTTTTTAATAATTTTTATTTTTTTTATTGTAAATGAAAATTATAAAAATAATAGATCGATAATAAATATTTTATGTTATGAAAATTAAAATTTTGAGTCAATAAATAATATTTATATGAAAAAAAAGAAAAATTAAATATATTTATAACAAGAAATACATAATACTTTCATATTAAACATTATTAATAAAATCTTATTCTAATTTGAAATAATAACAATAAATTATAAAATAATTATAATATTTACAATTTTAGAATTTAAATAAATATTTTTAATAACTTTTATAAAAGAAAATTATTGATATTTTTATTAAAATAAAAAAATTAAAGATGAAATATAAAAAATATAATATATTACTTATAGTTAATTTAAATTTAAATGTAATTAAATCTATTAAAAAAATTATATGTTCATTAAAATAGGATATATAATTTCAAGAAATGGGGTGTGAAATATAATCTCCGTTCTTATTGCATCTCATATTATAAAATATAAATCATCATTTTTCGTTCCATATTCTCCATTTTATCATCCTCATTCTTATATTCAATCGGACAGTCTCCGCAAAGATTTGCCCTATTAGGAAAAATTAGCAACCCTATTGAAAGCATAGAAAACTTGTTAAGCGGTTAAATTTTGTCTTGTCAGATGTGTAAAGTGTTCGAGTTTGTTGCATTCTAATCTTCTGAAGTGAAAGCATCAATAACTATTTTAACATCGCCCTCAATATAAATTGCAATGGTTTTTCTATATAAAGCATGTTAAAGTATACTAAAGAAAGTAATAGCTTGTACTTTTCACTCGATAGTATGGTAGTGTATGGAATCCAGGAATGTATTATTCTTTTAACATGATTTGTTACAACAAACCTCAAATCTGTTTTGCCTTGGATCGATGTGGTAATCATTTGTCAACGAAGTATCCTAATGTTGAGTTTTGTTGCGAAGAAGCTAAGAAAATTACTCAACTCTTTTAAAAACTCTATTAGCTTTATGTTGATGATTAAACACCATATTTTTATAAGCCATATCATTTCGTAGTTAATAAATATGTTCTACCATGATAACTGTAGTAAGGTAAATGATTATTTTTCTAACCCTGAATAAGTAGGATTTAATGTCCAATTTCTCAATAAATTTCCAAAGAATATTTCATTTACAAATATTTTTTTAGTGCATAAATAGTAGTAGAAAATTTTAGAGCAAAATTTTATTTCTTTCATGTATGGTAACTTTCCAGATTTTTCTCCATAGATAAGAAAAATTATTCAAACTCTATTATGTATAAAAACTTTATAAGCATCTTTAACAGTAAAATTATGATTTCTTTGACCATACCAATGAATTTGATCAGCAACGAAAGGATCAAGAGATGTAAACTTCATAATATAAGATTTAAAGTATTTTCGGGAAGAGTGTAATCATTTATGAAAATCACATGTGATTATTCCAAAAAAAGATAAAAAATAAAATGTACTTTTGTAAGTTGATGTCAAAATTTCTTCTTTCAATCAAGCATTAGAGAAGCTTAAGAGACCATGAACCCAAGGATTATGCTAGATGTTAATGTTTCTTGTACCTATATTCCAAAAGCTACTTTGTTGAATTAGCTCTTGAGTCCAAAGTAGTCATCTTCCAAGTCATTTGATCTCTAGGTAGCATCAAGGAAAGAATTGTTTTATAGATATTTAGATATTTTTGATTGAAAACTTGGATCTAAAGTTTGTTTAATGATAACAAATTTCTAAGCTAATTTGGATAGCATCGTTTTGTTGAAGTCTTTAGTTTTAGTAAAGCCCACTCTAATCATAAATTTTGGTATACATATATAGTCTCATTTCATCATACTAAAGAAATGTTAGAGTTTTGAGAGTTAATATTACATTTTCACCATAATTTTCTCATCAAAGAATCTAGTGCTTTGTATAAACTGGTTGGTAACTTGAAAGTATTTGGAATAAATTAGTATAGTTTACTGAGCTTATCATGTTTGTTTTCTACCATGAGATATGATAGTAATTTGGATTTTCAATTTTTCGACTGTGCTTTAATATTTTCAATGAGATGATTAAGCTCTACCTTTTTCTATCTACCAACGAGTAAAGATTGGCCTAAATATTTGATAATAGCTGTAGTAGAATGGATGATTTGTAAGTTTATGATAATTTGATCTTGGTAATTCAAAGAAATGTTTTTGGATAAAAACATTACAGAATTCTGTAAATTTATAAATTGATCAAACCAAATGAACACTTATCCATAATACCTTTGATGATAATTGATTCTTGAATGTTTGTTAGGAGGAAAAAAAGGATGTCATCGTCATATAGGAAATGAGAGATTGGAGGGATTTATCTAGCCATAGTAATTCTATATAACTGGTTAGAACTTTCTTATTTATAAATATGTCTCAAAGACATTTAAATACTATTAAAAAGAGATAATGAAATTGAGGGTAGCTCTTTATTAAACCTAGTTATATACAGAAATTTTCAAAAGAAGTGACATTAATCAATAATGAGAAAAAAAGTAGAAATATATCGATAAATAAGATTGTAAATCTTTTTTTTAAAACCCATATAGTTAAGAAATAGTAATCAAATAGTCATAACAAGTTTTTGTGCAATTAAGATTCTATTAATTATTTTGTAACTCACATTGCATAGACTAATTTGTTTGTAGTCAAAGACACCTAAATATATAATTCCAACTAGGTTGCATCACCCCAATGATAAATAAATTTTGAATTTAAGAGATTACTTTCTTCCTTATAATATGCCAATCTTTATAAAAAAATAAAAGAAAAACCATTTAGCCTAGAGGCTTTTAGAAGATGCATATCTTGTTGGCGTGTGTAGTGTGTAGTGGAGCAAGGAAATATGGGTGTGCAGTACCCATGTTAACACGATGAAGTATGAGTGTGCAGCACCCATGTGTGCAGCACGGTTAGAACTAACAGCTCCATCTTACCAACCAGTTTGTAGTGTACAAATATCAAAAGAATTGTATAGAAATTGAGAACAGAAAAATATATTTTGTTAGTTTTGTCTCAATCGATCGACTAATGTAGTACTTGATTCTCGAGTTAAATATTGTAGGTTTAAATTGTGTGACTTCTTCCTGACACCATCTTGTTTAATTGATGAGATCATTGAAAAACTTCTAATGCATTCATTTAGAAAAATATATTTGCCCAACAATCTATTTTTTTTTAATAAATTTCATCTTTTTCCAACAATCCCGCACTTGAATTTTATATAAAAAATAATTTTCATCGAGCAACCGATCAATTAAAATTATAAGATTGTGCATAAGCGAAAAGGTGTCTATCGACTTGAACCTTTGCATAGTGTTGATGCTTTAGAATATACTAGAGTAACTCGTAGTTTTTGAACTCTATCTCTAACAATCATCACACACACAACCTTTCCAAGGTGTAGTTCGAAAAGCTCCGTGCTTTACGCCACTGCACGTATCCCAAAGATAGTGAACGCTCTAGTAAAATTCTTGCCCAAAATTTTTTTTCATAGGAAGCGGCCACACTTCCACATTCACATAGGTGAGTCTATCAAGAGTACTCCGTAGCTACGTACTCCACTCCACATAGAGTATAAAACTCACAAGAGTTTAACAATTAACTCATCCTTTTCTATCGCTCAGACTTCATGCTTTCTAACAATATAGAACGTGGATTTGATAAATAGCATGATACATCTCATATCACTTCACGACTTGTTATTACCCTTTGAACTTATTTCTGGGATCTCCAATCTATAAGTCAAGTTACCATCATAAGTGACTCTTCATTCTAAGTGCATTAATCCCATTCCTTTCGAGGTTTTGAAAACCTTCTCTCGTAATCCTTTTCACAAAGGATCTGCGAAATTTTCATCAAAACGCATACATGATCCACTTTACAGCCCCGTAGAGAGAAATTCTCTAATGTTAAGCATGCCACGTACGTATTTGTCGTCTCTCGTCATTGTAGTAATCTCGAATCTTTGCAATACCAAGCAGATTATCGCCGTGGATCAAGACACTGCACGGTCTTTCCCAAAGGGATCTCGCCCAATGTACTTTTAGCTAGCTCGCTTTCTTCAATTAGCTGGCTGGCTATGCATATCATTTCGTACTCCATTGTAGATTGAGCCAATATTGTCCTGCTTTTAGACTTTCCAAGAAACACCTCCACCACTATGTTAAATATATAGCCACTAGTCTGCTGGAGTCTTCTCGATAAAGTGTTCCACCGCACGCCGTATCCTTCTGTAATAGCTGAAACTTTTTATAATGTAATCCAAGGTTCATAGTTCTCTTAAGGTATCTCATAATCCTTTCAATAGCATTCCAATGCTCTATACTAGGTCTACCGGTAAACCTACATAAGTAGTCCCACAACATAAGCCATGTCCGGTCTACAAGTGCAATCGCAGCGTAACGTAGTACCGACGATGCGCCGCGATACTCGCTTTGTCTAACACCATCTCCTGTTCTCAACAACTTTACACTAGGATCGTAAGGAGTACATGCAGTTTACAGCTTAAAGTAATTATATTTCTTTAAGATCTTCTCAACGTAGCGAGATTGATCAAGAGAAATTCCATTTTCGTACCTAGTTATTTTTATACCAAGGATTACACTCGCTTCTCCGAGATCTTTCATATCAAAATTAGCTCTTTAACAATGTTTTCACTTTTATTCACAACATAAATATTTGATCCAAAAATAAGCATATCATCCACATATAAACATATAATAGTGCAAATATTATCTTCTAATTTATAATAAATGCATTTGTCACTTTCATTTATTTTTGAATCCACGTGAGATAACTAGATTATCAAATTTTTCATGTCATTGCTAGTGCTTGTTTTAGACCATACGTAGATTTATCTAACTTACAAACTTTATTTTTCGACCTCGATAACAAAACCTTCAAGTTGATCCATATAAATTTCTTCTTCTAAATCACCATTTAAGAAAGTAGCTTTAACATCCATTTGATGTACTACTAAATCACGGATAGCAACAGAGAGAAAAAGTACACGTATGGAAGTTATTCGTGTAATCAGAAAAGTATCAAAGAAATCTACATTTTTCCTTTGCCTATATCCTTTAACTACAAGACATTTGCTTTTGTATTTTTCAATAGTACCATCGTGTTTTAATTTCCTTTTAGTATCCATTTACATCCAACGGTTTTGCAACTACGTAGTTAAGTCAACTAAATGCCAAGTCTTATTATACTCAAGTGAGTCCATTTCATCATTTATGGCTTCTTCCCATAAGTTGGCATCTGTTAAGATAATGTTTCTTTAATAGTCATGCGATCTTCCTCTAAGGTATAAGCATAAAAATCAGACCCAAAATCTTTAAGGGTTCGAGCTCAAGTTTACTTCTTCTAATTTCGTTGTTTAATTCTTAGTTTGTTCACTAGTTCTAGTTATAGGTAAACTACTAGAAGACGAGCCCCCACTATTCTTAAATTTAAAGTGGAAACCTATGTTCATGGGTCAAGATCATTTGATTCTATAACTACCTCGATCTTTTAAGTTATAGAATTTATAAGCTTTACTATTCACAACAGATCCTATGAATACACATTCATATGTTCTACTAGCAAGTTTATTTCTTTAGGATTGTGGATTCTAACATAGGCTAAACAAACCTTAAGTTTTAAAATAAGTTAAATTAGGTTTCTTATTTTTCAAAATTTCATATGGTGAAATTTTATTTGTAGATTTAGGCACTCTATTTAGCACATAGTAAATGGGCTAATAAAATTTCTCCCCACCAATTAACGGGAAGTTGAGCATCAGAGTTTAATAAAATTACAACAACCGATTCAAGAAAGGTTCTATTTTTTCTTTTAGCTTTGCCATTCATTTCAGGAGAATAAGGTGCAGCTTTTTTCATGAATGATTCCAATGAAGTTTTATAAAAATCATTGAAGATATTAGAATCATATTCTGCCTCTATCACTTCAAACCTTTTTATTTTTTCTCATTGTTGATTTTCAATCTTACTATAAATATTTTAAACATATCAAATGCTTCACTTTTATTTTTCATTAGATATACATAAGTGTAATCTGAACAACATTATCTATAAAAGTTATAAAATAACGTTTTCCATTTCTTGTTAAATTTCCATCAAGTTCACATATATCGAATGAATTAATTCTAAAGGTTCAGATTCTCTAACTATTGATTTACGTGGAAGTTTCGTTATTTTAGCTTGACTACAAAAATCACATTTTTCAAAATCATTTAAAGATAGTTTAGAATTAGTTCTAAGCTACTCATGTTCTTGATGCTTATTAACATGACAAAGTCTAGCATGCCAAATATTAAAAGAACTCAACATATAAGGTAAGAGGGTTTTATTGATTTCAACATTTAATTTGAACATGCCATCAAGTATTCTTTCCCAACAAATATATTATTTTTAGTTATAGTATATAAATCACTTCATAGTTCGAGTAAACCCACTTTGTTAAGAAGATAGCCTCAAACTAAGTTCTTCTCATCTCCTCGAGTAAGGTGACATCCTTCAAGATGATAGTCTTTCTTAGAGGTAAACTTCAAAACCACCTCACCAAGATTCTCAAAGAACTTTAAGTGGAGCTGGGAGTCACCCAAAGCCGCTTCTCTTATCCTCGTAATCGAATATGATTTGAACATGTCTCGATCATAGAAAACACGGGCGAGAAGCACTGTCTACCCACCACCCCTGATCCTCCAACAAAATTGACTTCGATATCATAGCAATAAGTTGATCTTCTAGAAGGTTCGCCCCCAAGGTGACGATTATCTCTCGTTCCGATAGTTCCTAGCCAAGTGACTGTGTCTATTACAACTATAACACATGAACGTGTTATTCCCAAGCTGGCCGAGGTCCATTCCTGGGAGGATAGTTTCTATTTCTATTTTGGTGTCATGGTTTTGATTATTAGTACGATTATGACTTTTCATATTTCTACCTTTAGGTTTCAATTGTACAGGGTTTCTTATCGGGTACTAGTATTTGAGACTACGAGTACTTCATCTCTTTGTCTTGCTGAGCTTCTTCTTCTATTCTTAAACAAGTTATAAGACTTTCTAAAAAAATTCCTTAGTTTTATGCCCAAGTGTATTCTTAAAATCTTTCCAAGCAAGGGGTAATTTATCTATTATAACAAATGCCTACTTGAAATTGTTCATCTAAAGTCATACCTTCCTAAGTTATTTCGTGTGCTATCTTCTCTAGCCGTGTGATCGAGCTTCCACCGATTTGCCATCAATCATTTGAAACTTCATGTATCTACCGACAAAGATACTTCTTAGTACCAAATTTTCCTCAAGATCGTATTTCTTTTGGAAGTTAAGCCCAAATTTCCTTACAGACTTATCACAGCTTATAATAATCATACAAGTCATCGCCTAAACCGTTAAAAATATAGTTTTTTCATAGAAAATCATTTTCAATCCAGGCATCTAAATCCCAAGGATGACAGCTTCAAGAGAGGGAGGAGTGGATCGTATTGGTTTTTCAAGAGTAAAGAGCGTAAACGACTTTTTTAATGGTTAAGAAAAACAACATTTTTTGTCTCCATCTTTAAAGTGTAGTCCCTCAAAACGCGAATGGTTTGTTTAGATGCCAGCTAGCATTTCAAGAGACACGGCAGATTGAATACGTGCCTTAAAATTGTTGGAACAAGTTTACAAAAACAATGTAGGAACAATATTACCGATAACTTGAAAGTAACTACTGGGTCGAGTCGCGGACTAGGTCGCTTCTTTACGACGTTTCACGGCCCGCCCAATTCTCAGGTAAGCAAATACAAATTGGGTTGCCCCCAGGATAAAACAAAATTCTTAATCTTTAATCTCCGTCTCGTAACTTCACCGCACCGACGAAGACCGGAATGCTACACCAAAATTTGTTGCTTCTAAAACTAAAAAGAAAACTTAGAAATTGTGAGATAATTGTTTCTTTTCGTAGGGAGATGAGATTGTAGATTGTTTGTTGAAATGAGAGTCAAGCCCTCTTTTTATAGGTTTTAGAAAACGTGTAGCAATTATGAATAAAACAAGAATGTAATGGGAATTAAGAGTAATCACTATCTCCGAGTAAATGCAAGAAAGAATCTGGCCATTCTGAGTAATGAAGAGTAACGGCCATTTTTAGATTAAAGACGAGTAACAGATATTTTTGTGAATAAATACGAGCAACGGCTCTTTTCTCTGAATAAAGAAGACAAATGGTCATTTAACGGCCATATTCTTAATAAAAGAAAATAACGGTTATTTTCTGGAATATATATATATATATATATAACAACCAATTTTGTAAGTGAAAAAATTTTCCTTAAAAAGAATATTTTACCAAAAAATAAAATACCACCTCACACGGACTCGGACGAACGGCGGCGGCGCGTGTGTGGTATCACATTTGCCTAGGTCCTCTCCCCTTCCACAAAAGTGAGTGACACTTGGTGCCCAATCCCAATAACAAACTCTTAACTATTTATATTTCTTTAAAATAATATAAAAAAACAAAATGGGACAAGACACATTTCCCAACAATCTATTTTTTTTAATAAATTTCATGTTTTTTCAACACCTTCATAAAATCATAATTTTCTTGATTTATGTTTCCACGTAATTTCTTGTCATTCTAGTTGTTTATTAATTTACTCCTTTAAAAGCTTTTTCAGTTTGACTTGTTCATGGTTTAAGGCTAGATAAATTTTAATTATGACTAAATTTTTTAGATTTTTTTAAATGAATCTGAATTGATTTTTGTTTTATGAAATGAGTTAACTTGCTATATTTTATGTTTTGAACGAAATTGAACATTTGATCATGTTTTTCTTTTTCATCCTAGTTTTTGTATGTGTTGACCTGTTATGAAAAACTTAAAATTTAATTCCATACAAATTGTTTTTAGTTCTGTACTTGTTTATTAGTATTCATAGTATTCTTTTGATATTTATTATTATCAAATTTTTATGATAATACATTTCGAAAATATATTAAATTAATAAAAAATAATTAAAGATAATTTAGTTATTTTTTTACTCTTTTTCGTACATATGAAAAAAATTAATTTTTTATTAAATTTTTAAACTTCAAACAATGGAGAATGAGACAAAGAGAAAACTAAAAAAAGAAAGAATAATAGAAGGATTAAAATATGCTCTTTTTAATATGTTTCTATTTAGATCAAAAGGTTATTTTATTGAAAATTTAGTTAATTTAGGGACATTAAAAATTGTATAATAATAAATACCCATAGAATTAATATGTTACTAAAATGTTTGGTATGGTAGGTATTTGATTTTTAGATAGCGTAATAATTTGATTTATATATTTTAGTTATATAATATTTTTTAATAAGTTTAATGAATACTGTAATGTATAATTAATTAAATAAAAAAAATAAAAATTAGAATTATATATTTTATTAATTAAAAAATAAAAAAAATCCTAACTTGAATTAACAACGACAAATCACCCTCGTCTCGCCCGCCTCGTGGTTCTCGTCGGCTAATCCCCTTTTGGCTATGTCTGGTTCGATCTTCCTCTTTGGAGAGCATTCCTTTGAATTATTTGCCCAAAAGTTCGCGCATTCTAATGTACATTTTTATCTTATTTCGTAATATTATAAATTTTAAAATTTTTAGCTTCATTATTATATTTTTAAATTAAATTATAGGAAAAATAGTAATTTGATTAAAATGTATAAATTATATAAGTATAATATTAGAATCATGACGTATCCCCTACCGTATTTGATATTTACCAACAACTCCCGTAATGACACGGTTTTGCCTAACTTGATTCACGTCTGAAACCAACGCATTTTTATAGTCTGAGTCTTATACAGCTCTATATTCTAGACGGAACTCTTTTTTTTTTTGTTTTGTTTTGTTTAACGGGCCTCTAACTAAGACTTGTTAGAGGGTTCTTTCAAATATTATATTTAATAATTTTTATTAAAATTTTAAATTTAAATATATTTTAATTAATAATTCAATATATAAATATAATAACATTGAAAATTTCTTGAAAGCAATGCATAAACTTTCTATGCTTAAATAAATTTGTTGAATTTTTGAAAGAACTTCGATCTAAATGTTATGAATTAATTTTAGAAGGCTTTTGTAACATTAGAAAAATGTGAGCTTCTATAAATTTCAAATATCATGGACCGTAATTTTGATAAAAGTTGGATTCACACAGATGATATCTATATAGAAATATAAATCAAGCATATCGATTCATTTATTCCGATTACAATTTGACGTATGCTGTTACTATATTGGAAATTATAGGAAATTATAGCTAATTAATGCCATATTTTCAAGCCATAAACAACTGAATACAGTAATTTGGTTATATTACAAATTCATTAGTCATTTGAAATCACCAACAACAAATTTGTGATATAAAATATTGATCACTTTTATTGACATAATAATGTATACAATTATATAAATTTAATTATAATTATAAATAATAAAGTAATAAATATAATTATATTAAAATATTTCTGTATGATATATATTTTCCTTTTTAAGTCCCCGGAGGAATTGAGATTAACGGGCTATAATATTAAAAAATAATAATAATAATTTTTAAGGGAAGAAATACAATAACTTTACACTCTTTAATATGTTTCGTTCAAATCTCAACTATAAAATGAAGACATAAAAAGAATGAACACACAAATGGGTAAAGCTCTCTTCTTTCTAGTAAAATAAATTTGCTACTTATTATTATTATTATCCAAACAGATGATTATAATTACAGAGAAGCAGGGGCGGCAGCAACTTCAGAAATGCTTTGAGAAATAGGACCCGAGGCAGCTCCTGAGCTCAACATCTCAATCATAGCACGGTGTGGGTTCGAACGTTGCCTCTCACACAGATCAGGCAAATACACTCCTGCATTTTTTTTTTGAAGACATATATGTATTACTTTTTCTTTTCTTTTTAAATTTCTATATTGTTTAAGAAATAAATAAATAAATATATGGGTTTTAAAATATAAAAAATGAATTTAAGTGGCACAGCTAAAACGCTTTGATTGAATTAGAAGAAATATATATTTTACAAGTAAGGTATCATAGTACTTTCATTGGTAAACAGAAAGGGTAGTATTATGAAAGCTGACTAAACAACTAAACTAGCATTTCCATTTTCCATAAAACAATTAGTTTTATAAATAAAAACAAATTTTAATCTGAGAAGTCTAGATAGAAGGTCCACCCTGGGAATAGTGGACTTTGATTTTTCTTCCCCACCAAATTTTATAATATATATTCAGGGTTTGATGTAATGTCATTATAGCTCATATATCAAATGATTTTGTGACAAATTATTTATATTTGATATATATTATAATGCTTTTAAATTAATGGTAATAGATTTTTCACCAATTGAGTAGTAGTTCGGAAAAAATAGAATTTTGAGGGTTATCATCATCTTCTTATGGGTACGTAATTTTGAATAATAGATTTTCCATAAAAGTAAATAAATGTCTAATAAGTGTAAAAGATTTACCCTCTCCGGCAGCCAAGTTGAAATACAGATCAACAATGTTGGGACACTTCTTATAACAAGGTGGTGACCAAAGTTTGGCCAAGAAGTGAGGCTCAAGTAGAGAATCTGAGGAAATCCCAATAGATTTCCTATCAACACCACAAGATTCAACACATTGATCTGTCTCAATGTATTGAGACATTCTCTCTACTACCACTTCTGATGTTCTGCATTGATATTCCACTCCTCCATTCTCTCCTGCTTCTGTCTCCAACAAACATCTTTTCCCTGAAGATGCTATTGAATATGCACATACATCGTTTGGCAATTCCTCACACACAATCTCACCTGATGATAATTTAAACAAACAATAATTAAAACCCAATATAACAAACTGTTAATTAATGTTGATTTTCGACAACAACAACAGATATAACTATTCTTTATGGATCGATCTACAACAAAAAAACTGGTTAACACCTGAAGATGCTATTCAATGTTTTAATACTAGGATCGTTTGATAATAAGAAGAAAATAAATTATGTGTACCTAGTGCTGCGTTGATGAGCAAAGAAGAAAGGAAGAAAACCAAAGACAATTTAGAAGAAGAGGCCATTATAATTTTTGAATGTGTGAGAGAAATTTGAGGAATAAATTGAGACAAGGGAAATAAGAAAGATATTGAGATATGGTAAGAGAAAGTAAAAAATTAAAGAAATTATAAGCAAGCAATTGAGACTAAAAGGACATGAAGGAGGTATATATAGGAATCAAAATAGTGATGCGGGAGGGATGGGCAAGAGTTTGACGCGTCTGTATAGTAGTATAAGAGCGCGTTTGGGGGAGTTAACAGCTGGTTGGTGAATTTACGTTTGAAATGTACGTATGTATCTTGGATTTGTCATCGATTTAACTTTTTTTTATTACGATTAATTTTGAATAACTATTATTCTACAAGTTTTGTGATTCGTGTTTTTTTTTCAAGGATGCGTGTATTTGTTTGATGGTATAAAAATTTAAAAAACATTCTTGTTTGGTGCTTGCCTTACTAACGCCGCCTGGAAAAAAAGTGATTTTCGGAATCACTTCTAGACTTAAATTTGGAAGAGACTACGACTTTTCCATATTCTGCTGGAGCCCTGTTTTGTTTATTAATTTCGGCTAGAATTCTCCTCCGTTTTTTTTTTTTCATTCTTTCCTAATTATTTAATTTCCATATTCAGATATGAAACTTATGAGGAGAGAGATTATAACAAATATCTTTTTATCATAGAACAATATTTTTAGTGATCCCTCAAAAATATTTATATTTTTAAAAAAGTCATGTTTTATCAAATTAATTTTTATATTCAAAAAATAAAATGAAAATTTAATTATTTTAATTTTTAAATATTTTTTTACATTTCTTTCTTTTTCTTCTCTTCTTCTTGTATCTTCTCTCTGTCTCACACATTTATATATTTGCATAAAATTCTTTTTTATTTACTATTTTAATAAACACTAAATTTACCTTAAATTCTATCTCTTAAATTTAAGAAGAAAAAAAAAGAAAAAAGAGAAAGAAAATAGAAAACATAATAAAATAATAATAATTTTAAAAGATTAAAATACATTTTAATTTTTGATACTTATATTACTTTTTTAATCAAATAGATACTTTTTTTATTTAAATAACTTAAAAGATTAAATAGTATGGGCTAATATCGGGTTTCAAAAATAACCTCAGTGGGAAAATTTTAATTTATTTACCGTTAGAATTTGAATGTATGTATTTTTTTTTTAATATCTGCATGAAGATAATATTTATGAAACCTAATTTAATAATTAAATAAGTTAAAAGTATAAAATAATTTAAATATTTTTAAAATATTACTTAAAATTTTAAACAATAATAAGTTCCATTAGTTACGGATAATGTACGAGTCCGGTTTTACCGACGATAAAGAAAACATAAATTAGGACGTTCAAGTAAACTTTAAGGAAAGGAGTCAAAGGTATAAAAGTATAAAAGTAAATGTTTTTTTCTTAAAAAAATTTAATATGCCTTGAGCGGTGGTAACTGAGTTAAATCACATCTTAATTGGGTTCAATTTATGTAATTTTAAAATCATATATTTCATATGACATTACATTCTAATTATTCGAGACAGCAGGCAATTGGACAAACCTGAAATAAAAACTTTTTTTATGATCGAATATTTTAAATAAATATAAAATTATCAGTAATAATTGTGCAAGATTTGAGATAATTGAAAATAGTTTCGACATGTTGTTTGTCACAATTAACACATAGTAGATTATGATTAGATGTTTTAAATAATTCTATTTAATATTTTAATCATAGTAAGTTGTCAAAGAAGGAAAATAAATATCTAAAATTTATAACATGAGACGTAAGAAGGTGGAAGATCATATTTTATTAGATATATAAAAATTTAATATTTTTATAAATTTAATTATATTTAAATTTAAATTAATAATAAGTCATACATTATATATTTTTTATTCTATTAATAATTTTTTTATAAAAATTATTTAAAATATTTATTTAAATAATCTAAAATCTTATAATTATTTTATAATTTATTGTTATTATTTTAAATTAATTTTTAATAATATACTATTTAATATTTTATTTTTTTTCATTTTATATAAATATCATTTATTTTTATTATTTATTGTCTCAAGATTTTTAATTTTTTTAATATATAATATTTATCATTAACATATTGTTTGTATAAAATTTTATTTATAATAAAAATATAAAAATTATTAAAAAATAAAAATAAAATTTAAAATATTAATTGTATTCTTATTCTCTATTTAAGGATCATGGTTACTCATTAAAGATTTTTGATATACTTATGCAAGAATTTAAAGTAAATATAATAATTAAATTTTAAATTTTAAATGGAGAATGAAAAGTAACTGTATCGTTGATAACCCCACATATAATTCAAAAGAATCGTTAAATATGAAATTATCATTAATAATAATCCAAGATGTGAGATATCTGGAAATGGATTCACACGGTTACTGCTAATTGTTCCGAGCTCTCTCGCTTTTTAAGTTTTCTTTAAATTTTGCAAGCATATATATATATATAATTAGTTAAAAAAGAAAGAAGTTATGTATATGCTAAAAGTAGTTATATATGTTCCAACTTCCAAGTGGCTGGTGGCATGTAAAATGTATGTTAATGTAGTCATTTTTTATTAAAATATTTGTAAGGATATATCATGATTCCCCAATGAGAAACAAGTATGAAGGAATGAATAAGTTTGATCTAAATAATATTTTATATACTATTTTTAAAAATATTTTTGGTAATTTTTTATTTTTTTATTAAAAAACTTAAACTAATAATAATTTTTATTTATTTTTAATTAATAAATAATAAAAATAAATAATTTTTATTTAAAAGAGAAAAAATAAAATATATACAATAATATATAATATATTATTTAAAATTAGTTTGAATTTAAATATAAAATAATTTATAAAAAATTAAAAATATAAATAAAATTTTATATTTATTAAAATATAAAATATAATTTTAAACAACGATACGAAAAATATAATATATATATACTTATGTTACCTCATCATAAAATACATAAAATTGTTCTTCTATCTTATTTTTTATTTTATTTTTCTCATCATTGTTTTAATTGAATAATTTTATATTGAGAAAATAAATCTCACATCGATCAAGGGGAAGACAACAATGTTGTTTATAAAGGGTGTCTCAGTCTTACAGTATTGTTGTCTTCCCCTTAGTTGATGTGGGATTTATTTTCTCAACATTTTCCCTCACATCGACTGTATCGATGAACAGTGATGATCTTACTTTGTTGTTACGAGTGATAGTATCGGGTGACTCCTCCATCAGGGTTCATGTTCTGATACCAATCTTATTCAACTGGATCTTTCTCTTGACTCAAAAGTCAAGTTTTAAGTTAAGGGATGTATTAATCTTATAAGCAATATTATTATCTTCTTCTTAATCGATGTGAGACATTACATAAAAATTTACTAAATAAATAAAATTGAAAATCCTAATTCTATCCTTTTTATTCCATCATAAATTTCATCCATACTTTCTGTAAATAACTATAACTAGTTAATAGATATATTAAAATTATTTAAGAAATTATATCAAATAATATGTCTAATATTTGGAATAATAAAAATAAGATTAAATGAAATTGAATAAATAATGATTAATAATAACAACGCTTAATAAGGCAGCATTTAATGTAAATATTTAATCAATACTTTTTTTCAATAGAAATATAAAAATATCTATAAATAGCATTTTTTTTTTTTTGGTTTTGTGTTATAAAATTAGCTTGTGACGTAACACTTGAAGGAAAACTCAAGGAAAGACTGGAAAGTGAGAACCGACGACGATTTGAACATTGATGGTTCAACTGAAACCTTGACATATTTATTTGTTCTTGCCTTCCCAATTAAGTTTATTTATTTATTAAGGCTTTTAAGTCTGACTCCTTCTTCTTGGAACTCTCTGGAAACAAGTGGAAGGCATGCACTGCGGTGGCTTCAAAAGAAATTCAACGTCAATGAGGCGGCAAATCCCTTGAAATTTCCGAAACCAATTATAATTGTATAAATAGCTACAGTATATATATTTTAATAATTACAATACTCATATATATCATCACAAACTTTTCACAAACAAATTATATATCAACTTACGCATTCCTACGACCCATTCCATGTCATAACCTTTACAAATTCAACCTCAATTCTCAACTATTTGCTTTATAACAATAATTAATTTCTTCATATTTTTATGTCCTTCTTGAGCTTTACCTCGTCAATATATATTTACATTTTCTCTATCACTTTAAATAATTTTATCAAAACCTTTTGAAAAATGGTGCTTTTAAGTCATAAGTTTAATCGGCAATTATTGTTATTTTACCTAAAAATGAGCATTGAACACACCTCTAGCGTAGGCGAAGTGTTCCTTCTTATAGATTGCCAATGCTACACGAAGAATGTTTATTCTTTTTTTTTTAATTATCTTTTAATTACTTGTTAATTCTAAAAGGTTAAATAAAGGAATTTTTTATGCCACAATGGTTCATTCTTCATGTTCTCCCGATAAATTATTATTTTTATCATTTAATTATGTGAAGTATAGAATTAGCCATGTAAATTTATTATAATTTCTCACATATAATTTTTTTTCTTGGTTTTTTTTTACATTTAAATTATATTTTTTGATGTGATTGGAAATTGTGATTTAAAATCAGAGAATCTTATTTCGAAAAAGAAAAAAAAATAGGGTTTATTAACTTCAAAAACAAAAACTATTCTTTTAACTTGTATTCATTCTTACATTTATAGATAAACTAAGCTAAATACTTCTCCACTTTCTCTACCTCCTCCGAGCTTCCAATGTAAAGTGGAACACGCTGATGTATCTATTAATTTAAAAAAGAAAAAGAAAAAAAGTTTAATTCACAAGATCAAATAACCAAAAAACCAAATAATACAACCATATATAAATGATTACTTACTTCAACTGGTTGAATATCAAGTACTCTCTGGTGACCATCTGATCCTTTACCACCAGCTTGTTCAACTATAAAGCTCATAGGTGCACACTCGTACAATAGCCTCAACTTCCCATTCTTGCTTTTCTTGTCTCTTGGGTATCCATATATTCCACCATATAACAGTGTCCTGTGAAAATCACCAACCAAGCTTCCAATGTATCTAGCAGAATAGGGCTTGCCACTTGGACCAGGGTCCTTGAGGTCATCAATGTACTTTTTCAACTTATCATCCCACAATTGATAGTTTCCTTCATTAAATGAATAGATCTTTCCTGATTTTGGTATTTGAATGTTTTCTTGAGTTAAAACGAGTTCCCCATACATTGGGTCCAAAGTAAAGGCAAATACACCTTTCCCTATTGTCAACACAAATATCACTGAACTTGAGTACATACAATAGCCAGATGCTAGCAGGTTGCTCCCTGGCTGACACACACTCACCACACATCTCTGTTCTTCTTTGCCAAGCTGCATACTCATCGTCACCATACAACATTTAGTTTAGTCTAAGCCCTAAGGGTTTAAAACAATGCCCCTAAATTTCGTAGCATGTTTCACATAACTGTAATTTGTCTTCTTAACATTGCAACTAAGTTAGAAAAAAATAACATATTGCATATTGCTTTAACACAACAAACTACTTTGTAAAATAGTTGAAATATTGAATACAATTTTTAAGTATATATACTGCTACTATTGTCTTAAGAAAAGTGCTTTAGAAATTATATAAAAAGAAGAATCATAAAATTTATAACAATAAAAAAAATATCATCCTAATAATATTAAACAAGATGTAATTCGATTAAATTTAATATTAAACGAGTCTAAATATTTATATTTTAATTTAAAAATGTTTTTTAAAATAAAATAATAGATATAACTTTTTAAATAATAAAAATATACGAATCTAACAAAATAAGTGTTATTTTTTCAAAATTCTTTATTAATTAGGTTTTTCTTTTCCACTATTGTATTTTGATCTTGATAAATACTTAATTTGTTAAGCGAGAAGTCTTCACTCTCAAGCATATATTTACAGAGTAAGTTATATTTATAACGCACATTTACAGTGAGTTCATTTCAGTTAAAAGTTTCAGTCAAAAGAGTACATATATTTTCAAACTTTGACTGATGTTCTAACGAAGTAAATTAGGATAAGCAATGGAGTGGAGAAGAGCATACAGTGAGATCATCACTAGTGTCAGCGAGGCATTCATCATTAGGGCTGTAAATACCAAAAATAGAGCCAGTGGAAACAGCAGCATCAATATTAGAAGAACCATCAAGAGGATCAAACACCACAATGTAGTTTCCTGAATAGCTCTCTTCCACTGCCACTGGTACATCCTCTTCTTCTGATGCTATTATTCCTGTTCTTCCACTTGATCTCAAGCAATTGGAAAACACCTATTATCCCCAAAAAAAAATTTAAAATTAAAAATGTTAAAAAAAGTTTTATCTTGGTAGTTCAATGTATCTCTTCTGATATTGAAACTAAAGCAGAGGAAAAAACAGAGTATTAAACCTCATTAGATACAGATTATGGCTAAAAATAGAGTATGTGGTGCAATTAAACCTCATTAGAAATAACGTCGAGTTTTTTCTGGTCTTCTCCTTGAATATTGACAGCACCTTGAATTCCAGTCAAGTTGGAAATGTTAGCTCTTTGCACCAAAGACGCTATTTGTTTGCAAGCCGTTGAAATGCTCGATAGAACGATGGTTAGCTCAGCATCAATAACCCCAGACTTTTCTTGCATCAATAACCAGGTTGTCAGGGTTTGAATTTCATACCCACTTTTCTTCCTAGCCTCAGTCTTTGCTGCTACTGCCATGCATCGAACGCCAAAACCCAATTGCCTTCTCTTGCTTTGGGTGTTGTTTGGACATGAAAAATTATTTGCTCTGGAGCCAAACACGCAGAGTTGGAGAGGTGAAAGCCCAGAAGACAGAAAGCGTGAGTTCGCATTGACGAGTTGAAAAGGTGATGTTGTTATTGCAACCATGGCTAGCTGCTGGAAATTGCGAATTAAACTTTCTTGGTTACTCCACTTCCTCTGCTTTTTTCTCCAACTTATAAGCTGCTTCTTTGATTATTGGTTTAGATTTTTCTTGGTTTTGGTTTCACTTGGCCATGGGCGTGTCTAGTTGGATTGTATTTAGCAGTGAAGTAGAGGTATGTGAGGCTGGCAAGGATCTCTGTTAATTTGGGTCCCTCTTATCCTCATTTTCCGGTTCTGGTGATCATGGTTCCATTTCCGTAGAAGAGTTGAAAGAACTTGATGGCCCATTTTAAGCCCATATTTAGCAAATAAACTCTTAGTGGGCTTTGCCCATACTTCTGATAGGAGAAGTATTGTTAATAGAATTAATTAATAAAATTAATAAAAATAAGAGGTTAATAATTAAAAATATATTTTAAATAAAAGTAACAGTAACGAGTTATTAATGATATTTTTTTATTAATAGTTAAATTTTATAATTTAAAATTTAGGTTTAAATTTAAAATTATTTTAATATATATATATATATATATTTAAATTTTATATTTAAATTATTAAATATATTATTTTTATTTTTTATATTTACTAAACATAATATATTTTTAATTTATAAATAAACACTAAATTTGTCTTTTATTCGTTGTTAATGGCTATGACATCTCCTAACTTCATTACCACAAGCTTCACCTGATGGAAGGCTGATCAATTTTCCAACTAGCTAGTAGGAAGACGAAGTAACTAACTAGGAAGTAGGAACTTCATCTGAATTTCGATCGTGACCAAAAGGAGACTCTGTTTTAATCACCGGCCATGATACAAGGGCTTCTTCCATGGAGTCATTGCCACTATCTTCTCCCCTTACGTTCACTTCCCTTCACATCCCTCCCAACCAAACACTTCCCTCTTTCGATTTCTGTATCTGCATCTTTGGAATCCACTAACCAGAGTACCCAGGAGGAGCTCAGTGCTAGAGAGAGAAGGCGCCTTAGGAACGAGAGGCGAGAAAGTAAGTCCGGCACTAATTGGAGAGAAGAAGTAGAGGATAGGCTTCTCAAGAAGCCCAAGAAGCGGTACGCCTCTTGGACAGAAAATCTCAACCTTGATCTCCTCGCTAAATTGGGTCCCCAGTGGTGGGTTGTTCGAGTTTCTCGTGTTAGGGGCCAAGAAACTGCTGATCTCATTGCTCGCTCCTTGGCTCGCAACTTCCCTCACATTGATTTTAAGGTTACTCAAGCTTCACTCTCATTTTTCATTTCTGACTCTGCCAAATTTGGCTTACTTGCTGTGAATTTTGGATTTGAATATCATTCCAACTGCTAGTGATTTTTTTTTAAATAAAATCAGAGAGAGAATTGAGAATTACATTTGGATTTATTTTTATACTAAAACTATCTAATATTTCTTGTGTACATGAGTAGGAATTTCCTGTAGATTTTGGAAAATTTAAGATTGTGTTTACTTTTTTCTGATTAGATAATATGTTTTGTCAGGTATATGCTCCAGCGATCAAGGTGAAGAGAAAATTAAAAAATGGCTCCTACTCGGTTAAACTAAAACCTTTATTTCCAGGCTGTGTTTTCCTAAGGTGCATAATGAACAAAGAGATCCATGACTTCACTAGAGAGGTTGCTGGAGTTGGAGGATTTCTTGGTTCCAAGGTTGGAAATACGTGAGTATTGTTAGACTTGCATTTTGGATTTGCTTTAATTGAATTACACATTTAAACTATATTGGTTATTCTGTCATAGATTAGCTATTATGTCAGACCATACCAGGGAAACATAGTTGTTCCCTATGGAGAAATTATGGAAAAATTAGGAATAGTCAATTAATGTGAACATGCATAATCCATTAATCGCATGATTAGCCATTCAACAGATGCACCAGCTATTTAACTAGCAGAGATATGCTTAATCTAGTTCTGATGGAAGTCTTGATTTAATGACAATGACATAGGTGGGGTCTATATCATAAATATTTAAATTAAGAATGTTTAGCCATGTTGTGACACCTGAATTAGTGACCCGCATAATATGAACTAATTTCTTGAAGAAGCTTGTTGTCAACATATGAAAATGCAATTTTGGGTATCCCTTGCCAAATGAGACTACATTTGGTCTGACTTTCTGGGTTTGGTTTCTGAGGCAGTAATATGTCTATATTATCTAACTATGATGTGATCATTATGAAGACATGATGTATGGTTTTTCATGTCACACAGGAAAAGACAGATCAACAAACCTAGGCCAGTATCTGCTGTTGATATGGAGTCAATCTTTAAAGAGGCTAAAGAAGAACAAGAAAAACATGAACAAGAGTTTGAGGAAGAGCAGACACAAGGAGCAGTAAATGCTGGATTGCTGAATGTTGACTCCGATTTAGATTCTAACGAAGTAACAAAATCTGCTACAGATTCCAAACCAAAAAGACAGTCCAGAAAACTTTCTTCAGGAAAACAAGAGAAGCTTCCTGCACCTGGTTCCACAGTTCGAGTTGTATCTGGAACTTTCGCAGAATATGAAGGCAGTCTTAAGAAAATTAGTCGCAGGACACGAAAGGTATGCATCACATAGTAGAAAACTGTAGATGAGCAGAAATATGGAATGCCAACATTTAAATCGAAATACAGTTGGAGTAATAAAATCGAAATACAGTTGGAGTAATAAAAATTTAACTTAAATACAATCTGAATAGAAATTGGTACTGAATCCAAAGAGCATATGTAGTACACCCTTGCCCATGTCCAGTAAACTGAAATTTTACTTCCCAATATTTTCAGCTTCTATTTTTTTGGTCTTTTCAATCATGTTTAGCCTACATGTGAGGAGAGTACGTAAATATCAACAAGCTTAAGTGTTTAGAGAATGTGGCAAATGAAGGTCATGTTTGATAACAATATAGATTTATAATTTTTGATTTCTTATTAAATAATTGATTTTGTAGCTTATGATTTACTTCTGTTTTCTGATTTTTATTCAAAATCTTAAAAAATTGAGAATTTTTTTTTGTTATTGTTTAAAATTTTATGTTTTAATCATTTTTTTCAAATATTTATACATACAAAAGTTATAAGACTTGATTTATTAACTAAGACTTGAATTTAAAAATCTGATTAAAAATTATTTTTTTTAATGATTTATGAATCATCTTATATTTTGATAGTGATTTCTTAAAAATATGAAAATCTAAATCAGAAATCGTTATCCAACGACATACCTAATGAAAAAATTACTTTAAAAAAATCAAAAATTAAAAATCAAATTGTTATCAAACACACCCTAACTTAATTCAACAACCTAATTAGTATGTCTTTTTTCTTTCAAACTATTGATTCAATTCAAAATGGTCAATTGGAGGGTGATGTTGCTTCATGCAGCTCCAAAGAATGTTTGAGGTGGCAATGCTGAAAATCTATTTCACCAGTGTACTGTCTCTTGATTTGATAATGAGTTAATGGTAAAAACTTTGCAGGTCACTGTGGGATTCACACTGTTTGGAAAAGAAAGCATAGTAGACCTGGACATCAGTGAAATTGTTGCTGAGACAGAGTGATGTAAATATGTTCATACTTCTTACTAACGTGAGTTTTCACCATTTTTTTCTATCGATCCTAGATATTCTATTCTTTGCATGGAAAATGCGGTTCCCTGGAAGTATTAGCATTTTTTTAATGCACGTGTGAAAGTGACCTAAACTCCATCATAAAATTAAGATGCTGAATGTGCTTAAGCTTCTCCTGCCAACATCCTATAGTTGCTTTACTGACCACTATTAGGTATGTGGATATAACAACTTCTATAATCTTCTTTTTTTTCCCTTTCTGTTTTTAGAGAATGGATTTAACTTAAAAGGTGAGTAACTGCATCCAATCTCCAAAAAAATCCCAATCCTTTTGAACTTTCTCTTTTTGGAATGGGTTTTTTGTTGAATTCTCGTTAATAGGATCAAACCTTATTTTATAGTATTTCCATGATATTTCTCTTTCTTATTCTTAAACAAGTCCCTAAGATGGCTGTTGATCCACAATTTATGTTTCATCTTTCGTTTCTTTTTGTTTGTTTTGAGAAATATATTGACAAATTATGATTTATTGTGAACATTTATCACCAAGTCAAATTAAGAAGGTAAAAGATCAGTCACCAAGTTAGGGCAGTTGATTCACTAAACCCTGTATTTTTTCAATGTCGACATCCACCCATATTTCTCTTTATTTTTTTCAACTTTGAAAATAAAATGTAAATTTTGTCTCATGTTAGAAATGAAATGGCATATTTGTTTTGTCGGCTTGTTACTAGATTCATGACATGTTCCCAATGCTAAGTTTAGTGTTGATGGATAATAGCTATGTCTATTGAAGGGATTTTAGATTAAATAATTTAAGAATGCAGTTCATCACTTTGGTCAGTTTGACAGTATTAAGAATAGTAAAGGAAATAATTCAAAGTATTTTTGTGTTTGATTTGACCATTAATCTAGAATAGAACTAAAGTACTCCAATAGTAACATTAATGTTTATTCTTCTCTCACCTCTCTAGAATATGTTGGAGTGTTTGATTTTTCTCATGTATATTTATATAATCATTTGTCTATTTTTCCTCAATTTATCTCATTTATAAATTAAAAAGTTTATCTCATTTGTCTATTTTTCCTCAATTTATCTCATTTATTTTAATATTATCATCCAATTTTGATTATACTGCTCAAATAAACATAATAATAGTAATATTGTTTTCATTGAATTCAATTTCTATTATCATTCTTATTGTCATTACGTTTTCATTTTTCAAACCAAACATGATATTGCTTTAGATATAATGGTTAGATCTTGATTAACTCCACGATGCTAGGCAGCTGGAATAGGAATCAAGAAAGAAATGAAAAAGTTGTGGAAAATTCATAAGAACGGGTCTAGGATTTCAATATGAACTGATTTTTGACTATATCAAGAAATAGACTTACGGTGATCTTTGAAATTATGCCTTGATTGCTGAGGGGGAAAAAAATACATAAGGTCATTGCTTTCTTGTTTAGCCTTCCTCTTCTTAGAGAATTTCCAGAGCTCCATCTGTCTGAATAAAACGAAATTATTTTGATTTTTCTTGTGTAGTATTCAATATTAATTAATACAGAAAGAAACAAAGTGAAAGAAGAAAGTTCCCCTTTTGGAGGATAGTAATTTTTTTTATAATTGACTATATCTATATCTGATAATATGTAATTCTGTTTATTTGTTATTTCGGCAATTGCAGGTTCATACTATGCTATCATAACAGCGAGATTTGTAGATTTATACGACTTCCTAGCTAGTCCATGAGGTGGATTCGAAAATTTAAAGTTGCTCCTAATAAAACTATTAATAATTGACCCTACTCGGTTGCAAAAATTCAAATATGCCCTAATATATTGTTCTGTATGTGTTGCATATATATGTAATTTAATCAAATTATTTTAAAGAAATTGACGGACTTGTGTGATATAATTAAACTATGTTAAGGGTATTGATGTAAATGGTATGCAATCACTGGGAAATGAATATGAGATAGCCTTTCTATGTTCATGGAAGCTTATATGTGAGAAATGTGAATCTTATTGTGAACCACAATCTACTTGCTTAAAATTTTAAGAAAGTAGATTAATTGTCTGTGTTCAAGTAAATCTACAAATTCAAAAGAGCATTTCGAATCACGCAGCCTTTGTGTGTGTTTAATTGTCATTAAATTTGCCTCGTGCTCCCCTTCAAAGCATTTTTCAAAAAAAAAAAAAAAATTTCGTAGTATGCTACCCATCTGTAATCTGGCTTTCCAAACATTTTTTCGTGCCAATTTTCAACTGCAAAGTGAAACTCATTTTACTTCAACGCCACAACATCAAAAGAAACAAAAATTGATAAGAAAACATATAATATGGACATCTATTGATAATCCCATGTCTCTCCTCAAAAGTACACTAAAGTCTGAACAATTTCAATTAAAAGTATAGCCAGTAGCTACCATAAACTGGCAACCGAAAGTTGCAGAAGTTATAAATTCAGACATGAAAACATATTACATTTCTTGAACTTCCTCCTCTTCCTCGTCATAGTACTCATCTTCCTCTGCTGTGGCATCTTGGTATTGCTGGTACTCTGAAACAAGGTCATTCATGTTGCTCTCTGCCTCTGTGAACTCCATCTCATCCATACCTTCACCTGTATACCAATGCAAGAAAGCCTTCCTCCTGAACATGGCTGTGAATTGCTCACTAACTCTACGGAACATCTCCTGAATTGATGTTGAGTTCCCAATGAAGGTAGATGCCATCTTCAAACCAGTGGGTGGGATGTCACAAACTGTAGACTTCACATTGTTGGGAATCCATTCAACAAAATAGGACGAGTTCTTATTCTGGACATTCAGCATCTGCTCATCAACTTCCTTGGTGCTCATCTTACCCCTGTAAATAGCAGAGGCAGTCAAGTAGCGTCCATGACGCGGGTCAGCTGCACACATCATGTTCTTTGCATCCCACATTTGTTGAGTAAGCTCCGGCACAGTTAGGGCCCTGTATTGCTGAGAACCGCGAGAAGTGAGGGGAGCAAAACCAACCATGAAAAAGTGAAGGCGAGGGAAGGGTATGAGATTCACAGCAAGCTTTCTGAGATCAGAGTTTAGTTGTCCAGGGAATCTCAAACAGCATGTGACTCCAGACATTGTTGCAGATATCAAATGGTTCAAATCACCAACTACACTCAAGACAGAAAACCAAGCAATCAAATTAGCATTGCAAATCAAAAGGAAACGTTCTGCTAAACAAATAGAAGCATATGGTAACAATTCAGAAAGAACTTACAACTAGGGGTGGTCAGCTTCAGGGTGCGAAAACAGATGTCATAAAGAGCTTCGTTGTCAAGAACCATGCACTCATCTGCATTCTCAACAAGCTGATGAACAGACAAGGTTGCGTTGTAGGGCTCCACAACTGTATCAGAAACCTTGGGTGATGGGAAAACAGAGAAAGTAAGCATCATTCGATCCGGATATTCCTCTCTGATCTTGGAAATCAAGAGGGTACCCATTCCTGACCCAGTTCCTCCTCCAAGCGAATGACAAACCTGAAAACCTGCAATGATAAAGCCCCCAACGTAATTATTATTATTTTTATTTTATTTTTTCTAATAACCCTAACTTAATTAGACAAGAAAAATTTTAAAAAGGGGAAAAAATAAAAA
Organism: Hippophae gyantsensis; assembly: GCA_030763125.1. Taxonomy (NCBI): domain Eukaryota; kingdom Viridiplantae; phylum Streptophyta; class Magnoliopsida; order Rosales; family Elaeagnaceae; genus Hippophae; species Hippophae gyantsensis. Next base: position 1,408,355 of record CM061034.1, on the reverse strand, counting down.
GGCATTTCGACAAACACCTTGCAGGCAATCGCAGTTCTCGGCCTCTTTGCGAACAACATCGAGCACGGAATCAATCAACTCAGCACCTTCGGTGTAATGACCTTTGGCCCAGTTGTTTCCAGCACCGGACTGACCGAAAACAAAGTTATCGGGCCTGAAAATCTGGCCATAAGGTCCAGATCTAAGACTGTCCATGGTACCAGGTTCAAGATCCATGAGAACAGCACGGGGAACATACCTTCCACAACTTGCCTCGTTGAAGTAGACATTGATCCTTTCAAGCTGCAGATCTGTTTCTCCGTGGTAACTACCGGTGGTATCAATGCCGTGCTCGGCACAGATGACCTCCCAGAACTTGGCACCAATTTGGTTGCCGCATTGACCTCCTTGGATGTGAAGAATTTCACGCATTTTGGGATTTTGGATCTAAATCGATAGGGTCAAGAACAAAAACAACGAGTGTGTTGTGGGGGTAATTAGAGAGAAACCAGAGAGAGAAATGAGAGGTAAGTGGGGACGAATGGATGTAAATATATAATATAAGAAAAAAGGTGGTGGGTCTCTCTCCAGCGGTTCAATTTTTTGGTGTTATGTTTGTTTTCAAATAAAGGTTTTTTTTTTTAATATTAAATGTTCCTTTTATATCATAAATTAGTTTACGAATTAATTACTAATTATCAATTAAAGAGAAAACTATTGTAGATTTTTCATAAATTATATTATTTATATTATTTTAAAAAAATTAATTATTTTATTTTATTTTTTATCAAGTAATTAAATACTATTAAAATATGATATTTTTAACAATAATATATTTAAATTAATATAAAAATTCAAAACAAAATTTTTTTTTAAATTTTTTAAATTTTCTCTATTTTAGTTTAATATTTTTATTTTTATATTCGTTAAAGATTTATATTTTATTTTTATTTTTATTATTTAATAAAAAATAATAATATTTTAATTAAAATTATTAAAATAATATAATCTATAATTTTTATAAAATTAAAGTATTAAATTATATGTTTTATCAACTTATTTTTAATTAAAATAATAAAATTTAATTATAATATTAATAAAATTTATGATAAATAATTTTTTTTAATATTAATATTAGTTTCTTAACGTGGAGAGAGGAATTTTGATTCTCAAACGAAGACCCGTGTAACGGTTAGATTGAGTTGTCAATTCTTTAGTTTAGATCGGCTCCATTTCAAATTCAAATTTGAAATTTCATATACAGCTGTTCAGCCATTATTAGTTTTTTTTTTTTTTCGTTTTTGACGGTGCAGATTATTATTGGTTTCATGTTGTTTTCTTTTCCGTTTCTAATTTTAGACAAACTCTGAAAGAAACGAACACCTATTGATTTTAAACAAGTTAATAGTCAACTTCATTTAAAATAAAGAAGATAGATTAATGTGAGATATGCAGATAGATAAAAGAGAAATATCTAATGTATATAAATTATAATATATTAGGTGGTACATTTTTTAAATTTTTTTTTAAAATTATAAATTTTAAAGTTATTTTAACACTTACATTGTTAATATGTATAAATTTATTTATTGTTAATATTTTTCAAAATAAATATATATATATATATATATATATATATATATATATATATATATATATATTATCTTTGTCCATTGGGCAGGGGCCAGATCAGATGGTTGGGTGGTGGAGGTTTTCTACTAATAAAAGGACAAATTAAGTTATATTTCATATGCTCCGATTAATTAAATCTCCAGCGAAAAATTAAAGAATTTGCAATTAAGTTTAATATATATAATTTAGGGAACAAATGATATATATAATTATATTCTTTATTTTGTGTGCTTGTTAAATAATTAAAATAAAAATGTAGTTTTATTGTTTATAGTGTATTTTAAAATTGAAATTGTTAATTTTTGAAATGAAATATTCATTTTAACGGAAATTAAAATAATTTTTAAGTAAATATAAAAAAAATTATATAAAATTATAAGAAAACGGAGTTGGATAAATGGATGAGAAGAGGAGCTTGATCCCCATTTCAGAGAAAATATCGAACATTTTTAGCAATGCTCAACCTAACGAAGGAAATTAAATGGATCCTCCGTTATTTTCTTTTTCTTTTTAATTATATTTGCCATAAACATATTATTAAATAATGTTAAATGATATAGATCATTATTATGGTAAATATAAAATAATATTGACTATTTAATGGGTAAGATTTAAAACTCAACAAAGATTAATAAAAAAAATCAGTAGAAAATCCAATCTCGTTAACAATATCATACATACCCTATCTTATCCTAAATGTTTTTATGATTAACTTACTTATTCTTTCTTTATACATTTTATTTCAAATATGGATTAAAATATTGATAAAATAATCTATATTATCGTTATATATTCATAAAATTGAGCTTACGTTTAAAAAATTATGAATTAAATTGACTTAAAAAATTAAATTATTTTTAATAATTTAATTCAATTTATTACCTAATTCTGTTTTTTTTAATTTAAATTATTTAAGTTAAGATCATTTATACTATTATATTTATAATTTATATTTTATAAATATAATAATATATGTAATTATATGTCTAAATCTATAACTATTTAACTTTATGTTTCAAGGTTAACACCTAAAAGTGAGTATGTTTTTTTATTGTCTTTAAATAAGAGTGGACAAATAAATAAAATGATATCCTTGTTTAAATGATTATATTTTAAAATAAGATAAAAGAGATTAATAATATATCAAAAAATTAATATCGATTATAACTAAATATATTTAAGAGTTTGATTTTGTTCAATTTAATACATATAAATAATTCGATCTAATTTATTTAAATTTTATAAAATTATCTAATCGAATTGTATCTTCCTCTAAATAAAAATATTTTTTATAAAAAAAATTTACTAAAATATTGAGATAAAATTTTAAATTTTTACAAATGTTGTGTTAAATTGAATGACTGCTTTGTTTACTCAATGTAATAAGTTATATCAAAATTTTAAATTAATTAATTTCTTTAATGAATAAAATTTTATAATATTTTTAATCACTGGTTTTAGGTATTCGGTAGTTGACAAATTATTTGTCTAGAAGGATACATAATAATTGGAACTAATAAACTGTCCAATGTTCCAAAAAAAAAAATTAATTCATGCAAGTATAGTATTATCATATTTGTTTATGTTAAAATGGAGAAGATAAAGGTGTTATTATTTAAATATATAAAATTACTTTTTCTTTTTACTTAATTCTAAATAATTATACAAATTGTTATTTAATACAAAAATAATTAAAGAGTAATTAAAAGGTATTCTTGAATATTTCACCTATTAATCTAAGCCACTAAGAATTCTTCAATATTCTCGAAACCTAGCCGCAACCCACACATTCTATCGTCTTTTAGATTTTGCTTATTAGAAGGAGAGCTAATCTCTATCAGGGTTGGTTATCTCTCTCTCTCTCTCTGAGTAAACTTTTTCTTTTAAATATTAATTAACTAAAATTGAAACTATTTGTTATCGTGACTTTTTTTTCTTTCATTTTCTTAAAAATTTTCTAATTTTATTTAAGTTATTTTATTTATAATTAAATAACTAAAGATAAATAATTTATTTTGAGTTTGTGAGAGTACTCGATAGGAATAAAACAATAAAATGGTAGCAGTCACTTTCACTCTCGAGTCATCTCTATATGTATTCTTCAACAATTTATTTTATTTTTTATTTTTTTAAACGGCAATTGGAAATTTGAGCAAGTTATTCCATACGAAGGCACCAGCTTTTAACTCTATACTTTTGTCCACTATTAATGATATACAATTCTTGCGCCTGTATTTTATTTCTGCTATCAATTTTCACAATATTGTGAAAATAAGTGTGAAATAATATATCGAATACATAATATATATTATTCATTAATTACATTCGTATTAATTTTGTTTTCGTAAATGCATAACAAAATAACCCAAGAAAAAACGCTTGTACAATACGGGCATGTTTGAGTAAACAGTAATGAAAAGGATTCAAATAACCACTAATTTTCCTTTATTCGTTTGTAGCATTTAATATCACAAATTACAATAACTATTTCTTCTCCCAAATTATTGTTAATGACATTTTTTCGGTGTATTCAAGACTTTACAGGTTTTTCTTGACGTACTTGATGTGGGATTGAATCGATTGGGTAAAAGAACAAAATAAATCAGACAAGTGACAAATGACATGATTCTTATATTGATGTAGTTAAAATTCAAGATGAATTATCCAGAAGAATATTATCTAAAAAAAAATTAACAAATTTTAAATAATTATCACATAAGAAAATATAAAAATTAGGATGATAAGTCTTCTAAATTCATAAAATTTAACGAAAATAAGCTTTAAATCACAATTATTAAATGGGATAATATAAATTTATTATCTTTAAAAAAAACTAACAATTATTTTATAAATTGATTAACTTGTTATATATATCATCCTTGTCCACTTTAAAATTATAACAGTAAAAATCTATTATTTTAAGAAATATTTTTTTTAAGATAACAAACACAACTAATAAATAGAAAAATAAAATGATTTAGTCTTTCTTTGCCAATGAAATAAATTCTTAATTGCATAGAAAACGAAATCAATAGATGTACATTCATAAGATAAACGAAAGCATCTTAAATCCAAAATAAAGTTGACGCGTCAATGTAAAACCAAATTACGCATAAAAATTTGGTTGATTTGTAAACTAACTAATGCTAACTATCAAAGAAGAAAAGCCATGAGAATCCTCCAGAAAGAAAGGGAAAAAAGTGTGAATTATTAACCACCTATAATCAGGCCTCAGCAAGATATGATTATCTTCAATCCACTAGGAAATTGCAGATAGATTAACCAATATATTATAATGAACTTCAACTTGAATCCCAGGTATAATTTAAATACGATATTTTTATGCATAAATTCGTTGGTTTTAAAACCAAATAAAAGTTTAAAACAAAAAAAAATTGAAGTTTTGTCCATTAGCAATTTCAGATAATAAAGCCCTAATGAAGAAGCTATCAAGATAGCAAAACTATTCAGGCCTCAGTCAAACAATATATCTTCAATCCCATGAAGGAAGTTGCAGATAGATAACGCAGTATTTAGTAACATCATCGACCGAGTGAATTAAACAAACCCCAACTAAAATCAATTAAAGAAATGGTAAATATATTTTTAAAAACCAATAAAGAAATGAAAACGAGCATCTCAGAAGGAACTTCCCCAATTAATTTCTTCATGGGTAATCAAAGTGCAAGGATAACAATTAAATTGATTCATCAGTGATGCTCGTTAAGATAAAACAAAGAGAACAGGAATAAAATAAATTGAAAAATTCGGCAAAAATTAACAAACCCGATTTAAAGCATAAAAGACGAAACGTAAAAGGAATCAAAGCATGGAACGAAGTGGTGAGAGTAGGGGTTTGCGGAGGCATTATAAGGTTAACGTTGGCCTTCAGTTCAGGAAACCCTAATGACTTGTTTGGCAATTCGTACAATATGATCTGCTATTAGGTTTATCCTTTATAGTTATTTAAGGCCCAACTTCTTCCGTTTTCTTTGCGACTCGTAATTTGATGACGGCCCAATCCACAGCTATGAAATCCGTAACTAGAGAATATTTACATAGATAATTTGTTTTTTCGTTTTTTTTTTATTATTTTTTCTAATTAATAAAAATTTATCCCAAAAGTCGTTATTTTATGCTAATAAATATCAAGTATTATTAAAATATAATATAATTTAATAAAATTAAAATAACATAATATATTTTTATATAATATCTCTTATGGTATTATGACAACTATTATTAGTGATTCTTTAGAATTTTGATAACCTATCAAATATAACATATTATGTCGATATATATTTTTCTATATAAATTATTATATCTATTATAATTTCATTAAACTTATTATATATAACATTTTACATCAACGTATATATTTTTATGCAAAATGTTACGTATATCATAGGTTTATTGATCAATGAGATGTAATATGTATGTAACTATTATATATATATATATGTATCATTGTATATAACATTTTATATTTATTAGAATTTTAATTTAATTGACGATGATAGTTACATAAAGCATTGATGAACACTCGTGACCTAACTAATCACCTTTATCAATGGAACAAACTCTTATAATACAAGATTGTTAACAACATCATCATCATTGTAATATATTTTTAAATAATAAAAATATTCAAATAAAAGTTATAAAATTAAAAATTAAAAATAATGATTTTTTTTTATTTTCTAAACGAGAAAAAATAATAAATAATTGTACAAAATTGTATATTTTTAATATATTTGAGAGGAATGAGAATTCATCTTATCGTTGAAATGCTTTAAATTTCATTATAAAAAATGTAGAATATAAATCTATATTTTATAACACAAGGTAAGATAAGAATGAATATTGTATTCCCTATCACATTATTTAAAACTATATACCATATTTTAATAGATACTTAAATTATTTATATTTTTATAAATCTAATTACATTTAAACTTAAACTAATTATAAACAATGTATTGTATGTTTTATATTTTATCTTTAAATTATGCTTTTATTCTTTTAAAAATCAATATTATTTCTTTTATAAAAAGTATTTAAATTATAAAAATCTAAATATTATAATTATTTTATAATTTATTTATTATTTTAAATTATTTTCTTGCAAGATTTTATGAATATTATTTAATATAAAAAGTTTTTTATTTTATAATAAAAATAAAAAATTATTAAAAAATTTAAAAAATAATAAGTAAAATATCATTTAGATACCGTATCTTATTAACTAAATATATAAAGTTTAATTCATAACTCACACATTTCTTATCGAAAATGGATACTTATGATTTGAATTATTTGGGGGAAAAAAGGTCACTTATTAGAGGGGCAAAAAAAAAAAGTCATTTTGTAGATGAATAGAATCGTAAAACCCAACCCTCAAGCACTAGCAGGAATGTGAGAACATAAATAAAATACTACAAAGTACAAAGAAAAGCAAAGAACAAAGTAGAAACAAGTAAGAAAGCTATCGGTCGGGATTAGAAACAATAAATAAGTGGGCTTACGGATTTATATTGGGCTACTCCGATCCATAGTTGCTACTTGCTAAACATTATTCTGATTCACTTGTGCCATCAGTCACTGATTGGGACAAGAAAAATATAGCCATGGCCGAAGTGGATAAACCCTTCTGACCAAAAATAGATAAACCCTAACCTTTTGAACCCGGCCATGACCACAATTCAGCTACTTCCACAATCTTTTACCCTTTCCCACCTTAATTTCTCTTGCCCATTACTTCCATTTGCTGGAGGCTCAGGCACTCTATCTTTAAAACCTCCTGTATCTCGCAACCTTACCCGAGTTCTGAAGCAGCGTTCTTCGCTTTATATTGTTGGCGATGGCAATGGCTCTATAGAGTCCAAGAAACCCAATCACCGAGGAAGAAAAAAAGGGCCAACTTCTTCTTCTTCTTCTTCTTCTTCTTCAACAACAAAGACAACTAAGCGTTCGAGAAAAACCCAAGTCGAGAATGGCCCAACTGTAACCAAACCCACTAACGAATCCACAGAAGACGCAGAAAACTTAGAGCTGGAATTGGAGGATTTCGACGACGAACTTGATTTTCCCTACGAGGACCCTCCTTTGATATGCTGCTTCGGCGCCGTACAGAAAGAGTTTGTACCCACGGTGAGGGTACACGATAATCCCATGCACCCAGATATCTACTCGCAGTGGAAGATGCTGCAGTGGGATCCCCCGGAGTTCGTCAGGGCCCCTGGTGGGCCACCCTCCAACGTGGCTATATCTCACGTGAGGCTTGGTGGCCGAGCCGCGTTCATGGGGAAGGTTGGGAAGGATGACTTAGGTGATGAATTGGTGCTGATGATGAACAAAGAAAGAGTGCAAACTCGAGCTGTGAAGTTTGATTCCATCTCCAAAACTGCTTGCGCCAAAGTGAAAATTAAGTTAGAGAATGGGAAAATGTGTGCGGAGATTATGAAAGAGTCTGCTGAAGATTCTCTGCGGAGCTCTGAATTGAACCTTTCTGTTCTCAAAGAGGTAACCTTAGTGTGATTATTATGCTGCTCATTGCTTCATTTATTTGATATTTAATGACATATATAAAGCAGTATCTCTGAATTGAACCTTTCTGTTCTCAAAGAGGTAACCTTAGTGTGATTATTATGCTGCGCATTGATTCATTTATTTGATATTTAATGACATAAATAAAGCAGTATCCTTTATGGATTTGAAAACGATTTGCTTCTTTAGTTAGTCATTTGATTGAGGAATACTGTTTTCATTTTTAATTGTATTAGAAGCGATTAAGAATATGCCTGTGGAGGAAAGTTGTGAAATTTATGTGATACGTGGACTGAGAATGGCACTATTTGTCTAATGTAATATGCAGGCCAGAATTTTCCATTTCACTTCAGAAGTTATAACTTCTCCCTCCATGCAAGCTACCTTGTTCAAAGCTATTGCATATTCCAAAAAGTTTGGAGGGCTTGTCTTTTTTGATCCGAATTTACCTTTGCCTTTGTGGAGATCGCGTCATGAGACGAGGGCACTAATGAGGAAAGCCTGGAATGAAGCTGACATCATAGAGGTTTCGAGGCAAGAGTTGGAATTTCTACTAGATGAAGAGCATTATGTGAAGAAGAGAAATTACAGGCCACAGTATTATGCTCAAGATTTTGAGCAAACAAAAAATCGGAGAGATTATTACCATTACACTCGTGATGAAATATCTCCATTGTGGCATGACAAGCTCAAATTTTTGTTTGTGACTGATGGAACACTTAGAATTCACTATTATTCCCCTTCGTTTGATGGTGTTGTGATTGGAACTGAAGACGTGCTCATAACTCCGTTCACTTCTGATAGAACCGGTTCTGGTGATGCCATTGTGGCTGGTATTATGAGAAAGTTGACTACTTACCCAGAGATGTATAAAGACCAAGATGTTTTGGAGAGACAACTTCGATTTGCAATTGCTGCTGGAATTATATCACAATGGACAATTGGTGCTGTGAGAGGCTTTCCTACAGAAAGTGCGACCCAAAATCTCAAGGAGCAGGTGTATATACCTTCAATGTGGTAAAGTAAAGCTGGTTCTTTAACAGGAACTATTTGCTCTGAAGTTTCATTAGATGTTCTATTTCTCAGAAATTGGGAGTCTCACGTAATGCATTGTGTACATTAGATTAGAGCATGTTTTTTTGTTTTTGGCCATGTTAACCCAAATGTTGGTGAATAATTTCTATAATTGAAAGGTCAGATTTTTTTTGGGTAGTCATGAAAGGTAAGATTTAGTGATCGAATAATAAAACCATTGATTTCGTGACACTGTTGCTCAAATGTTGGTAAAGTGCAATCATATTAGATAAATCCCCTAGAAACCATCTTTGAGATTTTATCCATACTATTAGGAGTGTAGTGAGGAATTGTTCCACTATGTTAAGTTGGATACTTTATTTCATAAGCTTTTACTAGACTAGCAAAGTAAGACTTTAGTAGTAGTACATTTGGAATACCAGTACCTGTTTTGTATAATTTTAGCGAGTTTGTCTTATTTTTCTCGCAAGATGCAGTTTGGATTTACGAAGATCCTAACAGATAACACGTCCAACTCAACGTTCATATTACACAGGCTCGTCCCTGTCCATAGCCTGCTTGTAACGTTCCTTGGCACACTTTTCCACTAGACCAGTAATAAAATCATATAAAATTCCTTTGCCGCTCGAGAATGCTAGTTTTATTTGTTTATTTTGCTATAAATTTGTGCAGTTAGCATTCCTTTACATCAGAATGTTTGAAATGGCAAATCACTTTATCAAATCACAGTATTTTTTTGGAACTGTTATATCAAATCAGAGTAGAAAGAAAAGAAACATCTGGTAGGAAATAGTGGAAAGCACCTTCTACTATACCTCAAAGTTTACACTCGATTCATAATGAAGTGAAACTCGGTAATTGGTTTTGATAGACAAATCAGAATGAATAATGAATAAATGAATTATATCTGGACGCTTGACTGGAATGATGTGTCTCTGTGCCGTTACGAATTCTCATGGTATACCTTAAAATGGTAACAACTTTGCTTAAAGGGGCTTCATCTCTTCGTACACCCAACCTGAAACCTCGTATTTCAAATCACAATGAACCCCCAAGGTTCTGGACCCCTCTGTAGAAAGATACTATTTTGTGAGTGGGCAAAGAACAAATTGCTTTATAACACCTACAACAGAAGCCGCCACTTTAGTGATAAATAGTGTACTTCAATGTGCATTATATCTCCCACTTCAAGCCAGTCATTTCTTCAGTGACTGTTTAAGCCTCCGTTGTCTCTGTGCAAGCTTCAGTGTCCTAATATGGTCGTGAGATGTGTTACAGATGCAACCAGGTAATGGATTCGCATAAAAATTCTCCTCTAACCTCGGTGATTCTCCCACTTGTCTAAGATATGGTGCTCCAAGCCTATTTGTATGCAAACTCTTAACCTCTATAGAGAATTCTTCCCATGACAAATCATGATTGTCCAATTGATCTATCAGTTTGACAGAATTTTGTCTGAGAAGATACATATCAGAAGGTTGATTGATTCTCAGCAAAAATTATAAAGTCCAACTTAAAATATATTAAAAAAAAGGCAAAGAAATTCACATCTTGTAATGAAACACATACCTGTCAGGGTTAATAGTTTTTCGAAATCCTTCAAATCTCCTATGCCCCTGCACTGTTTTTGCCATATTCCCATCATATGTATAGACAAAAACATCGCTCTCAAGTGCCACAATATGATCCAATGCAGCAAGGCGATTTTGATATGGCTTAAAGGGCTCTAACTCCTCTTTTGAAGCCAAAGTAGAATGAGTGAAGATGTTAGGGTACTCAGCCCCGAAGGCTGCCATGCTTCTGCTGCCATATATCTGTCCAGCAACAATGTAAATTTTTGTAGTAGAAGGGTATCCAAGTGCTTTGATTAACAAGGCCGCCTCCTTCGGGGACAAAGGGCATCCTCCTTGTAGTCGACGTTCTTCACTATCTATCTCTTTTTCCTTCCAATGTTGGACATTATACCTCATAGCCTGTAATTCCTCCGCTTCTTCGGCAGTAAGGTTGTGACTGCAGCCTGTAAATGCTAGCATGTCTTTCTCATATCTACAATCAAGACATTTGTTCTTTGTCAAACAAAGGTGGTTTTAGCATATCTGAACTAGAAACAAGATGCATAAGAAAACATACCTTAAATGAAGAGCTATATACGGTTCACTGTTGTTCCTTAGTCTATCAACTAAAATGTTCCCAAGATTCTCAATCTCCTTTCTGTAGCGTAAAGCCTCATAATTGGCACGGCACCTGAGCTTTTGAATTGACGAAGCAAGACCATTATTAGCAAGTCTAGAATCCGTATGAGTAAACTTTATCACTTTATGTTTCTTTAAAAGTGGGAGCATCTCGCTTCTGTAATAACTAGCCTGCAGTTTGAAGCATCTGAGATATAGTCAAATATGTAAACAATGGCTTCACAACAAAAGGTTTCTCATGCCATTTACAATACCTTTGACCAGGACACTGGAGCTTTTAGAAGGGGCTTTGTGCGTGCATACTGGGATGGCAAATACTCAATTATGTCAATGTCATCTTTCAAGATTTCCATGAAGTGTCTCCAATCAAATATATCTTTAAAGCCGCTGCAAATGTTTTGAAAAAAATAAAGACAAAAAAACTTGATCGGTAACATAAGATAATCTACTAGCTGACTCTACCAAAGTCCTAACACTAAAAGAGCTGATAATTGATACCTCGGATCTGTCCAAAACGACTCATGATCAAGAGAAGGAAGCACAAGAGTGGCATTCATAATCTTTGCAATAGCAACCATATCACATATCTGCATATCATCCACTACAATGCGTCAGCTCAAAGTCTTCGAAAAGGAGTCGTACCTTTTTTTTGTTTTTGTTTTGGGAACTACCCAACATTCTATATCAAACAGTTTATCAAAAAATGTTTACCCCAGTTCTCATTTGATTCAGCCCACCATTTGCATGTGCAAGTATATAACCATTTGTTGTCGAACCAGCAGCCCCTGTAAAAATTTTACATCCCAAAAGAAGTTTAAATGAAAGTTTAAAATTTGAATGACCCTAATGTGCTAGCTTCAGAACTTGAGTATTAGAATTTAGATAAAATAGACATACTTTTTCGATTCTTGGGTCGACCAATGCATTTGCGAAAGCCATCACTGTTTGGATTCTTCCATATTTCTGGAACCTACAAACAATATTTAAAATTACAAGTATTAAAATATGTACTTGAATGTCCCTCTTCTAAAACGCTAACCGCAAAATTACTGTTAATTTATAAAACCGTTTGCTCTAAACACGAAAAGCCAATTAAAAAAAACTAGAAGAAAGACAAATAAAGAATTAAAAAGTTTCCAACTTTCAACATCAAGAAACAATAAAATTTATGGGGAAAAAGTTGCACAGATTAAATCGTGAACGTAAGTAACGAATGTAACGACCTAATTAATTATTTTTCAAAGAAAGTAGCCCAGATACAAAGTAAATAGAAAGTACAGCAGTCACAGCCAAAGAAAATTCAACTCAGATGCATCGCACTACTTCCAGCGAGTCAAAAGAGCGACTAAGAAAATTCAATTCAATTGTTCAAAACCCCAACAGAATGAAGAACAAGATGGTAAAGGGGGAAAAAGGAGAAGAACAAATCCAAGAAAATTAAAGATGTTAAGAAACTGCTGAAACTTTTTTTTTCAAAAGATTAAAACAAGGGAATTTTTTTTTATTAGAACCGCATTGATTATCCAGAAGAGAACCAATATGCAAGACATTTTTTATTACTTTCCTCAATTTTCTAGGAAACCAAAAGGCAGGTTTAAATAACCCAATAAATATAAAATAAAAATAAAATACGATTTTTGAAATGGGAAATATTCACTTACAGGCAACATGTCAAAAACTTTCTTGGGGATAGAGGTCTGGGTCTCCGTGATGACGCGCTGAGCCATTGCCCAATCATCTCTGAACGACTTTATAATCAAAAGACCTCTCTCTCCCCTCACCCCAGCCACCTCCACGTGGTGACTCAAGAACGAGACCTTCACAAACAACGACAGAACCGCCATTAATAAAAGACATCCTAAAATCTTACGAATGGCGTTCCTTCCCGACGTTAACGACTGTAACATCTCCACCGTCCAATAAAACCGATCTTCAACGCTGACCAGCCACGTCTCCTTCATCGTTAGAGGCGTCTGACGGAGATTGTGGCAATGGTTATAATAATGGTGGTGGTGGGACCCACTAAAGGAGCCGTTGGAATTGTCCTCTTCATCTTCAGAGACATCCGAAACTGATATATTGGAGGCTCGTTCGGTAATGTCTGAATTGTCAGCCACACGCCGCCTAGTGGGGGTGGGTCCCTTTTTTCTTGGGCTACTACCGCTGCACGAGTTGGTCGCACCACAGGAAGACATGGCGCCGGAATATCAATCAAAATTATTTTCCGGGAAAAGAAAATGAGAGGGAAAACAAAATAAAACAGATAACCAAAAAAAGGGTTCGGTTTTAGTTTGAAGAAGTCGATATTGGTTCTCAATGGCTGCGAGAGGTTCCAAGATCTAAGGTTGAAGTTGTTTAATTGATCGTTATATGACTTATTTTCTTCTCTCTCAACTTTAATGTCTCTCTTAAAGTCACAATTATATATAAAGACATAATGGTGGATCTGAGCATGGTCATTTCACCTGATATTTGCTTGTTGTAATCGTTAAAATTCTTATAAATCAATGATTCTGAAATGACATTATTACCCTCATAATTTTATTAAATCACATAACATAACCATAAACTTTTGGAGGATAATTATTTATTTTTTATGGTTGATTTGGTATTAATATCAATAAAACTGTTAGGTTATTTAAAAATATATTATAAAAGTTAAATTATTAAAAAAAATTGTTATCATTAATAATTCAAAAGTTAAAGATGATAATTTTTTAATATGATATGATATCACTTAAAGTTAATCAAAGAAGAAGTAACCTGAATTCATTTTAATTAATTTGTTAAATATGTTAAAAAAAACATAACAAATAACTGAAAGTAAATCCATTAAATTGATGTTTAATATTATTTTATCTATTAAATATAATACGAAAATAAAATGTCTCAATTCAAATAAATTTAATAAGTTATATTTAATTAAAATAATATATTTTTATTAAAAAAAATTGAGTTAAAGTTCTGAGATGATATTAATCCATGTAAAAATATTTTTATTAATAAGTTCATGTGAAAGAATTTATTTATCAAATAGATTAATACAATTTGATCTTCATATTATAAGTAATGAATAAATTTTTATTTTAAAGAGTATGTTTATTTATTTGTAATAAGAATGTATACTAATGAAAATTAAGATAAATTAAGATAGAAATGACTTGTAAATTATAATAAAAATAAAAATATTAATTTATTGAAATTATAATATTAAAAAATATTAAAATAAAAAATAATTTTATAAAATAATAATTGAATAATAATTTATTAAAATAATAAGATTTACTAAGCTTTAAGATATAGCACAGACTTCAATAATAAAATATCAAAAATTGATCTAACTAATACAAGAAACTAAATTAAAACATTATCAAATTTAAACATTATCAAATTTAGATAATTGATGGTTAATGAGAAGTAAAACTTTCAAAATCCTTTCATTCTTAACTTTTTAAATTATCCACCGTATAATAATAAATTAACGTTATTGATTCTCCTATCTAATTTGACTTTGCATTCTTTTACTCAAAACCTCATCAAATTTTAAATTAAATAGTTACCTAAACATCATAGTTTTACCAACGATATCATACTAGACATAATATCCGAAGAAAACATGCAATTTATAAATAAATATCTAGAATATTCACTTTCTTACCTGAAGAGTGGACATAATGAGACATAATGAGTACACTGCATTCTCATTTTAATGAAATTTTAATTATTAAGATTAATATCCCAATCACAATCTCAAAGAAATAATTTTAATTTATTAAAGTTTTATCGCACTTAAAAATGTATTATCGAACTAAAAATCATACCCTTATACTTTTTTACGAAGAATATATTCACAATAATTTGACTCAATAACTTATTATTTAAATTTATTGAAGTGTCGTATATGAATGTCCTTGGATCGACAATAAATTATAAAAATGCTATTAACCATACAAATATCATCAAGATCAAAGATATCTTCAAAAATACTTTATTTTAATTTCTTTAGACATTAACAAGATCTCTAACAAATTTAAACTAATAGTTTGTAGGAGTTAAAGGTTTAAAAGACATTGATTTTTGTATCAAAGAGTCATCCCAAATAAAATAATTTTATAATTATATCTTATGAATTTAGAAAAAAAATCAATATCAATGGAGTAAAAAAAACAATCAATGAAAATGACTTATAAATTTATAGAGTTATTATTTCATTTTCGTTTAGTTTTAAAAAGCAAGCAACAAGATACAAGTTACTTTCTTTGTTCTCATTTTATTTCTTTGTTATAAAATACCTTAATTAAAATATGAAGTTTTATAAATTCTCATTCTTTTATTGTTTCTGTTTATCGCTTTAAATATAAACTCTAAACTTTGAAAAATATTCACCATGTCATATCATGTATAATAGTTACTTAAATTTATATATTTTTTAAATAATATTAATGTAAATTTAATTTTATGACATAATTTTTTTCATATATAAAAATTTATTTTAAATATTTTTATAAAATCATATATGTTTAAAGAATTAAATGATATAAAAATTAAAGTTTTTTTTTAATTAAATCATATAGAAATTGAAGTGTTAGTTTAAAGATATTAAAATGTTAAAAATGTTTACTTTGCATTTTGCTTCAATAAACAAAAAATTTAATAAATACTTGGAGAGTATGAATATGTGAGTATTCTTTACGAGAAATATAAATTCATAATTTTCTTTCAATTCACTGCTCATTTCCCTCATTTCTATATATATTTTACATTTTTTCTTATATCTTTTTTAAGAGAATATATACCCGTAAAGTACCTAAAAAATTCTGCAATAAACGAAAGGCAAGGAAAGTCTTTCCAAAATACTATTTACATTCTCAAAATTCATCCGTGTCGGTTTCACTCTCAAGGGTTATTATAGATTCCCTATCCTACAGTTAATTGTTTATCATTCTTTATTTAATAATATTATTTTAAAAAATGTAATTAAATTTCAGTGCTCATGTATTAAATACGTGAACAATCAATTTCCTTTTATTACTTTTTTTTGTTGATAGAATTTCCTTCTCTTACTTGTTATATTATTTATATTTAAATTAATTTAATTTTTCAAAAAAAATATTAAAATGATAATAATGATATTACAACGATAACTATATGATTTTTTATTTGTATACTAATACAATAAAATTTAAATTTAAATCAACAAAATATATATTTTATTATTTAAAGTTATTTTATATTTTATTATTTTTATTAATGAAATGTTTGTATTCAATGATAATTTCGTAAAATTATTGTTTTAATAAATTCCAATTCAACCTCTAATTCACAAACAATGGCAGAGTAAAAAAAACATTTATTAGGGACTGAATATTAATTTTTTTATGTCGGATTACAATATAAAAATTAGAGTTTTTATATTAACATTTTAATGAAAATTATTTAAGTAAACAAAAGATAAAAGATAATAAAATTCTTACATAAATATATTAAATTAATTAATTAATTATAATGTTAAAACTCAAAATAAAATAAGCATATTAAAGTTTAAAATATAAGATATAATTTAAATATTCAAATTCAAGATATATCTTGATTAACAACTTAAAACTAAGAAGTAAAGAAAAATGACGAAGAAAAATTAATAATAGCAATAAAGAAGTATTAAATTTTTTATAAGAATTCAAATAAATTAAAAATATTATTGAAATAATATGTTAAATAATTTAATCTGACATAATGTTAAAATTGAAAAAAAATCATGAAAAATTTTGATACAAAGAAAGAAAAATAAATGATTTTTTATTGTTATAAATTGATCAAAGTTATATATTTGAACTAATTTTTGGTTGTGTTATAATATAAATCAAAATTAAATAAATATTATCACATGATATATATTTATAAATAAAATATTTGTATTTAAAATTAACTTATAATAAATTTTTTTATGTTATATGTTTTATATTCCTATGATAACATGGATGATTTACTCCTCAATTATTACACTTTTTTATTATAAAAATAAATTGTTATGATGAATGATTATACTAAGTGACAATACCATATTTTGTGTACTATTATCTCTTAAAAAATAAATATGTAAATTATTTTGAGTCAAATTTTTTATTTCATTTTGATTTATTAGTACATCTATAAGTAATAATCAATATAAATGTGTGAATATGTATATGAAAAAACAAGTAAGAGTATAAAAGTGTCTTAAATTTCTTATATATTAAAATTTTATTGATGACACATATAATAACACACATAAAATAAAAAATATTTATTTATTTAACTAATTTTTTTCAAAAAATTCAACTAAGATTATAGGCTGATGTATTCTCTAACTAAGTTCCGCCTATATTCCCAAACACAATAATTTATTTCATAGTAATTGGATTTTAGAAAGAAATAAAAATCAATCAATACAATTAATTATAAATATATAATAATTTACTAGTTATAATTCTAAAAAAAAAAAGTAAATAACCTCAAACAAAATGGATAAAATTATTGATATTTTGGTATTCGTTAACAATCTGATTCTGGTTGGTTTTCATTACAAAATTAACAAATGTATATGGAAAAAAAGTTATTAAATGATATCAAAGGAAATGAGTCAAACTATTGCATTCTTTCTTATATTTTCATTCACTAACACTATAAGTTTGATTTTAATTACAAAATTAATAAATGCGCCCTTATTTTTACGAGTTGTTTTATCTAGTAACCCTGATCGGGTTGTGATAAATAATTAAAATTCCTCACCATCTAAGAATTAGTTATTCTTTGTCATGAAAATTAAAATTTAATGTATTTTATCAAAAATATGCCAAATTTTAAAGGAGAAATATCTTTTAATTTTGATTACATGGTATTTTATTTTGTTGATAAAAATTAATTATATTATGTATTTTTCTTGATGTAATATTAGAAGTATACAAGTTATTGTAATTTGTATACAAATTATTCTATATTTTTATCATTTTATGTGTGATACATGAAACGGAAAGAAAATTGAGTTGTTATAAGTATAAATAACATCTATACATGTAAAAATGTCATCAAATTATTATATTTATTTCGTTAACATTATAAAATTATTTTTTATTTTATTTATACTATTAAATTATTGTATTTGTTTTATTTATATTGTTTCACTAGTTTATGCATAATTACTTCACACGTCATATAATTAAGTGATAAATTTAAATCAAATTAAATAATTATAAGTAATATATTTGTTAAAATTGATATGTTTCAAATATATTATTTAATTGTCTAAATTATTTTAAATATATCATTTAATTATATAAATTATTAACTTAAAATCTACTAGAACGGGTAATGCGGTTAGAAAATATAATTTTCTTTCCGTTATAATTTACTTTAACTTACTATGTTCTGTGGAGGCTGCCGATTAGCTATTGAGGTTAGCTATCGATTAAGAAATATTCAATATCGAAAAGCTAGAATACAGGTAATAACAACTGATAAATGTTTTAAATATGGAATATTATATATATATAGAGAGAGAGAGAGAGGTGAGAAGAGTGTTATGTCTTTTAATTTTTATAAAAAAACATTTTAATCATATAACTTCAAATAAATATTAACTTTATTCTTAAAAAACTCAAAAAATTAAAACTCTTTTTAAAATTAAAGGTATAAGATTAAAGTATATCTTTCTCAAAATTTTGAGATTAAAACAAATATTTTTTAAAATTATGTAACTAAATATTTTAATTAAAAATTATAAAATTTTAAATTACTAATTTCAAATTAACCAATATATATATATATTAGCTTTAATGAAACCATCTGAGGCATTTCCATACCAAAAACTTATTACAACTCTAACTTTTGTCATTTTATTACTATTAGTGTTATTGACATTTTATTGTTTTTAAGATTTAATTGTAAGTTGCATGTTTCAGTTTTTTTAAATTACTATGATTATTTTTTTTATTATCATAATAAAAACCTTTCATTGTAATGTCATTATGAGTTTCTACTTAAATTATAACTATCTTATTATGGAAAAAGAAATAATGGGATCAAATAAACTTTTAATTGTATTTTAATGTGCATATAATTATAAGTATGAATAGGGAATCAAAATAGTTGATATCTTATCAATTTAGTCTAATTATTTTAAAATAAGATTTAAAGATTTTCAATTCAAAAACAATGATAATCTGAATATATCAAATGTTTTTTAAACGAATAAGGTTAAATTAATTTTAAATTGAAGCATTTTTAGTAAAAATTATTATTTATAATCATAATTAAAAAAATTAAAAGAATAAAAAATATATTTGAAAATTTATTAAATTGTTATAAAAATATTAAATTTTTATATTATTATTTTTAAATGATATAGTAATTTAATGTAAGTTTATTTCTATATTTTTTTAAAAAATCTAACCATCTTTATTATCGATGTTTATTATTGGAGGAAGAGTTTTATCTTAATATATCTTCAATTTTATTTAGTTTCTTCAATAAATATATATTATAATTAGTACATTACACCTAGATTTTAATCTAGTGATAATTTAAAACATATTTTATTATATTTTGGTTTGTTTTGTTTCTAAATTTAGATATAGATATTTTTGTTTAGGTATTTTTATATTTCAAGACGTGAATATTTTAATATATGAATAATCAAGTTAAATTAAAGATTTATCATCTTATTAATAGAAAGAGTCATATATATTTGAAAAATTAAAAAAGTAAACGAAAAAAGCTCGAATCGTACTATAGTTAATTTTTATTGATTTTTATGATAATTTAATATATTTTTATTTTATTGATTTAAGTGTTTTTTTATTTTTCACATAAACGAATAAAATATTTTTATTTATTTTTTAAATATGATACATTATAAAATAAAATATATATTTATTTATAATTATAATGGATTAAATTTTCTTTTATTTTAAATAATAATATAAACTGAATTTTAATATTATATATTTTTTGATCTAAATTTAATATAAATACTAAGTGAATCTAATTTAATTCAAATTTAAAACATCAAATCATATTTTTCAATTTCTAAAAAATGATATTACCTAATACCCAATATTATTCCATGATAAAGTATATGAATTTGAGTGTTGCTTATTAAGCATTCGTATAGTTTGACATATGTAATTACTAATTATAATTTTTTTTAAATAGTATCTGTTTGATATTCTTTGTTAGTTTAATTAATGCCAAAAAAATAATAATTTCACTAACTTTACGTTAACGTACGAAAATATGATAAAAATTAAATTAACAATTTTTGATAATTTTTTATCGAAATCATTCAAAAGCATATTTTTATCACAATAATAGTAAATTTTATCTTAAAATAATTTAGATAAAAATTTAAATTTGCGATGAGATATTGACTTAATATGAGAATGCATTGACCTAATGTAAGAATACTTTAGAAAAGAATCTAGTGTTATGATAAGACTTATCATGATAAATTAATATCTTATTATGAAATTAATAAGCCTTATCTCAAATCAATTTTGGTAAAAAAAATTGTGATAAAGTAATGATGAGTTTGTGAATGCATTAAGAAGACATATTTTCATAATAATCTTACTACAATAAGATATTTTCTTACCACAATAATGATAAATTTTACCATAAAATGATTTTGATAAAAAAATAAAATCTAACTCAAATATCATGCTAATTTAATAAAACACTCATAATATCATTAATTAAACATGATAATATTATAAGGTAAATTATTTTTTATTTTTAATTCATAATTATTTTACATTTAAAATGAAAATAATTTGAATATATATTTGAGATTAATATAAATAACTCATTAGTTCAAAATCATAATATGATTTGTCGTTATTTTGATAATCGTTTTGTTATAGCTTTAATTATTTTTATGTTTTTGAACACATATAATAAAATAAAATATTTTTGAACATATGATTAAAAATAACGAAGGGTAAAAATAAAATACAAGAATATAAGGTTATAATGAAACCAAAAATGATGAAGAATTCAATAACACTTTATTAATATTTAATAGATACAAGAGGTATGTTTATGTTGCAATCACAACAATCATTAAGAAACTAACCAACTAACATCTTACAATAATTCACTAAGGCATACGCACATGTGAATAGTCAGTATACACACTAAATCATATTAGATAATGTGTACATCAGTTAGTGTAACTAACTCTAGAAGCATACACACAATAAAACTAACCATCTTATTTAGTATATACAAAGTATATTCTAATAGACCCCCTATCATACAATTGGTTTAGGTAAAACTATAAGTTTGATTTTAGGAGAATGTAATTTAAGAGATGAGAGAGATTTTGTAAGGATATTGACTAATTGATTAGTTAAAGGCACATGCCAAGGCTAAGAGCACTCAGGTTGTCACAATACAACGTTGGTGGTACATCAATGGAAAGATGCAGCTCTAAAATTAGAGAATGCAACTAAAGAAGTTCAACAATAGCCCTAGCTATGATTCTATATTTAGACTTAGTGTTAGACCTTAAAACAACCTTTTGCTTGAAAGTATGCCAAAAAAATGAAATTATGACCTAAGAATATGTAATAAGCCCCTGTAGATCTTCTGTCATCAATACTAGATGCCTAATCAACATCACATTATGCAATAAGGGATAAAATGGATGAGCTCAAGAAGGTAAGACCATGATATAATGTGCATTTGAGGTAACAAAGTAATGTCTTGATTATAACCTAGTGAACATCAATTAGGGATGACATAAACTAGCATAAGTTATTGATGCTAAAGGAAATATCGAGGCATGCATGTTAATGTACAATATTAAAGGCATCCCACCACACTTCTATACATGCTAGCATCCTTGAACAGGTTCCTATCAAGTTTACTCAAACCCTTACAAGTGGTCATTGGTGTGTCACTATCCTTGGCTGATAGCATATCACGTCTATGTAGTAAATCACTAATATATTTTTGATGGTTAAGCTCAAGACATCACATCGAATAATAATCTCCAAGATAAAGAAATAGTAAAGTATGCCAAGATCTTTCAAAGTATACTTAGAGTAAAGGAAAGAAATAAGAGTATTAGTATGAGATAAGAATCTATCTATCATGATAATATCATCAACATATGTTAAAACCACCATATAAACTTCAATACAATCCAAGATAAACAAAGAAGTATCTAATTCGAAAGCCACAAAATGCACCTCAAGCAATGCAATATTCAACTTAGCAAACAAAGCTTTAGAGGCTTGTTTTAGGTTATACAAAGCCTTCCTTAACCTGCAAACGAAGCCATAACCTTGTTCAACGCCAAGTGGTTGCACCATAAACACATCCTCATATAGTTCCCCAAATAGAAATGCATTGTTGACATCAATTTGACTCAAAGATCAGTCCTTAGATAATGCAAATGTGAGAACTACTTTGATAGTGGTTAATTTGATAACATGGGTTGGTTTCAAAGAAATCAATGCCCTTTACTTGTAAGAACACTTTAGCCACTAATGTTGCTTTTATATTTATCTAATGTTTTATATATCTTTAATTTCATCTTAAACACCTAATTACAGCTAATAGAAATCTTATTAAAATGAAGTGAACTAGTTTCCAAGTACCATTAGAGAGTAAAGCCTCCAATTTCAATTGCATATAACACTAAGGGACTTTAAAAGCCTCCTTATATAAGCATGGCTTTGGAAGAACTAAAACTCTATGAATTGTTTGTTATGAATTAGATGGAGAAGGTGAGATAATAATAGCACCAAGCTCGAAAGGAGATGAGTTGGATGACTGAGATATGTTAAGAAAAGACGCACCACTAGTTAAAGATAAAGCAACCTCAATAGAAGACAAAACAACATAAGCTATAGAAGTATCTGTTGGAAATGTGAATTTTTATAAAAACAATCATTTTGTGTCTTGTTTCACATTACTATTTTACATCACTTAGAAGATGTATAAATAAAAAATGATTGGCTATTTGGTTTGGGCCCTAAGGGGTACCCACTTTTGTGGAAGGGGAGAGGACTTAGGCAAATGTAATACCACACGTGTGCGCGCTGTCCGTCCATCCGACCCACTAGTAGTGCCGTGCTGAGCCTAATCCGAGTGCGTGCGTGTGTGTGAGGTGGCATTTTTTTTTTATTTTTTTTTTATTAAAATTATTTTTCCACTTAGAAAATGATCTTTACCTTCTACTGATAAAATAATTGTTATTTTTTTTACTCAGAAATATCTATTAAATGACCCTTATTTTTTTTACTCAAAAATATCGGTTAAATGACCGTTATTTTTCTTTACTTAAAAAAATGACTATTATTTTCCTTTCATAAAATGACCGTTACGTTATTTCATAAAATGTCCATTACTCTTTTTCACCTAAATATGACTGTTATTATCATAATGATCACACATTTCTCAAACCTATAAATTGGGGGCTTCATCTCTCAATTTTTTCACAACGATTAGAAATATCTCTTATTATAAAAAAGTTTCAAAAAAAAGAAGAAGATATTTAATTGTTTTGAGTTTTTCGAACAACATAAACTTTGTAGGTGTAACAATTCCGATCTTTATTAATATAGTGAAGTTTTAAGATAAAAAACAAAAATTCTAAGTTGTTTTATTCTGGGACGACGAGACTGTGTTTTCTTTGCATAAATTTGAATATAATCACGAAACGTCTTAAAGAAAACGACTTAGTTTGTGACTCAAACTCAAAGAGTTCATTTTAAATCATTAATAATATTATTCTTATATTGCTATCTTATGATTATTTCAACAGTATCATTAGACAAAGATGTGTAAGGTAAAAGAACTATTGAAATAAAAACAACAAAGGAGTAACAAATGACTCGAGAATCTTGGGTGAAGCAAGCCACGTAGAAATATGTGAAATTAAGCTAGCATGAAAAGACAAATAAGATACTTCTAAGCTATTTTAAAAAAGATAACATAGCTCATTAAATGTCACATGTCGACTCATATACAGTTTTCCAATCTTCTAATTTAGACAAATGTAACCCTTTTGTTTAGTTACATATCTTATAAGTGTGGGGCTTGACACATTTAAAGCATTAACTACCAAATCTTCTCACCGTAGACCTATCATAAGACTTTTGATATAACAACTCATTAAATCATATAAAAATTAATTTTATTTAGGAAAATCAATTAATTTTATTTAGGAAAATCAATTAATTTTATTTATACTTTTGTAAGAATTAATAGAGTGATTATACATGAGTTAAATACTTAAAATTTATGATGGTTAAGGTACAAATTATAATTAATATTTAAATATAATTAATTATAAAAGTATATTAATAATTTATATATTTTTATAATGATAATAATAATTGATTTTTTAATATATTATTATTCATGCCTTTTAATGAATATATCATTGTCTTTTGATTCTCTGTAAACATGGCTTCATATTGTTACCCCGCTTTGCAGTTCTGACCAAAAGCTTCAATCTTGTAACTTCTATGTCTATTAATGGATGATATTTTGTAATATTTTTATATTCAATAGAAAATATTATGAAATTAAAAAAATGGTATTTTAAAATTTATAATAATAAAAATAAAATTTAATTAAATAAATTTAAATAATTATAATAACATAATATTAAAATATATAAATTAGATATAATTGATATTATTTTCATAGTTATAAATATAAAATTTATTATTTTTATTATTTTTTATACGGACACAACGTATCCATCATCATCATCGTAATAATAATAATAATAATAATAATAATAATAATAATAATAATAATAATAATAATAATAATAATAATAGAATAAATATAAGTGAATGGATATTAAAAGAAATGGGCATATCTTTTCTTTTCTTTCATTATAATAAATTATTATAAAATATTAAATTAATAATTAATATATAAATTAAAATAGTTGAACCTATTGTTTTAATATATTTTTATAATATAAATTGTTAAATTTAGGGGGAGTTATTATCATAATTTATTTATTGTTAAATTTAAAAATTAATAAAAATATATTTTTATTTTAAATATATTTATTATATATTAATTAAAATTTATTATGAATGTTTTAAATAATTTATAAATTTTATAATATATATATATATATATTATGCAATAAATAAAATAAAATATGAGAATAACTCAACCCATAAACTTTTTCGAACTAACATTTTACTCCATAATAATGAATAATTACTCGACCGTTGAATTTAATGATTACTATTGATGATTTAAGAGCCGTTGATTCCATTGATGGGATTGTTTCATCTCTGATTTATTCTCTCTGCTTAAGTATTCCAACGTCATGTCAATAATATAACGTTTTGGACGCGGGATTTATATTTTAGTTCTTTTAATCAAAATATATTCACATAAATTTATATTTTTAAAATAATATAATAATAATTCTGCATTTACTTTAATGCCTACAAATAATTTATTTATTTTTGTTTTATATTAAGATTTTATTTTTTTAAGATATAGGATATAAACGAATAATAATTAAATCATTTAGATAATTTATTATTTTAACAATATTTTTATTTAATAAATATATATATATTTAAAAAATATATTAATAATCTTTATTTTTAATTATAATTATATTAATGATTTAAAATTATTATTTTATTAAAAAAATTAGTATAACACGTGGATAAAATATTAATAATAAATTTGTATTTAAAATAATTAAAGAATAATTTTTTTTGTAAAATATTATAACAAAAAATTTAATTTAACCTTAAAATTAAACTAAATAAAAATACTAATAGTCTTAAAAAAACTCTAAAAGTATAGAAGAGGTAGATATTTTTAATAAAAAATATAAATTTATAATTTTTTATTTATATATTATAAACTTAATATTTTTTCATTTATTTATATATATATATATATATATATATTATTTTTTAAGAAAATATGTATTATAAAAGTATTAAAAAATTATTTTAAATGTACTTCCATTTGAAATACTATCCAGCTTGCACGTTACGATTCAATTCTCTGTCAAAGTTTATAAATCTATTTATTACTTGTAACATTTCAAATTTATATAATTATAATATATAAAATAAATATTTATTTAATATTATATCTATTACTAAATAAATATAATATTACTGGTGATAATAATTTTATTTAGATAATATTAGATAAATTAATTGATGTAAGATATTATACATATATAATTAATGTTAATTGAGTTGAGTAATTTACACAGATTATATGTGAGTAATATTTTATATTAATTAAATATAATTTATTTGTATAAGTAATGTTTTATATAAATTATATATATTAAAATAATTTAAATCTTGATTTTAAAATTTCAATACATCTTGATTATTTTCTCTTAAAAGATAATAAAATTTCTTTGTGTGTGTGGCAAATTCCTAGTTAAAGTTGCGTAATATTATTCAACAATAAATAAATCAATTTTAGGCTCACCGAAATATCAAAACAGTATCAATGATGAAAATTTGGAAGATCTTTTGCCATTTATTATTTGGAGTTCGAAGTCCAAAATTGAACTTTCTCAAAGCAAGAGTAATGTTAGGAAGTCATGAATATTGAAATTATGCTTAAAAAGTAAAATAAATAAAATATATAATTAGGGGAAGATATTTTATTAATATATTAACAATACTTTTTTACTTTTAAAAACTGTTAAAACTCTTTTTTTATTTTTATTGTTTTTTGTATTTAATTTATAATTGTGCTTATTTTATTATTCAGATTTTTTAGATAAAAAATTATAAATTGAATTTGAATGTAAAATTTATGAATTGATTTGTTATTAATTATTGAATTTTTTTTATTTTTGTTAAATTCATATATTTTTTTCAATCCAAAAATGAGATTTAGTTTAATTAATTTTTTTTATTTATTTTAAAAAAGAATTTTTTTAATAACTTATTTTTTAATTTCTTTTGAGATATTTAGAAAAAAAAAATTAGAACTATGAAACTTTTTATTTCGATTTATCTATTTATATATATATATATATATAATGAATTTTTCTATATTTTGGATTAGATTTTAACTTAACATGTACCATAAGACGTGTAATGTTGCTTTTTTACTTGTATGTCGTATAATATAGTATCGTATCAAATATTTAACTGACATTTTTGTATCGTACTTGAATGTTTGACACTTTACGTCCATACCTTAAAAAATTAATTTGAAGCTTGTTTTAATTTTGCGGTCATATTATCGTAAATTATTTTTATTAATATTACAATCATTTATTAATAATTTTAGTTGAAATATGATCTGAGTCATATTTTTTTTTTAAAATAACTTTAATCATTTTTTAATGATTTATCACAAGTAACTATAATTTTAAAAATTATCAAATTTATTTCATTTTATATTATTTTATTTAAATTAAAATATTAATTAATCATTTTTATTTTATAATTTTATAATTTTTTTATTAATATCTACATATGAAATTTACTTTTATTAAAAACAAACTTGTTTCTAATATGAAATATTTGTAAATTTGAGATTATTTTATTAAAAATAATATATATTTTATGAAATTGATTAGTTGATTTTTAATAATGTTATTTATCATGTTTGTATTTTTTTAATTTAAATATACTAATTTAAATTGATATAAATTTATTTATTTTTAAAAATAAAATAAATTAAGTAAATGAGTCAAACAGAAATTTATCAACATGATATATATGTAAAACAAAAAAAATGTAAATCATCTAATAATTTTATTAAAATTATTAAGCATTAAATACATAGAACATAATTTAGTAATATTTAAAGGTTAAAATGATAACTTTTAATAAAATTAGCATTAAATGGGAGTGAAATATTTATTATTTTTTATTTAAAATTAAATCTTAAATAAAATATGTTAATAATTTTAATAATTAACGTGAAAAGATTAGTTATGTTTATTTATGATTGAGATGACAGTATATAAATATTTTAAAATAGCATAAAATTTATAAAATTTATTATATTAGATAATTTATATTATTAAATATATTATATAGAATAAATTATATTATTTTAATAATTTTTTTATTAAAAATATTATTATTTTTTATGTAATTAAAATGAGATTAAAATACAAATTTTTAATAAAAATAAAAATAAAATAAAAATATTTTAAGAATAAATAAATAAAAATTTATTTAATTATATATTTTAATTTTTAATAAAATTAAAATAAAATAGAAACAATTAACAAATAATAAAAGATAAATAATTTTTAAATTTTTATATTAATTTTAATCGTACGATATTAAATACTCGTGTTTAATTACGTTTAATCTCTTAAAAAAATAATATTTTAATAGAATAATAATTAAAATAATATATTTTATTATTAATAGAATATTTTTTTAAAATTAAAAAATTAAATAATATTATTTTTAATTTGAAAAATTTAATAATATAAATTATTTAATCTAAATAATTGCTATGGCATTTTTGTGTTTAACAATAGCTGTGAGCTTAAGTTAGTTGACTGACTCTCCTGTATACAGAAAGCTTCAAGCCCTGGGCACGAACCTTGAAATTTTTTAGAATTTTACTCCTCAAATCATATTTTGTCAAATTTTAACGCTTCAAAAGCTCCAATCTCAAAGTAAGCCAATGACAGATTAAAGCTTTATTTGAACCCTTTTTTTTTTTCTTTCTTTCTATCTTCTCTATGTTATTTGCTTTACTTTAATATAAAAAATATTAATATTATCATAATATAAATAATTTATTAATAATAAATTTATTTAATAATATTAACATTAAAAATAAAATGGATATTAAATATACTTTTCTTGTGACATTTGTCTAGCAAAAGTAAATACTAGTTAGTGAATCGTTAAGCCTTATCCGCTATTTCTAAACTCGTATTTAAAATTCTTGGAAGGAAAAATAAAAATAAAAAAATCTGCAATTGAAATTAACATTTTCGAAAACAGTGGTTCTAAGTCTAAATTTAGGAAAAAGGTCCACACGCTTTTTAAATTTAGGAAAAAGGACTGCACTGCCACAAATATGTGAGCACACGTAGTTTCTTCAAAAGCTGCAGAGTATATCTACGTGGTCCACAATCAAATTACTTAAGTCGATATATATTATATAATAAATAAAAATGAAATATGAAAAGATGTCGGATGTGTGATTGAATTATGTGTATTTGAAAATTGAAAAAGAGTAAATATTTTAAAAGAAGTAAAAAAAATTATCTAATTTAATTATTTTATTGTAGATTATCATGTAATAATTAATGATAAAATTATTCAATAAAAATTATTAAAAAATAATATAAAAAGTAAGTAAGTAAATATATATATATATATATATCGTATCAAATTTATTTAAATTTAAAAATATTAATCTATATTATCATATATATCTTTTTAGATTTTGAAATTATTATCCTATCCAATCCGAACATTGGATTTAAATCGCTATTAATCTATCGAATGTGACAGATTTTACGGATTGATTATTAAACTTCTGAAATCAGAACCCTACTTGGCTCTTCATTTGGCCGAGCTTCTATCCTTTTCAGCCTCATGGTAAGTTCATTTTCACCCTAAATTTCCTCTCAAGCTCTCAACCACCTTTCTCTCATTTTCTCTATAATCGTTCATTTTCTTCCACCATTCTTTTTTGTTGCTCTGACTCTTTTTTTATTAGGGCAAAATGTAACTATTTGACCATTTTGATTGTATCTTCGTTTTTAACCTTTTACTTTTCAGATATTTGACTCTGATTCTAGTGGGCTTTTATTGTCTTTATCTTCTATGCTCGCCTTTTCTTCATTTCTGATATCTGATGAAACTCTATTATTACTTTTGATATTCTCTTGAATCTTATTAGAAGCTTTTCATCGCCAGGCATGTAACTCATTAATTTATTTCTGGGTTTCTACAGCTTCTTCAGCTTGTTAGCTTTGTGTAAATGAGCTTTCTTCTCATATTTGAGTTGGGCCTTCTTTCTGTTTCTCTTGTTCATAATCATCAATGGGTTTTTGATTATCATGACTTTCTTGTAAAAGTAATTCTATCCCTAACGACTGTTAACTTGTCTCACCTAAAATAATGTTACTTGCATTAATCTAAAAAGAAGAAGTAAAAAAAAAGTGGAGTAACAGACTATTAAGCCAGCCCACATCTAAAATGTGCCAGACTCAGCCCACAGCTTAAACAGGCTGGATCAGGCCTGGCACATTAACACAGTAAGCGGTACTGTGCTGGACTGGACTGGACTAGGTTAGCCCATTTTGCACCACTAGTTTTCGAGTAAGCAGTGCTTAGCCACAAAAGTCAAGAAATGAAATTCAGCTCTAGCTTGGTTGACCAATAACCATTTCATTGTCATGCATATTACACAAAGTACTAGGATACCCTATATGTAAGAAAAACAACGTTTAACATTAACAAGGCCAACCAATACATAACAAAGTAATAACAACAATACCAAAATCTTTGAGCAATGAACGTGCTCAATTATTGTCAGCAGAAGCCAAAACAGTCGACAAGTCCACATGCTATTGGTATCAAGAGAAAGTATGGTACTCTTTCTCCGAGTCTTGAACACGGAAATTTGCCTCATTAGAACTTAAGCCACTCCAAGCAAGGACATAGGCCCCAGCAAAACCTAGCAGGATAGTAGTCTTTTAAGTATACCTCTCTGCTAAATCCTATGATGTAGAAACTAAAGATTTTCCCACGGTGAGCCATGGTCACACGAGTTACTGGCACAACAGAGATTGTATGCCTCTCGCATATAACTCTCGCAGTCGGAGGTACAACAGCTCTCTCTGCAATAACTTCAGAAGAAAACTTATTGAGATAGTAAGAGTCCGCAAAGAAGGCTGGACTGCACTGATATGCCTGATTGTTGCACAACTGCACTCCTTTTGCCCTGTGGAAAACTTCATCAGGAACAGATGATGCACCACTCGTTGCACTTACCTTTCGAGTTGAAAGTGTTTTCCTGTAAAAGTCAATTACAGTTTTCATAGCTTAAAGATCGACACACAAGACAGAATGGGAAGAATTAATGTGTCATAGGAATGTAAAAATATGAATCCTTCTACTCAAACCTCATAAAAGAAAAAAAGAGGGAGAATCACAATGTTTAGTACCAGTTTCATGAATGACATAAGTTTTCAGTATATCTGATAATCATATGTTAAAATCAATGCGTATCTGGTCAAAAGGCAATCCAACTATATAAAATGTGAAATGACAGGGCAAATAAATATCTAATGGGTAGTGTCATTTAGAGATTAGAAAACGGGACATTCATGTCCTATAACTCCTGCAACTAGTTTCCATAATAAAGGTTGAATGCTCATTCAGTTCTTTATGAAGCCTAATGCCAATGAGAGGAAACACTGGAATTTTTTTCCTATGCAATAACTGCCCTTAAGCAGTAGATATTGTCATTAAAAAAATTGATACATACCACTTAACAACAGCAAAACTGCTGGTCAGAAGAGAACCACCCCCACCACATGTTCCACATTTAATTAAACCATGAGATCCACAAGTTGCACAAGGAAGCTTTCCTTTACCATTGCATTTCATGCATCTGCAGGTACAAAAGAAGGCATTCTAATCAAATAGTTTACTGAAGTGCTTTTGACTGACCAAACATAGACAACTAGCTATCCTGTTAAAGCATCAATGCATACACCATTACCATTCAATTACACAATAAATTCCTTCATCAAAATCTATTGGTAATCAGAAGTTTTCAAATATCTTATTTAAATAGTGAAATGACAATTGTGCTGATGCAAAATAATTTGAAATAAAATAGGTAGCGAGAAAAATTGTTAAGTTGGAGGAGAAAAACAGCTTGGTCATGAATTTCACATAGAAAATGTGACTTGAAAATAAGTATCTCACATTGTATCAGATCCATCTTTATGAGCAATTAGACCCCTTCCATGACAAGCTGCACATGGTATCATCTGATTTTCCTTATAAAACCCAAGTTCTTGATTCACATTGCACGTAGGACACATAATATCCCCTCGCCCAGCACAACCTGCAAGTGGTTTTTGAGGTTTTTGTAAAACATGACAGGATCTACCTCATTATTCAAGTTATAGAAACTTGTATTGCCTAAATATCCCTAAAAGAAAATCAGAACGTACATTAAATAAAACAAAAAATACTAAGCTATCTGATAGTTCTAGGTTCCAGAATCCAACCTGCACACTTCTCCATTGTTTCAGAATGAGGAATTTTTTCTCGTGATTCCTTGTAAGGTACAAATAGAACAGGGAAGTGAGACCTCAAATCCAGTTCCCAGGCTCCAAGTTCAGGTCCTTTATCCTTTCCATCAATATTACCACCAAGGTAAGGCTCTGTTTCTCTTACAGTCTCCCTTTCTTCAATGAAAGTATCCAGTGTTCCAATGTAAACATTACAATCTTCCACAGCATGAATTTTCCAGGTCCGAGCTGGACGACTTCCCCAGCAACAACGATGTCCAACATGATCAATTAGTAACTCTCGAATCTCAACTTCATCTAAAATTTGCCTGCACATATGCCTTAAAATGAGTGGGAAAAACAATATATCCGTTATGTAGTCAAATATGGAAAACTATACTAGCTCTGAAAAACAATGTGAACAATACAGTGTAAAACGAATAACAATGACTCATTGTCCAATTAGTGATGGCCATGACAACACTACAATTTAAAGTTACAATATCTCCTACCAAGTTTGGTGATGGAAAGTTACATCACAGTTACATGTCAAAATGACTCCAAAATCTCAAAAATATTTGGAAATAATAAATTATTGAGGACTATTGTGAATATATTTACATCATGGTATTATCAAAAATACTGTTAAAGATTTCAAGAACACTCTTAATTAATAGGAGGGCCTTTTCCCACTTCTAAATTATTTAACCTACACATGGGCTTTTCCCATTTTACTCAACACGAACTAAATGTATATATTTCCTATTTATTTAACCTTCAGGTAAAGATGAGTACATATAAGCAAACTACAATGATGCATTTAGACTGAAACTATTCCAAGATGATGAATGCAAAATAGCTTGTAGTATGTGAGCTCCCATATAAATAACTTGTACTAATGGAAGATTATACGCAACCCATCATTACCTACGGAAATCGTTCGTGATACCTCCATAGTTCGTTCCATGTCCACCTTGATAAACATCGGCTTGCTCTGCATGATGTGAGATAATTTAACATCCAGGTTTATATGTCAATGTGATAAAACTACAAGATTCTTCTCTTTATCAACATTTTATCAAGAACCAATTTAATATAATTTTATTTTACCAAAAATAATTGGGGGTAGAGAAAAGATGAATTGTTATGATTCGAACACATGACTTGAAATAGAAAAAAGGATGAGTCTTACGGCAAAATGATTAGGTAAAAAACACACGTTATAATTCAGTTAAACTCAAGTAAACAGGCAATGC
The DNA here is from genome assembly GCA_030763125.1 of Hippophae gyantsensis. Classification (NCBI taxonomy): domain Eukaryota; kingdom Viridiplantae; phylum Streptophyta; class Magnoliopsida; order Rosales; family Elaeagnaceae; genus Hippophae; species Hippophae gyantsensis. The sequence continues at coordinate 1,374,465 of CM061034.1, read as the reverse complement.
AAATATGGGATTGAGATTCAAGCAAATTATATAATAAAACTAACGCACCATGAGGTGGACTAACCAAAGCACCATGAAGGGAAGGTGGGTAGATATCAGAAGATGCAGAGGCAGATCTTATCTCTTCGACGCTGAATTCTCTTCCACCTATATAGGCGGTTGGAATCACAGAGCCAGCTCTTCCAACATACTCATACGAGCTCCGATTTTCACTCTTATTTTCTTCCAATTCACTTCGACGATCTTCAGTAAATGATTAAAAATAAGAAAACCCCATAACAAAAAACACGTATTAAATTAGATATGCTGGGGAATTTAATTACCTGAGAGCAGAGGCTCCTCCATAGTATGTTTATGTGTGGGCGTTAAGAGTTCGGATCAAAAGGAGACACATGGGCGTCGATAAATACATAGATTTGCTTAACAAGGAAGATAGGTCAAATTAGTATGATTATCAGAATTGTCGTCACATAGAGCTTATCCGTGGGTTGTCATGTTGAAAATAGGGTGTGAATGGGGGATAAATTGTTATAAAATTTTAATGAGATTTAATTATGAGTAAATAATTGGATTAATTTATTTAAATTAATAAATTTGATATAATATGTTTGATTTGAATCAAAATTGATAAATTTTATAATCGAATAGAATTTAAATTGAAAATTATACTATATGTTTAGATTTGAATCGAATTAACATATATTATAATCTATTATATCTTATCTAGATCGAATTACTATTAAATTATAAATAAATGTATATTTTATTTTATAATATGTTATATTTAAATATAATGCATATCATAATTATATTAGATTATTATTTTACCTTAAAAATAAATATAAATGTTTAAAATAATTTAATAATTATATATATATATTTCTTATTATTTTGATTTTTTTACTTGTAATTATAAATAATAATATATTTATCATTAGATCGGATTCAAATTAAAAATCTTTAAATATGTTAGATTGGATCGAATTCAGATTAATTAAAAATATATAGTTTCAATATGTTGTTCACCCTTAATGAAATTTATGAGATAATACATTAATTTTTAAAATTTATATCATTTTGTCTTATTAAATTTTTAATGAGATAAGACGAAAATGAAACAGTATTACTTAAAATATCTTATTTATTCTTAATTAATTTGAATGAGACAAGTAAGAATACAAAAATAATATAAAATATCATAAATAATAATTTATAATATAACTTTAATAAAAATAATACAATATATATTCAAAATTAGATATATTTAGATTATAATCTAAATAAGATGAGATGATATTTAAACAAAATAAAATAATATTACATAATAAATCTATTAAAAATATTAAATAAGATAAAATCAAATAATCCATTTTATATCTCCAAGAATAACTTTTAATAAATAACCAATAAAATAAATATATATTTATCTTATTACAACGATAAAATACATGTTAATTAAATATAAGTAAAAAAAGTCTAGAAAATAATAATAATGAAACTTAGACTTATCCCATACAATTAAAACTTTTTTAATTTTTACATTGAGCTTTTCTATGTACCAAAATCAAGAGTTGTGCTAATTATTTAATCTGTTTTCGAAATTTTTTTTATTTAAATAGTTATTGTTATTATTTATAATAAAATAAATAAATAAAATTTAAAATAAAAATTTTATTTTTAATAATTTAACCTAAATTTTTTAAATACACTTTAATAATCCTTTTAAAAAATAATTATACTCTCTCATTTAATAACTAACAAATTAAAACATATTTTTATTAAATATAACAAACTTATATTATCTTTTATTTAATTATATATCTTTAATATTTAAATAAATCATTTATACCACAAATTTACTTTCAATTCTATTAAAAATATACACGTGCTTTGTAATTTTAAACATGTGACAAATAAATTTTTATACATTATAAAACATATACGAACGTTACCTAAATTGCTTAAAAATAAAACTTTATTTAAAAAAATTATATCATGCAATTGTTTCCATAATAAACACATTTGTTATAGAAAATATTTCAACTCAGGAAGAGCAGAACGTTTATTTTCTTTTTTTTTTCTTTTTAAATGAGAAATGCATTTTATTAAATTAAATAGTTGGTACATCTTTTTAAAAAATTGGAGGAATTAAATCCAGTGCAGCTTCAATTTAATTAACATAATATAATATCTAATGCAGTAGTAACATATTTTAGTAAACTATGAGAAATAAAATCAACAAAATAGCAAGAGAAAAGATGTGTGAGAGCCTCAAATTTGTTCAGCAATATGTTTTTCCAAAGATAATAGGACTTACTATGGACGAGTTGGAAGCGGTGCAAGCAATCTAAATCTAGAATCGCCCGTGTAAATCCAATCTCCAAACTCAATAATAAATCAAACCATATTTACCAAAATTCTCACAAAATCCTAGTTGATTTTTGAAACCAAATTTTACAATTGATCCACTCTAGTGTCATGAAAATTGGCTTAAGAATTGTTATTAGCTTGCTTTCTTTATCTGCAGCATGCAGCAACATAAGATTTTTCTGATTTCTTAATACAATACAGAAGAAAGTGTCTAATTAAGCAAGCTTTTAAATGTAAAAAATCTCACACTTTTGGTGATTGGTTTGACAACCATGTTTACACTTATAAATTTACGTTCTTATTTATGTAAAGTTTATTTGTTTTTATTTCTGAACACATAATTTATCATGTATTAAATCTAAGAAAGAAAAATTTTGATTGGATAAAAATAAAAATTAAGCTTATTTTCCTGGTAAAAAAATGAAAATAGAAAATTCAGATGATAAAAGTGAAATATTACATGAAATATCGGAAATTAGGGTTGGACTGATATGCTCATTGGAATATCTAATTAAGCTTCATTCCTTGCTTAATATTTTGCTAAACTCGTTAATTCTTACTTAATATCAATTTAACTCTGACACCAATTTAAGACGCTTCTTTCTCTTCCCATGTTTCTTTGGTTTGTAGATAAACTGAGTTTTACGTTTGTCCGTTAATATTATTTCTAATGGAGTAATAGGATTTATGCCCTGAATTATCAATCCCGAGCTTACTATATCAACAATATATATATATACATATTTTGGTTATTTTCGTATGTCATAGTGAAAAGTGTCTATTACAGAGAAACAAAATTTTTCAGTTTAAGTTGGTTGCTGCTCAACAAAACAGAGCTACATTAGTACCAAAATGGCTCTGACCCTAACTCTGTCTCCCCTAGTCTCAGCCACCCCAACCTCCATTGCTCCCTTTCACCAGAACGAGACTACTCCCATTGCCAAAGACATTTCTCCCACTGGGTTGCTTGCAAATTGCAAGACCATAGACGAACTCAAGCAATTGCACTGTCAAATCACAAAGAAAGGCTTCAGTCACAAGCTCTCTTCTGTAACCAAGCTTATTGCTAAATACTCAGAGATGGGTACTCCTGAAAGCTTGAATTACGCGCGTAAGGCTTTCGAGCTTTTTCAGGAAGAGCAGGAAACAATCGGTACACTGTTTATGTACAATTCTCTGATAAGGGGATACTCTGCTTCAGGCCTTGGCGAAAATGCTATTTTACTTTATGTTCAAATGGTTGGGCTGGGAATTTTTCCTGATAAGTACACGTTTCCCTTTGTGCTCAGTGGGTGTGCGAAGGTTGAGGCATTTGTTATGGGAGTTCAGCTCCATTCAGCAGTAGTTAAAATGGGTTTAGATGATGATGTCTTTATTGGGAATTCGTTGATACATTTATATGCTGAATGTGGGGAATTAGATAGTGGGATAAAGGTGTTTGATGAAATGCTTGAGAGAAACGTTGTGTCGTGGACTACTTTGATTTGTGGTTATGCTCGGAGGGAGTTGGGGAAGGAGGCCGTTTCTTTGTTTTTTGAGATGGTGGAAGCTGGTATTAGGCCCAATTCAGTTACATTAGTGTGTGTTGTTTCTGCTTGCGCGAAATTGAAGGATCGTGGGTTGAGTGAGAGAGTATGTGCATATATTAGGGATTCTGGAGTGAAGCCTAATTCTCTTCTTGTGAATGCACTTGTTGATATGTACATGAAATGTGGAGCTACTGATGCTGCAAAGCGGCTCTTTGACGGGTGTATGGGTAAAAATTTGGTACTTTATAATACAATGATGTCAAACTATGTACATCAGGGATTGGCTACTGAAGTCCTAGCTACCTTGGATGAGATGCTACAGAAAAGTCTTCGTCCTGATAGAGTTACATTATTGTCTGCAATATCAGCATGCTCACAATTAGGTGACATGGTTTCTGGGAAGTGTTGCCATGGTTATGTTTTGAGAAATGGATTAGAAGTTTGGGATGGTATTTGCAATGCTATGATTGACATGTATATGAAATGTGGCAGACCAGCAATAGCCTGCAAATTTTTTGATCATATGCTGGACAAGACAGTAGTCTCATGGAACTCCTTGATCGCTGGATTTATTCGAAATGATGATGTAGAATCTGCTTGGAGAGTATTTAATGAGATGCCAGAGAGTAATCTTGTCTCTTGGAATACCATGATTGGTGCTCTCGTCCAAGAAAGTATGTTTGAGGAAGCAATTGAACTTTTCCGGGTTATGCAAACCGAGGGATTAAAACCAGATAGGGTGACAATGGTGGAGGTGGCATCTGCCTGTGGTTATGTAGGTGCTATAGACCTCACAAAATGGATCCAAACCTACATCGAGAAAAATGTAATTGATACTGATGTGAGACTGAAAACGGCTTTAATTGACATGTTTGCTAGGTGCGGTGATTCTAAAAGTGCAATGCAAGTCTTCAATGACATGTCAAAAAGAGACATTTTTGCTTGGACTGCAGCCATTAGGGCCATGGCAATGGAGGGAAATGTGAAACGAGCCATGGAGCTTTTTGATGAGATGCTTAAGACTGGGTTAAAACCAGATACCGTGGTCTTTGTGGCACTACTAACAGCATGTAGTCATGGTGGACTTGTGGAAGAAGGTCAGAATCTATTTAGAACAATGAAAGAAATCCATGAAATTTCCCCACAAATCGTCCATTATGGGTGCATGGTTGATCTACTTGGCAGAGCCGGCATGTTGAAGGAAGCTAGGGATTTTATAAAGAGCATGCCAATGGAGCCAAATGATGTGATTTGTGGATCTCTTTTGGCTGCTTGTCGAAGCCACAAAAATGTCGAGATTGCAGCATATGCAACTGAAAAGATAAATGAGTTAGCTTCAGAGAGAACTGGCATTCATGTCCTTATGTCAAATATGTATGCATCAGCAGGGAGATGGAATGATGTTGCAAAAGTGAGATTAAGTTTGAAGGAGAAAAGAGTCATGAAGGTGCCCGGTTTAAGTTCAATAGAGGTCAGTGGAATCATTCATGAGTTCACATCTGGTGATGATAGACACCCTGAAAAGGAATACATTGAAACTATGTTACAAGAAATAGACTGCAGACTCAGAGAGGAAGGCTATGCACCTGATCTGAGCAATGTCTTGCTTGATGTTGATGAGCAAGAAAAGGAGTACTTGCTGGGTAGACATAGTGAGAAACTGGCAATATCTTTGGGGCTTATCAGCACAGCTCAAGGTATGCCAATTCGTATTGTTAAGAATCTTAGAATATGCTCCGATTGTCATTCATTTGCCAAATTAGTTTCAAAAGTGTATGATCGAGAAATTATAGTACGGGATAACAACAGGTTTCACTTCTTCAAACAAGGATTGTGTTCTTGTTGTGATTACTGGTGAAAGTAAAATGAGCACTTCTGTTTGCAACAAGTTGTAGAATAAGGCGACAGTACCACCACAGTTTTCTCAGGGAATTTATTTATTTTTTGGTATCTGATGCCATCAATTTCGAAATATTATAGGAAAGGATTCATTAATGACCCAAATTTCACTTTTGATATCGTTTTAATGTATAAATTCTAATGTACATACAGTATTGATATATAGTTTAATACATATACCATATTGTTATATACAGTTTTTACGCATCCAGTATTGTTAATACAGTTTTATACATACACCAACACTGAGACAAAGAGGAATAAGAGAGAACAAAGTGTGTATTTAAATAGAGAATGTGTGGGTTATAAGGTATTATTTCATCTTTGAAGTTGTGTATCAAATTCCAGATAATACAGTTTTTCGTATTTATATTTGTGACTTACTGACTTTGGCATTTGAATCCACATCCTCGAAATATATTAAGAAAACGTCAAGTCATCGTTAGCCGCGTTCTAACGATAGAATTCACAATTCATATATTTTTGTTGGGATAATAACATTGTTAAAAAATAAAGAGAAAAAGACAACCTTCCACATCCGTTTGTTATAACAACCCCTTTAGCACTCCAATAACCTCATCAAAATACCAAAGACAAAACAGTGTAACAGTAGAAAATATTTTTAAAATAAAACTAATATTGACAAAAGAGATCAACTTAGTTTTTTCATCTCCAAAACCCAATTATGGAACTTTCTGGCACACTTGATATCCCAAAGAACATATAATTGTCGTAGTTCCATGTACCCCATCGTGATATACCTGTCTATAATATCTTCATACCTCTCATAGATAGCTGGAACTGTAAGAACAATAACAAGGCCTGCAACAGAGTAAAGTCGCATAAAAAGGGGGAACAAATGGTTAGGTATTTCAGATGAAATATGTAAAAGGACCTTGAATCTTACTGGTGTAGGTTAAAGTAAGCAAATCAGCGAAGCCACCGACAAAATAAATGAGGCAGAGGGAGGCAGCTACTTTGAAGAATAACACTGAGTCTTTGGCAAGGGCCATATCCTGGGAAACAGAGAGCACACTATTTATACGACTACGAATGAAAGATGCTACTTCGTTTACCATTTCTTCTGATACATACAATTCTGGTAAAGGTGGAGCTGGTCTGTGCAGAACAAAGGAAAGGCAAGATCATAACTCAATGAAAAATAAACAAATAATTTAACATATAATTCATAACAAAGAAGCATAATAATATACCTGTTGAGAATCGCAGCAGATTTAGCCCAGAAGAAGAAAATGGAAATGAGAAGAAGAAGAACACTAGAGATGAGTGATAATAATGTATATCCAGATTTCTCAAAAACCAGCCAAGCAAATAGAGCAACTAGCAATATTCCTATAGTTAGATTCTTTTGCCTCCATAAAACGACATCTGCCACTGTTAAACAAAAAAAGAAGCAAGAACTTGAAACCCAAAATTACTAAAACCGTATGAGCTACGTTAATTAGGGAGTGTAAACAGATCAAGTACTGCATTATTTAGTTGGTCTTCATAATAAATTGGTAAAGGCATAAGTAATATAAAAGGTACATACCATCAGAGATCAATAAAAGCTTATTTGAAATTTACTTTAGTAGAAGCAGTACGTTAAATAATTAACTATTGAGCACATAACAATACATATGAAGTAGAATGTGATGAACTACAATCAATTGGAAAAACCAATCTCTATTATATAAAATTAATAATATTTCAAATGAAGAACATAACAGATATAGTAAAAGGAAACCCATGATTTAGAAATAATTAAGTGATCAACTTACCAAGACCTGCTCCGAGGATCTCATGAATGGTGCTTTGCCTGTTAAACAACCGATCCGATGAACCCATTTGAAAAAAATCAAAAAGAAACAGATGCTTGAATCTAGTCTAGATCTCTAAGGGCCCATAAAGAAGATACAGCTAGCTTTGAGGCGATATGGTTCAGTTAAAGAATAAGCCAAGGTTCCTCCTCCGAGCCGTTTCGTTTATACTCTGATGGAGTTAAAAGAATAATAATAATATAAAGAGACGAATGTTGAAAGTTATAGTTGGTAGTGGTCATAGCTTCCAGCCTAAAAGCGGCATGCCACTCATGTCATGGCTTAGCTTGCTTTTTTTTTATGTCCATCTTTTATCTCACCTCCAAATATATACGCCAATAACTATTTTGTATTTACACATTTATATATAGTCGATAAAACTAGGGTGAATATAAACATTAAAACAACTAGAGCGAGGACTCCTAAAAAAAGAAATAACTTTCCATTTTCTTCAATTGACTCGGTACTCAAACTGGGGTGATCAGATTGTAAACGGAACTACTTTGTTTTTCGAAAGGCGTGACTTTTTACTCTTTTAACCAGAGTATTCTAAGTTCACGAATCATGACTCGGAAGTCTACAGTTTAAAGAAAACGATGGTTGGTATTTGACGGTAAAACTTCGAGTGAAGTATCCTACAGATCTATTTGTTTCTCGAAATATGTACTAAGTTTATTTATTTTGATAAAAGGTTAAACCAATAAAAATATCATAAAATAACAATATGATATTTTTGTTAGGAATAATTTTATCATTTACAAAATATTTGTTAAAAATTAAAAATTAAAAATTGAAAAACATTTGCCATCCTCATCTATTGTTAGAATCGAAATTCATTTGTCGTCCAATCCTTATCATAAGCACCTCCACCACATGTCACCAACTATCGGAAAAATAAAAAAATCTCATACTTTTTATCTCGTTGGTAGCTAATACCAACGTTATTATATCACAGATAATTGTAACCTCTTTAACACTTAATTAGTCAAGCCTAATTGTTTTATGTCATATGACTCTATCAGAATCATTCTCTCTTTCTTAATTAACAATTTTGAGTTTTTTTTTGTTTTTATAATGATTTCATGATATTAAATGATAAAAATATTTAAGCTTAACTAAAGGGTGATTAGAGAGGTTCTACTCATGTAAAATATGAGTAAAATAAAGACGTTAATATTGATGGTTGATGAAATGAAAAATTTGAGTTTTTTATGGTTCTTGTGATGATTCACGATCAATGATAGAGGTATTGATAATAGGTATTGGACGATGGAAGAATTCTGGTTCTAATGGTGAGGAAATTTATAAGGATAGTGACCGAAGACGACGACGAATAACTGATGGTAGATAGGGTATTTTTATTTTTATTTTTATTTTTAATTTCCAACAATTATTTTTTTTATAATAAACATTTTGATCGTATAAAAAACATTTATCTTATCATTTTTATGATATTTTTGATTGATTTACTTTTTCATCAAAATAAAAAAATTTCCTTTTTAATATAAAGAAACTTAAATAGGCCAATTACAAAACCAATAGACTTACACAATCTTTTTGAGTAAAACTTCTAACATTGTACAATTTGTATTGTGGTAGAACCTAACAAGGGGTAAAATAGTAGATCAAAATTGTCTTTTTTGACCGATCTAAATTCGATCTGATCCGAACGGATTTGATAATTTTCAATTCAAATTTGATCCGATAATATAATCAATATAAATTCAAATAGATCAAATTTTTTCGAATCGAATAAAGTCAGAATAATATTACAATTTATTTATGAATTATTATCGTATATAAAACACGAGATATACAAAATAAAATTTTAAATTGATATTTTATAACAAAATATTTTTATTTACAATCACAACTAAAAAAATCAAAAGAATAAGAAACATATATGTACAATTATTAAATTATTATAAATATTTATATTTATTTTTTAAGTTAAAATAATAATCTAATATAATTATGGTATGCATATTATTTAAATATAATATAATATATTATAAAATAAAATATGTATTTATTTATAATTTAATAATAATTCGATCTGAATCACATACAATGAATTATAAAATCTGTCAATCTGAATGCGAACAGATTATATAATTTTTAATTCAAATCGATCCAATTATAAATTTTACTAATCCGTTTTGATTTGAATCTAACAAATCAGATCAAATTTTTTAATTTAAGTGAATTTGCTAGGATTATTTGATTATTCTTAATAGAATTGACATTGTGAGACCAGACACAATAAGAATTAAGGGTGTCCAAAAACCGAACTGAATCAAAAAACCAAATCAGATCGAACCAATGCGAACAGTTTTATAAATCAAACGGTTCAATCCGATTATAATAATATATTAAATCTCCTATATCACTTCTCACAAATCTCTCATATTTTAATCAAAAATATATCATTAAATATATCGTATTTATATATTATTAATTGGATCAACCCGTTGAAAACTATTAATCAAACCGTTCGATTACAATATTTTTAATAACCAAATGATCCGATCCAATCCGATTAATTTTTTTTTACTCAAAATCGGCCCATGGATACCTAATAAGAGCCGATGAAAATTGGATAGCTTCATTGAAATTCTTCAAAGCTTATCTCGGCGGCAAATGCCTCTTTAACCTGCAACGAATGTTAAGCTTAGAAACATCAAATGTAATCCCGAGTTCCTGATTAACGACAAAAATTCAAGTGCATTTGATTTTATTCGAAATCAAAGTGTCCCATTTCTCAAACTTCTTTTCCTGTATAGGAGAAGCCTAGCTTTTTCACATCTAAAGTCTACAATAAATTAAAGCACGACTTGGTATACTTTCTCTTAATACACTAGGACTACGGAAATTTCGAGGACACATTTAACCCACATGGTACAAGCCTAACATCAACGAGCCATAACACTAAATGCTAAAACTCACGATCCATGATTCATCCAACTGAAAGCTGGGAGGTTATTTCTTTCAAGTTTTACAATGTTTTTTGTAAAATAAACTTGACAAGTGGTAATGCAGATGTATACACTTCAAATTACAAGCACCTTGTTTTATATTTTTTTTTATGAGTTTTTCTGATTTCAAAAAATTACAACCACCTTGCAGCAAGACTGGATCTTGTTCATAAGATTACCTGACATTGATCAGTATCCTCCACATTGTGAAAACAAAACATCTTTCGTGTTTTCTTCCTCATACAACTTTATACTCATTTTTTTGAACTTTCATTTTGAGGCATGACAGCTTCAGCATTGGTCATGGCCCGGGAAGAATCCATAAGACTGGCAGCTATTGCAGCATTCAACTCTTCGTCTTCAAAATCTGACAACATTTCTACTTCCCCGTGTGAATGATTGGAATCAGAAGACTGTTTATTCCAACCTAATTTCTCAGGTGGTGCTTCTGCAGAGTTGCAGGATTTAGTGATCCTGTCAGCATCTTCAGGCAAAAGCCATTGCCCATAACCATTAGATGCTTCAGAGGCCGAGATAGGACATTCTTTTGGGAAATTTCCTCTTACCAGAAAAATACTCCAGCCAGAACCTTTTAACGTGTCCAAATAAGCAGAAAGGTAGAACTTGGACAAGTGCTGTGGTGCTGCATATAGACTGTCAAAGTTATACCACTCTCCATTCACCTTCCTAATACAGAACCAATGATCATGCAAATGACAAATAAATGCATTTTCCTGCTCAGGGTCAATTTGTGCTGGTTCAGCAACTGGAGAGTCTAGGGGAATGACTTGCAGGTCCCAAACTTCCAAAGCTTTTTGTAGAACCTACAAAGAAATAATTCATATATGAAAAAAAAAACTGTTACTTCAGATTCTAATGGAAATCGGAATCTTTATCTAGTGCCACTAGAAATGAGTGAGAGCTGGAAACAAAAGAGGAAATGATTCCCAGAATCTAAAATAATTTCCCCCTATTCCATTACTGTTGTAAAGATTAAGATGAAGATTATAAACTGGTTGATGCACAAGAATGGAAATCATTAAAGGCCATATATTGGTAAAGCAAAAGGATAGGTGATGATATCCAACATCAAGGCTTCTATCAGTTAATATAGCATGTCCAATATTGCAGGAGACATTTCTTCGGATTTCCCAAGAAAAAAGACAAGGAAGCTGGAAAACATCTGCTATGTCTAGCCTGCATTAGAAAAGCATTTTGAGGACTCTGAGTATCAAGGACAAGAATGCGATCTAGGGCTGTATCTTCTACCAGAAGAATGAAAAGTGGTTTGTAAATACTTCACAATTTCTTTACTTGTAATATGATCAATAAAAGTGCTAAGTATAAAAAATGCTTTGCAGCCTCATTTTGCATAACCTCATTCCAATTCATTCCACCAACAATACGAACAACAGCAATGAAAATGAGGACAGCAAAAGTGGATAGCTTATTTAAACAAAACAGAGTAAAAGCAGGAACAAAATATGCAATCAGGCGTTTAGACAATCAATAGCTTATTTAAACACAACAGTGGAACAACAGGATCTTAAATGGTTGAAATTTTCTATGCTGTCACTAACTGCATCTTCAACTATCGGAAATAATTTTACAACAAAAATATATATAATCAGCAACTGCTGTCCTTTTCCTAGTATTATCCACTGATACTCTACTCAGTTCATCCTTTGCCAATATTCATAAAAGAAAAGGATTCAACTCGGTTCCGACAATTATAACCTTATTTAATGACGAAGATATGTAATGTGATAAATACACATCATGTTAAAGCTAACCACTGAGTTTCATTCTCCTCATTGACCTAGGGACTTTTGGGCCTGGATTCCCAAATAGCACATTCAGAATTTGAAAGCTTATATATAGGGTTACAGGACCCACTAAATCTAAGCAAAAATCAACTGTCACGGCTTAAATAGAGCCTGAATGTTGGGCCTGTCGTTCAGTATAATCCGAACTTATAACCGACTTCACTCTTGAGGGCCAACACCGATCATTTCTTTGTTCTCAGCGAGGTAACATAGATACTAGACATCAGAGATAACAGTAACACGTATAGAAATCATATGCCAGAAGAAAACACAGAAATGAAATCCACTGTGAGATTAATTAGAGGAAATGTATTGTGGCTTAGTTTCAGCTTCAAAGACCTCCCCAAATTGAATTATATGTAAACAAAAGAAAAACTAGATTTGATTTCAACCACTTATTCATCAAAATTTATCAAGACAATCACTTTGTCTGACGGGGAAGCCAATTAATGAGTGGGAAAGGTCGCATATAGAGAACATAAATTTTTCATGACACCAATATTCAAATTCTTTTCCAAACAGAGACAATGAAAATTCTAAACCATCCCAAAAAGTGAAAAGAAAAAAAAAATCCTTTCCAAGATGTATTGGAACCTCGACACTGTAGAAATCCCCTCATACAGTACCTAACACCTAATCGAACTTAAGTTAACCCCCATAAAAAAATCCAAAATAAGCTCTGGCTTGTATATCTCTCTTCCCGATGGATTTTCCAGGGAACTTAAAGGAAATTATTTGAATGAGCATCGACTAACCTGGATACTGAAATCACCATCTAAAGAGACGTTATGGGACTCCTGGGAGAGGAAATCGCCGGAACTGGCACTGCCTTGGATCATCATCTGGCGCTCGGTCGAATCGAGATCAGAGGCCAATGCCGCTAAATCGAATTCGGAGAAAAAAGGCCCTTGCAACACTGTGTTTACGCAATGCACAGCACATAGCTTCGACTCTTGTACCTCGTGGTACAACATCCCACCATTGCTCGCGCCTTCCATATTATCTCTTGTCTCGAAACCCTAGAATCCTTATCACTGTTTTGCCAATCGAATTGGTAAATTTTAAAGAGGTGATGAGGATTAAGGAAAGGGGCCTGCGAGTGTTGTCAATTATATATATTTTTTTCTTTTTTCCTCTTTTGTTATTAATCCTTGATGAACTGGATCGCCCATATGCTTGAAAGCTGAAACGTGGCAAAAGATATAAATCGGTGTAACGGTAGTTGCGGTAACGATTTTCACGTTAAAAGAAAATAATATAAATAATATCTTTTATATTTGTTAATATATTTTTATTATTAAAAAAAATAATTTTTTATTTTAATTAAATATAATCTAAGAATTTTTCATTTTAATTAAATATTATATAAGTTAAATTAAAATTATTTAATATTTAATTTATTATTTTGAGTATTATAAATTTTAAAATATTATATATGTAATTTTTCACCAAAAAAAAATCGGTTAACAAATTTTCTTTACGTTCCATCTTTTAAAATGTATTTAGAATTTAGTGAACCCATACAAGGTGTGGTTTGAACTTGAAAAGAAGAGGTACGTAAGATCATAAATTTTTTACATACGGTAAGTCATTTCGATAAAACACATCCTCTAGTAAGTATATACACGACAAAATAAAAATAAGTAAAATTTACAATAAAATAAAATATAAAATATACACAAAAATTTTTACTTTTCTTGGTTTTTTTACTTTTTTGTTTTTTTCTTTTTGGCTATTTGTGAGTGTGAGTTGTATACTTTATGTATGTACCTGCAGTTCTCCCGTGGAAAGGTCCAAATCACCACTCCCTATAATGTTTGAAGAATTAAAAAACAAAAAACAAAGCCCCTAAACTGTAGAAAAAGGAAGTATATTTTCCTTTCCCACCAAAATCTCCGATAGCTACTTTTTAACAAATAATAATTGATTTTCGAATTAAGTAGCGTATACTCTAGGGTAGTTCTTAGCCAAAAAAATAAATAAATTATAGTTATTATGACCAGAGAATAAAGTTTTAATAATTAATGCAGATGTAAGAATCATAAACAAAACATGAATTCAAGTGTCAAAATTTAGTTAAATCATAAAAATCAATCCAATTATTTCTATTAATTAAATTCTACCATATCAGTTAACATTTTATCTTAAATCAAATTTTTAATGAAATGTTATAACAACTCAACAAAAGCAAAATCGCAACAACCAATGAAATTGTTTTCAGAAAAAACTTACAAAAGAGACAAAGAAAAAACAATATAACTATGAGATTTAACGTAATAAATATATAAAAATACAACTGATTAGTCTTTTTAATATTTTAAAAACACGGGTGATAATCAGTGGTATTAAAACTAAATATTATGTGTTTAAAATTAAATAATTTTAATTATTAAATTATAAATATTTGACATATATAATACATACAAGTCATACTGAAAATGAGTAATAAATATATAAAAATATAATTAATTATTCTTTCCATTTACTTAAGTTTTAAAAAAATTGATATCTAAAGAAATTCTAATATGATATCAGAATTGAAAGTCTTATACATGTTCAAGGCCATTAATTCTAATTGTTAATTTGTAAATATTTAACATTTATTGAGAAAGTGAAAAATATATCAAAGTAATACTCATAATTCTGTTAATAGTTTAAGTTTTTAAGAGATCTGGTATTATTACAAAAAAAGGGTATTAAAGTCGGTTCAATGCGTGAACCGACTTTAATTTTTTTTTTTTATTTTTTTAAAAATTTACTTATTTTTTATTATATTCAAATAAAAAAATGTATTTGAGTAGAAAAAAAAACAAAATCAGTTTAGCAAATAGTTTGAATAATATAAATATTTGAAAATAAAATATTAATTAATAGTAGAAAAATTACCATAGTTTTGTTCTATTTTATTTAAGATCATCATATTTTTCTCCTAATGTCATAATATAAACCTACGTATATAATACAAAAATTTATATACATAATAACAGAAAAAAACTATGAATAATAAATGCGTAAATTTAATAGAAATACTTACAAAAGTAAATGAAGTGACAAAATGAAGAAAATGAAGAAAAAATTGTGTTTTGTAAGTGAGAAATAGGTATAAATTTTTTGAGTATTTTGCTCAAAAAAATAGAGGATCTAAAATATTAGTTAGAGAGGAAGAAAACCCACTAACCAGCGCTGTAATTGGTAGTCGTACGTGGCCAGAAAATGAGAGATTGGAGGAGAAGTGGAGGAGGTTTTGGGTTTTTGAGAGTTATGCAACGCTTGAAATAGTTTCTGTCTGGGAAAGAAAGAAGAGGAAAAAATTTATCCACGTGTGTAGCGTCGGTTCCACGTGTCAACCGTCGCTATGCTACGTCCTACGTGGATAGCGTCAGTTCTACACCAAACCAACTTTAAATTCATTATAAGTCAGTTTTTTTCTAAAAACCGACTTTACATATCAACTTAAATACTCATTTTTGTAGTAATATGGTTTCCCAACAACTTTTAACATGATATGAGAATTGAAGATCATATGTTCAAGGCCCAATAACCACAATTGTTGATTGACAAGTATTTGATTTGCATCATGCATAAAATCAATACTTTTGAGTAGTGATAAATATATAAAAATGTAATTAGTTTTTCTTCCCAATAGTTTAAACTTTGTGAAAGTTAATGACCATTAACTTATAACAAAGCGTCTTTTTTATCATTATTATTTTCAATCATTTAAAAAACGTTTGGTTCACAAAATGAAAAAATAATAGGAATGAGAATGGTAATGAAATTGAATGGAAAGAAAAATATATTATTATTATATTATTTGGTTTGATCACTCAAATCAAGTAACAAATTAGTATTGTAGTGTTTAGTTTACAACTAAAATGGAATGAAAAATATATTATTATAATTATTATATTTTTCTAAATTATTATTAAAATTAGTTTTTAAATAATTATTACTTAAAAATATTATTTAAAATTATTTAAATTATATCAAGGTGAAGTAAGGAATAATTAAGTCAAGCTTCTCGGCCTAGGTCTTCAGGCTACTTAGTTCAAAGTCTTATTGTAAGCTTTGATGCACTCTTCTTTGAGCGTTTCTACCAATTTAGACAACAAGCTCAATTAATATTTTAGTGAGCTCGCTCTCTCTTGAGCCTCCTTGGTTGTTTGTTCAAAACAGCTTGCTCTCTTCCCCTACTTGATGCAATAAGTGTTTGCTTTTTTTAGCTTTTTGGACTTGTCGAGTAGGTCTCCCTCAAGTTTCAAGATTTTGGTCCTATTTTCAGCAAGGAGAGCATCTTTATCCTACACGACATTCTAGTACTTTGATATTTGCTTACACTTTAGGCTTATATGTCCTGAGTGACAACTCATCTTCTTTGGCCAATAAAAAGACCTGAAATAAACAAAAATAAGTTAGCAAAATATTACGAGTGTGAAACGAGGCGTAAATCTAGAAATGCATAAATTTACCTTGATTAGACGATTAGCCATTAACTCCTCATTAGACCTTATCTCTAGCCTAAAAGCTTCTCTGACCCTAGCCCGTTCAACGTCACTCTCGAAATAATGGTAGAGGTCTCTTTTCAATTCAGACCATCCAATAACACCCTTATCAAAATATGTCATTAGGGTGTTTAGAACCACGGGTCCTTCAGAACGACTTCGTCAAACTCGAAGTCGCTTAGATCCCTAAACTGGATCTAAGGAGTTAGGTCCTCACTTGCCTTCCTCTTTTTAGAGGCCTTGACCTTAAGGGGTAGAGAGTACGAGCTGGGTATGCTAGAGGTTGTAGGTGGTTGAGACACCTTGATTGGCTCGTCATCTATAGTAGTGGAACCCTTGTAAGAGATTGCAAGGTTGGGGTAGGCTGAGGGTACGTAGGTACCAGGTCTTAAACACCGGAGGTATCTATTAGGTCTTCAAGGTCTGTATTCGAGTAGTCTATACTTGTAAAAATAAAGAACAAATTAGTCAATAGTTTGAGTTATCAACAATGGTATTTGCCTCATTATAGAAGGACGACATGTGTACTCATCAATATAGTCTCTTTAGACCCCATATTTTGTTAAATGAGCTACATTTAAGATGTTCTTATAGCTCTCATTTGAAGTATTCTAAAGCTCGATTCTTCTTATTTTTCCTTACCATTTGAACCTAACTACTTTATTAACTCACTTGCACGAGTTTGGGATATATTGAAGTGATGGGTCCAAGTGTAATGGACTAATGATTCAACCATGTCACTCCAAATGTTCCTAATGATATAAAAATATTTATTCTTCCAACCCGAGATACTATCAAGGAGTTTAAGGTGAAACAATGCCCAACAACACACAATATATATGCCCTACTTTTGTCCAAGTCATTTTTTTTCAAACAATACATCACTTGATTTTATCGCTTGTTAGGTCCACCCCATATTCACCAACGAAGATTAAAAAACGTAAGAGAGTTTGTCATCTTTTGTGATTAACTTAGACAAAGTTAATATTGAAAGTATTAAGGACACAAGTTACTATTATAAGGAAGGTGTATCAAAGTCATTTTATATGTCTTAAGTTTTTATATGGGCACGTTATGACGAATCATTGATATTAGATAGACATGTTTTCATGTTCTAATTTTAGAATTTTTAAAATAAGGATAGTTGAGTAATTAATTATATATTTAATTTTAAAATAAATTTAAAATTTTATTTTATTTTTTTATATTTTTTATAAATTTTAAAACTTAAAAATATTATGAAAATTATATTTCAAATTACTTTTATTTAATTAACGGTATTTGTTATTTGTTTATTTTTATTAGATAATTTTACTTGTTATATCTTGAGAGGGAAAGAAGGGAGAAAAAAAAAGCAGAACTTAAAAAACAAAATGAGCCCCAAGTAGTAAGAAATTATCATTCTCAGTTCTCACAAGTCACAACCACATTAATGCTCCAATAAGCAACCAATTAAATATTGCCCAAAGGGGTGTGAAATCAATGCAAATGCAACCTACAAATTAATTTCTTTTGATTGAAAGAAAAAAGAAAAAAAGAGACACGCACATAATAATAAAGCAACTCAATCTTGCTCTTTCTTCTCTGAAAATATGACCAACTCACGTTGACAATGAGTTCTCAGACAAGCAGATCATAATGATTCCTCCCACTATAGAGGAGCCTCACAGTCTTCTTTGAGTTTGTTTTCCTTGATCCTTTCTCAAACTCTTCCCCATATTCTGCAATGGGTATAAAACCACACCCCCATCCACCCCTTGCATGCTGTAATTCATAGAAAGAAGGTAGGTATATCAGCATTTACCCATTAGCACAACGAGTAGGAGCTAGCAACAAGGACATGGATACTTGGTAAATTTTGATATACCAGTCAAGTCAAACAGTGTCCATTAACTGGTGTTTATCACCCAAATTGGTTCATCATAACTAATGACTAATGAGAGCAGTCATATAAGACGAGGACAAGCCTGTCATTTTTGAAGCCTCCCAGACTGAAAAAACTTTCCATGTCTTAAATTTTTATCATGCCATTTTATCATCTCTAACTTTATTTTCATATTACTAAACAACCCCTCAAATGCAGCAAAGTAGGCAATAAATGGGCATAAATTAGCTTTCCTCCAACCAGTGTCTGCATCACTTGTTTTTAGGTTTTAAAGCAACTCTGCTAACAACTGAAACCAAGCAAACTTAATTTCTGCATTCCAATCTCAGAAGGAAGTTGTTATATATGACATTCAGGCTCCATGTAAGCAAACAATATTTGAATACTTATAAAGCTAGACCTATAAGCACCAATATTTGCAGCTATTCAGTGGGGTGGGGGGAATACCTCATGCTCTGGTATGTAAACAATGATTGGTTGCTTGCACAATTTAGACAACACCTGGTAGGCTATTAAAGTTATGGAGAGTGCATCAAGGAAAATGAAAGATGAAACTAGATATTGAAAAATTCACCAAAAGATTACTGACCAATAACTCTGACTCTCCCCCCCAGAAGTCTGGTCTTCCAATGCGCTGGCAGTAACTATGAAGAAACCAGGTATGTATAGAAGCACTAAATTCAAATTACCATTTGCATGCCAAGTTAATATGAAATAAGTGCTTAAACTTCCCAAGTCCTAAAGAAGATAATGGTCTTACCGTTTTAAGGACTCCTCGACAGTAATTGCAACTAGTGCAGCTTCATACTGTTGGCGTTCTTTATCATTTTCACATATAACCTCTTTGACTGCCAGTCTTAATTCATCTATATTTTGAACAGCTAAATCAGGCTTGCTTCAACATTAATAACAAGTATTGAGAGATTTCTGGTCGATCGAAAATATATCCTTATAGTATGAACATTTCCCATTTATATATGTACAACAGTACAAGTATCCTTCATAGTGCATAGTATAGGTCTGCATCAAACATAACCAGTAACCACCCAAAAAATATCAGGGAAAAAAAAGTTGTTGACAGCAATCTCAAGACTGAGCATGTATCCTAAAAGAAGAAACATCACAAGCCCAGAACCTACGATCCACCAAAACAAGGCCCAACAAAGCTATAATTTTATAAACTCAATTGAGATCTTGTAATTAATCAATGAGAGTCTTTATAATATTACAGGTTATGAACATTTGGAAATTTTTTAAAGCAGCAAGGTCCCAAAAGATCAACATTATAGTAGCTGACTTGGTTACTAAGTAAACTTAAAGGGAGTGCTTATTGAAATATATAAATCAATCAGTTTATCAAACAACTGCCCGTAAAGACTTCTCAAACCAAGCATAGTCATACCTTACAACTCCAGTTGAAACCCTAACTGAAGATATGTGCCAGCTATTTATGAACACATAAAACATCCTCTATCAATTTAATCAGCAAACCACAGTGCCTATTAGAACCCAAATTGTGTAATGCATGTCACTATTACTCCCAGGCTCCCAACAGCAACCTTGCCCCCACATACGCACACAAGAAAAAGGAAACAAAGTTGTTTGTGTATCAAAAAATCACAGCTTCAACTAGCTATGTGTTTGGACAGCACTGACTAAAAGATAATGTGGGTGTGTTTGCAAAGAAAAAGATATATATGATGTTGTTATGAAGAGAGATATGCTTCTAATCTCCATGAAGCATTATTGACTCTCATAACCTAAACACACCTGCATCATCTCTCTCTTCTCGGGGGTTAAGAGCAATTCCCTTGTTCAAAGACATACCTTTTACCTGATTTCATTTAGTACAAGTTAGTTATGGAGGCTTGAATTATTCTTATCAGTTGTCATTTCAGCAATTTCACTTTCGTTTGCGATTTTAACTCCAATAAAGAAATTAAATAAATTTAAAAACTAAAAACAACAAGGAAAGTAAAATCCCCAATGAGGCAGCAGAATTGCAGAGTTCCAATTGCACCACAGGACTCGTGCATGTGAGCGGAGCAAACAGGATAGAAAGAATACAAGAAAAACTAAAAAAGTCCCCTTCAATATGCACAATTATTATGTTTTTTTTAAGGGTGAGCAAATAATCTGATTAATCCATTTAAATTAAAAAAATCTGATTAGATCTATAGGTTTCGGATATGATTAAATTGATAAATTTTGTAGATGGATCATGTATATCTCAATTTATATATAAAAATAATTTATAAATAAATTTTAATACCAATTCAACCTTATTTGATTTAAAAGAATTCAATTTTCTCGAATTCGAATTGGTTTGGATCGATTATATTATCAGATTGGATTCAGATTAAAAATCTTCAAATCCGATTCAGATTGGCAGTTTCGATCCCTCAACCCTGGTTTCTGCAATGTGTTTACAGTTAATTAACTTATAAATCCTTCTAATCTGAAGCTTAGTTGGAAGACAACCATTAAGCTTTTATCACATCATGAATCGAATATTTTCTCCTTTTCCTTTTATTTCCCCCTACCATTAAGACCCAAAAATGCAATATATCACTATCAATATGCACCCAAATTTAATTCCAACCTCAACAACATTACAACTTTGAATTCTAAATCTCCAAAGCCTAAATGGAAGTGAGAAATTTGGGTTAGACATCTTTTCTAATCCAACATAACAGGGCTTCATATTTTTTAATATCCATGTTTCGCGAAAAGAATTTTCTTTTAATATCTATGATATTAAAAAGTTAAATTCTCATTTTATCCCACCAAAAAAGACTCCCAACCCGTTCAAAAATAAATAAAGTGAAATTTTTAGAAAAATATAAATGCTAAATAAGAACCTTTATTAAAAAAGAATATTTTAAAATACGGATAATAAGTTGAATTTTTTATGAAACATGGATAATAAAAAAAGTACCAAATCCAGCACAACATTGACACTCTTTTTCTTAGAACTTGTAGGAGAAGAGATAAGTCAGTTGAATAAAAGTAGATGATACCAGCGCACGAAATAAGCATCGTCCATCCCCAGTAACTTTGTGAACCGAATAGCGTTCAACTTTCCTGATGGCCGACGATCCTTTGTGTCCGCTAAACAAAAACCAGAGGAAACAGAACATTATAATATTCAAGCCAATGCCAAAATGAGGGATTCAATGATTTGGGCTCAGTGATTTTTACGATGTAAGAAAATAGCAAGGACGAAATATTTTAAATTTCTTACAGGGACGGTCCAATTCTAGCGAAGAATCGGTGGCTATAGTCTCCCAGGAACGTCGTGGGACATGTTTTAGGATTCGGAGCTGCAATTGAACTAACGGGTGTAGAAACAAGCTCAAAATGAGCAATTCCATTTCTCAACTGCTCAAGAACAACGTCTTGCATACATACATGAACAAAATACAAGGACATAAGAACTCTACAATTTAAAATCAATTAAAAGAAAATTAAACTTTAAGCTTAATGGAAGTAAAGAGAGACTCATTCGGACGGATTAATCTTTAATGCATAGAGTAACATACAAAAACCTTGTGGAAGTAGAGGCTTACCATTGAATATTTTGTCCGCCATGGGAAAGAAGAGTAGCAGTGAGGCTGTGAGGAGTGGATTAAAAGATAGAGGTAGACTTCCGAACGGCGTCGTACATAAGACCTTCTAGCCTACGCTGCGGTCAGAAGTCTAACCAATTTAATACAGTGAATTTCAAAATATTGGTTGATTAGAAGCTCACTGCTTGGGCCTAAATATTAAACCATGTTGTTCTAAGCCCAAAATTTGCAACGACATGTAGCATGATACAGTATATTTAATGAAGACGAATTAGTTAACTACTATTTGAAAAGATCAAAATGGGCTATTGACTCGTAATGCGAACGGTCTTTCATGCAGCTCAACTTGTCATGTTTAGCTGTATGCAAGACCATATTGTGTAAATAAATTTTAAAAACCATTTAGTAAAATAAAAAATTTAAATACTAGGGGGGAAGTTGAAAATGGCTTATACGAACGGCGATGACGGAAAGTACGACGATGACTAGAACCGATACTTCGCAGCAGCAATGGTAGATTGAGACCTTGAGGTTTAGCTGTTGATGTAAGTTGCAAAGGGTTTCAGAAGCAGCAAATGCTGATTTGAAATTGTTTATTATTCTATTTTTTTTTCATTTGATAAATATTTAATTAAGTGGGCTTTTTTAAATACAATTGGGCGAGCCGGTATTATGTTTAACCCAACTCAGTTACAAAGTTTGGTTGAGCTTAGTCCGTATAAATTTTGAATGACTAAGCCGAGTTACATGTCTTAGGTGCTAAACATGTGCCAAAAGGACATCCACCATTTCAATTTAGAAGATAAACAATAAAAAATAATATTACTTATTTTTTAATAATTATTTACATTTTATTAAAAAATATATTTTATTTATCGTATTTGAATAAAAATATGTCCAGTGAGTTTTTGAGTTATAACAACTTATAATTTTAAATTTATGATAATATATTTTTATTTTATTTATATAATTGTACATAATTTCATTAAATATTAAGCTTAAAATAAAATTATAAAAAAAAAAACAAGAGGAATCACGTGCTCCTCCTCTCACCACCTATACGACAAGACTAACCAAGCTAATTTGATATAGGGATGTAATATTCCCATAATCATTACTATATATTTGCTTCTATTTTTTATTTTAGATTATTTTTTTCATTTTTTTTTTGCTTGTATATTGTCATTATTCTAAAAAGTAAATGTAAAATAAATACATTTCAATACCAAAACTTAATCTCCGTATATTTTGTTCAATTTTTTTATAAAAATATCAATACAATATTATTATTATTAAAATATTACTTAAATGTCTTTTCTTTTTACTAAAATGGTTAGATACTGTGAATATTGTTACAAAAATATTAATTTTTGATTTTTTTTTCTCTTTTTATTTAATCATTTCAATTCAATTTTTTTTCATTTTATAGTAAATAATATATTATCTCTCTTTTTTTAAAATGTTTGTTATATATAAGTATTTTTAAAAACAAATAATTAATGAAATTTATTTTCATACTGTCAACATTTATCTACCTAATTATTTTAAATATTTTAACTACTTATTCTACAATATTTATCAAAAAAGAATATATATTTTATTAAACAATATTTTAATTTATTTATTTATTAATATAAATATTTTATGTATTTAAAAATATTATGTATTAAATAAAAATACCAGTTTAAAATATAAATAATTGATTGTTTTAATTTTTTATAAAATTTTAAAAAAAAATTCAAATTTTTGATTGAATTTTTATAATTTTTGTAGTTTTTTTATAAAAATTTATACCAAGACTTGATATATGGTACTATGCGAATAATTGAAATTTTTTTAAGGTTGACGGTAAGAAATTGTTTACTCTATCTACAAAATTAAGTCTTTGTCTAATTACTCATTTTAAGTAGAATAAAAAACAATTAAAAAATTTTAGGAGTTCCATTGTTTATAGATACAAAACAATTTAAGAAAAATAAGTTAATATAATCTTCTATTATTATTATTTTTATAAATTAAACTCTTAACTTATAATGTTATTAATATATTTATTATATCTTTAACAAACATATCTAACTAAACATAACAGAGTTAGATAATTATCAAACCAAATATATAAATAAATGTAAATAAATATATATGTAATTAAATACATATTAATTAATAATTAAAGTCATATATCAATTAAAATTTGAACAATTGATCGTATATTAAATTTAGCTTGAGTAAGTATAATCATTGGTGGATCAAAATCCAATTAATTGAATAATTGTTCAATTTATTTAAACATGTATATAACTTTACTCTAACAAATAAGTTCACAAGTAAACCAGACTTCAACTCATGTGACAACTATCGGTTATAATGTTATTAATATATTTATTATATATTTAACAAACATATCTAACTAAACATAACAGAGTTAGATAATTATTCAACCAAATATATGAATAAATGTAAATAAATATATATGTAATTAAATACATATTAACTAACAATTGAAGTCATATATCAATTAAAATTTGAACAATTAATCGTGTATTAAATTTAGCTCCAGTAAGTATAATCATTGATGGATCAAAATCCAACTAATTGAGTAATTGTTCAATTTATTTAAACATGTATCTAACTTTACTCTAACAAATAAGGTCACAAGTAAACCAAACTTCAACTCATGTGACAATTATCGATTTAATTGAACATGTGTTAAGTTCATTTTTGATGAATAGGGTTATTATCCTATCAAAATCAAGCTATTTGAAAAATTATTTAATTTAGTTGAATATATGTCAAATTCAATTTCGATGAATATGATCTTTAGTTAACTAAATTTTGAATAATTGGATAACTTTTCAGTTCAATTAGAGATGTATTAAACTCATTTTTGATAAGTATGTTCAAAGTTAGATCAAACTTTAATTATTTGGATAATTATCTAATTATAAATAATAAAATTAAATCATAATTAATTAATAAAAATCAATGATATTTGAAAAAAGCTGTTATCTAATTTATAAAAAAATTTAAGAATTTAACAAAATTTATAATGAAGTATTTCAAATATTATTTAAAAATTAATAAAAAAATATAAATTTAGGTTTATTGAATTACTATTTTCTAAAAGTTTATAAAAGTATTAGAATATTCAAATTTAAACACCTCGTTTAATTAAAGAATTTTTAAAATTTTAAATATATATATATAAAAATAAAGTCTAACATAAATAACATATTCTTAGATGAAATTTTCCGAGATTTTTTTTTGAATTTTTTTCTTATCTTTCTTTTTTCATTTCATTATTTTTCTCTCTCTATTCCTTTTTATCTTTTATCTTTTATTCTTTACACCCTATTTTTCTTTTTCTTTTTCCTTTTTATATACTTAAGGTTGATTTTTTTTAATAACTTTATATAAAATTGTCAAGAAATTTACTATCCATAAAACATAAATTGATTTATTATTAACTAGATTTTTTTTAATAATTCTCACATGCTAACCTTAAATGAATAATTTTTTTATTATAATTTTTTAAATAACTATTAAAGATAAATAATCTAACAATAATAAATTTTATTTTTATAAAAATCTGCAAATTTTTAGTTAATTTAAGTCACTTTTTTTACTTTTATGGAAAATATTTTCATAGCTTAAAGAATAATATATAATTAAATTAAATTTTTAAATAAAATACATAATAATATATTAAATATTTTTTATAATTATAAATGGTTCATTAATAAATTATAAAAGCATGAGTATGATAAATTTTATAAAAGTTCTTAAAAATCTATAAAAACTTATTAAAAAAATCATTCAAATCTATTTAAATTTATATATAATTTTTAAAAATTTAATAAAGTATATATATTAACTTATTTAAAAATCCATTAAATTATGCACACTTTTTAAAATTTAAAATCAACCAGAATCTTTGTTTGTGGGGATGGGGCAGAGGTTCTCTACAGAGTTACATAGAATTTATGAAAATTTTATATTTTAATGTATATTTAATAATATATTTTGCCTTCTAAATTACCAAATGTTAGGTTAAAAAATTAAAATTATGTTTAATAGATATTAAATGTCGATTACAAATGATACATATAATTGAAATTTTGTTTTAATGGCTTTTAAATAATAATAAAAATATATTTTTGTTTATAATATTATATTTTTATAAATAAATATATAAATATAAATTTTTTTAATATTTTTTTATCAATATCCTTTAGTTCCTGTAATGAGTAGCGTCGTTACATACTATTAATTAAAATACATAAGAAAAAATAATTCCACTACCTATCTAACTTTAGCTACATATCCATGTAGTAGTGATATGTCCCTATAATCACTACATTTTTGTTTTGTTTGCTAAACCCCTATGATCCCTACTCAAACATAGTAACTTATGTGTTATTCACTCCTTCTTATGCCCTGAAACAATTTGTTATAGAAATATAATAATAATTTATAAATTTTTGTCTTGTAAATAATAAAATTTGTATTTTTTTTGGGGAAAAAAATTGTTGTTTAATATCAAGTATACATATGATGTTATATACATTTAGATTGTAATATTATGTATATTTTTTTAAGCACAAGAACCCAAATACCCTGCTTATACGTAGAAAATTGCAGGCTACCACGACCTTTTACTTTAGAAATGTGATCATAAAAGAATTCATAAATTTTACGATCTTTCATGTACAACATATCTTTACTTTTATGTACATCCTTGCCAAACATAGTCCATGAGATTCTCAACTTTAACATCAAAAAGAAAAAGGAGAAAAGAGACAAAGACCATCTCTTCTTTTTCTCTATCCCATCAGCTTAATTTTAAAACTATTTCTAATGATGATTTTCATGTAATTATAATATTAAACTATACACGCAGCCTTCTCTCTTTTCTTTTTTGGCCTTTTTTGGGAGGATATTATAAAAAAAAATTAAAGTTTGTTATCACATTTAATATCAATTTTAAAAAATTAGGAAAAACACAATAGAAAAAAAATATATTAAGGATTAAAAAAAAAAAAAAGCATGAAAGTAAATGACAGCTCCCAAGCCCTCATTCTCATGAGCACCATCCCGAAAGGAATTGGCACTCTTGACTCTTTTAGCATGAAAAATATTTAAAAAAAGATCATGTTGCAAAAATCAAAACTGTAATTATATTAAAACTATACCCCGAATTCTTGAAAAGTGAAACCTAAAATGAAATATGTATTTGAAATATTTGTATTGTATATTTTCATGACTGAAATTAAATTATAATATATAAATAACGTATTTATTTAATTCATTTTATTTTAATTAAACTATTCATTAAAAAAATTCTAAAAATATGTATTCGTTTACTAAGAAAAATAAACATATATTTTTTTAAAATAATTATAAATAAAATTATATATATGAAATATACTATTTTAAACAATTAAATTTGAAAATTATCCTTTTGTATTTTGTTTGCCTTTGTCATGCATGGGAGAATTACTTCTTGATTATTATACAGTATTTTAATATAATAAAATATAAAATTAATATAATAAATTTTCTTAAAAATAAAAATATATTAATATTTAATTAAAAATAATTATATTATTAAAGTAAATTTTATTAATTTCATAAATAATTAAATATTAAAAAAATATTTAAGGTAATGATTTTACAACAATTCAATTTATTAATGCTACAAATTTTTTTATTTATAATAACTTTATATAAGAATAATAATATTAAGTTTTCAATAATTATAAAAATAAAATAATAAAATCATCTATTTTTATTACAATAACAAAAATTATTAAGATAATATTAGCTCTTAATATATAAACAGTTGAAGTTATTTTTCACTTAATTTACTAGTGAATAATAAAGGATTGGTATATTTAGACTATCTTTATTTTTAATTTGTTATTTTTTTACTCTTATTTATTGATACATTTAGATTATTAGTATATATTTTAATGATTTTTAATAATAATGATATATTTAAATTATCTTAATTTATTAAAATTAATTAAAATATATATTAATAATTTAAATAAAAATATTTTATGAATATGAATGATGAGTATGCCAAAACTACAGTGCACATTCTTTCTTGGGATTCCTTCACTCTATTTTGCTTATGTAGAAGCCTATAGACCTACCTCATGTGTGCCTTAATTGATGACAGACATTATACAAATAACATGGGTTTGATTATGATGACACATATTATACTAATAATATGAGTTATCTATAACATAATAAAAATTATATAAAATATTTATTTTATTTTTATTATTAATTAAATATTTATATAATTATTATTAAATAAAATTATTATTAATAAAATATTTTTACCATAATATCAATACCAAATAATATTCATTTTAGGCAATTATACCAAATTTACATGAACTAAAAATGTATAAAATTTAAATAAAAATCAATAAAAAATATTAAAAATATATAAATTTAAAATTAATAATTTTTTTATTTTTAAAATTATTTAATCAGTATCATATCATAATTAACATGAATATAAATTTATTTAAATATAATACTTAAATTAATAATATCTAATCTGCATTTCCTTAATTGCGGGGCATTCAAAACCGAATACGAGTGTAAAGAATAAATAAGACTTGAATTATATATTGTTTACATCAAAATTAACTGCTCCTAATCTAGTTTAAAAAATTAAAGAATATATTTCTAAAATCATTACTATCTTTTACTATTATTTTTTTTTTGCTAAATCTTTTATTATTAAATTAGAAGGTGATGGCTAGAGCCCAATCGTATCCCTCCAACATCTTACAGTTCAAAGAAGTAAATGTGTGAGAGATCAATCCTTGCAGTGGACTTATAAATGCAACAGAGAGTAAATTTGTGAGAGATCAATCCTTACGGTGCACTTAATGCAATGGAATAATGTTACTTCGTTGACCAATAAGTTGTAAGACTAGAAACTTGGATAAATGCATGCATCTCAAATATTGAATTTATACATACACATTCTCTCTTAATTTAGAATGAATATATCAATGAATTAACAAACAAAATACGTAGTTATTAAAAATTTGATAATTAAACTTTTATAAATTAAGTACATAAATTATATTTTTTAAATATTAATTCATTTTAATTATATTATTATTATATTTCAGACATTTTAGTTATTCTTTTCAATTTTAATTTTTTTTGTTTTATTTTACGGAGAGAAAAAAATTAAGTTTGATCAATTTAACTTTAATTACGTATAGTTGATAGATATTTAAGAAAAAAAATAGTAATAAAAAAAATTCATGATAAAATTGTATCCATTCTATTCTTATTTAAAAATAAATTATATAATTTTGAGAATAATACGCTCCAATCATACTATAGTATTATCCGGGGTAAAATATGAAATCAAGCATTTTGGGTCCAATATGGAGGCTTTGTTTAAAGTAGACTATCATTAATCCTAAACATTAATGTTCTTTAAAGTTGGGAAAATGAAAAGACTGAACTGATTTACATTTTGCTGTATGCGTGTGTGGGGTAATGGACTCAATTAGATTTCGCTTTTGCATTCATTTTTTTTCTTTTTCGCAATGATGGGTTTTCCTTTCCCTTTTTCACCGTAGTGATAAGAGCGTAATGTTTTATATTTTAAAAATAATATGTGATAAATTATTTTTAAAAAAATCTTAATTTTTAAGATAATATGTGTAATTATATATATAAATAATTTAGATATAAAAATATATATTTATAGTATTTTTATATAATGAATAGAAATGATGGAGTTATTGGATTGTAATGAATAGCATCTTAATATGCAATATGTACATTATATTTTTTTAATTTCAGTTTTTAATATATATATATATATATATATATATATGATCTATATTGAGTTAACAATTAATTTTATTTATCCATAAAAAAAGGAAAAAATAGTGAAACCAACAAAATGATTATTTTTTAAATATAAACATAATTATAATAACTATATGCCACGTTGAGAATCACTATTTTTGTTTCATTTTATTTTTTTGAATGTGCGGTTTACATGATTATATGCAATAATGATCTAGGCGTTTAATAAGACATCATAATTCGATATAATGGCTTCAGCGAAATTAGTGGAATCCATGGATGCGCATGTTTTGATACCATAAGATCTGTAATCTAATCTAATCACATTAATAATTTTAATTTTATCTAATCTAATCACATTAATAATTCTAATTTTATCTAATCTAATCACATTAATATGTGTAATCTTTATTATATATATAGGAATGTATGTTTTAAAAAAAAATTATTTGCTAAGGTTTATGAGAAAATTAGGGTACTAGTTTAGAGGTGTTTTTTTTTAATAAAAAAATGCTATTACATTTAATTATACTGTTAATGATGTTAGATTTTAATATCTAAATAATATAAATACTGTAATTAAGACAGACCGATGTGAGAAACAAAACAACGTACCCTGTACTGTACTGTTTACAGTTTTAAATGTTTAAAGTGGAAATTACATTATTGGTTTTCATTTAGAAAATGACAAAAATGTAAGAAAAGAAGGAAAGCTCATTCTCACTGCATAAAGCTTGTTAGGGACAAAACTAACAGTCTGACACACTTAATAAAGAATTTCGGTTCTTCCCAAAAGAAAAAAATCTTTAAAAATATTGAGTCGATATTAATTAAATTATAAAATGTTAAAATAATTATAAAATTATTTATTTATGTAAAATAATAATAATATATACGTGATTATATTTATTGATGATATTGTATTATAAATCATTTTTAAAAAACTTTTAGAGGTAAAACCAAATAGTAACTTAGGTATGGTTATTTAGCTAGTTTAGTTTTATAATTTAATAATAATTTTTTTTATCATATTATTTTAATAAAAATTAATGAATGATAAAATTAAAATTTATTATTATTTAAGTTATATCATATTATTTAATGAATGATATTGTATTATAATAGCATATCATTATATCTTTTATTATTATTATTATTATTTTTTTTATTTTTAATTTTAATTTATTATTATTTAAGTTATAATATTTTAATTATATATATTAAATAATAATATTTTATTATAAAATTATGTAAAGATTTGATTTTTTATCATTAAAATTTATTTTGTAATAATATAAGACAAAACTACCTTTTCTAACTCAATTAATCTTAACATCCATTTTTTCTTATTTTTATGCTCAACTGTTATACCAATTGCGGATTTTTGTTTGAAGTGATGGTCTAAGTTTAATCTATTTTATCGGATTAAGAGAAACATTTAAAACACCACTTTAACCCTTCGTATTAAAAAGTGTGAAGTAAATTATTTCACATGATACTCAAACTTATCACCTTTTATCAAAAGAAGTGTGTACTGTGCACCACTGTCCTCATTCCCTACCAATTGCGTAACTCCTAGAACGGATCATATATTAATGATATGAGATATATGATAAAAATGCAATTTCTTTTGTCTAAACAAATAAAATTTATTATATAATAAAATAAAATATTAATTTAATTTTTTTATTAATATAAAAATATTATTTAATCCCTAAATTTAAAAATATATCATTTAATCTTTTTTATTTAAAAAAGATAATGTGTTTTGTTTTAAAAAAGTGTCAAAAAAAATAATAAATTTAAAATTATTTTATTAAAAAAACTTTGTTAAGGTGAAATGATTCAATTTAATTTTATAATTTATAAAATAAAATATTTTAATATAGAAATTGTATTTTAATCATGAAATTATAGTTTATAATTTTAAATAAGTATGAGATTAAAATATTTATTTTTAATAATAATAAAACTAAAATATTTATTTTTTATAATAACAAGAATTAAAACTAACACAATAACTAATAATATTAAATTGACTCAATTTACATAAAAAGAAGAATGTTATTATCCCTAGTTTTTTTATAAAAGTTTTATCTATCCATTTAATCTCTAACTTATATAAGATATTAAAATTTAGACATTAATCTTATAATTCACATAATTTGGTATTTAATATTTTCAAAATTTAAAAATTATAGTCTAAAATATTTCTTCTAAAAAAACTATCAAATTATATACATATTTTATTTATACTATCAAATTATTTTTGGTATCATTTATATTACCTAACTTATAATTGTTTTTATTAATATCATTTCATTAATTTTTATCTAATGATATCAAATATCAAGAATAGATTTAAAACAATTCAAAATAGTTAAATATTATATTTAAAATAATTTAAATAATATATTATTTATTTTAGATAAATATGTAATAAATTTCTCTAACAACTTAATATATATTTTTCGATATCTATGTGATATACAGAAATATGAACTTTTCAAAATTAAAATATTTCTTATTATTAACATCTTGATATTCTATATTATTTTATATTATGTAAAAATATTATATATAAATTTGTAAGCTTTACGTAAATGTTATTTTATAAGTTGTACATAAAATTTTATATATATATTTGCTAAAATATCTATTATCTTTTCTCCGATAATTATTGGTAACGCCTTTGATTTTTTTTCTTTTGAACTTTGTGAAAAATCATGCTAGTCTTATGAGCTATGGCCTATTAGAATGTGTGTGAGTGGGACCCAGACAGCCAGTCCTTCAAGTTCAAGTAAAAAATTCATACATGAGAAGTTTTGACGTTCATGTACCCTTCCAATCAAAACTGAACAGGATGAAGAGTGTACGTGCATGTGATCGTATATAATACACGTGCACACTCATTTCCCCAATTATTGGTACGAATACGAAATACTAAATCACCATGAAGAAAATAGTTAGATAATTTTTAATTTTGTACGAGTAATTAGTGTAATTTTAAGTAACGGTATGATACAGTGATACTTTCGTACAACATTTTGTTAATTCTATATTATAACTTCTTAGAAAATAAAATATTTTAAAAGTTAAAAATTATTAGTAAAATAAACAATATCATTTTTATATATTTATTATTCTAACAAATATTAATTTTATACTTTATATAAAATAAATACTCAAAATTCAACAATTTAGATTATCCGACTTAAACATAATATTTTTAATTATCATATAATATTAGAAGTTATTAAAAAAATATTTAAAAAAAAAACTTAAACTATTAAAAAATATATCAAAATTGCTATTATATCTGTATTATTCTATACTTTAATTACATTTCAAAATTATTTAGAAAACAATGAAAATACTACTTTTAAAGGTTTTAATAAAAAAAAATTATATGTTTGATTAATATATTTTTATTATTGAAAAAAAATAGTTATTTTATTTTAAATTAAATTATAATTATTTTAATCTTTTTAATGTTGAAATATGTTTAATATTATTAGGATATATTTTTGTTGTTATAGTTGTTTTGAATGTTATGGTGTGTAATTTTTCAAATTAGTTTTAAATCTTATAAATTTATTTGTGTTTAATATTTATTAATATTGATGAAAATAATATATGAAAATATGGCAAAGTACAAAGATCAAGAGCATATATAATTAAAAAATAATTTGATTTGGGAGGTAGACATTTAAGTTATAATAAAACAAAGAAGAAGAAGTTCCTATTTTGAAGAAATGGTGGTGGATTTCACCACGGACTTGAGTAATTCAGCATTTGTGTTTATCCAAAGAAAGTAAATTGTTTGAAAAACATCACGCTGCTTACAATTTATGCCAAATATGAAAAGGCAGGACAGGACAACTTGAAGCCAAGTTAACCAATTATCCAATCCAATCTCACGTCCCGTGTATACAGCCACGAGAGGACAATATCTACAACTCTAAATTGGTACGTGTTCTCATTAATTAAGCATTCAATTCATTAATTTTAGTAACTAAATTAAAATTCATATAATATTGTTTGTTATTATTTTATTTAATTATATATAATCTAATAATTTATATATATTTTTTTATTACATGAAACAACGATCTAATATAAAATTTATAAGTTATATATATATTTTTGTAATAAAAGTAAAGTTAAACATAAAATTTATTATTATTATGTTTACAAATTTAAGGATATTATATATATAATTTTTATAGTAAGTTTTGTTATTTTATTTGTTTTTAATAATAAAAGATTAAAAATAAAATAAGTAAAAATGCTAAACAAGAGTGGAAAGAAGGCAATGTTTTAATGGAAATAAAAGTAGCATGAAAACAAACGATGAGACAATATTAAATCTAAATTTTATGACATTATATGAGAATTTTAGATTAATTGATCTATTTTATGGAGGATGTTATAATTTTTTAGTGCCTTTTAATCGTAAACTTCTATAAATTCTTATTTTGTTTTTATTGTATTTAATTTTTGATTAAAATAAATTCTAACCTTTTTTATTCTCTATAAAGTTTTACTCTTAAATTATGCATGATATTAAAGCTATAAATTTTCTTTTGGAGGAATATTCGTGCGGTGTGATAATTGTTCAATTCGTCTTTTGTTTTTTGCAACTAGTGTTTCTACACAGATCGATGAGTTTAATATTAAAATGAGATAATTTTAATTTTTTTTATTAAAAATATTAAATATAAAAGAAAATGATAAGATAAAACCCAATTTGCATATCAACAGCTAATGAACCACGAGAAACTCTAAGACGCTCATAACATTATTAAGGTCCTGAAGAATTGAAAACGACACCGTCATGAAGCGTCTTGTTTTGAGATTGAGAGCGACTTTGGCAATAATTTATGCTCCTACGGCTGCACTCTTGGTAGTGCTTATGCACCCACTTATGAAACATCTATTATTATTATTATTATTATTATTTATGTTTTGGTGAGGCCTTGTACCGTCAATATCATGCCATATATATCCAAGTGGGAAAACCTCTGTGTTTGGGAGGCAGAAAAGAAAGCCGGAAAACAAAAGGAAACCAAAACAGGAAAAAGAAAAAGAGGAAAAAGAAAAAACACCGAGCAGTGAGCCACCTCCTCCAAACCTCATTGTGATGGCGTGATTTGCTTTTGCTCTCTCTCTCTCTCCCTCTCCATCGACAGGAATCTTTGAAAATCCGAAGCAGAAATCGATAAAGGAATATTTAAAAAACAAATGAACATAAAGTTAAAAAGAAACAAATTGCCAAGGCATGTGTAATTTCCTTTTTATATTTATATTTTTAAAAAAAATAATAAATAGATATTATAATCCTACATGATAATTCTTTTAATTTTTTATTTTTAAAAAATACACACGTTTTTGATGATTATGATAAAATTATATATTACGATTTTAAAATTACATTAGAATCAAATACAAACTAAATTATTAATTTTAACTTATATTAGATATTATAATATTAAATTGTATTCATAAAATAAAATAAAATAAAAGCAAGAGAGTGCAATTTACAATAATAATAAAACAACTATAAGGATCAAAAAAGTAACTCATTGGTGACACCTCATCATCCTCCCCTTGAGTTAAGTGAAGTTTTTAGTTCACACTAATTGAATACATCCTTATAACCAAATTTGCATCCACACCAGCGCTAGATTAATACCAAATAAGTTTGCATTCTTTAAAATAATATTTAAAAATTATAAAAAATAATATATTTTAAATTTATATAAATAAAAATAATACTCTAATAAAATTTTAAATATAATATAACTAAATAATATTTATTATTAAATAATTATATTTAAATTAAATAACATCTAATTAAATAATATTTAATATAAAATAATATATAAAATATTTTTAATAATAAAAATATATAAACTAATATATTTATAATTATATATGCTAAAGATATTATTTTTATGATAGATTATATTTATATTAATTTTTACAAGTAATATCTTAATATAATTTAAAAAAAGTTATATTAATTAATATATAATTTTTTTAATAATTCAAATACGTGTAGTATTAAAATATATAATAATATCGCGTCAATAAAACCTGTGATAAGATTTCGATCATGAGAAATTATATATTTTGTTAAATGTTATCGCCACTTAACTCATAATTTAAAATTATTATGTTACTTAAAATCATTCACCGGTATAACTTTTTATAAAAAAATAATATAATTAAAATTTATATTCATAAAAATAATAAATTTTTTATTTATCTTATATATTTTTTATTAAACATTAACTATACATTATTTTATTTTAAATATTATTAAAATTAAAATATAATTATTTTTCTTAATTTAATATAAAAAATTATTAAATTAAATCTAATTAAATATTATTAATAATTTATTTATATCTTATAAATTTTAAACATTTTTTTTATTTTTTCATATTTTTAATTTATATTAACATATTAATTTAATCGAAATTAGTAAATAAATAATTTTACCTTAAATTTATTTTTTCCTTTTTCTATTCCAAACAAATTCTTTTATATTTATAATTTTTTTTTGTTATGTTTATGTTCATGTGTCGGTTATTTGCATTTATTAGTTTCGCTTTGTCTCTTTAACATTTTCCTCCCTCACTTTCATTCACATTCTCACTGGCATGCATTGGCCAACAGTTACAGAATCGTAGTCCCCCATCGCTCTCTGATCTCTGTTTTTGTCTCTAAAACTCAATTTGAGTATTTTTTTCTTCACATTATATTAGTTTCTCAAACAATCACACAACATTGATATTGAACTCTGGAACATGAGAAGCAACGGAGTGGGCAAAACAGAGCACCATAACCGGTTATGGATCCGAGCACCATAGAACCACAGCCACCATTACTGCCTCCACAACCACAACAACCCCATCATCCTTCTACCTCTTGTCAACGCCACCCAGAGGAGCATTTCACGGGATTTTGCCCTTCATGTCTCTGCGAACGCCTCGCTGTGCTCGATCAGTCTG
Organism: Hippophae gyantsensis; assembly: GCA_030763125.1. Classification (NCBI taxonomy): domain Eukaryota; kingdom Viridiplantae; phylum Streptophyta; class Magnoliopsida; order Rosales; family Elaeagnaceae; genus Hippophae; species Hippophae gyantsensis. Next base: position 1,337,214 of record CM061034.1, on the reverse strand, counting down.
CTTCTTCGTCTTCCTCTGTTCGAAAACCACATACTACTTCCACCGCAGCTGCTGCCCAAAAGGCCATTTTCAAGCCACCAACTTCCAGTTCCGGCGCTGGCGGTGGAACTACCTCCTATCGGAACCGTCCTATCTCGTTTTTCCCTGAGCTCCGGAGAACCAAGTCATTCTCTGCTTCTAAAAATGAGGGATTCTCTGGTGTATTCGAACCCCAGAGGAAATCTTGTGACGTCAGGGGTCGGAATACTCTTTGGTCCCTTTTTAGCCAAGACGTCGAGGGAAAGAAAGATCCTCCTAGGACTAGTACAAGTGGTGTTAGGGGTGGCGTTGACATTGAAGATGAGACTAGAAAGTCTTGCTCTAGTGTTCAAGGTCCGGTGTTGGAATCTCAGGAGGAGGAGGAAGAGAATGATGTGCATGTGGGAGAAGGAAATAGTTTTTCTGGGGAAACCAATGTGAGTAATGCATTCGATAACATAGTTGGAGAAATTGTGGAAGAAGAACCACGACGAGTACAAGAGGAGTTTAACTTGAAGCCCATGAAGGATTACATAGATCTCGATTCACAGAACAAGAAGAGGGACTTGAAAGAGATTGCAGGTAGTTTCTGGTCGGCTGCTTCTGTCTTCAGCAAGAAATTACAGAAATGGAGGCAAAAACAGAAAATGAAGAAACGAAGAAATGGAAGTGGATCGGCCACTTTGCCTGTGGAAAAGCCTATTGGTAGACAGTTCAGAGAGACCCAGTCGGAGATCGCTGATTATGGGTTTGGCCGAAGATCATGCGATACAGATCCTCGGTTCTCTCTTGATGCCGGTCGGGTGTCTTTTGATGCGGCAAGGATGTCTTTCGACGATTCAAGATACTCTTTCGACGAGCCTCGAGCTTCCTGGGATGGTCACCTAATTGGCCGTACGACGTTTCCAAGAATGCCCTCTATGCTTTCAGTAGTGGAGGATGATCCGATTCCAGTTCCTCGGTGTGATACACAGATACCGGTGGAGGAGCCTATGAATTCGATAACAGAGGAGGAGGATATCAGTGCTCCTGGCGGGTCGGCACAAACTCGAGATTACTATTCGGACTCTTCATCAAGGCGTCGCCGAAGCCTTGATCGGTCCAGCTCTATAAGGATGACTGCTGCTGCTGTGGTGGCAGAGATGGATGAGTTGAAGTCGGTTTCCAATTCTAAGGTCAGTCCAGCTACTACTGAGTACATTCATGGTCCAAAGCTTATTGTTCCTGATAGAGATTTGAGGGATTTAAACTTGAATTCTTTAAGAGATGATTGCTCCGAGACCTTTGAAATAGGGTTCAGAGACAATGCTTCTATTGTGGGTAATGGAGAGAAAAAGGGGTACAAGAAATCTCGCCGGTGGAGTAAAGCTTGGAATATATGGAGTTTGATACACAGGCGAGGTGGGAACAAGGATGAGGATGAAGATAGGTTCAGTAGATCAAATGGGGTTGCACGCTCATTATCCGAGTCGTGGTCGGAGCTGAGAGGAGAGCGAAACGGAGATGCTAAATGGGGTTTCAATCCAAAAATGCTTAGGAGTAATAGCAGTGTTAGTTGGAGAAATTCACATGGCTTTGGTGGTGGGAATTTTGGCAGCATGAGGAAGAGCAATGTGGAGACAAATGGGAATGGAAGAAAAAATAGAGATGAGTTCGTTTTGGAACGGAATCGGAGTGCTAGGTATTCACCAAACAACGTCGACAACGGCATGTTAAGGTTCTACTTGACTCCGATGCGAAACAGCCGGAGGGGTGGGAGCTCGAAAAGTCGGTATAATGAAGCACAATCCATAGCAAGAAGCGTACTGCGGTTGTATTGAGTGGTAGATGAATGAATCAAAGGTTCACAAGTGTTCTTCCTTGGGTAATAAATGTTGTTAAGTTTTATACGTTTGTTGTATAAAACCAGACGTGACTATGTATTCTTGATGGTTGGTTGGATAGATAAATGGAATAGCATTCTGATTTGTTTATCTTTGCTGAGAGTTAAAAAAAAATCAGTCTTTTGATAGATAAATGGAATAGCATTCTGATTTGTTTATCTTTGCTGAGAGTTAAAAAAAAATCAGTCTTTTGTCTTTGATCAAGACTCTTTTATTATTGTTTTTGTTTTTCACCGTAGACATGGCTTTATGACAGGACCAACATACTTAACATTCATAACTAAAAATACACTGATTTAGATTCCGTTTTGTTTCTTTCTAACCCACCTTAGATTTAGCTAATGCATCATTGGCCCTATTGCAAAGGACAAAAAAATATTTTTTTTCTACACTATGGAGGATTACCGTAATTGTCTTCATAAGAAAGTTGGTGACTGGGTTTATTTAGTTTTGGCTTTAATAAATTGATAGAATGAGATATTGTACTTTTGATACTTGATTCCTAGTCTTTGTTTGGTAGTTGTTGAAGTTTGTGGTCTGTGATACAGACAAGCAGAAGTGATCTGAAGGAATGTTTGAGACTGTAATCGAAGAGATTGCCTCACCTACTTTGCCCTACGCTGAATATGAGTTTTAAATTTAATGGTGGGGTTGTTGACCTCAACTTAACTTAATTGCCTGGTGACTCGCGCGCATTTATCTGTTTTTTAAAATAAGCGTTAATTTTTGCAAAATAACGAGAGAGAAAATATAGTAAGTTTGCTTTCTTAACTTATGTTATTCTTTTTCTTTTTAATATCTTTTAGAGTTGTTAATAAGGCTGACTTGGATTTAGCCTCAAAGTTGGACACATTTTGGGTTGAGGGATAAGAAAACAGGTAAATGTTAATTTACTACAAGCGCACTTGTCACTATTCGTCCCATCGAGGCAGTGAAAGTTTACTTAATTTTTTTAAATAAATATTATTTTATTTTTATTAAAATAGATAATATTTTTAACCTATCATAAAAAGACTCAATTTATTAAAATTCATATTTTTACGCTTCTCTAGAGGTTTGTTTTTTTTTTCATTAACATTACTCTCACGTTTCTCTCAACAAACGTTAAGAATCACTTCTATTTTTCTCTCTATATGTAACTTCGATTTTCAACTATAAATAAAGATATTAGTCTCGTTAATTCAACGCAACAAAAACCAACTCTATCTACTCATTCTCTTTCTAAACATTTTTTTTATTCTGAACAACATAATTTTATAGAAGTATAGCATTCTATTTTTTTTTACAATGCATAAAATTTTTGAGATGCAGTTAGATTCTTAATTATTTTATCATGGATCGATGTGATTGATAACTGTTTGTACAATTTAACAGAATCGTGAAACGTTTCAAAAAAAATGACTTAGTAAACGATTCAACTTAAATAGTAGTTTTAGTAGTTTTATTACTTTTTTTATTACTTTTGTAACAATTTTAAGACGATTTAATCTATCATGTCTACTAAAATTGATACTATCGATCTTAACAAACTCTTCTTTTTTAAAATGATATATTTTAGAAGATAGAGACAAAAAAATGTTCTTTTTTATTACTTTGAAAAATGTTTCTTATGTTTTAAATACTATTAAATTTGAAATGCATAATGAACCTACTAAAACTCAACTCAAGAGTAATAAAAAATGTCTCTTATGTTTTAAATACTATTAAATTTGAAATGCATGATGAACCTACTAAAACTCAACTTAAGAATTAACATTATTGGATTGAAGATGATTTCTTGTGTAGAAAATTTATTTTTAATAGTTTGGTTAATAATTTTTATGATTATTATAATTCTAATAAATCTATTAATTTTTTTTAGATACACTTAAAAAGAAATACAACACTTAAATTTTAAGTTGAAATAAAAAAAAATATTTTCAATATATATCTGAATTATCAAATAACTAATATCATTATAAATATCAAATGACTAATATCGTTATAATATAGTTACAATAAAAATGTTAAAAGTTGTCATTTTAATAAGCATCTTATTTAAAGAAAAAAAGTAAATATATATATATATATATATTATATTTATATCTTTTACATTGTATATTATTTTAAAAAATAAAAAAAATAATAATTATTTTTAAATAATAATAACAGAACTCGGTGGAAAAGAATTTTAAAAATATTTGTAGTTACAATGAACCTGGCAAAAAGTATGATCCGATCCATAATATTTACAGATAAGCGCTTTGAACAAAAACGGGTTGCAGATCCCATGAACAAAAAAGAGACATCTTCTTCTTCTTAGCAAATTATTACATCCCAAAAAAAGAGAGATTCTTATTTTCCCACCAGGATGATTGTTGAAGAATCAAACCAATCAGTAAATTATTAAAAAGAAAAAAAAAATCAGGAAATTTTCATACACTAAGTTTGAGACGACGATTATGTTTTTGTCTTTTTAATCTCTGTGAATATGCATAAGCGGTGGGCTCTACGACCAACAAAAACCATTGCCTCTCAAGTCAAAAAAGTTGGGAAGAAAAACATCTCAACATGTTACTTGCGGAGATATAAATAAAGTAAGAGAAAAGAAAAACAAAAGCACGAAAGTTACGTAATACAGCTAGCTTCAGTCTAAATGTGGAATTGGGTGTACAATTATTTGTCAAGGTGATAATAAGCCCATTTTGTCAAATGGTTGTCGGGCTTATTTCTGTATCAGATTAATTTCGATTAAACCAAATTAATTTAATTTAATTTTAATTTTAATTTATGTAATGAATTATCAATATTAATATAAATTAAAAAAATAAAGTTATTTTTTTTCTTATTTAATCCTATATTAATTTAAAATATTATAAATTTTGTTATAATTTTTAACATAATTATAATAAAAAAAACTTTTAATATAACGTTAACAAATAAAAATTTAGTTACATATTTTTACAAAATTAAAAAATAAAAATTTGAAGTCATAAATATATTTAAAAACAAATCAATAAACCATTATCTAAAATTATAATAAATAAATATTTTAGATTTTAAATTTATGTAATTATGATTAGTGATAGAATAATATATTTATAAAATAGTTAAGAGTAACAAAATTATAAGTTATTTGACGGACACACGAACAAATCAATAAAATTATTCAAAACATTTTATATAAAATAATTCATGAATTCAAAAAAAAAATTATTATAAATCTCATTTTAAAATAAAATTTAAAAATATGAATATAATTAGTCAAATTCATTGTTGATAAGATGATATATAATTTTTATAAATAAATAAATAAATAATTAATATACAAAGATAAAAATGTTACAACAAAAATTGTAAGAAAAATGTAACAAATTTTTTATAACATGAATTACAAGACTCATAGTATAGAAATAAATAATATTAATAGTACTTAATAATAATCAAAATTATTTTTTATTTTCCTATTATTGAACTAAATCTAATCTAACCCTAACCAAACACTAATTTTTTGATGTTATTCAAACTATCCCAAATTGAATCCAAAATTAAGTCAATTTGTGTTCAATTTGAATAATTAAATTACAATACAAATTACCACTCTTATTTTATATTGTCTTTTTGTTCACTCTATAAATTCTAAAATCATTAGATTTTGCTTGTGTTATTACTATTTTATTAAAATTTGTTGTAAAATTAACTTTGTTGTAAGAATAAATTTATACTCTAGTAGGAAAAAGATCATTTATATATTTTTTATAAACGTTGGTTCTATATCTTACATATATATATATATAATATTTATAATAATACATAACTTTAAATTCTAATAATATATTAAAAATTATTAAAAAAATCAATTTTTTAAAAATTAAACCAATAAGATAATTATCCAAGTATATTTATATTTTTTAGATAACAATATCGTAAAAAAAAATTATTATTGAAAATTAATATCATAAGCCATTTCTTTTTATACAAAAGCTTTCTTCCTTAATAGTTGTTTTTATTCTCTCTCGAATGCGACACCCACTTAATGTGATTAGTCTTTTTGGTAAGAAATAAGACGTGAAAGACCTCTGTAGTCTGCACTTAGTAGGTACACTGGATTGGCCTTTGGAAAATCGCCATGAATCTAATATTAATATTATAATATGTATTGTTGCCTATCCATCCATCAACTTCGTGTTTCATATTTTCGTTCTGGGTTGCAGAAACTTGTCGTAGACTAAGCCATATACAATCAAGCATCCAATTTCCTCAGTAACCACATGACCCCAAAAAAACTTATTCATATACTGTGGTTAATGTTTTAGACAAGCAAGACTAGAAGGGAGGTTAGCCATAAACCTGTTTCTCCATAAGGATTTTAGGGTTTGAGTCTTTGCTAGATCTCCGTTATTTTGTTGGACATATTGGTTTTTATAAGTGATTTATACAAAAACTTCTTTACAATATTTTTATATTGTGTAATCTCTTAATCAAATATGCTAAGTTCATATGGACTCTAAAATTTCAGAACGCTTTTTAAATACTCGTTACCAAACTCATTTTCGTTCCTATCAACTATGTAATGCTAATTGTCCTTAAACAATGAATGGATGTGAAGTCTTTTGTTGTTTATTATGTTAATAGAAATTTGAATAATACTCACATGAATTATTCTATTATAAAAAAAGAACTATTAGGGTTGTTTTTACTTTAAATAAATTCCTTGCTTACTTGATTAGTTCAAATATTGTGATGTTTATTGACTATGTAGCTCTTAAGTACCTTCTAATTAATAAGGTTGATAAGGCCTACTTGATTATGGAAGGGTTTTACTATTTTGATATTTATTAATTATACAACTATTAAGTATTTTCTAACTAAGAAGAATGGTAAGGCTCGTTTGATTAGGTGGATTTTTCGTTTACATAAAAGATGTTGAAAATGTTGTGGTTGATCATATGTTTCGTTTAGATTTTAATAATTTTATGGATAATCCACTCATTTGAAATGATTTTTTCAATGAACACTTGTTTACAGTTAGTCAAATACCTTAGTATGCATATATTATTAATTACTTGATTTCGGTGTAGTTTCATTTAATTAGAATGCACAAAACAAAAAAAAAAGTTCTTAGTTAAAGTAAGAAATTTTTATTGGAATGATCTATATTTGTTTAAGTATTGTTAAAGACGTATTTCAAAATGTGAGATTTATAATGTCTTAAACTTTTATTATTTTGAAGCATGTGGTGGTTATTTTTTTTAGCGAAAAAATGTTACTAAAATTTTACAATGTATCTTTATTAGCTCATTTTGTTTAAAGATACTGACTCTTTTTGTCGTTCTTATGGAAGATGCCAAAATTTGGTTGTATTGACTCGACGTCACATGATGTCTCTTAACTCTATAATTTTTATTGATATATTTGATTATTTAGGTATTGATTTTATAAGATATTTTTCGTCTTCTTTTGGTTATTTTTCTATTTTTTAGCTTAGCTTATGTGTTTATCACATTGTAAAATGTGGATTTTCATACTAATGATAATACAACTATGGTAAAATTCTTATAAAAAAATGTGTTACTTAGGTACGTTACACCACATTTTATCGACAGTAACCAAGTGACCCATTTTTGTAATCGTTTTTTTGAGGTTTTGATGCGTAGGTATGGTGTTCTACAAAAGGTGGTTGGAGATTATGATAATAATAAAAAATGCATATCTAAAATATATAAATTAATTGATATTTATGATTTAAAGAGTTTAAAATTAATAATTATCTATATTAATGCAATAAATATTGATTTATATTAATTACGATTATTTTATGCATGTATAACAAACAAAATCAACAAAAGAATATCAAAAAAATCAAAATTTAAATTTTACAACATGTCTTTATGAGATTTCATAAATAAGTTGATATCTAAATGAGATAATTAAAGTTGTTACGGAAAGATAAAATATTTTTTTTACAATTTTATCTTTCACGAATAATATTCAGATCTGATTATTTCGATCCCAAAAATGAGTTAAAATCTAAAATTATTGTATTTGAAATTCAGTTAGTATTTAAGATAGATATTTTTATATAAAGTTTTAAATTAAATAATTCTTTATTTTTAAAAAATATAAGAGATATCTACAATTTGTATTTTAAAAATATTTTTTAAATCAATTATCTTCGTGAAAAAATAACCTAATATTATCAAGATTTAACAAATATTCGTATTCAAACACTATAAATAGATGAGACATTCAGTAATTGAAGAACATAAGAAAGTTACAAAAAAATTTTACTATCTTCTCTCTAGAATTTATAGAAATGATTTAGGTTAAAGTTAGAACAAGTTTAGAGAGAATCTTAATTGTATAATTTTTTTATTTCGTTTTTTATTTTTATAAATGTTTTATAGTTTATAATTTTATTTTAAGAAATTATTTTATTCATTTTTTATTGTAATTAATATATTATATTCTTTAATTTTATATAAATTTATTCGTGATTTTTTTAATAAAATTTTTAATTATTATATTTATTTTATAAGTTAATTTTACCACAATATTATTGTTTTGGTATATTGGATTTCGTATACAATTTGATAGAATTTTCAGCAATGAAGGTACTGTTGATATGGAATTTTTGTAGGTTTATTTTTGTCTGTCTTTCGAGATGATAGTAAGAGATATGAAGAGTTTGATCGAATTGGTAATTCGAAGTGTAGGGAACTGGGGATGAGGTACCGTGGATAATGGCTGGAGATTTCCATGAAATGCTAGTCTCTAGTGAGAAGGAAGGAGGGGAATTTTGATTTTAATAGATCAAGGAAGTTCAACAACATTGTGAACAACTGTGAGCTCATAGATACGAAGGCTAATGGATCTTTCTTCACATTGAGGAATGGTCATGATATGGAGGATTTCACCCAAGAACGTTTGGGTCTTGTGCTTTTAAATCAGGCTGCTCTAGGTAAGTTCCTTAGACTTGTCAATTGGGCCATGCTTCCCAGTAATATCATTGTCCATCCCAGCAATTTTAATGGCACAGTTCAGTTCAAACCATTTTTTATGGGACGTGCTTAGCTGAAATAATAATGGTCCATCCCATTAAACCCAATAGAGACTATATTTTTTTTTCTTTTTTATGAAATAAAAGTAAAGAGCCAAATCTAACTCATCAGAATTTCCGTGTTCATATGATCCAGAAGAAGGGTTGTTGAATTCACATGCTGTGGAATTCACATCTCAAGAGAAACCTCCAAGGCTTTTCCACAAACTCCATTGTTGTAGAAAGATCTTGATTTGCAGACAAAACAAATCTGAACACAACAACAAGAAGAATAAGGCACATATCCAACTCTCTCCCTCAATTACCTTAAGATTAGAGATAAAGTGAATGTGGAGAGGTGTGATATATAACATAGAGGGATATAGATATGGGTGCTAACATTGAAAGTATTGGATTTGAATTGGGTTTTGTATTCTCTCTTGTAAAGAGGAAAGTATCAGGGAAAAGAAATTAAGCCCATTTGGGATGGTGCTTAGTGGGACGGGATTATGATGAGCTGGGCTTAAATGATATATGCCTCAAATAATCTCAAAATATTAATAGACCTCATGATAGGACATGGGACAGGCCTAAACAAGCCCATTTACATGTCTAATCATAATATGTTGGTGTTAAGCTTGGATGCTAAAGGATTTTTTGGGCAAAGATGTTTTAAGTATGAACTAACCTGGTAAGAGGAGGAAGGGTATGAAGAGGCCGTTGATGACGGATGTGGTCATGAGTCAAACTCTCCCAGTTTAAGGGGCACAATCAAGAAGCTTGGTACGTGTAGAAGTAAGCTTAAAATTTAGAGTAAGCAAATTCGTGGCAATCCTAATAAGCTGCTTAATCATTTGAAAGCGAACTGGAATTTCTGAGCATGATAGTTCAATCTTTTGGGAGGAACATAAAATTTTGACAAAACAAATTGATGAGATAAGGAGGATAGATGAGGTGTATTGAGGTCAGACATCTAGAGTCAAGTGGCTCAAGTTTGGTGATAGAAATTATAGATTTTTTCATAGGACTATTCAGTTGAGAAGAGCTTATAACATGATCTCTAAGCTTAGAGATATGGAGGGTGAGTGGCTGAGTATTGTTGACACTATTATTACTGGGGAAATGAATATAATGTTGTTGAGACCAATGACATACAAGGAGGTTAGGAAGGTTACTTTCAGTATGGGAATCCCCAAAGTCCTAGGACCTTACGTGTTTCTAGGGATATTTTTTTTTTAGAAACATTGGAATCTGGTGGGAAAGGATGTGTTTTATGCTGTAAAAGAGTTTGTTGAGTATGGGATCTTGCATGCTTCTGTCAATGAGACTCATAGTTTTGGTTCCTAAAATCTCTAAACCTGAGACACCTGTGCATTTCAGATCCATCTTTCTTTGCAACTTCACATACAAAATCATATCTAAAGTTATCGTGAATAGGCTTAAGATGATCATGCCTTCTATTATTTTAGAGGAACAAGGTGCTTTTGTAAGTAGCAGGGTCATTCAAGACAATCTGCTTGTTGCTCAAGAGCTGTTTTACTTCTTCATAAGGAAGAAGAAAGTTAAGAAATGGTTCTTTACTGTTAAGACAGATATGGCCAAAGTTTATGATCGTTTGGATTGGGGTTTCTTTGAAGCTTTGTTGTTAAAAATGGGATTTGATCAAATATGGGTTTAAAGGATTTTAGCTTGTGTATGCTCTGTCACTTATAAAATTCTAGTAAATGGATGCCCTCAAAACAGTTTTATCCCACAAAGAGGCTTGGGATAGGGTGATCCCCCTTTTCCCTATGTCTTTATCATTGTGGTTGATGTTTTAGGAAAAAAATGTTAGACGTGAGGTAAACGATGGCCAATCGGAAGGTATAAGGTTAAAAAGGAATGTCCTTATTCTATCTAGCTTATTTTTCTGCTAATAATGCTTTATTCTTTGGGGTTGCCTCTATGAGTAATTGTAGAAGGTTAATGTCATGTATTGTTCAATATTGTCAGGCTTTAGGACAACTTGTCAATTTTGCAAGACTAATGTTTTTTTTAGTAGGAATGTCTTTTGTGAAGAGCAGCATGAATTGGATGATGTGATGTAAGTGAATCTTGTGCAAAATGTGGGAAACTACTTGGGGCTACCTACTAACTGGGGTGGTTCAAAAGCTTCTTTATATGGCTTATTACAAGGAAAAATGGTAAGTAAAACTACTATGTGGAAGGCTAAGCTGTTATCAATGGGGGAAAGGAAGTTTTGTAAAGTTGTCTAAGAAGGTGTGCAAGAATCTGTCCTCGATAATGTTGCAGTTTTGGTGGTCAGGGAATGAGGAACAAAAGAGCATACATTGGTGCTCTCAAAGTAAGCTTGCAAGAAGGAAGGATCAGGATGGACTTGGATTTAGGGATTTGGAGGTTTTTAACCTGGCCATGCTCACTAAACAAGCATGGAGTTTATTAGTCATATCAGGCAGTTTGCATGCGAGAGTGTTTAGAGGTCTGTATTTCCCTTATCTGATGTGTGCTATGCAAAATGCTCCTTTGTGAGATCATAGGCATGGAGGAGTGTTTTCAAGGGTGTGGAAGTGCTAAAAGAGAATTGTGTATGGAGTGTGGGTGATGGGAGGAAGATTTCTATTTGGAAAGATACATTGCTGCCTAAGGAGCGATGTCTATTGGATTATAAGGTGGATGATTTTGATTATGTTTGGCAGCTTATTGATTAGGTTAGTAGGTGTTAGAAGGATGCTATGGTAGAAGGTTTGCCTCATTCTTGGATAGTAAAAGAGGTCCTTACAATCCCTTTATCCAAATTCCCTCATAGGGATAGGTTAGTTTGGATACATAATAAGTTAGGGAAGTTTTCTGTAAAATCTTGCTATCATATGCTGCATGAACGGAAGGAAGGTTGTGGCTTAAGCGCTAGTTCCTCCTCATCTCAAATATAGCCCTGGTACTGGAAGGAGCTGTGGAGACTTAAAATTGCTATCAAGGTAAAACTTTTTATTTGGAAGGCTATGGGGAATTATCTACCTAGTAAGGCTAATCTGCAGAACAGAAGAATTATTCTTGAGAGCATGCGTCCTATTTGTGAGAATGGACATGTGTTACTTGGGTGCCCTTGGAGCATGAGAACCTAGTTTCTTGCTGGCATGTTTTTTAACCATGAGCTCGCATGTGTTCAAAACTTTAGTGCCTGGTTTTAGGAGAGAGTTGAGGAGCTGGTGAATCATCCTGATGGGGACAAGAAAGCTTCTGCCAGTTTGTGCTATCTGGTTTAGGGTATCTGGCTGGGGAGGAACCAATGTATGTTTTCTCACAAAGCTCCTAATCCAGTGGATGTAGTGCTTAGTGCAAAGAGTCTTTTAAAGGAGTTTTGCACTGCCCAGAACTCCTTAACTGGTGTGCGAGGTGGAAACATTAAAATTCCTGCAAGGTGGAAACTCCTGATGATGGCATCCTGAAGATGAAATGTGATGCAACTTTCAAGAATAACTTGCCTTTTGGTGCAGTTAGTGTCGTGGTACGTGATCATCAGGGGAAATTGATAAAAGTCATGGCAAAACATGTAAGAGTTTTATAAATTGATCATTTAGAATTGGTGATTGTTTTGTGTGCCTTTGCGCAAGAAGGATGGTCAAGTGTCATCTGTGCAACTGATTATAAAAAACAAGAAGCTGGATAGTTGGTAATTGTGATGTGGATTGTTGGATGATTGCTCCTGTTTTGCAAGATATATGGTCTCTAATTCCTCTATTCCCATGGTGTTTATTGCAGTGGATTAAAAGAGAGGGAAATGACTTGTTAGCAAAGTTCTGTTTAAAGTATAAGGTTGATTTTTCTGAGGTAGACGAGATTCCTGGTAATATACTTGCTAAAGGTGTTGCATGAAATTCCTATTGTAGAGCTGTAATTGTTTTTTCTTCTTAATAAATTTCTTTCTTCTTTGGCTCCAAAAAAAAAAAAAACAAAACAAAACCTAGGAGGGAGGTTTCAAGTTTCAACTTAATTAATTCATATTCGGTCATAGTTTTTGTTATTAATATTAATACGTGATAGTTAATTATATATTGAAAAAATTATCAATAATATTCTTTTTCAAATTTGATTGTATACCAAATGGATGAACAATTTTAAAATGCAAAAAAAAAAAAGGATAGAAAAGCTATTAAAAGCTTCATGAATAAAATAAAGTATAGAGTGTCACTTATTTTCTTCCTCTGTTTTATCTTTATCTGTTTCTTCAATCTCTGATAGTAGCAACTGTTGCTCATAAATGAACTGAGAAATTAAACCCACTAAAATTGCCCCAAGAGCTGCCACTTTTCTCCAATCAGCTGTAGAAGAGATGAAAGAGTCAGTAATTCCTATAACTAGTAGACCAATTAATACAAGGTAAATGTTTCTCCTGTTTTTGGATCCTGCACTTTCTTTTGTAATCTTTTTTATCTTTTCCATTTCATCCTTAGTTCCACCTTCAACCTTTTGTTTTGGTGTTCCTTCCCTTAAGTTCTTAAAGAATAATCCTTCATTCCTATCCTTTTCCATTTCACCCTTAAAGGCTTCTACTTTGTTTTCATTCTTCTCAATCTCTTGTTTGTTCAATTCTGCCGATTCCTCAAAGGCTTGCATGCGGTTGTTTATATTCTCCATTATCTACAAATTTAATCACGCAAATTAACTAAAGAATCTAACATGCAGATAATAAACACTCTAAAATGTTATTAGAAATTGAGATAAGATCCCGATACAATCAATGATGCAGATGTTAGGAAAAAAAATCAAGTAAAATATTCACGAGAGTAATTTAAAGCTTGTTTAATAATTATTTAATTTCAATTTTAAATTTTTTGAAATTAAGTATATTTGATAAATTATTTTTAATTTTTATTTTCTAAATTTTAAAATTTAAAATTTAAAATAAATCAGTTTTTGAGTTGAATTTTTATTTTTTATTTTTCAATGTTAAAATTAATAACTCATTCATACTTACCATTATTCAAAATGATTAAAGAATTCAAATAAGTAGTTAAAAATTGAATATGAGAAGTAACATTTAAATATAATTGGTTAGACTAATCCTTAGAAAACAGAGAAATAAAGAAACAAGAACAAACCCTATCACCAGCTTCCTCTAATCCTTTAAGGGCATCTTCTCCAATCTTGTCAAACTCAGTATTGGCCTCTTCAGCAAATTGGGTAAGATACTCAGATCTTTCATCTAAGAAGTCAGTGAGACGTACTTTCTGAGCTTGAAGTTGTGCTATTCTCACTAGTAGCTCTTGCTTACGAGTATCTCCTTGTGGTGAAGAAGCGTCAGAGTCAGAGTCAGAGTCATTGGACTTGCTGAGGCATAGGATTGAATATTTCTTTGTGTTGGACAGCCTTTTTATGTGGACACAAGAATTATGTCTTATAAAAGTATAAGATGTTTGAATGGATTTCAATGAGATCATTTCAACTTTCTTTTGGGCTTTTCTAGTTTCATGTGCGGTTTCGGATTTGATTTGGATTACAACTTAGAAGAGATGACTACAAAATGGAAGCTGCTTATAGCCTCTCATTTAGTTTACCTTATCCGTTTTGTTCTATACATTTTTTTTTTAAATGGTAATTTTCAAAAAACAAATAAAATTTGAACATGTTTGACACGTTACCCGTATCATTAAAGCTATAACATTTTTTTTTTAACGAGTCTCGTGTTAAAAAATTGTGGAGAGTAGATTACGAGATTTTTGTAAAGTTATTCCTATAATTTTACAGAATAATATATTATTAAGGTATATTTATTTAGTATATAGTTTAATGTTTGAGTTAATTTAGTCAATTTTTTCAAATAATATTTTTTTTAAAGGATAAAATTGAATCAAATTTTTAATTAAAATAAAAAATATATAAAAATGACCCCTCTCCTCCCTCCCTCTCTCAACGTATCTTCTCACTTCTTTCTGTTTCTTAGCCAGTAGCATTAGGAGAAGATAAATACTGAAGTTCACTTAGAAATCAAAAGATAAATACTGAAGTTCACCAAGCTAAAAATAGCTAGAATGAAACTACATGCATCTTGATGGCGTGGGCAATATATTACATGGATTGTGTATAATAAAATATTTAAATCAATTTTTATGGTTTATAATTATTTTGTTAGGTTAATTGATTTGTGTTCCCTTATATATAAAAAAGAAAAAAAGAAAAAAAAAAAGAAGCTAAGAATGACCAGTGTACCTCCTTGCAATTGGAACTATGAGTGTCTGCCATATACTGGAATCCAAAATTGGTAAAAAAAGTATAAATAAAAAAATAAAAAAGAAAGAGAAAACGTACGAAAGTTACGCAGTATGTTATAATTGTGAAAGGGTCCGGACATAAAAGGCTCGTTATTGAGTAAATTAATAAAACTGTGTTCTTCAAAAAAAAAAATATTTAAATTTAAATCTTAGTAATATAATTATTTTTAATAAATATAAAAGTCAAAAATTTATCATACCCAAACAATGTAATTGAGTTAAAAAAATATATAATGTTTTATTACATGATAATTGAGCGTAGAATTCTAGAATAATTATCAAAGAGATAACAAATATAAAGACAGACAACGTTAGAATTATAGTTGTTGATTCTCACTACACCTCTCGAGCCTTAGTCCTTAGAAACTATCTACTCTGCGAGTGATTCTATTTACACATTTCTTTTTATCTCAACTCACACACTTTTTTTTTTTACACCTCATCCTCAAAATAAATGTAATAACATTTTCTATAAACACATAAATTTGTAAAATAATGCCCATCATTTCTATCTATCTCTCCACTAGTCTAATAGATTTGTTCTCTTTCTCAAATATCAATTCAATTTTTTACTTGTTTTTAAATCTCATCTGTTAATTTTATATTTAATTCATGTGGTTAATAAAAAGAAATAATATTTTGATACTTAGATTAAGAATATATAATTTAGATTTAATAAATAAAAATAAAATAAAATTAGAAGATTCTATTCCTTGTAATATATAATAGTGGTTTTTTTTATGTGTCAATAATTTCAGTATCAAAATTAGTGGGCATGTTACAATCCTAGTCTCTTAAGCTAACTAGAGATTTTTATATGAGAAAATTTTATAAAAAAATACTAAGAATCCCTCTATTAATTATTTTATATTAATATAATTTATTTGTGTATAAATTTTTTTATTTTATGTAGGTGTCAATAGTATCTTGTTAAAATTACCGAGGCATATGTATAAAAGTTTTTCACAGCTCTAACGTGGAAAAGATGAATGTTTCAAGCCCAATTACAAATGTGTTGAAGGCTGCAACGTCCAAGCCCAATTTCTCCAAAGTCCATGATGCCCTTTTTATAATTTTCTTTTCAACTGAGTGAGATTATACTATAGTTAGGATTAATATAGTTTTTATTTACTGTTAAGAATAAAATATTAGTAATTATAAAGTATACTTTAGAGAAACATTAAGTTACCAATTATATCTTTTATTTCTCGTTTCACATAAGATGGGCTTTAACATACCTCCTCGTGGCCCAAAACACTTATCGGTCCTGCAGGAGAAAGTCCGGATTTTATTAATGGTTTAAGATTTGAGACCCAAAATAGGATAATACATGTTACAGGTAATTCAATTTACCTAAAATAACAGCGACACGCCGACACGATTTTTTTTTTTTTAAAGGAGTTTCATAGCTTTTCTTTTTATATAAACTTCTACTTTTATTTTATTTGCTTTAATAGTTAAGATTTATAAGAAAATAAAAATAAATTTCAATAATACAAAAATAAGTATAAAAAATTGTGTAATATTTTTAGTAAATTGATAAAATAAAAATGATTTTAAAGACTAAATTAAGTTTAAAATAAAGTAAATGATTATAGAATTATTTAAAAAATTTATATGAACAATGTTACTTATAAAAAATAAGGGAAAATAAATGCAGTAAATATTTATCACATACATAATTTATGTTTTGTCAATATTTTTAAAATAGTTTATTATATAAAAAAAACTGAGAATAGTTAAAATTTGTTTTCACCCACAAAATATTCCTTAATACATCACTTCATATCATCTCTCTTTCTTGATTGATATATATATAATTTTTTTATTAAAAAAAAACTACATCATTTAAATGAAAAATAATTTTATTAAAAGATCATTGACACATATCAATTAAAAATAATTGAAAAAAATGCATAAAAAAGAGTTATTAGCGTTACTTATATGTTACAATTCGGCCCCCTAAAGCTTTTATTCTGGTTAAGCTTGGTTTCCCAACGAGTATTGTCCATATCTGAAAGGCATTTCTCAACCATTAGTTTTTTTTATTTTTTTATTTTTTATCATTTTCTCTAAAAGCTTCGAGTTTGCTCTGAGTTTTTCACACTTTTTCAAGGATTTCATGATTTGACTTCAAAAGTACATCACACCATTTTTTGTGTGATGGTTTTAGTGTTGTCAATACATTATAATAAGGCAGGAGAACAATAATAATAATAATAATATATAAAACACAGTATTATGACAGTTCCTCTTCCTCTTGGTTATTCAATTGACTTCTCAACTAATTCATACACTTCAAGAATGTTTTCGGTTTTTGATGGCTACACTTTCCAGACAGTTGAAATGAGTAAGCCTTTGGCACAAACATATAGATACTACCCCGAATGTGGCACGTTTACCAATTTTAAGGTAATATAACTTAAAACGAAAGATAATTACCAATACTTTTATATATTTGCATTCATTTGCCTAGTCAAAAAACAAAAAAAAACAAAATAGATAGGTTGTATGGTACATATATTAAATATGAAATTTATAAATCAGAGACGAGCTCTAACTAAAATTTTATTTAAATGTTTATGAATTTTTTATTTTTCGGATATAGATACTACCCCCAATGTGGCACGTTTACCAATTTTAAGGTAATATAACTTAAAACGAAAGATAATTACCAATACTTTTATATATTTGCATTCATTTGCCTAGTCAAAAAACAAAAAAAACAAAATAGATAGGTTGTATGGTACATATATTAAATATGAAATTTATAAATCAGAGATTAGCTCTAACTAAAATTTTATTTAAATGTTTATGAATTTTTTATTTTTCGGAGAAAAATTTATATTCATTTATTCAAGTAAAAAAATATAAAAATAATTAAATTAATAAAATAAAAATACGTTAAATTATTATATATTAAAATTTTAGTTTCTTATTAAAATGAAAATAATCAATTCTTAATCTTCAAATATTACAAAAAATAAGTTATAGTCGTTTCTTACGAATAAATAGATAATATGACATTTTGATAATTTTATTTTGATAAATTAGATATATTAATCACATTTTTTAAAATTAGTATACTTTAGTCATATTAATGTTATATTTTAGATATTTTCGTCATTTTTTTTATCAATTTTATTATATTAGGATATTTTTTTGTTTGAAAAATTTAAGTTGAATTAGAATAAATATTATTAAAAGAGAACCTTTCGAGAGATGTTTGATGAGAAAAATGTCTGAAATTTTTTTAAATGAAGTAGATTAAAATCACCAAAAATTTAATTAAGATGATTAGAGTGTTAACAGATATAAAAATAAGGTGATTAAAATACACTAATTAAA
This sequence comes from Hippophae gyantsensis, assembly GCA_030763125.1. Taxonomy (NCBI): domain Eukaryota; kingdom Viridiplantae; phylum Streptophyta; class Magnoliopsida; order Rosales; family Elaeagnaceae; genus Hippophae; species Hippophae gyantsensis. The sequence continues at coordinate 1,318,678 of CM061034.1, read as the reverse complement.
AGCAAAGTTGTGAATGTATTCGATTTATGAAATTAAACTCAAATATAATTTTTTTATAAATAAATTAATTTTAAATTTTATTAGAAATAAAGAAAATAATATGTTACATACGTAGGTTAGAGTTAATAAATTATTTTGGACAAAATTTTGATCTTCTAACGTGGCTACTGTTTGTATTGTATTAACTATTAATTATGATGTAATATTTAATAATTTTCAAAAAATTGAATGACCTTTAAAAATATATATTTTTAATACTATTGATATCCTAATGTTTGATAGTTCAGGAGAGAATCACTAAATGAATTTGAAAATGTAAACATGTGGTGTTTTTTCTTTATTTTTAGTTTTTAATTTAAAAAATAGAGAATTATAACTTTATCTCGTAAAAATACTTAATTTTGAAAAATATGGCTTAATTGACTATATTTTAGAATTATAAAACTAATAAAACTTATCTAAAAAAAATTAAGAAATAAATATATCATTACTATAGTTATATGACCTTGATGACAACTGACTCCAAACCTATAGATTTATATCAAAATGAAATTTTAAATGAAAATTAAAAAAAAATATTTCACTATTCATACCACTTACCATTTGAATTGGCACATACTTAAGTTTAATATCTCATGCTTAATTGATTAATTGTTTAGTAACAATTCTACCATTAAAAAACTTAATGATTTTTGTTATTCTTTTTTTTTTCTATAGTTTTCGAGAAGTTATTTTACTTTCTATCTGAAATAATTTTTTTTGTATACTTTTCTTTTTTTTTTATTAGTTATTTTGTTTCTTCACCTAGATGTGATATGATTCTAGGTGATTTTTCTCATCTAGATATTATCTATAATGAATTATCATACTTATATTTGTAAAGTTTGTGTTTTATTATCAATCTTAAATTTTATTTTTTTTAAAGATAGATAAATGTATCAGTTAACACAACCAAACAATTGATTAAAATACCTTATAAAAGAATGAAAAATATTAGTTTAAATTTTTTGATTATTGATGTAATTAGATGGATGATTTCTTATTTAGATCATAATTTTTAAATTTTAATAAAATTTTATTTTATCAAAAAAAAAATATTAATTGTTTTGTAATTAAGTCAGGGGTGGCAAAAATTAGATGTTTCAACAAAATCCCACCGATAAAATTGCTGAATTAATAAGGCTTCGAAGGTTACTTGACGAGGTTTGCTAAAAAAAAATACATTGGTCCCATGAATAAAAGAAACAGCTTTATGTAAAATTTAAGATATTAATCTGTCTAAAGGTAAACAAAACCTTGGTTGTCTAATTGTCTTGTAATATTTAATAAATATCTTGTTTCTGATTAATGTCATCTCTCTACCTAATTAAGTAAAACGACATTGAGTCAGTGGCATTGTCACCCTTTATAAAGCTGCCATGCCCAGCAAATTAACACATAAATTAAGCAAAACAGAGCAACAGAATACACATTACTGATACAGATTACAGAGCAAAACAAACAAACAAAGAAAAAAATAAATTACCTCACTAGACAATGGACTCGAGGCTTCGACTTGTTATTCTATTGGGTTGCTTAATTTTTCCAACATTGGTTGAGTCTAGGGTTCGGCATTACAAGTTTAATGTAAGTCCCTACTTAATAATTTTAGTTAATTTTTTGAATTAAAATTATCGCAACCTTACTAACTAGACTATACGAACGTGTGCAGTAGCTTGCATTTGATCAATTTGATATATAATTGTACATCCTGGGTAACGTGCAGGTAGTGATGAGGAATACTACAAAACTATGTTCGACGAAGTCCATTGTGACCATCAACGGGGGCTTCCCAGGCCCAACTCTCTATGCTAGAGAAGGCGACACAGTCCTTGTCAAAGTTGTCAACCATGTCAAACACAACCTTACCATCCATTGGTATTCCTTAAAAAAAGATCAAATTTATAAAAGATAATAATATAATAGAATTTATAAAAAATACGAGTATCTCGATTAATTTTTTAGAATTAATTAACTTATAATTTTAATAAAATTTGACGGTAATTAAAAACCAGTTAAACTTTTATTTTAACTAGTTTGTAAAATTTATACACAATTTTTATAAACTATCTTCTTAATTTGGTATAGGCATGGTATTCGACAACTTCGGACAGGTTGGGCAGACGGACCAGCATACATCACACAATGTCCAATTCAAACCGGCCAAATTTATGTTTATAACTTCACAATCACAGGCCAAAGGGGAACATTGCTTTGGCATGCTCATATTAATTGGCTTAGAGCCACCGTCTATGGTGCTATAGTCATCCTGCCTAAACTTGGTGTCCGATACCCATTTCCTACGCCTCACAAGGAACTAGTTGTCATCTTAGGCAATTACCTTAAAACTTTCCTTAATTTATACATTAATTGTGCTAACTAATTAATGAGTAATGACAAGTTAACACAATACAAATTAATTGCAGGAGAGTGGTGGAAATCAGATACTGAAGCTGTGATTAATGAAGCTCTCAAATCTGGATTAGCTCCTAATGTATCTGATGCTCATACTATAAATGGCCACCCAGGACCATTACCAAATTGCTCTTCAACAGGTCCACTCAATTATAATATTTTAACAAGGCCTGTTTTTGTAACGAATTCTGTTTTTAAGTTTTAGTGTTTGAACCCAAGTTTTTAAAGTAAGTATTGTTTAGTAATTAATTCTATTTTCAAGGTCAAAATCAAGTTGGAATTTAGTTATATTTTTTACACATTTTTTATGTTTTTGAAAAATTAAATTAAAAAATCATATTCCAATGTCACTTTTCCTTCGATTAAGAACTTTACATTTTTTTTTTGTTGTAATTTAAGATGAGTAAAACAAAAAAACAAAATTTTATATTTTTTTCTGAAATAAATTACAAAATAGAAAATTAATTTCAAAAACTGAAAAACATAACTCGTTACGGAAAGAAGTAGCCATTACTATTAGACAACTTGAGACCATTTTATTTCTCGGTTAATTAACATACATCAATTAATGCATTATTTTACAGGCTACAAGTTGTCTGTACAAGTTGGCAAAACATACCTACTACGTATTATCAACGCTGCACTCGATGAAGAATTGTTCTTCAAAATTGCTGGACACAAACTCACCATTGTTGAAGCAGATGCCACATATGTTAAGCCATTCGAAACAGACACCATTGTGATAGCACCAGGGCAAACCACTAATGCCCTTTTGACTACCAATGAAAAACCTGGCAAGTACTTAGTTGTTGCCTCACCGTTTATGGACTCACCCATTGCTGTTGATAATGCTACTGCAACTGCCACTTTGCACTACTCGGGAACTCTTGCCAATAACCCTACAACTATCACCAACCCACCACCCCAAAACGCCACCCAAATTTCAAACAATTTCACTAACTCTCTCAGAAGCCTTAATTCAAACACCTACCCTGCAACAGTCCCACAAAAAATAGACCATCACCTTTTCTTCACAATTGGACTTGGGATGAATCCTTGTCCTAGCTGTAAAGCTGGAAATGGAAGCAGAGTAGTGGGTAGTGTTAACAATGTTTCGTTTGTTATGCCAACAACAGCTTTACTTCAAGCACATTATTTCAACATAAGTGGAGTATTTACTACTGATTTTCCAGGCAAACCAGCTCATGTTTTCAACTTCACAGGAAGCCCACCTAAAAATATGCAGACTACGAATGGGACAAAGCTTTATAGATTGCGTTATAATTCAACAGTTGAACTCGTTTTGCAAGACACAGGAATTATAGCCCCAGAGAACCATCCAGTGCACTTACACGGCTTCAATTTCTTTATCGTGGGTAGAGGAATTGGAAATTACAATCCAAAAAAGGACCCTAACAACTTTAATCTTTTAGATCCTGTTGAGAGGAATACTCTTTCAGTTCCAAGTGGTGGTTGGACTGCCATAAGATTTCTTGCAGATAATCCAGGTATTAATTTCATCCATTTAAATTTTATTCTCATTATTTTTTAAAATGTTTTAAAAGAGAGATAATTAAATTCAAATCATAAATTATCGTTTAAAATAAAACCAAATAATACAATTTTTTTTAAAATTATATTACTTAATCAGTTTAACCCAATAATTACATAATTAAAATACATATTTTACTATAATTATGAAATTTAACAAAGAAAGCGAAATATTCCCTGTCATGTTAATTATTATTATTTTTATCTCAATGATTGTATAACCATCATATGTATATTATTTTTATATAGGAGTATGGTTCCTGCATTGTCATTTGGAGGTACACACCACATGGGGACTTAAGATGGCATTCTTGGTTGAGAATGGCAAGGGACCTAATGAGTCAATTCCTCCACCTCCAAAAGATCTTCCCAAATGTTAATTTTTTTTATAATTATAGCAGCTGGATTTGTATGGAACGTACCCCATATATTATATATATGCATCATGCATCATGCATGTGCATATATATATATACAGAAAAAGCTAACCGATCAAGAGATACAGAAATGTGAGACTAAGGATATATAAAACAGATAGATCAATGAGTGCGTTGATTAATAAACAAGCGGTATTGGAATTGCCAGCTGTTTCTTTTTAATTTACTCGACCATTCTTGCTTTGTATAAGGGGATTGCTGAAGCCACATTTTGGTATTTTAAGCATTAATTTATCATTTTTTTTATCATTTTTATTTTTCTTTTCCTCTTGTCTTTTTTATGTATCATTTTTACGTTGTGAATGAAAAAGAAAAATTTCCACTCAGATTCTTTCTATTCTTTGTTTTATTTTCTTGATTCTTAAATCCTAAAAGCTCGTACTGAAAACTAATTGATTCCTCTAATTAAATATTATATTTAATTATATTAATATTTTATATTTTTAAGATAAACAAGACTCTAATTCTACTATCTGACTTAGCTTAAATACGTTAAAAATTATCACAAATATTCTTAAAATTTTATTTTTTATCACATTTATCTCTAATATTTATAATTTGATAAAAAATATCTCTAATATTTTATATATTATTATTAATATTCTTAAATTATTAATGATATTAATACTTACATTAGTTTCTTAACTTTTTATGTACTAAATTATCACAAATATTCATAAAAAAAATTTTTATATCACATAGATTTTAACATTTATAACATGAATAACAATAACCTATATTTTATATATTATTATTGATAACTTTAAATTGTTAACATACATCTCAACAATAATATTAGAGTTTTAATTATTTTTACATTAAATATTATTTTATCTTATCTCAAGGAAGAAACCTTCAGATGCATCGAACATAGTTTGACCGTAAATGAGATTAGGTGGAGCACAAAAAAAAAAATGATTTTGATGGAATAATTAAATTAAATACAAGGTAGTTTATTTATAGTTCTCATCATACAATATACACTACACAAAGATAAAAATACGAAATAATTTTAACTACATAAATATTATCTACACACTTTTCTTTTCTACATCTTTCAAACACTTTATTTATTTATCCTTCAATCATCCTATTTATTTATCATTCAACCACTCTATTTATTTCTCTACATCTTTCAACCACTCTATTTATTTTCTTACATCTTTCAATCATTTTATTTATTATGTTGTTGTTGATTTTAAACGAGGTATACTTTTTTTGAAGTTATAAAGCTAAAACACTTAAAAATTAAAAAGATATGGAGCTAAAATACTTCTTTCATCTTACATTATGTACACCTTTTTATCCTTCTTCAAAAGATCAATTATGAATGAAAAAAAAATAACAAAGTAATAGAATGATTAAGCAAAAGAATATTTCATTATCCAAATTTCAGACAGATACTCGTGAAAGTAGTATTTTTTTCAAGTGTTTTTGACAAACTTGTGATTTAAAAGCATATAATCTATTTATATAAATAAAAAATTTAAGATTTAAGTTTTAATTAATATACTTCAGTAACATAATTATTTAAAAAAAATTACATAAATAAATTTTACATTTTTTTCTGAATATATAAAATTTTCACTTAAACTAACAAATATGTGCCATATATTACTAAAAGCAACAACTTATTGTATAATTATTAGTTTAAAAATGTAAAATTGTATGTTTAGTACTCCTCCTATCCATGTAAAATCCACGTTTGATTCGGTAGAAAAATTATTTATTAGTCTTGTACTACAATATAAAATAGTAGTTTAAAAAAGAGAAAATATTTATATCTATATTATCTATAAATATCTAAATGAATTTTAGATAAAAAAAATATTTTTATAATTTTAAACAATGACATATCTTATCATTTATATTTTATTTTACATTTTAAATTTTTTTATCTAACCACTAACATTAACAAAATTTATTTTTTATAAGTTGGAACTTATCAGAAAAATACATAAACAGACTAAAAATAATTTTAAAATTCTTAAACTTTAACTAACAATATTTATAATATCTATTTTATTTATATTACAAATTATCTTAACTTTAGAATAATATACAAAAATAATCTAGTTAATATCATATTTTAAAAATTAAATTTAATAAATAATTATTAAAATAAAGATATTATAAAAATATCATTTAAAAACCATTATATTTAATTTTTGTTGAAATTTAATATCATTTTTGATATTTTTAGAAGGTCAAGGTTATTTTTGACCTCTCTTTTCCCTCCACCTCTTGTTATTCTTTCATGAATCCCACTATTGCAAGCAGTACAGTGAACAAACGATACTTCTTTCAGGCTTCTTTGTCCTTATTGCTTTTGCTTTTACTAAAGAATGAAACATATATATATATATATATATATAAATAAAGAATAATATTTTATGTCACTATTTTATTATAATAATCATTTAATTATTTAATTTTAAAAATAATTTTTTTTTTACTTTATGATAATAATATTGGAATTTTAGAGTTACACACATTAAATTGGTAAAAAATAAAAAATGGAGAACACAAAAGCTTAGTATTTTTTTCTAGTGTATAAATGAAGTTATTTAATTAATTTTATTTTAATTGTTCAATTTTTTTTATAATATTAAAGAATATATGTTTCTTTATATAAAAAAATAATGTTTTTTTAGAAAGATTAAAAATAAAATTTATTAATTTGTTTTTTCTTTCTTTTAGGACTCGAGCTTTTTGGAGAACCTCTTTCCAGATTCCTTATAAGACTTGCTCTTCTATGAAAAGGGCTTTGAAATTCCCTTCAAAATGCTCCTTAATTAATGCTTCTCTGGTCTTAAAACCCTTTACTTTTCTGAATTTCTTATCTGGGTTTTTGCGAATACATCCGTGGTTGCTTGATGTGTGCTAAAATTCCATAATTTAGTAGCCACCCAGAAACATGAACAGAGGAATTGAAATTCTCTCACCGGCTTCATATCCTGAGAATTCAAATTGTTTATTACAGGAAAGTAAAGAAGCCAAATGGACCCCTGAAGAGAACACGCAATTTGAGAATGCTCTAGCTTTGTATGATAAAGATACACCCGATCGATGGTATAAGTTAGCAGCAATGATCCCAGGAAAGACAGTAGGAGATGTGATGAAACAGTTTAGGGAATTGGAAGAAGATGTTAGTGATATTGAGGCAGGGCTTACTCCAATTCCTGGTTATACGACCAGCAACTCTTTTACATTGGAGTTGGTTAACAATAACGGTTTTGATGATGAGTTCAAACATTTTTATACCGTTGGTGGTAAGAGAGGCACCTCCACTCGGCCATCAGATCAGGAAAGGAAAAAAGGAGTGCCCTGGAGCGAAGAGGAACATAGGTATTTACATGTCTTGTAATACTGCTAAGACTCTATGTCTGGCTTTTTTGGAGTTTAAAAAGGGGGAAAATGTGTTAGTATTATTTTTATTACTTAAAAAAATTCACTTTAATCTCATAACATATTAGTTATGTTTTTTTACTTCGGTTATTTATGAAAATTAGGTATTTCATTGTAAAAATTGGTTCATGATGGAACTAAAAATATAATTTTCGTATAATTATGAAACTTAAAACAAGACTAGGAATATTTAACCTGAAAATTACGGAATAAAGTGCAACTAAAAAACCTCCCAGCTGTTTCAAAACAAACCCAAGTAAAAAATATTTAATTCAAATACTTATGTTCTGTAGATGGAACCTATTTGAAACTCCTGCTCTGTAAGTAGGTGAATTGTAGGTCCTGTTGTGGTGCAATAATGTTGAAAAAGATAAAAATATATTAATATGAACATCAAAGTCTAATTAATTGATTCAGAATGCTGGTTTGTTGTCAATTCTTACTATATATTTTAATAGAGATGAATAGTTTATGTACAGTTTTAAAATATCATTACTATTCACGTCCATTTTGCTTGTCAGTTGACCCTGTTTTGTAGTTCATATTTTGTTGGAATGTTCATGAGCTGTTCTTGAGATGGTGATTAAACAATCAAACAGGCTCTTTCTGATGGGTCTTAACAAGTATGGTAAAGGTGATTGGAGAACTAGCTATCTCTCTCAATTTTGTGACCACAAGGACTCCTACACAAGTGGCTAGTCATGCTCAAAAGTACTTCATCAGGCAACTTTTAATGGAGAGAAGGACAAGAGGAGATCTAGCATCCATGATATAACCGCCGACACTGTCAATGTACCGGACACTAAGACACCTCCATCACCAACTCAATCAAAAATTACTGGAATAGTAAATGACCAATTTGAATGGAAATCACAAAATGAAGGCTTGCCTATAGTGTTCAACACAACAAATGGTATTGGGAACACATTCATGGGAACATTTCGAGGTGTTTCTACTTATGGACCTAAGTTGGAGGAGCTAGTCACTAGATATGTTTAGTAATACTTTTCATGTATCACAATTGGGATGTTACACTACATATTTTTAGATGCAGCATCGATCACTGAGCTTTTGCATAAAGTTTACTATTTGAGTGCTTGACCCTAGCTGTTTAGTGAAGGTTGAATTTGTTATTCCAAAGGCTATAATTCATAGTTTATGTGAATATATATAATTTTTGCTTTTTTATTACGGTTTCTATTTATTATAAAAGTATAAATCTTATATGTATAGAATAAAAAAATACGAAATATCAAAATAATTTGTGTATATTAATGAAAGAAATAAAGATGTGAAAAATATAATTCATACTAATTAGACAAGGTCATCAACTATTTAAATTCTGTTCGAATATTGAAATTGTAAAACGTAAGTAATTATAGATTTATCATGATCAGAAGCAAATAGTATAAAGGTTTCTAGTTATACAAATTGTGCTAATTACAATTTTTATTTCAGATACTTGTTTCATGGCTTTAATTTGAGCTGTGGTGCTCTCTAAAACATCTAATTGTGCTAATCCTGGAAGCTCATCTATGCATCTTACTGGTATATCTACTTTTGCTATGAAAAACACATGGAAGAAGGTTTGAAAGCTTAAATTAAGAACCTTTTTATGGCAATGTTTACATGATATACTATCAGTTCGGAACCAATTATTGAAGAAATGCTTTCGAGTTTCATCAGCTTTGTCCTTTGTGCAAAAAGAAAGAGGAAACAATAGTGCATTTATTTTTTACATGCAAAATGTTCTAGGATTACAGCTTTTCTTTGCCCATTAAAGACTTTAGTAGGTATAATTTTCCTGACAGTTTTGATATCTTGTTGAAGCATTTGGAGTATAAATTGAGCCTAGTTTATCTATTGTGGTATTCACTTGGTGGCAGTTGTGGAAGAGCGGAAACTCGGTGGTGTTTGAAGATGGCAAGCTGCATATCCCCGTGTTGGTGCAAAAAGGAAGAAGCTATCATTTGCTTAATTAATGATCATGCTTATGCTACTAATATTTAGTTTAATTTAATTTGCTCCCATTATGTGTTGATTGTAATTATTGTCTTATGTTGTAATAATTGGTTTGGATGATTCAAATCCTATCTTTTAAGAACTATATTGTTATTATTGTTCTATGATTTTAATAGAAACACAACTTGAATTTTTGTGGGAAAAGATTTCAATTGCGAATCTTAACTATGTAAAATAATCATGCTTCATCAAAACAAGAACTTGATTTGATAACTCTTTCCAAAATGAGTGAATGAAAATAAAAAACATTTTTTGGATAAACTCTGCAGCCTATCAATCTTTGTAATAAAAGACATATTTGGGGATAATCTGTATATAATCATAATTTTTTTTTATATTTTTGTTAAAATTAGTTGTAATTAATTATTCAGTAAAAAAAATCTAAAATATCTAAAATGGTTCAAATTGAGAAGAGAATATGCATGATTTACAAGAACTTATAGACAAAGTGGAAGTAGTTAGTATGGCAAATTAATATAACATGTCACGGGATGCTTTTGCTAACAATGTGCTGAGTCACAAACTAATTCTCTAAAAAAACTTAAACTTTTAATAAAATGATCAATTTACCTTTTTTATATCTGACAAAGAATTTTTTGTTCTTTTTCTCTTGCCAGGCACAATTGTTGATATTCACAAGCAACGGATGAAATTAATTAGCACATATGAGTATTTAGAAATACCAACTCTAATCTGAAATTATATTATTGAGTTTTTATACTATATTTATAAACAATCATATTTTATAGACAGTGGTAAAATGATGGATGGATGAATGAAATAAAAAGAAGCAACTATCCTTTGTTGCATTACCCACTAATGTTTCATTAGCTTTCATTGTTTGGTTTGCTTGTTATTTATAATTACTCATTTATAATGTATTATATTTCTTAAAAGTTTATTTTCTCTCTCTATTTTTAATTAGTTATATATTTTTTAAAAATTAAATTATAATAATTTTAAATTTTATTGATTTAAAATATCAAATAATCGTATACTTATAAATAATAATAAGTATAATCTATTGTGATTATTTTTAATTTAATTGAAGGCAGCAGGCACTAACATTGATGTTGCTTTTTAACTTTCATGAAAAGCCTAGTTGCCCACCATATTGCTTGCGCACATTACTTGGCTCCCACCCACTTGACAAAAAATTAAAGGTAACATGAGCATTATATATACTTTGGTATATGATTTTAATAGACATTGAAGTGGTGTGGTTAGAACCCTGCATGTAGGTCTGTGTTACTGTTTGTTTTTATTTTTTTAAAAAGGGGTAAAATGACATTGCCACTTTCTTTTCAAAAGAAGCTATCTTTTCTGCAACTTGCATAGGAAAGCATATTTTGGCTACTTTATTGTAAACTTTTTAAGTTTTTTTTTTTTTAATCATGAATATAATGATAATATGTTTTAGTACACTTTAAAAAAAAAAAAAAAGAAGAAGAAGAAGAAGAAGAAGAAGAAGAAGAAGGAGAAGCTCTGTGGATCTAGAATTGAGGAAGGAGCGAATTAAAAATCAGCCCTGAGGAAGGGAAAAGAAATAAAGTTACTTGATTACTACAAAACAAGAAGTTCAAAAGTTTTATTCTTCTGTGGTGCATTATTCAAGGTCAATAGATACTTTAATAAATTCGCAATAACTTTCCTCGTGTCTATTGGTTCATCTAATAATATTCATTTATTTTTAAAATATATTCTTTATCAATTAAATTATTATTTTTATTATTAAATATATATTAATTTTAAATTTTATTAAATTAAAATATCATATCATATATACTTCGATAATTTCTCAAATACAACAGGGAGAAGTGAAAAAAGAATTCTACTGTAGTTTTTGTTAATAAAAATGTATAAAATATTTATTTTATTTTTATTATTATTTATATATTAATGTTATTATTATTAGATAATGATTTTATTAAAGAATTTTTCTAATAGTAACAAAAAAAATATTATTATAATATTGCTACAAAAAAAAAATGTAAAAGATAGATGTTTTAAATGTCTTTTTGGTTTTTTATTGAAAAAAAGAAAAGAAAAGAAAGTCTTTGTGGTCCTCTTTATAAAGAATGAAAATATATAAAAATACAACTGTAGCACATTTTATATCCAAAAATGTTTCTATAAATATATTCTTGGACGTATCATTAAAAAAGACTTAGATGATAGAACGTTAGTTTTTTATAATGACTATAATATTTAAATTAATAAGTGAAATAATAAAAACTATTACATGCTTTAAATAATAAATTTAAATCACATCATTATATTTGAGATATAATTCAAATAACAAATTTAAACCATATAGACTATTCTACACTTTAAATAACAAATTTAAACCACATAAATTATTCCATGCTTTAAATAGCAAATTTAAACCACATCATTATGTTTGAGATACCTTCAAATAGTAAATTTAAACCACATAGATTATTCCACGCTTCAAATGGCAAATTTAAATCACATTAGATTATTTCAGGCATAAAATGATAAGAAATAAAGTTATTCATTTAATTATATAATTTTTATTTAACTAAAACACAAATAAACACACTTATAAATATATAAAAAAATATTATTTTATTCGATATTATATTTGAAAGTTTAGTATGATATATAACTCAAAAATTTGATTAGATAGTTAGAAAAAATAAAACTAAATAGTATCGTTTGGATTTAAAAAAACATATTTCTATATGCTTATATCGTTTACAATTAACACTATTTTGAGTACAAAAAATTTGTAAAAGACAAGTTATATTCATGAAACTTAAAGAGAAAAAAATATATATAAAAAGATTAAATAAAATCAATTTTGTTTATTAAATATCATGTTTTAAGTAATAAATCAACTAAATCAAACTAAAATTGTAAAACATTTCGAACAAAATTACTTAAATGCATTAGGTGAAAAATTATAAAATTTATTAAAACAAAGAGTTGAAAATTAACATTTATTTTATATATATATATCTGACTATAAACTATTACCATATTAATTTTAATACTTATTATAAGAAAGTAATAAATTTTGATCATCTTCGTCTTTTCAAGAAACCACCGCTGCGTGGAAAAAAAAAACTTTTTAAAGTAATAGATAATTTGAAAAATAAAAAGTAAAAGGTAAAGATGAAGAAATTGTAAATTGATTAGTATGTATATGTATATATATTAAGAATCTATGAAAAAAAGGCTCATCCTACAAAGGAAATCAGAGGTAAAGTATGTATATTAATGGATTCTCTACACTCTTCACAGGAAAGAGAAAGCATAGAGAGCAGGGTTAAAAGTTTTTTAAATGCCTCGTTGACAATATAGAGTTTCTTTGGCAGCTTAATTCAAAAATTATTTTTAAAAGTAGTTTTCAAATCATAACTTAAAAATAGTTTTCTAGAGTTTTTAAAAATAATGAGGTATTTAGTCAATATTTTTAAAAATTATTTTTTAAATTATTATATTGTTTTTTTATAATATAATCGTTTAATTAATTAATAATAAGCATAATATTTTGGGGATTATAATAATTACAATTTTATGAATATTATTAAAAATGAAAAAACCTAAAAGCCGGAAAGGTGTAGAAAAATTTAAACCAAACTATTAAAGAAAAGAAAAGAAACAATAGGTCAATGTTCTGCATAAGAAAATGAAAACATGTTAAAGTTATTTTGTTCTTTCTAAAACATATTATTTTAAAAAATAATAACTTAAAAATGATGGCCAAATATAATATTGTTTTTAAAAGCAATTTTTTTGCTTTTAAGTACATAAAATAGTTTTCAAATTATTCTGATAAGCAAGCTTGTTATGGCCAAATAACAAATTAACAAAAAGGAGTTAAAACGAACTCCTTCATATGGAATGAAATATAATAACTTTCAATAAGCTAACAAGAATCCTATGGTTCACAAAAGTCGTACAGCTTTTATTTTTTTTTAAATTGATAATTCACATTGCACTTTTTTTTTAGAAGTTATATAACTTTTGTAAAAAAATTATGACAAAAAACTATTTTTTATTAATATTATGAATAAATTATTATTAATTTTTTAATATTTTATTTTATTAGTAAATAAAGCATATATAAATATTACTTTTTATCATAAAAGTATTAAAATATTGAGTAAATAATTAAATTATTATTATAAAATTATTAAAATATAAAATGAATAATAAAATTTATCATATTTTGATATATTTTATAAAATGTAAGAAATTAATTAATACAAATATTTTAACATAAATACATTTATGACACCTCACCCTATATATATATATATATATATATATGATAAATTATGTAATCGTATTATATTCAAATTGATAGATTTTATAATTCATTATAATATGATCAAAACTAAACTAATATAACTAAATGAAATGTTTATTTAATAATATGTTATATTTTAATATTATACACATTATAATTACATTACATTAAATTAATATTTTAGTTTAAAAATAAATATAAATATTACTTTTTGTTAAAAATATAACAATTTAAAAATTTAAATAATAGGTATATTTTATTTTATATGTAACAATAATTTATAAACAAAATTTAATATTAATTAAAAAATTTCAATCTAAATAATTACAAAATTTACTCAAATTTAAATTAATTTGAATTAATTACGTTATAAAATCAAATTTATATTAAAGTTTTCAAATCCAATAAAACAGTCTTTGCAAGATTTTATGAGAAATTAAAACTATATTAGTAAAAAAGTTATAGCGGTTATGTATATTAATAGCTGATTGTAAAGTCTACTTTTCCATTACCAGATCAGTCTTTATCCAAAAAAAAAAAAAAAATGTTGCTAGCTAGGCCGTGGTCGGTTGATGTAATCTTTGGAAAAAGATGGTCCAAGCCCAGTAATCCACCCACGCATATAAGGTATTAAAGCGACCCAATGATTATCCTAAAGCCCAATTCGCTGCGTTCTCCTTCTCTCTCTCTCCTCATTTTTTTTGTTGTTGTTGCTTTGATTCGTTTTTCTCTTCTTTTGTGTTGCATCACTTTTTTTTAGTTAAAAAATGATTGAAACACAATGTTAATCATGTTTTCATTTACCATAAATTCTAACATTGCTACCCGTAATACTATATATAATTACTCGTTAATGATCTATCTCTCTCTCATTTTTGTTTTTCGTGTGAGCTTATTTACTTGACATAAGATGAGGTTTTTTTTTTTTTTTGAATTGTAATACATTTCATACATGTTTTTTGAGAATTTTTTTATATTCTGTCATTAGGATCATATGATTCAGTGGCTTTATTATTACAAGAATCAGAGCCATAAAAGGAAGTAGCTTAATGACTACTAGTCTCCTGTTTGTTTTCTCTAATACATACACCCCGAAATTTACTCTGTATTATCCATCATGAGGCATGTTTGGTACAAGCATCCCAAAATTAACTCAATGTGGAAAAATCCACACATGAAACAAAAAAGAAAAATTAATAAAAAGAGTAGAGCGAAACCACTTAACCAAAGTAAAAACAGGTTTGTAACCTATTTGGGAAAGCTCTGTCCAGACTCCGAAAGCCCATAGATGGGCTTATGTTAGTATATGATACTCAAGAACATGGTTGACTCTGTTTTTTTGCCAAGTCGTTAAAACGTACATTTGCACTAAAACTAGAACATAGATCTGTGATATCCAATTTCCAATGAACGGGATAGGCCTGCTACCGATTCAATGAGCATTTTAGCTTTATTACTTACCCAGTAAAATTTGACCATGTGGGACAAATTTATTGTATGAATAGAAAATTAATATTAGCATAAAAGAACCTTACGAACTATCATATGTTGTAATTATCTCTGTAGGTTTCTCTCAGTTAAGTTAGACAGTGGAATAAATGTAAATAATATCACTTTTTTTAAATAATAAGATGCATAGTTAGAAACTTAGTATCATACTCAGTATATATATATAAATCTTATTATCGATGAATCAATGGTGTAGTCGTGACATCACACCACACTTTGCGAGATTTTTTATTTGCTCAAAATAAAAATTAACTCTACATTGTTAAAGAGTTATTATTGATTTCATAAATCAATAATCTCAAAGTAATTGAAAGTTTTATATAATAATTTAGTACTTAATTATTATTTTTATTTTAAAATAATTAATTATACACTTAGATACTCATTTAGATTTAATATTTTTAAACCCATGTAATTTTAATACTCACTTAAAATTTATGTTATTATACTAAAAGATAATTGTTAATGTATTACTTAAATATTTTTAAAAATAATAATTTTGCTTTAGCAATTTAAAATATTGCTATGATAATGGGGCTAGTTTTCAAAAGGGTTAATTAATTTAAAGAGTATGATGTAATATTTTTTAAATATTTTGGGTACTTGTAATAAAATAAACATTTATTTATTTTTGTTCTTAGATCATGACAAAAGTATTTTTGATAATAAAAAATATATTTCATGATTAAATGTAAAAAAATATATAAAAAAATTAGAAAGCTCTTTTAAAATTCATAAACACATTTTATGCTTTTAAATATGGTGATATGATTGATATCAAATATTGACTAATCCAACTTAGCAAAGCAATTTTGAACCCCGACTAACCAAAGTACTCGTCATATGTGGGCTAGCCATAAATATAATACAGTAGTTTGAATTTTTTAGATAGTTATTTTAGGCACCCATGAGTCGTTGACTTACTAGTATGCAAAAAAGCCGCCTACTTTGTTTTCACTGTTTCTTCTATTTTGACTACTGCCTAGTTGTTGCCGGCCACTAATCTACCGCACTAATTGCTTTTTTTATTTTTTATGATTTTCTATTTACCAACAAGGAAAATATGAAAGTAATGCAACTCACACATGCTATAAGCCTATCAATTAATTTTTTCAATCGTATAAAGAATAGGAATAAACCTTCTTAAACGATTTATGATCACCAATTTTTTATTTTTTATATTCTGTTAAGTGTTAATATTATTTAATAAATAAATTATTTTTTTAATTTTTATAATATGATATCAAATATTATGTATATATAAGTATAAAAATAAATATAAATTTACGTAATATTTTTCTCATCAACAAATTTTGTTTTCTAACTAAAATTGGGATTTCTTGACTTCTTTGGGTAGAACATCGTTCATAATATATATATATGCAAAACAGTTTATGGGATACGTAATTTTAACCTATTTGAAACTTTTTCTTAATACAAATGCATCCCCCCCCGTCTTTAAATTCAATAATATACAAATCTTAAATACAGATTTAACGATGATAGGTTCTTTTCATTATTTACATTAAATTCTTTTGTGATTCAGAATTTAATTGAGGAGAAAATGTGCGATGATATCATAAAGTAATATTCTCTCTTCTTTTTTTTATTTCCTCCCTTGTTTTTATTAATAAAAAGAATATTAATATCATAAAAATTTATAACTATCTTTGCACTAATATTTTTATACTGTCATATCTTAGTTAGTATTATCTAAAAAATAAATTATTTAATTAATTTTTAAAATAATTTTAATATATGTATCACGGTATAAAAATATATACTAATATATAAAATTTTACCATTTCTCAAATAATGTCATTGTCTCAAGAGTTAGAGTACTTTGTCAAACTTGATCGTCTGCATACTCGCTCATTTTTTTTATACTTATTGAATCTCCTCATCTAACGACACATATTAATTAAAAATAATAGTGATATTCTAATAGTAAATTTATTTGAAATAACATTTTTATTAAATAAAAATTGTTTAACGATGTTACTTATTTAAGAAATAATTTTCAATTATTGCATGATCGTTAAGATAGTAGCAATATTGCATAATTATCAATATTTAAAGATATTATAAATAATTTAATTTTATGAAAAATATAAATATTTATAAATATATTAAAATTTTAATTTTACAATAGATGAAATTTTTGTTTTTGTAACATTTATAATGTTAATTTAAAATAATATTGTTATTATTGATTAATTTTTTTAAAAAAAATAATAAACTATATTTATTGAAATTGAAGATAGAATTTAATTACATGATTAATTAATATTACGATGAACATGTATATTATAACAGGAGCACAAAATTATTATAGATTATTTTGGTGTTAGTACTTATAATAATTGTTTTATTTGATAACTCTTCGTTTATCTAGATTGTTCAAAAAATTTATCATTTTCTTCAATTAACTTCATTGATTCTATAAATTTTATCTTTAAAATATAAATATCTCTAAAGAATAAAATAACAAATTCACCTATAACATTCTATTCAAATTAAAAAAAATACATAAACAATAATGAAAGACATTTTGAACAATTATTCTATACACACTACTACAAAATGGTGTATTTAAGTTGATATATAAAGTCGGTTTTTGAAAAAAATTGACTTATAATGAATTTAAAGTCGATTCGGGGTAGAACCAATACTATCCACGTAAGATATAACGTCGATTGACGTGTCGAAACGACGTTACATGTGGATGTAGCGTCAGTTCCAGGTACCAACCGATGTTACACTACGTGGATAGCGTCGATTCATCACGTTAACTGACGTTACGTCCTACGTGGATAGCATCAGTTGACACGTAGAACCGACGTTATGTCCTACGTGGATAGCATCAATTGACACGTAGAACCGATGCTACACACGTGGATAAATTCTTTTATTTTCTTTTTTTTCTAGATATAAACTATTTCAAGCGCTGCATAGCTCTCAAAAACCCAAAACCTCCTCTACTTCTTCTCATTTTTCGGCCACCTACGACCACCAATTCTAGCGTCGGTTAGTAAGTTTTCTTCCTCTCTAATTAATCTTTTAAATCCCCTGCTCTTTTTAGCAAAATACTCAAATTTTTTATACTCATTTTTCACTTATAAAACACTATTTTTCTGCATTTCCTTCATTTTGTCAATTTATTTACTCTTATAAGTATTTCTATTAATTATACGCACTTATTATTCATATTTTTCCTATTATTTATGTGTATAATTTTTTGTATTATATATGTTTGTATTATAACATTAGGAGAAAAATATGATGATTTTGAATAATATAGAACAACATCATGATAATTTTTCTGTTATTAATTAATATTTTATTTTTTAATTATTTGTATTATTTAAACTATTTGTTAAACAGATTTTATTTTTTTCTACTATTATTTAATGATCGAATACAAGTTTTAATTTGAGTATAATAAAAAATAAGTAAATTTTATAAAATAAAAATTTAAAGTCGGTTTACCGCGTGAATCAACTTTAAATTAATTTAAAGTCGATTTTTAACCGATTTAAATTTTTAATCGACTTAAATATTATTTTTTATAGTAACGACAAATGTGAAGAAATGATATTATAATTTTATCATTAATTATAATTGATTTTATTTAATAAAATTAAAAGATAAAAAATATTAATAAAAAAGAGTCAAATCTGGTAGGAGATTAGTTCTTCTGTAGGTAAAATTCAAAAGATGAAGATATACAGAGAACATAAAAATAGCTAAGATTCAAAAGAAATATGAGAAAGATAATTCATTGACCGAAATTTATTAGTCAGTATTCTTGTATATATGAAAATATTAAGAATATTATTTATATTTAAATATAACTAACTAAAAAACAAAAAGCACATAACATACAAATATAGTACATTGTTTTAGAAAGAAAAAAAAACAATTAGTACATTGTTTTAGAAAGAAAAAAAAACAATTAGTACATTGAATTAATCCCCAATCTACGGTACACAACATCAGAACCACCCATTATGCTTTATCAATTTCCTTATCATTAGTTCATTACATTCATGAACCATCATCATGTACTTACAAATCATTAGCTAATTACCAATA
The DNA here is from genome assembly GCA_030763125.1 of Hippophae gyantsensis. Taxonomy (NCBI): domain Eukaryota; kingdom Viridiplantae; phylum Streptophyta; class Magnoliopsida; order Rosales; family Elaeagnaceae; genus Hippophae; species Hippophae gyantsensis. The sequence goes on along the minus strand of CM061034.1, from coordinate 1,298,923 downwards.
AATAAGTCTTCTTTGGCAAAAATAAAATTGGTATAGCTACAAATGTTTGGAATTAGCAATGATTAGTGAGTTGAGGATTTATAATTTCCTCATCAAAAGCACTGTACGATGCAAATATCATCATTATTAAATTATTAATTAGATTCTTTTACAAATTATAGATGAAAAAAAATTGTATCAGATGATTGTTGGCTTTGTCTTCTTTCTCCTCTTGCTGGCAAAACGAAAATAAATAATATTTTAAAAATTTATAATAATAATAATATATTGTGAAAGTACTGCTATCCTAATAAACTTCGTTTGGCCATACAGCAAAGGGGCAGTTGGTGATCTAATGGGATTCATACTTTTCTACATGTACATCTTTTATTTTATATTACTAATTTAATTTGCTTTATTAATTTAGTTCAATAAATTTTTTTAGTTTAATTTAAATCGAAAATTCAATTTAAGAATTTATTATGTTTAATGTATTCGATCAAAACTGAAATTTTAATTTAAATTAAATTAAACTATTTTTTAAATTAAATACTAAAGTATATTTATTTTTAAAATTATGACATTAAACTAATTCAAATCAATAATACAATAGGTGAGGAGGAAATTAAAAGAATTTGAGTCCTAATAAATTAAGGCCAAATCCTGATCACATAGGCATACTTACTTAAAAAATGCAAAAAATAAAAATAAAATGAGCATTTAGTCTCTGCCTTTTAGCCCACTTTTTAGGCAATTTAGTATTTTTAATGAATTTTTTAAAATATGACAAAGATATTTTTGTTTTGTTTTAATAACTGTAATTGAATAATTTTAATAGTAAAAAAACTGTAATTAAATAATTAAAAAATATATAATTAATAAACAAAACATAAAATATGAAAATTTATTTATGATGACACCTTTTGAAAATAAGTGTACTCTGAAAAGTAAGACTACCTTGCTAATCCATAACTTAAAATCCATCGTTATAATATCATAGTAGTTTTTATTTTGAGCGAATTATTATAGTAGTTGTTAATATATTGGCATATAGATGCACAACAATTAATGTTTCATTTATAAAAAGAATTTTCATGGTAGTTTGAAAGTTTATTATCATGATATAATTGTATAAAATAATTTTTTAGTATATAAAATTTTATTTTTTTATCACATAAATGAATATATATTTTTTAAAGTTGTAATAAAATAAATATTTTTTTATTAAGAGAAATTAAAAATAAAATTAATTAAATAATTATATTATTTATGTATATATGTTTTTTTCTTTTAAATAACAAATATACTCACACCACACGATTATATAAAATAGTAGAATTTGAATTTATGCCATCTCAATCATTAATCACTAAATATCTATACCATTATCTTACAAGATGATTTGTTACCGCGATAATGGCTTTCCTCTGCAAGATATTTAGATTTAATAAAGATCTAATATGTTATGCAATTTTTTTTTAAATAATTAATAAATAATTTAAAAAAATTAAATGAGTTGTGTACTCAAACTCAACTTACATAAAAATAAGTTTAATTCAGTTGAAAATTAGATAAATTAAATTAAAATTATATTTTATTTAAGATGAATTAAGTTAAAATATACTTCTAATTATTATAATAACGAATGAGAATATTGATGATAATTTAAAATGAATTATTTTTTATTAGTAAATTTATGGATGCTTCTAAACTTTTTTTCTTTGGTGAAATCTTGCTTCATAGTTCTTATAGTTTAATAAGTAATTTTATTAATAGGAAAGTGATCTCATATTATGTAACATCTCTACCTAAGCATGACTTTAGTGAAATAAAATTATTTGATTAAGAAGAAGTATTTGAAAAGTCTCCAAATGAAAATATCTTAAATTGAAAACTAAAGAGAATCTCAAAGTTATTATTCCTATAATATCAAATATTCATATCAGTGTTCGAGTTTATTTTTATTACGGATATTCCCATACTTAATAAGTTGTATTAGTGAATGACCCGTTTGGTTAAATATGGTTACGCTGAATGAGTAAGACATGATAAAATCATGCTTATTGCACTGATTCTAAAAAACAAATTCAGTTTACTGTTATGTTTTCGATGAAAGCTTGACTTAACCTTTGATGAAACCGATTTTGTTCTTGATTGTCGGGGCATGCATCAAGGATTTACTTCATGAATGATAGTTAGTTTCATTCAATTTTTTTGAGACAAATATTAAGTCAAGATGATTAACAATGAATAGATTGTATGGATACATATTTAAAATGTTGTTATTAGTATTTAAGTGTTTGATAAATATATATTTTTATATTGATTTCGTTAAGTAGATATATATATATATATATATTAGAGAATAAAAGTTTTACTAATTACATATTTAATATATTGTAATTTTATATCAAAAAGGGGTTTTTTATTTAATATATTATGATCAAATATCAAATAAATATTTACTACTTAATATACGTGATCTAGAGATATTTTTTAAAAAAATTAACAAATAAATAAAAAAAATATAAATAATCTTAATATAATACAAAATATTCATGATAACTATAAGGCGTGACAGACTAATCCAATTTTGAGCCTATGGGACCAGCTAACTTAGAAAATTATTGACATATTCTCTTATATATTCTTGAAAGATGTATGTGAAATTTTGATGAGTTATATCACTGTTAAACAAATTTTATCATACATAAAATAGTATATATATTATTTATTCATACAGTTTCATCTTTAATTCTATTAGTAAAAAATATATATATTATTTTCTTAAAATGTAAAACAATATATCTATATTTTTAATAAAAAATATAAGTTATTTTAATTCATAAAAAAAATGAAATATTTTTTTATTGATAGAATTAGAAGTGAAATTATACGTAGAAAGAAGAGTTATATATACATTTAAACTAAAAATATATTAATACTTATAAATTGAAATTAAAAACGAAAGGGATTAATAAATCAGTTGCCACTAAACGTTATTTGTATAAGATATCGAGAAATATTAAGAAAATACAAGTTTCTACTTTACATTATTTACAGTACACATTGTGGCGTAATAGTTTTTAAAAATGATTTAATTGTTTTAGATAATTATATTACTTGGTATATCATAAATAATGTTATATAAATTTGTGTTTTAATATTTTTTTTAAGAAACAATACTTTTATTAACTTAACTCAAATTTATATTTTTAAATTAAATTTAAAAGTTGAAAAAATTTAAGTGGAACATGATATATATGTCACAAGTGATATGAGTATAAATTTGAGAATTCTCTTTTTAATAATCAATCAATGCCTTTCGAACACATATCCTTCATTTTGTTAATAGTGGCTTTATCCATTATTCCGTGATTCCTGCTCCCATGCAACATTGATTAAATTTATTATTTAAAGTAACACATTAAATATTACATTTATTTAAGGATAAAAGGGCGGTAGAAATTTATTATTTTTGAAAATTCTTTTTATTAATTATTAGTATAAGTTTATTATATCTTTTTAAAGTGTTATTGAAGTCCGAAAGATTTAGCCCAAATTTTATTTTATAAAATTTATATTTTGTAAAATATTTATTAAAAGACCAAATTTTATTTTATAAAATTTATATTTTTATGAAAAAATAACTAAAATAAATATTAAAAGAATTTATTTTTATTTACAACTATACTATAGTTCATTTTATTACAACTAGTCTTAATAATATCTTTTTAATATTTAATTATTATTTTAAACAATAAAATATTTATTTTTCGTTATTTTTGGTAAAATAAAATAAAATTTTATAAAATATCATTTTTATTTTTGAAAATTTGACCTAAATCTTTGGTATAAATTTTGATGATTTTTTTTAAAAAATAACAAAATTATACTATCTTACTTAATAACTAATAAATTAAAATATATTTTTAGATAATTTTGATCTTTTATTTAATACGTAATACCAAGTCAATGGTTTTTAAATATAATTATTAGTTAATAGGAATTTACTTTCGATCACTTTTACTAATAAATTAATTTATCGAGTATTAAAACCAAGGTGCATAACTCCTCGGATTTTTTTTTATTATTTTCCCCCTTTTCACAAGTTCTTATCTACTAATTATATAAGTATAATTGATAGATATTTTACATTTAATTACGTATATAAGTGGATAGCAGTACTCGTCTTCTATCATCAAAGTGATTTATTATTATTGATATTTTACATTTAATTTTGTATGTTAGTACATTTTTTTTGTTTGTTATTGTCCTAATTAAATTAAAGAACCAATTTTATAGTTCATAATTAACTTAGTTAAATTTTAGACTTAATTATAATAAACATATTACTCCGATGAAATCGGAACGGATTTGACTAAGTTCTTCTCTCCTGGAACATAATGTGGGTATGATTAATTAATCAAATTGTTTTCTTATTCCAGTAATAAGCTTTAAAAACTCAAAGCATGTCATGATTCGTCACTTCGATTATATTCGTTTAGACAAGTCCAAGAGCATTAATATTTTGTATGATATATGATCTGTGCTTGAAATATAGTTTATAGGCAAATGAATCGTGGCTCAATTCATAGTCACCACTTGTACCTACTAAAATTTAGTATTTGAGTTTAATTATATATATATATATCCTTAAAATCAATGAAAATATAATAATTAACTAAAAATATATATATTCAAAAGTTAAGAATATTTAATAAAATTATTTATCTAAATATATATATATATATATTATTGTTTCATAATTTTTCATTTTTATTAAAAAATTTGATATAATGTTAAATATTTTTATATACAAAAAGCATTGATTTTGTGGTCTTTTCTATGGGTTTTTTCTTTTCTTTTACTAGCTTCAAATATTAGAGATTACAAAAATAAAAAAAAAATCTTGTAAAAAAAAAACACTCAAATAAACCTCTCTCACATCTAACAATGGTGTAAAAAAAACCTCCTCTTTTCTTTTCTAACCTTTTTCTCCGAAAATTCAAAAGGTCATTTATTAAAATGTTCATTCAGTTCTAAGCTCTCTTGAGTTAAATTTCGTTCTCATTGTTGTTATTTCATGAGAAATTTTACGGGTTCAATCAATTAAGTTATTAAAACCGGATACCACAAATCTAGCATAAACTCTTAGAACAAAACAAGATCAAAGCTTGATCTATCCAACCAATTCGATCGATTAACTCCCATCTCAATCAATCAATATCTCATTGATGCTTCATCCATAATGATTTTCAAGCATCACCATAAGTTTATATCACAAAATTACAATTCTCTATCTTGATGTCAATCCTTGGAACATACTCTCATTGTTGAAGACCTCACCTTTTCACTATCATTTAGATAGGGTGGTGATCACGCTCAAAATTAATATCATTAACTAAGAAATTATTGTAGTGTAATTTTAGGTATTAATTCCATAAGAAAGCAAAATAAATTAACAAAAAAGTCATCCAAGAATAATAAATGAAAAATAATCATTAATAAATAAAGAAAATGATAATAATTAAAGAAAAGAAAATTAATTTTAAATAACAAGGCTTAGAGATTTACTTAATTGTTTCATTTTAGTATTACAAATTTTGATTTTTATTTATGACTCAATTACTTACTTCACATCCAAAACAAATAATTGGAAGATATAAAGTTGAAAATTTATAACAAAAACTAATGTATTTATTTTGAGAAAATAATTTCATTGAAGAATAAGTAAGATTTATTATTTAAGTTATCTACTATTAAAAATATATTAAAATGATAATATTACAATAAAAGTTGAACCTATAAAATAAATATAATAATTATAAAGTAAGAGTTGCACATAAAAAAGTATGACTAAATTTATATAAAATTGAAAAATATAATATATTGAATATAACAAAAGATGAATAAAATAATTTTTTAAAATAAAATTGTAAACTAGAAAACAATAAGAATGAAAGAAGTAAATAGAAAAACTATACAATTAAGCTAGGCTAGATCTAAGCCTAACTTACAAATCATTCTCACAAATTATAGAGATAAATAATGTGAGAAGAAAGTAAGAACTCTTTGTAATTTTCTGAGACAGTTTTCTTATTGAATGTAATTAATTTAAAAAATATTTACAAAAATTATTTTTACATAGATGTTTTATCTTTTGCAAAGGATCACAAATGATCTAATTTGGAGCTTTATATAAAAAGATATATTAAAAATACAAACATATGTTTAAATGTCATAAATTTCAAATTTTAATTTATTTATGGGTTTGAAATAATCAAATTTGGGTATTCTTTGTGTATATGAAATAAATCTTTTATCTTTTCATATCAATTTGAATCATCTCATCTGTATATTAGAATCAAAAGTTCTGATCAAAACTCATCAACCTATTTATGAAATCTCGTGAAGATATGTTGTTATATTCAAATTTTGATTTCTTTGTTATTCTTTTACTGATTTTGATCTACAAATATAAAATAATCATAATAAATATAACTTAACTCTTATTGAATTAATATAAATAATTATTAATTTTAAATTCTTTGAATCATAAATATAAATTAATTTATATATTTTAGATATGTATTTTTATACTATTATTACATGATCACACTTATCAAAGTTTAACACTTCACAAACTTTGTCAAAAAAACTAGTTTTATTGCCATCTCATTCGTGTGAATGTTCACCAATGCCACTTTGCATTTTGCCATTATCTTTCGTATGAAGTGTAGCTTAACAACTTCATGCTTTGTACTATCATGAAATTGAGAAATCTTCATCAAGCAAATTGTAATAATTAATAATGACTCTCTTTTTCTCCAATTTAAGTTATTTAACCAAACCCTTCAACCACGTAACTACTTTTACTACTATCGTTGTAGCAACAAACTTTGCCTACGTAAAAGACAATGTTATTATTGATTATAAATTGATCTTTGAACTCACCAAATTTCTTCTAAATCTAAACTCTGTAAAGTCAGAATTCACGTAGCCCATAATTCCAAAAGTTAACTCCTCATAGTAATCACGGAGAAGACCAATTTCGATTGTAACCCATAAATACCCTTGTAATGATTTTTAATGAATTAGATATGTGATGGCTGTCAAAACTTTTCATTATATGTAATATTGAATCTTGTACAAATTATTAAATACATCAAGTTACTCACCACACTTGCATAAATATACTTCTTTATTTCCTTCTTCTCCTTTTCTATCGAAGGAGAGTTTGAAGTCAATAACTTAAAATATTATCACACTATTTTTTGTTTTTTTTATAATATTTAATATTTTTTAAAAATTATTAAAAGTATAATTTCATCTTTAATATATTTCTTTTATGTAAATTAATTTATTAAGAAAAATATTAGTAATTTTTAAAATTGATAATAAATATGTCATAAAAACAACTTAAAAGTGGTATGAAAAGAGGCCCATCCTTACTAATATTGTAAGTTCTAGCATTGTGATTTAAAAAAAAATACAGTACGCTAGATCTCTTTATTTCTTTTTTATGTTTCCTTCGTATTTTTTTCCTAAATTTTATAATTTTCATATAAAAACGATAATTATATTAATCTTAAGTTTTATTAACATGAATTCTTTATTAATTATATTATTTAATTTAATATTTATATTTTAAAAAATATAATTATATTAATCTTAAGTTTTATTAACATGAATTATTATATTATAATTTATTTTAATTTCTCTACGAGTATGCGCTACTTGATCTCTACCAAAAAGTAATAAAACAGCAAAATAGTAAACAAAATCCCATCACTTACTCATGAAATAACTTATAATTTCTATTTTTAACTGTATCTAGGACAAACGACGACATAGAAGAAATCATTGTTTATTTAGTGGCAGCTTTTCTAGGTGAAGGGTTATATATTGCCTTTAATAAACGTGAAACAAACTTGAAAAAATAGATTGTTGGGAAATAGACTACCACGATTACTTTAACAATGTTTTTGAAGGCAAAATAATTAACTAGCTAGCACATAACATGTGTGTTTCGTTGTTACTTAATTCAGAGTCTTTGTTCATTTATATATGGTCAAGTAAGCTTGGCCTGATCATCTATGGTGCAGTATACACACACCTATAATGATATTCACACTATATTGTGGAAATGGTCAAAGTGAATAGGTAGTCAAGGATATTTCCAAAACGGCAGCTTTCTATGAAGTACCAAAAAACATCTCACATCACATTGATTTATTTTTAATACCTATTGATAATGTTGTCTTGTATACTTGTAATATAGAAAGCTTCATCCATCTACCTTAAAACAATTAATTAACATTAATGATTTTTTATTTATTTCATAAATTAATCTATATCAAGATAAAAGGAATATAGTTCTACCTTTTTTCAAATAATATCCGCATATATATACATAAATACCTTAAGATTTATTTTCTTTAAATAAAAATATTACTTAATTTTTAAATTAAAAAATATGTTAGTTAGTTATTTTACTTATAATAAAGATGTTCATTAATCATTTTACTTATAAAAAATACAACTTTTAATAATATTAATAAATTTTTTATTGATAAATTTTTTAAAGAAAATTTAAATAAACTATTTCATCATTATTAAAATTTAAATGTTTATTAGTAAAATTTCATCATAAATTATTTCCCATATAAGAAATGTTTATTATTAAAATTAAAATTTGTTTGATAAGAAAAGCTATTTTATCATTTAAAATATAAAGAATTTTAAAAACAAAAATAATAATATTATTTAAATTTGTATTTATTTTTATAACAAAATCACTTATTATGATATTAGTTAAATTATTTTTAAAAATAAAAAAATAATTTATTTTTTAGATAATTTTATTACATATCGTGACATAAGCTATTCGAGCTAAAAAAATAAAAAGAAAGATCAAATTTAGTAATTTTAGCATTTATCAACATAGTACATACTAAACCAATGTATAATAATGATGTATAAATTTATAAGCACGTGACATATTATATAACATGTTAAATATTATCTAAAAAAATAAATAATTTTAATATATATATACAAATATAAAAAGTATGTAAAATATTAGCATTTCTCAACCAATGTGGAGAAAGTATATATTAGTTGTCGCCTATTGTTAACATGGTGTTCAAGTCATAGAGTATAAAGATAATTACAATGATAATAATTATTGAAAAACACACATGTCTACTAACACTCATCAGTTATTTTTACACATCAACAGACACAATTAAGTTAATATTTTATTTTTTTGAAAAGAAAAAAAAAATCATAAAAAGAGAATTACCTTTAAACAATTGGATACGGTGATAACAACAAAAAGGAAAGACGCAGCTAAGTTCATGAACCTAGACTCCTCCCTTCCTCTATATAAATCGCTCCAACTCTGCTTCCTATTAAAAGTGCAACAAAACACACACCATACTCATCCTTCAATCGTCAATCAAAATTCAAAACCAAAAAAAAAAAAAAAAATGCCTACTTCTTCTATAATTGTGGTCTCCAAATGCACAATTAAACCAGACCAAAAATCATTCATCAAATCTCTAAAGCTCTCTGTTTCAGACCTCCCTATGCTCTCTTGTCAATACATCCAAAAGGGTGTCCTTTTCAATTCCCCTCCTTACTCTATAAACGACCTCGTTTCACTTCTCAAACACTCTCTTTCCAATACTCTCTCCCACTTTCCTGCCCTGGCCGGCCGTCTTGAAACAGACACCGTTGGTCATGTTCACATAGTCTGCAATGATGCCGGAGTAGACTTCATTCATGCTAAGGCCAAGCACCTCACTATCGACGGCATTCTCTCTCCTGTCCATGTACCAAATTGTTTCCATGAGTTCTTCACTTTCGACAAGACATTGAGCTACTCTGGCCATTGCAAACCCTTGGCTGCCGTCCAAGTTACAGAGCTTAACGACGGCGTTTTCATTGGTTGCAGTATCAACCACGCCGTCACCGACGGCACTTCCTTGTGGCATTTCTTTAACACTTTCGCTGAGATTTGCAAAGGAGCTAAGAAAATATCCAACTCGCCGAACTTTTCTCGAGACACGGTTTTCAACTCTCCGGCTGTTCTCAGGTTCCCTTCCGGAGGACCTACGGTTACATTTTCTGGCGAGGAGCCTCTGTGCGAACGGATTTTCCACTTCAGCAGAGAAGCAATTCAGAAATTGAAGCTTAGAGCCAATAGTAGCTTTAATTCCAAAGTTATGCATAACGGCATCGTCTCTTACGATACAGAGATTTTTGGTAAGCAATCAAATGACAGCTGGAAAACAATTGAAAACGGCGCGAAAATAGTGTCGCTTTTCGATAATCTGTTAAAGAAGTCGAACGACCACAAGAACAAAACGACAGCAGAGATATCGTCGTTTCAGTCACTGTGCGCTCAACTATGGCGCTCGGTGACGCGTGCGAGAAACTTGGATGAGAATAAAACAACGACATTCCGAATGGCTGTAAATTGCAGGCACAGAGTGGAGCCGAAAATGGAGTCGTACTATTTCGGAAATGCAATTCAGAGCATCCCGACTTATGCTCAAGTTGGGGAACTCCTAACAAGGGACTTAGGATGGTGCGCTGATATGCTGCACAAGAACGTAGTGGCGCACGACGATACTATAGTGAGACGGGGAGTAGAGGATTGGGAAAAATCGCCGAGATTGTTTCCACTCGGAAACTCTGACGGTGCATCGATCACTATGGGGAGTTCACCGAGATTTCCGATGTACAACAACGATTTCGGATGGGGAAAGCCGGTGGCTGTTCGGAGCGGTAAAGCGAACAAATTTGATGGGAAGATCTCCGCCTTTCCAGGTCGAGTTGGAGATGGGAGTATTGATTTAGAGGTGGTTTTGGCACCCGAAACGATGGTGGGTCTGGAGACCGATTCGGAATTCATGCAATATATTTCCGAAATTGCTTAGAACGATAAGCTACATCAAGATATTAATCATGAATATCGGGGCTTTACGTTTAACGACTAAACCGGTCAAAATGTCGGAGTACTATTGATGACCCAAAAAGCGGCGTTTTCGGCCGTTTTGTTGCTGGGGCGTGGTAGTTGTTTTGGGTGCTAGTCTAGGCTATATTTGCATCATTCACTTTCCACGTGTTAAACCAAAAAAAAAAAAAAAACACACGTTTCTATAGTTGTGTTTGGATGTATTTGCTTGATACTTGTGTATAAAGTAATAAAACTATGCTTTAGGGGTTCGTTTATCTTCTCGCATTCCATTAGTATTGGTGAGGCTCTGTTTCTTTTTTCTTTTTCTTAAAAAAAAAAACACTGGAAATGAAAAATTGCATGATTCATGAAAAAAAATGGTGGTACAATCCGAAACAAATCATGATATTGGAGAATCTGTTTTGAGGAATTAGATAATGTGTGAATGGCTGCCACTGACTCTGTTTTGTTCTCTTTCTTAAATTATAGAAAGGGGGGATTCTAGTATTGATCCGCCCATTTTAGATTTTTGGCCAGAGGATAGAAACTTTATATGGCCGATATTCACTTATGTACTGCCTCCACAAGATAGAGACCTTCTAAATTGGAAAGTGGAGCCCCCCAAATTGAATGACTTGAACCATCCAACCAAGTGCATCTCAGAGATGCTCATTAATAGGCTATTTGTCAATGACGAACATGTTTTTTTTTAACACAACCTAATAACATGCATCAATATAAATTCATATAATAAATTGATTTTGTTTTAATAAGTTGTTATATAATGAATTCATGTATGTCAAATTTTTAAATTTACTTTTAATCAATAACTCATTTAAATCAAAACAATTTCATATAACATTACTCTTATTCAGACATTTGTTTATACTTTGTGGTGACTAGATGATTTACCTTTATATATTTTTCCTCTTTTGAGTATAAAATATGGGATTTGAGATTTAAATCTTGAAGTTTTGATAATAATAAAAAAGAATCATAATCTTTGAGGGGAAAAAAAATAGTGGGTCGGTGACAAGGCCGGGTCTACCCGGGACATGAGGGGCATCAGTCTCTTTCTATCTCTTGATAAAAAAAAATAAAAAAAATATTATATCTAAAAACTATATATAAATTACTTGAAAAACTGTGTTCTCAATTTTAATTTTTAGATTTTTAACACTAAAAAAATTTAATATAAATTTAAATATATTTAGGTTTAATAAAATACATTTAACAATATTTTTAAATGATAATTAAGTAATTACCGAAAGCAAATAGCAATATTATCAAGAGACGATTTTAAATCCAGTCGGTGGGTGTTCTTAGCAGCAGAAAATAATAATAAAACAAGAGTGGGTGGTGTGATTAAAGGGTGGCTACTCTCTTTCAGCCTTCGATGTTGGAGAACCGAATTCCCCAATCTCTGAATCTCTATGCTTTTTCAGAAACACAAATACTAATAAATACACACAATTCTATCGTTAATAAATGTGTGGTTATATATTTCTAAAAATTATTTCTTTATTTTGTAAGATGACATTGACACATGACATATGCTTATTGGTTTTAGTATGAATTTGAGTATATTTAGCACTCTTCTTCCAGCAATTAATTAACATCTAGAAATTCAATAATTCAATGTCTTTAAAAAAAGATTTAGGATTAGATGTCTCAGACCTTAGGATTACACTTACACCTGATGAATATGACATTAGAGATAAACTTTATGTTAAAACCAATCACATTAAAGAAAAATTTCATAAAGCTGCCAAAAAAATTGAATTTTGCAGTGTTGCAGATAATACTTGAAGTTGATTTAGGAATACCACCTGGCATAGAATGGTGGTATGACATTACCCATCGTAATAGAATTTGCATGTGCAAATTAAAAAACTGGGCTGTGGTGATGCACCTAGAAAATTACCACACATGTTTTGTTTAATCTTACAAGGCGGGTCATTCATACACTTGTTTTATTTAAAACTTTCTACTCGAGGGAACATTACACGTGCATGCACATCAGCAAAATAGACACTATGGCTTCTCCGGTGCCTTAGACAAAACGACACCGCTACATCCCATGAAAAGACTGCTAACTGACGTCTAAAGACTAAAACAATGAATGATGGCACTAAGAAGCAGTACTGACCATATACTTGGGTTCTGCCATCGATTACAAGCAATTCCCAGTCCCACGGGGACTTTTTTGAAGCCCAAATCAAGTTTATACACAAGGATTACCTTCTGAAAACAACCTACGTCGTCTGTAGTTAACTTCTGGAGAAGGAAAAATCTTTTTCATCAGCCACTGAATGGGACTGAGTAGTTGTGCTCTATTCTTGCGCCAAAACCAAATGGCAGCATTATATTGCTCGTTACGTATGGTTCGAGTGGCTGCTTTCCAGTCATACTTCTCCATTTCTTCCCTTGCAGCTTTGCCAATTGTTTCCCTTAGTTCATTGTTTTGCAACAGAGGCTTCAATTTGTTTAAGCAGTCTTCAAGGTCACCAGGGTTATAGAGAAAACCTGTTTTACCCTCTTGATCTGCAGGAATAATATCTGGGATTCCCCCAGCACGAACTCCCACAACAGGTATCCCTGATGACATAGCCTCCAAAACGACCAAGCCGAGTGTCTCCGATTCAGAAGGCATCACAAAAACATCACTACTGGCATATGCCTGGGAGAGCTCCTCCCCGCTTAACATCCCCGTAAAAACTGCAGGCATCCCAGAGAACATTTTCTCTAATTCCACCCTGAAAAAAGTGATAGGATTTATTGAAACGAAGATCAACTGATTTACATTTTTGTCGGATAAAATTGATTCAATTAGTATTTTGCTATAAAATGGCATGTCATGATAAATCATACTCTCACTTTTGACTTCACAAGATCAAAATTAAAATTGAAAGGAAATAAATAAAAGACCAAAGAACTCATTGAGATCATCGTTTCTGATCTTTTCTACTCCGAGGTTCCAGATAAATTTCACTTACTGGGGATCCCATGAGAGCCCAGAGGTGGCATCAGTGCGTCATATTCATGATTCCACTTAACATAAGAAAACTATCTCCTATAGATTGGGCCGTGACTACTTTATCAAGACATAAACTAAGTTTTTGCAGTTACCTGTATGGTCCATCACCAATAAAAGCAATCCGTGCTTCTGGAAGCCTATCCATTACACTATACTAAAACAATGGGTTGCACATGTGAGAAGCTGCAAACTCAAACAACCAAACCATGGAGAATATATTGACGATCATTACTAAGCACTACCTTTTGAGGAAATCCAAACTTTTTTCCACTCCAAGGCGTCCAACGTGAACTATCAATGGACTATCGGGTTCACCGTTACTGTTTGAAAGAGCAAAACAACATTAGATCAAGTCCTGAATTCATGGTATCAGATAAACATAAATGAGAAAAGGTCTGTCTTACCTCAATTTTAATCTCATTTCCTGAGAATGGAAACGAGGATGGAAGCTTTCATAATCAACACCCTTTTTCCAAAGACGAATTCTGTTGGCTGCATTTCATTTTTAAAAGAGCAAGTTATTATAAATTCTGCTGGACAAATACAGAGGCATGGCGTCAGTAATTGCAAGAAGGGTTTTGAGGGATGATTGATCAACTTGAGTGTCAACCTCCTCATGCCTTCCCCAATGGGAAGAAAAAGTAAAGGGAGGGGAAAAGTCAAACAAAAAGTTACATTAAAATAGTTTGATACACAGCTATAAAGCTACCTGCTGTCACTCTGGCTGCTTCAAGATCTTTCGCAATGGCAGCTGAAGGCACCAGCGTTAGATCAGCTCTTCTGTGCAGAAATTCTGATTTAAAAAGACAAATTGTTATCTCGTGCCCTGACATTTATCAATAAATGATATAAGAAAATGAACATCACATACTTATAACCAGCCACATGGGTTTCACCAGCCAACTAAAGGTGTATCTCGGAAGGTATCTGCAAATCCATACAAAATCTCAGCTCTATGCAGTAATCTAGATGATTTATCAAAACCATAATGTGACATTAGTTTGTGGAAATACAACTATTAACATTTTTGAAAAGTTTCTTTTCAACCATTCTAGAAGCAACAAGAGAAGTTGTGCATTTCCTACTTAATTAGGCAATAGTTTCATAAATAAAAAAATATTAACTCAATTGAAAGAATAAAACTTACACTGGTACATGAGTGTGATATGACATCACAATGGGCACATTTAATAACTTTGAAATAGCAAGAGCCCCAAAAACCTAAAACACAGCATTTCTTATCTCTTCGTTATTTTTTAACTCACAAGGCTTAACTACACAATTGGTCCCTAAACTTTGTCAATTCTGCTTTGATCCCTCAATTTTAATTGGGACCAATCGTGTAGTTAAACGCTTAAACCAACTCACAACATAAAGTTTCAACAAACTGAAGAACAGTAGATAGAATGAGGTACTTACCATTATCCCTGGTGATGATGCATGTATAATGTCAGGCTTAAATCTAGCAACCTCAGAAATTATTCTAGGACTGAGTGCAAGGGAAAGGGGCACCTTCTGATACAAGGGGCAGGGAAAGCTGGGTGAAAAGAAAGAAACAAGATGGAAGATAAATAAGCAGAAATTAAGACAAAAACTGAGTTTCAAAACTTGAATTACTAGCAAATTCTATCCATAACATAAAAGTAGATTAGAAAGTAGATATAGATACCTCCTGGATCCAATCAACTTTGCTCCATAAAATTCTTCGGGGACTCCTTCATGTGTTGTCACAACCATTACCTGAACCATAAATGAATAAGCTCATCTATCGATTTATATTGTGAAAACATTTATGAAATCAAAGGAAGCTTTTTTATTTCAAAAAAAAATTAATTGCCTTAACAAAGTCAAGATGAAATCTTTCACCAAGAACCAATAAGACAAACTGAACCAAATCTTATTAGCAACCCAAAAATCACTGAATCATATCTGTAATGGTAATCAGTTTGGCGATGCAAATTGTTATTTGAATATTAAAGACAGTTACATAAAGTATAACGGCCTGCTTCTACTAATTTACAGCATCAAATTCAAAAGGTACTATTATAAATGTCCAAATTGAAAAAATAACATTTGTACACAGAACTATACAAAAATTGTACCTCATCGCCCATTTCACGCAAGTATCTAATAAAATTCTGGAAACGATTTTTATATCCTGACACATATCTGCAAGGTAAAGGAAACAAATAGATTTCAATGAACAACCCATACACCAAATAAAGTTCCATTACGGGGCTATAATAACATTGCTTATTAAAAAAAAATTGATTTCATTCTATCATCAGACAATATCAAAAGTTAAGAGAAAGGTGTTCCTTACAATGAAAAGTTGGATCAGCCAATTTTAAGAACATGTCGCATCACCATCAAGAAAGGATGGATTACAGTAGTTCAGGGTTGATCAAAAGTCAAGTTATTATAAATTAAATTTAAAACCTTGAAAAAAACAGTACCCCAGTAAAACCAAAGTCATATCAATAATAAATGAAACATCAAGCAAAATCCAATTCCAATCCAAAAGCAGCTGGTATAATGTTGGGAGTTCGAACGAGTCTCACGTTTGATAAATATGGAAGGCAAAAAATATAGAGTGCAAATTAGATTTGTGATGGCCTGCTACTCCTAATAGGTTAACTTTTGGAAGCTCAAGCCCAACATATAACACCACTAAATTACTCTTGGAACGGCAACAGCGAAGGAGATATCACCAGCTTATGAATAAATTTTCAGAAAACAACTAAATTAGTCAGAGATTTATATTGATAATTTACTTCATTATAATCAATTTATCAAAAGCAATGAAATGAAGATAAACCAAGTGAAACAAAAAGCAAATCTTAAAGGGAAAACCTAAGGCTAAAAATTGCAACCATAGTGCTAAAGGAACTTCAGAAAACCATGTCACATTTTCATGAATTTGATAATATCCGCAGCAAAAGAAGAGAACAATTAAAAGAAGGAAGAAAAAAAATGAGATTCTCATGGTTGAAAATACAATGAGCTAAACGCCGCAAAACTCGTTGTTGAAAATAAGCAAATAAAGGGACTCACGCGAAAGGAGAAGGCTCGACAAACAGAGCAATACGGAGAGGTTTTGAATTGAAATCGGGATCAAGTAGAGGAGGATTATCTTCCTCTTCTTCAGGCCTAAGCGCCTCCGTTATGGTCATATTGACTACTTTAAGTCCAAGTTCCGTACAATGGCTGGCACCCCTCTTAGGCCTCTCAGAGAAGCAAAACCGAGCACTTGTGCAAAAAAATATTAATGGGTTTTGATATTGAGGAATGGGAAGAAGGTAAGCTGAGAAATACAGGACTTGAAAAGGAACAAGCTGAAGAAAAAGAAGATGATGAATTTGTTGTGGGTATGGAAAACGAGGGAGGAGAGAGAGAAGAGAGATAACGAGCAAGATTGAGTAGAAAAGAAATGCTAAGATAATCTAAATTTGCATTAATTTCTATAAATAATACATTTAACCTTCGTAAAAAAAACAAATAGGTTA
The DNA here is from genome assembly GCA_030763125.1 of Hippophae gyantsensis. Taxonomy (NCBI): domain Eukaryota; kingdom Viridiplantae; phylum Streptophyta; class Magnoliopsida; order Rosales; family Elaeagnaceae; genus Hippophae; species Hippophae gyantsensis. Next base: position 1,281,432 of record CM061034.1, on the reverse strand, counting down.
GGTTTTCTTATACTTTTAAAAAACATATATTTATTTAAATCATGAATATATATATATATATATATATTAAGTAATTAAATTTACATAAATTATATTATAATAAAATAGTTTTTTTTAAATATTTTTTATATTTTAAAAATTAAATAAATACATATTTTATTATAAGTAATATAAATTTAAATTTAAAGTATAAATTTAGGTTACATAAACATTCCTATTAACCATAATACAATATGGTAAGGAGAGAGAGTATGGAGTTTACGTGGGTTGGGATTTGCACAATTTTGTAATTGAGTATTTGAAAAATGAAAATTGAGATAGTTAGTTTGAAGGAATCCGAGTGACTATGAACAGACTTTAGAAAGGGATATTTTATTTTTATTGAGAATTTTGTTAAATACTCTGAGATTGGTGTCCCAAAAAAATTGGTAAATTTTACCTTATATATTATTAAAATATTTTATTTTAATATTATATTTTAAGTATTGATGTTTTTTATTTTTTAATAATAATAAAAAATATTCAAAATAAGTTTTTTAATAATTTTTTTAAATTTAATTGAAGTTGAAAAAATGATTTTTTTAGATGTTACGTTAGATACTTACTATTAAAGTTAACAAATAAGAATTATTAACTTTCTATCCTTATAATAATAAATAATATAAATAAGTATTAAAAAATTATAATATCTTAATAATTTTATAAGACATGATGATTATTCACGTGTAATTAGGATGAATTAAAAAATGGAAAACTTTATAATTTATGTTTATTAATTTTTTATTTTATAAATATTATAAGATTTATTATTTTTTAAGTATAAATAAATGGTGAAATAAATATTAATTTATTATATGTTATATTATAAATAATATAAATTTAAATTTATGTTACATAAACGTTACTATTGAACATAATATAATATGGTATGGAATGGAGAGAGTGTGTGGAGTTCATATAGGCTCGGATTTCAAAATGAAAATTGCATGGTTTGAAGGAATGTGAGCGACTATGAAGGACTTTAGAAGCGGATATTCCATTTTCATTGAGAATTTTGTTAAATACTTTGAGAGGAGATTGCTATACCAAAGAATCGGTACATTTTGTGTAATATATCATTAAAATATTTTATTTTAATACCATAATTTAAATATTAATATCTTTTTCATTATTTTTAAATAATAACCCAAATTATTGTATAAAATATTATTTTAGTCGAACCTTTTTCTTTGTTGGGAGATTAATTAGAATGAAAAAAATTGATTTTTTTACTAGAGATTGCGTGACACTTGTTAGCAAAAAAAATTTAAAAAAAATTGTAAATTTCTCATCTTTAAAAAAATGAATAATATAAATAAATATTAAAAATTATAACATTGTAATAATTTTATTGGATTTTTTAATAAATTAAAATATAAAAATCAATTATAATTTTTTTTAATATATTTGACGTATCTTAAAACAAACATCAATAAAATTTAAGAAATAAGAATGTTTTTACCAATAAAATTAAAAAGATATCATGTTTGATAATTGATAGAACAAGATAGTTTGTATATAGATAAAATAAAAATATTTATATCATCTAGATTCTAATAATAAAATAATAATTAAAATAAATACGTCGTAGGAATATTCTGAAACTATCCAAGATCTATAATTAAATTATTACAATAATAAAAAATAATATTTAATTATTAAAAAATTATTAAAAAATTTACAAAATTTATGTAAGTTATAGTTTTATTGTTATAATCGGTAAATTTTATTATTATTTGTAATGACTAATATTTTTAAATAATAACCAATACATTTTATATAAGTTATAGATTTATTATTATAGCATATTTATTGTTCATGTGATAATAGTAGTTTAAACACTACAATTTTGATTAACTTTGATGTCGAACATCTTTCTTGAAATAACAATAGTTTAGCAGATGTTTTTATAAGAAAATTAACACATTTAATTATTTGTGTTCTCGTAAGAATGAAACATCTTGATATTAAGATCAAAATAAAAGAAAAATAGATAAAAATCCTTTAAAAATAACTCAAGGTTTTATAGAGAATTCCATTTGGAGATGTGAATTAAACAAAAAGAATTTAACAATTCAAAACGACCATTAGAATCCAAAAACTCTAAAGAGAATTTTTATCATATATTCTTTTTGAGGAAGGTAAAACTTATGAAGAATAAATTATAAATAAGAAGGAAAAACTTAACATTTCAAAAGAGAGTAATATCTTTAAAAATGAAAAGGAATAACTCACTTAAACTGAAAAAGTAGAAAAAAAAACACTAGAAAAAATATTATGTGGTCTATAATAGTCCAAAATCAAGAATTTATAACAACTAGCTTGAAGTAAGCAAAGTTTTTATCGAATTTAATGGAATAACTTGTAAAACTCTCACTAATAGAATATAAGTTGAAGGTAGTTATGCTAACTACAAAGTACCAAACTAATAACTCTAGAAGATATAGTTAAAAATACTCTGTAACATTACAATAACAATTATCGCCACCAAACAGGTTAAAAACCTTAAGAAAGATAATACAATCACCAGTACTATTTAGAAAAACGTTTCTCGCAAAGACAATAAAAACAATACGACCACCAATATTATTCAAAAAACATCTCACATAAATACATTGGTTATTTAAGATGAAAATTCAAAGTAAAATTTTTAAGTAAACCATAATGGTTGAATCTCAATAACTTAACTAGAAAATCTATCTAAGAACATATCGAATATATGAAATTTTACACCATAAAAAAAGAATTTTCTAGAGGCAATAAATTTAAATTCTTGAAAGAACTTGTTCAATTTTTGTTAATAAAGCTTTCCATGTAGATTTAATCAATACCTATATCTTGAAATTAATTTATTTTCCTAAAACTTTTAAGAAAGTTATTAAGAACTTTAGAAAAAATATCAAAATAGGTAACAAGTTTATTAATCTTAGATTTTTAAGTTCACTTATAAACTAAAACGAAGAAAGTTGTATTAGCTTATATAATTTTATTAGATTAAGAATTTCTAACATTAATATAGAAATTTCAAAACTAGTAGCGCTTATAGAAAATGAATTCAATATAGATGTATTATATATACTAAGAGGACATATATTAAGTCAAATTTATCATAAACTCAAAAAAATTGATATTTTTTCTAAAATCAAAATATATTATTCGATTAGTAAAGTCATAATCATTTACCATAACAATATAACCCTCATTGATGAAGATAGCAAGAAAATCAATAAGTTTGAGACAAACTTTAACAATAATAACCTAAAAATTTATCAAGAAATAACAAAAATATTTTATTTTTAACCAAGAAAACCACTAAAGACAATAAATTTATTTATATCATTAGAGATCGAGAAAATAAAGATATTTTGTCATCTATGTCATTAAAAAAATTATCATTAAAAACGACAGAGAAAGAAAGGTGTAGATTCCACATCTTCATTCAATAGGTCATGCTAAGGAAATCACAAACTTAGATTCAAAAGATAAAAGCAAAAATTTAGGTGAATTATTAAAATAGATATAAAAGAGTGATTTCTTATCTTGTCCTATAAAAGGAACTTATATTTCCATTAGTTTGACCGAGTTAAAAAAAGTGCAATCTCTATATTCTAAAAAATTATTCACCTAACACTTATGTATCTAAAAACTACGAGCGGTTAAGAATATATTAAAAATTTTTATTTGATTTTAAAAATTGTATTAATTATTAATTTTATGAGTAAAATACAATCACTCTTTTTTAATTTTCGATTAAGTCTAATTTGTACACCATACAATGTACAAATGCGAAAACTTTATCATTACTAAGAAAATATTAAGATTTAAGCAAGTTGATGTATATCATGTGTAATAAAAAAAGATAAATAACAAAAGAAAAAACGGTGGTGAACACATTAAATTTAAACATGAAATTATAATTCTAAATCAATTAATGATTTTAAATGATTAAGTATTAAACACAACTCTACTTGAAAATAAATATAAGAAAAATACAAAACTAAAATAATATTTTAATAAAAATTTAATATTTGTCTTTAAATAATAATATGTAAGAAACAATAACTAACATCCTAAAATAGTTAGCTATAATTTAGTATTAGAACTATAGCAAGAAAAAAATATTATTTGATGATATAACGTAGTTAACTAATTAATGACATAAGTAAATATATTTTAAACGTTAAGGATATCATTAATATTTTTATTTTTATAATTTATCGTTTTGAATTAAATTGTATTTTTAAAAATATAATATTTTTATATATCTTTTATGAAAATAAGGTATAATTGTTAGCCAATCCAACGATAAAGTGTTAATAAAAACTATATGGAGTCGTTACGGGGGTTTCACATATTCGAAAATTTAGAGAAAGAAAAAATTTATATATATTAACAATTTTATTGGATATTTTCTCCAAAGATTATTCGTTCACGGTTTATGTATGTGGGTCACACGCTAATAATGGAGTATTTATATTTGAAAAATTGTAATTTTAAATAATAAGATATAATGTTAATAATAAATATAATTATATTTAGTTAAAAATTATTATATTAATTATGATATATAATATTGATTTTTAAATTTTATTGGAATTTAATGCAGAGGTGTCCGTGAGTGATTACTTATTATTTACATAATTAACTTAGGATTAAGTGTATGTTTAATTATTAAATTTTATCTAAGTTTACATTTAGATTTTTAAATTTTTTTCAACAATTTAATTTCTAATTTTTTTTAAAATTTTATACTGAAGTTTTAAACTTTATTTTATTTTTAAATTAAAAATATTAAGTTGATAATTGATTAAGAATACAAATAAAAATTAAGTGCAGAAATTAAAAGCTATAAATATTGTATTATTAAAAAAAATTAAAAAAATTAAATATATATTTGAATAAAATTGAAAGAATGATTATACAATTAACTTATAATGGGATCTTAGAGGTATGCTTCTCCTTTCCGATCTGGATTGGATTACACAAATTGCCACATGCTCTTCAATTTTGAGAGCGACAGCAAACAGAGTATGGCCGACGACTGCGCCAGTGCCAGTGCCACAATGGCATGAGTCCAAATTTCCAATTTCTATAAAGTCTATTAAAGAATATCGAAGCTGTGACTTCCAGGGCCAAGTGAAACTGGCCGGGTAAAAATCAACATTTAGAAATAATAATTATTTTAATAAAACATATATTTATGTTGTTTTTTAATAACTACATTTTATTAAAATGTGAAAATGATTCTGTTATTAATAATTTAATTAATATTTTGAGATTTAGTTTCAAATTTAAATTACGAGAAAGGTTTTTATCTAAGAAAATTTTACTGCTAATTTTTTTAAAATTATAATAGAGATGTTAATTTATGTAATTAAAATTCTTACGAATGATACTAGTTTTTTTAGTTTGAGTGTTCAAATACTTATTTTACTACCTCAAAATTTACATATATATTTCATATTTAAAGTAAATTATTTATCTTTTAAAAAATAAAGGGATTATCATAGCCACCTTTAGTCACGAGGGTGATACGTCCATGGCTAAGAGGTTCAATGTCATGCTTAAAAATATATGAGTATAAATTGTATTAAAAAAATTAAATTATATTATTATTGATCTCAAAACTCTGACCTAATAAAATTTAAAACATTTAATTTAATCTTTAATTTTTTTAAATTTCTCATATATAATTTTAAGGTTTTGAATGGTGTAACTTACTTGTTTAGTTTTTAAAACTTTATAAATTGATTTTTAAATATTTACCCCACATATATAATTAAGAGTTAAGTAATACAATTTAAAATTTATGGTAAAAAATTTGTGTAATAAATTATATCTTTTAAAAATTTATAAGTTTATAAATGAATTTGTTAAAAATTTGAAAATAATAAAGTAGTTAAACAAAAAAAAAAACAAGAGTTTGGAATTTAGAGATGGAGTGAATTTATCTTTTTTATTTTTATATAATAATGCTCACGTTTGAAAACATTTTTGTTTGTATATTTTTATATATTTGTGCTCTATATAACAGGATAAAAAAAAGATATCATATGAATTTTATGAGTATTTTTTTCCTTTAATTATGGTAGAAAGAGTAATTAAAAGATGCATCAAAATTTTCACTTTTCTTTTCCTAGTTATTATCCAAAAAACCATAACCAAACATTTACTATAGCAATGCTTGTATTGTTCTTGTGGAAAATAAAATAAAAAAGAGAGGATATATTTATCTCTATCCTCATGTTCATTTATTTTAGTATAGAGAATTAGCAATATTTATTTATTTGTTTATTTTTTTAATAATTATAGTTTTATACACATGATTGATATTCAAACCTAAACATTTTATACTCTTAAATTAAACTATATATCGTTCAATCAACTTTACGGATCCAGCAAAAATAGTTTATTAGGATTGAGATAATTTTTCACATCTATTTTATAAATGAAAAATAAAATAAAATAATAAATAAAAAAGAGTTAGAGTCTATGGTGTCAGTCTTTGGGTCCAAGTCATATTTAAATCTCTATATAGGCCCATTAGAGAATCCAAGTATGGGCCTCGTTCACTTTATCTATCTCTTAGGGATGAGAAATCTATTCAAGTCTATTGTGATTGTGCTAGCCTCTATATAAGCCCATTAGAGAGTCCAAGCATGGGCCTCGTTCACTTTATCTCTTCTTCTTCTAGGGATGAGAAATCCACTTCAAGTCTATTGTAATTGTGCTAGCTGTTCATGTCTCATCTCTATATTGGCCCATTAGAGAGTCGTCTTCTTCTTCTTCTTTGATTCTAACTATTCTATGCATATTTTTTTTCTTTCTTTTAGAAAATCTTCAACAATTTTTTATTTTTTATATTTTAAAATTTAAAAGAGTAGTTTTTTATCATATTTTTTTTATAAATTTTAATTATTATTATATAAAAATGTAAAAAGTTAAATTGATTCATATTTATTATCTAAATAAAATGTATTATTGGTTCTTGAATTTTAACTAAAATTATAATTAATTTTTCAATCTTTGAAATATATGATTTCGTCTAAAATATTTAAAACTTCGTAAATAATTTTTTAAAATTTTAAATTATATAATTTAATTCTTAAAATTATATATATATATATATATATATATATTCAATTTAATTATTAAAATAGATATTTATGAATCAAAAAATTAAGATTTATAAGTAAGTTTATAAAATTTTTAAAACTAAATTTGATTTAAAAATTTAAAATATATATATATATATAATTTTAAAATGTTAAGAAGTTATATTTTTAAAATTATATATAAATTTAATTAAAATTTAATCATCAATTATTCACTTTTAATATATTATCTAATAGCCATAAGGGAAGATAACTAGCTCTATATCAAGACAAGTGGCTCTGCAGCCAAATAAATGCTTTTTCTTCTCGAAAGTACGGTCTCAGTTCACAAACGAAAAAAAAAAGCTACTTTAAGCCATTGCGGAAGAAGCGGAGGTTAGAAGTGTCAGTTTGGCAATTAGAATGTCTGTTTAGATAAAAATATAATTATTTGATGTAAAAAGTAAATTTTAATCAATTATTAATTATTTAATAATTAATTCAATCACTTGTCTTAAAAATTAAAATAATTTTTAAAAGAAATGTCATTTTTCATAACTCAATTCACGCACTCAAGTTTGTTTGGATGTTTAGAAAGTCTAATACGTACCGCAGTTCATGAAATAGGTTCTTGATGCTTAGGAAGCTTCCTAGAAAACAATTTTAATATTTATAATTTAAATATTATAGAAACTTTTTATTATTAATAATATCATTCTTTTATAGAAAAAGGGAGGAAAAGTTATACCTTAACTATTAAAATTTTTCATTTTAGTCAATTATTTTTTAATTGGTGTAATGTTAATCTTTTAACTATTTTAATAAAATGTACAAAAATCTTAAAATTATCAATTTATATATAAAATCTTATTATTTTAAAAAAATGTACAAATTAATCATAATTTAATTATTGATAATTTTTTTTATTAAAAAGTGACACGTGATTGTAGTTTAAGAAGTATTTTTGAATTTTTTTTTTTAAAAACCACCCCATCCCCTCACCTTCAAACTTAAAAATTAATAATCCCACCTTCAATTATAAAAAAATTACCTCTCACTCCAAGCAGTTCTCTCAGATAAACTATAATCCCCAAACCTGTAAAAATGTTATTATATCATTTGACATTATTCAATTAGGTTTGCGGTTGGGAAGATAAAAAAATTAGCTTAAGCATGATGATTTTTGGTTTTGGGTTTTGGAATGAATGGGGTTGATTTTTTTTTTTAATTTACAATTTCAAAAATATTTCTTAAAAATATGTTCATAATTATGTACATTTTTTAAAAAAGAAAAAAAATAGTTAATTTAGGATTAATGTGTATGTTTTTCAAAATAATAATGTTTTAGTGTATCATTTGATAACTATATACTTTTACATATTTTGATTGAAATTTATCGGAACTCAGCTAATATTGAGACGTGAAAACTATTTCACATTATAACCGAGAGCCGAGAGCCGAGAGGTATAGATGGGCATTAATGGAAATATTCATTACTCTATTAAAGAATAATATATAGTTTATGTTTTCCTTGCTTTCTTCTCCGACATGACTAAGTCAATTTTGGGCACCCGCCAGCTATTAAAGGAGCTAAATTGAGATCCTTTGATGGGGTTTAAAGTTGTGGTCTTGTAAAGTAGAGCGAGAATTGCTATAGTCAACCATTCTGTATCGTATAATTTGTTATTCAAAAGTCAAAAGAAAAACATTCTTATGCAAAGCAACACAGAAAACCATACTAAACCTAAAATACTATACAAATTGATGTGATAAACTGAATCTACTACCAAATGCAAAAAGAAGCAAACCAAAGGCAGAGAGTAGTAAGCTATGATACTTGTGTTTTTCATATTTCGTAAAATACATGTATTCAAGTGATATGATATAAATATAGTTATAAATAATCAGATATTTTAACTTTGTGTAAATTAAAAAAAAATAACATTAATGTATCTGATACTATTCAAAAATCTACTATTCTTGTTGTTCTAAAATAATATGAAAAACATAGTTAATAAACTTACCAAATGATGCCATAGGCATCTCTACCAATGGGTCGATCGAATGGGGAGCACATACTTGTTAGAGACCTCAAAAAAGTCGCCATAAACATTATACTGCACGTATCGACCACCATGAGTGAGTAGCCCTTTGACTTTGCTGTCATTTGAAGAAGCAGAGCTTGAGTCATCCCCTTTTTTGTGCACTTATAGTATTATTAGGCCAAATTTACCAAAAAAAAAAAAGGGGGCTTGAATTTGAGTCAGATTTACATTTTTCAAAGTTATTATATTGTACTATTTTCGTCTGATTATTATTATGTGTAAAGATACAACTTGAGTAAAAACAAACCATTGTTACTGTAAATTATTGTCTTGTCACTACACTATTAAGACTATCATAAATTGCTAATGCCTTACCTCAAGTTGTATGTTGACACACAACAGTGGTTGGAGGCAGACTCATGTGAATTTTCATGCGACTATAACCATAATTCATCTATTGTTCATTTGTTCTAGTGATTTTTCCAGATTTTAGTAACTTTTCTATGACTTTGTCGAAATTAATTAGATTAAAATTGTATATGTACTGTACAAAACAATACAATGTAGCGATTTTTGTAAAAAATTGCATTTAGTTACAAAATTCTTATTATTTTGGGTAAAAACACACACTCTAATAGTAATATTAAGAACCATTAACTAAGAAATGTTCTAGTTAAAATATGTGTATTATTTATATGATATTAAAATATTTTATTTTTATTAAAGTTGATCATACGTGTCTATATGATAAATTCGACAATGATATTTATGAAAACTTAAGGAAAAAAAAATTATAATTATATATAAAAATGATAAATTAAGAATAAATTATATTATTTTAATAATTTTTATTGATATATTATTATTTTTATCAAGTTATTAAACACTATTAAAATACTAATTTTTAACATAAAAAATTAACAGTTAATATAAAAAAAATCTCAAAATATTTGATTTTTAATATTTGTTAGTTGTCATTATTTTATTAATTTTTAATTTTTATTAAAAATGTATATTTAGATAACTTGTATTATAGTATTTTTTTAAATATTTCATATTAAATATTATTTTTATTATTATTAAAGGCTCTTATTTTATTGAGTTTTTATTAATTGATAAATAATAATAATATTTTAAATAAAAAATTATTAAAATAAAATAATTTATCATTTTTTTAACCTAACTAATGGAATAATATCCTCAAAAATATAACATATTATTTTATAATAAAAATAAATAAATAAATTTAATTTAACGTTATTAAAATGTTTTTTTGAATGGTTACATAATATTTAAAAGTCAATAAGTCAAGTCTCTTTGGTCAGCGGAACTCGTGGTTCTCAGGAAATGAGCTTAAAAGTCTTAATTCGTTTCGGTCGCTTAATAATTAATTATGCATATGCGTATACATATCGAACGTGATTTCCTTTTGTCAAATAAACAAATACGACTTTGGGGAAGGAATTAAATGAAAGTAAAATATATATGGAAAAATTATAAGGTTGATGCGTCACTTTAAACTAATAATAATTTAAAAACATAAATTTAAATGTGCAACCGATAAGAAAATTAAATTATTTTTAAATCTTTTTATAATTAATCTTATAATGAGTATATAAAGTTTTTTTTAGATGTTTTAAACATCATGGGTTTCACGTGGGGATTAATTTAAAACTATTAAGATGATGACATTAGTAACTTTTGTTAAAAAAAAAAAATTTGTTCAAAAAAGCTAATTTGCTTAGTACCTCCTTCGAGACTTCGGGTTTTAAAGCATTTTCTTTGAAAACAAAGACAGCCTGGTATAGCATGAACTCAATAATCGGATTCTAATCTTTAAAAAATAAAAAAATCAAATAAACTTTAATATCATTAACATTTAATAATATTATCACAATATAAATTATTAAAATCTTAATAATAATAGTATGGATAATTTTATTTAAAATAATGAGTGTAATAAGTATTAAAAATTAAATAAATATTTAATATATTTTTATTATATAAAAATCAACACCCTTACCAATATTAATAAGTAAATAACTTAAAAGAACCGACATATTGACAAATTATAATGTTGCGAGTTTTAGCATCACTTGAAAAGTTATTTATAATTTGTTCACTCAATTTTACATAACTAACCGAAATTAAATTTAACCAATTTGATGGAAATTGATTAATTTTTATTTAAATTATTGATACACACATGATGATGAATAAGTGTTTATATTTTTGGTAATTAAAACACAAAAATTACATAATTGATCAAATTATTAAAAAAAAAATTGTATAAGTATTACATATGTGACACTTTGAAAAACAATTTGGAAACAAATTGATATAATTAAAATGTTGAAGAAAAAAATTATCCAACTAAAAAGTTGTGACAAAATTAATATATTTGAAAATGTTTAAATTAATAACCTATTTTTATTTTTATTATATAGTAACTACTCAAAATACTCATAAATTTGAGAATATAATAAACATTATATAAGAAAGATTTCGGACAAATTAGCTACAAGAACGAAGAATCACCATATTTCTTCCGGCTCTCCTCATATTTCTTTCTATTTTGGCAATTTTTTCTTCTATGCCTTCTAAATTTTAGCCACTAGAAGGATAGCTCTCTCTGGATAAATTTTTCTTATTTTATATCATTGAATAAAATCAATCGTTACTTATATTCTTTTCATTTAGATATAGATATAAGTTAACATTTTTTGTAGGTATATATTTTTATAGTGCTATTTTATGACATGTTTTTGTTATACTTTTTACACCCTTTTTTTATAATCTAATTTTAAATGGTACTTTGGAATCATGAATAAAATTAGTTAAATACATTGATGTAGTAATCTCATCAAATAAAAAATGATTAAATATTATAAATACTAATACCAAGATGAACCAAAAAATATTGTTAAGATAATACATTTATCCATTGTAATTTATTTTTCTATTTTATCAAAATTAACTACCAAAATAAAATAATAAATAAAAGAAACCCAAATTTAGTTATGTTTTCAAGATACTATTAAGTGTGAAAACCAGTTCTCTCTTCATTAGTATATTTATTTTCAAATAATTCCAGCCTAATAAATACTGCTTCTGACCAATTCAAATTGCCTCTTATTCTCTCAAACTCCCCTTCTTCTTCTTCTTCTTCTTCTCCTTCTTCCTTTGAACCTCTGGACTTGTCTCTGCTTCATATGTGGATTGGTTAAATATAAATACAGTGTGATCTATATGCATAAACCTTAATGTCGAGAAAGGGTAGAAGGGTAAGTTTCAGTCCCGAGGTAAGCGACAAACCTATCGTTGAAGTTGGAAGGCGAATTAAGAAGAATGAAATACAGAGTTGGAGTCTGCCTATTAAAGATTCGGCTGCAATTTCAGGAATTAAAGTTATTATAAGTGGTCTTAAGACTAAGATGGGCAACGGTATATGCAGTTTCGTTTACTCAAACAGATCATCATCATCCAAGTCTAAGGTTTCGTCTTCCATTAACTCCAATTTGACGAAGTCACGTTCCTTATCAGATGACTCTCATCGGGCTCAAGCTTTAGAAGATTGCATCCTTTTCTTGAATAATAATTCTTCTTCTTCTTCTTCTTCTTCAATTTTGAAGAGAACTAATTCTGTTTCTTCTAATTCTTGCTAGAATTTTATTTTGTGTAGTTTTAGTGTAAATGGAAGGAATTTTCACAAAAACTCTGCCTCTCTTATCTCCTAATAATTCTATAAAAAGTTCATGCTTATATTAGTTGTATTTTTTGCATTTCATTTATTTTTGTTTCGAACTTTAGGTTCTATTTTATTTTTACAAAAACTAATCATTTTAATTTTTCTTAATGTTAGGTTTTCTAATATCTCATTCCTCTAAAAATTGTGTATCATCTACCGATTTTTATAAAAAGTTCAAACTTATCAAAGATTGAAATTAATATTTTATTTATATTACTCAAAAACAATTACAAAAATGCTACCAAAACATTACATTACTCCTCTATGACAGATAACATTACTCCTCCATTTACAAATGCTACCAAAACATTTGACATTCTTTACGGTACAAACGGCAGAGTTGTTGCAAGGAAATCATTGTAAATTACAGGCTTTAAAAACAAAAGACAAACATTAGTGCAATTTTAAAAATAAAATCAATCTGATTAATAAGAAATATAAATAACAACTCCTATTAAATGCTTAATTGTTACTTTCTTTAGGAATCCATTTGCTAAAAAGCATATCAAACCAGATTATGTTTGCAGTTATTCAACATGAAATCATTAATCACCAAAACATTTGGCATTTCTTCTAAAATTTTCTTGGTTTGAATTCAACCCTCTTTTGCTCATTAAAAAAAATTAAAAATCAATTCAACCCTCTTTTAACTAATGTTTGTTTGAAAAAAAGAAAATAAAAAAATTCTGCCTGGATCTTGGAGACATGGGCCATTCTAATTTATCAGCATAAGTAATCTCGAAATTGGGAATTGATACACTTATGTTATCCTATTAGAGGTTCAGTAATTATATTTTTAAACTGTTACGTTAGTAATTATGTTATTCTATTACATTAATGATATAATAATATTTTTATTTAAAAATTGATATCATTATAATATAAACATTTAATTATTATTGATATCAATTTAATATTTATATTTAAAAAATTAGTACATTTTCATCGTCTCTATTTAAATAATTTATATCATTAATTTTAATACATAATCGTATCAAAGGGATCCTAATTTTTAAATAGAAGTATTAATACGGATAACACAAGAGTACCAAACTTTAGTTGGAAAGTTAGTACTCTTGAATAGATAAATAAATTCATAATTTTGATGATTCTACTCTTTTCTGTACTTACTTATTTCTTTTATTTTCTTAGCATTTCTCTCACCATTAAATAACAATAAAAATAATATTATTTAAATTTATAACAATAAAAATAATATCTTAATAAAATTAAAAGATATTCAAGAATAAATAAAATCAAAATGATTATAATTTAATTTAAATAACATAAAATGATGTAATTAACTTTTTTTAATAATAAAAATAAATTAGATAAATATAAAATATGTTATTTTTATAATTATAAATATTAATTTTTTTTTTTATTTTCTCTATTAACTTTGATTTAATTAAGAAAACAAAAACAATAAAAGTCACGGTCGGGAACCCAAAGGAGTGCTAGTCAATAAACATCTCAAGATGGTATTTGATTAATTTACGTATAATACCAGTCCTGATGGCAACATTACAACTTACAATAATGTTATAAATCCTGTATTCATATGCTCTTTAATGATCATCAAATGTTCCGTGAAAAATAGGAGTAGTTGGTAATATCAGTTACAACCAACCATACTATAAGTTATCAATTTCATAGAATTCAATATTACATTGAATTTAGTTGAGTCATTGAGTGGGTGGGACAGTATCATGGACTCTAAGAACGAACATTATTTTCAAATATATATATATATTATATATATAATATAAAACAAACACCAACTATAATCATTTGAACTTCCATCATACAATAATCGAAAATAATTAATTCCAAATTTCTAAAACCCATTTGCGAAAAAAGTACTATCAAATTGTAAGATAGATCAATAATCCAATGAAAAGCTTTTCAAGCTCTATGATGTCCTGGCTGAAGGCTTTTTATTCATTCATTCATTCATTTCGAGAGCTCTACTAATTATAAAAAGGAGCTACCGGTGCCTGTACAGGATCCAAGCTCTGATACGTTCCTGGACTATGATTTATGCTTTTACAGCCTAGAGACTGTTTAATTGAATTGAAATCAATGTATTATCTTAATTTCAACCGAAAAATTGGTAGTTTTGATGACAAGCATTTACTTTACCTGACAGTAGAGAAGAAGACTTCTAACTTTCCCACCTTCTCTAAGTACATGAGTTAAAATGGTTAGACCCTGCACAAAAAATAAATAAATACAGTAGAACATGTTTCAAAATCATGGCTCATCATATTCAATTCTTAAAGCATATTAAACAAGAAATTGACAGAATGGGTAAAAGAAGAAATATGCAGAAAAGGAAATAGAGAGTGATGGCACCCTAATGAAAACAATCAATGCATTTGTCAATTTCTTGTCACCCTAATGGTGGTAATATAATTATCTAAAATTATGATTATATAACAGGACAAAAGCACTTACTGCTAGTATGAGTTGGGATTGAACAAATTCATGTACGTCATGGAGGCCAGTAACTGTATATTAAGTATCAAGCATTAACAACCTGAGCAAATAAAAACCAATTATGTAAGAAATATATGGAGTGGCAATTGAAGAGAGTTAATGTTGCATACCATCAGAAGCACCATCACAGACAACAAGATCAATCTTGCAACCATCAAAATGTCCGATAGCCTGTAAAAGGGGAGGGAAAAGGGAAAAGAAAAAATTAAATCATATATAATAAGCCAGAAAAGTAGAAACAATAAAAGTAGAACCAAAAATACACTAAATTTTGATATTGTGTCGAAACCTACCGATGTGACAAGTATACTTCCAATCTCCTTATAAATCGTTATCATAGTATTTATGTAACACTTATGAATAGATTGCTAGTACATTTGTCACACTTATAAGTGGTAGATTTTGGTAAAACGTGAAAGTCTCGCGATAGCTTTGTTAGTTGCTCCTATCAAACTGTGCTAGCATCTTTCTTATCCCAATAACTAAAAAAGAGAAATTGAAGACAAAATTTCAAACTTTATCATTAGAATAGTCATCGTTGTACCTGAAAAGCTAAGAGAGTGAGACTTAGTAAAAGAGTTGATATAATATACCTACACATGTTACACATTGTTTAAGAAATTAAGTGATTATGTGTTTTCAAAGAATAAAAACTCTCTAAATAACATGTGTTTTAGAGTTTTTCTTTATAAGAAACTGTCAAATCATGGTCCTACTTAAACAACTTCAAAAATATTATCACCCAATCAAAGAACAACTTGATAACCAAACTGAACATTATAGTTCCCATAAGAGGAATGATGTCAAACCAAGTAATACATGCAACTAGGTTTAAAAGACATATTTAAGATAATTTATGTCTTTAAGCGACTAAACATATATCATGCACAAAATTTATATTCCAAGTCATAGTATCAAATTAATAAAATCGAGAAAACCCAAAAGTCATCCCAAATATATCCACTAGTATCAAAACCAATCTCTTATATATTAATTCTGTTATTTTTTAATTTTTATAAATTTAGTCTAAAATTTAACACAAACATGAAATTGGACTTGAAAAAAAATATATTTTAGTCCTTTATCTATTAACTAAGTTAATACAAGTATGTTATTTTTACAAAAAAAAAAAATTTTAAAAAATACATTCTAAGAAGGTAATAGACTTATTTCATCCCATTTTTTCATATGCGATCTTTTGTAAATATAACAAATTTATTTTTTTAAAGTATATTTTTGTTAAATACAATAAAAATTTTAATCTTAAAAAAATAAAAAATATATAAAATTTATAAAAAAATAAAAAATAAAATGAGATTAAAGTATGAAAATTAAAAAAAATAATTACTTATGTATCAATATGTTAAGAAAGTGGTTCAAAAGCTAAATCAAATCATAAAGCACAAAAAGTTTTTTCGCTTTGATTACTTGTAATATGAAAAGTTGGATTTGGAAATTGCTAAACGTTTTAAGATTTAGACGTTTGGTAAGCCACAATTCATGACTAATTGGTAGTATTATGGCTTTTGATATATGCAAGAGGCTTATATGTTCCTACTAGAAGAGAGCAACACAGAAAAATGGCTTGCTGTAAAAAGGACTGAAGCACCCACCTAGATGAAGAAAAATTATAATATGATTTATATGTGTATGTGGTAATCTACAATTAAAAATAAAGAATATTAATTCGCCAAATCACTTAAAAAATTGTGTTCTTGTTTCTTATTGATTTTTACACTTTTGTTACTCTGGTTGATTTCTGGTTCTGTTGTAACTAACATAATAGTAATGCTTCTTAACATAATAGTAAATGTGAAAGCAGTCAATATACATTAATGATACTTTAAATAAAAGTTAATTAATACATTAATATCTTAAATATCTCATATTATTAAAAAAAATTGTTTTGATACCCTGATATCCTTTCTATCCTTTTTTTAATAGTAATCCCTGAAATGTCATTTTAACTTTTTAGTGAAGAATTTTTTTTTATAAAATTAACTAGAGCTTAAAAAATAATTTTTTTATTAAAGATTGAGTTCAACACTTCCTACTAAAAGTTAAGAAAATAAAAATTATTTAATTTTTACCTTTGAAAAGTAAATAATATAAATAAATATTAAAAACCATGATATTCCAACTATTTTAATTGAGACACGATAAATTTTTCATGACTAACTGAAAATAACAACGATAAACATACTTTTAATGAATAATTAATTAAAAATATTTATATTAATAATGATATCAGGGAAAAAAATCTAAAAATTAACAAATTTTCACTCTTAACTATAGTTAATTGTCAAAAAGAAAAAAAAATCCTTCATAAAAATACCAAAAGAGTATTTTGAATAAAAAAATTAATTACTATTAAAAAAGATTAAAAAAATGTATAAATACTAAATTGAGATAATAAAACGAAATCTTTTAATAACATAAAACATTTAAAATACCATATTAATTGGAGTAGGACAACCTGCACGTAACCATGCTTCTTATACGCAGGTAACTGCTACTTGTCAGTTTACAAACTGGGATTTTGATTAAAATTTACAATTAAAATCAATTTACAATTTCTTTTCATGTACTTCAACTTTTAGACCCTTTCATCACCAAAAGAACAAAAAAACATTACTCTAGCTGAAGAAGTTGTTACAATCAATCAAATCGCATCAATCAGTTAGAGTAACAACGAAGCTGAAGTTCAATCAATCTAATTGCATCAAACACAATGAATTTGATAAATAAAAGCCAAAGACACAACAAGAGTCGTAGAATAAATTAACACAAGATGGAAGATAAATAACTTTGGAGTCCCTGATGCAATGAAGAATATAAAATCCTAAAAGAGAAGCTCCCAGGAATTTCTTTGACCCTAAAGCTTCTAAAATATATTTAGAAATTTAGTTCTTAGCTTCGCTAACAGTTGGAACACTTGTTGGCTTTGCGTCTTCTGCCTTTTCATGTTCTTTGTTTAGCATCTGAAAACAAATTAGAAACTAAACTTAGCCTCTGAGAACTCATTACAAACAAACCAAGTTTACCGACAATTTCAATGAACCTTCTATATCCTGCCCAAAGTAACAAACCTCTACAAATCATTACAAGATTACACACAAATAAAAAGAAAATGCCAGTAATTACAAATATAAAAAGAAAATAGTTTTTTCCCAAGGGATAAATTTATGGAAAAAATGCCAGTGGATTGGAATTCTTCAATTACACTAGCTATTCACTCTTAGACAGAAAGGGAGCAAATTGGTTACTTAAACAGCCAACATATTATCTAAGGTAAATGATGTTTCCCCCTCCCTCTCCACCATCGGTTTTCCTTTGGCAAAAAGAAAATAATGGTTAATTGGTGCAAGGCTTGACGGCATAACATAAGTAGGTAAGCAATAGTTAATTTCCCATGAGCTAAAACAAAGAAAAAGAAGATAATGATGCATCAGAATCAATTTCTTTTTTTTTCTCTTTTTTCTTTTTTGTTAAACTACTGATGCTTCTCTTAAATAGACGAGATGGATGAGTCAGAGGGGGGCGATACCTTATTATTGATCAAGTTGTGCAGCGCAATGACACTACGGATGAGAGAAGAAAGATATGTAACCAGCATCATGTCATTTGTTTTCACTGCACAAGACAAAATGAATAATCGCATTGACCCATCAAAATTACAAGAAACAAACATATAAACTAATTTCTGCAACCAAAAAATTTAAAAAAAACCTGCAAATGCCTTTATTAACTCGTTCACATTGAGATTTGGAAGCAGATTGAACACGTCCTGAATTTTTGATATTGTAAGATACACAGTTGAAAAGCTTAAGTAGAGGTAGGATGGTAACACATAAAGCAATAGAGCATTACATCTAACAGGTTTGACAAGACTTTAATTTTCTTTTCTTTTTTTTCTTTTTTAGGGTTAACATACAAAATTTTGGCAGAATACTCCCTTTGGGGTGTGATCAGAGGGCAAATCTAGGCTCTCCTTTGAATTAGCAAAAGGATACATACAAATTACAAGTGAAGGATTACCTGCAGATGGTAAAGTATCTCATGGTTTAATGGAAGTTTCCCATCAATAACAAGATCTAGATAACCACGAATCTCTCTTAGGCGTGCATCTAAACCCTTAAGAGCTGTAAGCTTTGCAGTAACCTATACAAAAGACAAGGTAATTCTGTTAATTTAGATAAATCTAGTTTAGAAATTGTTATAAAATCCATGAAATGGAGTGGGAAGCATATAGCTATTCAGGAATATCTCTTAAGAAATAAGTCCCTCTAACAACTGCATAAAAAGAGATCAAAATGAAGAACGAACCTCGGTAGCAAGTGTACTAATGGTTGTATCTTTCACATCCCTTAGTAAATGTTCCACTCCTATTGGATTTATAGAACATAAATATAATTCAATAAATCCAAAGTCACTAAAAAATATTTCCAGAGAAAATTTCAATCTGCACTTAAATTCTTAAAAGAGTCAGAGTGCTAAAGAGAAGGTAACTTCTCCTCAACACAGCATACCTATCTCTTCAACCTCGTGAGCAGCAATTTCTGAAGGAACGTGAACAAAAATCTTTTGGCTTTTTTGGGTAGCATTCTGTAATCAATAAGCAAAATAAACAGATTAAGTTCCCGATAACCTAGGAATAATTCTCCCAGTTGATCCAATGATATCATCAGCATAATGCATCTGATTAATCAAACAAAGCTCACAATGTGATAAAATGGGAAGTCACTATTACCTCTTTCACTTCCTCAACATCGCAGTAGGCCTTGGTAGGAATTCCCAGCTCTTTGGGTTGGACATCAATAATTACCAAGACAGGATTTGGGACATAGCTACGTAATGCCAAAGGAAATTGATCAAGAAAACAAGCTGTCAATAAATATAAAGATAAATTCAAGTGCATGGACGCAATAAATCATATATCCCACAACCAAGGGTATAAGAATGACGAGCAGCACATAAAGGAAATGAAGCTCCACAACAACATGATCATTAACAAGCACAAAGGCCTAGCTAAATTGAGCATTATGTTTTAGAAAGTAATTAAAAAAACATTAAACCGAAAAGCAGCAATACAACAAAGATACATGCAAATATCAAATTAAGATATATTTTAATCTAAAAAGCAATACAAAGTCTTACTTATGGAATAGACTGTGAATATCAAGATCATTCTCCCGTAGTTTCGGCCCGGTGCTATACCAGCCTACAACGTGCTCCTTGGCTGATCCATAAAGTAGAAATCAATAAACAGTAGTAAATAGGCATTTCAAATGAAAATGTTGAACAATGATCATTACTGGCAATCAGAAGAAACTAAAATACCATTTATTCTCTTGAACATTGAAAACATTGACTCGTGATAGTTGTGGTCAAGAAACCAGATGCTAGGGTCTTTGTCATCTTCTTCAAAGGGTACTGAAATTTCAAAAGCACGTAAGATAATGTATGTTACACTGAATCCGTAATGATTTCCTTTTTTTTAATGATGCAAGATAATATTAACAAACAGTAACTTTAAGAGAAGACAATATCGACAAATGAACTACTGGATGCATTCATAAACCTATAAGAGTAGTTGAAGATGATGTCCAAGTTCGAGGGCTTAGGATTTGAGCCTTTGGGTCTACATCCGGAGCCTAATCTGTGCTCTGAGCCTCAACGTGCCCTCAAAGTTGCTAAAATTAAGCTTACTCTTAAACCCAAAATTCAATAAGCAATTTAATGCAAGGGGACCAAGAACTCTAAATGGGAATCGAAAATGCAAAGAAGAAGAATTTAACAAATCACATTCAGAAATATATAACCGCAATCACAACTAAAAAAAAAACTAAGCCGAAAGTATCATTATTTGTACTAAGATCTAAAAACTAGAAGGCTTGCCTCCAAAAATTAAAAACCCTAGTGAAGCCTTAAGTGAGGATCAAATCTAATTCCCATATTCAAAAATTGAAGATTATAGGGCTCCATTCCAGATAATAAAAAGAGCTGTAAAAACACAAAATATAAATCTAGTATATAATTGTAAAAAATTGGGATTCAAAAATGCAAAGGAATAATAGGTCCTGAAAGAGAAGTAAAGCAAAAATATATAAAAAAAAGAAGAAGAGGGAAGTGATATTAAAGAAGAATAAGACCTGCATAACTATTTGAGACATCAACGACGCCTTTGAAGGTGCTACCGAGAAGAACACCGACGACTCGCTTGCGAGTGTCCTTGGCAACGCGATTGTAGTTGTCGACGATGCTAAGGAGCACGAGAGGATGTACTATCACCTTCTCTATGGGCGTAGATGATATCTGCTGCGTCTTGATCACATCCATCTTCTTTCTCTCTTTTTTCGATTTAAGCTCTGCAAACCCTTGCTCTCTCACTCAGTCTCTTTCGTGCCCAGAAAAACAACTTCGATTACCCAACGAAAAGAAGAACTATCGTATTTTACCAGTTTGCCACCCACTTATCTTATTTTCTAATTTCCTACCTTTCTTTATTTTATTTTTTCCAATCTATTATAAGGCTTAAAAACGATAATCTTCCATGGACTTCTTTTCTTCTTTTCTTTTTAACATGTAAATATCACGATTTAATCACGAATATTTATATTTTAATATTTAAAAAAAAATTAAAAAAAATAACATAATACTTAACTAAACCATTTAAAATATTAGGAGAATTGTTGTACTATTATTTCATATTTTAAATTTATTTTTTTATTAAAAATAAAAGCGAAAATCTGAACAGATTGTTTCATCGTTTTTCAAAATCGGTTAAATTTCGTCTTTTAGCCGGTTAAAAACACCGATTTTGTATGCAGGAGGGCAACATTAATGCTTCAATTCTTAGACATCGAATATGATTCACTTTGCCCTTAGTCAGAATTCATGAAGCATTTCAGAGAATTCAAGCTTCATTTACAGAAATAATGTGAGATATAGCTTAATTTAATTATGTTCTCGACCACCAATCAAATCAAATCAAAGATGTACTTTAGGGTTTTAGAAATAATAAATTGATTTTCAGCAACATTTTATTTTATTTTATTTTCGTGTAACATGTCTCTCTCAGTTCTGATGCCCCGTTTTTTTTTTATTGGAACGTGATTAGACAACAAATCCCATTAAAGTCACCTTTAAAGCCAACACCTAACTTTTTTATCAATCAGATATATTATACAACCATATCTCCCCCCACCTTTTTTTTTTTTTTTTTTTTTTTAAGAAAACATCTTTGAATACATCTATACCCTTTAATATCAATTCTTTATTATAAATCTAACTATATTATTAAATTAAATAAAATCTAATCAATCAATAAATATGAATTTATCTATTTATTAGAGATTTAATTTTTTCCCAACTAGATTTAATTTATCCAAATCAATCATCTAAAAACACTCTTTAGTACGAATCAAACACTAGACCTTATTCATCAAATTCATAGAGTGAAGCCAACTCGAGTACATGTGATTCTCAACCATAACCACCTTGACAACTAATAAAAAAACAACAGTTTCCACAACCTGGAAAAAAAGCAAACAAGATATATAGACAAAAGAAAAATCTATCTAAAATTTGAAATTACAATAAAATTCAAGATTAACCTATTAATTAAAATTATGAATATTTTATTTATCTCTAAGTGTAAAACCACACTCATAATCTAGTAAATAAATATTTATATAATAATTTCAAGACTAATAATAAATAAATATCTAAATTTTATTGTCACTAAAATAAATATTTTGGGGCATTATGAAAAAACAATAGAAAATCACACCCAAAAAAAAAAACTTTATATATAGATTACATATATATATACTATGACATTTGTTTTTTGTTTTCTTTTTGTTTGTTGGAAGGAACTCGACCATCTGTTCCAGCAAGCATAGCATACTTGTCCTTCCTGGTCAAATTGGTACACTCAAATCCCAAAGTCCCAGCCAATACCCTTTGAATATAATTTGCAACTTCAATTGGTGATTTGCCTCCTTTGCAAGTGAGCTCTGTAGGAAGTTGATTTAAAAAGGTGATCTCATAAGTAGGCATAGGATTCATGAACACAAAATAAGGGTCCAACAATTTGTAACCTCTTGTTGTGGTTCCATAAAACACACTTTGCTTAGTGTTAATAGCAACTGGTACTATTCTATCAGTAAGCTCAGCAAACAGAGCACTAAATCTCAATAAAAATGCCTCTCTACAAGTTGTTCCTTCTGGGCAAATAACTAAATCACCCTCTTCAAGTAATCTCTTAATATTTGCAGCATCTTTTTCTCTTTCTCTTGATAAAGCCACAGCTTTAATTGGAGAAATTAGCTCAGTGAATTTGCTAATGCTATATGTAACACAGCTAATTTTTCTTCCAAGTGCAACAGCTGTAACAACTGGGTCTAAAACTGTTCTGTGATTACAAATAAAGAGGACTCCACTTTGGCCTTTCTTTGGTGGAGGTGGGGGAGTGCCCTTAACTATGAGTTTAATGCCCAATAGCTTGTAGTTGTAGAAAGCAATTCTTTCGGGTAAAGGGATGTTTAGGTAGACCCTAAGAATTGAGAGAACTAATCCAATAGGTAACCATAACAAAGTTAAGAGGGCTATTAATGGGGTGGGTCTTTGTACTATGCGACCATCATGAAATATTACTGAACTTAATAGCTTGTTTCTTGATTGTGGCTTACATCTGCTCTTCGGGATCATGTAACCTTCCTGCAAATAAATAAGGTGATCATGTCTAATTTTCACTAGTTATTTATATTATTTAAACATATTTCAATTTTCAATTTTTTCGAAAATAATGTTATTTAGTAATTAATCTGGTTTTGAAGATATTAAAAAAAAAGTTATAATTTTATTTTTATTTTTGTGATTTAAGAGGAAATGAAATGAAAAAAAGAAGAAGAAGCCAAATTTATTACCAAACAAGTATGTGTTTTTAAATGAATTAGAAAATCGAAACTAGTTTTAGATACAACAAAAAAAAATAATTGCGTATACTAATATTTTTCAAGACTTCATATTTGAGATTAGCTACTTGTATAATTTTCATGACACTTTTGTCTTTTGTGTTTGTTACTAAATATAGTCGTAAATAAACCTTTTTTAGGTACTTGAGGTTAAACTCAATTAAGATGAATACTACGACTCATATATAAATATTATTATTGTTTCACATTTATGTATTTTCAGAATAAATTAATATTATTTATGAAAATACAAACTTTAAATTTCCAAAACAATTTAGTACTCAAATAATTTTAAAAACAAAAACTTTGGTCACCAATAAAACTACCCTTTACCAAATGAGGCATATATAGCTAGTTAATGAAGTAGCTCGATCCAAGTAATGGAAAAAGAAAAAGGTGGACCAAATGACATGAAAAAAGTTATTACTTTTTGCTGTAAACGACAAACGTATGCTTATATATCTGTGATCTGTTGTACTTCTCCTTCTATGTGAGTAAATGCCATTAATTTGTGTTTCCAAATATTGAAAAAGGATTTCAAAGTCATGTTATGTAATTGAAGTCAATTTTTTCAGTTGAAACGATAATTATTCATTTTAAATGTATGAATGTATAGGTTAAAAACCTAAAAACAACACAAACGTGGGCAAAATTCTAATAATAAGAACTATAATTAATTGGAGTGGTTCTAGACTTAAAACGGTAGGTGAACACGTAGCTTTTCTTTCGACATAAAAACCATTTGACGGTTTTCATGACAATTTAATAAACAAGGTGGTGGACCA
Source organism: Hippophae gyantsensis (assembly GCA_030763125.1). Lineage (NCBI taxonomy): Eukaryota > Viridiplantae > Streptophyta > Magnoliopsida > Rosales > Elaeagnaceae > Hippophae > Hippophae gyantsensis. Next base: position 1,256,244 of record CM061034.1, on the reverse strand, counting down.
TTTCAGTATTTATTGATTTTTTTACTATGCTTATTATATAAATTGGAGACACCGGAGATAAAATTGAATTAAGAACTCTCAAGAAGTGGAAAATATTTATCAATAATTAAATATATAAAATCAAATTAACTTTGTAAAACAAATTATTATTTTATATAATTTTTTATGATTAGATGATATATTTTTATTATTAAAAATAATCTAATTTATTATTTCACGTTTAATTATAACTATTAAGCGATGCTCAACTTCATCAAATTAGATATTTTTTATCAAATTAGATATTTTTTATTATGTTATTTTACGTAGTTTCAAAAATGGAAAATATATGGATAACATTTTAATCATTTTTTAGTTATATAATCCTTCTCTGTTGAGCCCTCAAACAGAGATGTTCTTAACACCCCCCCAATCAATTAAAACAATTCTAAAGGTCATATTAGAAAGAACAAAAATCTCTATATTCATAACATACATTGTATAATTTTCCAAACAAACTAAGAAAATAAAAATAAGACAATGAATGATGAAATTAAATATATATAAGTATATATATATATAAGTAGTACCTTGCAAATTGACATGAAATCAAGGTCAGTCTCTCTATCTCCAAGACCCAAATCTGGAGGGCTTGTACCAAATTCCTTAAGAAGAGCATCTCTCTTGTCAACTCCAACAAGAACACCTGGTTTCTTAACAAACCCAGTTGCTAATTTTCCAGATTCTGTGACTTGTAATTCAGTCCCAATAACCTTATCAACCCCTAAGAAATTAATTGCAAAATGTTCCACCATAATTCTGGGACTCGCAGTGATTATATATCTCTTCCCAAAAGAATTGAACACTCTCCAAGTTTCTGGATGAACATCTTCAGCATAAAACTTAGGTAGAACAGATCTTGAAACAATTTCAATGTCTTTAATTCTCAACCCAGAAAAGGAAATAAAAATTAAGGTCTTAATTGCTAAGGCCTCTGATATAAATAAGTAGGTGAAATATATGAATGGAACTGAAGCTAAAAGGACGAGTCCTCTTAAAAGACTACCAGCTTCTAGAGCAACTAGCATGTAGTAAGGAAAAGCACTTGAGGACACTAGTAGAGTCCCGTCAAGGTCTGAAGCCACTGTCTGGCTTGACCGTCCCTCGGCGCTACATTTCGAAATCGGATTAAATCGACGGTGAGCCCTCATTATCCAAGAAGAAGAAGAAGAAGAAGAATGGAGTAAGAGAGCTTTAGGTATCTATTGTGTTGCAAAGAGACAGAGGAAGGGTTTTTAAAAGGAGAGACATATTGTCATTTCTTTTCCTTATTTTATTACATTATATTTATAAATATTTTGGGGGAAAAATAAGGTGGTCATGTGTGGAATCATAAACTCTTATATGAGTAATTACTTATTATTCATGAACAGATAGTCCAAGTAAATAGCATACTATAATTATGAAAGAGTTTCAAAAGTGAGTCTATTTTTTTTTTCTTTTTTACACTTTTGAATTTATTTTTTAAAATTATTATTACTCTAGAACAACACACGTACATTGATTCGTGATCTGTATATAATTCAAATGAAATATGTTATATATAAATTGCAATTAATTTTAAGTATTTATATTATCACAAAAATAACTTATTAATAATAAATTTATCCAATTATATCAATACTAAATTATAATTAATATTATAAATAATATAAAAATTATTAAGATAATAGTATTACTATTAATAAATATTTCTTGAAAATAGGAAGGTGGTGTTATAATAATATAACTCAAGAATAATGATAATAGCATATATTTGTTTATGTATTTATATATTAATACGAGTATAATATGTTGAAATATATGTGTATTTAATATATTTTATAATTAAAATTAGAAGTCATGGCAAAGAATTTTTCATGATGTGCAAATAAGGGCAGTTGTGAGGGGTGATCCGAGTGGTTGGGAATGGTAACCACAATTGTATAACATTGAATTAGCCTCCTTTTTTAGTTCTTAGCCGCCGACCAAGTGTCAACCGCTCATTAAAGCTCAACTTTTTAGTTATTACATTCTTTTTTAAATATTTTTTCATGATATCGATATAATTTTTTTATTATTATTAAAATAAAAATATATAAAATATTTATTTTTATTTTAATATTAATTATATGTTAATATTATAATGATAATAATAATTTAATTCATGTCAATGTGTCTACTTTTTTTTATGCATTATATTCAATATTATAAGTTTACAAAAATATTTGCTTTTTTTTTTGCTAAGACTATATGTTTATAAAAAGAGCAAAGTTAAATATCAGATAATAATTTTAATTAATGTGGTATTTTATTATTAATATAGATATTAATTTAAGGTATTTAATTATTAAAAATAAAATTTATTTAAAAATAAAATGTTGATAAATTTATGATAAATAAGTTAAACTTTATCTCAACTCACCGTAAAAATACATTTTTATTATAAAAATTCAATTTTATTTGTTTTTACCTTTAAACCAAACCATCATGGTATTTTTTTTATAAAATATATTTGTCTAATGGATAAAACATAAATATAAATATAGGTGTAGGGAGGGAGAATTATAAATTATTTTTGTACCAGCTAAATATCGTATAATAATTATATAAAAAGAAACTAAACAAAAATTAATAATGTTCGCACTTTTTTAAATTCTTTTACAGATTTGCATTTTTTAAATTATTATTAATCTGGCGCAAAATATCAACGTTGGTATAGAATTAATGTATCATTTTTTTTTTCAGTGTTAAGAATAAGGGTGTGTCTAAATCAAATCAAATTGGAAAATTGGATTGAATTGAACGATTTTATAAATCAAACGATTTAGTTTGATTTGTATTAATTAAAATCATTTTTAAATGGTTCGGTCTGATTTGTATTAATTTTTAAACTGGACGAACCGAACCGGACTGGTTCAATAATGTATTAAAATTTTCATATTATTTCTCATTAAAAGTGTCAAAAAACTGAACCAAATTGAAAACTGGATTGAATTAAACAATTTTATAAATTAAACAGTCCAATCCAATTTGTATTAATTAAAATCATTTAAAACAGTCTGGTCCGATCCAAGTAATATAAACGGTCTTATCCGGTTAATTTTTTTCTCTATAAAACCATACCGATGGACACCTATTAACGAGGGATGAAAATAACAACGTTGTATACATTTCAATATCAAAATATAGTATTCATATTTTTAAGTTCAATTATCGTAAAAATATTGATAATTTTGTTAAAATATTAATAAAATATAGTTATTACTAAAATATCAATTAAATAACTTTTTTTTTTACTAAATATCTTGAATATTGTGGATATTTTCATTAAAATTTTGTTAAAATATTATTAAAATATCAAACAAAATAATCATTAATTTATTTTTCTCTTTTCTCTTTTTATTTTTGAGTAATCATTTCAACTCAATTTTTCTCACTTTTATAGTACATAATATATTATCTTTTTTTTAACATGTTTGATATAAGTATTTTAAAAATAAATAATTAATGAAATTTATTTTAATACTATATATATATATATATATATATATATATATATATATATATTTATAGTAGTTACAATTAGATATTATATTTAATTATTTTAAACATTTTAAGTACTTATTCTACAATATTTAACAAAAAAAATATTTTATTATATAATATTTTAAATAATTAATTAACTTAGTTATTAATATAAATATTTTATGTATTTAAAAATACATATATTAAATAAAAATTAATTGAAAATATAAATACTTGATTTTTTTATGTTTTATAAAAAAATCATATCTTTGTTAGAGTTTTTATAGTTTCTATGACTTTTTTTCAAAAATTTTATGGATAATTAATATTTTTGTAAAAATTATGACTCAACGTCTTCACCTATATCCACATTTTAAACCTTAAGTGTGGTTAGGAGTAAGACTTTAATTAAATATTTATTTGGATGTGGTTATTATAAGTGATTTCAAAATAAATGATTTTAAAATAAATTGTTTAATCAAAAAATGATTTTAAGATCAACATCAAAATATTTGGGATGAAAATGTTAAAGATATTTTTGAGTGATATTCTGATAGTTATTTTAAGATTCGAATATATAATCAAAACTAATTATCTCAAAAATGTAAATAATGATTCTTAAATTTTTAAAATTATTCTCTTAAAGATTAACAAGCACCTTTTAAAGCATTGTAATCTATTTAATAACATATATTTTCAATTAAAAAGAGAACAATTCTAAATGTAAAATATATATATTAAATTTATGTGTTAAAAACAAATTAAAAGATAAAATTATATTATTATAATTTAAAAAATAAGAGATAATTTAAGGTGATATTGATATCTTAGAGATACTCCAATTAATTTATTGATATTTTATACATCTCATATTATTAAAAAGTTTCGTTTTAATATCACAATTTTAAGTATTAGTATCATTTCTATTATTTTTGAATAGTAATTAATTTTTTGACCTTTTAGTTAATGATTTTTTTTCTTTTTTGAAATTAACTAAAGCTCAAAAATAATTTTTTTTGCTAGATCTTGGGTCAATATTTCCTTCTAAAAGACAAAAAAAAAACAACTTCTTTCTTTTAAAAAAAATAAAATAAATATTTACTAAAAAATCATAACAATTTCATAATTTTATTAATGTATCATAAAAATATTTTTCATGATTAAATAAGGATAAATTTAAAATCACAAAAACGTTACAATTTTTGCATATTATTTTTTTATAAAAAATTTATCATATAAAATTCATTAATTTATTAGTATTAAGTATCGAAATATAACCTTTAGAGGAAAAAATGTAAAAATTTAATTAAGTATAAATAAATCATAAAATCACATTTATAGTGTATATTCTTAATAGATAAAAGAGATAATTTGTATTAATAATATTATTAAAAAAAGAAAAAAAATTCTAGAAAGTAATTTTGTTTTATTTTTTCAGCTATAGTTAATTCTAAAATAAAAATTCAATATGATATTTTGAAAAAAAAAATTGATTATTATTTAAAAAAGATAGAAAATATATTAATATTTAAATTAAAGTATTAAAATAATTTTTTTAAATAATTATTAATATATTAAATGAATTACTCGTAACGGATCTGTTTAACGCTTTAAAGAAGATATTACTCTTAATAATACATTAGGATTGTCTGTCCCAAAAAATAATATACATCTGGATACACAATGTGAACATGACAAAGGAAAAACAAAATATAAATATAAATTATTGAAATATAGTATATCACAAAAAATATTTGCAAGTGCAGGAGAAATATTTAAAATATTACCAATTTAAATACTTGAAATAAATTAATTATAAAAAATTATTAGAAATAAAAACAAAAAAAAAATAAAAAAAGGAGAAATCAAGAAGAGACCTATTAATAAAAAAAGTAATGAAAAAGAGGCAAATATAAATATAGAATGACTTATTTGACTATGGAAAGATTATTACATAAGTTGTTATATATTTGTTTTTTCATTTTACAAATTAAATGCAAGCTTCTTCAGTTTATAAATATCATGAATTAACCATTCTCAAGATATTAACCTCAAAGCAAAGTAAAACTCATGCTATTTATATTTTTTATCTTTTATATATATAAGTAAATAATAAATTTTAATAGTTCATTTTATATACCAAAATCACATTTATATCATTTAAAAAAAATTAATGGTAATAAAAGTTTATAATAAAGTAATCATGTTTTGTTTCTCTCTTCTTTTTTTTTTAAAAAAAAAATTATTTTTTTATTCCAATAAATATTAAAATATTCTTATAATAAATATATTTCTTATAAATAGTTATTTTTAATATTTTTTCTGTATTGAATTTATTATTATTCTTTATTAAAAAATTAAATACTTTATCGAGAAAAAAAATCTTACTGTAAAAAATTCAAGAAAAAAATAAATAAGAAAAAAAAACTCATATTAAATAAAATTAAATATCAACACATATGATAATTTACCTCCCATCGAGATGTAGTGGGTTTTAGATGAGATGGGTTATGTTCCAATCATAAAATCTGTGAAGAGTATAGAGAGATAAGAAGAAAGAATGATTTAATGTTGTATTGGTGTGTCTTAGAATGTACATGGAGAACTCTATTTATAGAGTTGTAACAAGTGTAGTACAAATGTAGTACAAGTGTAGTACAAGTGAAATAGTAAGTGTAGTACAAGTGAAATAGTACAAGTGAAATAGTGGAAGTGTAGTACAAGTGAAATAGTGGAAGTGTAGTACAAGTGAAATAGTGGAAGTGTAGTACAAGTGAAATAGTGGAAGTGTAGTACAAGTGAAATAGTGGAAGTGTAGTACAAGTGAAATAAATATAACTTAACATCCCCCCTCAAACTCAAGGAGGAAGAGAAACAATCAACTTGAGTTTGGAAACTAATTCTTGAAATCTGCCTGGTAGATGAGATTTGGTGAAGATATCAGCTGTTTGATCTGTGGAGGATATTGATTTGAGACAAACAGTATCTTGAAGAACATGTTGACGAACAAAATGACAATCAATCTCGATATGTTTTGTTCGTTCATGAAATACATTATTGTGAGCAATCTGAATAGCACTCTGATTGTCATAATATAGGATAGTTGCATTTGATTGGAGAACACCCATATCAGCAAGTAACCAACGGAGCCAAAGAAGTTCTTGAGTGGTGTCAGCAAGAGCACGATATTCACCAGTCTTTGGATCGAGAAGTGAGGATTGTTTCTTACTTCGCCAAGATATGAGAGAGAGTTTCAAGAAAGAAACAATATCCGGTAGTAGAACGACGATCGGTTGGGTCACCGCCCAATCAAAGATCGAGTAGGGGGAAAGAAGAAGATTAGAATTGTAGGAGAAGTGAAGGCCGTGAAACATGGCGCCTTTGATATAGTAGAGAATGCAAAGAACCGCAGCATAATGGGTAGATCGTGGAGCGGACATGAATTGACTAACGGATGAACAAAGATAGGCAATGTCGTGACGAGCGATCGTGAGATAAACAAGACCGCTACTAGTTGTCTGTATAATGTGGCATCTGAGAGAATAGTACCATCTAATGGAGTAAGTTTGACATTGGTTTCTAGAGGTGTTGATGCAGTTTTACAATCAGTAAGGCCAGCCCGATTAAGAATATCAGAAGAGTACTTTGCTTGAGAGAGATAATATCCTTGAGAATCAGATGAGATTTCTAGGCCCAAGAAGTAGTGGAGACGACCAAGGTCTTTCATTTCAAATTGATGGCTCAGAAACTGCTTGAGATCAATAATTCCATTAGAGTCATTTCTGTTATGATCATATCATCTACATAAAGGAGTAGAAGTGTTACACCAAATGTGGGAGTCTTAGAATAAAGAGACCGGAGTCATAAGAACTGGAAGTGAAACCAAAGTCAGTAAGTGTAGAGCTGAATTTGGCAAACCAAGCCCGAGGAGCTTGTTTGAGGCCATAGAGAGCACGACGAAGTCTGCATACTTGATGAGGTGAATGAGTGTATGCAGGAGGAGGTTTCATATAAACTTCCTCAGTTATTTCTCCATTGAGAAAAGCATTTTTGACATCCATTTGAAACATGTTCCAATTTCGGGCAGCAACAACAGCAATGATACTTCGAACAGAGGTAAGGTGAGCTACAGGTGCAAAAGTTTCTTCATAGTCGATTCCATATTCCTGTGTAAAACCCTTTGCAACCAGACGAGCTTTATATCGTTCCACAGACCCATCTGAATGAGTTTTGATTTTGAAAATCCACTTACAACCAATCAAAGATTTATTAGATGGAAGATCAACAAGATCCCATGTATGTGCTTTTGTTAATGCCTGTAATTCATCTATCATAGCTTGCTGCCAATGAGGATTAGAAATAGCTTCTCTATAGTTTTGGGGTTCATGATGAGACAAAATAGTAGAGAAACATTGGTAATCACGAAGATGAAAAGGAAGACTACTTACACGAGTAGAACGACGAAGTGATGACTCTGGACAATCAGGTAGTTGGTCTTCAGAACATGTTGTTATGGTAGGATCAGCAGAAGGAGCAGACACATCAGGAGAAGCCGTAGTAGACGATGTTGAGGGTAATGGAGCAATGTCAGGAGGAAATAAATCAATAGTTGGGTCATTAAAAATGAGAGTGAGGTAGGAGATGAGACATGAAATGAGGAAATAGAGGAAAACATTTTATGTTCCCAAAAGATGACATGACGAGAGATGCGCAATCGTTTAGAGATAGGGTCCCAACAACGATAGCCTTTGTGTTCTATTCCATACCCTAAAAAACAACAAAGGCGAGCACGAGGTTCTAATTTATTGCATTCATGAGGGTGAAGAAGAACAAAACAGGCACAACCAAACACTTTGAGCAGTTCATAAGATGGAGAAGTACTATAGAGACGTTCATAAGGGGATTGATTGTGAATAATAGGCATAGGAACACGATTGATGGTATAAACAGCTGTAAGAGCTACTTCACCTCAAAAGCGTTCAGGACAAGAACTAGAAATGAGGAGAGTACGAACAGTATTAAGAACATGTCTGTGTTTTCGCTCAGCTCTTCCATTTTGTTGAGATGTGCCAGGACAATAATATTGAGAAACAGTCCCATTTTGTCGAAGAAAATTTAAAAACTTTGTTTCTTTATATTCCATAGCATTATCAGCTCTAAGTACTTTGATATTTTGAGAAAATTGGGTTTAACTATTTGGGCAAAATCATAATAAATTTTGGGTAATTCAGATCTATGTTTCATGAGAAAAATCCATGTGAATCTTGAATAATCATCAATAAAAATGACAAAGTAAACACATCCCCCCATAGTAGGATGTGGGGATGGACCCTAAACATCAGAATGAATTAAGTCAAAAGGGGAGACAGAAGTAGAATCACTTTTATTAAAACATAAAGTAGGTTGTTTTCCCAATTGACAAGGCAAACAATTTACATTATCAGAAATAGAAACAGATCCTAATTTACCAGAAGATGCTAAGGGACGAAGACGTCCTATAGACGTATGGCCTAGACGAGCATGCCATAGGTTGATAGGAGTAGTAGGAGCAGCAACGAAAGTATGAGGAGAATTGGGTAAATGAAGGTCAATAAGTTCAAATAATCGTCCAACCTTACGGCCTATCCCAAGGATCTGTCCTGTCTGTGGATCCTGCACATGACAACCAGAAGAGGAAAAAGTAATAGTAAGACCAAGTTCACATAATTGACCAACAGAGATAAGATTTAGAGTAAGGTTGGGAATATGAAAGGTGTCAGAAAGTGATATAGAAGATGTGGAAACTTGTCCTACAGCATTAACATGCATATGTGAACCATTGGCAGTTTGAATTAAAGGTTTGGAGATGGAAGATTTTGTGGGAGAGAATATGTGAGTATCATGAGTCATATGGTTACAACAAGCAGAATCAAAATACCATAAAGATTTACCTGATGTGAGAGACAAGGCAGTAGAAGGAGGATTACTAGATTGTGAGAGAACATGTTTAAGAAGACCTTCAAGTTCTTGAGTAGAGAAGGTAAATTTGTCATGATTATCCTCGAAACAAGAAGGGTGATAGATGAGTTACTATTGTTACCTGAAGCATGTTGAGAGGGATTCCGTGAGGAATGTTGAGAGGGATTCTGTGAGGAATGCTGAGAGGGATTCCGAAAGCAATCTCTGTTAAAGTGTCCTGGACCCTTCTTGTGACAATATATACATACCCGAATGGGACATGTAAGAAGCTTATGATTGGGGTTGTGACAGTAGGTGCAGCCTTGATGTTTGAAGTCCTCTTTTAAACCTCCTTTAGGGCGATAAAAGGGGGTGGCAAGAACAGAATCTGTATGATGAACTTTGAAAACCCCCATCCGAGTTTCTTCAGAGCGAAGCTCGGTTACAACAGTATCTAAGGATGGAAAAGGACTCCGATGGAGTAAGGAAGCCCGAACAGGTTCAAATCGATCATGGAGAGCCATGAGAAAAATAACAAGACGCTGGTGATTACGGTAAGTTGCAAACATCTCAGCATCAATCTTGTTCGTCCAAGTTGGTTCAGAGAGAGCGAGTTGATCCCAAATAGTATGCATTTCAGAGAGAAATTGGTTAATGGTTTGATCAGCCCTTTGGCGTTTGGTATGAAGAGTTGTTAGAAGTTGATATTAGTTGGCCAAATCTGTTGTAGTGAAGCTAGCCTCAAGAAATTCCCAAACTTCTTTGGTAGCCCAAATTCACCATGGATGGAGGGTAAGGTGGTGTTACGGAACCAGGTAATAATTTGATGGTGTTTAATCTCCCAGTCTTCAAGGCGGTCAGCAAATAAGGAGTTGTTTTCAGTGGTTTCTTGGATGGGTATAGAGATATCACCAGTTATGAAACGCCATAGCTTGCGTCCTTTCAAGAAACTTTTCATTGCTTGTGCCCAGGCTAGGTAGTTAGTATCATCAAGGGTGGTAGAGATTGGTTTTGGGACATCATTTCGGTCCATTTTAACGAAATAATGGAGGAAATGTAAAGCAAATATATAGAAACTGTATAAAGGAGATATCCTTAAAAATAAAAAAGAGGAGTTGAAAACAAGCCTGGAATCGGGTTGAGGTGAGCCGGGTTGGAATGAACCGAGTTGAGATGAGCCGGGTTGGAATGAGCCGAGTTGAGATGAGCCGGGTTGGAGTGAGCCGAGTTGAGGTGAGCCGGGTTGAGAGTGAACCGAGTTAGGGTGAACCGGGTTGGCTGTGATGAAGAGAGGCGAAATTTTGATAGAAATTTTAGAGGTATATGAGAGGCTCTGATACCATGTGAAGAGTATAAAGAGATAAGAATAAAGAATGATTTAATGTTGTATTGGTGTGTCTTAGAATGTACATGGAGAACTCTATTTATAGAGTTGTAACAAGTATAGTACAAATGTAGTACAAGTGTAGTACAAGTGAAATAGTAAGTGTAGTACAAGTGAAATAGTACAAGTGTAGTACAAGTGAAATAGTGGAAGTGTAGTACAAGTGAAATAAATATAACTTAACAAAATCATTAGAAATAAGTTAAATAAAAATATTATGGAATGGATTAGCCATTTTACATATATTCGATGCACAACTTTAAAGCTAACCGTAAGCTCGCTCATCCTAAGAGACATAGGATACTAAATCAAAATATAACACCCAAGTCGTCGATATTAAGTTTTATTGTGCCTTAATTGTTCAGATTCAAAAAGATATTTTTTAATTTTTTATTAAAATGTTTTTTTTTCTTGTTAAAACATAATTAAAATTTTATTCCTTAATAATATTAAAATAATAATTAATATGAATTTTTGTACAAAATATTCTTTTTAATATTTAATTTTTATTATTTTAATATTTTATTGATTTTTTTAATAAAATATGTAATTAAATAATTTTATGTTGATGTATTATTATTGTCAATTTTTAAAAAATAATTTAATATTAAAATTTATTTTTATCTTTTATAATGATTTATATTTTATTGTATTTTAATCAATTAATAATAAAAAAATTAAATAATATGATTTGTTTTTGATTGAAATTTTTTCTTAAAATTGATAGACTAAAATACACATTTTAAAATTTAAATGAATAATTGACATTAATTTTATAATATAAAGAATTTATATAACACTTCTTCCCATGAAATAATATTTATGCAAATTATATAGTTTTCTTCCTCATATTCTATATCCATTGAATCTCATCACCTCGAAGAAAATATCTTTACAACGTCGGTTGGCTTGCTTCAAACTAAATAGTATCATCATCCATCATTGTTTATTCCACAAAAATTAGGTATACAGAAGCACATTAAAAAAAATGATATTAATTTTGTATTTTATTTTAAATACATAAATAGTATGAAATTATGATTTAATTAATCTTTTTTACTTATAAGCATATCACATGTTAAAATACTCCATTAAATTTTAATTTTAAACTACTAATATATTTAAAATTAAATCATTCGATATAAATGATAAAATTATTTATTTTATTTTATTTCAATAAAAAATATGTATTTATTTTTTTATAATATTAAAAATATATATTTATTTATATTATAAAAAATAAATATGTGATTTTTTTCAAATACTGCTAAAAAGTAAACTTTGAGTATACCATATAATTAAACTAAAATTAAATATAAAAATTATTGTTACATTAATTACTAATAAATTAACACATAATCCAAATCTGTTCTAAATAAATAAATATATATAAGTATTATTTTTTTTACAAAGTTGGGTTCAAGTTTTACCTACACATTTAGATTTAACTACTTCAACCTATCTAAATTTGTAGTGTTCTAACTTTTAATAAATTAGCATGACACCGATATTTTTTTTAGAACGTAAATCGAGAACAATCAAATCATCAAATCAATTAAAACTAGAATTAGAAATTTAAGTAAGAATTTTATAAACCTAACTCAACAGAAATCAATCACACACAATACACAAAACTGTTAGGCATTTCAATGTGAATATCACTAAATATTGCTTGTAAATCTTCTCCCGTAAGGTACGTCACTTGAATTTCTTTCTTTCTATCTTTTTGTTTTTTTTTCTTTTTTTTTCCTCTCAAGAATCCGGTATTTCTTTAATAAAAAATTTAATCTCTCTAAGCAGAGAGGTCCATAAGTTTTCAAATGATCAACCCCAATATCATAGTTAGTTTTGTGTCATGATTTGAGGCTACATTATCACATTATGTATCTTTGAAGAATTTTAATTATAAACTTAAAATAATTAATTCTATTTCTAGATCATTGAAATTACATAATATAATAACTGTGTTTATAATTAAAGAACAATAAGAGTGATAATTGTAATAATTATATCGACATCAATACTTATCCTAAGAGAATATGTTAAGGATAAGAAATTGGTTATTGAACACATTAATACTGAGTTGATGATTGTTGATTCTTTGACTACTTTGACTAGAACATGTTATCATTGAAATCTAAGAATCATGTAAAGAAAAATGAGATTTAGTTCTACTTTGTAAATGTATATATATAATTTATTACTGAAACTCATATATATTATGATATTTTTTTCATATTCATGTCCACCTTAGTTTATTTAAGAAAATATATTTATATAGGATCAAAAATAAATATAAGATTTATTTATTAAATTTTATTATAACATAAATTGTAATACTTGAGAAATTAAATACATTTTACTACGTGGAATATAATACTCGCTCTTAGAGGACCTATCCTCATGATTCATGTGTTTATTTATTAAGAAAGATAATCGATAGGATTAAGTTGAACGTTTGGAACAAATAGAAGAATGTAATCCATACATTGTTTATTCTCCAATTTCATTTTTAATATGTTTTTCTTTAACATGTCATTTAATATGGTCCATACATTTGGTCATTAAAGAGCCATAATTCATCTGTTTAGTGTTAAAGGTTGGTAATGTTGCTAGAGTTTTGATGGGAAGCACGACTATAAAAAAGTTGTTATGATCTCTAAACTCAACACATATTTTTATTGAAATACATTATCTAATTCGAGTATTGTTGAGAGTTTAGAAGAACCAAAACACATAGAGTTTTGTTTGTTTTGCAACTTATAGAACAATTTTAATGATTAGAGATAAGATTCTTAACTTTACGAGTTTTTGATTCTTTTAGTTTGTTTATTACACTTTAATACTTGTAAGAAAGTGATAAATGTACAAAAATATTTTGTATTATTCTATCATTAACTTAAGTTTTTAAGAAAGTTAGTTTTATAACAATTATAATAATCTGTATATTCCTTAAGTTCGTAAAATAATAGTTATCAGCATGAGCCAATTCTTCCTTTCCTTCTCAAAATATATTTCCCACTAAATTATTTAAAATTATAAATTTATTCTAAATTATACAAATAAATGATCCTTCAATTTTATTTTTATTTTTACCTTCTATACTTTAGTTTTCTATTTTTTTTATGATTTAATATCTTTAATTTTAAATTTTTATAAATTTAATTCAATATATGAGATTAAATTGAAATTAAATTATAAAAGTAAAAAACAGCGAGGAGATCAAAGTAAAAATTTAAAGAAATAAAAACATTAAATTATAAGTTAAAAAGTAAAATGATTAAATTACGAAAATTTAAAATTAAATAAAGTAAAATAAAAAAATAAATAATTAGATGAACAAAGTGAAAAAATTTAAAAATAACTTCTGTAATTTATCCTAAAATTTAAATGCTAGTTGGATTTTGTTCTTAGAAGCTATGTAGGCAACTTTTGGTTTCTAATTAAACACTTATACAATTATTAATCTGCTGCCAACGGCCTCTACGAGCACATGTAATTACGAGTACATGTAATTAGTTATGAATCACCTATAATTAAAAAATAAGATAAATTTATAAATATATTATTAAATTAATGTAAAAATTATAAATATATATTTTTATTTTATTGAGTGATAAAAATAATATTTAATTATAATTAATGGTACGAATATATTACTATATTATTTTTTGATAATTACTTTATATTTTTTATAATTGATTTGTAAAATTAATAAATAATTTGGTAGTAAAATTATATTATTAATAAAAACTTTGATGATAGGTTTATTCTAATAATAAAAAATTTGATGATAGATTTGTCATAATAATAATAATAGATTTATATTATTGATAATATTTAAGTATTATTTTTATTATTCAATAATTATACGATATATTTATAACTTTTATAATAATTTGATAATATATTTATTGATTTATCTTAAAAAATATAAAAATAATAATAATATCAACTCAATTATTTTTATTATCATCATAATAAAAGTATTTAAAAATTTTATTTTATTTTTATAATTAATTATAGTTTGATATTATTAGTATATTAATTAAAAATTCAATTATAACAATATTTTTATCATATATAAAATGATAATTGAAATTTGTTTGTTATTTAGGTAATATAACTCTATAATTTCATCATCATATATCCAAACTCAAATCCTATTTTGTTTTCTTTATTTAATAAAAATAAAATTATAATTTTCTTTTAAAAATAATTAAGTCAAACTTTGCTCAATTACACCCAAAAGATCCCCAAAAAAAAAAATAATAATGATAATAATAATTCATTAGGAAGAAAGATAGATAGTTCTTGACTAATAATTACGTACGACTAGGATCACATTCTGAAATATTATTTATTTATGGTTGCGACACTTTGAAATAAAGTGATCACCCAAAATAATTATTTTAAAAATTTATTTAAATATTTTGATGCCTTAACTTTAAAAACCAAGATACCTAGCTTATTTAGTCTTTAAAATTAAAACAGTTTAATTACATAATTCTGACTAAAACGATAGTTATTATTTACAATAAAAAAATATACATATTAATCATAATTTTTAATTAAAATAACAAAAGTTTAATAACTATATAACTTATGTTTCTATTATGAAAGCTGAATAATTAATATATCTAAACCTTATAAACAAAGTAATTCGGAGAACACTCAACAACAAAAATATTGGTATATTTGTAGTTTTTTTTTTCAAAGTAAAAAAATGAACATTTTGAGCGTTTGGTTGTCACATATGCCTATACCATGTGGACATTTGCATTCAATATCTTACAGTGCACCTTTAACACGTGATTATTACGTGGAAGGTGTGGAGTTATATAGTCCGGCTATGATAGGTGAAGATAAACGATGCTAGAAAGTAGTGGCGGTCCAAATTAATTTATAGGCCCATATTTGTGGATACCAAGAAAAAGACCCGTATATGAGAGCTATAAACTTGTCCACGATTTGTCTAAGTTAGCCTACCCATTTTTTTAAATAAAATTAAAATTCATTTACAATACATTAACAGAGTAATAGTCCCCCGTTAAACACAACATTGTTAATGGAGTTTAGTTTTATTTTATTTTATTTGCAGGCTACAACGGATAGGTCTCTCCGTGCGAACAATTTTACACGCTGTTTTAATATTAACGAAAAAACAGGTAAAATCTAAGAATTAATGCTTCGTAATTTACCTTACAGTTTTCCTTTACATATTTGTACAATACTTACCTTTTTAGTCTATTTCAATTTAAAATTAAACACGTATTTAAAAATAAATTTACTTTTATTTAAATAATTTTTTTTCTAAAATAATATAGATGATCCAATTTTTATTTTAAGACATGGCATTATTTACTGTGTATCAGTGTTTCTCAATCATCATAATTACTGGAGTTTTAACAAGGCATACAAGACAATTAATTAATAAAATTTATTTATGCATAAAGTAATTATACAAGAATAAAATTATATTTATAAATCATTAAAAATCATTTTTTTTAATTTTACTAATCATCTAAGTTTATTTATAATAAATAAAATATTCTATTATAATAACATTTTATTTAAAATAAATAAGATATCTTATTATAATAATATTTTATTATGGTCCTAATTTATCAAAAATTAAATATAAAAAAACAGATATAAATTATATCATAAATTAACAAAATATCTTATCTTATTTCAAATTTGTGTTGCCTTTCTACTTCCCCCGTCTCTCTCGCATTTTGTTGACTAGTAATTTGTTTCTGTATCGTTGTTTCTCTATAGCTAGAATTATTGGAGCTACAGCGAATGCCTGCAACAATTAATCCATACAATGTATTTATAGATAAAGTAGTTATATAATGATAAAATTATTTAAAATTATAGGTATATATTTTTATTTAATATATATAAACTAATTATTTAATTAATTATATTTATAATTATTTAATAAATAAATAAATATATATATATATATATGACTCTATATATAATTAAATTGTATTTTTATTATATAATAATTATTATGTATCATAATTTATTTATAATATTATTAAATCACGTTTAAATAAGAGAATGATTACTATTTATCACGACATATTTTCGTGACATGATATGGGGATAGAAAGACATACTGACGTACACTTTACACTAATTTATCTTACTAATTTTTTTAATATAATATAAAAACAAAAAAAATATCTATATTAAATTTAATATATAATATAAATAATGTATTATAATATTATTAATAAATATAATTAAATTTATTATCAAATAAAAACTTATTATATTAATTAAATCGTAATATATTTATAACATGTAAAAAAAAAAACTTTAGCACGTACCAAAAATAAAGAATAAAAAAAAGGTGCAGTCCTTTCGGACGACAGAGGAGACATGAAATTCAACGCTTTGATTAGAAAATGCATATTTTGTTTATTGTCCAGGAACGTGAAAAATGGCAATGATTTACTGTCAAAGAGTGCAGTCTGCTGATTTACCCAACCAAATTAACACTTTAACGTGAGAACGCGATTTTAAGCGAAAAAACCCTAAATATTATCATTATTATTCTATTTTTATTTTAGTATAAGTATATTAATATAATCGAATTTATTATTTTATAATATTTTTTTATTAATACTAAATTTATATAATAATAATAATGATATGGAAGCATAAATATTATTAAAGATATAATAGATAGTTTATATATTTTTATTGTAATAATAATAATATTATTATCCTTATTTAAATATGAATTAAATATTTTATTAATTATTATAAATTTTATATAACCTGATAGTAGATGATAATTAATAAAAAAATAAATATATTAAGGTATAGTTCTATTATATGTATATTTTTAAAGTTATATTAAAATCACAAATATCTTTATAGTTTTTCTCTTATGGAACAAATTTAGTACTATTTTTATAAATAAATTTTATCCTAATTTTTAAAAAAATTGAATTAATTTATTCCCATGGGGATTCAATTAAAAGAAAAAAGGTTGAAAATTAAAAGGTTCGGATAAAATTGTACTTCAATCAAGGTAACGCATTGGGCTGCAACATGGAGTCACTCTAAAATTATATTTCTTACCTTTGAAGTTTTTAATTTAAATTTATTTCAATTAATAGTATGACGTTAATATATATATTTTATTTTAATTTAAGAATTTGAATCGCATCAAAAATATTATTTTATTTAAAAAAAAAACCAATGTCTTAACATCTTCCTAGTAGATCTAATCATCTAACTAAGCTCAGCATATATAACTAGATTTATCCAAGTATTTAATCAATGAATGATTGAAGGGTTTCAATTACAGCTCTAGCTTACAAATATTTTCTTCGCACCTTCAATTCTTTAAGATATAACTCTATGCCACAATCAATCGCATTCCAAATTAATAAAAATAATAACTTCTTTAAGAGCGAACTTAACTAGATAAACCAAGAGTCGTCTTAATTTATACATAATTAAGCATGCGGCTTAACATTGATGAGAAGACAAATGTTAAATGCAAAATTATTTACATTCGTATTATTTATCATATGTCACGATTTTATTAAAAGTAAATATTTCATCATTTTAAAAATTATTTTATCATGTAATAATACTATAATTAATGCAAATATATATTCTTAATATATATATTTTTATTTACAATAGAGAAATACTTTGCTAGCTAGCCTTCTCTAGTAAGAAAACCTGCAAACATAAAGGCTTGTAATCGGAAATATAGAAGGTTGGGAAATAGAAGGAATGCCTTTAGCCTTTAGCTTTTAGCTGTAGGAAAAGTCGTTTTGTATAGATTTGGGAAGAATCCGGCTCATGGAGTCCAAAAGCAATATTATTGGATATTAGTCCTTAATTCAAGGAATAAAACAAGGACCTTAATTCAAGGAATAAAACAATGATCTTAATTCAAGGAATAAAACAAGGACATTAATTCAAGGAGTAAAACAAGGACATTAATTCAAGGAGTAAAACAAGGAATCCTTATTTCAAGGAGTAAAACAAGGAATCCTTAATTCAAGGAATAAAACAAGGAATCCTTAATTCAAGGAGTAAATCAAGGAATGCTTAATTTAAAGAATAATTGAAGGAGTAAAATTTTCTTATAAATAGCTATACAATTGTAATGAAAACATGAAGAAAATAATACAAACTAGAGAACTCTTTTGTGTAGATTTATGTCTTGTTTTTTCAACATGGTATCAGAGCAGGAAAATTAACTTACTTCTGCTTTATTATTATCTTAGCATCTTCAATCTTTGAAATGGCTGAAGACAAGCCGCTAGGATCAGAAGCTGAAAGTTTATCAGTACTTTCCTTCATGAATATGCATGAGGTGGATGTCAACCCAAATCAAAGATTAAGCTCAGTCTTGTTGAATGAGTTTAATTACTTGCCTTGGTCGAAGCGGTGTCTCTGGCTCTAGGTGGAAGGTCCAAGTTGGGGTTCATAAATGGAAGCATCGAAGTACGATGTTTCCTCACCAACCTATGAATCCTGGCTTAGTAAGGATCAATGGTTATGTCATGGCTCTAAATTCCATGGAACGTAAATTAGTGAAATATTCGATTACTCGAATCTGCATACCAACCATGGGAGACGGTCAAGGAAATGTATGGCGATCAAAACAATGCTGCACGAGTTTTTCAATTAAAGAAAGACATCTCAGATCTGCAACAAGATGGCAAGCCTTTTGTACAACTCTTAGGAAGCATGAAAAGCATGTGGAATGAGTTGGAAATATATCGTCCTCATACAACCGATGTAGCTCTACTACGAAACAGAGCGGAACAACATAAGGTATTTCAACTTTTGTCGATCTGGATTCAACATATGAAGATATACGATGTCATATACTCATGAATACTGAACTTCCTTCCTTCACCAATGTATGTGCGACAATTCAACGTGAAGAAGTAAGGAGGAAAGTCATGAATAAGGGTACAATGGCTAGTTCACCTGAGGCAAGAGCCTATCTAACCAACGAGAGAAAGTACAAAGGGAAGCATCCAAACTTGAAGTGTCAACATTGCAACCATACGGGCCATGTTAAGGACACATGTTGGATTCTACATCCGAAATTAAAACACGATTTTATAAAGGATAAGGGTTTACGAGAAAGTGAATCGTTCTGGACACCGTGCAAATCATGCTTTTGCCTGTACTTCTAATGGGTCTGATCCATTCAAGAACTTCACAGCGAATCCAGTTGAACTCATGGATGAGTTTATGTTGTATCTATAAAGCAAGACAAAAGGAGCTAGAATTGATTTGTGTGGATAGCATAGAAGAAGGAAACTCGACAAAGATTGCTAGGCAAGTTTGCGGGTTTCTTAAGCGGATACAAAACTCATACCACAAGAGGACATGCAAGGTATCATAAAAGCCTTTAAATCGCTTCTTAAAATAAATATGTTGCATGATTTTTGGGTTGTAGATTCAAAGTGCCTGGTCATATATGACAAATCATGTGTCAAAGTCTCGTAAGTTTGAAAAATTAGCAAATCCTTCTCAAGTTTCAATTGCAAATGGTGAGAATGTAAAGGTTTTAGGAAAGGAAAAAATAAAATTAATGTCGGATGAAATCGAGTCGAGCTTTATATGTACCTTCCTTTCCTTTCCAACTTCGTACGTAGGAAAAATCACAAATACCTTGAATTGCTTAGCCATCTTTTCTCCTCACAATGTCATTTTTCAGGGATTGTGTCACCAAAAAGACGATTGGTGAAGGGTTTTACTTAGATGGTCTCTATTACATATCCAAGAGCAATCCCAGAGGGTTTCAAGCCAAGTTTAATCCTATCCAAGATAATCAATTGTGGCATCAACGTTTAGCTCACCCTTCTCTACCAATTTTGTCAACTTTATTTCCAAACTTAGGAAATGATGAAATTACATGTGAAACTTGCCACTTGTCTAAGGCCACTAGGTTGCCTTTTAATTCTTCCTTGTCTAGGACTAGTAAGTGTTTTGAACTAGTTCATTCAGATGTATGGGGACCAATTAATGAATCTTTTGATGGTTATAAGTATTTTGTGATTTTTGTTGATGATTTCTCTCGAGTCACATGGTTATACCTTTTAAAGTCTAAGAATGAAGTTATGGAAGTATTTAAGGACTTTCATAATCTTGTTAAAAATCACTTCTCTTCTAAAATTCAAACCTTAAGGTCTGATAATGGCACCGAATACATGTCCCATATCATGAAATAATATTTGAGCATTCATGGCATTATGCATCAAACAAGTTGTGTTGGCACACCTCAACAAAATGGTGTAGCTGAACGCAAAAACCGGGACTTACTTGAAAAAACTAGAGCATTAATGCTACAAATGAATGTACGAAAGAGATTACGGTCCCAGGGTTATGGTATGCTTACATCATCAATAGATTACCCAGTAAGTCTTGGATTTCAAGTCTCCCTTAGAGGTCATGAAAGGAAGGAAAATTAACCTTTCACACCTTAGAGTCTTTGGTGCATCTGTTTTGTACATATTCAATCTCATCATCGAGATAAATTGGATCCTAGAGTAATTTGTTAAATGTGTTTTTCTTGGTTATTCATCTACCCAAAAGGGATATAAGTGTTATGATCCCCAACTTAGGAGATTAATTGTGTCTAAAGATGTTCGATTTTATGAAACTAACCCTTTTTTCAGCAAGTCACATGAAATCACAAGTCAAGGGATGGCATCTTGGATGTGTTTCCATTACCAAGAATTGAACTTGAGGGTCCACAACCACAAGATCCCAGCCATGTCAACATTCATGCATCTCTCACCGAAAGGAACAATGAAGTGACTCGTCTTAATGGTACACTCCATGAAGATGGTGATAATCAAGATGATCCTCACAATATGGTACAAGATGTGAACGAGTGTGAGATAACTCCTTCTGCTCCACGACGTAATCCAATGCGTGTTAGGCAACCTCCCACAAGACTTCAAGACTTTGTCACCTACAAACCCACACATCCCATCTCAAATTATGTGTCATATAAGAGAGTGACACCAACCCATGCCGCATTCCTCAAAGACTATATCGAGTTACGGTGAGCCTCAAAACTTTCATGAGGCCAATGACAAGAGGTGTGGAAGGAAGCCATGCAAGAAGAACTTAAAGCCCTAGATCAACACAACACATGGAGCATCACCAAACTTACAAAAGGCAAGAAAGTTGTGGGTTACAAATGGATCTATGGTGAAATTCAAGTCGGATGGATCAATTGAGAGGTATAAAGCAAGATTGGTGGCTCGGGATTCACTCAAACATTCGAGGTGGATTACAAAGAAACATTTGCACTGTTGCAAAAATGAACACGATAAGAGTGCTACGTACGTGGTACGTAAACAAGGGGTGGTCCATGTACCAAATGGATGTGAAGAATGCATTCTTGCATGGTGATCTCAAAGAAGAAGTCTATATGAAACTACCACCTGGGCATCCTCAAAGCAATGAAGCTGGATTTAGTGTGCAAATTGCACAAATCTATTTATGGTTTGAAAGCAGTCCCCACGAGCTTGGTATGCCAAGCTAAGCTCGGTCTCACTAGTGTTGGTTTCAAAAGCAAGAATGCCGATTCCTCACTATTTGTTCGCACGGGAGCTATGGGCAAATTGGTTGTCTTGATTTATGTAGATGATCCGATAATTACGGTGATAATCTTGACGAGATTTTCAACCTCAAACAGTCTCGGACAAAGGTTTGCAATTAAAGACCTTGGGATATTGAAGTACTTTCTTGGTATAGAAATGGCAATCTCGCCTGAGGACTCTTTCTTAACCAAAGGAAATATGTCCTAGATTTGCTTAAGGAAGCTAACATGAGCGATGCTAAACCCGGCCATTACCCTCTTGACAAAGAAGCTCAAACCTAGCTTGAAGCGGCACACCACTCGTGGATATAAGTTATTACCGGCGATTGGTTGGTAAATTGATCTACCTAACGGTCGCGGACACGAAATCACATATTCTCGTAAGTATTGTGAGCCAATTCATGCACTCCCAACACTTGAGCATTTAACCCTTGTTAAAAGAATCTTACGCTACTTAAAAGGATCGGTGGGTCGTGGTATTATCATGAAGAAGAATGACAACACACAAATCATGGGGTATTGTGATCTTGATTGGGCGTGGAATGCGATTGATCGCAAGTCCACTTCAGCTCTTGTACATTTGTCGGTGGAAACTTGGTCACATGGAAGAGTAAGAAGCAAACTGTCATTGCCAGATCAAGTGCCGAAGCTGAGTATCGTGCAATGGCTTCAACTGCGTGTGAGTTGATATGGCTTAAAGGTCTTCTGTGTGATTTAGGTGTTCCTACAACTCTTCCTATGTCCTTATTTTGTGACAATCAGGCAGCTATGCATATAGCATCAAACCCAGTGTTTCACGAGAGGACGAAACACATTGAAGTTGATTGTTATTACGTTCGTGAACAAGTTCAATCACAGGTAATTCAGACACATTATACAAGAAGCTTCGACCAACTGGCTGACATCTTCACCAAGCCCTTGGCTTCTCATCAGTTTCAACGACTTTTGTCCAAGCTTGGATCCATAAATCTTCTGGATCCAGCTTGAGGGGGAGTATTGGATATTAGTCCTTAATTCAAGGAATAAAACAAGGACCTTAATTCAAGGAATAAAACAAGGACCTTAATTCAAGGAATAAAACAAGGACCTTAATTCAAGGAATAAAACAAGGACCTTAATTCAAGGAATAAAACAAGGACCTTAATTCAAGGAGTAAAACAAGGAATCCTTATTTCAAGGAGTAAAACAAGGAATCCTTAATTCAAGGAATAAAACAAGGAATCCTTAATTCAAGGAGTAAATCAAGGAATGCTTAATTTAAAGAATAATTGAAGGAGTAAAATTTTCTTATAAATAGCTATACAATTGTAATGAAAACATGAAGAAAGTAATACAAACTAGATAACTCTTTTGTGTAGAGTTATTTCTTGTTTTTTCAACAAATATTTATATTAAAAAAAATATTTTAATATATTCTTTTTTAAAAAATATTAGCATACCTTGGGAATATACGCGCAATAATAATGATCATTAAAGATGTCAAAAATTCAGGTGAATTTGGTTAATTGTTAAAAATAACTAAATGGATTTAAATTGGATCTTAAATTTTAGTTTGATTTTTTGGTTAGGTAATTTTTTTATTTAAAATTTAAAATTTGATTTTAGTTTCGAAAATCCAATCCTGATATTCGAAATTATAAATTGATATTTTATTTAGTATTATATTTCATATATATAGAGATAAAAACTTTTATAATTTAATATTTATAAATAAAATGAAAATTAAATGTATTAAATATGCATGATATATTAAAATTCAGTTTTTAAAGCATAATTATTATTGGATGATAATTTTCTATATTTATATCCGTTTATTTTAATTTCCAACAAAATATACTAGATTCCATTCAGATTCCACCGAGCATGCAACATACCCATTGGGGATAAATATCACTGTTCTTAACAATATATTTAGAGCACTGTTGTTCTATTAGATGAGATTATGTCCCAATCGATACAAATAGATTTTTCGTGTATTTATGTTCGATAATTTGATCGGTATTTGTGGCGCATGTATTCCACATTATCATTTAACTTGTCAAAGAGTACGGTCAACATATAATAAAGACTCATTTAATACATTGTATTATATTAGACATATTTAATAATATTAAATTATATCTAATTAAATAATATAAAATAAATCAAATATATTATTTAGTATAATTTTGAACTAATAGTCCCATAAAGTATTCAATATTTAGTATGATTATGTATTAAGTTACCAATCGTACAATTTTAAAAATAACAATTATTTTATTATAATGCTTAGTATTTTCTTTTCATATTTTCATTAATTTTAGGTAAATTTATAATAAAAAAGTCACTTGAAGTAATTTAATCCAATTCCAGTAGTTGATAAAAAAAATTAAAGCTCATTTCACGTGTATAAGTCTATTTTTGCGTGCTTTTTTTTTATTCATCTTTATCTTTATACAAAAAATATGTAAATTTTTATCCCTAAGAAAAATGGTAATAATTATTATTCATTTATCCCAAAATGTAATATATATATATATATATAATAATAATAATAATGTATATAATATAACCATTATAATAACATAGTGAGCATCAAGATAAAAGCAATATGACGTAACATGATGCAATAGTCCAGTCTCCTTTTGACACATGCTTTCCTGCGTCTTTCAATTAGTACGCTACCAGTGCAAATAATTTGCCCTCCCGTATTGGATAATTTTAATACTTGCTTACCCGACGTTGGTTACGATTATGTTTGTATAATCAGCCACATTTATACGGCACAACAAACATAGCATAAGTGGCTTGTTAGTATAATTATTTTTTATTTACTATATATCATCTAAGATTTATATGTACTAATTTTTTAAATACTCCATCTCCTTAATATTTAGGTCTCATGTACGTCTTCGGTGATATTATATTGTAAATTAAAATATATTATCTTTGAATATAATATCTACCTTTTTTTAATATTCAATCAACCTTAAATGTTAAAAAGAAAAAGAGAGAAAAACCTGTTTTATAACCGAAACTGTGTCACATAAAATTGATTATGATTTGATTCGAAATAGATTCAATTCAAATTACCCCGGTCTACTTCGAAAAACTTGTTTACCCATGGGTCCCGACCCAATGTGTAAAAGTGCCATACCTAATGGTAACTCTATTAATTTTTATTTTTTTTGAAATATCAAATTATCATATTTAGGTTAAATATATTGTTTAGTCTTTTTTTTTATAAATATTTTTAAGTTTACTTATTTATAAAAAAATATCATATAAAGAAAAAAATTATTTTCATTAAATTTTTCATTAATTATAACAAAATAGTACATATATATTACATATATATTTATATTTTTCAATAAATATATAAGTAAAAAATTAATATTTAATTAAAAAATACTCAAACTTCTAATGAATAATTTTTATTTCAAAACTAAAGAAATTGAAAAATAACAAAAATAATACTCTTAAAACTTATAATCATATTCAATTCGTACTTAACTATTAAAAAAATCAAATATATCATTTTATTTTGAACGCACTGTTTAATATTATTGGGTTGTTATTTATTTATTATAAGTTTTAGGAGTGTTATTTTTTGTAATTTTTTAACAAAATTTTACATATTAGACAATAAAAATTAATTTAAATTTGATTAAAAGATTTGTTAAAAAATTATATAATTTTTTAATTACAAATTACTCCATTGTATATATGTATTTCGAAAAATACAAACATATATTTATCATATATGTTATTTTATTATATTTAATAAAAATCAAATTTAAAGTTAATTTTATCATTATCTTACCCATTTAAAAAAAACTAAACAAGACCATTATAAACAAAATCACCTCCGTCATTTCCCCTAAATTTATCTCACAATTTTTGTGATATCTAACTTTAATATTGGAGTACTTTTAGCAAATATCATACCAATGTTTAATATAGCAAGATCAATAAAATAATCAGAATTAACCACTTATTTAAAAAAAATAGAGGCTTTAGTTAGCTACGTTCCATATAACTGAAAGATTATAAAGAGCTAGATCTAGACATCGACTCTTATAACTCATGGAAAGCTAGTGTGTCTCGGAATAGATGTAGGTTTCCTCCAAAGGCTAAACCTACTTTTACCGAATAGTTTTATGTGTGTATATAAAATATGTGATCAATATGTACTTCCTTTTCTTTTCTTTTTATGATTGTTATAAATAAGTTTTATTATCAAATCACATAAGATTGATAATAATTAATAACAAATTTAATTTATTTTAAAATCAAGATGGTGTAATGGTGGGGTTTTCCCACTTCTATACTTTCTCTATAATTTGTTTCATATTCCATATATATGCTTTACTCCGCAAAGCCAAATAATTTCCCCCGCTAAAACAAAGTGGCTAAGGCAAACAATAATGCACTCAATATATATAATTAAGGATTATTTGATTAGAGGTAATAAAATAGAAGATGAGGAAAGAAAATCTATATTTTATAATATGAAGATAAATATTTGATTCATCTCTTAATTTTTAAAATTATATATCATATTTTTTAAAATATTTTATAATAAGATTTTATCCATATTATTCAATATAAAAATATTATATATTTTATTTTTCTTTCTTTCATATAAATACTATTTATTATTTTATAATTTATTGGTTTAAAATTTTATTTTTCTTTCTGTTATAAAATATTTACTACTGACTTATTTTTTTTATAATTTTTTCTTTATAATAATTAAAGTATTACTTCGATCCATGTTTTATATTTGGCATTCCTTGTTATTCAATTAAAACCCCTATATGTCTTTGTTTAAGTGAGAATGAGAATAAATTCATAAACAAAGACCGAAAATAATAAAGAGGGTGTCTCTGATCTGAACCCGTCCCATCGAAAACTTATAGCTATCTATGTATCTCAAAGTTTATCAATTCATTAGATATTTGTTTCTATGTAAAACTTCTTTTGTTATCATGGAAGTCATAAGATTGGAATTATTTATAAAACTTGATATCATCTCTTTTATAGAATTATATTTAAAATCTTCGATGCTCTTATTGCTAGCACATATAATAAATTAAAATTTGTTTTATTTATGGTCTTGATTTTCACAAATTTAAAACCAAACTTTAAAAAACTAACAGATTTTCTTCATATTTTATTCAAAGAGTTTCAATCTTAACTGATTTTGATCAAAGTAGATCATGAAGATACGATAACCTTGCAAATATTACATAATTAATCTTGGCATAAACCCTTACAAGGATGTGTTAAGTTTAACTTTGATGCCAATTTTAGAGATGTATTATGTTCTATAGCTTTGATGTTAAGAGATAATTTTAATAATGTACCGAGTATTTGGTCTAAAATTCTAGCAATAACAGTAATAGAAGTGATAGAATCCAATTTTCTTTATCTAATTAGCTTTTAGTTTGACAAATATATTACAGTTTATGATGGTAATATTAGAAGTAAATTGTCAATTAATCATTTAGTTATGTTCTCCATTAGTTTAACCAGAATTCATAGAAAACTAAACAGTATTTGGATGAAGTTTTGCCAACCATTAATAAGTTTCTACATTTTTTTATAATTTCGATTCTAAGATCACGTAATGTTTTAGCTCATGAGCTAGTAACATGGGTTTTTTCAACGGTAAGGATGTTAGTTTTAATGTTATTAAAGTTACTTATAATTTTTATAATATAATCAGTATAAAAGTTGTTAATTAAATAATAAAATAGTTTTCTTTTATTATTAAAAAAATCCCATACTTATTGCTTATTTATTTTTTGTTGGTGCTGAGAAAAGCACCTGTTGCATGCGTGTCATAACTATTGGTAACTTAATTTGGATTAAGAAAAAAAAAATAGTTGGAAGAAATAAATGATACAAAGAAAGTTTATATGTTGTTGGGTGTTCCATAAAACAAAAAAAAAATATTAAAAATGTGACAAAGGATGATGAAAGGGACCCAAGTGAGAGGCATGGATGGAACATACTCCGAATTTTGATGAACATGAGATAAAAAGAAAAGGATTAGTGTCAGCAAATTCCATTCACTAATGATTACTACTTCCACTAAAACCGACTTGAGAATGTAAGGAGAAGTTATCGAAGGTTATTGAAATATGTAATAATAATTCTTTTTAAATGACTTATTTTTAATAAATTATCTCTTCTTATTTACTATTTTTAATAGATTTATAATTTAATATTATTTTATTTAAATATCATCTTATTTTATTTTATCTCATTTAAACTATAAATAATTATTTTAAATATATATTACATTATTATTTTTATTAAATTTAAATTATAAATTATTATTTATTATATCTTTTATTAAAATATAAATAAATGAAACATTATAATTAATACTTTTTTTACCTCAACGTTCTCCTTCAATGGTCAACTTTTCATTAAAAGTAGATTAAATAATTAATATAATTCTTTAATCTAAAGTGGCAGAAAAATCGAAGTGTGGGGATAGCGTTGAGGGCCAAGGCCCAAGATTGGCGAACCCCCAATCAACAAGCCAACAAATCCCCCTTTCAACGGTGCAATCACTAACTACGCAAGGAATTTATGGAACATTCTTTTTTAAATTATCACATACATATCTTTACCTTTTCTTTTTTAATATAAAATAACTTATATAATTTTATCTAATCTTATTTAATATCTAATCAAATAAGTATATATAATATTCTTTACTTAATTAATAATATAATTTTATAATTTTTTTTTAAAGTTAGTGCCATCAATTTAAATTTTAAGTTTATATTTTAAATAAAAATATTTCAAATTTAAATTTCAAGTAAACTCAGTTACCTTAAACTTAAAATGTAATAAAATTATAACAGATCTCGTATTTGATACATATTTATTCAAAAAAAATTATCATCAAATATTTAACTCTAATGTTAATTTATTCTTTAACTTATAATTATTTACTTCAAAATTTACATTATTGACGATTGATCAGTACTCCATTACTATGTTAGTCACTGTTATTGATTTACTTATTTGATTTATTTATAGTTAAAAAATTTTTCATAGTATTTAAATATTGTCTCCTTTATTCTTGTCTTAATTATATTATAATACTAATATATTTCAGTTAAAACATAATTTTTCTTTATCATTCTTTCTCATTATAAATAGTCATTATTCTTCGTATATATATATTTTAGTATATTCATTTAAACTCATAAGTAATAAATTTTATTATTTTATTTAATATCATTTTATTTAATTAAAAATTAAGTGTAACAAGATAGATTAATTTTTAAAATTATTACTTGTTATTTTTTTAATAATTGCATCTAAATTAAATTAATAATAAAATTTCATTGGTTGTAACTAATGAATATTAATTATTTTTATTATTATGAATATTAAATTTGATTTGTGTAATAAGTATATTTAAGAAAATAATTTTTTTTACCTAACGGAGAATAATGGTTAGTATGTATAAAAATCTAAACTCATAATACTCCTTTTTTTATTACAATTTTTTATAATTCTTTTTAATTAATTTTTTTAAATTATTTTGTACTCCATAAATTAATAAATTAATCTACCTTCTATAAATTAATAATAAGAAGAAAAAATTATTGTTATTGTAAAATTTGAAAATTAAAATAATCATAAAAAATTTATTAGTTGTAAGCCTTGTTATTAATAACTAATAAATACTTTTATAATCTATAATGTTATAATCTTATAAAGGAGTGAGATTGTGCTTTTATACAAAAATAATCATCTGGACATGTTATTGGATTAGTGAGATATATTATAAATATTAATATATTTTTTCATATAATATAACACATTATAATTTAATATTAATTTATTATTTTCTAGATTATAATAAGTATAAAAATAATTAAATATATGTATTATTTATTTTTTATTAAGGGAATTAAAAATAAAAATTAAAAGATTCTTATATTAATTGATTTTATATAAATAAATTTAAAATTTATAAGTTATCTCTTAATAAAAATTTATAAAGAAAAATCAAAAATCTTGTTATTATTATATATTATTATAAAATTAAAAGGAAAAAATCAAAAATAAATAAATGTATTAAATTTTAATTTATTCTAAATTTTATATTTAATGTAAAAATAATTGATTAATGTTATAATATTTTAGTGAAAAATAAAAAAGTTCATAAAATAATTAATTTTATGTGAATAAATTTAAAATTTATAAATTTTATTTTAGTGAAAATTTTAAAAAGATAAATCAAAAGACTCGTAATACTTATAATTATCTCCAATCAAATAGGTAAATATGATATTTTACTCTTAATCAAATATATAATTTTACACCTAAAATTTTATAATTTTTGTAAAAGTTAGATTATTGTTAACATGCAATGCCCCTCTACTTAAATTTTAGATCGATAAGTGTATAATATTTCAAGTTTTAATTTCATGTAACCTCAAATTTGATATGTATTTCTTGAATATAATTTATTATCAAATTTTTAACTTTAATTTATAATTTTTTTTTGTACAATTTTTAAGTTATTGATAACTAACTAGAGAACTATTTAAGTTCAAAACTATATCAGTCACTATTCTTAGTGGAGTCATTATTTAAATTTTTTCATTATATTTAAATATTATTTTATTTAATTTTATCACATTTAGATTGAAATCCTAATGTTTTTTATTTAAAATATATATTTTCATTATTTCTCTTTATCAATTTTTCTCATTATAAATAATTGTTTTTTTTAATAATTTTTATATGTTTACTTGTCTTATTTAAACTTATAAAAGATAAATGGGATTTTTCAGTTAGTATTATTTTTTTTATTACATTAAAAATTAAGTTAGATAAGATGAACTCAATTTTCTAAAATTAATAAATCATACCATTAATTAATAAGATATTGTATCGTAATTTATAACTTTATTCATATTCACTTATCTTAATACTTTTTTAAGGGAGGTTGTTTGTAATTTCAATGATTATTATTATACCTTAAAATATTTAAATAATAAATATTTTAATTTTAAATTATTGTTATTTTTTTCTTAATTGTATCTAAATTAAATTAATTATAAAATATTATTAATTATGAACAAATAATATTAATTAATTTTATTATTAAATTTGATCGGGTAAAAATTGTATTTAAGAAAACAAATATTTACACAACGAATAATAATGATTAAAGAGTATTAGAAATCTAAACTCAAAGGAATCCCTCTTTACTGCTATTTTTTATAACTCTTTTTAATTACATTTTTATGTAACTTTTTATTCTCTATAAATTGATAAATTGATAAATTGATTTAAATACCTTCCATAAATTAATAATAAAGTGTTAAGTAATCATAAAAATCTTATTAATTGCATGTGTGCTTATTAAATTATTTTATAATCTTATAAAAGAATAAATTTATACTTTTTTTTATAAAAATGACTGTCATAATCACATTTAATTTTTTGATTGATGATACATATTATAAATATCAATATATATTTTTATATAACATAATACATTATAATTTAATATTTTTTAATTTATTTTATAAATTATAATATTGTAAAAATAATTGATTATATGTATTATTTATCTTCTATTAAGGAAATTAAAAGAAAAAAATAAAAGAATTATAATTTTATTAATTTTATATGAATAAATTTAAAATTTATTAATACAATATTAGTATAAATTTATAAAGGAAAAATAAGAAGATTAATTATCATTATATATTATTATAAAATTTAAAAAATTAAAATTCTCATAAATAAGTATTAAATTTTAATTAATTCTATAATTTATATTTAGTGTAAAAATAATTAACTTATTTGTTAAAGTTTTGGGGGAAAAATAAAAAGGAAAATAAAAAATTTCAAAAATAATTAATTATACGTGAATAAATTTAAAATTTATAAATTATGTCTCAATGAAAATTCAAAAAAGATCACATCATTATATTAATTATTTATTATTACGAAATTAAAAGATAAAAACAAAAGTATCATAATATATGTTAAATTTTAATTTATTTTTAAATTATATTTAATATAAAAATAATTGATTATATATTAGCACTTATCTTTTGATGAAATAATAAAATGAAAAACTAAAATACTAAAATAAATAAAATTAAAAAACTCATGAACATTATAATAATTATATACATGTATAGACAAAAAAAAAATTCTTCTCATTGTGTGTTAAATTAGTGTACTTAAAAAATATATGATAAGTATTAATATATTTTTTGATATAAAATAATCACACTATAATTTAATATAAATTATTTTATTTTTTAAATTATATTTAATGTAAAAAATAATTAATCATGTGTAATATTTGTTGTTTAGTGGCTGAACTAAAAGAAAAACCAAAATACTCTTAAAATAATTAATTTTATGTGAGTAGATTTTAAAACTTATAATTTTTTTGATTTTATGTGAAAGAGTTAATTAAATTAATAATTAAAAAATGAAAAAATGAAAAAAATTATAAAAATTACAAAATTAAAAGAAAAATCAAATTTATACTAAATATGTGTTAATTATTATACTTAAAAAAATATATCATAAGTGTTAAAGATAATTAATTGTGTGTGTATTAGGTGTCTAACACTAGGTAAATATATTAGTTATGTATTAGGTGTATGTTACTTAAAATTGTCTCTAACCTTGTATATAAATAGGTAGTGTCTTTGAATGAAAATATAAGAGTGAATTCTCAGTTTTGCATGGTATCAAAGCAATTGGGTTACAAAATTTGGGAATTTTTTTACCCATTCAAATTGGGGGCTAATTTTGGGTAAACATAAATTATGATTTAGTGTATTTTTGAGTTCCAACTCGGAACACCCTTTTGGAGTGTACATTTTTTCTCACTGCCGGCACAGGGAGGAAGACCAACCACACACTAGCCAAACCCCAACGTCCGGCCACCAGACGAGCCGCGAGTGAGCCACACTCACCACCGCGACTTTCTATCAAATTTCCACTCATCTCACCACTGGCACAGGGAGGAAGAATAGCTGCTGACCAGCCAAACCCCGAATTTCGGTCACCAGACGAGCCACGAGTGGACCACAAGCGCTACCGCAACTTTCTGTCAAATTTTCACGCGCCGGCGCGTGACAGCGCGTCCGTGCAGAATTCTTCTCCGATCAACCTCGTGTCGCTCTCCGCCGTTCCCCTGCATCATCTGTGGTGGTTTCGCGCTCATCGCTTGTGATTGTTCAGGTTTGGGTTCTTCCAATTTTGTGTTCTTGTTCGCTGCGTTTGTTCGCTGCATTTGGTCGCTGCGTTTGTTCGCTGCATTTGGTCGCTGCTGTTGTTGGATTTTGTTTGTTCGTTTACTTGCTGTCTTGTCGTTTGTAAGAGTTATGACTGAAAAGAAATCTAATTTTGTAATGGATATGGTGCGTTTGATGTCTAAAATCACGGACCATAAGCTCAATGGCTCGAATTATTTGGCTTGGAGCAAGACCATTCGAATTTATTTGAGAAGTATCGAAAAAGATACTCATTTGACTAATGATCCTCCTAAAGATGATTCAAAGCAGACATGGCTTAGAGACGATGCTCGCTTATTTCTACAGATTTGGAATTCTATTGAAAGCAATGTAATTGACTTGATCAATCATTGTGAATTCGTTAAGGAATTGATGGATTATTTGGATTTCTTATATTCTGGTAAGGAAATCTTTTTTGCATATATGAGGTACGCAAAGTATTTTACCGTGCAGCCAAACAAGATCAGTCACTCACAAATTATTTTATGGAATTTAAAAGGACTTATGAGGAGCTAAATAGTTTGATGCCTTTTAGCCCTGATGTCAAGGTTCAACAAAGCCAACGGGAACAAATGGCGGTCATGAGTTTTCTTGCCGGTCTTCCCTCTACTTTTGAGACTGCTAAGTCCCAGGTTCTTTCTGGTTCTGAGATCTCCTCTTTACAAAAGGTGTTTAGTCGAGTACTTTGTAGAGAAGACACTCCACCTCCACTTGCTCAATTAAACGGTGCTTTGGTCAGCCGAAGTAATAATTATGAGCATAGACGGTCAACTTATATGAACAGAAACAAAGGAGGCGGCTTGCACGGGTTTGAAACTCGACCACAGGATCTCGGAGGTATTGTATGTCACTATTGTCACAAACCAGGACATACGAAACATAAATGTAGAAAGCTTCAGTACAAGCATCAGAAAGGTCACTCGGCTCATATTGCATCCAATTTTGATACTTCTAAAAAATCGGTTCTTATCTCTGCAGATGAATTTACCAAGTTCTCACAGTATCAAGAATCACTAAGGTCCTCATCACCCCCTGTCACTGTTATTGTTGAATCAGGTAAATCAAATGCGTGTCTTATTTCCTCATCTTCCAAATGGGTTATTGATTCTGGTGCTACAGATCATATGACAGGCAATTCTAGTCTCTTTTCTACTCTTCAGTCACACACTTCTACCTCTACTGTTACCTTAGCCAATGTGTCACCATCTCGTGTTCTTAGGTCTGGCACAATTACTCCCACTCTATTGCTTTCTTTGTCGTCTGTCTTACATTTACCTAGCTTATCTTTTAATTTGATCTCTGTAAGTCAACTTACTCGCAATCTTAACTGTTGCATCTCATTTTTTCCTGATCGTTGCTTATTTCAGGATCTTATAACGAAGAAGACTATTGGTAAAGGACATGAGCCTGGAGGCCTCTATATTCTTGACACACCAATACCGAAATCTGTCGCTTGCTCTAGTGTAACCTCTCCCTTCGAGGCACATTGTAGACTAGGTCATCCATCTCTTCCTTTACTAAAGAAACTTTGTCCTCAGTTTAGTAAGGTGCCTTCATTAAATTATGAGTCTTGTCAATTTGCAAAACATCATCGTCTTAGTTCAAATCCAAGAGTTAATAAACGTGCTAGTGTTCCTTTTGCATTAGTTCATTCTGATGTTTGGGGTCCTTGTCCTATTTTGTCTAAACTTGGATTTAAGTATTTTGTTACTTTTGTGGATGATTATTCTCGTGTAACTTGGTTATATTTAATGAAGAGTCGTTTTGAATTGTTTTTTATTTTTTGCTCATTTTGTGTCGAGATTAAAACTCAATTTAATATTTCAATTCGTAATTTGCGAAGTGATAATGCCAAAGAATATACATCAGCTTTGTTTCAATCTTATATGGTTCAAAATGGCATGCTTCATGAAACTTCGTGTGTTGATACTCCATCTCAAAATGGAGTTGTCGAACGTAAGAAGAGACATCTTCTTGAAACTACACGTGCCTTATTATTTCAAATGAATGTTTCTAAACCTTTTTGTGCCGATGTAGTTTCAACAACATGTTTTCTTATTAATCGCATGCCCTCATCTGTTCTTCATGGTGAGATTCCTTACAAAATTTTATTTCCTAATAAGTCACTATTTCCGGTTGACCCTAGGATATTTGGTAGCACTTGTTTTGTTCGGGATGTTCGTCCGCATGTTACTAAATTAGATCCCAAGTCTTTGAAGTGTATCTTCCTTGGTTATTCTCGTCTCCAAAAAGGTTATAGATGTTATTGTCTTAGTCTTAACAAATATCTTGTCTCAATTGATGTTACCTTCATAGAAGACACACCCTATTTTTCGTCTTCTCCTCCTCCTGCATGTCAGGGGGAGGATGACGATTTGTTAGTCTATTCTATCACATCATCTGAACCTGTCTCTCATTCAGTTCCTGTTAGGTCTCCTATAACTCAAATCTACTCCAGATATAGACCTTCTGATTCATGTCCTGCACCTGCTCCTTCGTCATCAGATCCAATCCTGAATGATGATCTTCCTATTACATTACGCAAATGTAAACGTCAATGTACTTATCCTATTTCTTCTTTTGTTTCGTATAATTTCTTGTCGTCTTCCTATTGCTCGTTTATTGCTTTTCTTGATTCTATTTCTATCCCTAAAACTATTCATGAAGCCATATCTCATCCTAGTTGGCATCATGCAATGATCGAGGAAATGAATGCGTTGGATGACATTGGTACTTGGGACTTGGTTGATTTACCTTCAGGGAAACGAGCTATCGGATGCAAATGGGTGTTCATAGTTAAGGTTAATCCAGATGGGCCAGTTGCTCGATTAAAGGCCCGTATTGTTGCTAAGGGATATGCTCAAACCTATGGAGTGGACTATTCTGACACTTTCTCTCCTGTTGCTAAATTGACATCTGTTCGGTTGTTTATTTCTATGACAGCTACTCACCATTGGCCTTTGCATCAACTAGATATCAAGAATGCTTTTCTTTATGATAATCTTCAAGAGGAGGTGTTTATGGAGCAACCTTCTGGTTTTGTTGCTCAAGGGGAGTCTAGGCACGTTTGTCGTCTTCGCAAATCTTTGTATGGTTTGAAACAGAGTCCTCGTGCTTGGTTTGGAAAATTTAGTCAAGCTATAAAAACGTTTGGTATGATGAAAAGCAAGTCTGACCATTCTGTGTTCTACAAACAATCAGAAGCTGGTATCATTCTTTTAGTTGTGTATGTAGATGACATTGTTATTATTGGAAGTGATATTATGGGAATTTCATCTCTTAAGTCTTTCCTACATACTCAGTTTCACACGAAGGATTTGGGGATGCTAAAGTATTTCTTGGGTGTTGAAGTCACAAGGAGTAAAAAAAGTATCTTTCTATCTCAAAGAAAATATGTCATGGACTTATTAACTGAGTCAGGAAAATGAGGAGCAAAACCTTGTAGTGCTCCAATGACTCCGAATATCCACCTTACAGAAGATGGATAACTTTTTAAATATTCTGAGAGATATCGAAGGGTGGTTGGAAAGCTGAATTACCTTACCGTGACTCGTCCAGATATTGCATATTCAGTCAGTGTTGTTAGCCAATTTATGTCATCCCCAATAGTTCATCATTGGGCAACGTTAAAGCAAAATTTGTGTTACTTAAAAGGAGCACCTGGACATGGCATCTTGTATGCAAATCATGAACATACTCATATTGAATGTTTTTCAGATGTAGATTGGGCAGGTTCCAAAGTGGATAGAAGATCCACATCAAGGTATTGTATTTTCATTGGAGGAAATTTGGTCTTATGGAAAAGTAAGAAGCAGAATGTTGTGTCACGATCGAGTGCAGAGTCAGAATATAGGGCTATGACACAATCTGCGTCTGAGATAATATGGATATATTAGCTCTTGGATGAAGTAGGTCTTAAAACTTCAGTACCAGCGAAATTGTGGTGTGATAACCAAGCTGCTCTTCATATTGCTTCTAACCCTGTGTTTCATGAACGAACTAAACACATTGAAATTGATTGTCATTTTGTTCGTGAGAAAATTCAACAAGGTTTGATTTCTACAGGATATATGAAGACTGGAGAACAACTAGGAGATATCTTCACGAAAACTTTAAGTAAGGTTCAGGTTGATTATCTTTGTAACAAGTTGGGCATGGTTAATATCTATTCTCTAACTTGAGGGAGAGTGTTAAAGATGATTAGTTGTGTGTGTATTAGGTGTCTAATACTAGGTGAATATATTAGTTGTGTATTAGGTGTCTTAGTTGTGTATTAGGTGTATGTCACCTAAGATTGTCTCTAACCTTGTATATAAATAAGTAGTGTCTTTGAATGAAAATATAAGAGTGAATTTTGAGTTTTACAATAAATATAAATGTATTTTATCGTATAATATAATTCAACTATAATTTAATTTTATATTATTTTTTAAATTATATTTAGCATAAAATACAATAAATTATTTTTAAGGGTAGAATTAAAAAAGAAAAAATACTCATAAAATAATAGATTTCATGTAAATAAATTTAAAATTTATAAATTTCCTCTTAGTAAAAATTTAAAAATCAAATATAAAAAAATTCCTTGATCATTATACTAATTATCTATTATTTGGAAATAAAATAGAAAATAAAAAATCTCATAAATATGTGGTAATTTTTTTATATATATAAATTATATTTAGTGTAAAAAATAATTGATCATATGTATTATTAATTATTTTTTAGTGAAATAATTAAAAGGAAGAACCAAATTACTCTTAAAATATTTGATTATATATGAAAAAATTAATAAAATTAATAATTATAAAGAAAAACAAAATACTTATGAATATTATAATAATTGTATATTATTAGGGAATTAAAAGAGAAAATTAAAATTATCTTAAATATGTGCTAAATTGTTACACTTAAAAAAATTATAATGCATAAAATGTGATTAAAAATTAAAAAATATATATAAAAAAGAGACCTTTTATTTTACTTGCTTCTATATGTTATAATGCTTTTAATGTTGATGATTTTCATACATTTCATATATTGTTTTAATTTTAAATATAATGGATCAAGGTAATAATATGTATATTTTAAATGAACAAAATAACTCAATTTTCTGTTTTCTGTTTTAGTTTGAAATATATTATGTAGTAATGCATAAGTAAATAGTTATTTTGATAAATATAAAGCTTAATTATTTTAAATAAAAAATAAAATTTTATTTAATTGATAAATTTTAAAATTGTAAAAATCATTAATTGTTATTGATGTCGTTTGTAATTATATAATGTCTTAACATAAGATTAATTATTGTATATATTTTTATTCTATCTTATTTTTAAATCACCATCTTTATTTTTATTTTAGATTTTTTACTTTATGTATTTTTGAATTTTGGATTAATAATGTTAAAAAATTAAGATGAGTAAAATGTCATAAATATATGACTGTAAAAAACTAAATTACTTATTAGAGTATATATTTTTGAGTTAAAATTTATATGATATTTAAATAAATTGTAACATTTTAAATAGAATTTATTCATGTATAACACATGTTGTATGATGGATAAAATACATACATTTTAATAACTTTGTAATTTCATCTGATTAGTATATTTTATGAATTTTATAATCTATAATCGATTTATACGTTGTTGTTTTTAATCTATAATAAACGTGAATTACTTCGAATCAATTCCTATAATTAATCAAATAATATTTTTCATTATCACTTAAATTTTTAAATCAAAAATTATAAAAATTATAAATCCATGTATTTGTTTAATCAATAAATTTATGTTCGTATGAATTTGATAAGTCAACATGTATTATATAACAAATAAGAATAAACAGTAAAAAATATAAAAAGACGTGGCTTTTAAGATTAAACAAAGGATACTTAAGTTGATATAAGGAGAGAAGTGAAAATATTTATATAATTTAATTATTTTATAGTGGATTAATATATAATAATTAATGATAAAATTATTTAATAAAAAATTTCATAAAATTTATTTAAAAATTATAAATTTTAATATTTATTGATTTTATCTAAATTTAAAATCATTAACCAATAATCTAATTCATATATTATAGAATTTAAAATTTTTCTTCCAATTTAATTTAACCATCAAATTAAAATTGTTGATTATCTTTACGCAGACAGACTTTACTTATTCATCGGATCGAAAGATTTTTTATTTTCTTGAGTGGTAATAATATAGAGTTGATAATGACGTAATGTATAATAATCGACCCGATTACCTCTCACTATCCATTCCTTGTGTTTTTATTTTTTATTAATAAAATTTACAAACATACAATCAAGTAAATACATATTTATTAACAAGTTCGAATCCATCTAATTTTAATATCTACAAAAATGCACTGTTAGATGACAGTTTAGTACTCACATTTACACCATAATCAATTATAATATGTAATATTGCAAAAATTAATTATAATTACCTTATTACTTTAAAATATAGAGTACAAAGGTAAGTAAAATAAACAACTATAATACAATTTTACGAACATACAATCATGCATGTAGATTAATTTTTTGTATCACATAATTAACTATAATATATTAGTTATTGCATATTTGTTTCCAAACTCCCCAATTACATTAATTTTATTATTTATTATTTATTTTCCTTAATCAATACAATTTGAGAAGTAAAATACATAGGATTCATTACATACATTTTCACATTAATATTATGTAGTGTTAACACAAGTTAAATTATCTATTAGAAAAAAAATATTTCTCAATTTTTAGGATGAGGTAAATTTTGTATAAGTAGTGGGGAACATATTCTGACTTTATAAATTGATATAAGAAGTATAACAGTAATATTTGAATAATCATGAATGAAATTAAAATAGTTTAATAGGATAATATAATCTAATTTTTATATAAAATTTTTTTATACACTATAAAAAAATATAAATTTAATTTTTTTAATGTAAATAAATATATATTTTTTAACGTTATAATAAAATAAATATATATATTTTGTTAAAAAAATTAAAAATAAATATAGGTTAAATAATTGAAATGATTTATACATGTAAGAAAATTAAAAATAATTAAATTTTTTTTTTGGTAAAACAGTAAGAGACACCATTTTAGTTTTAATGATTATTATTAATTATAAAAATATAATAAAAAAAAAATCATATTTTGATTATTAACAATATAATCGAAGTTTATTTATTTCTTTTACTATTTGTGTAATATTTTTTATAGAATTTTTTTTACTATACCATTAACCGTTAAAACGGTTGTTTTTTGGTCTATTTAAAGGAAGGTTACTTGTTTAACTCTGTCATATGTGATCAGAAATTCGTCTTCTTCATCTCCAAAGAATCGAATCGGAGTCTGAATATAGATAATTAGAGGTCACCTTCCCTATCATCACCCTAATCCCTCGTTCTTATCTCTGTTTATTCACTTCTTCACTTGGGTATTACCCTTTTGTTTATTTAAAGATTAAAGAAAGTGGAAAAATTTCATTTCGAAGCCCAAAAGCAAAGAAGATTCTGTACTCTATACTCTATAGTGATAAAAATTATTTCTTTAAATATTTTCAGTAGAATAAGAGTGAAAAGGGTCTTTTTCATTCAACTACTGCAAAGACCTTTGAAGAAGCTCTGGCAGAGATTTCTTTTTCCTGCTTTTGAGGTCTCGCCGTTTTTGGGATTAGGTACACTGTCTACTCTAGTCTGGTGCAGATTGGCGTGGCGCATTAAAATCACTCCCTTACGGTGCTACAAGTTATTGTGACAGAACAGAATAGAGAGCTAAGGAGATCCGTAGCTGGAGATTTTGTTATTATTCCACGCATTTAAGGCTTTCTCAATCGATCACAAATCCTTATTGTGGGATGAATTGATTTATCGATTATTCATCAATCACTCTCTCTGCGCCCTCCCCACTGTACCCTCTGTCATTTACAGGGGACTTGTGTTTTCATTCTAAAAACAAGGAAAAACTGATAAATCAAAGTCATCGCACAGAAATTACGTTTACTACTTTTGGAAGAGAGTTCGAGATCTGCGTTTTTGGTACTCTTTTACGAGAAAGTGAAATCTCGAGGAAGAAGGTATACTAATTTGTATTGTATGGGTCTATTGGGTTTGTTTTACTTTGGACTCTGCCCTTTTTATTTAGAATTTTAGATTTATGTCCAACTACTACTCATTAGTTTCTCAGTGTTTTTTAATCTATTGAAGGAATTTTTCTGATGTTTGGATCTTGAGTCTTTCATTTTCTGGGGGTGTGTTTGACTGTAGTTTTTGTCTCATTTGGTGTCTTTTATATGTTTCGGATCTATCAGGATTTAGATAGAGAAAACCGGGGACAATGGTGCCTCAGAAGCAAGCAGAGGAAGCTATAGTCTCCAACTTTAGCGAGGCGGATGGCCATGAGCGTAAGGATGAAGAAAGGCCTGAAGAGCATGGCTCAATGTTTAGCTTTAAGAACTTCCTTTGGCATGGTGGCTCTGTTTGGGATGCCTGGTTCAGCTGCGCTTCAAATCAAGTATACCCACTTAAACCCATTTCTTTTTCTATATTAATAAAAAGTTATTTCTCAAATAATTTTCATTGTAATTAGTAGTTTTTTTTCCGTCGTTGTTGCAGGTAGCTCAAGTGCTTTTGACATTGCCATACTCTTTCTCTCAACTGGGTATGCTCTCAGGAATATTGCTTCAGATATTCTACGGTATTGTTGGAAGCTGGACGGCGTATTTAATAAGTGTTCTCTATGTTGAGTACCGAAGTCGGAAGGAGAAAGAGAACATTAATTTCAAGAACCATGTTATTCAGGTTTGAAGAACTTCACAATAGAATTAATTTATTCTAATTGCAATGATCGAAGTCAATTCCAGTACTCTACTAAAAGATGTATTATTAATTATTGCAGTGGTTTGAAGTACTTGATGGGTTACTTGGTCCTTACTGGAAAGCAATAGGGCTTGCCTTCAATTGCACTTTCCTGTTATTCGGATCTGTCATCCAGCTTATTGCTTGTGCAAGGTGAGTTATCTTTTTCAGTTTTTTTTTTTTTTGTAAATTTTCATCACATGATATGGGTGTGCATACCATGGATGTGTTCGGATTTGCACTAAAACCAAAACCAAACCATTTGGTTTTGATTTGGTTCGGGTAAATGGGTTAGTTTGGATCTAATAAATTTTGAACCCTAGTAAGTAAACATGATCAGAATTTTTTTTTCTTTTCTCAATTGGTTCCCCCAAAAATTAATTTTAAACAATTTGTTGGTTGGGAATGAGAGCAGTAACATTTACTACATCAATGACCATTTGGATAAGAGGACTTGGACGTATATTTTTGGAGCTTGCTGTGCCACCACGGTGTTCATACCCTCTTTCCATAACTACCGGCTTTGGTCATTTCTTGGCCTTGGGATGACTACTTATACGGCGTGGTATATGGCCGTAGCTGCTCTTGTTAACGGCCAGGTTTTGTATCTAACTCTCCTCCAATATTGATACAAAAGCTTAATAGCCATTATTGTCATCTTTTTATGACTTTTTTAGTAACAAGTCAAAAGTTGTTAATGCTTAGAATGTGAAATTATGTAGATTGAGGGAGTGACTCACTCGGGCCCAACCAAGTTAGTGCTTTATTTCACCGGAGCAACCAATATTCTCTACACCTTCGGTGGCCACGCTGTCACTGTGTAAGCATTTTCTATTACATGTTCTCTCTTAGTTTCTACACAGCTTCTCTTTGCAGCTTTTGCCGGCCACCTAGGTGTTGCATATCCACAGAAAACAGACAATATTATTGCCTTATCTATTTACTTTTTGCTTGCTATGTTGAAAACTTTACATCTTCCACTTATCGTCGTTGTTTTACAAAAATATTAACAAATTAACTTCCTTTGTCTTCTTCATCTATGACAAAAAAGACTGTTACAATTGATTGTTTTTTTTGTACCCTTAGCAGAAAATAATAATAATAATAATGATTAATAAATAATAAAAATTAATAAATTATTGTTAATGTTTTTGACAGTAACTAAAGGAATGTGTTTTGCTCTTTGCTGTTATTGTGAATAGATGTTACTAATTTAATTATTAAATAATAATCCCAAGTAATTAGAGGGTATGATGAAAAAGTTATGATTGGAGTGTGTAAATAATGTTTCAGGGAAATAATGCACGCAATGTGGAAGCCTCAGAAGTTCAAGTACATATATTTGCTAGCCACACTCTACGTTTTCACTCTAACAATTCCATCAGCTGCTGCCGTCTACTGGGCTTATGGTGACGAGCTTCTTAACCATTCAAATGCCTTCTCTCTTCTCCCTAAGAATGGTTTCCGTGATGCCGCCGTTATCCTAATGCTAATTCATCAGGTTCGTTCCAAAGTTTCACTACCCTTTTAAATTATAGTTGTATTAAGAGTTACAAGAGCTAACAATTTGTGAATTGGACTTAATTGGGTGCAGTTTATAACATTTGGGTTCGCATGTACGCCATTGTACTTTGTGTGGGAAAAGGTGATTGGTATGCATGATACTAAAAGCATTTGTTTAAGGGCTCTAGCAAGGTTACCAGTAGTTATACCAATATGGTTTTTGGCCATTATCTTCCCTTTCTTTGGGCCTATAAACTCGGCTGTTGGGGCTCTCTTGGTTAGCTTCACAGTCTATATCATCCCTGCTTTAGCTCACATGCTCACCTACAGAACAGCCTCTGCTAGACAGGTACAAATTTAACCTTTA
Organism: Hippophae gyantsensis; assembly: GCA_030763125.1. Taxonomy (NCBI): domain Eukaryota; kingdom Viridiplantae; phylum Streptophyta; class Magnoliopsida; order Rosales; family Elaeagnaceae; genus Hippophae; species Hippophae gyantsensis. The sequence goes on along the minus strand of CM061034.1, from coordinate 1,211,711 downwards.
TTTGTCTTGGAACTATGTCACCCTCTTTGTAAGTAATATAACGACCACAAAATTAGTTCTAAAAATTCATCTAAGTTGCACCCTTTTTTTATCAAATGTTATTTAAAACAGGAAAGGTCGAGTCTTATTCTATGATCTAGTACATATACAAATTTAACCTTTATTTGTCTTGGAACTATGTCACCCTCTTTGTAAATAATATAATGACCACTAAATTAGTTCTAAAAATCATCTAAGTTGCACCCTTTTTTTTATCAAATGTTACTTAAAACAGAAATGAATCACATGTAGGATGAAATAATCTTGTTTAGTTGCGGTATATTGTTGATTCCAATAGTAAATGGGCACCCGGAATTGATGGGGATCCCCACAATCTGCACTTGCCCTGAATATGAGAGAGAAAGAGAGCAGCAAGTGTACAAGAGCATTTAATGCTTAGATGTGGACATGTTACTTGAAGAATTGAGATAGGTGGTGTGTCCTTTTCTTCGTTTAGTTATATTCTACAGTTTGATAATTGTACTGTGTTGGATGAGCTGGCCTCAGTTGACTCGTTAATTTTCTATTATCCTCTAATCTGGGTTTGTCTAATTTGATTATAAAAAATAAAATAAAAATCAGCACTAGATCAAATCTAGCTTTTATTTTTACTTGATAGTTATATCAAATCCAGATTTGGATTATTGATTTGAAGTTTTAATTGAAGGTTACATACTAAAATCCCCAATATTTTGCAGAATGCTGTAGAGAAGCCACCATTCTTCATACCAAGCTGGACAGCAATGTACGTTTTCAATGCTTTCATAGTGATGTGGGTACTGGTGGTAGGATTTGGATTTGGTGGATGGGCCAGCGTGAGCAATTTTGTGAAGCAAATTGACACATTTGGGCTATTTGCTAAGTGCTATCAATGCAAACCCCTAACACCACCGCCGTCATTGACTAAAGCACCACCACCTCACTACCATCACTAAAAATTGCATTCGGATCTCATGATATCACTTTGGCAATAGTAATATTCCCCCTTGGCACTCCTACATGTGTTGTGTGCTTTTTTTTAACCGAGTCAAGTTAGTTGTTAAAATAGTGTGTTGACTTGTGTGGTTCAGATTCCTTTGCTATAAACAGCATAGGATATTTAATTTATCGTATTAGTGTGTGTTTTTTTTACCTCCCCCTTTTTGTGTGTATTGGGAATATTATTATAAAGATTTTGTTTCAAGCCTTTGAATTATAATAATAATTTAAAAAGTCTATTTTTCACAATTTCTAGTATTATTACTTACATTTAATTATAAATTGAAAAAATAAGATCTTAAAATTTTATTTAATAATAATTATCTGATATATATACCATAAAATTATGAAATAAATAAATCATGACAAATAAATGCTAATAATAATTAATAGCACGTTTCCAAAGTAGCTTACAAAAAGTGCAAAGCTATTTATGAGAATGGGCTGGTGTGAACTTTTTTTATATAGGAGTTGAATGTGGACTGGTATTAATAATTTAATCGGTTTGATCTGGTTTACGTGGAATATTAAGGAATGCACTATTTTACCTCTTTGAATAACATATAGTATGAGCAAGTACATCATCCCCCCTATCATTTATATTCCCAGTCTCACAGAACAGAGTTTGAGAAACTCCACATTCACATGGCTTGCACGAAATTTTCTCCATTTGTCACGTGCTTCTCCTAAATCTTTTTTTTTTAATTCTCCTGTATTCTTTCATTAAACTCACTCACATGGCAACAATGTGTGTGCAATAATTTTTCAGAACAAATAAAAACAAACGAATAGCATGAGTTTTATAATCGGGGTGATACATTTTTTGTATTAAAGACAGATACTGAGGTATTGCTATATGTTTCGAATAATTTGATAAGATGAGGAGTCCCGAATGAAGTCTGCAACATGAAACTAAATATTGGTATTTCATTTTTAAGTAGATTCTATGCATTTTACATATTTTTTTTGTTTTTTAATATGAAAAATATATATTTTAATGTTCAAAAATACAGTATACATATATATTTATTCATAACATAAAAAACATATTTTTAAAAGAGTCAAAAGTAAACGATATAAATAATTAGGTCATATAACAGTAGTTTAAGAGAAAAAAAGTAAAGGTTTTTTAAAAAATGGATATCACACTTTTTGTAGGTTAATTTATCTCTAGTTTAGGTTCTAAAAATTTTTATTTTATAAACCAATAAAAACCGAATATATATTCTTTTATTATTAATTAATATATTTATCATTTTTTATAAATTTTAATCTATAAACTTAAAAAATAAACATTTTGTTTTTTTTAATACGAAGAGATTAATATGTTTTAACAATTTTTCTTAATATATATGCAAAATATTTATTTCTTATTTATTTTCATATTAATTTGAGATATGATGTATATTTTAAGATCTTTTTTAGACAACTTTAAACATTTCAAAATAGCAAAATATATACCATGTTAAGAATTCTCTTTAGTTATAGATTATGCTTTTGTAAATTTTTTTTTGTTAAAATATTATAGGTTTAAAATCGACAAGCTATTCACTCCTCAAATCGATATAATAGATAGACTTGAATGAGTTTTTGAGAGTTTATAAGCCAATTAAGGTTTAGGTTTTTAAAAAATTATCAAAGTAGAATTGGCTTATAAAATAAGTCAATATCCGAACAGACCATCCCACCCAACTCCTAAAAAAAGAATATATTCTTATACATATAATAATAAGTTGCAATGTTGTTAGCTTTTACCAACAGGTTCTGGATCGGGGGTTTATCCAAATAAAAGAAGGCTAATTCGAGTTATAACTCATGACACATCAAAGTATCTATCTTTAATGCGTAAAATTATCATGATTATGTGTCTTGAAAAAGTATGTATTTGAAGTTTTTATGGATGTATTTAGAATTGTCCATAAAAGAATCTCTTGGAAAGACGTGATTGCGATAGTGGTGTTACAAAAACAATTTTTTGGCTGTTGTCTCATGGGCCTAGTTTTCGGCCTTCCTCTATCCACTTGGGATTGCAAATTTCGGTTTATTCTGATTTATGGGTCTAGTTTTATTGGACAGGTTAATTCGTATTGGGTTTTATGTTATGAGCTGATAGATGTGGATCGCAATGGTTATTAGGTTTATTATGTATAGCGAATCAAAGATCAAATTTTCGTGTAAATGGATCTTAAAAGAAGAAAGATAGAAAAACAAAAATACAGAAAAGATATTAATGCAAAACATTTAATGCGAGGATGGACAGAAACATACAAGTAATGTTGTGGGAATATAGAGAAAAGCATTACATATAATGAAGGCAAGAGGAGCGTCCTTAGAAATAGGGATGACTAAAGCTTTAAAGGTTATAGTGGAAGGAGATTGCCAAAATGTGATCAATTTCACACTGAGTATTTCATCTTGTATCACACTTGGGAAGCAACTCAATTTCTAAAGGAGGCAGTGCTTCTCCTAAATTCATTTAAGCACTTTCGTGCCATATGGATTCTGAGAAGTATTAATACTTCAGCTCACGAATTGGCAAAATAGACGCTTGAAAAATGGATCCTTCCAAATTTCAGATATACCTTTACATATTTAAGATAATTAGTTTTAAATTTAATTAATATTAATAAATAATATATATGAGTATTTAGCATATAAAACGATTATTCAAACACTCATATCCCATGAACTTGGACCTTCATTAAAAGAAACAATTTCTAATATATATCTAGTTATTTTCATCAAAAGAAAAAAAAAAGAAGAAGAAAAAATGTTGAACATCCCTTACTATAATAATACTCATTAGATACTAAAATCTTCCCGCCTCACTTATCTCATTCTTAAATATATGACGATACTTGAGTAGATTTGTATTTTTATGAGGATGTATAGCAGTACTCTAAGACTGACATGCTTGGTTAACAATAAAATGAAATTTTGAGTATTGCTTTGTTTGGTTTGAATAATAATACTAAATATTGATACATAATAATGTAAAGGAATTAATTCTTTTTGGGAGGGGGAATATGTTTTCATCCTTAAAACCAGTGTAATGGCATGCTTTCTTTTTCTTATTTGTATCTTTTTCATTGAAAAAGATTCCTACTTAGTTTACACATTGAAATCCCCATGCTTCACTTTTTAGATCGAATTTATTTCAAAATATTAACTTATTCGAAGAATTAACTCGTTTTAACTATATATTAAATGTGTGTTTCATATTTTGTAGGTGCGAGACTGATTCACACATTCAACATTTCTTCGTCAAATGAAAAACACATATAGTCTTCATTGGACTCGAATCATACCCTAATACTAAGTACCAATCATTTAGATTCATTCTATTTAACCGAGTAATTATACTCCAGATTTTAAGAAAGAAATAAAAAGCAATTTGAATCTCACTCGCAGAAAAAAAAAACTATGGAAAAACAATAGCAATTTCCACATTTTTCTGAGGTTGCAAAGTAGATCTAAAGAGGCAAGAAGTAAAATTAAGAAGAAGAACTAAGAGATTTCAAGATCAAGGGGTCCAATTGCAAATCCCATCTTGATGGCGAAGATATCAATACTAGAACAAAAAGCAGAGTACCTGGAAGTATCTTTAGGACTGAGTCTCATCGAAAGCTTACAACGCGGCTTGGGTTTGAATTTTGGCTTCAGTGATGGACTATACCGAGCTCTAACCTTAAAAGGGAACTTCAGATGTATACTATATATACCATCACCCATTTCTTTGTTATACCTAGCTATCTCTTTCTTTCCAAACGCTGACGTTTTAATGCCTTTAAGCTCCACATTCACCGTAGTGCTATTCTTATGGCCTTGATAAAATGGTGAAAGAGTAGCATTAGCGAACTCCCTTTTGCCATAGATGGCTACAACTTTGAATCGATCGAAGTGAACACCGGCTCTTTTGTTGGGATTTCTAAGCGTGACTTTAAAAGCCAAGTTGTAGCTTAGAGTATTGTTGTTTGTGGCATTGAAATACTGAAATTCTCTGAGGGAAGCATCTATTAATCCGATTTCAATGTTTTTGGGTTGAACGATGAGGAAGAACATTAAGATGGATACGAACAACATTAGGGGTAAACAACAACAATACGCTACCATAGTTGAGTCACACATTTCTAATTAGATTAATTGATAGTGGTGAGAAAAATTGCAGCTACGGATTTAAACTTGGGGTTTTTGTCTATAAGAGCCAATTTTTGGACAATAATTTAAAAATGGTCACAAGTTGAATTTTTTTTTAAAAAAGGCTCTTTTTATTATTAATTAAAAGATAATAACAAAAGGTCATGTTGAATGATCATTCACCATCTCTCATTCTATCTCAATTTTTTCGTTTTTTCTCTCTCTCCTTCAATTCCCAGCCCATTTTTTTCCTTCTTATTTTGAAAAATTCCTTTTAGATAAAACAAATATTCTCCGCTAATTAATCATTTGCAACTTTAAAAAATATAAAAATTATAAATTTTTAATAAATAAATTTTTGGGTGAATAAAAAATAATAAAAATAATTTATATTTATAAAATATAAAAATATATTTAATAATAAATATATAATTTGTTATAACAAATAACTTATCAAAATTTTATTATAAATTAACTTAAAATAATAATAATAAATTATAAAATAATTACAAAATTAATAATAATTATTATTATAAAATAAATTATAAAAACTGGACTAATAATTATAATAATATTATATTAGATAATATTTTCACACAAATTTTACTATATAATGTGTTATGTTTGTATTGTATATCGTAAAAGTTAGATATAGAGGTTTCATAATTTTTTTAAATAATTTAATTATTTTTATGAATATTATTTTTATATCATAATTATAATTAAATATTATAATTATTTATTAAATATAATTATAATTAATAATAATAATATATTATATTATTTATGAATTATCAAAATATTTAGCATATGATTTTCAATATATGTATAAATTTATATTTATTTTATTGTAAAATAAATTATTTTTTATTTTTAAAATAATTTTTTAATATATAATATGATAAAAAATATTTATGTATTTAAAATTAATTATAAATTTATAAGATGTTAATATTTTTTTATGTTTATAATAATTATTTTTTGTCAAATAGAGTTAATATATCTTTTTTTTAAATAAAATTGATTAAAAATTTTACTTTCAAGTTTAAGGTAAGATTTTGTCTATTTTTTTAAAAAATTCAACTTATGCCCATTTTTAAACTATTGTCCAAAAATTAGCTCTTATAGACAAAACCCCAACAACTTGTATGTTTTGGTTTACCGGCTTATTCTTACATCTTCTTATGAGGTCAAAAATAAAATAAAAAACTAAGCAGTAGCAATTAAAAAAATAGTAAGACAAATAATTACGTTTAATATATGGAAAGATAATAATTTTTAATTAAAAGATAATAACAAAAGGTCATGTTGAATGATCATTCACCATCTCTCATTCTTCTAAAATATCCTAACCTTTCTCACTCTTTTTCTTTTCTAATTTTTTATTAGTGATAAAATTCCTTTTACATAAAACAAATTTTCTCCGCTAAATCAATCATTATTATTTTAATAAATATCACAATAGTTATATATGATTTTTCGACTCCGTACAGATTTAGATATATTATAGTAATTTTTGCATCTAAATCCTACTTATAGTAACATTATACATATTTTATTATATTTATAAAAAAATTTCACGTACCTAAATCTATATTAGTATTAGTATTTAAAATTTTGTTGAAATTAAAAAATTAAAAAATTTAAGTTATTAAATATAACCTTTAAATAAGAACATTTATAATATTACAATTTCAATGAATTAGTCGAATTTTTAATTTTATCAAACAATGCCCATTTAGCTTGTTTCCTCGTACTGGTGGATGGTTGAAGCAGGAATGGTAGGTGTGATACCGATTACCGAGCAATGCAGAGGAAATGTCCATAATTTCAAAATTTTATTATCTACTTATTAAGGTGATTAAATCAACATCGTCAGCTTCAGAACAAAGATTAGAAACGCATGGTATTTTTTAAAAACTTTATAATTTTTTTTTAAACTAAGCATATATATATTTTTAATAACAAAATATTATAAGCAGAGAAAACTAAAGACAGGGTCGAATAATCTCGGCAAATTCCATTAATTTTAAACAAAATGAAATAAAGTCGGTCTTGTCATGTTTAACTTTTTTTTTAGCACGCGTTATTCCATTATAATCAGATACAAAGTCGGTCTTGTGATGTTTAACTTTTTTATATTTATCACATGTTATTTCCGTACACCGTAAATAATTAACACCGTTCTTTTTTGAAATTAAATATAACATAAATTGGGAAAGATGACAAATTAATGACAATCTAAAAAGACAAGTAATCCAAGTCTTTGTTTTTAAGTAGAATATATACATCCATCTTTCTGTATCTAATTAAAAAATGGGCGAATGCTGTGATATAAAGAAAAGCAGTATCTGCAGCTTTTTATTAACTTTATTTGTGTTCTTCCCAGCAATACTCTTCTGGCTCATCGTTAGACCCCAAAACATTGATATTTCAATTACAGATGCTTCATTATTAGAATTTCAATATTTCAATTACAGCAAAACTCTCAACTATCATCTTGTTTTCAACATCACTCTCCAAAATCCAAACAAAAGAGCAGGTATGTACTACGATCGTCTCAATGTTATAGCTTTGTACGACAAAAAGGAGTTTGGAAATGTGAGTTTGCATCCACTCTATCAACGACACGACAACACTACTAGTTTGAGAGCAGAGATGATAGGTCGACATGTTGGTGTTGATTTTGGGGAAAAAGAGATTTCAAAGTATAAATCGGAAGGGAGTGATGGAATTTATTGTATTGATTTGAAGTTGCCTCTTAAGGTGAGAGCTAAGTATGGTAGTATAAAGCCTAAGTTTAAAACCAACCGAACTTGTTATCTTAGACTTGTTTTAAATCCAAATGCTACTTTCAAGTATTCAGCTCCTTGTGGTAGTATTGATATTTTCCGTCTAAAGTTCTCTTTTGCAATTGGCCCTTTTGATCTTCAGATTTCCTAGAAACCACCCCATGTGCTTTTCATTTCTATCCCAATCCATCTTTTATAGCTGCTTGCTTGCTGCATGCATGTGGTAATTATTCTTGGTTATGTATTATGTTTTCTGGTAATTACATTAATTATAATATGAAGAATACTATTTTCCAGTAAGAATTACATTATGTTTTTTTTTGTTTTTTTTTGCAATATTACTAGTATTGAAAAAGAGGAATGAATATGGAAGTCATTTACTGCAAATTAAATTCATCGATATCTTCATCTGAAATTCTTTTATGTTGAACAAGATAAAGATAATATTCTAGGCTTAAACTGATCGAGTGAACAATATCACAGTATGTGTTAGAGCATTGACTTGATAAATTTCAAGTCAATAACAAGTCTTTTTTATTTATTTATTTATTAAAAGTCGATGACAAGTCTTGATCAGTAACAAACATAAATGCTCTCTGGATCGTTCCTACCACAAATTAATGATAGAGAAATTAAGCCGGTACAGACATGAAAATAAGTGGTTATAATCTTTTTGTGTAAATAACTATAGAGCTATCAGTACTCTCATAATCATAACTGAGTTGAAATGTTTGTCTCGATAAGTATCGATCAATTGTTGTAGACTTGTAGTCACCCCACTTACAGATACATCATACATACATCTTAAGCTTTAATAACTTTTATACCCCACTTATTGAATTAGGCTGATATGAACAGATGTTTCTAAGTTAGTGTAAATATATATAGCAAAAGCAAAAGAATTAAGGATGATTAATTTTGTTAGTGTGACAAAGAAAGTGTATGAAAGAGAAATACCTATCATATCTTGAAGATTTTATGGTTATAAGTTCACGATAAACTTTTATTTTTGAGAGTTATTTTTGAAAGAGTTAAGTCATGACATTTTATTTTGTATTAAAACAGGTTTTTGGATTAAATTGATGTGTTAAATAGGATCAATCCTAGTCATTTAACCTCATGGTTAATTGATCTTTACGATGTTTTCATTCGATGTTGATGAGTCTCACATCGATCAAAAAAGTTAACAAAATGTTGGTTATAAGATCATGACAACACTTACTTTTTAAGAATTTTTTAGAATTGAATTAGGTCATGATTTTTTACATCATAATGATAAAATTAATTATATTATTATATCATTATTAAAAATAATTAATTTTTTATCACGATATCATCTTTATTTTAACTTTATATTGATGCGAATACCAAATTTCAAGTATAGTTCCCTTTCTCAAGTCATAGCATAAATTACGCAGAGTAAGGATATAAAATCTACAACAAAAATGGGTCAAATACGAACTGTGACGCAAATCAACTCATTAAGTTTATTATTACTTGACTATTATTTAAACGTTGAACGAACTTGAAATAACCACAATGATCTTTTATTTATTAAATTCGAATAAATTTCAAATGTCATATTTAATTAAAATAAAGTATTTGATTTTTTTCCCCTTAGTTAGATATTTATTTTGATAACCTTTGTGAAAAACATATTATCTTTCTTCTATCTTTTAAATACACCCTTTCACTTCCTATATACTTATTTAATACCAGAGTATATATAGTAGCTATATATTGTTAGAGATTGATATCCTTAATTTAAGGAACAAAACATGAAACAAAATATGAAACAAAACAAGGAAGAAAACATGAAACAAAATATGAAACAAAACAAGGAAGAAAACATGAAACAATTCATGGAGCAATTTATGGAACAAAACAAGGAACTTAATTCAAGGAGTAATTTAAGGAATCATTAATTTAAGTAGTAATTCAATGAGCAATTTAAGGAACCGTTAATTTAAGGAGTAATTCAAGGAGTAAATTTTCCTACAAATAGATGTGTAATTCTAATGAATTAATCATCCAAAATATTCATTCCAATTGAGAGAAAAGCTTAGAGAGAAAAGCTTTTGTGAGAGAAAATTAAGAGTAATTTTCTTGGGTGTAATTGGGTTTTGGGTAGTGAGTTGTGAGTGTTGTAAACACCTTGTGTAATTTCTCCCATTTCAGTAAAAAGATCTGTAACAGGTCCGAAGACGTAAGCAAAATTGATCGAACTCCGTTATCAAATTTGTGTGTTATTTTTCTATTCTTGCTTTCTCATAAATCTGGCTTATCAAAAATTTGCGTAATTTCCCAACAATTGGTATGAGAGCTTTTAGTGGTGATTTTCTGTCAATTTCCTACGAGGTTACTATTCACATGAATAGTGAATTACGTGAATAGTGAAATTTTGTCGACGATATTTGTTCGTTGATGGAGGTGTTCTAATACACGGTGGTTTGCAGAAATAGTCAGAAACGAACTGAAAGAAGTCAGATTTGAGTGGGAGCAATGGCCGCAGATGAAGGAAGGGTGAAACTCAAGAAATTTGATGGCACATATTTTGGGTTTTGGAAAATGTATCAAAGAAATCTATATCAACATTTCTCAGGGAAGAAGCGAGAGGCTATGAAGGAAGAAGATTGGAATCTTCTAGACAGACAAGCCCTCAGATTTATTCGATTGATGCTATCCCGTAATGTTGCTTTCAACATAGCAAAGGAAAAGACCACGACTGGTCTTATGGAAGTTCTCTCCAATATGTATGAGAAGCCATCAGCCTTAAACAAAGTGCACTTGATGAGGCGTTTGTTCAATTTGCGGATGAATGAAGGCGCATCGGTAGCTAAACATCTCAATGAACTCAACACAGTCACAACACAGTTGAGTTCAGTGGAAATTGAATTCGATGAAGAAGTACGAGCATTGATACTTTTGTCTTATTTACCAGAAAGCTGGAATGCTACTATCATGGCTGTGAGTAGCTCGTTAGGAAGCAATAAGTTGAAATTTGACGATGTTCGTGATCTGGTTCTCAGTGAAGAGATCCGACGTAGAGAGTCAGGTGAATCGTCAATTTCTTCAGTTTTGCATACAGAGTCAAGAAGAAGAAATTCAACCAAAGGGAATGGATGTGGCAGAATAGACTACAAAGGTAGATCAAAGGACAAGAGGTCTAAATCCAGGAATCCTAATAATTCCCATAGCTCGAAGACTATTGAGTGTTGAAATTGTGGAAGAACCGGGCACTACAAAAATCAGTGCAAGAGTGCACCGAAGGACAAACAAGTGAAGGCAGAGGCAAATGTTACTTCCACCTTAGGAGGAGACGATGCATTGATTTGCTCTTTAGAGAGCAAGGAAGAATCTTGGGTGTTAGACTCTGGAGCATCGTTCCATGCTACTTCACAAAAAGAATTCTTCGAGAAATATGTCCCCGGAAACATTGGAAAGGTATATCTTGGTGATGATCAACCATGTGCTATTATTGGCAAAGGTGTAGTGAAGATTAAGTTGAACGAGTCTGTTTGGGAGCTAAAGGATATCAGCCATATTCCCGATCTCAAAAGGAACTTAATCTCAGTGGGGCAATTGGCCAGTGAAGGCTACACTATGATCTTCCATGGTGATGATTGAAAGATTTCAAAGGGTGCAATGACAGTTGCTTGAGGCAAGAAAAGTGGCACTCTTTACATGACAGCAGAGGTACGTTGTTCAATCACAGTTACAGCAGGCAATGAAACACCAAATCTGTGGCACCAAAGACTAGGCCACATGTGCGAAGATTCCATACTTGGAAAGCAAAAGAGAGTCAGCTTTCACACAAGTTGCAGAACCCCAAAGAAGGAAAGGCTAGAGCTTACTCACTCTAATGTTTGGAGACCAACGACCGTTTCATCTATTGGTGGGAAACACTACTTCGTGACTTTCATCGATGATCACTCTCGGAAGGTATGAGTTTACTTTTTAAAGCATAAGTTTGAAGTATTTGAGGCTTTCAGAATATGGAAAGCTATGGTGGAAAATGAGACGAGTTTAAAGATCAAAAAGCTCATAACCAATAATGGTGGTGAATATGAAGACACCAGATTCAAAAATTTCTGCTATGAGCACGGGATTAGAATGGAAAGAACGATGCCAGGTACGCCTCAAGACAATGGTGTAGCTGAGCGTATGAACTGAACGTTGATAGAAAGTGCCAAAAGCATTCATATACAAATGTATACCTGAAGTAGTTAAGTGTAATAGTACCAACACGACAAAGATACTTGATCAATCGAGGCTGCATCCGTTCCATTGGAGCATAGAATACCATAGGAGGTATGGAGCGAAAAAGAGGTGAAACTATCACATTTAAAAGTTTTCGGCTGTGTAGCATTTGTGCATATCAGTGATCAAGGTAGGAATAAGCTTGATCCTAAATTCAAGAAATGCACATTCATCGGCTATGGTGAGGATGATTTTGGCTTCCGCATTTGGGATGACGAAAACAAGAAAGTTATCCGTAGTAGAGATGTGATTTTCAACAAAAGGGTGATGTATAAGGACATGCATAAAATAAATGCCAATGAATCATAGCAGAATGAGTCAGTATTTTCATATGCAGATGATGTCCCAGATAGTTCCGCAATAGAACCAATTGTAACAAGTCCTCAGCCAGAGGAACTTGATGGAAAAAGCAATACACAACATTCGGACACACCACAACCTCTTACTCCAGCTCCTGTATTGAGAAGGTCTTCTCGACCTCATGTGCCTAACAGGAGATACATGAACTATATGTTGCTGACTGATGGAGGGTAGCCTGAATGCTATGATGAAGCTTGTCAAACTTGAGATTCTAGCAAGTGAGAGCTTGCCATGAAAGAAGAAATGAAATCTCTCATCTCTAACCAGAGATAGGAACTAGTTGAGTTACCTATGAGAAAGAAGCCACTTCACAACAAATGGATGTACCAGGTGAAAGAGGAGCATGATGGTTCCAAAAGATACAAAGCCCGCCTAGTTGTCAAAGGGTTTCAACAAAAGGAAGGAGTTGACTACATTAACATTTTCGCTCCTATTGTGAAGCTCAATACTATCAGATCACTGTTGAGTATTGTAGCCATTGAAGATCTTCATCTTGAATAGTTGGATGTGAAGACTGCATTCCTTCATGGAGATTTAGATGAAAAGATTTGCATGTACCAACCAGAAGGTTTCTTAGAAAGAGGGAAGAAAAACATGGTGTGCAAACTTAAGAAGAATTTGTATGGCCTGAAACAAGCCCCAAGACAATGGTACAAAAATTTTGATAGCTTTATGCACAAGGAAGGTTTCTAGAAGTGCAATGCCGACCACTGTTGCTACTTTAAGAGATATAGGTCCAGTTATATCATTTTACTACCTTGGTAGGAGGTTCCCATTCTTGGATGGCTTTCACCTTAGCTCCATCCATCATAAGTTTCCCATCCTTTATCCTATGCCCTAGGAACATCACCTCATCTTAGGCAAAGGAACATTTCTCCTTCTTGACGTATAGCTCATTTTCCCTTAGGACCTCGAACACCTTCTTCAAATGCTCTAGATGTTCTTCCAAAGTCCGGCTATATATCACAATGTCGTCAAGATATACTACCACTAACCGATCGAGGTAGGGATGGAAAATCTTGTTCATCAAAGTGCAGAAGGTGGCCGGTGCATTTGTGAGACCGAATGGCATGACAAGGAACTCATAGGCATCATACCTGGTTACACAATTAGTTTTGGGCTCATCTCCCTTGACTTTGTGTACCTGGTAGTATCCCGATTGCAAGTCCAATTTTGTGAAGTATCTAGCATTCCCCAGTTGATCGAACAAATCAACAATAAGAGGGATATGATACTTGTTCTTGACTGTGATCTTATTTAGAGCTCGATAGTCGATGCATATTCGTAGCGAGCCATTCTTCTTCTTTTGAAAAAGCACCGGGGCACCAAATGGGGCTTTGGAGGGCCTTATGAAGCCAGCATTCAGCAATTCGTCGAGTTGCTTCCGTAGTTCTCCAACTCTAAGTTCGCCATTCGATAGGGGCTCATTGCTGGTGGCCTGGTGCCAGGTTCCAACTCTATTTCATGGTCCACCTCCCTCCTTGGAGGTAACCGTTTGGGTAATGCTTCCGGCATTACATCCTGGAACTTATCTAAGACAACTTGCACTTCCGTCGGCAAGTTTGGCTTTGATGACGCCTCTTCATCATCGTATTCCTTTAAGATGGCCAAGTAACTCTCTTCATCCCTCTTCAATCCCTTCTTGAATTGAAGTGTTGAGAAATCTTGGGTAGTTGGTCTGGTGGTCCTCTCTGTCGGTACCACACATGCCTTCGAACCATCCATGATACACATAGAGTTTGAGCATGGTACCAAGAAAGCTCTAACCTGGTCCAAGAACTCCATGCCGAATACAACAGTGAAGTCATCCATAGGCGCCACAGATAAGTCCACTTGGCCAGTCCAAGCACCAAGACTGACCTTAACTCCTCGAGTGACTCCATGCAATGGTAGTGCTGCTGATTTAACTGCTTTCAGAGATCCCCCTCCATGGACAACCTTAAGGCCCAATCTTTTTTCTTCTTCCACTGAAACAAAATTGTGAGATGCACCTGTGTCCACCAAGGCTTTGGCGACCTTTCCGTTGATGGTGGCATCTACGTACATCAAGCCCTTAGGGGTCTTTGGGGCGCTATGCAATGCACCAAGTAGGCGTAAAGAACCCATCTTTGCACCTTCGTCCGACTCGCCTCCATCCTGATCATGAGTGGAAGCAACTAAGGCACTTAAGGCCTTCCTTTTCGGACATTCACGTGCCCAATGTGGTCCATCGCAACTGAAGCACGTTACACGGGGATTTGAGGCACCACGATCCTCCTTCTCCTTCCCCTTATCCCGTGGTTTGAATGAGGAGTTGTCTTTATGATTCTTAGGTCCCTAACTTTTACCGTGGCTTCCCCCACTCTTTCCTCCAACAAACTTCTTATTGGTGGCTTTTGAGCTCTCCTTATTTGTGGAGTAGTCAATAAAACTTTCTGCAGTCGCAATGGCTGAAGACAAGTCTTGGACACCACGTCACTTGAGCTCCAGGTTAGCCCACGATTGGAGACCGTCCATGAACAAGAATAGGGCATCCTTGTCGGACGTGTCAGGAACTTCAAGCAGCAAAGTTGTGAACTCATTCACATAATCTCTTATGCTACCTGTTTGTTTTAACTGTCGCAATCGACCTCTTGCCTCCTCTTCGGCATTTACGGGGAAGAACTGCATTTTGAACTCCCTTTTGAAATCTTCAAAGGTTTCAATCGTGCAAACCCCTCGTTGCACATCTCTATGCCTCCGTCTCCACCACAACATAGCAGTGTCGGAAAAATGCATGGTAGCAGTTCGGATCTTGCTGGCATGGTCCGTTATGCCAGTAGCCTCAAAGTATTGTTCCAGCCCCCACAAGAAGTTCTCAACTTCCCTAGCATTCCTAACACCATTGAAGGTCTTAGGCTTGGGAACGTCCACCCTCTTAGCTTCAATGATAGTGGTTGTGCTAGTCCCCGTGGCCATAGCCCGCTTACATAGAGCTAGATCACCACCCATGTCCTCAACTCTAAGCAACACACTAACGAGTTCTCTTTGGACTAGATCCCTTACCTTGGCAAGTTCAGCCTTTAACCCATCGATCTCTTGCCTTAACCCGCCATCTAGCTCATTGAGAGATATCTTAACCGCTGCATGGATTTCCATATCCTCGGCCTCCAAGCCATTGCAACGTTCCTCTAAGTTTTCCACCCTGTCGAACAGCTCCCCTAGGCTGTCTTGCGCACTCTCCACACGTGCTTCTAAGCTAGATAGTATGTCTTTCGACTTGGCTCGAGATTCCTTTGATGGTTTTCGAACTTCCTCACGCCCAAGTTCCATATGTGGAACATCGACGCTTGGTGTAAATGGTACAGCGTTCTTCATTATGCCAAAGGTAGAAATGCTTCAACCGAAGGCTCTGATACCAACTGTCACGACCTTATTTTTCAAGTAGCGATCGTGCGGCACTTAGCACCATCTCTTGCACTAAGCCTGCCTTTGAATCCGAATGAAACTCCAAAGAGACTAGAAAGAGAGTTTGTAAAGAATGCTTTGTATTTCTCTAGAGAGAGTTTATATTACAAGATGCTAAGAATTCCCAAGATGATTCCAAATGAAGACCAATGGGTCTTATTTATAGTGTGGTTCTAAGCTTAAGACTATGCCATACCTTTCTAGATTATTCTAAGCTTAGAATGTACAAGAGTGTTCTAGGTTTATGTACAATGTGCCACAAGGTTCTATGACCTTCTAGCCAACTCTGGAGTCTTCTAGGTTTGTCTAGTTTCTCCATGCACGTTCTGGGATGTTTCGTAAGCTTTCAGCGGCTTCTACATCCTTCCTGAACCATCCGGCATGCTCTAGAATATTCCAGTCCATTCTAGCACTCTCCAGCGTGCTCTAGAAAATTCTAGGGTCTTCAAGCTTGAGTTGAGTCCGTCCAACTCTAGCCCTTTCTAGACATCTCTAGGCAACTCTAGAACTTTCCATGTAGAATAGTCTACATTCTTTAGGCAACCACCATTTATTTTGGATTTTTAGGGACATTTCGTGCGGGACGTGACACGATGCTCTGTTAAAGGTTTTTCAACGTGCTTGGGCTAGGAAGGGAGACATTACGCTTACGACTTTCGATTGTATTTCATTCCTTTTCTATTTCGAAGAACTTGATGATCTCAATTTTGCTTTACAAAAAGCTACGAGGAATTTTAATAATGCTTTGTGGGTGGTAAAAATGCTTGACCTAGATATGTCTACTTTACAAATTCAATTCAATTTCTTGACATTTTAGATTCAATTACATGATCTTCTACCAAATTGGGAGAAAATTTCTATTGTTTTGAAAATTGATGAAAAAGTGGGTGAGGTTTTGGAGGTGGACCAATACTCTTTGACTAATGGTTTGGTTAGGTATTAGAGAGTCAAAATAAGCTTTAATCTTAAACATGCACTTGTTAGTAGCGTTTTGTTTCAAAGATGGTACATAATGATTTAAGGTGTGAGCATTTTCCATGATTTTGCTTCCACTGTGGAGATCTATCTCATGATCCTAAAATGATACAGAACGGTTAATCTCTTTGTTTACAACAGGACATAACTCATTCTACATGGAACGAAAATTTTCGTTTTGGTCCATAATTACAAGTTCAGTAGGTCCACCGCCATGACATGATAGTTTAGCGAGACTTTACGGCTTTGCTTTTAGAGAGAAACCCCAAAATGTCTCATGTCATTTAGAGAGTGTTCACCTCTTATAAACACATTACCACTTATCTTCATAAGTAATGTGAGACATGTGTAAGTACATTGCATCATACGCCTTCACTTAGAAAGTCTTAAGTTCACGTAAGAACACAAGCCCACATGGCCCAATAGGGTTATGGTTATGATACCAATTGATACAGGACGGTTAATACCTCTGCTTACAATAGGGCATAATCCATTTCACGTAGCACGAGATTGTTCACTTTTGTCTATAAATGTAAGTTCAACGGATCCACTACTATGACTCAACAGTTCAACAGAACTTCAAGATTTTACTTATAGAGAGAAACCTCAAATTACGTCATGCCATTTAGAGAGTGTTTATCCCTTATAAACATATCATAACTTATTTTCCCAAACAATGATGGACATGTGCAAGTATACTCCATCATAAGGTGTGCAAGAATGTAAGTGGATTGAATGTTAGTTTTAGGGGGAGGTACTCGAATTTTGATGACTGGTTGCATGTAGATTGAAATATGAAAACTCTTGATCATGTAAAGGGTGGGGTTAGATGTTTTGTTGGTACCGGTAGTGGTGGCAGTTTTGATCTTAGTGTGGCCTCAGCCTATGCTAGTGAAGTCCATATATTTGCTATTATTGTCCGTACTTATGCACAACCCTCTCTCAATACAATCTTTAATTTTGTTGGAACAAATGTGAATCATAGGTTGGGTAGAGAGGGCCATGTTGTTGGTGTCAATGATGCCGAGGGCCTTAATGCTACCATGGAGTGTCCTGCCCAAGTAAAGATGAGTTATGCTAGATGAAGTAGGAAGGATAAGGGACTAGGCAATGTGGGTGGTACGGATTTAGTGACTATTAGTGGCAAGAGGTCTCGTATGGATTTGGGGGGTGTATCTAACGTGAATTTAGGAATGTTGGCTGATAGTATGAGCAAGACTTTGCACTCAAATGTTGTGTTGTCTGAAGTGCCATTGAAATAGCTCTAGCTTAGTTTCTCTCCGGACAGTTGGTACTCTAAAGTGTAGTTAGGTTGGCTAGTTTTGTTTGCTCTCATTCTAGTAATTTTGTTATTTGGGATAGTACGAGGCGTTCGGTAACTTTTGTGTCATTAGGATTGTCTGGGATATTGTTCTGTTTTATGTTATTTTTAATATTAACATCACTTTCATTAAAAAAAAAAAAACAATAGAATACCGTGTAGTAGATCAAGCTCAAAATTGGGTGATCCTGCACATCAATTGACGCATCCCTTTTAAATGCAGATACCGCAACCTGCGTTTTGTTATAAACCCATATTAATTGAGAACCTGCTATAAAATAGAGCTTTAATCGTTTCATGAGTAATTACGAAAGTTCCTTAATATCTACAAAGTGGTCCCTTATTTCATTTGTATCATTTAGTATACAATGTCATTAAAAATATGAGTTAAGAATGAATTATATTATTTTAATAATTTTTTATTTAAAATATTATATTTTTAAATAATTAAAATACGAATATTTAATAAAGATAAAAATAAAATTTAATATAAAATAATTTAAAAAAAATCAACAATAATAAAATGTAACTAAAAAGTTATATATATATATATTTTAATTTTTAATAAAATATTAAAATAAAATATGAATAATTAACTAATATTAAAAATTAATATTTTATATTTTTATTTAAATCGTATTTAAAAAATATTAATATTTTAATAAAAATTATTAAAATAATATAATTTATTTTTAATTAATATTTTTTATAAAATTATAAAATTAAATGAAATCGATTTTAATTTAAAATATTAAACAATACAAATTATATTTTCCACTGATAAACACGAGAGATAATGGTCCAGCACATACCCAAATGCATCTTATAAGGAAACATGTCGAACATAATGTTGTAACAGATGCAACCAAATGTTAGTAAAATATTGGATATTGAGTTTAAACATTTTTCCTTCAAAATATCGGTGAAACGAGAGATTATTGCAGTATCTTTTCGCTATATGTAAGATCTCAAACGTAATAAGTTGTTGATTCATAACTTTGTGATTCTGTATTACGGGTATTAACGGATATGTTTATTGTTATAATTATTTTTAAATAAAATTATAAAATATATATATATATATATGAAATGATTTGAAAATTGTTATTATTTGGGAACGTTTTTTTATCTACTAATAACGGTTTTGAATAATTATTAAAAATATAAAAAAATTATTTTTTTTAATAAATTATAATTATTAATTAAATAAATATAATTAATTTCGAATACGAACGATTATCGGTATAATAATAACCGTTATTTTATGTTTGATTTTTATTCAAAATTGTAATCATTTTCGAAATCCATCCTATACAAACTCATTCAAAGTGGTAAATAAATAAGGATAATCGAACTCTTATTTTTTTTTCCATCAATAGTGGCGTGTCCTAACCGTGACACAATTGATTTTTTGGTTTTCAATCCATAAATTATTCTATGTGTGCTTCACTTAGCCTTTGTCAGTAAAATTTCTTTTTTCATATTTCAAGTAATAAATTTAAATTTAAATCTAAATATTGTTTTATCTTAAGTTCACATGTTTGTAATTGTAAATAATAATGGACTTTCCATCTAACGCGAATACAATTTTTCTTTTTTCATATTTCAAGTAATAAATTTAAACTTAAATCTAAATATTGTTTTATCTTAAGTTCACATGTTTGTAATTGTAAATAATAATGGACTTTCCATCCAACGTGAATACAATTTTCTCAGGCGTAATGCTCTATGTCCCTAAAAAGTATGTCTTTTATTTAATGTATTTATTGATTATTAGTGACATGTAAAAACGAGAAAAACATATATGTTTAAACTTGTATTATAATTTCATAATTTTTTGAATTAAATATTATTAATCTTATTATTACGAAATTCAGATACTTTTCTATAAAATTTGATTCATTCTAAAGAAATTATAAATATATTTTTAAATAATTGAAGAGTGTTAATTTTTAATAATTATCCGAACAAATATACTAATTTTTTATAATAATAAGATTAAAGAAATATATTTTAAAAATTACCATACTAAAATCCATTAAAAAAATGTACCTGCTACCCCTCACCCCGCCAAAAATGTGATGCGATTACAAAACATTAATCCCTACGAGGCTATAATAATCCTATATTTTAATATCTTTCTAATGTTGAATTTATGAATTAATTAAAATATTAAGGTAAAAACACAAAATTGTAGCTTCGCAGCTTCAAAGTATCTAACAAACGGAAACACGAAGATCAAAATCCCTTAGAAATAATAAGAAACCTAAGCTATGAAGATCAATACGGGTAAGGTTGGTTGTTTTTGGTTGATGACATTGTTACAGTCGGTTTGGGTGTTTTTTTAGTATTATTGTCCATAAGCTTTAGTTTTTTTTAAATAACTTGCATGTATTTTGGGTTTTTTGGTTAAAAATAGGTTATCTCTTATTTTACTTTTCATTTGTAGTTAAGATATTTGTTAAAATGATTCTAAAAGAGTTTTTTTGTCTATTTTGTAAATAATTACAATCAAATTTTACTATCTATTACTATTGAAAAATTAACGTTTTAATTACTACAATCAAATGTTAAGGTGGGTTGTAATATGAAGTTTTGTTCAATACTCATGTATATTTGCTCACAAATGATTTGGTGTTATAACAAATTATTGGTGTTGATTTTGTTTTTAGATATCTTATGTATTTGATATTTTAGTTGTCGTTTCAGATTGTAATATTATTTCTTATTTAATAAAACTACTGTTTATTATAAAAATATTATTGTCATAGTAGTTTAATATGACAATAACATTTTGTTGGTGGATCTAAGGGTGTTGGGTGGACACTGGTACTTCTCGTCATGTTCGCTATAATCGAGACATGTTCAAGTCCTACTTTGAGTCTGAGGATAAGAAAGTGTTGTTGGGTGACTCCCACTTCATTAAAGTTATTGATACTGGTAAGGTGGAATTGAAGTTTACCTCTGGAAAGATTATCATCTTAAAAGATGTCTTGCATACTCCAGAGATGAGAAAGAATTTAGTTTCAGGATATCTTCTTTACAAAGCTGGGTTTACTCAAACTATAGGAGCTAATTTATATACAATAACTAAAAAATAATATTTTGTTGTTGGGAAAGAGTACGCCACTAATGGCATGTTTAAATTGAATGTTGAGTTTTTTTAATATTTGGCATGCTAGACTTTGTCATGTTAATAAACACATAATCAAGAACATAAGTAGCTTAGAACTAATTCCAAAACTATCTTTGAATGATTTTGGAAAAATGTGACTTTTATAGTCAAGCTAAAATAACAAAAACTTCACATAAGTGAGTAGTTAGAGAATCTGAACCTTTAGAATTAATACATTATGACATATGTGAACTTGATGGAAATTTAACAAGAAATGGGAAACGCTATTTTATAACTTTTATAGATGAGTGTTCAGATTATACTTATGTATATCTAATGAAAAATAAAAGTGAAGTGTTTGACATGTTTAAAATATTTATGACTAAGATTGAGAATCAACTTAACAGAAAAATAAAAAGATTTCTATGTGATAAAGGCACTAAATATGATTCGAACATTTTCAATGTTTTTTTTAAAAACTCATGGAATCATACATGAAAAAAAACTGCACTTGATTCTCCTGAAATGAATGGTAAAGGTGAAAAACAAAATTAGAACTTTTGATGAATTAATTATTACAATTTTATTAAACTCTGGTGTTGATTCCCATTGGTAGAAGAAAATTTTATTAACTGTTTGCTATGTGCTAAATATAGTGCCTAAATCTACTAGTAAAATTTCACCATCTGAAATTTTGAAAAATAAGAAACTTAACTTATCTTAAAACTTGGGGTTGTTTAATCTATGTTAGGATCCCTGATCCTTAAAAGAAATAAAACTTACTAGTAGAACATACGAATGTGTATTCATAGCATATACTGTGAATAGTAAAGCTTATAAATTCTATGACTTAAATGATCATAGTTATAGAATCAAATGATGTTGACTACTGTGAACATATGTTTCCATTTAAATTGAAGAATAGTGGGGGATCGTCTTCTAGTTGTTCACACATAACTAGAAATAGTAAACAAAATGAGAAATTAAACACTGAAATTAGGAGAAGTAAACGAGCTCAAACCCTTAAGGACTTTGGGTCTGATTTTTATGCTTATACCTTAGAGGAAGATCCCCAAACTCTTCAAAAATTCATATCTTCTTTAGATGCCAACTTATGGGAAGAAGTCATAAATGATGAAATAGACTCTCATGAATATAATAGAACTTGACATTTAGTTGACTTACCTCTCGGTTGCAAAACCATTGGTTGTAAATGGATACTAAAGAAAAAATTAAAACCCGATGGTACTATTGAAAAGTACAAAGCTCGTCTTGTAGTTAAAGGGTATAGGCAAAGGGAAAATGTAGATTTCTTTGATACTTTTTCTCATACTTTTTCACCAGTCACACGAATAACTTCCATACGTATACTTTTTTCTCTTGTTTCTATTCATGATTTAGTAGTACACCAAATGGATGTTAAAACTGCTTTCTTAAATGATGATTTAGAAAAAGAAATTTATATGGATCAACCTGAAGGTTTTGTTATCCTAGGTCAAGAAAATAAAGTTTGTAAACTATATCAATATCTGTATGGTCTAAAATAAGCACTTAAACAAGTCTTGAAAAAATTTGATAATATAGTTATCCCACATGAATTCAAAATGAATGAAAGTGACAAATACATTTATTATAAATCATAAAATGACATTTACACTATTATATGTTTATATGTGGATGACATGATTATTTTTGTGTCAAATATTCATGTTAATGTGAAAATTTTGGTATATGCTAACTTTGATATGAAAGACCTCGGAGAAGCGAGTATAATCCTTGGTATAAAGATTACTAGGTTTGAAAAAGGGAATTTCTCTAAATCAATCTCATTACATTGAGAAGATCTTAAAGAAATATAATTACTTTAACTGTAAAATTGTATGTACTCCTTATGATCCTAGTGTAAAGTTGTTCAAGAACACCGGGGACGGTGTTAGATAAACTGAGTATGCGAGTATCATTGGTAGCTTACGTTATGCTTATGTTATGGGAATACTATCTAGGTTTATCAGTAGACCTAGTATAAAGCATTGGAATGCAATTGAAAGGGTCATAAGATACCTTAAGAGAACTATGAACCTTGGATTATATTATAAGAAGTTTCCCGTTGTTCTAGATAGATACAGTGATGATGATTGCAACACTCTATCAGAAGACTTCAAAGCAACTAGCAGCTATATATTTAACATTGTTGGTGGAGTTGTTTCTTGGAAGTCTAAGTAATAGACAATATTGGCTCAATCTACAATAGAGTTTGAAATTATAGAACTAGCTACTGCAAGTGAAGAAGTAGGCTAGTTAAGAAGTCTATTAGCTGAGATCCCTTTATAGGAAAGATCGATACCTGTACATCTGATCCATGTGATAAGCACGCGGCTATTGCAAAGATTTAGAACCGTTATTACAACGGCAAGAGACGACAGATACACAGTACTATTAGAGAATTTCTCTCTATAGGAGCTGTAAGAATGGATCATATATGTACTGATGAAAATTTGGCTGATCCTTTGACGAAAGGATTAACAAGAGATAAGGTTTTCAAAAAACCTCAAAAGGAATGTGACTGATACCTTTAGAATGAAGAGTCACTCATGATGGTAACCCAACTTATAGACTGGAGATCCCAAGAAATAAGTTCAATGGGTAATAACAAGTCATGAAGTGATATGAGATGAATAAGGCTATTATGAAGTCCCATTCTATATTGTTAGAAACATGAAGTCCTGAAGCGACAGAAAGGATGAGTTAATTATTAAACTCTTAATGAGTTCTATACTCTATGTGGAGTGGAGTACGTAGCTACAAAAGTACTCTTGATAGACTTACCTATGTGAATGTGGAAGTATGGTCGCTTCCTATGAAAATTTTGGGCAAAATTTACTATAGCATTCACTATATTGGGATACACGTGCATGACCGTAAAGCACGGGCTTTTCAAACTACACCTTGGAAAGGTTGTGTGTGTGATGTTGTTAGAGATAGAGTTCAAAACTATGAATTACTCTAGTATAGTTTAAAGCATCAATATTATGCAAAGGTTCAAGTCGATAGACAACTTTTGCTTATGCACAACCTTATACTTTTAATTGATCGGTTGCTCGATGAAACTATTTTTATTTAAAATTCAAGCGGGAGATTGTTGGAAATGAATTTAAATAAAAAAATATTTTTTATTATTTTATGGCCGTTATTTCATAAATTATTTAACTGTCATTTTCATAATTATATGACAATTACTTTTATAACCGTTATTTTTATAATTATGTGATTGTTACTTTTATGACCGTTATTTTTATAATTATGTGACCGTTATTTTTATGACCCTCATTTTCATAATTATGTAGTCGTTACTTTTATGCCTGTTATTCTCATAATTATGCGACCGTTACTTTTATGACCGTTATTTTCATAATTATGTGTCTATTATTTTTTACCGTTATGTTCATAATTATATGACTGTTACACATATTTTTTCAACAATAAATAGGGGCAATAGCCCTTAGTTTAGTATATAACTTAACAACTCAAAAAACAGTTCTACGGTTTTCATAGCAAAATCAAAGAAAAGAAAATTCAGAATTGTTTTCTCAGATTTTCGAGCAACATAAATATTTAAGAGGTGTAGTTTTCGGACTTCATCAATGCAGTGAAATTCCGAGATAAAAAAAGATTCTGAGCTGTTTTATCCTCGGAACGACGAGACTGTGTTTGCTTGCACAAATTTGAGCAGAGTCGCGAAATATCTTAAAAAGAATGACCTAGTCTGCAACTCAACTCAAACAGTTCATTTAAAGTTATCAATAATATTGTTCTTATATAATTTTTCACGTATTTGTTACACTTATTGAATTAGTATGATATACAAGAGGCATATTTCAAGTTAGTGTGACCAGACAAGAGGCATATTTCAAGTTAGTATAAAAGCAAAAGCAAAAGCAAATGAAAGGGTGATATATATGACTTGATATATATTACGAAAAATTAATTTTTTTGTTTAACATTTTTATCACACAAATAAAAGGGTGTTAATTCCACGTGAAATAAGAGATACACATAAATATTTTATAAGCGAATAATCTAGATTATGATTATTTATGAAAATTCAATAATTTTTCTCCAAAAATAATTATAACAATTAAACTTAAAATAGTGATGATTATTTCAATTTCAAAATCGTGATTAATCAAAACTAAATTTATATTATTATTATTCTATTTTTTATATATACATATATATAATTACATATTAAAACTCACTTTTAATAATTAAATTAAATTATATATATTATTTTAATTAAAAATATATAAATAAAAATAATAATTTAAATAATATAATAAAATAAGTATTATGTTTTTTAAATGATTATATTTTAAAATAAATATTAAAAAATAATAATTATAATTAAATTATAAAAAAAACTAATATCAACTTATAACCCATAATTATTAATCAAAATTTCTCAAAACTAACTTAAAATAATAATAATTATTAACGTGAACACCTCAAATGTTAATATTAGGATAACAATGATCACTCAAAATAAAAGTTAAATTACATGACAAAGACCTTTACTTTGCATATGTTTGTAAGAGAAATCATTTATTGTTTTTATAGTAATGCAAGGTAACGTGATTGGTGAGTAATATAAATATGAGATGATTCAACTCTTGTTTGTTAATTTTGTCTTCTTATAATCTTTTAAAAAAATATTTTGTTGAAATTAAACATATTTATTTATCTAATCCTTATTAGTAATATAAATTTTATTTTATTAATACAACTATACTATTCAATTAAATTCTTTTATATCATTTGAGATATATCAAAAGTTTATAATATTTAAAATTTTACAAATTAAATTCATATATCACAAGTTTATGATATTTAGAATTTTAGAAATGCGCGATTGCCAAACTATTGTTTGTTTTATTCACAAGACATTTAATGTAAACTATAAAAATCGACATAATAATTTCACGTACGTATTTGAGAAACAGTGAATAACTTCTAGTTGTGTTAAGAGTACTTATGGGCGGCTTGCCAACGAGAATTGATTAATTATAAGATGAAAAGAGCGCTCCATGCACAGTCCACCTACTCTTCAATAATAAATAAATCTGACCTGATCATATTAATTCATTTGGAGTTCTCCCTATACATCAATTCATTTCCTCTTAGTTTTTCTCCAATTAATCAGGAATATTTGTGAGTTTACTTATTTGTACTTTCAATTGTCCATCACACTACTCGATTTTAATTTAATTTGGATATATAAGAGAATATATATAAATTAATGGCGCCAATGTTGCTCTCTTCGTTGCAGAAAATTCAAGGTAGAAATAATCAAACCATTGTTTTTTCTTGGGTTTAATATAATTAATTACATTACTAATTTGCTGGATTAGTCAGATCCTTATTAATTAAAATGTTTGATATGATTAATATGCAGCACTGAAATACACGAATATAATCGCCAAGGCTTCAACAGTGATGATAATGACATACTTAACTGAAGTTTTCAAGCTTGATTTGACTTATGCGGCTGCAATTGTTAATATATTTTGGGGTTTGAATGATATAATGCCTTTAGCTATGCTATTTACTGCCGATCTCTTCGTGGGTCACAAATGGATGCTATGCTTTTCCTGTTTTACCCTTAGTGCTGTATGTTCCATTTATATTAATTAATTAATTAATTAATTTTCACAAATTGAAATTGTTGATATTTAATTATGGGCCAAAAGTCCATTAAAAAGTTAATACAAAAACTAAGAAGCAAATATTAATTGAAATTGTATGCTCCAGGGTTTTGGGCTCTTAGCAATTTCAACACCTCCGGTCATGTCAAAGATAACAAAAACAAGTTGCAGTCAGTATGGACCTGAATGCATTGGTGAAGTAGAAAAGAAAGTTTTCTATACCGCATTAGCTGTATTGGTTCTTGGAAGATCTTCTTACTTGGCCTCAAATGCTATTTTCAAAACAAAGCAAGAAGTGAAGGATGAGAATGATCAGATGGAGAATCAGAGTCAATCCTCAGAATATAAATCAAGAATAATGAATAACATAAGAAAAACACTGAATAAGATAAATAAGGTTTATATTATATTTTCATCCTTGACACTTCCACTTCTTTTTAGCTATTTATCGGGTTATGTTACCATTCCTTACATTAAGTCGTGGTCACTTAGATTTGGTACCCCAGCAATATGCATGGTTGTTGGGGCATTTATATTCTTCACTGGTTGGCCTTCTTACACAAATGTTAAAGAGAAAGACAATCTTCTTATTACTATGTGTAGAGTATTGGTTGCATCTGCCTTGAAATATCATTATAAACTACCTGATGATCCGACTAAACTTCATGAGTATACTAGAAAAGAGAATAAACGCTTGAATGCTATTATTAATTATATTCTTGGGGACCTCAAAGAAAATAATAATGATGAGGTTAAAAAAAGTGAACATGATCAGTTGGGTACAATTCTTCAGAAGCTAAAGAGCATAGACAATAAAACTTTGGATGATATTCCCTCATTGCCGACCAGAGAACTTGATGAGAATAATGAAGACACTTGTCTTCTTCAGATCAAGGACATGGATGAGACTTGTCTTCTTAATATTCTTCATAAACTTCCACATTCCAATCGCTTCAGGTTAATTAATATCAATTTCTTAATTTTATTTTTTACCATCTCTTAATTTAATAAATTACACATATAGATAAGAAAAAAATGTTATATTTTAAAAGTAGACTAAATTAATTCAGTCTTTTTTAATTTAAAAAAATATCCGGATATTGAGTGTTAAAAATTTAAAACTTAAAATTTAGATACTCACAATTATATTTTATGCATGTAATTTATGTATAATTTCATAAATATTATACCTAAAATCTTATTTATTAAAAGTTAAGTTAGAACACGTACTCCACTCAATTTTAAGTAGATTCACTCATGTTTATACTCATAGTATTCTCATTTGTGGTTCAACTAGTGTTTTGATTGTAAGATTCATCTTTTCGTTTCAAATCATAAACTTAAGTCATATTTGACTGAAAATAATATAAATGATAATGAGATTAATTATGCGTATTTTTCGTGTTTAGTTTGATTATTAATCTATAATAGAATGTAAAAAATATTTCAACAGTTACAAGAATACGTTAAAATGTTTTTTTTCACGTAATTGTATAATTATTTATTATTTTTTCTCATTTTATTACATTCACAAATAAAATAAAAAATCTTATTTTCTTATTTTATTTTATTTATAATTTTATAAATTTTATTTTAATATTTATTATTATTTTGATTTATATTTAAATAAACATATTAATAATAATATTGTTTCTTGAATTCTATTACCGTTAACATTCACATTTTCATTATGTAAACCGATCGTGAACTTAAATTATATCAATTACCATTTTTATTTTTTAAAATCATAGTTTTGTCTTTTCTTATTTTTCTTCTTCTCATTTTCTTGAAACTCATCATGCCATATGAGTTGACCAAGTTAAATATTTTTATTAATTCTGAATATTTTGTTTGATCGAATTGTATATGATATTATAAATTAATTGATGGGAAACTCTATATGATGTAGCGCAGTAATAAATATTATATAATAGTGTTATTAATTGATTGACAATAGTAATAAATATTATATATATGCAGATGGCTAGATAAGGCGGCAATAACATTGATGCCACAATCCTCATCATTTTCAGATGTTCCAGAGCAACAACAGTGTAATAAAATGAATAGATGGAAACTTTGCACAGTGACAGAAGTGGAACAGACAAAAAGATTAGTATCTATGATTCCTGTGTTAATGACACTCCTACTTGTTGGGATTGTATCTTCTATTGGTAACACCTACTTCATTGAACAAGCAAATCATATGAATCCTTATGTTGGGCGCCTAAAGTTTCCTGTACTTTTCCTGCTTGTGTTCTACGAGTTAGGAAGATGGGATGCTCGTGTTTCTCAAAAATATATGATCGGACCCATCATGCACTTATGTTTACCTCCAGTCCTTTCAAATTTGTTGATAACTGTAATTTCATCAGGAGGAGCAGTTGGATGTTGTATAGTAGCTGCATTAGTGGAAAAGAAAAGATTGAGGGTTGTTAGGAAACATGGGTTGCTTGACAAACCCAGTGCGAGAATACCAATGTCTATGTTTTATATGGTCCCACAATTCTATTTATTGGGAGGTCTTGATTTAGCTTCGTATATGAGCCTTGGTAGTTTTGTTACATGTCAGCACGTGAGAGACTCAACGGCATGGCACGTGATGTTATTAATTGTTCGTGCTGTATTTGGAATGGGTAAAATCAGCAGTGTTCTCTCGGTGTTTTTGGTGGAAAAGATTCGTCCAAGTTGGTTTCAGGGTACGCTAAATAGGAGTCGTTTAGATAAGTATTATTGGTTGTTGGCTGTGCTCTCTGAATGCAGTTACATCATATCTTTTTTTGTGTTGTATTGGTATCCTTACAAGCATGATTTGGGATGGAAACACAAGGACGTTCCTGAGATTGAAAAACCGGACATGTAAACCGAATTTATTACTGGCCTTGTTTAATTTGTAACCTTCCTATTTTATTTTCTATATATATATATATATGTTATATTTAAGTTCTTATATAAATATATGTGTGTTTGGATTGTTGTTTCATTTTTTGAGCTAAAACGTCATATTTAACATTTTGTTTTTAAAGGGTGAATGCTGCTAGCAATTCTAAATTTCGTCTGATCTCATCAACTTTCAACTCAAATATTTTAATTATGTAACTTTATAACAATATACACTCTAATTCTCATAAAGAAGCAAATTAATTTTCAAAAAATAGTGAATTAACGATGACTTTTGTACTCATTAGAATATCGCACACTGGATCAAACTCAAAATTGGGTGATCCTGCATATCAATTCACGCATTCGATTCAAATGCAGATACCGCAACCTGCGTTTTGTAAACCCATGTTAATTCACAAAATGCTACCAAATAAAACCAACTAATCATATTTAATTAATACTTTAATGCAACATACGAATTATGTGTAATGAATACGTAAGTATACGTATCGCAACAAGTAATATAATAATAAAAAAAATCATTCTCATATAGATTATTTTATTATAAATTAACTTTAAAACGAAAAAAATCAATATTTTTGTATTTTTATATTTTAAGGAAACAAAATTAAAAGAACTAAAAATAATTAATCAAATTAAATTTGATAACTAAAAAGATATATGAAAAAATATCTAAGAATACTTAATTTTTAAATTAATTTTCTAAATATGTGAATTACTAAAATCATCCAATATAATTATCAATCAATTACATGATCAATTGAATATAATATAACATTTATTTTTTTCTCAAGTAAACTACACATCATATAATAATTAATTTAATCACACTCTCGTGTCAAATAAATTAAATATTACTCATTATGTTTATCAATTATGGATCACATACATAAAAAATCATACATTTATGCCTATAAATTATGCAAGTTATTTAATTAAGACAAACAATTAAATAATTTTCTCAAATCTATTTAATTGTTTCTATAGATAAATTATTGGTCAAACAATTAATGACATAAAAATTAGATTAAATAATACAATTAAATTAAATTTATAATTGAAGTAAAATATTATATCATCACATGTTAAAAATTGGGTTCATAAAATCTCTAAATTAATAAATTAATTAAACATAATTTTGTTCTTGAAGCTCATATTTTTCATAAAAAATGATATAAAAATTAATAAAAAAATGAGTAGAAGAAAAAATACAATAAATATCTTAAATTGTAATACTAATCTCCTCTTATTTCTTTTTTAATTTTTTTTTTGTATTTTTCTCTCTTCTTAACACCAAATATGTGTTTTTATTCAAAATAATTAACCAAAACCTAAAGAAGATGCTTCTATAAAAGACGATTCATTTTAGTCAAAAATCAAAATTAATTTTTTGAAAGTTTTAGAAAAGAATGAGAATAACAAAATTGACTAGGGTTTTTCCTTACATTCTCTTTCCTCTACATTAAATCATGTTTATTTCTACTTTGATTAATTCTGGTTGTGAATTAATAAATATATTATTAAATCTTAATTTCTCTTCAAATGATTATAGATTTTTTTGCCGGTCTTAATTAAGTAAATTATCAAAATATTTAAGAAAAAAATAAAAAATTAATATTTATATACTATTAAAATATTTTAACGTATTATTTTATATTAATTCATTTAATTGAAAGTTATTTAAGTGAACTAAGAATATTTAAACTTGTTTAATATTTAATTCTAAATTTAACCATGTTAAATATTATTATAGTTATATTTTTG
Source organism: Hippophae gyantsensis (assembly GCA_030763125.1). Lineage (NCBI taxonomy): Eukaryota > Viridiplantae > Streptophyta > Magnoliopsida > Rosales > Elaeagnaceae > Hippophae > Hippophae gyantsensis. Next base: position 1,179,941 of record CM061034.1, on the reverse strand, counting down.
TTATAAATTATATATATAAATTAATCAGTTTATAATTTAATAGCATATAATTTATTTAAATATGTGGAATGTTTGAGATTGAATGTTAATTATGGATATACAAATAATATAATTATTTAAATTTTTTTTATAAAAATAGCTAAAGAAAACAATACAAAGAAACCGGAGAGAAACATTTCTAAGTAAAGCAAATTAGTTTTAATCAGCTTCTGACATCCCAAATGTGAACTCATTTCCGTCACAAACTAAAAATCGTAAAATATATAACCAAATATTTTAGTCTCAAATTATTGTTTATCGCAATTTTTTTTATCACTTATGTCATCAAATTTACTCCAAACTTGAAAGATATTAGTTAGTTATTAAAAATTGTAATAAATAATTTTGGTCCAAAATGTTAAGTTATTAATTTGATGACAATCTATTGAATCATTCCAAAATTTACGATCTTCTAATCATTTAACCTTTTCATAGTTAAATAATAATAATAAAACCTTAAAATTTGTCCATTTAAGATTTTTTTGATCTTATGTCATATTTTTCTGTCTTATTACATTTTATATTAATTAAATTATAACACTTAATGAAATAGTTAATTATATATCATTTTAAATTAATCAGACACAATTTTCTAGAGACTTTATTGTAGTATTTATATCTATTATAACACTTAATAAAATAGTTAATTATATTTCATTTTAAATTAATCAGACACAATTTTCTCTCTCTTTATTGTAGTATTTATATCTAATATTACCATTTAACTGATAAAACAATCAATGAGACACATAAGATGGATGACCTTAAGAGGTTTTTCGAACATTTAATGTTATATAAAGATGATATTTTTTAAAATTTAAATACATATTTAAAATTTATAATAATAATAAGTAAATTTTAATATATTGAAGTTTAATATTTAATAAATTTAATTAATCAAAATTTAATATTAAAAAATTTAATTTAAATATTTACATGATTTATAAAATATATATATTTTTAATAAATATATATAAACTAGAGGTAAAATATATAAAATAATAATATTTATAAAATTTATAATAATAAAAATTATATTTTAATATATTGAGTTATAATTGATCAAAGTTTCATATTAAACATATATAATTTATTGAAATTTAATTTAAATGATATTTAATTAAATGATGTTAAATATAAAATTCATGAATAAAAATATATGATATATAACAATAATACTATGTATGTAAATAAAAATTTTAAGTGTGTTGTAAATTATATCGCTGAATTGGATAATACAATGATTTTTCAATAAAAATATAGTGAATATATATAAGTTAGACATAATTGTGATAAATTATTTAAAATAATAATATTTATAAATCTTATAATAATAAAAATTATATCTTATTATATTGAATAAGTTATAATTGATCAAAATTTTACATTAAACATATATAATTGATTGGAGTTTAATTTAAACTATATTTAATTAAATAATATAAAATATGTAATTTATGTACGGAAGATTTTTTATAATAAAAATATATCAGATATAATAATAATACTATGGTTGTACATACAATTTTTAAGTGTCTTATAAATTATATTGCTGAATTGGATAATACAATGATTTTTCGATAAAAATATCGCTGAATTGGGGGAATATTTAAGCGAGGATGAGAATAGAAGCAAACGGTCAATAAAGTAAAAGTTTCCCTCTAAAACCTTATCCGATTCACTGAGCTGTGAGCTACCATCATGGCGTCTCTGTTAATTGGAGCTTTTGCAATCCCCTCGCAATCGCCCACTCTTGGATCTCGTATTTCGTTCTCTCAATCTGAAACCCTAACCACATCCCTTCCTTTTTCAACTGCTTCTCTTTCCATCTCTGCATCATCCCCATCGTCAATTCCTTCAGGTACAGCATTTGTAAACTTCAAATTTCAATCATTTCTCTCTCACATCTGTTTAAACAAAACCCATATCTATATGCTCCTAATTTCCTTGTTCTTGTTTTCAGTATATTGTGGTAGAGGCGATAAGAAAACCAAGAAAGGAAAGCGTTTTAATCACTCTTATGGCAATGTAAGGCTTATTTATTTCAAGAATATTTTTCTTTTATTTATTTATTTCCAATAGTATTCGGAGGAGGGTTTAATTTATATTTTTATTTTTTGAATAAATATACAACACTTAGGCAAGGCCTCGGGACAAGAAGAAAGGCAGAGGACCTCCAAGGGTATCAGTTCCTCCATTACCACCTAAGAAGGATAAGTTTGATAACGATGAGATTGTCAAGATTGAAATTAATGAGTCTCTCTTCTCCAAATAATTAGCCCCGATTGTATTTCAATTTCTACTTTTCTACTGTTATGTATAAACCTTCACTTTCTTTGTTTTCGTTGTTCGCAATCGACCTTCTTTCTGTTTTATTAGTCATTGTTGAATTTCTTATTTGGAAATGCATTTCTTAATTATATTCGATATGTTGGGTGTACGAGAGTTCAAGATGAAATATTCTTAATTGGTGGATTTAGAAACCAGGCCTAACTCTGAACCCAAAAGCCAGCTTGTGAGTTAGAGGATTGGCTAGACTTATAAGGAGCATTGTTGGCTTACTCTTAGCCAATGTGGGACTTAACATCCCCCCTTCACATTGACTAGAGTCCGGATTTACGGCACGGTCCGGATTTACGGCACGAGGACCAATGGGAATACGAGGAAGCTAAGAGCTTAGCTCTGATACCAACTTAGAAACCCAGACCTAACTCTGAACCCAAAAGCCAGCTTGTAAGTTAGAGGATTGCCTAGACTTATAAGGAGCATTGTTGCCTTACTCTTAGCCAATGTGAGACTTAACAGGCGGTATTAGACTTTAGGACCAATTTGTTACACATAGTTGATCCTAAAGTGAAAGTTGACTTGTGTACGCACCACACATGGCCTAATCTGAAAGAATGTTGGGCCATATATCGGATATATGGCTAAATAGGTACCCAAACGAATCCCACTTTTGAAATGTGACAGGATGCTAAAATTCGAATCACCATTTCATTTTTTTTTCTTTGTCCTATAAAAATAAATATATATATATATATATTCTGCTTTTTGTAATGTTTTTCATGTTAAAAAAGGTTCACAAACTTTGTCTAGAATATATGTTGTATGTAGACTACGGGAAAAAGCATTTCTAGTAGATGGACATGTTCTTGACTTATTATTCAAGCTTCTCATGTCATTTGATATCAGTTTCTCCTTTGAAGTTTGGTAGTAATTTCAATTTAATTAATATGCAACTATTTTTATAGAATTAATACTCAAGCTTTGAGCTGTTACAATCATGTCTTTATGAACTCGGAATGGAATGTTATTAGACAGGAAAATGTTATTCGTTCCGGCCTTACAAGCTACACGACCTTTTGTGTATCTTTCCTATTGATTATTTCTCTTTTCATTAATGAGCTTTGGAAAATGAGCAACACACTGCCGGGCCAATCGGGCTGAAAAATTGCCGGTACAAATAGCAGTGTCCTATCAACACTGGATTACAGTGATTCACCCATAAGTAGTAAGTCTGTTAAATTTTGATGATACCTTCATGTATGAAGAGTCAAACTTTAGGAATACAGAACACAGAATTAGCAGTCACAAGTTGACTCCAAAAAAGTCATTTAGGAAACTTCCAAGATTTCAATCATGGAGGTGTAGAGGATTTAGATTTAGACGGAGGTTAAGACGGCTTGGGATTGTAATGGGTGGAATGGAAGGAAACAGCCACCATTGTCTTTGGGAAACATCAGAAAATAGCTTGTCTCATTTCACTGATATATTTAAACAGGAATGTATGTCATGTTAGTTCTTTCTTATATTTACAATCAGATATTTACATTGTGGATGAATATCCGAGTTGAAATAAAAATGAAGAAATTTTAATATATCTATAAAATTGACATAAACACTTGGACTATTCATATCTTCTCAAGAACTCTCTGCTGATGCCTGATGGTTCTGTTTGTTGATTATTGAAGATGCTTTAGTGTGTTCTAGTTCACAAATATTATCTGAGAACGATATATGTCATTGCAAATAATGCAATGTTCTGATGATAAACTGTCAATTATGCTTCCTTGTTCTAGTAACAGTCTGCTGCTATGCCTTTTGCACAGGTGTACCCCATAAGTTTCCGAACTAAGCTGAAGGAACTTCAATCTTGCCCATCTTGATTCGGCTTGGTTTTTCAGATGCTTGAAGAGTCCATCTATCCTCATCCAATTCACTGGATAAAAAGCCAACGGCAGCAAGACTGTAAAATTCTAATCAGGGCTTGTTCCTATTCTCTCCACCACTCTGGAAACCAGGTAAGGGCCATTATGACCCCTTATATTCCCATTGAATGTCAAAGCAAACTCCTTTATAAATTCAAGTAGAAGTGGATGATTCATATCAAATATCAGAACTGCATTATTCAATCTTGTCCATTTTCCAGATACTGAATCATTACTTTGTGCTTCTATTCAATTCCTCAGCCCTGTTAAAGAGTTTTAAATGATGAAGTATGTATCCAAGTAAATCCCTCCATATTTGTACAATACCACAAGTCTCATCAGATTAGATAGATTCCGAGTTAATGGTATTTCACCAGGATCTTTATTCCCACTCTTCATTTCAGAATACCAACCTTCAACTGGAGTGTTATTGAATAGAAATGATAAGTCTGGTGTTATTGCATGAACTTTGAATCCGAGATCAATGATTGGCTTCAGGATTCTGTAACCTTGTTTAGAATCATTCGTATGACGACATTTAAGTCAGTCATACTTTGGCGGCCACCAGTAAATCGCGAAATACAATATGATAGTTATAAAAATTTCGTATAGAAGCCCACGATTTAATATTGTGACCTGGTACTTCTTTTTAACGTGTTCATGATTAAACTTCTAATCTACATTTGACAACGAGGAATTTTCCTTTCTTTTTTTTTCCTTTCTCCTTTTTGATTTATAACACGTAAAACTAAAATTAAATAGAACCAATGAATAAGCAAAAAGCTCCCATCTTCCAAAGATCAATAGTTGAGCTGCTCTAGAATCAGTTATTTTTATTTTTTATTTTTTTCTTCAATTGGTAAGTGTCCTTTGTTTTGGTGTGTTGAGTCAAACTAGTTCAATTTATTTTAAATGAGTTATAACTTAACTTACTTCATATTACGTGAGCAAAGTTATGATAAGCTCACTAATAAATGAGTTGGTTAAATATCTTATAAGTTGTCTCATTTATATTTTTAAAAAATAAAAATATATTTATAATTTTGTTTTAAAATAATATAAATATTCTTCAGCTATATTTTTTGTAAAACAAGAAGAAAAAATGTCTTTAAATTGCACATTTTTATAATTATATTATTTTAATTATAAAATTTTTACCATTAACAAATATATTTTATTAAAAGAACTTGCAAACTACTAACGAGATAAATGAGTTAATTTCATGAATTAGGTGAGTTAGATTTTTTTAACTCTTCGAATCAAATCTTAAATGGATTGTTTCATCACAGGTTAATTTTTAGATGAGTTTTTCAGCTTTTCTAAATCAAACAAAAATCTATTACCTGTAGCAAGATATATATATTATCAATTAATAGAATGAAGAGAATGATATGGAAAACTCAAAGATGTTACTGCAGAAGTTCAAACTTTGTCATATTGGAAGGGTAACATCATTTGTTTTAACAAACATACCGTGTGCAAGTTTACTAAATAACCTTTTCACCTAGTGAGTTTCTTTTCTTTTCTTTTTTTATCCACAAAAAAAAAGTTTACTAAATAACCTCATATCTTGTGAATGTTTTTAATACCAAATTGTTATAAATGACTTGTGAAACCTATTTCCCATAACCTTTATATTTTAGGAGAATTTGTTGATATCTCCTTCCTAACATAGTATCAAAACATCAAGATTACAAGATCAAAACGTTGTCACAATCCTCAAATCATTTAAATTTCTAAATTGATGAAACTTGCAACAAAAAACAATGAAATTCACGCTTGAATAAAATTCAAATTATGGGCCAAAATCATTTAAATTGTGTGATATATCCCAATTTTTTTCTTCCAAAACTCTTTGGGAGGAATTCGAAATTCCAAACAATACCTTCTATGTGAGAAAACAGGCTTCATTCGTTTATTAATTTATTTTTGTTAAGGAAAGAATTTCTATCAGTTAATTAGTTGAGATTCTTGTAAACTAAGGAAGATTAAACTCTCTCAACCTCAATCAAAGTGACACATGGTAGTGGATCCGTGGTTTATCTGAGTAATTATATATAAATCTCTCGTTCCCTCCCTCACAAAGAAATCCATTAGTACTTCTTAACATCACACGAGTCAGTTGTCTTCACTTGTAAACAATTAAAACCACCTCTCTTTAAAAACTACTGAGTTTTCAGACTCAATTTACTAAACTCAGCTATGAAAGCCTCAACGAATCCGAATTCTGGAATCATTTACGATGGATATAAGAAGCTCCTCAAGTTTTGTTTAGGCAGCCTCAAAAGAAAGCTTGCAATTTTGGGTTATTGAATTTGATTTCAGGAAAAGAAAGCAAGCTTCTTCACCCCATTGCTTGTCTCTCATCCAATATCCAGGTGATTTTAAGATTCATCAATCAGACTAATAGCTAAGGATCGTTCAAAATGTTCATTTCTTTATTTTCTTGGAAATTATATTCTTATAGTTAGTTACCAAGAAAATATGAATAAATTTGTTATTGATGTTAATTTCATGTATATCTTTATTCTCTAGTTGAGTGGATATTGCAAAATTTTATAAGAATGTACATTTATTTATTGTTATACTTACCAATCTCAAAAACTTAACGTTCTTTTTATACTCTAATACTCATGGTTTTTACTTTCCCAATACCAACTGAAGAAGCAAATGAAGATGAAGAAGCTGAGATGAGGATTCACTTAGATGGCTCAAATGGAGCCTTTGAAGCTAAGGATCTTAATTTGCCAGAAGCAACTGCTTGATAATGGGTATGTGGAGAAGATTTGATATTCTTTCTTTCTTTCTTTTTTCTCTGTCCCCCCCCCCCCCCTAGAATTATCTTGGCTAAAATAACACCCCATCTTGTTTCCACCAAGTGAGGGCCATATAGTGCTTATGAGATACTGATATACTACAAAGTAGGTATCCGGTATTTGATTATGAGTTCTTGGAATTGTTTGTTTTTTGTCCACTTGTTTAATTTTTCAAATTGCTCAATTGAATGTGACTATGAAGAATTTTAACAGCAACATAATTCATATTTAATAATTGAATACAAAAATATATGCAGAGTTCGATCAGATATATTAAAAACGAATAAATTAACCTATTTTTCTCAGTTGCATAAAATGAAGCAGCAGAGTCTGTTACAACTTTACAATGTACACGCTCATGAATACAACTGAACAGTTCAATCGAAAAATAAAAAATAAAAATAGAATACAACCGAACAGCTAATAAGCCTATGCTAACCAGGAATTTTCTCAAGATTTTCTTTTTGATTTCCATATCTGCTTTATAGGCAATTCAGGTGTACAAATTTCCAAACGTACTCTATCATACCCAGAAAACAGATTGAACATGGTTCTACAAGTGTGGTTTGTAATCTTCTTACTGTTTCATATTTGTTTACATTACTACTCAAAATTTTCAAAATAAGAAAAACGGAGTAGCTTATCTTTTTAGGCGAGTTGATCGTGCAAGATAAAACGGAACAAAATAAGAAATGACTGCCATCTGAAATTGTTGGTTCGACCTAATGTTGTTGTATCGTTTACATATATAAATGTTCCTTTAATTTAAATTACTGATCGTTTTCCCCCTACAGTTTTGAATCTTAATATGATGTAAGTTTATCTTATTCTTTTTATAAGTTTGTTTTATCTTTGAGATCCCATTTTAGTTGAATGGAAAAATAAATGTCATATTACTGGAGTGTGTATCACGAGAAGCGTTGAAGGTCAAGGAACTTTTTGGATGCAAATTTCGTAGGATAATTATAGCCAAATGAAATATCAAGCACTTTTCACTTGAGCTATGTAGAAAATTACAAATTAAAATATGATTTGTGTCTTCATGAATGGACTCCTTCCAGGTTTAATTCGCTGTTAAAACATCATATGATTTTAATTTTTTCTCACCTTGCTGAATTTTGTAACATAAACAGTTAAATACGCACATTCAAACTATTGGGAAGGTCAATAAACAGTTACTAAGGTTTTTTTTGTCAACATTGCACATGGCGTACAACAATGGCTGTTCACCGTTTCAGGCGTTCAGCCACAAAAGTAGTAAATGTATTAATCTTATATAGAGACAAATTCATGTAAAAGTTTAAAAATGACAATATCACGTTCCGTCTAAATATCTGAGGAAAATCTCACCTGGATAAATGATATTAAATTTGTTCTGGAAATTTTGGTATATACTTCAGAACATGAATACGGAGAATTATATGTACTTCTTAGAAGAGAGACATTTATAACCCTGATCCCACGTGAATTATTTTCCGACTCTTTAAAAGAGTTGGGAGTACACATGAATTGTTTCCTGACTATCTAAAGTGGATAATCCAAGAGTACCCACAAAAATCTCAGGATTTGAGTGTTTTTAGCAGTATAGATTATACTGCTGAAATTATCTGCACTAAATTGCTTATAGAAACGAACATTGTTAAATATTATTTTGGTTAGTCCAGATGCCAATATCATCTATTAATAGGCGTGCACACAAGTCTTTTCTATTTCAAATATTAGTTATATAAACGATGGAAAACCTACTGTACTCATGGCTGTCAACCGATACCCTATACCTCCATACATCTGAGCTTGATGGTGGCATTGCCACCCAGGTTACTATGGTAATAATAGGAGAAGTACAGTTAATCTGAACGGCTGTGATGTTTCTTTCCTAAGGATGAAACCACCAAAAAAAAAAACCTACTCTAATATGACTAGCTTAATTCTATTCTTGCTAGTGAATTTGTACATTTACTTTCTGTACGACCTTTCTCTATCCTACTTTCGTGGTTTAGAAAATGATTTTATCAAATGCTACATAATTTGCAATGAAGCATAAAAGGAAATTGGATTATTTAATCCCCTTCACTTCCCTTCATTTCATATTGTAAAGAAAACAAAAGAAAAGGGGGAAAATGACTTTTTTTTCTTAACCTTTACAGCCAAAAGCCGAGGAAGAGCTATATTAGACACCTTTTACGAGCCAACCTAATAAGGTCGCAACTCCCATCCCCCAGCATGTCGATTGATATGTAAGTAGGATAAGGAACATGTTTTAAAATAAATTCCCCCCTAAAAAACCTATTTGTACCTTCCAGGGGCAAAAATTCGCCCTTACTTTTACTATACAAATTACACATGAAGATTTTCAGTTCCAAAAAAATTGCATATCAAGGAAAAAGTGGGTCAAGAAATAAAATAAAAGGTAGCCCACCTTTGCACCACAAAATTACAAAATGGAATTAAAAACTAACCTGTGGAGCTATTTCTGACTTTGCTACAGCAAAAAGATTCTGGATTATCTTCCTATTTCCTTTTCCTTTTCCGACTTCTAATCAATCTACTGCTAATCATTTTCAACATGATGCCTGTGTTACTACTGTGAGAATGATAAGTTTTCTAAGCCCCACTATACTTATTCCTTTGATCGTTTACTTGGAACCGACTCTAGCAACCTGGCACAATAATACACCAAAATCAGAATGAGGAGGCGGCCAGCTCCAAAATCCCTCAGCACCCGCTATCATTCAAACAAGGCAACATTCTACAACTGGTAACACTAGGCAGTGATGGCAGGCCTTCCTTTGTTACAGGACTTACATCCGCAGCATCAATCATCTGCATCTACTTATAAACCCAATTTCAATGTTCCTTATCACGTTCTCAACTAGCAGACATCTTAACAGTTCCTTTCAGGGTTTTCCTTCGTGTGTATAACCCTCTTATTAACTTGTTCATTTATGTATATGTGCATTAGTGCATGTATGTCTACACACAAAAGTAGTTCCATAAAAAAAATACATTATTTAGGAATTGGACTATTTGTATCACATATGGGTCTTTTGGGGCATTTATAGATCGAAAACACAAACAAAAATTTAAAAGATATCTCCATACTAATATCACAGAAGAGCACGAAAAATAGTTGTAAAATATAAGAAATTCAAAAGAACCAGACAGAGGATAATGTTACCTTGGAGAATTGGCACGCTTCTGCTTCTGTTGATTTACTGCAGGGAAACTGCTACCAGGTTCAACTTCGGCAACCTGAAAACTTTTGGTCAATAATTTTTTAGGAAACATAAAAAAATCAAATAAAAATAATGGAAACACCAAGCAACATGGACTTTTACCAGAATCTATTTTCTAGAATTAGAGAAGCTTGAGAAGCTTTACTCAGATTGCACATATTGACCAAAAGATAATAACAATATCTTTAAGATAAGTTTAAAAGTCAACAGTCCATCAGCATTATTCAATAAGCGATCTTTTTTCTTAAAACTAAAACAAATATAAAGCATTAATCAGATAAAAATGATATTGCCTTCAAAGGGAATGGCCAATAGTTGTCATCGATGAAAACACACCTACTCACAAACCCAATGTAATACCACCGTCAAGTGCTCTTTAACTCTACAAAATTCTGAAAGATAATAGACTGAACAACTACCTGGAAATGCTTGGATAATGGGTAGACTGGAGACAGTAGGGACCAACCACCAAGCCCTTATCTCTTAAGATAGGAGTTAGTGCACAAGTCAGCAGCGGCAGACATGAAGCCAGCTTGCTTCCCTTTCAAAGTTTTAGCACATCTTGGTGCGATGCAAAATCCAAAAAAGGAGTGGTTTTCACTAGATAACCACTCACCTCATCTGGAAATGTCTTGCCCACATACCCTTTATCCAAGCATCACCTATGCTTCTGAACATTAGAAAAATAAACCAACTAGTGAAAGTATCAACAGTCCCTACCTCAGTAGTGCCCTCCTTAGCCAAGTTATCTTCCTTTAGCAATTCAATCGATTCAGGATTCACATTGTCCCACAGAAATCCATTTTCATTTTTAAGAGAGAGTTTGTCAAAATCCCTGTCCACAGCTAATGACTGAGGTGCAATATATGATACATACTTCTCTGCAATTCCATTCACAAAATTACAATATAACATAGGTAAGTTTTTTTTTAAATAGTGCTTATGTGCAGACATTCCTTACTATTAGATCATAGTTTAAAAAGGGCGCAGAAGGCCCACGGGGTGGGGGTGAATAAAGTTATAACAGACTCGCATCTATAATTAGAGATGGTTTCTTTACCAATCAGATTTATTAAACTTCGTAAGTGCATCCAATGTATGTTATCTTAAAAGATGGCTGAACCCAAGAAATTTTGAGACATGGAGTTAAGAAATCAAAAATAGTGGACATATGAGGATGAGAGAAATGAATAGACTCATTGTTTATTGAAAAAATCCATTAATTTTCAAAACCCATCTCATCTTGTCTCACTTACTTTTTAATGAGATGAGATGGTAATGATATAATATTAATTGATATATCTCTTTTGTCCTTAATGGACCTAAATGAGACAAGTAATAATACAAAAACAATTGAAAATATGATAAATTAATTTATAATATAACATATGTTTAAAGTTAGACCTATTGGGACTGCAATCTAAATAAAATAAAATGATATTTAAACGAAATGAGGCACTACAAACCCGTCAGAGACTAAATAAAATAATAGACGAGACAGTCCATTTTATATCTCTAGTTGACACAAAGGGAAATGTGAATGGATAATAATTTTACCAGCCAAGCCGTGAAGAGCATTCTCTGCAGCTTGATGTTGAGCCTCCTTCCTTGTCTTACCCATTCCAACACCTATCTTCTCACCAGTGAACAAAACCTAAGGCAGTGAACCCATAATGAGCATTTAAAAATGCAGAGCATCTTATAATGGTTACGTTAAATTGGCAGGTTATATAAGCAGCACGAGTATTGCAAAAAAATACTATAGAAAAAATATTCCCAAATCATCATCTCATTTTGCCACTATTATCACACCAAAACCAAAACAGTACTTTTTTTAACTCATTATTCAATACTAATAAATAAAGTAAACATAAATTGAACACCAGCTTATCTTTTATCAAGTGTACCCTATGAAAAAATTAAGAAATATAAAGTATTGAGAACTGATGTCTAAATTCCCAAAAAAAGAAAATACTATAGATTGTTCAAGAGATAGATTTGGCCCTAACCTCAACAGAGAATTGTAAATCCTTACTAGCACTCAGAACAGGCCTGAACTCAACCTGCAAAGTAGAGCAACATATGTAAAGAATACAACGAAGAAGTAAGGCAATCCACAATTATACTCAAGCCGTTAGTACCTTTGAGTTGCATCTCCGTGCAATTTCTTGCAGCACTCCTGTAGAAAAAGAGGGTTTTACAATATTGACTTTTCCACCTTCAGTTTGAAATTCTCTATTATTGGAAGATGCCTGTTTCTGGGAAAAACCATTATCTACAAGAGGCAAAACAGCTATTAAGATGAAAATTAAAAGGCATTGCGCATCAAAACAGCATGCATATAGATAACAATAAAGTGCTTGTTATCTAATCTGCTGGACAAGCTACCATTAACAAAGTCCAACATAAGAAAAAATACTACAAGATTCTATTAATTTTCTTAAGATACATGTATGAAAGTTTAAGATTAACCTCATAAGATCAGTTGAAAAATATTACAGAGAAATACTCCGATAATAAGATGACGGTTTAGAGAAATGGAACTAATAGATGTATAAAAATATAATTAGTCCTCCTCCTAATAGCTTATGCTATTGAGAAAGTTGATTTTCCAATAATTTCTAACATGATATCAGAGTTAGAAGTCTTGTGTTCAAAGTCCAGCAACTGCAACTAGGGGTGTCCAAAAACCGGCCCGAATCGGACCAAACCGTAAAACCGGACTGAACCGAACGATTTTACAAATCAAACGGTCCGGTCCGGTTTAAACCGGTTGAACCGGACCAGACCGGTTTAATAAATATATTAGAATTTTCACATTATTTTTCATTAAATATGTAAAAAAACCGAATCGGACCGGATCGGACCAAACGGTTTTATAAATCAAACGGTCCGGTCCGGTTTATAATAATTAAAACCATTTCAAACGGTTCGGTCCTATCCGAGTAATATAAACGGTCCGATCTGGTCCGATCCGGTCCGATATTTTTTCCCAAAACTGGACCGGACCGTTGGACACCCCTAACTGCAACTGTTGAATTGCAGGTGTTTAACTAACATGAAGTATAGAGCCAACACTTAGGAGGATGATAAATGTATAAGTATAGTTAGTCTTTCTCCAATAGTTTAAACTTTTAGAATAATTGGTTTTTCAACAACTTCTAACAGGAACCATAAATCCAGATTTAAAAAAGTTGTATTAACTAAATATGCATGGATGAATAAGTAGTCAAATGCCCAAATGGCATTGAACTATCTTTTGGATAAACATATACACTAGCACCTATCGAAAAATATTTTTAACTGGCACTTACAGAAGTTTGAAATAAAAAGGATTGTACAGTGCTCACCAAGTAAAATGAAAATGGGAAGAAGGGACCTTTTTATATACACATCATAAGTTATACCCACTGATACTTTACCAAATGCAGGTTAGATGCTAAAGTCCATGCATTCTTCTTATAAGTGTAAATAAGCATCCAACAAGTGAGAAAATCACCAACACTGCATTTCAGCAAGGCCCTAAAATTTGAACAATAGAGCCTCACCCAGCAGGCAGATCTATCTCGTTACATTTACAGATATGATGTATGTCAACAATGTCATTAAGAGTTAAAAGTATATACTAGTAAAAACGTCAAAGATTCATCAACCTGATTGCTGACCAGCAAGAGGAATATTTTGTTTTTGCACATCACGTCCAGTGCGTGTCTACAGATCAGCAAATGTCAACAACATCAGACAACCTTCTTGTTCAAAGTAACATCTTGATCAAACTAGCAAGTGAATACAGGTGTCAAATGACATCAGAAAATACCTCTTCAATATTTACTTCAGATGTTTGCAAGACTAATCCGTTAGAGGTAGAACCAGGAGTAGTACAAGAATGAGAATTCTGATGGACTCGCTGCTTGTCATATTTTAACAGATCAGAATCTTGAGCAGGCCCCAAAGTTCGGTTTTTCAAATGCCCTTTAGCATTGTCATCTTCCTCCAACCAACCTCCCCGCCCTTGTACTGAAGGTTGTGCAGGTATTTTAGATAAAAGAGGTGGTTCTCCAGAGCTTTGATTCCCCAACTCTGGAACATGCTTCCCAATGCTGACAGGAAAGTTATCCCGTCTTAAAGGAGGTCCAAGCAAACCAGGTCCTAAGAGAAATTTGGAAAATGAGAAAGAAGAAAACAATTTACTATGATTATTTCATAACCAAGAATTACAAAAACGATAGGAATAGTAATCCCATACTCTGAGAAGAAACGATTGATCTCAAATGTGTAGGGCCATTTGCAAAATTAGTAGCAGGTGGCTGAGAAGTTTCTAATCTTGACTCAACATTATTTGTTGTAGAATTAGTACCTGGATCTATGACATGCCTATCACCCTAGAAAGTATAATTATAGAAAAATGATATCAATCATAGAATTTGAACTAATAGACATAAACTAATAAAAGTTCAATCTTACACAAAAATGCCAAACTATAAATCAGTGAGAGCCACAGTGGAAAAAGAAATAAATAGATACCATGGAACTCACAGTTTGATTCATTCTCTGATCAATTTCTACACCATTCATTCCTTCACTAACAGGAGCATTATTATTGCTGTTTGGTACAAAACCAGCATCCTGTGAATCAAAAACACTTCAAATGTAAAAAATGCATGTCTCCTGCATTTCCTTTTTCTTTTACTAAAATTCTCAATCGGAGATGGCTGCATTACTTAATTGATGAAGAATAATAAAGCTTTCACTATGCATACCTCTGACATCATGTAATTGCTCACATCAGGAGCAGGAGGTAAACTTAACACCTCATCTTCATAAAAGATGTCAGAGATTCTTCGCAATAAGCACTCGTCAAATTCTCTGTAACAGATATGGCATTGTATAAGTTAGACCTTAAAATCACAAAGTTATAAAGATTAAGGCACTTGTCAGATTGTATTAACAGCTCTAAAATAATTATCAACAAAAACAAGTGCTCTTACTTGAAAAAACATCCCCTAACATTACATGCAACGTTTCTTGCAACACAGAGAACAGGAACAGCATTTACAGTCTGCAAGAGGGGGATAAGTGATCAATATAGAAAGTGGAAGAAATTTAAGCATACGAGTATGTAATAGAAAGGCCATAAATACCTCTGCCTGAGGAGCATAGTATGGTGTAAATGGTGGAACTACATGAACTCGAGGTTGATCCTTATCTTCCCAAACCTTTAGCCGGTCATCAATCACCATTGCCATTTTTGAATGGCAGATACCATCTTGGAAAACATTCATTAAAGATTTTCTTGATCCTAGTTAATTAAAAGCCACAAAAGAGTTAAGGTCAGGTAGATTTAGCTTTAAGAAGTAGAAGACAAAACATAACATGAGTAGGAAAATATTTAAGCGAACATGAGTAAAAATGGCATAACTAATGCAAGGCTGTACCTAAATGTCATGCTTTTCACTTTTCATACACTGCAAAATTCTAGAAAGAATGATGTGATGACTTAAGCCTTGCATCATGCCAGAGCTACTTTAATGAGGAATCAAGTTTTAGCATGAAGCTGGCCATAAAATCATATAAAAGAAAGGAACACTTGCCTGATTTGACACAAACCACCCGGTCAAGGAGTTGCTTTGAACCTATCAGGTGTGCCTCTGGATCGAGAAGTCTCCACATTTCTAAGGCATAGTCTCTTTCAGCCATTGTACACACATAAACTTCAAACCTTTTTCTCCCTTTTGCAATTAAATAACTTCTTAAATCTTCCCATGCAGGCCGTAACCTGACAAGCACACTGGTGTCCCGAATCTACAACAACAGGATAATAATTTGTTATGCAGTGATGTTGAAGATAATGCCTATTGAACAGTTGAACATGAAGTGGATTCACATATATACAAACTCAGTGTGCCCAAGCTAATTCATTTATTTCATCAATATTCCATGGAAGTTTCAGATTATGAGAGAAAATATTTTTTTGGAAACAAACTCTGCAACATTGACATTAACAAACAGACGGGAACTACCATGAGTATATCTTGGCTTAGGATTTATAACAATTTACTGAAGCAACCATACAATTTCACATGAAGAGATAACAGCATGTAGTAAAGAATCAGAGAACCAAACGAGAGATGTTCATCAGTCACTAAACAAAAACATGTCATTTATACATTCTTCATGAAAACTCAGTTGAGGTATATAACCCCATCATTTACCATCTCCAATTACAGTTTCCATACTTTTTTTCTTTTAAATCTCAGTGAGGGGTTTTTTTATGACCACAGTGTCACGACCTTAAATTTTCAATAGCGATCGTGCGGCACTTAGCACGTTCCGTTGCACTAAGCCTGCCTTTCCCCGAACGAATTCTCCAAAGAGATTAACAAGAGAGTTTGCAAAGAATGCTTTGTATTGCTCTAGAGAGAGTTTATGCTACAATTTCCCAAGATTTCCAAGATGGTTAGGAATTTCCAAGATGAATGCAAATGAAGACCAAGTGGTCTATTTATAGTGTGGCTTCTAAGCTTAAGAATATGTCACCACATTCTAGATAATTCTAAGCCTAGAATATACAAGAAGGTTCTAGGTTTATGTACAATGTGCCACAAGGCTCTAGGACCTTCTAGAGAGTCTTCTAGGTTTGTCTAGCTCCTTCATGCACCTTCCGGGATGTTCCGCAAGCTTCCAGCAGCTTCTACAACCTTCCCGAACCATCCGGCACGTTCTAGAATATTCCAGCCCATTCTAGCACTCTCCAGCGTGCTCTAGAACATTCTAGGGTCTTCAAGCTTGAGTTGAGTCCGTCCAACTCTAGCCCTTTCTAGACTTCTCTAGGCAACTCTAGAACTTCCCATGTGTCTTAGATCCTTTAGGCAGCCAACATTTGGATTTTTAGGGACATTTTGAGCGGGACGTGACACCCTCCCCCACTCAAGTTCGCGACACCCTCGTCGCGCCTTCAAGTTGAAACCTCTCTATAGCATCTCTAAATTGCCACAAGGAATCCTCAGGTTCCCAGCTTGTCTCTACATCTGGGGCGTTTTTCCATTTGACCAAGTATTCCTTATAACTTGGTACGCCCCTTCGTCGGATCAAGCGGTCCGCCAAAATTGAGTCCACTTCTTTGTCGAAGGAGGTTACCACTGCGGTAGGCGCTCTCTTTGATTCTCCCCGACTTATGTCATCCTCGTCTCCATGGTAAGGTTTTAGCATGCTTACATGAAAAACAGGATATATTTTAAGCTTTGGAGGGAGTTGCAGCTTGTACGACACCTTAACGACTTTCTTAAGGACTGTAAATGGTCCTTCATATTTCCGCACCAACCCCTTGTGAACCTTCCGCAAGGACTTGAATTGTTGGGGCAATAGTTTGACAAGGACCAAATCGCCTTCTTGAAACTCAACTATCCTTCTTTTCTTGTCAGCCCATTTCTTCATCTTCTTTGACGCCTTGTTCAAATAGGCTCGGGCCAACTCTGCTTGTTCATGCCATGCCTTGGCAAACTTGAAGCGGCCAGCAGGCTCTTTCCCTTCATAACTCATAGCCAAGGCAGGGAGTGGTGAGTTCTGTCCCGCATGACAATCTCAAAGGGACTCTTTGCACGTGGACTCGCTTCCTTTGCGGATTATATGAAAATTGGGCTACATCCAACAACGGCCGCCCCGATCCCGTTGATTGGCACTCACAAAGTGCCTGAGATACAACTCCAGCAATGCATTGGCGCGCTCTGTTTGTCCATCACTTTGAGGATGAAAGCTTGTAGAGAAGTTCAAGTCTGATCCCAATAACTTGAACAATTCCGTCCAAAATTTTCCTATGAATCGTGGGTCTCGATCACTCACGATATTGGATGGAATCCCCCAATGCTTTACAACATGTTTAAGGAACAAGCGTGCCGTCTCATCTGCCGTACAGTCCGTTGGGGCAGATATGAATGTTGCATACTTGATGAAGCGATCAATTACCACAATAATGCTGCCAAAGCCCTCTGATTTTGGCAAGCACGTGATGAAATCCATAGAGACACTCTCCCATGGTCT
Organism: Hippophae gyantsensis; assembly: GCA_030763125.1. NCBI lineage: Eukaryota > Viridiplantae > Streptophyta > Magnoliopsida > Rosales > Elaeagnaceae > Hippophae > Hippophae gyantsensis. The sequence goes on along the minus strand of CM061034.1, from coordinate 1,161,605 downwards.
CTCTGGAATGGGCAGCGGCTCTAGCAAGCCTCCGGGTGCATGTTGCTCAATCTTGTCCTGTTGGCACACAAGACAAGTTTTTACATAAGCTTCGACATTGTCCCGAAGTTGAGGCCAATAGTAGATAGACTTGATCAAAGCAAGGGTGCGCCTCATTCCTGGGTGTCCAGCCCATAACGAATCATGGCACTCCTTGATAAGCTCTTTCCTTAGCTCCCCCATTTTTGGCACGAAGATTCGATTACCGCGGCATAAAGTAGTCCGTCACTTTCGGCCAAAATCGTCTCGTCTTTCCTTCATGATGGGCAAGGAGGTTTTGAAAGCAAGGTATCATGCTCCAACCCTTCTTTGATCCTTTCCACAAGGACTACTTGGCCTACTCAAGGCTGCTAATTCCGCCACGACTCGACACGTGACCCACCACATTGGCCTTGCAGGGTTTGTACTCCAACACGTAGTCAAACTGCGCAAGAAATCTTGCCACCGAGAACTTGCTTGGGACTCAACTTCTTTGAACGAAGTAGCTTGTTGCAACATTGTCCGTCATGATAACAAAATGAGAACCAATAAGTAGTGTCGCCACACCCTTAGGCAATGAATGATAGGCTGTCATTTCTTTCTCTTGCACGGTGTAGCGGCGTTCGGTGTCATTCAACTTGCGGCTCTCGCCAAGCTATCGGACGCCTTCCCGTCATCAAAAACTCCACCAATGGCAAAGTACGAGGCATCCGTGTGCAGGCTCGTATGTCTTGGAGATGCAGGAGAAGACAAAGCAGGTTCTTCACTAACGACCTTCTTTAAGTCTTCAAATGAGGCTTGGCATTCACTTGTCCATTCCCAAGCCTTGTTCTTTTGAGCGAGGTTAGTGAGTGAAATTTCAGCTTCTTGCCGAGTAGGACTTGATAAACCTATACGTAATAGTTCACCAGTCCAAGGAAAGAGCTCAGCTCGGGAACCTTGGTAGGAGATTCGCGTTCTTGGATGGCTTTCACCTTAGCTCCGTCCATCATTGGTTTTCCATCCTTTATCCTTACTAAGAACATCACCTCATCTTGGGCAAAGGAACATTTCTCCTTCTTGACGTATAGCTCATTTTCCCTTAGGACCTCGAACACCTTCTTCAAATGCTCGAAGATGTTCTTCCAAAGTCGGCTATATATCACAATGTCGTAGAGATACTACCACGAACCGATCGAGGTAGGGATGGAAAATCTTGTTCGTAAGAGTGCGAGAAGGTGGCGGGTGCATTAGTAAGACCGAATGGCATGACTAGGAACTCATAGGCACCATACACAGTTACACGTGTAGTCTTGGGCTCGTCCTTTTGCTATGCATGCACAGTAATAACCCGACCGCAAGTCCGAGTTTTGTGAAGTATCTAGCATTCCCTAATTGATCGAACAAATCGGCAATAAGAGGGATAGGATACTTGTTTTTGATGATCTTATTTAGAGGCAGATAGTCGATGCACATTCGTAGCGAGCCATCCTTCTTCCTTTGAAAGAGAAGCAGGGGCACCAAATGGGGCTTTGGAGGGCCTTATGAAGCCAAAGATCCGACAATTCATCGAGTTGCTTCCGCATGGTCTGTAACTACGAGTTTGCCATCCGATATGGGCTCATTCTTGGTGGCACGATGCCAGGTTCCAACTCTATTTCATGGTCTACCTCCCTCCTCGGCCGGTAGTTTGGGTAATGCTTAGGCATTACGTCTTTGAACTTGTTTAGGACGGCTTGCACTTGGTCGGCAAAGCTTGGCTTTGGACGCCTCTTCGTCATCGTATTCCTTTAGGATGGCCAAATAACTCTCTTCATCACTCCTCGACCCCTTCTTGAATTGAGCGCCGGGGAAGGCTTGGGTAGTAGGTCTAGTGGTCCTCTCCGTCGGTGCCACACATACGCCTTCGCACCATCCGTGATGCACATGAGGTTTGAACATGGCACCAAGAAAGCTCTTACTGGTCCAAGAACTGCCGAATACAACCGCAGAAGTCGTCCATGGGCGCCACCGACAAGTCCACCCCGGCCAGATCCATGCACCAAGCCCGACCTTAACTCCTCGAGCGACTCCATGTAATGGCCGGTCTTCTTCGAGTTAAGCCGCTTTGAGAGAACCCCTCCATTGACAACCTTCAGCCCAAGTCTCTTTGCTTCTTCCACTGAAACAAAGTTGTGAGATGCACCTGTGTCAACCAGGGCTTTGGCGACCTTCCCATTGATGGTGGCATCCACGTACATCAAACCTTTAGGGGTCTTTAGGGCGTTCTGCATTGCACCAAGTAGGCGCAACGAACCCATCTTTGCACCTGCGTCCGACTCGCCTCCATCCTGGTCATGAGTGGAAGCAACTAAGGCACTCAAGGCCTTCCTTTTCGGACATTCCCGTGCCCAATGCGGTCCATCGCATATGAAGCACGTCACCCGGGGCTTTGAGGCACCACGATCCTCTTTTTCCTTCCCCTTGTCCCGTGGTTTGAATGAGGAGCTGTCTTTGTGGGTTTTGGGTCCCTGACTTTTACTGTGGCTTCCCCCACTCTTTCTCGACAAACTTCTTATACGAGGCTTTTCGGTGTCCTTGTTTGTGGAGTAATCAATAAAGCTTTCCGCGATCGCAATGGCCGAAGATAAATCTTGGACACCGCGTCGCTTGAGCTGAGTTAGCCCACGATTAGAGCCCCGTGCGACAAGAATAGGGCATCCTTGTCGGATGTGTCGGTGACTTGGCGAAGTTGTGAACTCTTTCACATAATCCCTTATGCTACCCGTTTGCTTCAATCGTCGCAGTCGACCTCTTGCTTCCTCTTCAGCATTTACGGGGAAGAACTGCATTTTGAATTTCCTTTTGAAGTCTTCAAAGGTTTCAATTGTGCAAACCCCTCGTTGCACATCACCATGTCTCGCCTCCGCCTGACGATAGCAGTTGTCGGACAAATACATAGCAGCAGTTCGGATCTTACTGGCATGGTCCGTTATGCCAGTAGCCTCAAAGTATTGTTCTAGCCCCCATAGGAAGTTCTCCACTTCCCTAGCATTCCTAGCACCATTGAAGGTCTTAGGCTTGGGAACGTCCACCCTCTTAGCTTCAATGACGGTGGTTGCGCTAGTTCCCGCGGCCATAGCCCGCTTACAAAGAGCTAGATCACCACCCATATCCTCAACTCTAAGCAAGACATTTGCGAGTTCTCTTTGGACGAGATCTCTTACCTTGGCAAGTTCAGATTTTAGCCCATCAATCTCTTGCCTTAGCCCACCATCTAGCTCATTGAGTGACATCTTAACCGCCGCATGGATCTCCACATCCTCGGCCTCCAAGCCATTGCAACGCTCCTCTAAGTTGTCCACTCGGTCAAACAGCTCCCCTAAGCTGTCCTGTGCACTCCCCACACGTGCTTCCAAGCTAGAAAGTATGTCTTTCGACTTGGCTCGAGCTTCTTTTGATGGCTTCCGAGTTTCCTCACGACCACGTTCCATAGGTGGAACATCGACGCTTGGTGTAGATGGAGCAACGTTCTTCATTATGCCAAGAGTAAGATTGCTTCAACCTAAAGCTCTGATACCAACTATCACGACCTTAAATTTTCAATAGCGATCGTGCGGCACTTAGCACGTTCCGTTGCACTAAGCCTGCCTTTCCCCGAACGAATTCTCCAAAGAGATTAACAAGAGAGTTTGCAAAGAATGCTTTGTATTGCTCTAGAGAGAGTTTATGCTACAATTTCCCAAGATTTCCAAGATGGTTAGGAATTTCCAAGATGAATGCAAATGAAGACCAAGTGGTCTATTTATAGTGTGGCTTCTAAGCTTAAGAATATGTCACCACATTCTAGATAATTCTAAGCCTAGAATATACTGAGAAGGTTCTAGAGTTTATGTACAATGTGCCACAAGGCTACAGGACCTTCTAGAGAGTCTTCTAGGTTTGTCTAACTCCTTCATGCACCTTCGGGATGTTCCGCGAAGCTTCCAGCAGCTTCTACAACCTTCCCGAACCATCCGGCACGTTCTAGAATATTCCGGCCCATTTCTAGCACTCTCCAATCGTGCATAGAACATTCTAGGGTCTTCAAGCTTGAGTTGAGTCCGTCCAACTCTAGCCCTTTCTAGACTTCTCTAGGCAACTCTAGAACTTCCCATGTGTCTTAGATCCTTTAGGCAGCCAACATTTGGATTTTTAGGGACATTTTGAGCGGGACGTGACAACAGGCTCTAAATATTCTTGCATACAATGATGCATTGATTTATGGAACGTGTTTATCTTAGCCCTTCATTTTTATAAATATGAAATGTATAATGAAAGAATCAACGCCTATTGCTATCACTGGCATACAACATACAATAGGTCGTATATAAGATTTTTTCCAAGGCTTCCATCAATCCGAATTCATATTTAATGCAAAATGCCAAATTAAATTAAAAAAAACATTTAAAAGCACACAAAAGCACGAATACAGGTAAAAGGAAACAAAGGAAAAGCAGGTCTGAACGTCAGATCTTCTAACCTCCGGATTGATGCGAGTGAGGACTGTATTTTTCTCTGGAAACCTAATTACAGGCCGGACAATTCTCTCGTGGTTATCAGATAGCGAATGAACCTCTTCCAATTGAACCTTATACACCTTTCCATTCTCTATCACGCAATCATTCTCAATATACTGCTTAAGCAATAACCGATCATCTATGTACCGCTTTAATTCAGCAGACATTCCACCTTTGCGCATTGGATCAGTCTCACGTGCAATCCATCCCCGGAAAGCCTCGATTCTATCTTCAAATGACTTCATAGTATTAGCCACAATCAGTGTCTCATCGAGATCAAACACAATTGCAAGGCACCGCATATTCAGCAACAGTAAAGAAGAATTGTATAGTCCTTTGGGTACTGAATAGCACCAAAAGCACGGAAACTTCTTCTGCTTACTTGGCATCGCCACCAAGTGAATCTCTTCATCTGCAACCAACACCACCGCCGTCTGCATAATTTATCCACTCTTAAGAACCATAGAAAAAAAACAAAAAATTTAAACAAATTCAAATGACGAACGAAATAGCATTTTAGTATAGAGTAAGGGTTAAGTACGGTGAGTGCTGATACATGTTCTCAATAGCCAAAGGGATTTTTACAAAAGGAAAAATGAGAAATTGACTTGCGTAATAAGACCTTGCATTCGTAGAAGCAAGAGGCATGAAGATTGATCAAATGAGGCTGTTCAACAGGCGAAGACGATTCGAGCTTGCAACGAACCGAAAACGACGAAATCGTTTGGAGAATTGAGAGAGGAGGACATCTTTCGCTATGTGGAGATATGTGGTGAACTCGAATCTCGTTGTCTGGAAACTGGAAATTCTGGTTCGTCACTGGAATAGCGTTCAACTCACCCAAACATAAGTCACCGTGATAAACCACCGATTTGAACCCTAAACGACTCATTTCAGGTCAAATTCTTTTTGCAGATAAGTAACACAAAAAATACACGAATATGAGAATATGATTGAGAATGTGGATAGCAAACTTGGTTTGATTTTTCAGGGTTCGCTCTCTCTATTTGTGTCTTACACACCACGACCCATTTAACTCTACCCTCCCTTCTGTGCACTGCCGCGGTTTCAAATAAGGAAAAAGGTTATTGTATTTATAGGCTTTCCAGTTGGGTTCCTTTATATATTTTAACGTTGTTGGTAATAAATTACCGAAATACCCTATTTGTACGGACTCGTTGTTGGGTTCGGCACTTTTAGAGTATACGACATGTTCGGGTAATAATATTTTGATACTGAAACTTTTGTTAAATTAATATTTTTTGAGAAAATAAAATAACTAAATATTTTATGATATTAATTAATGTTTTTAAAATTTTTAAATATAAAAATGTTATTTTGATATCAACAAAATTTATTCGAATAATAAAGTTATCTTTTTATTATTTTCATAATAAGAATATATACAAATAAATATATAGTATAATTACATGTTATTATTATTATTATAGAAAAATTTGTAATCATTGAAATATTTTTGTGAGTAATAATTTGCATTCTATTAGTATCACTATTTTTTTCTTTAGAATCTCACGTTATTCAAATTTTAGATATCAAAATTATTTTTTATAAAATAAATATATTAATTAATTGCTCTAATTCATAACATATATATAATTTTGATATTTAAACATAGAATTCTAAACATCAAAAATCAAGAATTTAAACTAAATTCACTTATAACATTAAATTAATTAAATTATAATCTATATTTTAGAATTATGCACAATCACATTAAATATTTAACAAGAAATAAAATTTATCAAATTCATAATAATAACTAAACATTACATAATAAATAAGAGAAATGATAGATAAAAGAATCTAAATTAGATGAATTATTGAAAATAAAATAACCAAAAAATCTATTTTCAACTTGTTATATAATTTTCTTTGAAAACTCTTGTAAAGTTGTATTAAATTTGAATTTTTTCTGATTTTTTTCTCAATTTTCGTACAATTATGATAATGTTCATGTTTAATAGGGTTTTGTTTAGATATTTATATAAAAAAATAAGTTTTTGGATTTAGATTAAATATAAATCTTTGGATGATGTAAAATGAACTTAGATTCACTATAACACACATGTCCTATAAAAAGAAAACGATGGTTAAATGGGTCAAAACATGTCAAAATTCATTTAGAGTGAAAAACCCATGCGTGAAGCTTGGTTGTGAGAGATACACCCCTGGACTATATTTACACATGGTTCCATATGGCATGTTGTATGGATAATAAGTGGTATGTGAGCGTACGTAGATTAGACCTTTCTTTCTATATTTAGTCATGGCTTTTTTAAGTAAATCCATCTATCAAATAAAATTATTAATAAATTCATAAAAAATTTCAAAATCAAGAAAATTAATATTTTTTCAATAAATATAAATTAAATAAGTATAAATATAAAAGAATTGATATCTAAAAATGTGTATAAAATAACACTTGAGATTTTATCGTATGAACTGTGACATCATGTCTCAAGATGATAATATAACCTAGAAAGCGACGAACTATCCCGTCTGGTTTGACCCTGAGGCATGTCATGTATTATTTTAATTGAAATGATGAAGGTTAGATTACACACCCTTTTGGGCAGTAGCAATATGGATATCATGGCCTATAAGGCAAAGATTTGGACTTGAAGGCATCAGTGTGGACTATGAGGCCTAGTAGGCAATGATCTGGACTATGTGACATGCATGTGAGCGTTATGGTGCATCCAAGCATTGGAAGATGTCGTAGGGAGTTATGGTTTACGATTCTAAATCTTATAGCTCAAGAAGAACCTCCAAAATGGTATGGAGTTAAAGATGTCAAGATGAACATATAGTTCAATCCCTTGAATTTTTTCATATATCCAAGGGTTTGTTAGTACCATCATAAGTGCATGTGTTGGTAATCTTGAACTTGTAGAGGTGTGGAGTAACCATAACTTTTGGCATGAATAAGGACTCGATTGAGATAGTTGAATCATAAGGTCAACCTTTGTTGCATACAATTCTGTCAATAATTGGATAGATAATCATCAATACCTTATCTAAGTGATGACTTATGGGGCAACTATTAGCCGTTGAGGTTGTATAGTTAACATGGTTGCCTTGGAAAAACCGATATATAATGGATGGTCTAAGGGACGCTTCCTAGCCATCCATGGATAGATAGCCTTGTACTTCATGGACAAGCTTTGTTTGGTCGACCCTAGATCTCAATTCCCATATTGATGGGTCATGTCGTTGTTTTAACCCTACCAAAGTATGGATCGGGTCCCATATATTATAGGCATGGAAAGATACCACATGAACATTCTTTGGGACAAGAAGTAGACCAAGATTCTATGGCTCTACAAGGCATCTTAAGATGGAGACAACTTTAGTCCCCACCGTTATGATCAGTTGGCTAGGTGTTTTTGTTTGACGATTGAGGAAGCCTTACTTGCCAGAAGTATCAAAAACAAAACCATTATTTGGTGTTGATGATCGTGGTGCATATACATCGAGCTTGTTGACCAAGGGATCAGAGGAGATGATTTTTTATGGACTTTATTAGGATCGAAGTCTCAGGTCCAAGAAGTTATTTTGTCATCTTCTTGGAAGGATAAAAGTTCAACCTCTTAAAAAGGGTTTAGAATGTCAACTTATCTTTGGAGATTTTTTCTGGGCTTTAAGGATTGTTTCATAGAAACCATATGGCCCAAAGTTCAAAAAATATTATAATATTTTATTTTTGATTCAACTAGTAAAGCACAATCATTTCACAAATGGTGCTAGTTGCTGATGCTATTTTTTATCAACATCGATAATTAGTTGCACCTTTCCTTCATGTGAATCTAAGAACAAAGAACACATAGTTAAAACCTCAGACCATCATAAGGTATTACGGCCTTTGGCCAACCAATACTTAAGTAAATTCGAATAATTGGCAAAGAAAGAGGATACTAATATCTATCAGTATGCAATGTAGTGTTTTTCTCTTCTCAAAATTCCCTTGTGAAAAATGTATATAGTAAATATATATACAAGAGAAGATACTATCTATTGATGGCCCTTACTAATTATGATAGACTTATCTCTTTGTCGGATATTTTTAAGAGTATTTGTTGTTCATTTATCACGTTGGATATTTATTTAATAATGATACTCATTTACTAACTTAGCGCTTACTAAGCTAGCTTGCGAGTCATCTGTTGATTGTCACTTCTCATAATCACTAAGACTTTTCATATTATGTCATATGATACGAGTTAATTCATAACCAATAAATATTTTTATCACAATTAATGCATACATTAATTTTTATTAATAAATATTTTTATACAAACACTTGTTCATGCCATTCACGTAGAAGGCTAGGACGGATACTCTATATGAGTGGCACTCTTATAAGCCTTATGATTTTATAGATACATATATAGATGGTTGGATCATTTGGGTCCAAATTACCATAAACTCTTGGATTATGGAGCCAATCAATTTTTTACCATTCTTACTAGACAACAACATCTTGAAAATATAAAATTACTTAAACGTCCACCCTTTGTTACTTATATATCATGTGTCGTTTAGGCTTTCTCATTCATCAATTTTCAATCCTAACTTAGAAATCTTTTTTCTAATCCTTACTCATTGTTCTCACCTTGATTTTTAGCATATTCTTGCAAATTTATTTAGGATTCATTCATTTTTGGATTAATAAAGGTACTTTCATCTTTTCTTTGTTGTTATATGTTATCATTTCTCTCGTTGTCATGTTTTTGATTTATCTATTTTTTTTCTTCAATTTTGTTTTAGTTTTTTATCATCCAACTTGCTTATTCTTTGATTTATTTTGTATTCGTTACGTGTATCAATTTTTAGGGTTCGTTTTTTCTGATATCTTTTTGTTTTCATCCTTATGGGTTTTTAGTTAATTTATTTAGTTATTTGTTTTTCGATATTTGATTTTTTTAATTTGATTGAAACCGCATGTTTTTGGTCAATTTAAATCCAATATGATTTGAAAAAATTTGAAGATTTTTAATCCAAATTCAATCCGAATCAATATGAATCCAAAAAAATTTGATTTTTCGGATCAAATATGGTCAAATTGATATTCAAATTTATTTATAAATTATTGTTATATATAAAACATGACATACACAAATTTTAATTTTTAATTAATATTTTTATAATAAATCTTATTATTTATAATTAAAAAATATAATATATTATAAAATAAAATTTATATTTAATTTTAATTTAATAATAATTCGATTTGAATCGAAATAATTACAATAAATTATAAAATATGTCAACCTGAATTTAAACGAATCGTATAATATTAAATGTAAATTTGATTTAATTATAAAATTTATCAATTACATTAATTTTTTTAATTTAAATGAATCGATTGAATTATTTAATCACCCTTAATAAACATTTCTTATCATAAATTGTATTTTATTATATTTTTATTGTACCTAAAACTATAACTACGGTTGCACACATGGATGTTTGGCCTTTAAGAGCAAGCGTTTGGTAGCTTTTCTTTAATGGATGTATCAAAGATACTCGAGATTAAAACTTCGTACACGAGCGTAAGTGACACCAAAATTTCTTTGTCAGGCGTATATATAAATTCTTCCAGTTTATTAGTGATGAAAATGTATTTATCAGCAATTAAAAAAAGGTTAATTTTGCAAATCAATTATCTATAATGTAGGACGCAGAATAATGGGATTTTGAACCAAAATATTTTAAATGTAACCACGAGAACTAGTAACAGCCATTATTAATACTTTTCTTAAGAGAATCGAAATTTAAATCCCGAGATAATCTGAAATATAAGCTAAACTTTAACTTTAAAAAATTTAAATTATAATAAAAATAATTTTTATTTCAATAAATAATAATTATTATAAAAATTAACTCAAACTTTAACTTTAAAAATTTAAAATATACTAAAAATAATTTTTATTTCAATAAATAATAATTATTATAAAAATTAACTCAAACTTTAACTTTAAATAATATTAAAATATTAATATAAATAATTGACATAAAAGTAATCATAAAATATACAAAGTAAATAATATAAGTTATGATTTTATTTCTCAAATATTAATTTAAAAACAAGAAAAATATGAATATAAATAATTAAACAGTGATAATGTAACTTGCAATGTTCTAAACTTATTAATCGAAAAAAATTAAAGTTATGGTATGCAAAGGAAAAATGAAAAATTTAAAGTTACGGTGTGCAAAGGATTAAAAAGGATAAGTAAAAGAAGATAAAAGAATGTTAAGCAAACATCCTTAATCACATTTGTTCGTGATATTGCAATATTTTCCTTTTTGTTTTTTTTTTTATTATTTATGACTTTCTTTCTTTTAAAATTTTGTGAAAAGATTTTATAAATAATCCATAAACCAACTTAAAAATTTAATCATTTAAAACCAAAGCCTTAATCATATAAAAACGTTAAGGAGTAAGGCATAAACCTTAAAAAAAATTTAAGCCTCAAGGCAAGCTATAAAATAGCCTTTTCCAACAATAGTACCGACAGATGAAGGAACAAAATGAATCTTCAATACTCTTGTGCTCAGTAGTTTAGTCTACAATTTCGTAAATAGATCAAGAAATCCAATTCTTTGTTTGAATCTTAATATACCAGAGAAAATAGAAGCTGAAGGAGCTCTTCAACATTAATTGATATTGATCGTTCATATCTATAACATGCCTGTCTACCACATAACTGCCAACTCATCTGCTAGACCATCATGTAAATACGAATAGCATGTCATAAGTATAGAACTTATAACCAAAAAGCTGCGGAGTCCAATGTCAATCACCTATCATACGGCATGCTATCTTCATAATCACTCCCATCGAAACCAGCAGATCCATTGTTAACACTAGGTTCAGAGCTAACAGCACTGCTGGTGGCAAGAGGAGAGTCTGACAGGTTATTTTTGTTGTTCTTTGCATTTGATTTGACACTGTACACAGAGGAAGCTGGAACACTTGTTACAACTGGACGTAGATTACCTGACATGCTTGGCTTAATACCCTGCAGAAGAAATTCTCAAATCAAAATATCAGTAACCACTTCAACGGTTCAACCTGTGAAGACAAACTATGAATAACCATTTTGAAAAATATAAAAGAACCCTATTCCTATTGTAATCTGTATATTGAAAATATTAGACTTTTTGTTGCATAAAGTAACCCACCAAGTATCAGGAAGATTTGAGGGATTTTACAATGGATCAGAGACAGTATGAATGTTTATATAAGTATATAACCACTCATGCTATTACTCAATGTAGTGGCCACTAGTCAGTTCAGCAAAGAAAGAAAAAGAACATCTGAGAGGTACATGGTTAGGGACTTTCAGAACGTACAACATCCTGTTAATGAGAATGGTGGATCTTACCATATGTCTAATTGCCATATCAAGGGACTTCTTGGAGAGCGTTCTTCCAAAACCAGAGCTATCAGAAGACAAAGACTTCCCAATGTAATTGTTGTGAGCAGAGTGATGGTCATCTTGCTTTGGTGGTGCTAATTTCCTCATGTTAACAACTCTCTCAACCATTTGTGTTCCCATAAGAACAGGGTTTAAATCGTCACTGTCCCTGGAACGTGATTTATTTATAGCTGAATAAGAATTTTTATTGGCACTACCGAGGGAAGCTCTTCCTCTGGATGGAGAGCATGATTGCCTTGCTTTTCCATTAGAACCAGATGTATTAGATGGTTGCTTGACACTGGTGGTTCCTGAACGAACCCTAGAGGCAGAAGCAGGCCTGTCTGGTAATGACGTCTTCAAACTTGGGGGAGCAGCCAGTGAAAACCCAGGCATCTCACAGGGCTTCCAAGGTCTGGATTTCACTGTAGGGAAATTTCCACGTGATGGCAAGGGATTTTTAGTAGTAGCAGGATGAGACTTTGTCACTGAAGAGGATCTCCCAACAGGAGCTGAGACACTAGCACTAGGTGCAGCCAATGGTTTTGATGGTTGACGAGTTGGTGTTACTGATCTTGCTGTTGACTTAGGAGCTGGTTGGGAAGGTCGACCAGTTGGAGTAGAAGACCGAGCAGAGGACCTAGATGGAGTTGAAGACCTCAATGAAGGAGCTACTGCCTTCGTAGAAATTAAGGCGGTCCTTGAATTCGGAGTGGAGGATTTTGAGGGTTTGGTTGTAGAAGGTAATGCGACTCGTACAGTTGGAGTTGAAGATCTTCGAGATGCTATAGTTGAACCCCCAGAAGAAGATGGCCTTATGTTACCACCAGAAGAATTCAGTCTAGATGACAAAGTTGAATCCTTAGATGCTTCATTGCTCCTTGAACTAGGATGTATGTGGATATCTACTAGCTGCGACCCACAACATGCCAACATTTTCCATATTATGTACTATAAGTAATTAAACGTGAACTAAAACAATCAATTCAAGAAAGAACAAAAACTAAAACAAGTATGTGGGGGTAATAAAAACAAGAACATTTTCTTTCTTTTCCCATGGACAATCACAACATAATATATTCCTCAAAAAATTTGTTAAGGAGGTGAGAAGTATCTAAAAAATTAAGGTTAAACTATACCATTATCCCTAAGCTTAATCAAATTTAACACGCTCCTTTAACTTTTTTTCACATAATATTATGTCCACTATCTTTTTAAATTTTTCACACTTAATCTAAATTTAAAAATTAGAATAAATTATACTATAATAATCAGAATTAACGTGTTAAAAATATTTCTTTTTTGCATTATTTAATATCTTAACTTTTAAAGTTTAATATATTTAGTACGTTATTTTTAAATTTGAACTAAAGTGGTTAAATTTAAAAAGATATTGGATATAATATTACGAAAAAAGTTAAGAGACCAAAGTCTAATAAAATTTAGGAACCAAAGGTGTAATTCAACCAAAGTAATTGGAATTCTTACCCCGGAACTTAGAGAAGTAGGACAAGCATTGGGATCCTCTGCTTGACTCGTGCAATTTTTCTGTGACTCCACCTCCAAAGAAGGAAAAAGCGGGGTACCAGGTGGTGTGAGGAGCCTAGACTTAGAGGAAATGATTCATAAATTCTTAACCACAACATCTAATTACACAAGGACAAACATTATTAACATCAAGAATTCAATACTATTATACTGTAATTAGGTCAAACCACATCATCAATATATTGAATTCTTCTACACTTTGACATGGGTGCATTATGTGTTAAATCAATTTCATATATTCACTGTAAATAGCTATAACCCTATAAGATAGGCAAGCTTAATGAACAAATAGGAGCAACAGTGACAAGGATAAAAATTTAAAATTTTAAACCTCATAGTATGATTGTTCAAAGCAGGAATTAACAGGATAGAGGGGTTCTCCCTCCCCCTTTAATTATTTATTTAATTTTTTTTAAAGAAAAAATTATGTGTTAAAGAAACAGATGTTTTCCAAGCAGTGAAGTGAAAGAAAAAAGATAGTATTTTTTTTTTAAGAAAAAGGTCGGTTCAAACATAAAAGGTAATCAATCACTTTGAAGGAGCCCATATGCCCTTTATAGATAATGAGTAAAGGAGGTGGTTCTGTTTAAGAAAGTAAAGACATAGGCCTTAGAGAACCCCACTAACATCTTTCCTCCTTTACAAGAGATGATGAGTCTCTACGAATGCAAGTTATTCAATTATTCATGGTGGAATCAGATGCTCACAACTAACAAGGTTCTGCAAACTAAAAGAAATAATAAATGCTTCTTTTCGTAAAAATTCATAATAATACCAAAGTTCATGTAACTACATAATAACACCTTGTTCTGAATTAATCGTAGCTCCTAATACTGTGGACCTTCCTGGACCCATTCTAATAATCCACTTACTTTCTAAACCATCAGTTATAAAACAAATAATTAACAAAAAGATTTGCTACTAAACTATGGAAAAGGTTCAATAAAGGAAAGAAAGAAACATAATAAGGCAATAGTCCCCACTCTTGTCAATCTAAAAAACAAATTTTAAAAAATCGTCAGTCAGTATTAGAAATCAAAGTCCCAGCCACAAATTTTCAAAGAATGAAGGAACTATGATCTACAGCACTAAGTCAATACACAGTATGAACACAAAATCTCCAACATTACAGGCAACTCATTTTTGCTGCCCCCAATTTTTTTTATCAAGCTTATAAGTAATTTGACACTCGGCCAAAAACATATTCACAAAACCAAGCCCAAAAAAAAATAGATAAAAGAGAAACCTAAAGTCATACCAATCATAATCGGATTTATCATTTCCAGAATTCAGGAATTCATCGGAACGACTCTTCCGCTGCAATGGCAAAGAGGACAAACTCTTCGTAATAAGCGAACTCCCATTATTAGTATTATTTGATTCTGCAAACCGTGAACACCGTCACTGTAAATCAACTTTTCTTCTTCGAAATCTTTGCCCAGTAAAAGAAGAAACCAGAAAATAGAATAATAAACCACGACTCTTTACCTAGAGAAGAAGAATCAAGCTGATCAGAGTTGGTATTGTTGTTGATACTGTTGTTATTAGCTTCATTCTCTTTCTCGCGTCTCCGCATCTCGAGGAACAAAGCAAGCTCTTCGTCTCTATCGGTCATCACCTTCCCCATGTTTACGCTAATTAAACTTGATTTCACAATCTCAAATTTATATCAACAGGTATAGAAAGTTCAGATCTCTCAAACCAAGCTCGGAGGGTAGTAAATTAAGCAAAAAAGGAAGAGTTGGTTTATATTGATGGCGAAAACGAAATCCAATAATGGCGATAAATATAGCAGCTTCAATGAAATGATGACCAACTTTGCAATACGAATATCTGCATCAAATATGGGTGATCTAAAACCTCGATAATAGTTTGTTGTGAAGTTGAACAAGAAAAAAACTGCGACGATTGGGGGAAAACCCACTGAGAAAACCAGAGTGGATTGTTCATCAGAGAGCTCGTTTAGTCATTGTATTGAGAACGTATTTTCCGAGAAAACAAATGTAATTTTTTTTTATATAATAATAAAAACAATTATGTCAATATATCTTAAAAAAACAAAGAAACAACCAGAGAAATTGAAACTTCGATTCGGGTGATGATCGGGTGAATTGCAAAGCAAATAAAATATGTCCAGAAATAAATAAAAATAAATTTTTTTTATTTATGTCAATTGTTTCACAACAAATAACAATCTATCAGTAGTTATTTATTTGTTTAAAAAATATATTCGATAATAAACAATTATGAGACAAAAAATTTAATGTAATCAAGATGTCAAAGAAAATAGTGAAATGACGGATTTACCATTTGGGAATAACTTGCCCTAACATATCACATGCGCCGAACTTTAATATAGACAGTCAAAGTCATAATCATGATCAATGCTCCAATTAACGAAGCTCGCATCTCCAATAATTTCATCTAAAAAGTGAAAGTATTGAATAATAAATATATGTAAACCATTAAAATTTAATCCAACTCGATGCGTTTGTTACCCATACTTATTCAAACAAGTCCAGTATTGTGGACCCAAACTGTCATCCATGGTTCATAAGGGGTATTGAAGCCAAAAATAAATTTGACCATAGTGTTCAAATTTCAAATTTATTTTTTCACGTTTCTTTATTATTCACAAATAATATATACAATTATAATAAGTATAATTGTATATATTATTTGTGAACAATAAAAAAACCTGACAAAACTTTGATCTAATTGTATCTTTTATTTTAAACTCAATAAAATAGTAATTTTAAATTTATAACAAACAAAAACGAGTTGCATTAATTAAAATTTAATAAGTTTGCAGTTAAAATTAACCAAGTCTATATAAATATTGTTTAAAAAATTGTGGATATGTCGCTGCGTATTTGATATTAATGTAACTGTAGGATTAAATTCTGTTAATAGTATGTGTATAATTTAAGAAAATAAAAAATTATGCATATATGAATGTAATTTTTTTTTATATATAATGGGATTATTATTATAATAAAAATATATAAATTATTTATTATATTTTTATTATTATTTATATTTTAATATTTTTATTATTATATAAAATTATTATGATAATAATAAATCTAAATGTATCAATCTTACTTTTTATTCTCTGAAAAATAAACGTGGGCTGTTGTTACTTCAACAGACACGTTGCCTCCGCCTTCACCATTTGATTTTCTTTCAAAATTTGATTTTGTCTTTTTACCTTTTCATGCGGACCCCAATCTACCTCGAGAATTACCGTAAGCCTGTGATTGGTCCGATTCCTCTAGATAACTTTTTTAAAAAATAACAAATTAAATTCTTAAGATTCACGACGATAAAATATGTTAAAAAATTTATTTATCATAAATTTATATTAAATTATAAATAAAATAAAATAATATTTTAATCACGTTACTTTTATAAATTAAATATATAACTCATTTTTATAAAAATTAATACATTTTAGTAACATTAAAATAATTTTAAATACTTTATTTTTTGAATATTTTTGTATAAAAAAACTTAAATTTAATCAAATTTAATTATATTAATAGAAATTGGTACATGTATAAAGAGAAAAATATCTCAAAAAACAAATAAATGGATTAAAATCATCATAATTAGTCTATAATGATTAAATATCAACACTAATATAACTAAAAGCTATAAATTTAAAATAAAATAATTAATATATTCAATTTATAAAACAAAATAACTAATAGTGAATTTCTACAAAATTACATTTTTATTATTTACCTATATCTATTTTAATTTAAAAATTAATAATAATAAGTGTGCACATATTTATATATACATCAATTATTTATATTAAGTATCATATTTCAGATTACATAATCTTAAAAAAATAAATAATTACATTATTTTTAATATTATTTTATTATAAATTATACCATAATTATTATAATTACAATTTTTATATCATAATTATTACAATTACAATTTTATAAGATGATGTAAAAATATAAAGTAATTAAAATTATTATAATATAAAATAATTAAAATATTTATAAATATAATAATAAGATTAATAAAACGTATAAATTATAATAAAATAATCAATATATCTAACTTATAAAAAAATTATCAAAGTTATTTATAAAATAACACTTCACCCATATCTAATTTCATTTAAAAATTAAGTATGCTAAATATATATAAGTTTATACATACATTAATTATATATATTAATTATAATATATTATGTGATAGAATCTTTTAAAAAATGAATAACTAAATTATCTTAAATATTATTCTACTATAGATTATACCATAATTATTATAATTATAATTTTATATGTTATTATTTCATCATTCGAGAAGAAAAATTTATTTTAATTGTTATAAATTTTAAAAATATTATTTTACCACAAGTTTTTCTCTATTTTTTTTAAATCTATCTCTCTTAATTTGTGAAAAATATAAATATATTGGTAAATATGAACTTATTTTAATTATATCATATTAAGTAATATAATTTTTCAAAAAATGAATAAAATTATCATTTTTAAAGTTATTCTTTTATATGATAAATATAATTAATATGAATATAAATTTAAGTATAATTTATATATCTTTTATATTTTTATTATTTATTGCATCTAAATAACTTTTAAAGATAGTGTTATTTATCATTGGATGTGAGGTCCTAATTTTTATCCATGATATTAATTATTATTTTAATCAAATATTAAGTATTTATGTTTTTAAAAAAATAAATGCAATCTTATATTTTATTGGAATAAAATATGTAACAGTTAATGAAGTATTTTAAAAATAATAAATATTTTTTTAAAATTAAGATATCAAATGTCAACATAATGTAAGGCTCTTAAATTAAGAGAATATGTTATTTTTATTGATTAAAGTTTTTGAGACTATTATTTTTATAATTTCAATGGTGATCATAAAACAATTTTATTTTAGAAAAAATTAACCTTTTAATTTTTATAAAAATCATCTTTGTCTATCTCAAATTTTTTTTGCCAAACTTAAAGATCAATTCATAGAGAAATATGTAAATGCATGCACTACCGGCATCCTGCAGGGAATGACGATTTTGTTGCTACTATTTTGCATAAGGTTTTCTGGGAATGACGTATAGGAACTCATTTATTTTATTTTTCTTCCAATCGTGCAAATTAAAGAGTAATTTTGACAGAGTGGAAGTAAAATTCATACTTTGTTTTTTTTTTCTTTTTATTTACTTAATTTTTTTGTTTTATCGATTTTGTTAGTATATTTCTTTCTACTCAAATTATTTTTACATGAATCGATCGAAATTATAAAATATTTAAATTTAATTAAGTTTTATTTAAATATAAATTATAATTATATAAGTATGAAGAGAAATATTACGATTTTAAATTTTTTTTCCCAAACAGATTGAGATAATTCAAAAAATTTAAATCTATAACTTAAATTTAATACATGATAAATCAAGTTTGGAACTTATGTATGTGTTATTTATATTTATTTTTAAATTAATTTCACGAGAACTTTACGACAAAATTAATTATTAATGATATAAATTTATTATTAATGTGATATGTTTTAGTGGTAATAATTATAACATTAATAAGTATTTGATGATAGATATTTTATAAAAGTGAGATTTATAATATTAATAAAATTTTGATAATAAATTTATCATTAAAAAAATTAAAATTTAATGGTTATTTACTCGGAAGTTAAATAGCAAGGTAAAGTGGTTATGGAGAGAGAAAGAAATGGTTATTCCTGGGCTGTTTAGGTCTAACAGATTGCTCTCTTTTTTTTTCAAAATGTAAGGAGGAAAAAAAAATTTTAATTTATCAAAAGTTTACATTAAAATATTATATTTTTTGTTATATTTACCGAACTGAAATTATTCACACTCTTACATTAACTTATAAAGAGAAAAATCCCACAGATGACCTTCTTTTTTTAACTTGAAATCCCGTAGATTACTTACTTATTTTACATTGAGAAAGAATGATCCGAATTTTTACACCTCTTATATTGTTGTGTGTTGTGTTGTATGGTGTAACACTGACAAACACTAATGTTTAATGGAACAAAACATGAAACAAACAATAATATTAATAGAACCATAAAACATGAATGTGCAGCAACTAAGATTATTGTTTAGTTTTCGTTTTTTCTTGTATACATATACTTAAACTCTTGTACATAAAAAGAATAGAAATGATATGAAATATACATGATAATTATCAGAGAAACACAATATTTGTCATTGTATCAGAGTAAGTTATTATTGACTAATGAAATTATCTGCTACGTTGTGTTTTCGTTCTGGTTTACACTTATCCTCTATTTTTTTGTTTTTTTAATCTCTCGTGTGGCTACTGGTGTGGCCATTCTGCTTTACATTTTCCTCGACACTGGTTCGATCTATGTGGTCGTTATGCCTTACTCGTTCAAACTGTACCGGTCTAACTGGTTGGGTCCAACGCTGGTTGCTTGCTAATGTGGCCGGTTCCACCATCAGTTTCTTTCTGAAAAAGAAACATAACATAACGATAAACGGCGCTGAGGTCGCATTCTTTGTATCTGCGTTTGGAGTCACAGATTGCTCGTTGGTCATGGAACTATCGCAGTCTCTCTACGTAGTTGTGGGCAATCGCATCGTTTTCCTACCTCGGTGAAACTTGAAGCGTAGTGACATATAACGTTGTCTCCTCAGCAACATAATTTTCTATGTTTTGTCTCTGTGCGTGTGGCTGGTTGGAGTCGTAGGTCTATCTGCTCCTTGGGCCATCGTAGTCTCTCTACGTACCAGTCCACTTCAACTGTTGTTATTTACAAGCACCAGGTAACCATATTGTTCTTCTAAGCTTGGAAAAGCTTAGAACGAGAAGGACTTGCATAGGGCTGCGTGAAGAAAGCACTGCAGAGAGCTGCGCAAAAAAAGCGCTGCAAAGGGCTGTGTGAAGAAAGCACCACGAAAGGTTGCGTGAAGAAAGTGCTACGCAAATGAGAAAAAAATGAATTAGGGTTACAAAATATTCTATATATAGCTGGTGTACGAAGTGTTAAAAAAAGGAAAAAAGGAGGGACAGTTTTTTTTTTAGATTTCATGGCAAAAACTAGAGATTTAACCACAAATTTCATATTGGAAGATTTGACTACAAAAATGACGAAAGTTCTAACTAGAGCTCAGATCACCTCACAACCTCCGCTAACTGAAGCGTCGACTACTCCCATTAGTATCAAGTTGGGAGGATCCAACTATGCCTTGTGGTCCCAGGTGGTGGAGATGTATATATTTAGTAAAGACAAACTCGGATATATTAATGGGGATTTTCCTCAACCTGCTGAAACCGACCCTCATTCAGGAAATGACGCACTGAAAATGTCATTGTCAAAGGATGGTTGATCAATTCGATGGACCCCTCCTTGATTGCAAATTTTATTTGATTCCCAACTATGAAACATGTTTGGGATTTTGCTGCTACCACCTTCTATGATGGGACAGACACGTCTCAAGTGTATGACTTTCGTCGTCGAGTTACTCGTATGAAGTAGGCGGGTGGATCTATTAAAAACTATTACAATGACCTTCAAGGGTTGTGGCAAGAAATTGATTTTCGTCATCCTAATCCAATGAAGTGTGTGATTAACATACAAAAATACAATTTCATTGTACAGGAAGATCGAGTGTATACCTTCCTCGATGGACTTGATGACAGACTCGATAAAACTCAAAGTGATGTGCTTCAAATCAAACCATTTCCTACGGTGGAACAAGTCTATGGATTCATACGTAGGGAAGAGGTCCGACAGACTGTAATGATCACAGATGCAAATATGACACCCAGAGTAGTTATGACTTTTAAAGGGGTCAAAGGGCACCATAATCTGATGCCACCAAAAATAGTAACTTCTTTGGGTAGCAAGAAATCCACGAGAAATCCATCATCTCTTGACATGAAATGTGGCCATTGCGGAAACTCCAAACACACCCGTGAAAACTGCTTCAAACTACATGGGTATCCAGAATGGTGGAATGATCTTCAAGTACGGAAGAAATGGGAAACCACTAGGCGAGCCGCCGTGGTTACCAATAATGCCTCGGGCGGAATCTTCCCAAGATCCAAGTATTTCAAGTAAAGCATTTCACATCTCTACTCGTAGTAATAATGAGGATTTGATTCTAGACTCTGGAGCTACAGATCCTATGACATTTGACCCAAAAGATCTCTCCAATACAACCCAGCCAAGAGAGAGCCGTGTTGCCAATGCCAATGGGGTCACTTATCCAGTTAAAGGGGCTGGAACAGTGACTTTATCTCCTTCATTATCATTATCTAATACTTTACTTGTATCCTCTCTTTCAAACCGACTAATGTCTGTAAGTCAGGTCACTTCAAATCTTAACTATGTAATATTGATGTATTCTAATTTTTGTCTTCTACAAGATATTCTCACCAAGGAGATCATTAGGCGTGGTACTAAGAGATGAGGGTTATATTATGTGGATGACCACAGTTCAGGAAGACCCAATCACATGCAACACACCGTTAGTAACAAGGAATGACAGATTTGGCTATGTCATCGTCGATTTGGGCATCCATCATTTGGGTATTTAAAGCACCTACTCCCTAGTTTATTTTCAAATATCACACACTCGGATTTGAAATGTAGTACTTGTATCTTGGCAAAAATTCATAGGGCGTCTTATCCTTTGAGCATGCATAAAAGTATGACTCGTTTTGCTTTAGTACATTCTGATGTTTGGGGACCTTCCTCTGTCACTACGACATCGGGTCATCGTTGGTTTGTAATTTTTGTTGATGATTGTACACGAATGACATGGATTTACCTTCTCAAATATAAAGATGAAGTATTTTCTACGTTTCACTTGTTTCACACCATGGTTCAAACACAATTTTCTGCTAAAATTAAGATTCTTAAGTCTGATAATGGAGAGTAGTATGTTAATCAACAATTTCGGACATACTTGGATAACCATGATATTCTCCATGAAGCCTCGTGTTCACAAACCCCACAACAGAATGGGACTGCGGAGAGGAAGAATAGGCATATTTTAGAAACTGCTCGGGCCTTACTAATTAGTGCACATATGCCTAGTAGATACTAGAGTGATGTTGTTACTACAGCTGTGTATCTACTGAACCGTATGCCCACAAAAACCTTACAATTTTAGACTTCATTAAAGGTGCTATCTGATCATGTTCCCTTGCCTACTATTTTGATGCTTCCGCCTCGAATTTTTGGATGTGTTGCTTTTGTCCATCTCCATAAAAATCAACGAACTAAGTTCGATCCATGTGATGTCCGATGTGTATTCTTGGGGTATGGCATACAAAAAAGGGATACCGATGCTACGATCCTATTACTAAAAGAACCTATATTACCATGGATGTCATTTTCCTAGAATCTGAATGGTTTTTCCCATCATCAGTATCCAATTACCCTCTTCAAGGGGAGAGTTATGGTGAAGAATGGAATTGGCTTGATGTTGAAGTATTAGACATTAATAACAATCCGACATACTCAGATAATGCCAATAATATGGATGAGCCAATACCTAGACCTGAACTTGAACTTCTAAGAACTGAATATGAACTAGTGACTAAATCTCCAGAAGATGCAGTGGTTAGTGCACCCCTCCACTCTCTAGTACCCAATGATCCTTCTGTTGAGAATACTCTTGAGGTAAGTTCTCCTATCACACCTTTACAAACTAATTTTATAGATACATTTGTTGGTTATGTTCAACCTTTCAGACACAATCGAGACAAACCTCTAAATCGATACTCTCCATACAAAGAGGAACGACAATCCAAGTATCCAATAGCCAATTATGTATCTACTCAAGGGTTATCAGAACCTATCAGGGTTTTTGCACAAAACACTCTCCTCATGTCAAATTCCAAGCAGCGTTGAAGAAGCATTATCTGATCCAAATTGGGCTTAAGCTATAAAAGAAGAATTTGAGGCACTGTAGAAGAATAACACATGGGTGTTAAGCAAGTTGCCTAAAGGGAGGAAGATGGTAGGATGTAAGTGGACTTTCTCCATTAAGTATAAAACAGATGGGTTAGTTGATCGATACAAGGCGAGGCTAGTAGCAAAAGGGTATACACAGAAACATGGTATAAATTATCAAGAAATCTTCTCACGTGTGGCTAAACTAAAAACTGTGAGAGTTTTGTTATCTCTTGTAGTAAATTTAGATTGGCCATTGCACCAACTTGACGTGAAGAATGCCTTCCTTCATGGTGACCTAGAAGAAGAGATTTACATGGATATTCCACCAGGATATATGGTTACATCAGGAAAAGAAATTGCATGTAGATTACAACGAGCATTGTATGGACTAAAACAATCACCTCGAGCATGGTTTGGAAAATTGAGTTCAGTAATGAGAAAATATGGGTTTCAATAAAGCAACTCTGACCACACTCTTTTCCTAAAATATTGATTGGGAAAAATAACAACTCTTATAGTCTATGTAGACGACATGATCATTACAGGGGATGATAAAGAAGAAATTTCTAGGCTTCAAGAACAACTGTCAAATGAGTTTGAAATGAAGGACTTAGGAGGGCTCAAATACTTCTTAGACATTGAGGTAACAAGATCAAAACAAGGTATATGTCTTTCCCAAAGGAAATATACTCTAGACCTACTCGCAGAGGCAGGATTACTAGATTGTAAACCTGTTGATATTCCGACGGTTCAAAATCATAAACTTGGAGAATATGTGGACCAAGTACCAGTAGATAAATAGAGATATCAATGGTTAGTAGGTAAACTTATATACTTATCTCATACTCGACCTGATATTGCTTATGCTATGAGTGTCGTGAGTCAGTTTATGCACTGCCCAAGTGAAGAACATATGGATGCCGTCATGCAAATACTCCGTTATTTAAAATCTTTCCCTGGGAAAGGACTTATGTTTTCAAAGAATGGTCAATTGGAAGTCGTTGGATATACAAATTCAGATTGGGCAGGGAATATGAAGGATAGGAAATCTACTGCTGGGTACTTTACTTTTGTAGGGGGAAATCTTGTTACATGGAGAAGCAAGAAGCAAAAGGTAGTTGCCTTATCTAGTGTTGAAACTGAATTTCGAGGAATGGTCAAGGAAATATGTGAGCTTTTTTGGTTGAAAAAACTTCTAAATGAGATTGGTGTTGCTCCTAACTCTAAAATGAACTTATTTTGTGATAACAAAGCAGCCATTGTCATATCTCACAATCCAGTTCAACATGATCGCACGAAGTACGTTGAAGTGGATCGAAACTTGATCAAACAAAATCTTGAAGAAAAGATTATTCAGCTTCCATATGTTAAATTAGAAGATCAATTGGCTTATATACTCACAAATTTTGTGTCTGCAAAGAACTTCTACAACTCGCTTGACAAGTTGGGCATAAGAGACATATATGCACTAACTTGAGGGGGAGTGTTAGTGTGTGTTGTGGTGCATGCTGCAACAATGGTAGACATCAATGTTTAGTGGAGCAAAACATGGAGTAAATAATAATATTAGTGGAGTCATAAAACATGAATGTGCATTAGTTAGTGTTATTGTTTAGTTTTTATTTTTCTTTGTATACATATACCTAAACTCTTATACAGAAAAAGAACAGAAATGATATGAAATATATATGATGACTATCAGAGAAATATAATATTTGTCATCTTATATAAGAGAGAATTTTTTTTAATACTTTAAGTCTTAACCATTAAAATAAAAAAGTGTAATTAATTGTGTTATTTATAAGATCTCATCATGTTACACACTAATATATTATAATAAGTTTACTTGCTTTAAAAATAATTATTTTCTTTAAAATAAAAATATATTTCAACTTTAATTAGCTAAAAAAAATACGAAGAGATAATAAATGGAAAAAATACATAAGATCTAAAAGATAGTTATTTTAATTTTAAGAAAAAAGGAGATAGGTTTAAAAAGCTTAAGCTGTGCATTAATTTCATACTATAAAATGTTTTTTTAGTTAATATATTTTATAAAATCATTAGTTAAAAATAAATAATATTATTTTACTAATTTTTATTAATTTATTTTTATAAAGTGATTATAATGTCACTTAAACTCGGTACATTAGTAATGATAAAATTATAATTAACATGAAAAAAAAAATTATAATTTTATTAATATTTGATAATTTTCACAAATAATATATATAAATAATTTAATATGAATTTTTTTATTCTATTCGTATTTTATTGTATTTTAATTATTTAATAAGAAAAAAAATATTTTAATAAAAAATTATAATTAAATAACATATTTTAAATATAAGAAATAAACTACACAAACTTTGAAAATTCTATGTAATAGTTTTAGAGATTTACACGAAGAAATTGCAATATAAAAATTCTATCTCGGGTGCTTGTAGAGCCGGAGATTAGAGTTAAATATGTATTTAAATTGTAGTCATCTTGTAAACAATCTCGACTTTACAAATTAAATAATATATTTTATAATATGCGAATTAAACTACACAAAATTTGAAATGTCTCACTACTAGCTTTTAAAATTAACCTGACGGAATTGCAATACGGAGATTATGTCTCGGGTACATGTAGAGTCGGTGATTAGAGTAAAATATATCTTTAAATGGTGTAGTCATGTTCTAAAAAATAATGACTTTGCAACCAAGCATTTTCGAAATTATATCTCATTGTATTTATTGCGTTTGTTATGTTACTAGTATCCTAATTTTATTTTAGATATTATTTTTGGTACATGGCTTAACAATTTTTTCTTATAATTATTAATTATTTAAGTAAATTTTTTAATATTTTAAAAAATATATTTAAGATTAAAAATTAATGAAAAAAATTATTAATTTTTTAGGGATCGAAATAGATTAAAATAATACAAATTTCTTACCTCCAAAGGGTACGTGATGCATAAGTATGAAAATCTATAATAAAATAAAAAATTATATCAAATAGATAAATTTTTTAAACATAAATATAATTAAAATATTATCTAAAAATTAAGAAAAATAATAAAAAATAAAATTAAGTTACTGTTAAAATACGGAACTCATATTTATCAACTTTTAAAACGAGCCCTACCACGTCAACCAATTACACTCTATTCCTTAATCTCTCATGAAGACTGAAAAAAAGGCAACTTTGATAATGTGTCTAATGAAAGGTCCATAATTTGTTACAAAAAAAAAAAAGGCAACTTTGATTAGGTGACTTTTTTCTTAATTTTTATTTTTAATTTCGTTCTTACTAACAGAGATTAGCCAATTAGGCAACTCCTTCCATACATAGTTTGTTGTGGTAATCATAATTGTTAAAATTAATTACTTAAATATACCTTCAGAATTGAGACATTTATCTTTGTTAAGGCATTATAACTATTAAATATTAAATATTTTTCGTTAACATTAGGATTAGGATTAGGATTTATCTTTCATTATTATTTTTTGAATAAGAATATAGGATTAAAATATATTCCATACTTTGATTTTCTCACTCAAGTTACTAGTTCTAAAACTTCCAAGAAATCTATTTTACTTTCTTAAGGAAAGGATGTGAAGAAACCGTTATAGAAACCTTAATCTTCATGTGTGAGACATCTTAAATGTCACGATATGAATCAAGCTTTATCTATATCTTAAATAAGAAATTATCAACCAACCTTACAATTAACCCCTCTCTTTTATCATTTCTTCCAAACATATTTATACTTAAATTAATTATATTATATTATTATAAAAAACACTTTAAAATAAAGAAAATATTCATTTTTTAAGAAAAATCTTACCCATTATTGCACTTATAGTTCAACAAATATCAATATTATTTATAAAATAAATTACTTCTATAATTTTTAAAATAATATATAAAAGACGTGTAAAAGTGAATTTAAATATAGATATTAATATCATTTCTATTAAGTCTCATTTAATTTGTAGAATAAAAAATAATATTGATAATAGAATCGGTCGTAAAGAAAATAATATTATTATTACAGTAAATTTTAAATAATATTATAAAAAATTATTACTTAAAAATATTATTTAATCTTAAAAAAATTAAAAACAATAAAAAAAAATTAATTTTTTTATTCCATATATTATTTACAAAACAACATCCAAATATTAATATATGATAATAAAATCCTATTATTAATTAATTATATCAACATTTAATATCAAATAATCAAAATTGAAAAAGAGTTTAAGATTTAAGATTTTAATGTTTAAAATTTATAATTTATAATTTCAGATTTAAGATTTTAATGTTTAAAATTTATAATTTAAGATTTAGGATTTTAGGATTTGAATTTTGGGTTTAATATTTAAGGTTATAAAATTTAACATTTTAAAATATTAAGATTTAAAATTTAAAATTTAAAAACAAAATTAGAATATATGTTTTTATATATATAATAGGTAGGAGAATGAAATAACAATTTAAAGATACTCGATGGAATATGAATTCCATCTGTTTTAAGAATTATTTTCATTTCATTTATATTTTATTATAACACGATTAAACATAAAAATATGTGATAAATTTGTATTCCTAATCATATTACTACCGATCAAACATCAACTTAAATGAATGAAAATGTGTGCAAATTTACAGTATCTTAGCCATTCCCTAGTGTGAATTTAGCATTTTTCTTATGGGCATTTATACTACCGATTCCTTTTTGATTCCATGACATTAAACTCCAATTAATAAGTAGCAAACATTAATAGTTGAATAATTAAACTACTGGCAGCTACATTGATTACAATAGTAGTAGTTAAATTAAGAGGAAGTGAATGAGTCGATGATGGTAGTATGAAGAGGGTCACTCAAATGGGTAGCCCAATTGTTAAGAGGGCCTTTTCCAGTCACAGCTGCTTGAACAGCAAAACCTAGAAAAGCAACCATGGCTAGCCTGGCATGCTTGATCTCAGCCAATTGAAGTATAGCCTTCTTCTCTGGATCAGACGCTAAACCCAATGGATCAAAGAACTTGCCACCTGGATATAACCTCTTCTCCGTGTCCAACTCTGCATTCCTCTGGAACTCTATGTACCCAATCACCAATACCTCTATCCATATCAACGTCGTTATTGAAAACGGTAGTGGTTGCCCCAAGTATGTTGATCCTTCTACCAGCTCCACCTGATCCATCATCAATTTTCAAATTAAATTAATCTCTTATTATTATTACTTTTTAAATAACTCACGCACCAGCCTTAAACCCGTTGGCCTAAACCTCATATTATTTAGCTCTGATTAAATAATTTGAAGATTTTACTCAAAATATCCCAAAGTTAACAGGCATAAAGTAAGCCTGTGTATAAAAAATACCGGCTTTAAATAGACGAATTCTTCAAAATTACACGTGGATTTTATATATTATTCCGATAAAATTTCACTAATTTTAACAAAAATATATTTTAATATTCTATTTATTAAATAAGACGATATAATTTCCTTAAAATAAGACACCAAAAATCATTATTTTATAAAATAAACTTTTACAATTATTTTTATTAAAATAAAATAATTATAATATTTCACTTAATAGTTTAGTATATATATATATAGCATAGAAATTTCTTTATCTAGTTGGACAAACCTATAAGTACATCCTATATGAGTTACGGATCTAATATATATATATATAGAGAGAGAGAGAGAGAAAGAAACCTATAAGTACATCCTATATGAGTGATATATAGCCTATACGTAATTATACATGTTCTTTACGTAACATGTAAAAGATCTTTGCATAGAAAAAAAGGGGCTATTTTGTGACAATTTTTGCACAAAAAATTACATGTGAATTCGTGTACTCAATAGCTAGGAATGAGTATTCGCAATCATGCTGAATTTATGTAATATCATGTTTGTATTCAATTATAATAAAAAAAAATTCACGATTTTTGTCCTATAAATTATTTAAAAATAATAATAACAAACTTTAAAATTTATAAAATTATTAACGATAAATTCTAACCCAATGTATAACAATATATATTTTTAATTATATTATTTAAATTCTTAAAATTTATACAACAAAAATAATATTAAAAGATATATTAAGAAATTTAGTTCTAATTCTAAACATAAAAAACAGTTTGTGTTACAGAGGATTTATTAGACTTATAATCAGTGTTGTATTACTCTTAACTAAATATTTAATATTTAATTTTAAACGTATTTAAATATATAAATTAAATATAAAATATATTATAAATTTTAAAATTGTTAATTTCTTGAAATTTTCCATATAATATAATATGTTCGTCGCATTTCCTATTTGTCGGATTGCAACGCCTACCCAATACTCAACAATACCAAGCTATTAGCTTCACGATTCTTATTAATTTCTATCAGGTCAGCTTCAGATTAGAAAAAAATGTCAGCTTAAAATTAAGCAACGTAAGTTAAATGTGTTTGGATTCTCTTTTCTAAATTACCTTTCCGGCGTCTTGCCAGGTGACACCAGTGACCCCCTCGACGACAAGAGCACCGAGAGTGGCAAGCATAGCCCAACGTCCGTGAATGAGCTCGCATTCTCTGAACCTTTGCAGACCAAAGACCTCACTGTAGGGTTGGAAAGGGGTTGATTTCACATCCGACTCCTCGAATCGAGTTCCGATAACATCGCCGGCCAAGTTCTTAGCTAGGTTCTGGTCAAGTGAGTCGAGATCGAACTGCAAGTACTCGGCGGGTTTTCCCAGCCCAAACGGGTCGAACCCGTAGTCGCCAACCAAGCTCCCGTCGAGCCATTCTGGTGCTTTCGCTCCTGGGTACCAAAGTGGGCGATCAGAGCTGGGCTTTGTGAACTTCTTAGGTGGGCTTTTCTTGGGCCCGAATCCGAAACGGGCCTGAACTCGGCCCGAATCTGAGTACAAGTCGGGAAGGCGTGTTCCGATGAAGGAAGATGCAACAGCAGCAGCTGTGGTGGAAGCCATTAGATTAGTGTCGAGTTGATTTAGTTCGAGTGAAAAAAGGAAAAGAAAAAAAACAGGAAAATGCTTTTCTGAGAAGCACTGTACTGAAGGAATTGATTATTAAGGGAGAATAAGTAATTTTCTTTATCGAGGTTTTGATGGATAATCTATGTTGGGGCTTATTTGTCCATTCGATTTAGATGCGTATCCATCTAATGGCTGTGAACGAATGGAGCTTATCTTTGCCTTATCTGATTGTGGTTTAGTGGGGTTTTGGAATTGACAGTTTTGTCCTCGTTCTCACATGGATCTTCTGTTGAAGTCTTGTGGCTGAATTTACACAGCCACATAAAATCTTACTACTATTATTAAAGTGACAGGCCTACTGGATTGAGTTAGTGTTATTCGTAATTTTGTTTGAGGAGTCAATGAGTCACTGCGTTTATTCACATCATGCTTAAATTAAAATGATAAATTAATATTGTTTTTTTTAAATCAAATAATATTTATTATTTTCGAATCTACACTTAAAACGAAAGAATAAATCTTATTAATTACAACTATGTTAGTTTTAATTGTATTAAAACAAAATATTAAACTCGCAGTAGGCTTATAAACATGTCCATTTATTAAAATGTGTGAAACATGATATGCGATATAACTCAAATCAACCCTGTAAACTAAGAGTATTTTACATACAGTTGACATGTTTGATTGATTGATTGGAAACATCTCTCACTTGTTTTTAAAATATTGATTGTCACATAAATTTTATATTTAATTTTTTAAAAAAAAATTAAAATATTATTTAAATAATAATTGATTTAAATTGTTCTCGGTTCGAAGAGTGTTAGTGCTAATCCGTGTGAAACTCAGCTAAACTGAGTCCATAACAAAATAAGTTAGGTTAAGTACCAAAATTTATTGTTATATATTCTAGTGTTTAAAATTATAAAGAAGTCTTGAACGATGTGTGGTTCAATTTTTTAAGAAATTTAACAAGAACTAACCCATAAGTTATTGTTAATTATAGTGAATTTCTTATCTCATAATAAATAAATATAGGATGATTTTTTGTCAAGTATGATATATTGTTTAAGAATGTCATACTAGCTATTAAGATATTATATAATTTTTTTTTCTCTTTTTTATCCCATGGGTTAATGAATCAAAGGTTAAGATTTAGTGAGTCCTCTTATTATCGGATAGTAAAAAAAATTTCTTTTAATTTTAAATAACTTATTTAAATAATATAAAAATATTATTAATACAAATATTGTTACTAAGAATTCATAATTTCTAAAATACTGTCTTAATTCTTTCCTTTTTCCCATAAAAAGTAAATTTCAAATCTTGTTACAGTAAATACCTAATTTATAAGATTTGAACTTTTCCACCGAGAGCAGCAATAAGTACATTACTTTTTTTAAGTAAAGGACATGCCATCTACAAACCATACCAAAGAATAATGAGACCATGAAATAGATTTATTATAGACTCTCAAAATTACAAAATATCTAACCAGAACGTACTATAATATAAATAGAAGAAAATATGGGTTATAAATGTTGAACACCAAAAGGATTTAGGTTGGCTTCATAAAAAAAACGGAGAAAAATACTGTCGTAATTTCTTATTTATTGTTAAAAAGAGAGTTAATTTTTATATATATATTTTTGTAATAATTTATTCTATTATTATTTAAAATATAACCTCATCTAAACAAAATTAATTTTTTCATTTTTTATTTTTTTTACTACATTAAATAAAAAACTTTTTTAATTTGAATAAATAAAAAATTAAAAAATGATAATTTATTTCATATTTTAATAATAATAAAACTAAACTGTAATATAAAAAAATAATTACAAAATGCAATTGACATTCTTAAAATAAATATAAGAATTATAAAACCACCTCCCTAAAATGAAGAGGTGAGGTAGTCAATCAAAAATTCAGCCAAGCCATTAACCATTCTAATTACTACTTTAACAAGATGTCAAATACGATACCACATCTCTCATGTGGGGGTCATATCATTGCGATTCAGATGAAAAGAACATATATAATCTTAAGTCTGCCAGGAAAGATGCATCATCTGTGCAGACATAAATATTTACATTTTTAACTGAGCATTTTAAAGAAAAATTATTTACATGAGCAACCACGTGTTAATAATGATCAATTGTTTTAAACCAATACAAAGCTGACAGTGATAATGAAAATCCTAAAACAAACATCAACAGTCCTGCATTGAAGGCTTTTATCTTTGAGAATCATATGAAACAAACGTAGGATCAATCACAATCCAAGGCAGCTTATCAATATACATAAAAAGCCTCTTCAAATTCTCCCTGGAGATTGCAGATAAATCAACAATTTCAGCGCTGTTAGTGTAGATCCAAAGGTCACATGAGTTTACTCTTTTAAGACTGTCTCGGCAAAAGGGGCATGACTCAGAGCGCGTACGCCTATTTATATATTGAAAAAAAAAAGCAACCTCAAAGTAAGTATTATTCCAAGACAGACAAACATGAAACATACATGGGAATATTTCAATGGAAATGTAACCTAATCTAAAGGCTTTCATATATGACAACAATTCAACCAGAAATTGCGGATCCATCAATAACCAATGTTCAAGTTCCAAGACTAAATGCCAATACATTTCTATTAATGATAATACAATCCCACATTAAAGATATATCAAGCAACAAATAAAAGGAAAACAATGCATTACATGATGGGTGTAAAAATTTATAAGAATCATGTACACCCTTGCATGATGGTCCGATTTACTT
Source organism: Hippophae gyantsensis (assembly GCA_030763125.1). Lineage (NCBI taxonomy): Eukaryota > Viridiplantae > Streptophyta > Magnoliopsida > Rosales > Elaeagnaceae > Hippophae > Hippophae gyantsensis. Next base: position 1,128,333 of record CM061034.1, on the reverse strand, counting down.
CAATGTCTATCCCAACTTCACTTGTTCCTTATCCGACCCTCATTTAAACCGTTCATTAAGATTGAAGATCAAAACCCATGGTTTCAACATGTTGGAAGGTTCCTTAACGCCCTTGTCATCGTGTCGTTTTTTTTTTAAAACTGTATTTATTTTTTATATGGATTCAATTTTCCTTGGGACTTATTTTTCTATTAGGATGAGCCACAATACGATGCCACAACCTGCATTACATGGATACATCTGGGGTATCTAATTCTTATGTAAACATCCAACTAATAAAAATGCATTTCTCTTTGTTTATAAATTTTCCACTTATTTGGAGTGTGTAGTACAAGCTACAAAATACTAAATCCATGAGAAATAGATACTTACACATCAGGTGAAGAATCCATGTATTACAAGAACTAACTAATCAATAGAAGAGCAAAGAATGAAGGAAATAGCCAATTGTGAAGTATAGTCAATCAATGAAAAGAACTTCCCTTATTTTCTCATCAAATTCAAGAATTTTTAAATAACCTGCTCATACCACTAACATGAAGGGAGCCAGACAAATAACCAAATTTGCTTCTATTGAGGTTTGAACCCAGGATCCAAGCACTCCCTTTTACCACCTTGATTAGGGGAAGGGGCAAAAAGATCTTCCCTTAGGACATTAAAACAAATTTCTTCTAGATATGAAGAAGTCTAAACATGATAAAATTAACTTACCAATCTTGATAGCACTTTATGCACATAGAATGAGTGCAATTGGGCAACACGACCTTGTCATTCATCTCCATGCAGATTCCACATTCTTCTTCTCTCTCTATATCAATCTCAGAGACCTTTCCTTTGTCCAATTCATTTTTTATCTTGTACTTTGAAAGCCAAATTTCTTTTTGTTTCCTTTCTTCGACATCTGTGATTCCTCTTTGAAGTTGCAATAAGGAGGGAAATATCACACCTGTTCTTGAATAATGAAAGAGCTAAGAAAGAAATTTCTAATAGATGTTGATATGAATGACAGAAAAACAAACATTATCAATCAAGCTCACTAAAAGTACCAAAAAGTTACTTACTGTAGAACTCTTTCAGACTAGCTTTTCTTTCATTGATAGATATGGTGGTTTTACCATTCTCATATGCCTGTGACAGAACTCGATATTATCAGACTACAGATCAAAACATAAACGTGGAATTCATATCTGCAAATGGTGCGTACCATACAGATTACAGAACAACAGGGTATAAGGTGAGGAAGAAAATTAAATTGACCTTATATATAAGTATCCTAAGCAGACCTAAGGCACCAGCAAGGTGACAATCAGTCCACTGCACAAGGAAGAGAAAAAATTGAGCAGCTGGACTATATGATAGTCTCATCTGAAGACAACCACCACCATATTCTCTTGGGTAATCTGAAGCCCTGTATCCCAAGGTAAAGCATACGTGTCAAAGTAATGCTTAGCATTAAAGGACTAGCAGGCAAAAATAGGCCATGATAATTCAGAAACAGCATACTGCAACTGTTCAATAGAGCAAAAACAAGTTGGAATTAAAATAGAGTTGTGCTGTTCATGAAGTTTTATATGTTTAAAATTGTAAATTAATGATATTGAAAATCCTAATCACCGCAAGGATTTATATAAGGCTGAGATTTCCTTTAGGTAGCAATTCAAAATCATTTTCCAAACTATGGTTATCAAACAATCAGTTCATAAAACAATGAAAACATATCATGCCGAGATCTTTACCAATTTAAATAATTGCAATCACATTTACAAATTTAAGGGAAATGGATAGAAGACAAAACAAAGGTTCATCTTTGACAGGTCCCAAATTAACAGCATAATCTTAAAGGCCCAAATTAACAGCCAACAGGGAAAAATATGAGGAAAAAAAACAACCAAACAAAAAAAAAGCCAATACCAGAAAATTGACAGAAAATGAAACTGGTAACAAGTTGAACACAGTAGGTTAATAATCATTAGTTGTAATTGTGTATCAGATAGGTATGATTATTACCAGTGGTTTAAACAAGATTTATCAATTATAGTATTTGATGAATAAAATTAAAAGTACAACAAACGAATGACAAAGTAAAAGGAAACAAATCATTGAACAAAGAGAACAGAACCGAGTATAAAATATCCAATTACTAAAATAAATAAAAATCTAAATCAGGAAAATCCCACTTTTAGAAAACCAATTCAGGAAAAAAAAACAGAGAGAAAAGGTCATACAGGGTATTTGCAAACTGAATATCAGCTTCGAGGGCCTTCAGCGAATCCTTGAAAGACTTACGCATTTCGGCTTCTCCTTCTTTCAGAATACCAACTCGCCCATAAAAAAACCCTAAGACTATTTGGCTATCCACTAGCTACTAAACTCAACCTTCAAAACCTCCAATTAAAACTAGACTCTGATCTCCATATCCCTTACAGAGTTACAGGTCCACTTCCCAAATTCTACTATCTTTTCTTGAAAATGCTTCGATTTTGATAATCGTTTCAGAGAACGTTTATGTATCCTTGGATATTTAGAGGAGGAGAGAGGATGGGGTTTTACTTAGCTTTCACTTGGAACCTACGTAACAGTCTCTTAACCATAAGAGTTCTCTCTTTATATTAATGACGAGGAGGAAAAACTTTTACCGTATGAGGTAGAGGAGAGATTATTCATTGTTATACACGGATGTTAAGGCCAATAAATTCCAAGGTTGTTGTAAATGTTTTTTTTTTATTTTTAAATACGGTAGAAAGAACATAATTTAACAAATGATGATGTTACTTCAAAAATAATAAATAATTACTTCTAACATATAATATATCTATTAAGTAATTTACGTTAATGTATTTATTTAGTGGAAATTAGTTAAGAACGTAATTATTTAATTTAATTTTAAAATTTTATAATTATTATATTATACAATAAAAATTTCTTAAATTATTCAAAAATGTTAGATCAGTCCACCGTTATGTATAAATAAATATTTCAATACCCTTACTTTTGAGTTAGTTACCTATTGTTTTATTATTATAAAAATTATATATTATAAGTTTTTATTTTTAATATTTTTGATAAATAAAAATATTGATTTTAATAAATTATATGATTAAAATGATTTATTTTTATAATAACGATGATTAATAATACTTAATTCATAAATTATAAAATTAAATTAATTATTTTAAAAATTTATAAAATAATATCTAATCTAATAATTATAAAATTAATATACTAATTTCTTAAAAATTATAAAAAAAATCAAGAAATTTTATCCTTAATTTATATATAAAATATTAATTTTCATATAATATTAATAATATATTATTATAAGAAAAATTATAAGATATATTTAATAGGAGTCTAATATAAATTGATTTTAATTTGAATTAAATTTAAAACATTTAATAATATAAATTTTTTGAAAATAAAAATCTATCTGATATAACAAAATCTATAAAATCAATTCAAAATTAACGAACTATAAAATCAATTCAAATTAAACTTTACTAATTAAATTAACTGATAGTATTTTGTTTTTTTTTTGTTTTTATTTCTACTATTATTAAATTTCTTTAAACAATAGTTATTATTAATAATTATTATATTAAATTTTATGCTTTAATAATTAATTAAAATTTAGATCTAAAATAATTTTGATTTTTTTTAAACAATAAATAAACAAATATCATTTATTAAATTTTAAATTTTAAATAGTATAGAAACTAACAAAGGTTGGTATTTATTATGTAATTTTATATTAATTTAAGTATACATTATCAGCATAAATAAAAATTTAATTTTAATAATATAAATGTAAAAGTAGAGGGTAGACGATTTGATATTACGGTTCTCATCAGCATTAGAAACTTCGGTTCGAGTAATTAAATAAGGTTATTAGGCCAGGGTAAATAAACAAGAAATAATTAAAATTTTAAAAAATAAAGTATATCAGTACGAAGTGAAGATAAAAAATTATTAATTTTTTTATCATTTTATTAAATAAAATTATTATATTAAAATAAATGTACAAAAACTATATAATATAATATAAATAAAATCAGACCGATTTTTATAAAAAAATTAAATTTAATAGCCAATCTAAACATTGGGGGTGTCAAACTAACCTAATAACAATAAAAATTAAAGTATTTAAATTAAATCAAATCGATTCGTTTTTAAGACCCATGGTTAAACTGACTATAGAGCTGATACAAAAAAATTCCACAAGATAGAAGAAGTATAACTTAAGTTACTAAAATACCCCAACTGCTTCGAAATGCATGAATCCCTTCTGACTTTCCTAAACCTAGTTGGACAAAGCGGAGCCATACACTGTCACGTGGATGGCATGCACGTTTCTGTCTAACTGTTATATGCGGGACCCGCAATCGGTGGCTACGTATGTAATACGTATACTGTTTGTATATTTGCATTTCAGTCTCTTGTGCGACGTGTCGTAAATCTGGTAAGTTGTGGATGACCGGAAAACCAGCTGGGCCCGGCTTACTCTTAGAATAATACTTTTCTTTATGATTAATTGACTTAAACAATGTTTCCAATATCTTGAAAATTATATCGAATATAATATATTATTAAATTATGTGACAGATTTTGACGAAATAAAATAAATTTCTCGTGTTTTTGTTATGTTATTAAATATCTTAGCTAATAAATGTCTTAGATTTATTTTTCTCTTATTTTTTAAAAGAATTTACTCTAACTTCAAATTTTATTAATTTAAATACTACATCATTATATATTATAAAAATTACATAAATTAATAAATTAATTAATACATGATTTAATTATAATTTATGCAACGTCAGGCAGTAAATTAATTAATACCTTATATAATTAAGTTAGTGCCTATTATGGTTTTAGTGTCTGTACGGGTTAGATTAAATTTTTAAAGATTCAATTCTTTAGTAAAAATTGACTTAGCCGAGCAATCAATCATTTATTTATTTATTAAATTGAGCTTTAGAATTGGTTTTTAAATTGATAAGTTAAGCCCGCAAGTTAATGATCTTATCTAATGCTTCTACCATATTCTTCTATTTTCTTCTTTACAGACATGTCTCGTCCGGTGGGAGTTTATATTTTTGTTTGTTTGATTTGATAATTTGTATCATGTTAAAATTTATTTATATATTGAGGTATACTTATTTAATATAAATATCTTCTTAAAAACTAAGTAAAATATTATGAATAATCTATTATTATTTTCAATCTATTACACTGTTTTAGTGCAACTTTTCCTATATATTTTCCATCTCCAACTCCTTGTATTATTACACTAAAATATATATATATTTTTTTAAAAAAAATTAACTTGTAAATATTTAATTAATATATTTTAAAATATCATATGATTCTTTTTATTCTTGATTTATTCGTCTCAAAATTAAAAAATATTTTATATTTCATATAATTCATTAATATTTAGAAAATTATAAAATAAGTACACTTCTTACGTTCACTTACAACTTTATCCCTAATTATAATGTGATTTGAGAAAGGGATTGTAAGACTACCTTGAAAATGTCCAAAAGGCTTGGATAATAGTCTTTTGCTTATTTGTGTTTATTTTTAAATCTTAAATATTTATATTTAAAATATATGATGAATTTGAAGTAATTAATAAAAAATAATATTTGATTTTTAGATTTAATAACGTGTTGAATCTAATTTAACATATCTCATATGTCAAACAAACATGATCACAATCAACAAAAGATTTTATGAACCAAATCCATTAAGTGTTAGTCATTAAATATCTCATTAAATATCCATGATCACATGATAATCTTAATAAAAAATCAATAATTATTATTTAATTATTTTAGAGAGATAATTATGAATAAATGTTCACCATGCTACAACAAATAGATACTACATCAATAAAGAATAAGTATTAAGTGAATTGCTCTTTATATCTATTCACGTACTTACATATTTGCATATATCTAGTGATAAGTTGAATCTCATTATAAAGAATCATAATTTTTTATTTTATTTACAGAAAATATTTAGATATTGTCTAAAACTTTATTTCATGTTATTAAATTAAACATAAGAGGTCAAAGATCATAATAAATACAATGTTGAGATCCTAACATTTTCTTTCATCTCATAGATCCTCAAAGAACAATTCGACTTGATATTAATAAAAATAGACATTAATATAATATATAATTTAGATTTGACAAGTAAAAAATAATAATAAAATATCTTATTCTAACATTAATACATTTTTTTCATATTTATTATAAGATTTCGAAAATATAATATTGATTATAATCACGGAGCCCGATGGATGCTAGATTGGACTTAAATTCAAAGTAATATCTTATCTAAAATGACATATTAACTTTTAGTCTATATATAAATCATCATATTTTTTTATAATACTAATAAAACTTAACTTAATTCATTAATATTTAAGAAATAACAACTTATTTTTATATTATTTAAGAATTATAAAATGATTATTTTCATTTTGTAACAAAACTAATTTTTTAATATAAATTGTAATTTTTTCCCTTAATTTATAAAATATAATAATTGTATTTCTTAAATTATAAAATTATTTTGATTTTAAAATTTGAAAACCAACATATGCATAACTTTAATCGGGAGCTTTAACAAATAACATATAAGTCGCTCGATTTTTAAAATTTATACACTTTTAATCACATAATTATACTAAAATGTCTAAATTTTAAAAATCGAATGATTTATACGTCCATTTTAAAAGTTATGTGATCAAAGTGTCACGACAACACAAATAAATAACTTAAAAACTTTATCACCCTTAAAATAATAACAATGACTTATTTTATATTGAAAAATATCGATTATAATTACGAGTGAACTTTATATAAATATAAATTATACATATAATAGATTTTGTGTATTTTATACAATTCAACTCAATGAGTCTTAAATTATATTCAATATATTTAAATAAATTTTATGTTTATAAATTATCCTTAATTTATATAACTTATATTTAATATTTTACAAACTAATTATAAATACGATATAATAATATTATTTTCATAATAAGACTAATTCATCTATGGTTAACTTAATAATAATATTATAACAATAATACTAATTCATCTCTTTTTTCAACAATTTTAGAACAATGTAAAATTTTCACATAATTACAGTATTATATTTACCGTATAATTATGCAAAAAGTGGGCACATGAAAAAAAATTCACTTTTTAGGTTTAAAAAAGTTATTGTTCAGAACAATTTTCACACTGGGGGGTTGTGGATTATTGATAGAGATAATTAGCAAAGTAACATATAAATATAAATATTAAATTACAATTTTTTTATCAAACATTACTTTTTATGGTCTAAAATTTTGAGTTGAAATAAAAATTGTGCCCTATAGCGAAAAAACTAAAAGAATAACAATATCACATTCCAAGATTATACAGAGTACAAAACGCACGAACAAAAAAAAACAATCTTATAATCTTATTAGTTTACATTTTTATATAAAAATATCAATTATAATTAAAAATAATACGTTATATTTTGATAAATAAAATCTCCTATAAGTATTAATAAATTTTCGCATATAATTTAATCAATATCTATATGTTAAATATAAAATTAATTATTTTTAAAATAATAAATTATTAACATAATAACTTAATTATTTAATTTAAGATTAATTTTAAAAAAATTAATAATAAAACTATTTAATCATCAAATTTTAATATTATTTTTAATAAAATCAAAGACAAATTAAAATATATTTATAATTATTTTGATCACATTTATTTAAAATTATAATACTTTTTAATTAAAATTAATTTATTTTGAAATAATAAACAATATAAATTAGTTAAAAATTAAAAATTAAAATTCTAAAAGGTTTTAGTTTAAATGATTTAACTCTTATATATATATATATATATATATATATTAATTTTTAAAGTTTAATTGTATGATTTGACTTTCTTTATATATGAAATTTTATTTTTAATCTCTATGGAAAAAAAATGTTCATTTTTCTTACAATGTAAATGAACATATATCTTTTAACATTATAAAAAATTGAAAAATATATATTTTTACTAAATATTAAAATAGAAATTATATGTTCATTATTTAATAGGCTATTTAGACATCAAATGATATTTTTAATTAAAAATATTTTTTAAAATAATAAATAATTAACATGATGACTTGATTATTAAAAAATATAATTTTAAAAGACTTCAGATATAATTATGTAACCATATTTTTTTAACTTTCAATTTTAATATTTTTAATTAAAATTAATGATTTAAAATAATAAATAACATGCATAATGATTTTTTAAGAATTAAAAACTAGAATTCTAAAAGACTATAATTATTATTATTTAATAATCTGTTCATAATTTTATTTTTTATAAAATTAAAAAATTATGGATTACATATAATTATTTTAGTCATATATTTTTTTCAAAAGTTTAATGTTAGTTAAAATTAATTATTTATAGAATAATAAATAACAAACACAATAACATAATTATAAATTAAAAAATAAAATTTTAAAAATCTAATAATTAGGATTACTTAATCTCTTTTTAAATTTTATTTTTATAAAATATAAAAAATAATATATTTTATTTTATTATTTTGATTATACTTCTTTAATATTTTAATTTTTTAATTAAAATTAATTCATTTTAAGAAAATAAATAACAATCATTAAAAACTAAAATTTCAAAAGAATTTAATTCAGATTATATATTTACAATTTCATAACTTTCTTTCATACAAAATTAAAATAGTTACATATTATATATAGTTATTTCAATCAAATTTTTTTTTAAAAAATAATAAAATAATATATTTAAAACTTATAACACAAAAATAATACTTTTTATGTTCGCATAATATATTTTCTCAAGTAAAAAATATGACATATCATTTTATTTTAAATATCATTAAATTGGATACCATTTAAATTGAATTTTAAGTATCTAAACCAATTTAATATTATTGAATTTTCATTTTTGTTATTATAAATTTTAATGATATTTTTTTGCAATTTTTTGAATTCTTTTAAACTTTAATGTCCTTAATTAAAATTAATTATTTGTAGAATAATAAATAATTGACATAACTACTTAATTAAAAATAAAAAATAAAATTACAAAAATCTTTAATTTTTATTATTAAATCAATAATTCTTAATTTTTTTATAAAATTAGATGACAAAGTTATATTAATACATCTTTACAACTCCCAATCCAACATTAGTAATTATTATATATCTAACTTATTAGATAATGTTCATAATTTTTTGTTTTCTCAAATTTATTATGAGATTATTTGATAATTTTTTATATTAAATAATATTTAATATGATTCAAATATGTAAGTTAAAACGATAAATATAATTTATTTGATGATATGAGAATACAAAAAAGTGTGAAAAATAAAATATGTTTAAACCCAATTTTTTTTGTTATGTATTTTTTTGTTCTCGTTAAAAATGTACAATTTTTAATGCTAAAAAACAAAAAAAATTATCAAATTAATTATATTTAAATTATCACTTACTTCATAATGTTCTTAAGAATTACAATATTAAGTATTTTTAGAATTTATGAGTATTTCTTAATTTTCTTTATGTCTATTTTGCTTAATTTTTATACTTATCTATGAAACGTTAATCAAGAAAAAACATTTTATTTTCTTATTGTGTAAGATTTTTTATAATATTACTTTTAAATATTCAGAAAATAATAAAAATCACTTTTAAGAATAAACTATATATTATGTTTTTATAAATCCAATTTAATTAAAATATTGTGCGTATATATACACATATATATATATATACATTTTTCACATGAAAACATAAATAATAATGGCTAGTTAGGTTAAAAAGGAAACACCAAAATTGGAAAGTCCTGGAAACAAATTAATTAACTACGTGTAATTTTAATTTCAGAAATAATCACACGCTAAATTAGAGAGGTACTTGGAGAATACTCATGCTAGAATCCAAGCCAATTACAACTAGTTTTGTAGCTTATGAATGACTGATCAATAGTCAATACAAATGCTAAGCAATCGCAATGACTAATCAATAGTCAATACAAACGCTAAGCAATCATCGATGCTTATCATTTTATACGACTGATAAGAGGACAATGACAGACCAACTTCTTAGGGAGGGGAAAAAATCGTGTGCAAAACTATCATTTGCTCTCATGAGTTGGTCACCAACCTTACATTGAATTGGGAGAAGCAGATACTTATTCCACTTTAATATGAAAGCATCAAAATTAGTTTACAAATAAGAGCTTGACACTCTTCAACAATATGAGAGACAAGGGTATAGAGAATCGTCATCTGATCATAAGGTGTGGATGTCAACTAGGACAACAAGAGAAACAAAATAATCAGCCAAAAAATAAAAATATAGAAATTAAAATTAAAACTATTCATGATAATCTAATTTTATATTGTATCATAATTTTGATCGGGATTAAAATAACCTTATCCTAATGTTAGTGTTACTTGATGTGACTTTTTATATAAACAAAGAAAAACTACCCCACGGTCTTCTACTGAATTCGGGCGTTTTGTGTGAATTGTTATAATGGAAAAGATGGTCCACTTGAGCCATTTTTAAACCAAGAAATTTAGAGTTATTTTGCAGGCAAAACAAAAAGGAAATATGTGTGAAACCATCGGCACAAGAAATTATTTCATGCACCACTTTGAAATCGTGTAGCAGGGGATCGGTAATTTTAGGATCACCATAATTATTATTTTGATATATTTTTAATCATTATTTTCAACAAAAAAACATTAAACATCTTAATTTAAATATCAAAAGATTTTTTTGATTAATTTTAACAGTAATTTTAATGGATTAAAATAACTTAAAGGTGTCCATTGTTATCGAAATTATCCAAAATATATATTGGTATCTTAAATTAAAATATTTGATGTATCCCAACTGAAAATAAGATTAAAAAAATACCAAAACAAGAATACGTGAATATAAACTGTCCAAAAGTATCTAACCCTATGTCAGGTATGAGTTACGGCAACAGGAATATACCCGTAAAGGTCAGCTGGTGAATACATACCTTAGATACTAGCTTAAGTAGTCTGGATTCTGAATTAGGTTGTTGAAGTTTCATCTTGTTCCTGCAATCTCACTTCAGTTTTGAGTTGGCTATGTATGCTACGAAGTTCGCACTTTAAACACGAACAATTTAAGTATAATTGTCCCAAAAAAAAAGATAAAAAAAGAGAGTATTTTACTATGTTAGGTATACACTTAAGGGTCAGTTTTCATGTGTTAAATGATGAAAGAGAAGGAATCTTTGCTTCCTAACTCGATAAGAGAGTCCGAAATTTGGAAATAATATAAAATTACTATATGCGAAAATGAATTATTTCAAATTTGAACACCACGCGGTAAACTATTATTTGAAGAGCTTTCCACCATCACCAATGATTGTTTTACAACGAAAGAGCTTACTCAGTAAGGTCATGGATGCAAATACAAATATCTAATTAAGGAATTTCCACGAATGTTATACATGGGCCCTTGAAAGAAAGCAGGATCCAGCCCAAAGAAACTGAGGTGAAACCGGTAAAAAAATTAACAAAACTAAAAGGGGCAACCAACAATTATTTTCAGAAAATTTATTGCTAAAAAAATCCTAAAAAAACCTGGGCTTCGGAAATGATCAGCATTCAGCTTTACAGAAGCTTAAGAACCTGATAGTGGGAACTTTTGCAGGTGCAAGACCAGGGGTTTAATGGATACCTTGAGTGGATATGGTCACAGGAAAAAATGGAAACAAAATTGGTTGAAAGCAGTAAATGGCAACATAGTTTCAGTTGATTGAAGTCCTGGCACTTCATTGTTGTTTATTCTGATTTTCCTCCATAATTTGTTGGAACTCTTTCTCACAGGCCCCAATAAGACGCTTAACAATATCATACGCAGTAAGCTTTATGCTGCATCAGAGAAAAGAAGAAGTTACCAGGTAAAGAGCAAGACTGGCACATGAAAGAAATGTTGGAATTACTTTAGGTAGACTAACATAATCATTAACAGTTCTTCTAAATTATATCAAATAATTAATAAAACATGTTAGGACAAAATTAATGAATGCAATATCATGCATAATATGAGATAGATATATCAATTTTCTTACTAATCTATGATATCTTTCTTTATCAACTAATTTTTCTAAATTTTATGAATTTTTTCCATTTTAGTTAGAGTATCACTTGATTCGTATCCAAGCATATCTGTCTCAGTAAGGAGATCGAGAATATAATTACATTGAGAGACACTGATTCCCTTATTTGATCTTACAACCTCTATTCTTAAGAAATATTATATTTATCCCAAATCTTTGATTTCAAATTCAATTGTCAATTTTTTTTTAATCTTTTAATTTCTTCCAAGTTGTCTCTCGGATTATACCATTAATGTACACAATCAAGATTGTCTTCTTTTAATCTTCGCTTTGTTGAAAGAATAATGTATGATTTGATTGTCCCTCTATTGATATCCTTGTTTTCATATCACTTTTGTAAATCTATCAAACCATACTTTTGGTAATTGTTGAAAACCATACAATGACCTTTTCAATTTGCACACCGAGTTTGTATTTCCTTTATTGAGTTCTAGTGGCATGGTCATAAAGACTTCTTCTAGTATTTCATTTAGGAAGACATTTTGATATCTAGTTGTTGAATGGACCAATCAAGTTTTGTTTCTAGCGACAAGAGTACCCTTATTGTATTCAATTTGACAACTGGTGTAAATGTTTCTATATAGTCAATTTCATAAGTTTGTGTAAACCCCTTTGCAACCAGACGGGCTTTATACCACTCTATTGTCCCATTAATTTTGTCTTTTATTATGAATATGCATCTACAACTAGATGGTATCTTCCCTTTCGATAAATTTGTTACCTCTCAAGTTCTATTTTTTTTCTAGAGCCTTTATTTCCTCTATAATGTCTTTCCATTTTGGAATTTTAAGAGCTTCGTGGATATTTTTTGAAGTTTATGTTCTGTCAAGGTTAGAAGTAAAAGCACGAAATCCAGTTGACAGTTTCATAAAAAATAAAATTGAAAATGGGATGAAATGTATAAGATCGAATTGGTTATCTCAAAGCAATTGGCAAATCATAAGTCTTAGGAGAATCAGAATTATTTGGTGTTGAGATACATTTATGAATATTCAGATCTATCACTGATTCTGACTCTCGTGATGCATCAATAGTGAAGTTTTTTTTATCTTTTAATTTAGACCATTGTGAGTAAATAATTATCTATTTTTTGTTTTGTTTTTCTATATCTATCTTGGTTTAAATCTCATCTGTTAGGCAACATAATAGGGAAGTAGGTTTCATTGTTTGTGGTGGAGAATTCATTAGAGTTAAAACTCAAGTCACTTAGGTCCAAGTACTTACCAGCAGAACTTTCTTCACTCATTTTCTTCCTTTGAAAAGAAAGAAAGTTGGTGGTAAGGGATGTTTTCGAAGAAAGTCACATCCCGGTTAACAATAGTTCTCTTTGTAGAGATCATAGTATTGGTACCCCCTTATGAGCAGGGAAATATCAACAAATCTCAATACAAATTTATAAAGGAACTAAAAAAAGGAAACCAAATTTCCTATTTAACACAACATAAATCAGAATCATATCTTTTCATATTCCTGCTAATAAATCCAAATCTTCTAATTATGTCCATAATTACTATTAATTAAGAAATTTTAAATATTTCAGGATTGATTTCAACATAAGACTGAAAAAAGCAGAAAAGAGAATCTACCTACTATTTGGTAGAGTTTTCAAAGCATTAGGCAAAAAACCCCTATATAAACCCAAAAATCCATCTCGAGCAACAATACCTGCACCAGCAAAGCCACCATAAATACAATGAGTATGCTCACAAATTACTAAATAACTTTTCACCAATTAATGATATGTGCAAGAATGGTGAGGAAGATCTTAGCTAGTTATCTTGCACATATTAATCTCTTAAATCTCACTTGAAATAGTTATGGATAAATTTATGGCGTAAGCATAAGATTCTAACGCTAGTGGTAATAATAGTTAGTGCTTCAATTTACCTAGAATGGCATCCAAAACTGTTTTATAAGGCGTGCCCCTCATTTGCATCTGTCTTCTTACAGTATCCAAAGGATAGCATGTAAGTGTGGCTATTGAAGCTGATGCCAAGGCCGTTAGCAAAGATGATTCAGTTGTCTTTTGAAACCTCTCTGGCAAAGACTTCTTCACCCTGTCACTCCGTCGCAATAAAACTATACAGTAAGTAAATTATGCTATCCTCTATAAAGTAAAAGGAAGTGTAAGTGGACTAACAAGTCAAAAATGCAAAAATTCGCAGCAATATATGGAGCAATTGAAAGAAGAGATGGTCCAAGACCATAGTAAAAAGCTGCCACTCCCTCCTCTTTTAGCATGTTTAGTGCGGCCTGGAAAAAAAAGGAAAAAAAATCAAAATTTATATGGATGGGGTCATCAAGTTGTAAACACAATGCAGGTCAATCGCACCTGAGACATGGTTTGAGACCCTGGTTCAACTGCAAGGCGCAATCGCAGAACATCAAGTGGATATGTTATCTACAAAGACATTGAATACCCAAGTCACTTATACAAGATAGTTGAAAAAAATTACACGTATACAAGATAGGTGAAAAAACATTTACAAGTATGCAGGATCGATGAAAAAAATTACGCAAGTGACAACCATCATAAATACAATCCATTTGAAGCATAACATGAGGAAAAGTGAAACTATAATTTCAGCTATCCCATCTTTTGAGTTTACTTACAAAAGTTGACGTCATGCCTGCACAAGCACCAGCTGCTAGTCTACCAAAAATAGAGAGTTCCCCGTCTTTCCCCTTGAACAGTTTCTGTAATCATGTATTTAGATTTAATTCCGAATGCATATAATTCAACACTGAGATTTCCCTGAAAACGATTTTAGATATACCTTATAGATTTCATAGGAAAACAGTTGGACTGCACTATAAGGTATGATTCGTATCACCTGTAATAATTACATGAACAAATGATTAGAGAATCTAACTTAGGATATGTTAATCAACACTATGAGAAAAATTTAAATTTGCAATGGTGGAATTTTTTTCTGCATAAAACCTGAGGCAGGTTGCCTTTCCAATACCCTCTAATCCCTTCTTCTTTTCCAATCATTGTTACGGCCTGCAGATGCAACATCATTACATAATTAACTGTGACCACAGTGGAAGGGTTCAATAATGAATATATTTTTTTAGATTTTTAGGATATTTAGAATTTTTTATTTAGAGTTTTATTTTTATCATGGTTATTGTTAGATTAATGTTTGTTATTGGATTAGAATAAGCTACAGAGTTATTAGAGTCCTCACACAATTAAGTTAGTCTTTTATTGTGCCTATAAGTAGGCTTATTTGCATTGAAATTGTACACTTGAGCTAATTTTTACAATGAATATTGACCATTGACAACACTGTTTCCTAAT
Source organism: Hippophae gyantsensis (assembly GCA_030763125.1). Classification (NCBI taxonomy): domain Eukaryota; kingdom Viridiplantae; phylum Streptophyta; class Magnoliopsida; order Rosales; family Elaeagnaceae; genus Hippophae; species Hippophae gyantsensis. Next base: position 1,112,782 of record CM061034.1, on the reverse strand, counting down.
TTCGCACCTATGCCTCCTTGCATGAGTCACTTCAAATCTTAGAAAGTATCATCACTGTCACCTACTTAAACTACAAACCACAGATAAAAGGAAAATGGAAGTGCCACTGATGCTGCTCATCCATGAGTTAAACCTCTTCTTCTTTCAACTGTTCTTTTACATCCGCGGTTTTAGTAAATGGCAGATAGACAACTTGCCTAGAAATTCATCATTGAATAATGTATATGCAGTATATTATGCAAAATTATACAGATTATATGGTGTAGGATGTGGTTTCGAGTTGCAAAAACTGGAAAAGGCTTAGTAACCGCAACAAGACACATTGTAGGAAGATTTAGCACAAATAAGGCAAATACTAAAAGCTCTTTTATCAGTCACATAGCCAGTTTATGCTTGCATAGAAATTGTCCATTGCAATAATGAAATGACCTATTCATATGCAGAGTACGAATGATGGAAACACACAAGATTTTTTTAAATAGAAAATTCCAATGATACAGAAAAGTAGGGCCACAAAACTCAAGGTCTACAGGTCTATTAAGAAGTTGTATCATGGAAAATGCAACTATTAGATTGAAAAAATCAATCTTTAAGGTAAAGGGCCATATAGTTATAATGGAATTAACATATATACCTCAATAAAACCAATTGCCTTCTTAGTGCTTTCGTGTCCAACTCGCACACCATGAGTCTGCAAAACATATAAGCTTATATCTGAGAGTGAAGAATTTTATCCGAGATTCCAAGTTCGTAAAAACCCAGTCGATCTGCAATGCTTGTTAATGGCTAGAGAACCACAAAAATAAAGACATTTCTTGAAATATCAGAACATAAAGTTATCTTGGATAGAGAGACAGATAAATAATAATAGTCTCTCTTTTCTTGAGAATAAAAATGAATTTGTAATATCTGTATTGCTTACCCCGTTACCCGCTGATCTAACCAGCACTTGTAAGTTTACACAAAAGGATAATAATAACCAGCCATAACAAAGTTATGTTTAGAGGTGAATTACTAAATGGAAGCATTTCATCCACTTGCTTGCCTATTTCGTTTTCAGCATAAAAACGAAACTAAAACGAACAAAACATGAATCCCTACACCGTTATAAACATCGTTGACTCACATTGCAGTCCCCCCCCCCCTCCCCCAGTAGATATTAACATCTATATTTTCAGGTCTCCAACCGAGACTTCCACCTTATACTATGGTGGCGTATGTCACTCACATTGCAGTTTGCAGACACAAAAAACGTGGCAGAATAATAAATAAAGGTAGCTAGAATTCATTAAGCATTGAATGCAAAACCTGCATAAGAAGCTTAATCCGATCTAGAGGAGCCGTTACGGTCTTAGCGGCGGCGCCAGCAACAGCTCCAGCTAAGAAAAGCGCGACATCTTTGGGAGCAAGAGCAATAATTGCTAACGGATGCTTCAGGAGTTGAGCTGGCGTCGGCGCGAACTCTTTCGGTATTCTCTTTTCTGCAACCGAGACGCAGGCGAAATTACAACGATTGACATTGCCACTATCTCTCCGAACTTCACCAACATTAAAACTAAGCATCATGTTCTTCCAAAGAGGTTCGAAGTCTGAGGTCACAGAGAGAACGTAGTGAGAAGTCTTCAGGTTAGGGATGTTTCGCCACGATATTGAGGATTTCTCTTCCACCATAGTTGCGAATTCGAGCTGTGAGAGGAGAGGAAAGTGATGAGATAAGGCAGAGAATGAATTGTAGAGAGAGCGCACCGAAACTTTAAAAAGAAAAAAAAAACGCCAAACCGGCACCTGAGTGACGCGTCTTAGCTAAAGCGGATTGGTTACGATTCACGAAGGTATGTCAAGTTAAATCTTCTTCTTTTATTCTGTCTTATAATTTCCCCGAATTTGAGCGAGTCCGTGCCCGTGGGAAATATGTATTTTGTTTTAAAAACAAAAGAAAAGGGAGTTAGAATGGGCTTTTTGCTTTGCCTTTTACTCCGTTTGAAAGTAGATGGGTTATGAGTGAAGTTGGGCTTTACAATGCTTCGACTATTAGCCCATTATAAAGACATATATTCGAGATATAGATTAATATGTGTTATTTATATTTAAAATTAAAATGTTAAAAACAGTATTTAATAATTAGAATTTATATTTCAAATAAGAAAAAAATATAAACTTACCGATTATACTATTTATTATGTGATTGTCAAACTTTAAATCTTAAACTTTAAACTTTAATAATAAATCCTAAATTCAAATCCATATTTTAAATTCTAAATTATAAATCCAAACTTCAAATTTTAAATCTTAAATATGAAGTAATATATATATTTTTTAATTATATTTTTTAATTATTAATCATATTATTTTTATCATTTTTACTATTAGATATAAATATTGATTATATTAAATTTTTTATTCTAAATATTAGAATATTTTTCATTTTTGAGTTATTCTAATTTCATCTATAAAATTCTTGAATTACGTACTTTTAAAGTATATACTCTTAATAATTTTGAACATTAAGAAGTGCATTTGTAGGCTTTCTAAAATGTAACTAGAATTGGCCTTATTTTTTGAGGAAAATTCTGGAAATTTTGAAAATAAAAAATTCTTACTAACACAGTCAGTCTCTCACATCCCAACGTTTAAACTTAATAGTAGCCAAAGGCTAATTCGATTGGAGCTTAATAGGGATGGACGTGACTCGTTAGAACGAACTACCGTAACCGTACTGGAATAGTTTTTGATAGATTTGGATAATTATAGTTAGTTATCAATACGTAGAATTATTTTTTTACTGTTTTTTTAATATTTATTTAAAATTATATTTATTAAAAAAATTAAAATATTAACGCAATATTTATTTTTTTATTTAAAATATTATCATTAATTTTATTTATTAAGATATTTTTTTAAATAAAATAAAAATATAACTATAATAATTAAATTAAATATAATTATTCAACATATTTTGTATTTTAATATTAAAAATATATGTAATTATGTCTATAAAAAATAATATAGTATATATTTAATTTCAATTAATTACTGTTTTAGTATTATAAAAACCATCCTTACTTCACACAATCTTTTACAATTATTTATTTAATAAAAATAATTAAATTTTTACATATAATTACAGTTTTTATTACCTTAAAATACACATGTTTAACCAAACTTGCAATATGAAAAACATATAAATTTGTAGGGATTGTGATTAGGAAGTTTTTGAGACACTGATCATGTTAGTTTTAAGTACGAAAGATGAATTACCGGTTGATATTTATCTTTTTGTATAAATTAGCAAGATTTTAGTGTTATAAGTTTACATTCAATTATATGCTTATCAATTAGCACCAAAATCATTTATTACTTTTGGTTACAGATTCGGAAGGAAATTAAGTTAAATACATTTAAAATCAATATCAATCCAATCTAATAAGTGACGTGGTTGGAGGATGTAAAAAAATAAATCGAATGTTTGAAGAATATAGGAAAATAAATAGAGTAGTTGAAGAATATAGTAAAATAAATAGAATAGTTGAAAAATATAGAAAAGAGAAGTGTGTAGATAATATTTGTATAGTTAGAATTATTTTTTAGTTTTATATTTGTGTAATGTATATTACATGATGAAGATAATAAATAATTTATCTTGTATTCGATTTAATCATCTCATTAAAAACAAATAAGTGTTTGTATTTTTAGTCTGAGTATGAGTTGAGAGTTTTCTCTTTAAGTGTTTATATTCCTATTCAACTTATGAATTGTTTTTGAAATGTGTTATAATGTTTTTTATTATGAGTATAATATAAATAATTTATTTACTTATTTAAACTTAATATTAATAAATTTAAAATTATATATTTTAAATTTTAATAAAAAAATACTAATTTCATTCCAAACTTAACACCAACTTATTAACCATCCATTTAATTTATTTAATATTTAATGACAAGAGCGAAGTACACTTTGTATTGAACATATCTCACAAAGTACAAACTTCAATGTCACGACAACAAACAAAAGCTCAGATATAAAAATAAGATAAAATAAATTTCTGAGAGATTTATACATTAAATATGGTTCTAATTAGCGGAAAAAAAACATTAAATATAGTAACCCATCTTCATCAAGCTAACTTCCATAGTACGTACTGCCCATCATATATAAAATACTGTATCTAGCTCCCACATTTTTTAAGCAGAGGAAGATGCTTATTGTTCGCTTTCCAACAGGCATTGCCATTAATTTGAAATGAAAGATTATCAAATGCATCTAGGTGGTCTCATTTTATTCCTCAAAATCTGTTGAGCCTTTGAATTTTTATTTTTTTTTAATAAAGCCTTTGAAATATTTTAAGGCCACAGAAGTCTGCATTTCAAACCACCCAATATTTGTTAGTTCACCAAATTATGTATATATATAAAGTAACAATTTAAATAGCAAAAATATATATATACCAACTATATTTTTTTTATTATTATTTCTTAAATTTTTACAAGGTTATTTGTAATCAAATTATAAAAATTCAAAGAAATATATCGTAATAAGTTAATAGTAGAAAGGATATAATTAACTATTGTTAGATATTGAAAAATATTTTTACAATATTAAAAAATGTCAAAGGATTCTATAATAATTCTTCATTAAGATAAGGAATCGGTAGGCAGTGTCATTATAGACATTAAAATCAAACCAAGACTTACTCTTTAGGCATTAAAAGACGCCTTGGCTAGTCGCTGTCTTGAGTCCAAGTCGATAATATTTGCTGGGTCTAAATAAAAGCAATATTAAATATAGATTTATAGGACTTAATCACATGATCAGGGAGAAGAAGGTTAGATAATAAAACTAGGAATTTAACCCTATACTTACAATGTGGTCTTTTGTATACAAAAAAACAGGCTCCAATTACGATGTAACATAGAAGAAGAATCAATCCTTTCAAGTAGTGTGAAGTACCATCCTGTAAATTAGTAATATTTGAAAAACTTTGTTAAAATTATTGAGGAAAATGTCGGTTGAATTGTTTTATTTTCGTGCTATTTATTTTTTTAAATTATAAAGTGTGCTATTTAATTATTATTTTATAAAAAATTGTCATTTAGTCCTTTTTTTAAAATGAAAAAAATGAGTTTAATTTTCTCTTATTAACGTAATTAGCTGGTAAACTATAATCTTACCTGTAGAGTGAAAGCTGTGACAACTATGGCTAAACCAAGAGAACCAGTTTCAAGAATATTGAGATTGAGATCCATCTTAATTCCCATTATCCAGGCAATAATCACACACAACGGTACCTATAATTTTCACACAAATAAATAAATAAATAATAATAATAATAATAAAGAAAAGAAGGTGGTCATATTTCAAAATGTATATTTTTTTATTGAAAAATCACTTATAATTAATTAGCTTCCTTTTAAATATAATCTTCTTACCACAAATGTAGCAATTTGTGTTGCAGACCCCAAAGCAACACCTAATGATATATCCTGCATATATTTTTGTTCAATTTAAGTAAAAATAATTTAAGAAATAAAACACTTTATAAGATTACTGCGACATTCAGTATTAATTATGTGACATAAATTTAACGATTCTTTAAATATTATAAAATTAATTAATAATTATAAATCTATCTAAGATTTTGGCACATGCTATATAAAATTACTCATTTTAAAAAAACTAATGAGATTCTTGATTGGTAGGAATAAAAATAAGAATTAAATTAATTATATATATTTTTATGTTTGTTTGTGTTAGGGGTGTCCATAAATCGGACCGGACCAGACCAAATCAAACAGTTTTACTAATTAAACGGTCCGGTCCGATTTGTATTAATTTTAAATCGTTCAAATCGGACCGGACCGATTTAATAATATATTAAAAAATTTATATTATTTTTCATTAAATTATAAAAAAATCTAACCAAACAGAGAATCAAACCGAATCGAATGGTTTTATAAGTCAAACGGTTCGGTCCGGTTTTTATTTCTTAAAACTGTTTCAAACGGTCCGGTCCGGTCCGACCCGGTTAAATTTTTTTTAGGAAAAATCGGACCGAACTAGACCATGGACTAGTTTGTGTTGTAGATTAAAAATAAAATGACATTTATTCATAAAAGAAAAAGGAATAATCTTTATTTCATTTCTATATTCATTTTTTTATTTTTAATTTTAGAGACATGTAATTATATAGAAAAAAATAATTAACTATCAAATGTTATTTTAATAATAATTTAAAAAATAAATAATATTTAATAATTTTAGATAAAATTAATAATATTTTTAAGTAATAATTATTTAGAAAAAAAAATTTTAATGATATATTTTATTTTAATTTAATAATAATTTAGAAAAATAAATAATACTAAATAATATTTTAAAGCAATAGTTATTTAGAAAAATAATAATTTTAATAATATATTTTATTTTAATAATAACTTAAAAAATATAATAATTATAATAATATATTTTTTGTTACATTTTAATTATAAATCAAATACTGTAATAATGATTTATTTTTTAATTTTAATAATCAAAATAAAAAACGTAATAATAATATTTTTTCTTTTAAGTTCAATTTCATTAACATACACATCATCATTTGTTTTTAATAATGTGAATCAAACTTTCATGAAAGAAGAGTAAATAAATACACCTAATAAAGAGCATTTATTCTTCTTCTTTTTCACTAACATTTGGTAGGTTCCAGTGTTCCACTAATTATATACGTCTAAAGAGTATTTATTGTTTTTTTTTCGTAACATTTCATGGGTTCTACGTCTTAAATATTATACGAGATGAGGAGTATATGCAACGGGAGTATTGTGTATATATATTTCCTCTTAGAGTGACTCACCAGTTTGTTCTTGAAAGCAAAAATGATAGCTCCAGCATGTTCAGCTGCATTTCCAACAACTGGCAGCAAAATTATGCTGAGGAAGCTTACTGATAAACCCCATGAATCTGATGCATTCTGATTTTATTTAAAAGCAAAGTTTTAATAATAATTTCTATCAAAGTACTGTGACCATTGATCGATAATAACAAAACAAAATTATATAATTTTATGATATTTGATTACATTTCTATAATCAGAGTGTGTTATATCAAGTTAATAAAAATTTTATCATTAAAATATTTTAATCTCTAAATTTTATCCAATTTTTATAAAATTATCTTAAATTTTTATAATATAATAAATAAATTTTACAAGTTAAAAATTTAGTTAAAGCAAATGAATACTTTTTCCATGTAATTATTACACATAGTTACCTCAATTGTTTGCACGACGTACTCGGACAACAAAGCTATAATCACAGTCATTCCAAGCAGCCACAAAATTCCACTGCAGAAGCCTATCACTGGCTCTTCTTCCGATACAACATCATCATCGTCTGAGTCCTAATCACAAGGCAATTAATATTGAAAATTAATGAGTTAATAATAATAATGCTTTAAGTTAAAATACTTAATTGTCAGAATTAAACTATATGAAATTATTGTGTATTTGAAGATATGATAAATATAATTTAGTTTTTAATTATATCAGGTAGTTATTTAAATTTAAAGAACATATGTACTGTTTGAATAAGATTTAAAAATGAAATTCTATTTATAAAATAAATTATAATATGCACTTAATTAAACCATATATTATATACCTCCTGAGCTTCAAACAATGAGCGGTGTGTAAACAATTGGAAGATAATGTAGGCAGAGTAGGCGATGAGCATTACGATGCTACAAGCTCTTGATAAATGGAGTATTGCTGGGTCTGAAGTAATAACTACATCAACTGAGTTCCCAACATAGTTGAATAACATTGGCAACAAGTGACATAGCAATCCCATTATTAGCATCACCGAGTTCACATCTGATTGTCTCTATTTTAGTCAAAAATATCAACCAACGTTGACTTATTAGTTATTACTTATTAGTATGTTTCGTATTTATTAATTTTATAATTATTTTTATCTATTATAAAGATAATATGTAAAAATAATATCTTAATAATAATTAAAAAATATAATAAATAAATAAAAATAAAATAAAAAAATTATTCATTTATTATCATGATATCAATTTTTTAAAACAAAAAGATTAAAACGTTATAATAAATAAAAAATTAATTAAAAATATTCCTTTGATATAATTAAGTAACTTGTGTTATATTTGTGATACATATTTTTGTTATTAAAAAAAATTAAACATCATTTTACATTAAAATTATTTAAGTTTAATTATAATTATTTAAGATAATTTAATTGAATTACGTTGATGTATTTTTTATTATTATAAATTTTAATTAAATATATTATTTATAATTTTTTAAAATAGTTTTATCTGAATTAACATCTTTTAACTCATATGTTAAAAAATGGGTCCCACATAATCATATTACGTAAGATGAGAAAATATACAAAACTATTGTATGGTAGATTTTTCCTATAGTAATATTGGCACTTACTCTGTCATATTTTTGTTCCTTCCCAAGGTTGGCAAGGCCACCACAAAATAGAGAAGTCCCCAACACGAGAAGAAGATTAGAGATTACAGAACCCAATAAAGAGTACTTAACCACGTCTATTTTATTTCTGCTTAGTGCAAATATTGCTATTATTAGTTCCGTTGCATTTCCACACGTTGCATTTAGAAGTCCTCCCACTACAATAACCAAATCAAAATAATTAATTAACAAATTAATTATAACTTACTTATTATTATTTTAATATCTAATATTTTTAATGATTTAATATTTAATTCAATACATTAGATAATACATATACATAAATTAATTACACATCATCATATCAAATAATGTTATATATATTAAATAATTTGATAGTTATTAATTATATACAAACTTAAAATATAATAAATTAATTGTGTGATAGTTTAACCAATTAGAATTTAAATACTTATAGTATGAGCGGTAGTAATTATTATTTGCTCCATTCCTCTCTTAATTATTTTTCTCTTAATTTTATATAATTTTATTTTTAACATAAAATATATATATTTTTCAATTATATTTAACAATAATATTACACCATATTAATTATAATTTATTAAACACTTATAATAAATAAACATTTTCATAAGAATTATGTACACTTCCATTTAAATAAATGTATTAGAACTATAGAATTAGTTTATTTTCTTAATTATCCATCTATTTCTTTCCTTTTTCATTTGTTTAAATTCCTAACACTAATTCGACTCATTAATTCTCCCCTTTTGTTATTCTAGTGTAATAAACACGTACCTTACATGTAATTTATTAAATATTAAAAATATTCACATTAAATTTTATTTTAATTAAAATTATAATATTATTATTATTATTATATAAAAAATAGCTTACAAATAATATTTTTAGTAGTTTTTAAGATAATTATTATTATAATTAAATTATACAATAATTAAGAAAATAAAGATAATAATAATCCATTTTTAAAAATATAAAAATAATTTTGTTCGAAATTTATAAGTCTTTAACTTAAATTTTATAAATAGTATAAATATGTGTATGACAATTTATTTTAATGGATCCCATAATTGACGTGATTAAATACAAAATATCACAACGAGTTGAACACCTTATTTTGTCAAATTTCAGAAACAACAAATGTTGCAACAAGTAATATATTAAGTACCTGTTGGACCCGTGTAGAAAGCAATTTGCCTGTAGTTAACACCACAAAATTAACCAAAGAGAAATAAATTAATTAAGAGAAGGATATGAAAATTCGCGTTGCATATGTAAATTTAGCTCAGTCGCTTCAAGTTTGTATCACTGACTCGAAACTTAAGTATGTTTTGAAGAAATCTAGCCCGATCCCAAATAAATAATTTCAAAGATTGGTTTAAGAATAAATATTTTTATTATTTTAAAAACCTCCTAACATTAAATTGTAAGATAAAATACTTTAGTATTAGTGTTTTATGTTATTCAAATATTTTACTTAAAACGCCTAAACTTTATATAAAATATAAAATAAAGGATCTTACAGATCCTATAATTTATAATAAAAGTGTACAAAGATTTTATAATTATCATATAGTACACAACAGTTTTATAGCTTTCACAAAATAACACGTTAGTTCTAAATCGACCATTGTTCATTAAAATTTATTGAAATTAAGAATTAACTAATTTTTTATTCTAAAAATATCCCTTGTAGTCATGTGTTTGATACATAACAACTCTAAGAAAAATAAATATGTTTGACACATAACTCTTTTTAAAAAAACAAATAATGAATTGTAAATTTATAATTAATATATACTCTCTTTTTTTAAACTATTGAAGTTTTATGCACCACTTTGATAAATATAGAACTTTTTACACTTTTATTGAATATCATTCAATTTTCAATCTCATTAAAGTTCATAGTCAACTTATAATTAATGTGTATATATTTTTTTAAAATTAAATAATTTTTATGTATTATTTAATAATTATAAAAAAAATTTATATTTTTATTCAAAGTTATAATACACCTAATATCTTTCATTCTAATATGTATATTTGATAATTTAATGATATTAATTTATGATTTTGTGATTATAGCTTGAATTTTCACTTAATTTAAAAAATTTGACACATACTAACCCAAAAACATACATGGTCTACAAACACTAGCATGCCATGCTGAAATTTATATCACTAATGACTAATAACAGTTAATAAAATTAATGCTAATTAAGAAAACAATTAAAAACCAAACGCAAAAATGGTAAATAAAGTTCAATTTCTTACTCTGTCAAAAAACTGACACGTTCAGCAAGAGGAGTAAGTCCAATTAAACTCAGGGCGAAAACCCATGGCTGTTAATTGCAATAAACAACAAAATTTAAGTATTATTGGCGTTACTATAATATATTAAGAAAATACAAAACAAATTAAGAAATGCTATTAAAATACATTTCATAGTTGTTTGGTTTCTATTAACAGCCTAAGAAATAAATCATGTTCGCCAATATACTTTTCCTCATTAAATTATTATTATCAATTTTAAAAACTGCACTTCTCTTTTCTTTTTATTATATATTTTTCTAAGATAAAACAATATACTATCCAGTTTTTTTCATATAATTTTAATTTTAATTTCTAAAAGAAATTATTTTTCATGATATAAAAGATCATGTATACTGTATGGAGGTCCAAATAAATGAGATGTATAAATTGATTTGTGTGTCTCTTAATGTTTATAACTCAAAAACAAGTTACAAACTAAATAATTTTAAAGTATTTATATTTACATTATATATATATATATAACATCATTTCTCAATAAAAAATAAGTAATAAATTTTTTTATGACACTCCAAAAATAAAAACTTGAATTTGCCGCTGATTGTGCCGTCTAATTAAACCAACAATATATTGCACTTAAATTAGTAATAAGTAAGAGAAAGGGAAATTATCAACTTACTCTTTCAAGACCGTAACACTTAGCAGCAACGGCGAGAGGAACAGCAATAAAAAGAAAAGAAAGCTTAGTACCCAAAAGCACTTCTTGCAAATTAGCAAGAAATAGTCTTAGCAAGTTACATGGAACTTTGGAGACAAGTGTAAGATCAGACTTTTTTCGCAACGACGAAGAAGACATGTTATGGGCTGTTCTTCCATGCCTCGTCTCTTTACTTAAGCCTTTGATTAATGTACCATTCTCCAAAACCCTTTTTTCTTCGATTGAACCCATTTTTTAAAATTATTTTTCTCTAATTGTGCGATAACTTTCGATCTGTAGTAGAAGAATATATATAAGAAGATTGTGATACTTTCTGTGCAGCTTGGGATACCATATATATATATTAAAATTGTACTTGGTATGTGGAGACTCGATAAAAACAAAAAAGAATTGAAATGTATTAGATTTCTATCTCAAAACCTAATTTATGTGACAAATAATTATTTAAGATTATATGTATAGTAAAAAATTAATATCATTAATTTTAATATTATATTATATTTGAGCATTATTTTATCTTAAAAATTGAATTATGAAATAAAACATTATCAAAATTTATACTAATATTATTAATAAATATAATTAAATTTATGCAAAAATATCTAATAAATTAGGTCCGAGAAGCTAACTAAATTATGAAATAAAATATTATCAAAATTTATACGTAATATTATTAATAAATATAATTAAATTTATGCAAAAATATCTAATAAATTAGGTCTGAGAAACTAAGGAAATTGCGGCGAAGTTTCGTTTTTTTTTTATTTCTTTCCGATATATAAAAATGTTATAGTATATAATTAAATTACAGATATATTTGGGGCAGATGGTGGGGAAGATGAGTGGAGAATTAGTGATACGTGTCCATTTCTCACTTTTGCAACCGTTAAAAATCTATACCTAACAATAATTTTAATAGAATTATCGATACACAAATATAAAGTATTAAATTAATAGAAAAGAAACATAAAATATTAAAATGAATGTACATTGTAATATTTATTAGAAAAGATGTTTTTTTTTTAAATCTTAACTAAATTACTACCCACTCTTTAATAGATAGTGTTATTGGTCCGTAATAAGTATGAGGAATGACTTGAAAAATATTTTTATAATCAAACAGTATTTGTTAGGATAACTGGTGATTTAAAGTTGAGAAATAAAAGGAAAATATGAGAAAAATAATCTTATTCACTGAAAATTAACTAAAAAAATAATTAAAAATTGCATAATTAATTTCATAATTTCATCTTTACTTTAGGACTAGTTTAGATAATTTATGCTTAATATATAGTTTGAAATGAACTAATTTTGTTAAAAGTAAGTTAAATAGCCTGTGTGGTTGCAACATTTTGGTACAAAAATCTCATTACAAAGCGTACAAACCAAAAGTTAGCTCTAAGTGTATTTGAATCGTGCAATAGGGTTATTTTAAAAATTGGTTTAATCTAATATTATTATTATGTTATTTTTATTATTATAAATTTTAAAAATATTTTTTTTATGTAATTTTAAAAAAATATCATAAAATAAAAAATGTCTAGAAATTAAAAAGACTCGAATTACATTCATTTCTATTATCGACTGATGCCATGAACCCACCAAATACATATTAAAATATTAAATTTTAAATCAAATTATATTAGATTAAAAATTAAATACACGCTCCTTAAATTCGGATTGAGTAATGAATTACACTGTATACCATCAGGTATAAAATCAATTCGAACCAACAAAAATTAAATAATATAATATTTTATAAATATATCACCTTTTAAAAATATTTAACATTTTATATTGTATATTTTCTCTCAATTTACTTGAGTTTTAAATTCCATAAAATATTGTATTCTTTCTAAATTATTCCCCTTCAATTTTTTAAATTAATTTTAGATTTAATTTTGTATTTAGGTTGAATTTAAAATTATAATATTATTAATTGATACTTATAAATTTATTTTAGATCAAATAAAATTATAAATAGATATATCGTAAAAAACTCAAAAATAACATAAAAGTTTTTATATTTGAATCAATCTAATTAATTAACGGTTGAAATCAAATAAAAATAAGTGATCCAATTGAATTGATGAAAATTATTCAACCTAATGTAATGATTGAATTAGTTAAATTTTAAAAATTTCAAATCAACTAACACTATTGATGAAAATTATTCAACCTAATCTAATGATTGAATTAGTTAAATTTCAAAATTTCCAATCAACTAACACTCCTAACAATACCTAAAAGTTGCCAATAAATACAGTGATAACATGATTCAATTTAATAGATAAAGTAAGAAATCTCTATATTTATTATTTTAATGAGTAAATTTACTTAATATATAATAATATATTATTTTAATATAATTTTATTAAAATCATAAAAGTTACTCACATAAAAATATTATGTATGTTAAATTTAAAATGTAATTTAAATAATATCGGATTAAAACGAGGAAAATTATGTAAATTAAAATAATAATTAAAATAATTCTTATAAATAAATGTGACTCATACAATTTTAACTAATAGCCACACAAACAAATTGACATTGTCAATGTGTACGAGAGAAGCCCATAACCACTTAAAATTTCCAAAAATATATAATTGCAACCTCATATCAAATTATTGTGTCAGTACTCCAAAAACCCACCCCACTTGCGATTGCAGCTCCAACATCCAAATTAAGATCGGGCATATCCGAAATTATTTGCAGTCCAATTTTTTTTTTAAATTAATCTTTTACCTGAGACTATTTTGTTGCCGGTATATTTATATTACTATTCATTTTTGATATATATTATATATATTTAATTAATTTATATGTTTATTAAAATTATTTTTATTTAGAGTATTATTTATTATCTGTTTCGTTTATCATCAAATTATAATATTTTTTGAATAATTTTAAATATAAATTTTATACTTTAATTTAAAAACAATTATATCAAAAAATATACCATACAAGTCGTCCAAATTACTAATCCAAATTGCTTTACCCACAAAATAAATTATATTATTGTATCACAAATTATAATATAATTATTTCTATCAATTATAATTATATCTTTCGAATTTTATATATATATGTTTGCTTACTTTAGCCGATGCACAGCTTCCTCGAAATTTCTTTGGTTTCACCAATTTCAAGAAAAAAACCGATGCATGACATGTCCTGAGGCCGGTATTCGGTATGATATGTACGGTGAGTTACGTATAACTGACCTTATGGATAACTGCAATTAATTGCAATACAGTTCCACCTCCATTATTTATTTTGTTCTTTTGCTCGTCATTTGATTAGTTGGTATATGGCATTACTCAAATTAATTGGAAAAAATCAACAAATTAATGTTCCTAGCTGTTGTCGATGGAAAGTGGAGGTGCGGGTTTTACGTACTTATTTTCATAATAAATGTTTGTGGTTATAAGGCAGTATTCTTTCCCAAAATTTTAGAGAATTTATAAAGATTGAGTAACATACCATGTTAACAAATAATACACGAACATAATTTATAGTAAAAACAAAATAAATTTGAAATTATATTTAATATATAATTAAAATAAAATATATTTTTATTTAATATATATATAAAACAAATTTGGGTTTGTAGATTTGATGGAATGGAAATTTTAATCCTTTACACTATCTCATAAAGGTATTTTCGCAATCAATTTATTTCTATGGGCTTGTATATATATTATATTGATTTGTATATATTTGGCAATCAATTTATTTCTATGGGTTTGTATATATATTATATTGATTTGTATATATTATTATTGGTTTGTAGTACTTCGCGTGGAGTCAAAAACTGACAGAATATACACGTGTTTCAAAAAATACAATATAATTCAAAGACTTTTTCTGCTGAAGTTTGTGAAAAACTGATACTAGGGACCAAATGGGAAATCTACGTTATTTCCTCGAAGTTTCCTCGATATTGTTTTATATATAACTCAAGATAGCTATCCCACTCTGCTCATGAAAATTGACGTTGATGCTTCAAATTACATAAACCTTGCATGTGATAATTCGGCGTGGGTTGGTATATGTGAATTGATTGCAATACTTTCCCTATTTGTCTTGTTTGTGCCTTGGAGTTTACGAAAATTGCACTACTTGCTCAATTTTTAGTAAACTAACTTGGACAAGTAGTGCAATTCAAATTATGTTATTTTTTGATAATTAATTTTTTATATTATAAAATATATCATTCATTTATTATTATTTTTTTAAAATCCGTTAATAATAAAGTATATTATTTTAATATTTTTTTGTTTATTAATTATAATGCAAATAAAATAAGAATATTTGATATTGATAAAGTGAAAATTTTCAATTAATATACAAAATATTTTCATAATATTTGTTTTAATATTTTATGTTTTTTACTATTTTTTATAATATTTTTTTTATTTTTTAAAAATTAAAATATATATTTAAATATCATTTATGTTGATTTTTTAAATATTTTTATATTAAATTTAATATTTATTTTTGTTATAAATTCATATTTGATCATATTTTGATCTATGATTAAAAATAATATTTTAATTAAAAATTATTAAAATAATGTTTTAAAATATGTATTATAATTAGTTTAAAATATGTTAATTTTAAAATAACGAGAATAAATGATATTATTTTTAATTTAATATAAATAACATTTAGGAGCCCAATTTTTATAAAATATGTATTATAATTAATTTTACAGATGAAAAATGTTATATTTTGCTAGAATATGAATATAGAAGGCAACGACGAAGCTCTTTTGTATCGAGAGCAGTATTAGAGCAGTATTATAAGTATTCTTAGTTTAAAAGAAAAAAAAAATCAGTATCATAAGTACAATTACTAACTATAACAGGTGTACTGGCCCAACAAAATAATCGAAGGCAGACTATCCTTCAAATAAAGAACTAACATAATTTCGAACAAAAGATTGGCCTACGAAGAAAATTAAAATTATGATTATTTAAAAAAATGTGATATTTTTTACTATAATTATACTTAATTGAATAAATTTATATTAATATTATTTTTCATATAAATATAATTAAATAAAAAATAACTTGAAATAATTAGATTAAATTTTATTTTATTTATAAACATATGTTAATAATTAAAAAATTTAAATTAATATCAATATTATATAATAAAATAAAAATTATATTAATATTTAATTTTTTTTAATAAACGTTAAAAATAAAAAACGCGATTTAATCATTTTATTTTAAGTTATGAACGAAAATTATTACTCAAATATACTTAAAATTCATATAAAATAATTATAATTTTTCATAGTCACATTCGTAATTGCCTCCAAAGAAATAAACATTAAATTAGAATAAATTACAATTACTCAGCTAAAAGCAAATTAAGGTAATTACATAAAATAAGTAATAAATAGCAAGACAGAAAGCAGCCATACAAGAAGAAAGATAAGTTTCTAAAACTGAATTTTATTATTCAAAGAAGAAATGAGTTGTTAACACACTGAATACATAACGTATAAATACTAAAATATGCTAAAAAAAAGCTCAACTAAACGCCAACATATTTACTGAGTTTATTTGCATAGATAATAACCACCAACTCCTAATTAAATAAAAGAAAGACAGTCAATTGCCTAAATAAAAGAAATTAAAACAAGCTAAATTTATTCAACAAATACTAATTCAACTATACCTGTAAGTTTCTCTAATTTAGTACAAAATAACATTTTTTAAAAATTATAACAAATTTTTTTCACCTAATTTAATTAAATAAATTTCAATATCAAACATAATTTAATTTAAAATTTTAAAACAATGGAATAATTTTTTCTATTTGATAATAAAGTTTTAAGAAGTGATATTTTAAAAATTAGTGGAGCATGCAACTTTTTGCTCAGTTGTTGTATCACATCATGTACGGAGAAACCGTACAGGAGTACTCTCAAGTACATCCTCACGCCAGTAAATTAACAAGCCAAATAAAGGAGAAATACATACAAAACCGTGAAATGACGAAAAAAAAGTGGCATACATGCCCCATGTACGAATTAATAAATTCAAATTTATCATCAACGAAATTGTGCAAGCCTTTTGAATTTTTTAAAATAATATGTCATAATCAGAGTAAGAAGAGATAATAAAACAAAACAAAACAAAAGTCATTACTTCGTAGGATGAATTGTAATAAAAACTAATCTCAGGCCAAGTATCATTGCCCCTGCAATGACTGCAAGCAAAAGGTAGAAGCAGAAGAGTGCAAATGCTGCAGTGCACAAAAGACCTGGTAAAGAAAAACAAGAACATACATTCATACGTGCTTATAGGAATTATAAAAAATGTAAAAAGAGGAAACAATATGCATCAGTACCCCAAACATTATCCAGCTTAATGAAGACCTCATTCAAGAAAGTGGAGGGTCAATCAACAAATATATGATGATATGAGCAACCCAAGTAATCGAAATAATTAACCTGTCAACAAACAAGAGAAAGACTCCAGTTATTAGTACAATGAAACTACATCCATCTCAAAATAACATTACATAAAAAAATTCTGAGATATCATTGATAATATGCAGTCAATTTTCCAAGTCTATTTCAAGCCATCATCACTAAATTAACCAAAATGATAGGATAAACATCTTCAAAGGTAACTAAACTTTAGTTCGTTTTGCACAAAAGTGTATAAATTTTTTTCTCTACGAAAAAATACTCAAACTCTTATTTTATATACACATAATTTTATTTTTTTGTAATTAAGTTATACCAAATCAACTAATTATTTATCACATTAGTTAATTAGTTTACGTGGTAATCAATTAAGTTTTACTACATTATTTAATTAACCAAAATGATAGGATAAACATCTTCTAAGATAACTAAATTTTAGTTTGTTTTACACAAATATATTTGGATTTTTTTTCTCTACAAAAAATATCCAAACTCTTATTTTATATATACATAAATATTTTTTTGTGTAATTAAATTATGCCAAATCAACTAATTATTTGACACGTTAATTAATTAATTGTCGTTGTAATTAATTAAATTTTATTATATCATTTAATTGATACTAATTAATTGATATGATAAATTTAACCACGAAAATTATTTATGTATAAACAAAATAAGAGTACGATTGTTTTTGTATAAACAAAAAAATTAAGACACCTTTCTATAAAATTAACCAAAGTTTAGCTTCCGTAGAAGCTGTTTACCCAAAATATTACGAATGGCCAAAGTAGTGCTAAGTGAGCTCTTTATCTTTTTGTCCTTATTTTAAGGAGCCAGTTGCAATATCTTTCTTGTTTTCATATTTCTGCATATAAACCAAAAGCTCTCCTTTGACATTGCCTTAAAATTGGGTTAATGACTATTAAATTAATATTGACAAAAGAATAAAAATAAGAATTAAAAACCTGACATCCAACAGGGGCACTAGTAAACATTAAACATGCAAAACAATCACAAATATATCTGCAAAGCCGACTTTATATCGTTTGATACTACAAATAATATCAGTACTCACCCTAAAATTCCCAGGATAAGTATCCAAGAACAATCATAACCCAAGCAGTCTCAGCCTGGATTCAGACAAGTAAATTATTAATTGAAGAAAATAATTTAAGTAGCTGTTAAGCATTAAAAATGTCAATAGGCCACAATTTAGACAATAAATCACCTCACCTTCTCTCCCTGTGGGTACATTTCTTCTAAAAGCTTTACTTCTTCCAGCTGATGTAACTCCTGTTGGGTCAAACAAAGCAGATATATTAACCAAAACTATTAAGAATAGAGGCATCCGCAGAAAATATTAAACTAAGCAACCGCCAGCTTTATCTATAAAGAATCACCCAAAAGCATAAGTGCAAATATCTAGGATTCTAAAGATGACCTATAATATAAGCCAACCTGTTCTATGTAAAAGGTATGTGATGCATGGTCTCATGATGCAAAATAGAGATTTGTGTAAGAATTGGATTTATTGATGATGAATAAACGAATGTTTACAACCTATTTATATAAAAGAAAAACAAAATTGTAATAATTAAAAATAAACATAATTATGGAGATACATGTTCTTGAACAGCCTATCATTCCCCACCAAGTTGTTGGTGGCTGCTTCCAGCTGGTGTGTTAGTTGTCACCAGCTGGATATCATGTTCTTTAACATTCCCCCTCAAGTTAGAATATATGTTAATTATTCCTAACTTGTTAAGTAAGCCTGAGAACTGTGAAAAACTCAGAGATTTGGTAAATATATCTGCTGGTTGCTTTAATGTAGAGATATGATAAGTTTTGATCATTCCAGCTTGAATCTTTTCTCTTACTAGATGGCAATCGATCTCTATGTGTTTGGTTCGCTCATGAAACACTGGATTTGATGCAATGTGAAGAGCTGCTTGATTGTCACAGTATAACTTGGTCGGTTGGGAGTGTTTGATACCCAAATCATCCAAAATATATCATAACCAGGTTACTTCGTAACATGTTGCTGCCATAGAACGATATTCTACTTCTACACTTGATCGTGAGACTGTATTTTGTTTCTTAGTCTTCTAAGAAATTAGCGAGTTTCCAAGAAACATACAATATCCTGTGGTTGATCGTCGTGTATCTGTGCATTTTGCCCAATCTACATCACAAAAAGCATTTAGTTGCAATGAACTAGTTGCTGAGAAAAAGAGACCTTGCCCTGGTGTCTTCTTGACATATCTTAGCACTCGTTGAGCTGCTTCCAAATGTGGTTGTCGTGGTTTATCCATATATTGACTGAGAATGTGCACGGCATACACTAAGTCGGGTCTTGTGATGGTCAAGTATATTAATCTCCCAACAAGTCTTCGATAGGATGTGGGATTACTGATGAATTCCCCTTCAACCTTGTTGAGGGATAAATTTTGTTCCATAGATGAGTTGGCAGATTTGACACCAAGATAACCAATGTCCTCCAATATTTCAAGTGCGTACTTGCGTTGTGACAAAACAATTCCCTTCTTGGAACGTGAAACTTCTATGCCCAAAAAATACTTTAATTCACCGAGATCTTTAAGCTTGAATTGTCTCATGAGATGATTCTTAGTTTCTTCAATGTCTTGTATATTGTTTCCTGTTATGATTATATCATCTACATAGACAAGAAGAGTAGAGAAGAAATTACCACAGGTTCGGACGAACAGTGAGTGATCATACTTGGATTGGTTAAAACCAGCTAGCTTAAGTGTTGTTGATAGCTTGATGAACCACTGTCGTGAGGCTTGTTTGAGTCCATACAAGGATTTATGTAGCTTACATACTCGTGTTTCCCCCTTTCGTCCGAATCCAGGTGGAAGGGACATGTAGACATCTTCATGAAGATCACCATAGAGAAAAGCATTGTTGACATCGAGTTGTCGAAGATGCCAATTTTGAATAGCAGCAATAGCAAGAAGAAGCCGAACAGTGACAAGTTTGGCTACTGGTGCAAAAGTTTCTTGGTAGTCAAAACCTTTAATCTGACTGTATCTTTTGGCCACTAGCCGTGCTTTATATCGTTCCACAGAGCCATTAGGATTATACTTGATTTTGTAGACCCATTTACAACCAACTGGTTTCTTGTGTGGAGGAAGCTGTTGAAGCGTCCAAGTGCCATTAGTTTCAAGAGCATCCAGTTCTTGTTTCATGGCAAGTCGCCATTTTGGATCATTGAAAGCTTCAACAAAGGTGGTTGGTTCCCTGAGAATGGAAATAGAAGTAGCAAAAGCACGATGTGCAGGTGATAATTGGTCATAGGTAAGTACATGAGGTAAAGAATGAGAAGTACCTTTGTCTTTGAACGATGTTGAGTGAGACGAAGGGAAGGATCGAGAAGGTAAGGAAGTTTCTACATGATATTTTTGAAGGTAGCTCGGAACATTGGTGGATCGACGAAGCCTATGTGTGACTGGTGTTGGAGGAGTTATGTGTGGTGGAGAAGTTGATGATGATATTTCTGGAGATGAATTTTGAAGATGAAGAGTGTCTGAGTTGATTGTTGGAAGGACAGATGGTGTATGATCAAGTGATATATTTGGATTGGTTGATTGACGAATGTTGGGTATGTCATCATAAATAGTATCATCTGATGGAGGAAATAGAGTTGGAGTGTTGACAGCGGAAGTGAAATAAGGAAATACATGTTCATGAAAGATAACATCACGAGACACTAAAGTCTTGCTTGTTTCCAGATTGTAGACACGATAACCTTTGATCCCAGATGGATACCCAATGAATATGCATTTATGTGACCTAGCATCAAACTTGGTGAGTCGATCATGATGTGTAGACACAAAACAAAGGGAACCAAAAACACGAAGATGTTCATACCTAGGAGTTTTTTGAAAAAAGACTTCAAATGGTGTTTTACCCTTAAGAACAGGTGTTGGAGTACGATTTATGAGGTATGTGGCTGTAAGAATGACATCTCCCCAGAATTGTTTAGGAAGATTGGCTTGGAAGAGCAATGAACGAGCAACATTGAGAAGATGACGGTGTTTGTGTTCAACAACACTATTTTGTTGAGGGGTAGAGACACAACTAGTTTGATGAAGGATTCCCTTGGTAGAAAACAACTGGGTCATAGAGAATTCTGGTCCATTTTCACTACGAACGATTTTAACTCTAGATGAAAATTGTGTTTCAACAAGATTGATGAAGGTGGTAAGAAATGTGTGTGTATCAGATTTAGTATGTAAGAGATAGACCCATGTGCATCTTGAGTAATCATCAACAATAGTGAGAAAATAATGTGCTCTATTAAGTGCTGGAATGTGATAACCACCCCAAATATCGACATGAATCATTTCAAAAGGTGCTTTTGTATTGATGGAACTTAAAGGAAATAGATTACGTGTTTGCTTAGCTAATGGACAAATAGAACAATCACTAATGTAACAAAAAAGTGTGTTGATGGAAAGAGAAATTACACGCAAACTGTTATTAGTTAAATGACTAAGTCGTTGATGCCATAGATGAGAGTTGGTGGAAGTAGTGTTTGAAACAGAGAAACATCTAGCCACTTCAGAAATAGTCAGGTAGTAAAGTCCTGCTTTCTTAGTTCCCATCCCAATCGTCTTCCCTGAGCATTTGTCCTGAACAAAGCACATACTATTAGTAAAGGTGACATGGAAAAATGAGGTTTGAGTTAGTTTGGCTACTGAAACTAAGTTTAATTTGAAGGAGGGAACACACAATACATTATGGAGTATGAAATTATTTGAGAAATGTATAGTGCCAATATGTGTGACACGGGCAAGAGAATGATCAGGTAAATGCACATGTCGATTAGTGACTGGAATGCTGGAGCTCATAAGGTTTTGGGAACAGACCATGTGATCAGTTGCCCCTGTATCAAAAATCCAACGAGTTTCTGAATGGAAAACAGTTGCACATAATATGTTACCTGAAGAAGTAGTCACTTGACTTGCCATGCTACCTGATTTGGATTGATTGAGAAGTGTAAGGAGCTCTTGATATTGGACAGATGTAAGGTTGTGGGATGGTGTCTTTGTGTCGGAGCAGCTTTCCTGAAAGTCAGTATGATGAGCTTTGGAAAGGAAGCCATAACTTGTGTTTCTTTTATCTTGAATTGCTCCTTTCTTCCGACACATATTGATGTCATGTCCATTCAAACCACAGAAATTACATTTGAGACGCTTTCGGCAGTTTTCAAAATTGTGTCAATTGAGACCACAAAAATCACATTTGAGGTGACTTCGGCAATTCTCGGAATTATGGCCTATATTGTTGCATCTATTGCACTTGAGATGTGGGTTCCTTGGTGGGTAATTTCTGTGAGGATATTGTGGACGACTATCTCTAGCAACAAGTGCGACTTTTCCGGCATCCTTCCTATGCTTTGAGTGGAGACTGACTCTTTGCTTTTCATCTTGAACAATAAGTGAATATACCTTATTTACTGTAGGTAATGGTTCCATGAGCAAGATTTGTCCACGTGTTGATGTGTAAACCGTGTTAAGGCCCATGAGAAACTTTATGGTTCGCTGCTTTTGTTGATATTCTTGTAATTCTCTTTCGACATTTCCTCCACAATGTGGAAGAGGACATAGTGCATCGCGACTATCCCATAAACTTTTCAATTTGGTATAGTATTCTCCAATGCTTACACCTTCTTGCATGCAATCATGGATCTCTTGCTCAATGTGGAATAGGTGCACGCTGTTGGTGTGCGAAAAACGTTCCTTTAATTCTTCCTATAGCTCATATGCAGTATCACTATACATGACACTTTCTGCAATTTTGGGTGATATGGTGTTGAGGATCCATCCTTTGACAAGAATGTTGCAGCGAGTCCATTGTTTGATTTTTGCTTCAAGGTTTGTTGATGGCCTTTTGATTGTGCCGTCAATGAATCCTTCTTTGTTTTTGGTTATTAGAGCCATGAGCATTGCATGACTCCAAATGTGATAGTTTTCTTGGTTTAAGGATTGAGCTACGAGAACCATACCTGGTTGGTCTGAGTGGTGTAGATATAATGAATGGCTAGGGTCATCATACCATTTTGGTAAAGTAGGATTGGTATTGGTAGTTATAGACATTTTTTGTTGAATAAATCTAAAGAACGGGATAGGTTCAAGTGTATTTTAGACAATAATGACTATTTATGAAATAAATAATGTACTGAAATATGCTTTATCTTATAGAAAATGAGTCAAGGATTACAGAACCGGAAATTTTAGCCGCAGAACCGGCGTCTGGAGTGGCTGAAACGGCGGCTGCAACGGTGAAGCGTTGAACCGGATGAAGACCAAACCGGATGGAAGACCGAACCGAGTGAACGACGCATCGTTTGCTTCAGCGGCATGCGAACGACGTGTCGTTGGAGTCGTCTTCTTCAGCAGCTGGCGTGTGGGTCTCTGGCAAGGTGCGTGAAACGCCGGTGAGTTTAAACAAGGCGCGTGTGAGTGCGTGGAGAGGTATTTTGGCTTGATTTTAATTGCAGATTGCTCGGATTCTTTTGAATAATATGATGGGATGAAATTGAAATTATTTTGTGAATCGAAATTGGTTTTGAAAAAAAAACAGATTGAGGAAAAATGGAAAAAAATTTCTATAAGCTAAATTTTCTGGGAATTGTTTCCTAAGCTCTGATACCATGTAAGAATTGGATTATTGATGATGAGTAAACGAATGTTTACAACCTATTTATACAAAAGAAAAGCAAAATTGTAATAATTAAAAATAAACATAATTATGGAGATGCATGTTCTTGGACAACCTATCCTTCCCTACCAAGTTGTTGGTGGCTGCTTCCAGCTGGTGTGTTGGTTGTCACCAGCTGGATATCATGTTCTTTAACAATTTGAGCTCAAATGTGAGATGAGCTATTACATTTGACTATGAGCAGTTAAAAGTTTAAACATACCTTTTCTACTGCCTTCACATTTTTTCGCCATTTTCTACTCTTAAAACCACTTCTTTCTTCTTGATGAAGAGCATCAGCTGCTTTCTTCAATTCTCTAGCTTTCTTACCTAATCAGTTGCTTCCTACAGCATATCAAAAGCAACTATGTCAAGCAATCAAAACAAGTTAATATCTGATATATATAAACATCAATTAGAAAGATAGCAATTCATGATACTAGATAAGTGAGCACCTTGATGTACTGAGAACGAGTGATGACTGCCTTCGGCGCCTAATGAATGAAAATATCAGTCCGAATGGAAGACAAAAAATACCAACACTGTTGAAAATCAACACCAACATAATAATTAAAGATGTAGAGAAATAAATTAAGTAGTTGAAGAAGTAGAGAAATAAATGAAGTAGTTGAAGAAATAGAGAAATAAATAAAGTGGTTGAAGAATGTAGAAAAATAAATGAAGTGGTTGAAAAAGTAGAGAAATAAATGAGGTGGTTGAAGGTTGTAGAAAAGAGAAGTGTGTAGATAATATTTGTGTGGTTAGGATTATTTCTTAGTTTTATATTTGTGTGGTTGGGATTATTACTTAGTTTTATATTTGTGTGGTGTAGATTGCATGGTAAGGACTATAAATAACATACCTTGCATTTGGTTTAATCATTCTATCAAAAACAAATAAGTCTTTATATTCTTAGTTTGAGTGTGAGTTGAGAGCTTTCTCTTTGAGTGTTTGTATTTCTCTTCAATTTGTGAGTTGTCTTTAAAAAGTGTTATAGTGGTTATAATACAAGTAGTTTATTTACTTATTTGGATCTAATATTAAAAAATTTAGAGTTATGTATTCTAAATTTTACTCAACAAACACCATCAAATATCTGCATAGTATTTTTCAAATATAGCCAGAGGAATTACCATAAGATTATAGAATTGAATGCATCATAATAAATCTTGATGAGCTAATGGTAGGAGATTTAGCCTAGAATATCAAAATAATAAAGAGATTTATAGTGCTCTGTTGAAGTGTTTATTAAATATCAATCTATCACGTTTAATGGGACGAATGTGACTTCTTAGAGTCAACTTCATTCTCCAGATCATAGTCCCAATGTTTTAGATACAAAAATACAAATGTGAATCTCCAAATCACATTTCTTCATAAAAAACTTCTAAAAAATTGTAATTGTCTCCCGAGGGGGAGAGTGAGGGAGAGAGATTAACGTAGTGAAATGAAACACTTCCAACCACAACGCAACAAGTAAAACATCCAAGAATCATAAATTCAAACATCTACAAAATGATGAAATACACATTGAGAATTTCAGTTGAAAATCAACAAGAATGGAATATTTGATGATAAACTTACAGAGAAAAGCACAGATCCAACAATGGTAGCTAGAGCAACAACATATTCTGGGAACGTAGTACGCATGGTCAAGGTTTTCTCTGATGAAGCACTAGCAGAATATACAGAGCACTGTGGAAAAGAGGTAACATGAGAGAAGAATATACCAGATTAGCAACATTATGAACATTTTCATAAAAAGAAATATACTGCTAGTACTGACCTTCAGAATGTAAAGAAAAGCCCCTTATATGGCATACTACAAAAAAAATTAGATTGAGCCGTGCTAAACTATACCATACCTGGCGTGAACCATCTATACATTGCTGACCGATAGAAAAGTCCCACAAACTGGGAAAAGAAGCAGTCAAAGAAGATAAGTGCCTTACACTGAAGTCAACCTTTCCAATCAATCCTATTATCATCAAAGAATCAAATTGAAAAGAGGCACATTGAGAAAGATATTAAAACTAATTATCGCACATACTGAGAGACCAGAAAAAACGTGCAAGCCACTCCAACCTCGTGTCAAATAATGTCCCTAGCATGTAACTACTTCCTCCTCTCCTTTAAAAATTAGAAACAAATATAGAAAAATACAGCATCCAAAATTTTCCAAACATTATAAAAACTAATTTCCATATCATTCCCTGATCAATGCATGATACAAAGTTTTGATTTAAGGAGTTTGTCTAAAACATAAGCTAACCATCCAGCAATATCCATCTTAAATGCTGATTTCCGATGAAGATTACACTGAAAAGTCGACATAAAGAGTTGAAAAATGAAAAATGAAACTGAAACTATTGTTATATAAGTTATCCTTTAATTAAAATTTAACAGACAGAATAAAACACAAAGGAATAAGCAGCAATCAGCAAAAGAGAACAGACTACTGTATTTTTTAACAGCCAGGATGAACTTACAGTATAAGATTCCTAGAAGAAGACCGCACACAATGGTTGTCGTTCCCACCATAACAATGCACTAGTTATCCTTTTGCCAATACTCCTGCGTACAATTACCAATACCACGATTCACATTCCAAGCAATAAACACACACAGGTATCTTTCTGTACACATTAACTAGTAAGAAGCTTGAAACCCCTCGATATACCTACTTGTCCTGGTCTCCTTCGTAGTACAATATGGCGAAGGGAATAACGAAGAACACGAGCACAGCATCGATAATGTAGATGGCGAGCCAGAGATCTTTCATCGGAAGAGTAAAATTACACGTGCCATTGTATATCGCGTGCCGACAAGCTTGCCGGTTAGCTACATTGGCCGGTAACATCAACATAGAAATGGCAGCGATGGAGAGTCCAAAAACGACGACAATACTAGGAAGGAAAATTGTCAATAATAACAAGGAAAATTATATTATGATAAAAAAGTATAAATACTGTTTACGTGACTAACCAAAAATAGTTAAATATTGATATTAAATACAAATTTTATAAATTTTTTTTATTATAAACTTGAGGAATTAAATTAATTTTTTTATGAATATTTAAAAGTTAGGCTCGAAAGTTTGTTTTAAATTTGTAAAGATAATATCAAAAAAATTAAAAATACAATAATTATTTTTTATTAAAAAATAAAAATGAAAAATAGTTTGAAAAATAACAATTTGTTAGATGGTTGGAAATATTTTATTTTAGATGTAATTATAAGTAAATAATAAATTTTATAATAATTAAATAAATAGTATAAAAACAGTTTTTGGAAATTTAATACTAAAAACTTTGTTTTTAATTACAACAACTAGTGATAGATTTTGCAAGTTAAGAAACATATTTTTGAAAATGAAAAAACCTTATCAAGATTTTAGAGGTATTTATTTGTATAATTATTGATAGATTTATTTAAAATAATAAATAAAATTTAAATATGACTTTAAAAGTTGAGAAAGTTCATGAAATATTCAAAATAATTAAAAATTAATGGTATATTTACGAATATTTTATATTATGTAACATAATTTAATCAATTAATTAAATAATTAAAATTATTTTTATAAGAGAATATTCTTATTATCTAATGATGTAAATCAACAACAAACATTGTAAATAAATGATTAGCAACTTAATTTTTATAATTTGTAGTTAGTTTTTGTTTTTAAATGAATTGTAAATTCTTTAGAAAAAAAATAAAAATAAAATAAAATTAAAATTATTTCAAAGCATTTTAAAAGGGGTTAATTTAAAAAAAAAGTGAAAAAACTAGTTGTTTACTTATTATCAATCCTAGAGCACTTAAAATTTATTATTATTTTTTTGTTGGAGGTTTTTTTCCTAATAATGTAATTATGGGTGGTTATTTTAAAAATGAATAGTTTAAAATGAAAAAAAATGAATGCAGAATATGGATATATCATTAAAAAATCAAAAATTTAGATAATAAACCATCAAAAAGTGTATATATATATAAACTATATGTTTGTTTTTAAAGTAAAGAGTAGTGAAAAGTAATCAGATATTATAATTTTACGCTTGAATCTAGTGAAAAAATATTGTTTTTGAGACAATTTGCAGAAACAAAGTTATGGTATTTTTTTTTATGAAATGAATCAATTAATTAAATTTAAATTTAACGAATCAAATCAAATTTATTAATTATAATAAATTTATCAAATTATTTAATCATATTTATTACAAATATTAAAATACAGACCAACCAAATTGTATAGATAAATTAATTATCTTTACAGAAGGCTTGCAACATAATCTGAAGTGATATATACATATATATTAAACAGTCTAACAACCGCCTTATTCTTGTTATTTAAAAAAAAATCACTGTTGCTCTGACTTTAAATAGTCTGACAGCTACCTTATTCTTATTACTTACAAAAAATCTAATAGATTATTTAAATTAGATAATATGTATGATTATATATATATATATATATAATAAAAATATAAACGATAAAAATAATATTCTTATATTTTTATTATTAAAAATTTTATTACATCATTTTATTTTAAATAATTAAATAATATTTAAATTAAATTATAATTATACAACACGGTTAATTAAAATGCTTCAATATTATATTAAAATTTATCAGACACAACTAACGTTCGTTTGGAAATTGTCATCTGAAAAAAAAAAAATTTGTTGGGAAAAGGAGACTGACCGGTGAAGTTTCAGTTAACTCACCTGCCTCTCTTCTCCATGGACTTTCATCGCCAGAGCCTTCTAGGTGGGTACCTTTCAGCTTTGAAATCAGTCTTAGGTTAACTTTTCAATTTCGATAAATTTTCATTCGATTTATTCTCTTCTGGTTCCTTCTTTTCTTATCTCTCTTCATCTCTAGAATGGAGGAAGCAGATCGAATTTCCAGGTCTTTTTCTTCCAATGAACCGACTAATAGGGAATCTTCGGGTGCTACAACATCGTCTTCGATCTATTCGCGTGTTCTCGAAGAGGTGGGCGTACCGTTTGAGCACCACAATCAAGTTCGTCATCCGGAATCAGAGCCGAACGACATTGGTACTTCTTATCAAGGAAATTATTTTGCATTCGACAATGACCCAACGGCGATAATGAGAGACGACACTTGGTCCTGTGTCATCGTCCTTCTCACCTTTTGGTTCTTTGGTTTGTCTCTGGATTTTGTACTTTTATTATCGCACTAATTAGTTTATGATAGTGTTTTATAGCTGAAAATAGTATTGTGGTCATTGTGATTCATAATTAGATGGTCGTTGAATGTAACAGTATCGATGACTCTGATTCTGGGAGTGTATGGCTCTTTAAATATACTGCTCGGTCCGAGTTGTTCTATTCTTCTCCAACCTAACCCTATTTTTGTGCAGTCTATTAAGGTAATTTTTATGCTTATAGTACCTGTCTTACTGTTATTGATTTCGTATGTTGCTTGGTAATCTGGATTGGTTGTTCAAATCAGCTGGAATTGATAAGTGAGATAGCGCCTGGACCTATGTTATATGGTTTCTATGATACTCCACCTCTTGACGCTGTATCCAAGTGGTCCGAGACTCACAATGTGTCGTTGCCCACTGATTCTCACAAGGAAAGTTTAGTTTGTATTTGGAATTCCTCTGTTTTCTTCAGTTTAGAATATATATTCTTTAAATTTGTTGCTGAACCTTTTAATATTTTTCAGGAATGGACATATTACCTTAACAAGGAGTCTCAAATTAATGTGTCTTATGACATATACCCTTCCAGCACTTCTATTTTTCTTATAATTGCCAAGGGTATGCTAAAAAATTTCCTTTGGTGAATCTTCTCTCACTTGGATATTATTTTACTTTCAGTTATTCTACTGTGATTGAAATTAAAGATATTATGGCTCCATAAGTCGGGTAGCCACTCTAAATGTCCTTCTTGATGGTTTTGCACTCTTTTCTTGCTTCCTTGCTTTCAGTCATGTTAATATGTTTGAAACCTTGAAATGCTAGCTTTCACAAATTATATGCCTATTTATGAAATGTGGTTTGGCCAGATGTATTTCAGACAACATTGGATGATACATAATTAGATGTCTGAGCTGGGCGAGTTGTATTTTTTTGTAGATGTTAGCTGGGCGAGTTGTAGTAACGGCGTCTTTGTAAACCCACCCCAAAATATGATTTTATTGATATCTGGATTATTTCCTTTGATTTTTATTACCACTGCAGTTTTTCATTAAACTTTTTTATATAAAACTGCTATGTTACAAGGTAGTGAAGGTTTGGCTCAATGGTTTGAGGACCCAACATATCCTAATACAACTTTATCATGGAATTTTATTGAAGGTATGATTAATCTAAGAAATATTAACTATTTGTTCCTAATACATGTACTAATTTTAGCCCTTGTTTCTTCCCAGGGAGCGGTATAATTAGGCAGAGTATATCCAAATCATCTACTTATTATGTTGCAGTTGGTAACTTGAATTCAGAGAAAGTGAAGGTAATAGTGCAAACATCATGTTTTTCTACTTGCTTTACTGTTTTGCAATTGGCTTTAGATCATTCTGTCCCAAAGTACCACTGGTTTTCATATATACTTTGCTAGCAAGTGTAATGATAAGTTGTTGCAATTGGTTGAGCTTAGCAGTGCCTCTAAGTTTGTAACTTCTATAATGGTAAACTACTAGCAATTGCAATTCACACCGAAGTACTAAGCTTAGTGGGGTCGAGACTGCCTAAGTGCATTTGATTGTAGCATTTATCTCCTGTCTAAAGAAAAAGGATTTTAGCTTTTAACTCCTTATGTAGAGGTAGTGTATATAAATGGGACCTTTGATTCAAGTAATTTATCACGCTTTCGTCTACTTTTATTAATGCTTCTATCCTTTCTTCAACCTTCTATTCTAGTTGTTGCTACTTCTTTTTCTGCGGATCCATTTATGCATTTTGTTTTTATGTCTATGTATCACAGGTACAATTAAACGTAAGTGTAAGAGCTTACATATACAACACAACCAATGCTTATTACAAGTGTACTTTTGCTCAAGACACTTGTAGCATGACCATTTTGTTTCCCAAGGGGGATGCAGCTGTCTTAACTTCTCCAATTCCAGGAAAAGTATGACTTCTATCTTCTTGGCACCTATGCTATATGGTGTTTTTATGAGGAAATTTTTTCTATGGAATATAAAATTGTCAACTGGCATTTTTTATTTTTCTCTTCTCATAATAATATGCTTCTTGGAGTCATAAATCTAATTATAGACATCATTTTGATAATTTCTAATTATAAAAGCTATCGATGCAACTTCATATGGTCACAAATCATAACTTTGGTTTACTGCCAGAAACCTCTTTCTCCCACAGCAACAAGAGTTAAAAAGGCTTTATTATGTCGCGCACTTATTATTCTTCAAGGTTTTTGACTCATCTTGGGATTTTTGGTTTCTTAGGGTGCAGCTGTCGATGGTTGGTCTGTTAAACTCTCCTATGGGCCAAGATGGGTCACATATATTATTGGCATAGGTATGCTCATTAATATAACAAAAACTTTATATAATGAAACTTGTACTGAATTTTCTAAATTCCAGGTGGGATGACATCTCTCATGTTTTTGGTTTTCAACTTCTTGGACAAGTTCCGTTATAACCGTGAAAATAGAATAGGAACTCAATATGAGGCAAGAAGACCTGACAGAGCGCCCTTGCTTTCTCAAAAAGATGATGACATTTCAAGTTGGGGTTCTTCTTATGATTCTGTCTCCCAAGATGATAAGGATCTTGAAGATTTTCTGGTAGTTGGTTCTAAGGAAGGGAAGTCTTTAGGAGATGTTGAAAACAGTAATAACACTCGACGCCTTTGTGCAATATGCTTCGATGCTCCTAGAGATTGCTTCTTCCTTCCATGTGGGCACTGTGTGGCTTGTTTTGCATGTGGAACAAGGTATCAGTCTGCAACTTACTTTGCATAAAGTCTATTTCCGTAGTCTATCTGAGCCTTGAGACAAATATAAGTTGATAGAAGTAACGATCATAATTTATTCAATAACAAAGCGAGGAACTGATTGCTGATCAGGCCATTTGACCCTGAGGATTTAACCTCACATGGCCCAGATAACCTTATTAAATCAGTTGTTAATATAGAAATATAGTATGCAAAGTCCAATTTTCCTATCCCATTTAGGTTGTCATTGCAAGTGCCACACATAATAGGCAAATACGAGGCAAGAAAAATGAGCAAGTGGCAGAAAACGTAGATAATGAGGAAAAAATTTATACATGTATTTTTATTGGTGGCTCATACAACGACACACCAAAAATGGGATAGGTGAATTGAGTTTGCGGGTCATGTGTGGATGGAGCAGGATGTAGTTTGCTAGTCATGGTTTTGTTGAAGAAAGTTTCGTGACCAAGGCAAGTCTGACCTTTATTTGCAAATGTGGTAGGTACTGGAAAGTTAGATTCGGGTCTACTTTGAATTTTAAGCTCATTTGTAAATGTTAACTTTTAACAAACTCTAAGTTATTTTCGTTAAAAGTCTGTTGCAATAAACTCGTGACATGGTGGTAAAAATTATGGTGCTGCCAATCTTATGAAATTTTTGTTTTGACCCTCTTGTAATCTGTTTTTTTTTTCCAAATGATTATTGGAACAGTCACCTCTCAGGATTTGATTGCTATATCTTTTGCAACTAGCAGATTTTACCCTCTACAATATCTTTTTTTCCTTTAAATTTCATGCTTCAGAGCGACAAATAGTGAACTGTCAGGATAATATAAAAACATGCAACTCTTTGAATTTGTGTACCTAGAAAAATTCTCTCAATTGACTATTCAACCTTTTAAATTCAGAGTTTGATTTTGTTGTCAATTATTTGATTTCATATCTGCAGGATAGCAGAGGCTGATGGCACTTGCCCAATATGTCGTAGGAACATGAAGAAGGTGAGGAAGATTTTTACAGTTTAAGCGCTACACAGCTTCTTTTTAAAACTGTGTCCTGGATCGATGGATATCATGAGATGTACAAATCTCTATACATTGCTTATAAGAGAATCAATCATGCAATTTTTGATTGGTCATCAAGAAGAACAGTACAGTATAATGATCATTTTTTTTCCTTTAGTAGGCTTGTGAGTTGCGATTAGGAACGATTAGTAACAGGCATTTTAACCGTGGATAACTTAAATTGTGTGTATCTGTAAAAGTTCGATAATTTTTTTCAAAAATAATTGTAATCGATAAGGTGATCAATAACGATGGTTATTACAATACCAAAATTGTGGTTAACTAAATTAAATATATATAATATATTTTTAATAATAAAACATATAATATTTGGAATACTTAGATTAGATTTTAATTATTCTTATTTTTATGTATTTTTACTTTACTTATAAACACATGTTGAATAGTTAAAAAATAAATATTAATATATAATATTTTAAATAATGTAGTAGATTAAAGAATATTTTTATTTTTATTTTTTAAAACTAAATATATTTTTAAATAAATATTAAAAAATAAAAAAAGTGATTAAATTATAAAAAAATTATTATCAATTTATAATCGATGGTTATTAACTGAATGTATCTCTTCTACGGATTGTTATGTATCAAACTCTCGTTCTTAGTTACTCATTCCTAACACTTCAATTCTATTTGTGATATGGATTCACGTAGCATAAGCATGTAAAGTAATCTAAAGACATGTTTCTTTTCCAATTTAAGGTTCTTTACTTTTGAAAATTCACCAAATATTTACATCGAAACCTAATGCTGTTGATAGGAAATAATACAAGATTATTAGTACTCACTTAATAATGACTAAAATATTAGTAATGATAATACCAAGTTCAAACCAAACCAAACACTTTAATAATGAGATAAATGTTTATAATGATAATATCAAATGAAACACTTGTCAAAATTAACATGGTTATGTGTGAAATTAACAAAATTGACAATTGCTTCGTAGAGTAAATGCCCTGTGGATACTTAAGATAAGTGTTTTATATTCGATATATGTATCACTTATTTTTTATCCATTTCAAATCATTATATTTAAATAATATTGAATATGGTTTAATATAAAAATAAATAAATTTATTTATTTATTAAAAATATAAATTCAATTATGATTGTAAAATTTATTCTAGCTATAAACTATTGCAAGTGGTTGCTCACTGTGGACTTCCAAATAGGGTGACAATTATAGCAATTAGGGTTCAAGCGGTGCTGTAAAATTAATGGCAATTTAGTATTTTAATCTATGAATACTTGTATTTAGATTAACATGAGTTTTTATTTTTTTAAACAACAAAAATAATACCTTTAAAATTATAAATACAAAAAATAGCATATCTTATATAGTTTTAATATTAAAAAAATTAAATTCGTTATTTCATATTAAATATTATATAACTGATACCGTTTAATTTAAACATGATTATTTAAACTCTTAAATTCAACATTTTTAAGTTGAATTATGATTATTGAAAGTTATATAATTTAACATATTTAAATTAAATTACAATTATTTAATCACGTTGAATATTATTGAGTATAATTTTTACTATTATACGTTTTATGTGTATTATTTTATATAATTTTATACTTTTTAATTAAAATGATTATTATTTTTTGTTAGCTTAGGTATGGGACTGCCTTCTTCACTCCCCGTTAAAACCAAGAAAAAATATGTATGCAACCTTATCAAGATATTGATAATTGTTTTATTTTTCCAACAAAATAAACTCTCGATAAGTTAAAAAATTTGAGCAATGTCAAGAGTTGTGTACGATGATGTTATTCTTAAGATAAATAAGAGAGATTGTTCAGAAAAAAGAAGAAGAAGAGTAAATGAGAGATTGTTCTATTGTTAATGTAGTGGTATTGATTAGTGAAAATCAATTAACCTGTTGATTCAAGCTATTTATTTAATTTATCTAATTTTTATTTCTAAAAAAATATAAAAATTACTTTAATTAATATTTTTTTAATACAACTAATAAGCACATGTTACGAGAATATGTGAATCTTTTAATATTCTAACGATATATATCATCATAATATAAAGTAGAAGTCTTGAATTCAAGACTTAAAAATATGAATGTTAAAAATTCATTCAAAAAATAAAAATATATTTGTATTAATTTTTAAAATAATTTATATAAACTTAAAATAAAGAGATACATAGGTATACATTTTATTAGTTAATAGTATTAACTTATGTTAAATAAATATCTTTTAATATTAAAGACAAATGCATCAAGAATATTTATTTATGTCATTTAGAAAAATTTAATTTATTTATTATTTTTATATCAATTTAGTTTTTTATTATGAAAAAGTGATAACAATAAATGATTAAATTTTAAATTTTTTATTTTTTATTATCAAATTTATAATCATTATTGATTATTATTATAAAAATATATAAAAATGATATCTTAATAATAATTAAAAATATAAGAAAAAAATAAAATATAAATAAAAAGTTAGTTATTTGTTATTGTGTTAAAACAACATGATTTAATTAATACAAAAAATTAAACTATTATTCTTAATATAAATAAGATATGTGTTGTATTATCTATAATATAATGTTTGGTTCGTAGAATGAAAATTTAATAAGAATAATAATGGTAATAAATGAAATCAATAAAAATAATAATATTATTAATATATTTATTTAAATAAAATAAATTAAAAAAATAATAAATAATTAAATAAGTACATAGGAAAAATAGATACCTATAACATATTATTTATAATATACAATCATTTATATTTATTTTAAATTAATAATTAAATAAAATATAAAAATATAATAAATTATTTTAATTAACATTCTTATAAGTGTACGTAATATTATGATATAACAAATATTTTGGGGGAGAAAATGTATCAAATTAAAACGAGTAAATTTATAAATAGCGTTGTTAACACAATACCGGTAATTACTAAAACCCGTAATTTTGTCAAAGGATCGTCACTCACTCAGACGCCAAGAAATACAATTACCTATCTTCGTCAGGATTTAGGAACAAGTCTGGTCAAAAACAAGGAAAGCATCGCACGCTAGCCATTAAAGCTCCGATAGAACACAGTAAAGAGATTAGAGAGAGACAGAGAGCGATAGAGACATAGACATATGGGGATTGATTACTACAAAATTCTTCAGGTTGATCGGAATGCCAAGGACGATGATTTGAAGAAAGCGTATCGAAAGCTTGCCATGAAGTGGCATCCTGATAAAAACCCTACCAACAAGAAAGAGGCTGAGGCCAAATTCAAGCAAATCTCTGAAGCTTATGATGTAATAATTTCCTTAGATTTGTTCTCAATTTCTCTTCGAATTTGTGCCTAGTCGGTTTAATCTTATATGCTTATTTTATTCTAATTG
Source organism: Hippophae gyantsensis (assembly GCA_030763125.1). NCBI lineage: Eukaryota > Viridiplantae > Streptophyta > Magnoliopsida > Rosales > Elaeagnaceae > Hippophae > Hippophae gyantsensis. The sequence continues at coordinate 1,075,735 of CM061034.1, read as the reverse complement.
TAGGTTTTGAGTGATCCCCAGAAGCGGGCAGTGTACGATCAGTACGGTGAAGAGGGATTGAAGGGAGGAGTACCACCGCCCGGTTCAGGTGGGTTTTCTGGTGGACCTGAGGGCGGTCCAACGATGTTCCGGTTCAATACGAGGAGTCCCGATGATATATTCTCGGAGTTCTTTGGGTTTTCGAATTTTGGTGGGATGGGTGATATGGGTGGGTCTACTAGGGCAGGTGGGTCTGGGTTCTCGAGAAGTAGGTTTGGCAATGATATATTTACTTCGTTGAGGGATGGAACTGGTGATAGCTCGGGTAATGTACCCAGAAAAGCTCCGGCTATTCAACGCACATTGCCTTGTACATTGGAGGATTTGTATAAAGGTACCACCAAGAAGATGAAGATTTCTAGGGATGTTTCTGATTCCAGCGGGTAAGCACTTTCTTAAATAGATGAATTTGGTATTTTGATGTTCTGGTGCTTTTCACCTTTTGCTTTTGTGCCTTCTACTGATTTCATGGTTTGCTTTAGTGACGCAGGGGCTTAATTGACTTTTAGTTCTCTTTTATTTGTTGCTTGTTTAAATAATTGTTTTTATTTGCATTTTAGGCTTTTGATGAGCTGGAATTTAGTTACTCGAAGCTCACAGTTTTGAGCCAACTAGCATATTAGATATATGCCGAGAGTAGGGTTGTAGGAAAGGCATAATTGGATGTATGAGTTTATAGCTTTTAACTTGCTTTTCAAGCTAATGAAGTATTCCCACAGGAATTGAGCAGACGTACTTATTCCTTTCTTAGACCAACTTCAACCTGCACCAAATTTAAATTTGGTGCGATGAACAGTGGTATGCTTTGTTAAATTTGACGTGAAACTGTAAATCACACTAACACTGTTCATGCTGATTCATTTTTTTATTTAAAAAATTCTAAATTCTTTTTATTACATATAATAAATTAAAATTAAATATATGATACAAAATTAATTAAAAAATTATTAAATATAACTTTTGGTGTAATATTTGTGCAATTTTAAAGGAATATTTTATTTTATAAAAGAATATACCGTTTAGTATAATATTTGTTGTTGTGAGTTGGAGAGAAGTAAAACTTTGACTTAACTTTTGTTGTAAAATGGTGCCCTTAAGGATTTTCTTGAATATTTGAGATAAATCTAGACCTTCAGTCATTTAGCTTATAAGTTCTATAGCTTTAACTTTCATTGCCACTCCGACTGCCATTTTTTTAAATTTCAATTATGCTATGGAAGTTGTGTTGTTTCAAACTATCACTCCTGGCTCGTTGATAAAGTGAAAGATCTCGATGTGGGAACATAGCTTAGTATTTGAGGTTTAGGGCATTGAACTCTGAACTTTCATGCTCATATAAAGGACACTGTATGGCATTTCTTCTCTAGTCCTGGTTGGTGTCACTCTAGGCTTAAGTCTTAACACATTGTAGTCTCTGTGTTTACTGTCATTGTGTTCCGCATTATCTATTTGCTTTTAGGTGCACTTTGTTTTTAATATGCTCTACACTGTGTCGTATATCGTAGCTGCTGCTACCACTAGGCTTTGAGCAATGAAACCAAAAAAGCTTTCCTGCAATTTACATGTTTTACATGATATTTTGGATGCACTTTTCTTGTTATGTATTTTTTCCTAATTCTATGGATCTCCATCGTCTTAAAATAAATTCAGAAAATTTTCAATTTTCAATTTTTGTTAACCGTTGCTTCACTACTCCTGCAATTATGTTCTGAATCTTACTAAATGCACTCAAGAGAAGAGTATTTGATGGTGCAGTTCATTTATTTCAAATACGCTTTTAAATATTAAGCTTGTGGCCATTTGTCAACAAAAAGGCATTTGAAACAGGACTGGATAGAAGAACTACATAGAAGAAAGCAAAGGAATAAGAAAGAGAAAAAATAACTGCATCAAAATGTTCAATATACTGTTTGGAAGTGATACAAGAATAAGATTGCTTGCTGTAGGAGATTATAATTGAAAATTTCACTTAGCAAATGTGCCTTTTATACTTTTTAAAAGACTTCAATACTCAAACAACAAAAAATTTAGCAGGGTATAAAAGTTGATTTGTTGGGTTAGGCATGGATCCTTGTATTAGTGTCAATAATTTACTTGATTTAATTCATACATGCAGATTCAGTGAAGTTTGTGGTCTGTTGGAGTAGTGGACCATGCAAGTGCTTAAATTCTTATGTTACATTTGATATCAACTGTTTGCATCTTTATTGTAAGGGATTCCAGGTTCCAACCCAAAATGTCCATTAGGTAGAATAACCCTTTCCCTTATTAACTCATAATTCACCCCAAGTTTAGCTCATGTGAGACTTTGTTCGCACATTCCTAACAATCTTCTCCTCGAACGAAGCACATACAACTTGGGACTTCGAGTTACAATCCAAAAGATTAATCCATTGGATGGAGTTATCCAAACCCTTATTAACCCCTAGTTCATCCCATGTGTAGCCTATGTGGGATTTTGTTTGCACATATCTTACGTGGGAATGAATAGTTAAGACCCAAAAAATAATTTAATAAAATTGTTATTCCACCTCCTAACAAGCTTAAGCATTTAATGCTAACAATCTTCCAACAGCTTTTGATCTTGCGTAATTCTCTGTTTTGCTGAAGCAGGGAAATGATATTATGTCTCGTAGTTTTGTGTGGGATAAGTGTAGAACATTTAGGAATGGAAATAGTAACTATTTGAACCGCGCCTAGCTCAGTGGAAGGAGCCGCCTTGTCTAGTAAATAAATTAGCTTGAGCATCAATGCCCTATCCTTGGATCCCACTTGGATATCTCGAGATGTCTTGCGTTCTTCGTTGAACTAGGCGCGGTACAAACAATAACTGTTAGCAGTGTCTCATTTATCATATTCATATGGGACTCCCTAACTAGGGATTATATTATTTTAGTGCCAATTCCAAACAGCTCTTAAAATAGATCTTACTGAAAGTATCTTTGGCATCCAAGCACCTTATTGTTTAGGCTTAACTATACAGCCCCAACCTCTGATATACTTCTTTTTCGCACAATTTAATCCCAAACTTTTATAGTTTCACAGGTAAGTCCTAACTTCACAATTAAGGTCTCAATCTCGTAAATCCATTTCTCACATAAGCTAATTAGCCCATATGTGTAATCAGGTGTTATTAGCTTATGTTATGGCCATTTCTAAGAGTATTTACCCTTTACATTTATATAGTAAACAAGTGATGATAGATGATAAAATGGGTAGTCAAGAGATCCAAATCAAAATCTTGATATACGAATATTACCAAAAAAATAAAAATAAAAAATATTGATATGCGAACCCTGAAATTCTTAAGGGCCTCTGCTCATAATGTTAATTTATCAATTTTGCAGGAAATCAACTACTGTAGAGGAAATATTAGCCATTGAGATAAAGCCAGGTTGGAAGAAAGGAACAAAAATTACTTTTCTTGAGAAGGGAAATGAAGTAAGCGGCGTCAAACCGGCAGATCTTGTCTTTATCATTGATGAAAGGTCTCATGGTCTCTTCAAGAGGGAAGGCAATGATCTTATAGTCACCCAGAAGATATCTCTTGCGGAAGCTCTGGCAGGTTATACAGTGCAGTTGACGACCCTTGATGGGCGAAATCTGACCATCCCCATCAACTCTATTATCAGTTCAAACTATGAAGAAGTGGTTAAAGGTGAGGGAATGCCTCTCCCTAGGGAACCTTACAAAAAGGGGGATTTGAGAATCAAGTTTAACATCAAATTCCCAACTCGGCTTACTTCCGAGCAAAAGGCTGGCATTAAGAGGCTATTAACTTCTTCATGAACGCTGGTGGTAGCTCTCCCCCACCATTTGCCAAACAGTAAGCTTGCATTTCGATTCTTTGATAGTATTATATTTTGGGAAGGAATTTCATGCCTTGTGAAGTTTCCGATTTGGTCACAACAATTTTTTAGTAGTTATTATATTAAAGTCAACTTCTTTTTTTCATGATATTCCAATTTTAGTATTTAAATTACCCGTTTATGGTGGAAGAGCTAGCTTCATAAAAACATTGTAATTATAAGCTTGTCTTGTATTCTTAAAGTTGGGGATCTCACCAATCACTGCTAAATCCCTCCCATACATGTCCAGAGTAGCACAGAGTTGGAGTCAGTTATTGTTTTAACTGGTTTTGTCTATATGATTAGCAGCAGCCATTGAAGTACTGATGAGGTGGAGAATTTTTCGGTACTTTGGGAGCACGCATTCCCTTAGGAATAAAGCAAAAATAGAAGAATGAGAAAAGGGTGGTTTAAGCAATAAATGGGTGAGTTTAGGCTTATGAGTCTATATATCTCTTTAACAGTACCACATTTCGGTACTCTAGAAGTATTTAATTTTTTTTGAAGTTTTATGGTTGATTGAAAAATGTAATGAATTTTGTTATGCTGTATTGCAAAATTCATCTATTTAGCAATTTCTTTACTTTATACATTTTAGGTTAAGTTAAAATGCATCATTGATTTCTAAATTTTAACTAAATTTACACGTAAATTTCTATATTTTTAAAACGTATTATTTGTACTCAAATTTTTAAAACGTGATATAAGGTCTCTTAACTTTTAAAATCATATAATTTATTTTCCAAATTTTAAGAACTTCACACATAAATTTTTAATTTTTAATTTTTAATCTATAAATATGTATTTTAATAGTTAAGTTAAAACTTATATGAAATTTGGGGATTAATTTATAGGAATTAAAAGTTTGGATTTATATGTAAAATTTTAAAAATTTAAGAATTCATGCACGAATTTAGTCAAAGTTTGAGTATTTAAAATTTTAAGGATTCATCCTCCAGTTTAGTCAAAGTTTGAGTATCAATTGTGCATTTTAACTTACATTTTATTTCAATACTTTACTTCAGGTATAATTAAATTAAAAAGTGACTAATTATTAGGATTTTTTTATTGAAAAATTTTCGAGCTTTTCCCACCAGTATGGAACTAGAAACTGATAAGTTGATAATTTCGGCAAATAACTTGACTGAATTAAAAGGAAACTCCCAAGTCCACCGCGTAGAATCCTATTAAAGAACATCTCCAACTTTTGTGAATTGAGCAGCTTCGAGTTGAACCATTGTAGTAGTGCCCTTCGCTGTTTATTTTTTTTTTATTAAAAAAAAAGGATTTGGAACTGGAATGAATCATTTTAATTGATTGGGTAAATAGCTTCCCATATACTCAAATCATTGTTTATTTTATACAAATATATGTGAATTTTTTTCTAAACAAATTTACTCGAATTCTTATTTTATTTACATATAGGTATATTTTTCATCATGATAATTAATTATTAACACGTTAATTAATCAAATGATATGGTAATCAATTAAGTTTTGTTGACATGGTAGCCAATTTTTGGTAATGTGATAAAATAATTAATTAAGTTTGATCAGATAAACTAATTATTAGACAAAATTGAATTATTAAGTTAATTAATGTTAATTAATAGATATCTTAGAATGTAATTATAAAAATATAATTAAGTGTAAGTAAAATGAGAATGTGTATAATAATTTAAGCGCATTTGCGTAAAATGAAAAAAAGAAAAATTGAATACCTCGAAAACTGATTTATATTCAGTTTCATCTATATGTTTTCAGAGGTTTCAATTTAGTATTATAAAATAGTTCTTCTTCTTCTCTCAAACTGCAATTAATTTCAGTTTCATAAATCATAAAAGAATACGACATTGCTTCTCAATCCAAGACAATCTGACATTGCTTCTCAAACCTGTACCGTTGGGTTCTTCTTCATTGGTTTCGGTTGGGTCTCTGATCAGTATCGTACATTTTTGGTAAGAAAATAAATTCTCCAGTAAGTGAGGCAATTACACAAGGGGTTTGTTTAGGTGCTGTTAGTTCGATTGTCTTAGTGATAATGGATTTGGATGCTGTTAGTGCTTTGTTTCTCCAATTCTCCTTATTAGCATCAAGGAAAAAGACATTATCACTATGGATTGAGAAGAAAGAAGAATAAGTAGTGTCATGGAGGAAAGGGCGAGAGAGTACAAAAAAGAGAGAGAGAGAAATGAGAAAAAATTGAAGGAAGATAAATTTAAAGAGACGAAATTGTCCCTATTTTTTGTCATGTGCAATACACGTATAAATTTTTTAAAATTAAATGAAGTTACTGTTTCAATTGAATAATGTATGAACTATTTAATGCGTACTAAATTAATTTTTTTAAAAAATATGAGTAAAATTGTGTATGAGTTACTTTAACATGAATAATACCATTGAAGTTATAACTGTTGAATGTAATTTTTCTTTATGAAGTCCCAACTTCAGAAGATGTAATGTGAGTATATATGTAATTTTTGTATTGAAACAACTATCATATTTTAAGGTAGAATAACATGTAAATTAAATTTATCCTAGAACTCGATAATTTTTATATAAAAATTTATTCCATTTCTCAAAATAATAATAATAATAATAATTTGTGGGAAGAAGTATAGTTGACAAGTGAAGGAAAAAAAAAATAAAAAAGAAGAAAAATTCCCGATCCCAGCACACTTCTGATTGCTAATTGGCCATACACAATCTTGTTCCTTAGAGATAAAAAATTAGGAAAAAAAAAAAACCTTTTTCTCAACCGAACAAATACGTTAGACAAATAAAAAACAAACAAACTACTACTATTATTCTACAGTAGCAAACAATGCAACTGTCCATAATAAAATAAAATAAAATTATAATTACAAATTTATTTTCTATATAATTATAAAATTTTTAAAAACTTATAAATTACTATCGATCCTAATTAATATAATGATTCAACGATTAACTCAATAAATATTAAATCATCGTATTAACGTATATATTAAATAATTATTTAATATTAATAAGATAAATAATTATAAATATCCTATAATTAATCTTAAAAAATAAATATAAAAAAATAATTATGATATTACAAAAAATTTACTTAAATAAATAAGAGTTACTTATCACGTTTAGTCTACCTTCTTTATATATTCACTATATTACACTTCACGATATCTTATAATCCATATATTTTATAACCAAGAACGTAGCCAAATATAATGCCTACACTTTCTTTTATCTTTAATCATAGCCCCGAGAACTTGAATTTCTTTATAATCTAATACTTACACTTGCTAATATACTGATCCATGGTAAGAGAGCCTTTGTGCAGAGATTGAAGCTATCATCGCAACTACATAAGTCTTAATTGAGATTCATTATTAAAAATCTTATTGAAAGATTTTCTATAATATAGAGTAATTTCTTTATAATTGAATCTTGTTTCTCTCGTGTATTCAAAATTTGTAACAAAAATCTCATTATTTTTTAGTCTAATCTAATCAAATAAAAAAATAATTTAAACAACTTGTTTGTATAATATTAATAAAAGAATCACATAATTATTAATTACGGAAGAAATTTTTATCACCTTTTAATATTAACAAAAATAAATATCAACCTATAATAATAAAACTAACATCTTTATAATATTAAATAAAATTTAATATTGAATTAATTTAATTAAATACAAACAATATTAAATATGTATCTAATGTAAAATTTTATAAATGAAAAATTCTTTTAATATAAATATATAAGCTTTAACATTTTAAGGAGTATAATAAATATTATTTTGTAATTTTTTTTTTTTTGAATAATCTGTACGAGCAATAGGATAGGTAGTGATTCAGTTAGCCATCGGTCGGATTCAAACAACATGATTACGTCTACAACTACAATTTGATTTAAAAGGAAAAAAAATTGGGAATAGAATGAAAACATCAAATTGACCCAAGGCAAAAGGAAAAATCTGTATATTAATATCAAATAATGTGAGTAATTTTATTGGATTCATATAATTATGTTAAAAAAAAAAAAAACCATATGTCGTGATATTGAAGTGCTCAAAGCAAAATCATTCGGTTCCTATTTCTTCACCACGTTGTCTCAGACAAATGAGACATGCACATTTCAAGTTCCTAACGCTATATCATCTATTGGATCCATCTTCTTCTTCTTCTTCTTCTTCATGATATCTCTTTCCTCTCTTCACCAAATTCTAGTTTTGTCCTGTAAATAATAATAACTCGGTCTCTTACACTGAGATTTAATTCCGAAAATAACCTTTTAGATCTCAAATTGTCGTCTAGAAAATGTCTTCGAGTCCGCGAACAGTAGAGGAGATCTTCAAAGATTACAACTCTCGAAGAGCTGGGGTTGTTCGTGCTTTGACCTACGGTACTCAAATCCCCCAATATCTCTATCTCTTTCTCATTTCAGTTCAATCTATATTTAGGGCTTTGGTTACTCCAACTCTTTGTATATTCATGTACGTTTAATGATCTCTGACTTCTCTTTGCTGGTTTGCTCGCAGATGTCGATGAGTTTTTTGCACTTTGTGATCCAGGTAAGTTTTATTTTTAGATCGAACTGTTCGCTTTGGAAATGCTGGTCTTTTCTGAAGATTCTTTATTAAAATATGTGTTGAACAAGGTTGGTTCCGGTTTTATTTCCTGTTTCGTTGAAATTGTGATAGAAATTAATGACCTTTGAATTGCTCGATTACTTTCAATAATAGAAGTAATTTTGCTGAAAATAAAAAAACTTTTTACTTAACAGAAAGAAGATTTTATTCTTACATATATGGCATCTCTGATTGAACTCACCTGCTGAAAACTTGTGAAACATAGTTAAGAATAATATTGTTCTTTTTCTTTTTTGATCAAGAGCGCATACTGTTTTAGAAGTTTGGTTGTGTTCTACACTGCTGTTTCTGCAGAGTCTCTGCTTAATGTTCTGTATGTAGCTATTATGTGTCTGGAATTTTGTTTTACTGCTCGAATAATTTGTATTCAGAAATGCTAGTTATTTTTATTCCGGTTTAAGATTTAAGTCCTCATAGCATCATTCGTTTTTATGGATTTCATTGATTGATGTTATGGTGCAAAAGCATTTGAAGGGCCTCTTATTTCCATCCTTGAATCATTTAAGCGGCTCCTTAAAAACTTAAATATATTTTATACATTATTAAATTCTCAAATTCAATGTTTACTTGGATGAGATTATTTTAAAAGGTTTATTCCACAGTTTCCAGTAGTTGACATTTAAAATTCTTATGATTAACCTAAGTTCTTGAAATGACCCTAATTTTTATGACAAATCATCTTTTATATTCCAAAATTTAATTTGTCCCATTTTGAGGGTTCAGAAAAGGAAAACTTATGCCTTTATGGAAATCCAAATGAATCCTGGGAGGTGACTCTGCCAGCAGAAGAAGTTCCTCCAGAACTTCCTGAGCCAGCTCTTGGTATCAACTTTGCAAGAGATGGTATGAATCGGAAGGACTGGCTTTCACTAGTAGCTGTTCATACTGATTGTTGGCTGCTTTCTGTTGCATTCTATTTTGGAGCGCGTTTTAACCGCAATGAGAGGTATAATGTTATTTTTGGTTTATGCTTTTCCTTATTTCTTCTTTAGCGGCTTGAGCTTAAATGGTTTATTTAATTTAGAGCGATAATTGTGTATGTTGCAGGAAACGTCTATTTGGCATGATAAATGACCTGCCCACTGTTTATGAAGTTGTGACTGAAAGGAAGCCCATCATAGACAAGCCCAGTGTGGACAGCGGAAGCAAATCCCGAGGCAGCACAAAAGTGAGATGATTTTCTTCTTTTTTTGAACCTCTTTGCTCCATTTTGAAGTTCTCCACCTGATTTGGATTATTATTTTTCGTACAAGTTTCATAGACTCTCGTTGCTAAAAACTTCAATTTTCATACCTAGTTCATTATCAATCTGGATCAAGCCTTGAAAAGAGTGGCTTTCTACTGAGATACGGATATCTTGTTGGGATCATATCTAAAGTTCTTAGCATGAATTGTTGGGCATGCATGTCTGCTTTCTGTCACTAATAATAACCAATTGCTATTTTCTTTAGAGGTCCAGTGATGGACAAGTAAGAAGCAACCCTAAGCTGGCAGATGAGGCTTTTGAGGAGGAGGAAGATGAACACAGCGAAACACTCTGTGGGAGCTGTGGTGGGAATTACAATGCAGATGAATTTTGGATCGGCTGTGACATTTGTGAGAGGTGGTACCATGGGAAATGTGTGAAGATAACACCCGCCAAGGCTGAGAGCATCAAGCAATACAAATGCCCATCTTGCAGCATCAAAAGGATCAGGCAATCATAGTCACTAAAACGGGAAGAGAAACAACACAATTTAGTGGCTGACAAATAGATAGCTATCACTACAAGTAATTTAATATGTTGTTTTCTTTTTTCTTTATAATAGATGATCTCAAAGGGTTTATCCCCTCTTTAACCTTATTTCAAATTTCAATTCTATATATGTATGTCAAAGTTGTTAAATCTACCCCAATTCTCAAACGCATGAGTGATATGTGCTCCTACCTCAGGAATGAAGAATGTTCAAATAGAGGATGTCAGTTTATTTGTTTCAAGTGTTCCTCTAGACCGGCATCTATGATAATCATATCTGCAGAATTTGATTTGTAAGGCAACATAACTATCAGCAGGTTTTTTTTTTTTAAAATAACATTTGGACACGCAAATACTTACGCACATACACGGGTGGGATTCCAGTCCATGCACTCAAAGCACTCACAAGAAACATATATCATTACATTACAAGACGATAGCCTCAAGAGTTTGACGTTATGTGGTTCAACTTGTTCATGCATACACATGTGGTCAAATAAGTTTTTACTTACTCGGTTCAAGTGATAAGTTTGAATCATATTAAGTAAATGTTTCATAATACTGCATTGTTTTCTTTGTGATGTTGCGGACTGAGGCAATTTTAGGAGAATGGATTGGGCTGCAGTTGGAGTTAGCTCATAGCCTTATTCTACTTGAGGCCCAAATGTCTTGTTTGTTGAAATCTTTTTGCTAATTCTATGTTGCAGACTTGGTTGGCAAGAATTGAACGACTTTATAAACACAAGGTCATCAATTATAATTTGGTGTGTATTTTGACTTAAAATGAATGATAGTATGTACTTGAGATTCAAAGAGAAAATAATGAATAATCTGAGTCACATATTCATATGTAATATTAATTGAACATAAGAGGCGTTTCTACACGAACTTGCAAAAGAAAGTTAAATATGTAATGTTTGCTCCAATTGTAACAGCTTTTACTTTTAGTTGAAAATAATTTTAAATGGTTTGAAGTACTTTCAAGGCTGTGTTTGGAAATTTTCATGAGAAGTGATTTCAAAAATTTGACAAATATTATTTATATTTTTTTAAAAAGTAATAAATCTTTACTTTTGAGATAAATAGTAGTTTAAGATGCATTCTGCTCTATTAAATTAATTACTAAAATGTCATTTTAAATCATTTTTATCGATTTTATGTCAAACATTTTAATGTTTATCTTTAAATTACTTTGAAACAAACAATTTCATTTCAAACTAATTCTATTAAAACCAATACTAAGAGAAGCATCTAAAATGTTTAGGACTTAACGCAATATTCTTGGTGAACTCGTAGAATTACAGACAGAATAGACATATTAAGGCATCTAAATTAACCTAGCACTCTACCATAGACAACATCGCCATTTTGGATTTTTCTATCTGCATCCAACTGTTATACGTTTTCTTTGAACTGCTATTGATCATCATTTTTCTTTATAATGAACTTGACCTTCACCACCATGTATTGTTTGTATTTGCTTAAGAAAATCAAAATTAATACGTAAATAATTAATTAATGGGTTCAAAAAAACAATCAGATAATGGCTCAGCTAAAGAACGACTACGTTGGAGTTCAGAGCTACATGAAAGGTTCGTGGAGGCTGTTAATCAGCTTGGTGGTCCTGATAGTAAGTTAATTATATATCTCAAGTTTTGTTTTGTTTAGAACTTAATTTAGGCTAACTCATTAACCATGCTACGTTTAACTAATAAATTTGTATATGCATGAACCACAGGGGCAACTCCAAGGGGTATTTTGAGAGCCATGAGCATTTCTGGATTAACTATCTACCATGTCAAAAGCCACTTGCAGGTCTCCCTCTCTCTGAAGCTGCTCTTGCTGAGATTGTATACATGTTTTTTTTTTTTTAATTACTATACTCTCACGCACTCATAACTGGTAATTTCTAACGAACAAATACATTATGTTCAATATGACAGAAGTACAGGATGGTAAAACTTATACCAGAATCAAACAGTAGTAAGTTTCACTACTCCTTAACCATTAATTTATACAAAAAATAAAAATATTAATTCAACCCATAATGAAAATGTTAGTATTTTTTAACTTTTAGTTATTTTTTAATAATGCTCACTCTTATATATATGTATGTTATATTATCAAGAGAAAGAGTTCTAACTTGCATCTTAACTGTTATGATTTTAAATTTAACACCCACGTATAGGAGGCAACGTTGAAAGGAAAGACATTACAGAAATACTGCCTAATTTTGGCACAACATCGTAAGTAATAAATAATATGTGAATTATTTTACGTCTTCGTGTGCTATATTTCTTTCTAAATAAAAATTTGTTTGTTTATTATAAGTTAATTAATTACTAGTAATATAAATTATTAATGTCATAATAATATTTATTAATATTAATTTTATTCAAAAATATTGACACAATTATTTAATTAATATCAGGAAAAAATTTACATTTTTATAGTAGTTATAATATCATTACACTTAATTACCCTATCAATATTGTTAATCTCAATTAATATTTAAGTTTGCCGCGGAATTTCATTTTAATTTGTAGAGCCGCACAACTAAATGAAGCACTAAAATTGCATTTGGAAAGAGAAAGGCTGCTGAGCAATGAACTTGAGGTAACATTAATCCATCAAAACTTTAAAATCTCAATAGCTACCTTGGAAAATTAATGAAACTGCTAGAGACTTTCAAAACAAAGGAAACAAAAAAAAATTTATTTATTATTTTTGAAATATATATATCTTTTAACAATTGGATTGCTTTTTCTCTAATTTTTTATTGAGTATTTGTTTTTTTTCAAAGAAAAATTTACAATAATCTTCAATTTTATTTTCCTAAAATATCATATTATCATATATTCTAAAAATAATGAATAATTTATTGTTAATACTCTCACAATTTAAATTATTATTGTCTTAACAATAGTTCATAAATAACTATTTTATTCAATAATTGTGTCACCAAGATGCAATAATAATAGGGATAAAAGTTATCCAAAAATAAATAAATAAATTATAGGGGTAAAATAGACATTAGGTACTATGATATTTCGATTACTTTACTTTAACAAATTGAACACATTAATTATATTTTTTAAAATTTGTGCACTTTATAACCTTATATTTGTATTTTTTACAATTTAGTTATTTATTGTCAATTTTGATTATTTTTGTTGAAAAAACTTAATTTTTATCGAATTACATCTTATTAGTAGATATTTGGAGATGAAAATATCTTAATTGTTTTTAAAAAAAATGAAAAATAAAGTTAATAAATTTAAAAAAATTGATATAAAATAATAAAAATATTCATAAATATAACATCAAGCGATTAAAATAAATTAATTTAAAATATCGTAACAATATATTTAAATTTTGAAAATAAAGTAACACATATGTACTTTATTCAATAAATTATAAATTTTCGTAAACTTCTAACGTGAAAAAAGCAATTGTGTAAATATTATTATTTGAATTATTATTTACGGAAATTAATGTTCATTATTTAAATTGTCTATATTACATTAAGTACTTGATTAAAGTTATTTGTGTGTGTGTGTGTTTTTTGGGGGCTAAAATAAAGGTTGAGAAGAGGTTGAAAGTGAAGATAGAAGCGCAAAGAAAATACTTTGAGAAAATAACAGAAAATCGTATAATTCAAACCAAAGCTACAAGCAAGGCTTTCCCTCCCACATCATCATCACTGCCAAATCTTTGTGAGGCATCATCCGTGTCAAATAACAGAAAAGGCACTACCGAGTCCGATTCAGAAACTGACAAGACGGAGTCACTTCCCGAGTTCAAAGAAGAAGATTGGCATAATGCTGAAAAGAAGGTTAAACTTGATAATAATGATGATCATTTCAAAATTAATAATAAAGATATTATTAATTTGCAGACCATATCATCAAAAGTGAGACCACTACTACTGAGTTCAGATGATGAGTTCATATCATCATTTCCTAAACTATTTGATCATCTCAACTTCCCTTGCACCCCCTCTACTATTCTTCCCACTTTCTTATATAATTAAAAATTAAATACAAACATTAAAAGATAAAAATAAAATTATGTTGTATATTGACAACTATTAGTACGTGGTTATGATTGTTATATACTTTCTATCTGCATATGTAGATTAATTACCGAGTTACTTGTGTATGAAATAAATATAAAACAAACTTATACTACTTTTTTGTGTATGTTTAATTACACTGCCTTAATTTGTTAAATTTAATTTCGTTAATAATATTGTTATTGTAATAATAAAAATATTTATAATATTTATTTTAATGTCATCGTTAATAAAATATTTTTATTATAATAATAAAAATAATAATAATTTATATTGTGTTAAAATTAATATCTTTTAATTTAATATTTCATTGAAAAATATAAAGAAAAAATAAAGTTATGATTAGAGTACTTTTTATATATTTCAGTTAGATTATAATTATAATTGAATTGATAATTTTTTATTAAATGTAGTTATATAAATCTAAAATAATTATTAATAATATTATTTATTCTCATTTATAATTTATGATAAAGTTAAGATAAATTTGATATTTCCTTATATTATGAAGCATATAATAAAATATAGAAGAACGACGACTTTGATTAAGGTAATTTGAACGGCAGAGTTTGACCGAACGGCAATGGGAATTTAAGGTGTTTTTTTTCCCTCAGGAGAAAAAGTTTAATTACAAGAAACAGATGATGACGTCTTCTTTTGAATTAATTAAATATAAGATTAACATAATAATTCTTTTTAAAAAATACATATATAAGTCATTTATTTGTTGGAGTTTTAAAATGAATAAGTCGTTGGTTAATTATATATGATAATAAGATTATGATTATTTATTTGTTTTTATTTATTTTTAAATTTTAACTGTCTATTTTATATTAAAAGCTTTAATGATTTTAAAATATTAATAAAAATAATTTTAATTTTTAAATTAAAAATATATAATTTAAATTTAATAAGTACAAATAAAATAAGAAAATAATTCAATTAAAGTAAAGAGGAAAAAAACCAGTAATTCAATTTGATTTTAAAAAGAATATTACATGGACGGTCTCTGTTTTTATTTTTAATTTTTGAATACATGTTTATAAATTTTTTTATATGTGTCGAAGTAGCAAAACCTGACAATGAACATCCAACATCCACCAGAATATCTATAAAATATATTATGTATCTAATAAAAAATTTGAATAGTAAATACTAATATTAAATATATAATGAAATGAGTTTTGTTTTGAGACAAGTAGTCAAAAATTCAAAATGAAAAACTTTTTTTCAAAAATATTAATTTTTATTTTTAAGTTAATATTAAATAAAGGGTGATAATATTAATACAATATAAATTATTATTTTTTATTAATAATAAATTTATTTAACAATAAATCATTAAAATACAATTAGTTATTAAGTTAAAAAATTAATTTATATTTTTATATCACATTAATAAAAACAAGTGTAACATACATAATAAATCAACTAGTAACCTTGTCAATTAGATATTCGTTTCATTTTCCTTTTTAATAAAAGAAAGATGAACGATGAAAATAATAAATTCAAATCTCATGTAACACCCAAATTATATGTCATTACTAGGTCCAATTTTTATATAATAAAGATTTGCATTTTTAGTTACACATGAGAATTAGATTTTAAAAAATGAGATCACAATCTTTTTTTTCGTATTAAATCTCAATTATTTATTTTTTTATTTAATATCTATAATAAATTTGAGATTATTAATTAAAAATATTATTTAAATAATATATTTTTAAGTCTTAAAATAAAAAAATTATGGCATAAATTTCACTAATAATTCTTGAAAGAATACCCATTTTGTATGAATATTTTTTTACATCACAAACTATAATATAATTATATTTAATAAGATAAATAATTATTAAATAAAATAATATATTTTTTAATTTATAATTAATTATAATTAACTAACTTATATATTTTTCTTTTATATTACTTCTATTCATGTCACGCGTCATAATTTCAAGCCATTGTCTTTGAAAGATGTTCAATAATTAAGGAAAATCTTTTTATTTCAATTGAGCTGACGTATTGTGAATAATTGAAACAATTCGATCTATTATTATAATTGAATTAAATTTTGATAATTTAATTGTAAAAAAAAAAAAGTACTACTAAAAAAGAACTCAGGGAAATTGGGAAAAAAAGGCGACAAGTTATGATAAAAGACAGACTGAAGCTCTGGCTGCGCCTAATAAAACGATAAACAAACTTATGCATTTTATAGACAAGAATAAATTGCAAGTCAGACTGGCTGAAAACCTGTTTATACTTTTTTATTATAAGGATTGATATTTTATAGCTATAAATATTATTACAAGGATAAATTATCTATATATTTTTTTTACAAAGTTTATTTCTAAATATAAAACTCTTATTCTATCAACAGTAATTGTTATTTTAAAAATAAAATTAGTATTTATTAATTTACAAATATAATTAATTAAATATTAAAAAATATCACTTAGATGTTCTTATTTAATTGATTGGCATTGTTTAGTATTATATTTTATAAAAAATAATTTTAGGTATGTTTATTTATAAAAAAAGAAGTTATTGAATGAAAATTTAAATTTTTTTATTAATATTTCTTAAAATTATAGAAGAAGACATATTGTATAATAAAAATATTAGATTAATTAAGAATAAAAAAGGTATTATAAATTTTGAAAACATGAAAAGAGTTGGCATAAAAACAGACAAAATTACCTTACTTTTTTGTGTATCCCACTTAATTCACAGTTTAAAATCTAAAAAAAAACTCATTATCTTATTACTAATTATTCTATTTATATTATTTATAATCTTTTTTATACAATGACTCAATAATTTATCTTATAATTAGTATTTCTGGCCCAAATCAAATAAACTATAATTTAAAACAAAAAGATAATCTAAATGTGACAAAGACAGAGTCACTATTAACTTGTTAGATTTATCAATTCAATTTAATTATTTTTGAGCAATAACATAGAAGAATAAAAAAATTTCTTGTAGGGTTTTTTGGCTAAGAGTTGAAATGGGAATTTGAAACTTTTTTTCTTCTTCTTTTCCCTGTGATTTTTGGACTTACAGTCGAAGCTGGATAAGTATTTCTTCCATGTGCTTCCCACAAGCAGCATTGCGATTCTGATTCAACAACAATATCCTGAATCAAGTCAAATTTCAATATCGAATTGTAGTACAGAAAAATGCTGTAAGTATGAATGGTGGCTTGGTAGTGATGTCGAGGCCTTTGTAGAGTTGCATTTTGTCAGAGTTGGTGATTTCAAAGAAAGGGAAGTGGGTTGCGAGGTCAATGGAGAGACGAGATTTTCCGGTGCCAGTAGCTCCCATTATTACCAGTAGCTTCTCTTTGTTGTTAATGGTGGTATTAAGGGTAATGTCGGATTGATTTTGTTTTGGTGGGTCTTGGAGTCCATTAAATAGCGAGGCCAATTGGCTGTATAGCCAGTGTGGTTGTAGGAAAAAAGGAGGGAATCATAAGACTGAGCTTTACAAATATACAGAGGAATAAGAATGGTGGGACTGAGTTATGAATAATAATGGTTCCAAGATCCTGAATCAAGTCAAACCCACCCACAATCAAACCAGCTTCGGCTGTAAGTATGAATCGCGCTGTAACCAACCAAAACTGACAAGAAAAACAAAACAAAAAAGTGGTGGTAAATTTTTATTTTATCCTTACCTAAGATAAGAATTTCTAAAAGAGTTTTTTTTTTTAAGGTGGCTGTTTAAAAAGAATTAAAGTTTTAACTTTTTAAAAAATTTGTATATTAAATAAGAAACTTTTGTCGTATCGTAGGTATTAAAAAAAATACACTTCAAATATAATTAATAAATGAAATTTTAATGAAACATGAATACTAAAAAAAGTAATAAACTCAAGAAATTGAAAACTTATTTAAATGATCAATTTGCCTTCAAATTTTTTTTATTATATTTTACATAATAAAATAAAATTATAAATATATCATGAAATTATTACATTTATTACACCAAATTTAATCTCATCTCATGATGGAACTAAAAAATTATTTCATTTATAATATTTTGCCAGTCTTCCTTCCATTTATGCAGCTAAAAATAAATTAAAAAAATCTAAAATTATCTACAGTTCACTGTTCATTATCTTCCTAAACAAACCTTAACCAAAACCTTTCAATAACACTTCCTAATAATGAACAACATACCCTCTTAATACTCCTTCCTGCTCCTCTTTCTCAACTTCACCGTTTTATTAAAAAAAAAAAACCTAAACCATTATTATACCCTTGACAGACTTTGATTCCCAAGAAAATGAACAAAAAAAATCCATCCAAAAGAAGGCAGTAGCAACTCAAAGAGCATGAATGAGTTGTCGCAAGCACACGAAGAATGCGAATATGGGAAAAAAGAACTTAAAGTTACAAACCGTAGCTTATAAGCACATTGAAGGGTGCCACCCTCTTCAGAAGTCAAATGACCAGTTAAGAAAATGGGGTTTAAAAATGTATAAAAAAGGGGCGACCAAACCCTCCAAAAACTTTTTTCTTTATTTTATATTTTCGAAGTATTTCGGTTTTTTTACTTTTTCTTTGTTAATACTTTATTTAAAAAAAACACTAATACATATAACTCAAATAGGAACGAGTTAATTTCTTTAATGCCATACAAATTTTCCTAGAGGTAGAGCTAAAAGAACATTTTAAGAGGACTAGCGGAACTAGTTTCACTTTCCCGAGTTTAAAAAATCAGTTAGATACATAAAAAAGCATACAAATGTTTTACAGGAACAAAAAAAAACTTACAAATAGAAATTAGAATAATAAAGGTATTTGGAACTCCAATTTGAGAATGAATAGAACCAACAGGAACAAACGCACACTCTGACAATTACACATACAACCAACAAATGAATCACGAATAAATATATAAATCAGCAAAATACGAACATAATTATACATTTAAAATTTGGGGGGGGGGGGGGGGGGGGGGGGGGGAGCACCACATTGACCTGCTTCACAAAGCTCACAACACTCCCTATTTCTCTTCACAAAATTATCGTGTGTAAAATTGAACGCTAGACATTTCATCAACAAAAGTATACTACAAACCTAGGGATATTTGTCAACCAAAGAACAATCACAGAATGGCTGAAATGGTGAATGGGAAGCATATATGCTATGTCATGCCTGCAAAGTCAACGTACCGTGCTCTAAACAATTAACATTAGTGGAGCAAACAAAGGTACTTGTCTTCTTGATTGTCCTTGCAAGCACAAAGAAAAAGGAGGCATGTGTGACCAAGAAATACAGGACTCCAATCGTTCGATCGATCACAAAAGAAAGCAATCATAAAAAACTTTCAGGAATGATACACTACTTCTTTTGTATGAATAAGTAAAGCACCAACCTTGTGAATGTTTCACTCATTTCCTAAATTTAGAGAACCATCCTTCATTAACTTCAGGCTTAGATTGTTGAATCTTCCTCTTGAGTAGTGACGAGATGCTTTTCTCCAATCTGTCCCGGTTTTCATCATGGCAGCAAATTCATCGTAACTAATACGCCCATCCTGAAATTAGTATACAATAACATCAGTAACCATCTTTAAAATCATAATAGGATTAAAAAGTAACTGGTTGGGTACTGACCTTGTCTGTGTCCACTTCTTGGAATATGTCATTCGCTACATCTGTAGCATCATCAGCTCCATCTTCCATCAAGGCATCTCGGAGCTCATCTGACTCAATGTAGCCATTGCCATCCTTGTCAAAGTAGGAAAAGGCCTTGCGAAGATGCTCATCATTAGCTATCCTTTGAAGATGGAGGGAGACTGCAAGAAATTCTCCATAATCCAGTGTACCTTTTCCGTTTGTGTCAACCTGCACCAACAGAACTTTCTGGGTCAAGAATCTTACAATTCAAATTTTGTATTACTCCAATATCTTCTCTACACCAGATCAACACTCATGCCCCAAGTTTGCATAGAGTTCTATTTTGTTTAGCTTTAAGACCTCTAGACATATACACATAAGGCACACTACATGTCCCTAGATAAAGCTAAAAACAAATCAAGTTGACGTCAATTTCACTGAGTTACTAACATATGTGAATTGGCAATGCTTATACAAACAGCTCCCAGGAAGAAATATCTTTATAGCAACAAGAAAGTTTCTTTGTAAATAATTACTCTCTTCCCACGAAAGGAATTTATCATAAAATAGGTCTGCCTGAATAACCATAATTATCAACCAAAGTGATATCCTGGCAAAGATTAATATAAGGATTCTCAGAAGTTTTTTTATAGATTATATTGACATTTTGATAAAAATAAAAATAATAATTTGGGATCATCACACTCACAGCTTCAATAAGCATCTGAACTTCAGATTCTGCAAGCTGGGAGCTGTGATTTCTAAGTCCAAATTTCAATTCTTCAATTGAAACAATGCCATCATTGTCAGTGTCCATCTTCTTAAACATCTCTTTGATGTCTTCCACTTCTTCACCGGATAAAAATTCAGCAATAACCTGTTTGGTATCACTAGAAATTATTCCTTATACAGGGAGAGGCAGGGGCAAGAGGAAGGAGAGGGGACACAGATAGAGAGAGTAGGAGGTAACCAACCCTCAATGCCTTTCTTTTGAATCTGTTCATCACTGTAAACTGCTTAAGCCTTGACTTGACAACATCTCCAAGAGGAATATTTGGAGCTTTTTTAGCGTTTTGGAGCCAAGAATGCTCTGTGGTCAAGAGGGGAAAACAAATCCACTAAAATATCAGTATATAACCAACACTCACAATTCAAATTCGAATATGAAAACTCCTACCAGCTAATATCTTGAGAATAATATTACATCCAATTCAGCTTAAAGCTTTCAAGCCAATCTCTACACCTAATAGCACTTTACCAAGCACCTGTACACTGTTCTTGAGACTTAAGCCAACTTAGATAAAGTTAAAGCTTTTCATAATTTGAAGGTCGGTTTTCTTATTGTCTAGAGATACATAACAGATCAAAATATTTACAGCACTTCAAATGTCAAATTTTCAGCTGCAGTTCCTCGGCATTTCACTAAGTTCTTTAAGCACACAAAGTATCACCATTGCTGCCTCTTGCATAAGATATAAAACAAATAAAAAAAATCATTGGTAATTAGATTTTACTGATCAGTCTATGGACATTTCAATTTTTTTTCATAAATATAGCTTTCCTAAATCTTTTGGTTTAAAAATTCATAAAAATAAACTATTTGATAGGTGAATAGAACATAGTATCAATGATCTTAATCAAACCAATATTTCTCAATGTGCACTAGAATCCCTTTAGCAGCATCGCCTGTAATGCATCCACATGCTCCTTTTATGAAATTTAACCATATCAGGAAGACAATTTGACCATCTTAAATTCACAAGAGTAAATACCAAGCACTTGTTTCGCAGTTAACCGTAGCTTTGGATCTGGCTCCAACATCTGCCTGACTAAACTCTTAGCAGAATCTGAAATATTGGGCCATGGATCGCGTTTAAAATCTATAATCCCACGAAGAATTGCCTGTGCAACACCTTGTTCAGACTCTGCATAAGAAGCATCTTGATGAAAACCCCTTTCACAAAATATAATAGCAAAAGAAATACAAAATCTGAACAAACTAATACAAATCCCTAGCCTCCAGATATAATAAGGATAAAAAAAATCTCTAGGTAACCTGTGAGGAAAAACCTAGAGACTTCAGAGAAAGAGAGATGAAAACATCAAAATAATCATATATAATTACCAGCCCAAAATGGGGGAACGCCACACAGTAATATATAAAGGATAACTCCAGCACTCCATATATCTATTTCCGGCCCATAGTTTCGCTTAAGAACCTCTGGTGCCATGTAGTACGGACTACCAACAATTTCAGAGAATCTCTCTCCTGCAAATTTGAATAAGAGTTAATAAGCTAGTATAAGAACATTACAAAAAAGAAAAATCGATTGTTTCCATACTATTATAACTTCATATTTACACATTTAACATATCAATTAGTTACAATACTGAAGAGAAGGGTACACCATGCCCCCTTAGCACAACTCCCTTACCCAGACAATTATAATGCTTTTGGTCAACGTCTATTTAAAGACACCACTTTCATGTATCCAAGAAATCATCCTGGACAGCCACAGTACGATGTATGCTCAACAAATGGGTAACATAACCAGAAAGGTTTAAAAGTCTTTAACACAAGTTTATATGAACCATTTAGTGAGAAGATCAAATAAATCTAAACTAGTATGTCATACATAACGAAATTCTACATAGACTACATGAATGGATGAACCACCTAAAAGCCACACAAAAGAGACAAATCTTGAAGAAGAAAAAACATAATAATAAGATGTGATCTTACAGGAGTAACATAGAAGATTTTGAATAACAACATATCATAGGTCAGCTTTGCATATGTAAGGAAGTAGCAGAGTGGATTTCTTATGATAAAAGACGAAAACTGTATAACCAGAGCAGGAAATTCAGATTCTTGAACATCTTTATATGTATTTCATCCGTAATAGCTGAATAACTGCAACTGTATCACATAATGACAGGTTTATTTGAAGATAACTGACATTAGCAGTAAAATATATTTTAACTGACATCTTCGATGCACATTTTAAGAAACCTTGGTACTATCTGAAGGATACTAACCAAGTGTTGAGTTTAGTTTTTTTTTTCGTTGTTGCTAATTTATTAAGCAACAAATGATCTTCATTTCATATAATCTATAAAATCATTCAAAATACACACTAGCCAAAAAAATAAAAATTACATAATGATATTGATCGGGCAAAAAAATATGCTACAGTTCACCCTAAAAGAGGCGCAGGTGGTAATGCACTAGCAAATGAAAAACATTTGATCACAAGTGGAAAGAGACTATCTTGTTTTGATAATAAACTAATCCAGACGTTGAAGAGCACAATTAACCGTCAAAATACAAAGGGGATACAAGTAGACGGTACCCTTCAAAGCGAATTCTTCCTATGACATTCACTCCTACTGTTGTAGAATGCATTAAATTCCATTTAATAGCTACAGGTAAGGTTAGAGTATATTAATCAATTCTTAACAGCAGTACGGACAAAATTAGCAAGGGAGCATATGTTAGGCCAAAAATTAAGGGAAGAAATAACAAAAGTAGCCATGAGCCTAAACTCTTTACCTGGTTTGAAGAATATAGACAAGCCAAAATCAATAGCCTTCAAAGGCGAATTCTCTTTCTTGTTAGCAAACAAAAAATTCTCTGGCTTCAAGTCCCTATGAATCACCCCATGCTTGTGACAGAGTTGCACAACCTCCATAATTGTCCTCGTCACAGCTGCAGCTGCTCGCTCTGTATAATGTCCTCTAGCTACAATCCGATCGAAGAGCTCACCTCCTTCACACAATTCCATCACCAAATGCACGGCATTGTCATCCTCACAAGCCTCCTTCAGGCTGACAATGCTGGAATTCTTAGGCAAGTGCTTCATTATCGCCACTTCTCGCCTCACATCCTCAACATCAACTGCAGTCCTCAGCTTCCGCTTCGAAATGCTCTTGCAAGCCAATAGCTCTCTGGTATGACGGTCAATACAGAGGTAAGTAACACCGAACTCACCACGACCGAGTTCCCGATCCACGAAGTACCTTTCCTCAATGTTCTCCTTCGGAACACCTTTCAGAACAGTAATCGGAGCCTTCTTGCCGGAGTGGGAGTCTCTCCGGCCGTGATCGTGACCAGAATAGTTCGATTTCACATCTTCTCTGGCGACGGATGCCGGAGATCTGCAACAATTCCCCATTGCTAAGATTGCTTAGCCTTGTAGAGATCCGGCTCTAACCTTGAACTCACACTGACAAGTGTTTCACATGATAATGCAGAAGACCTAACCCTAAGACAGAGAAAATTACAATCAGAGAGAGATGAAGCTCTAGAAGCTGTGAAATCAGAGACTCCGAGAGAGAGAGAGAGAGAGAGTGGGAACCGTGAAAACAGTGAGACATACGGTACTGGTTGTGGTGCTTGCTTTTGTATGTGACAGAGAGTGTGCTCGTCTTTTGAAGATCTTTATTGAATTTTAATACAGAATTTATGGGCTTTTATTATAAAAAATTAATAATAAGTTCTTTTTAAAAATATATTATGTTCCTTTTTGGTTCCGTGAGGTTTGTCGGCTAATGGACTAACAACGGATGAGAGTGCAACGGTCTTAACGGGACGGAGGAGTGTGCGAGATGGAGTGGAAAACAGAGTGCACTATTTTGGTTAGGCAAATAACTCTATGAATTCGTTGAAAATGCAAATTTTGATTTATTATGTAAAATTCGTATTAGATAAATTTTATACTGGAATTAAATTTGTATTAAAATTATATAATCTATTTAGATACTAATCGAATTTAGATTAATAGATTCTATAATATGTTTTATTCAATTTGCATCAAATTACTATTAAATTATAAATAAATATATATTTTATTTTATATTATTTATACAATAATTATATTATATTATTATTTTAGTTTAAAAATAAATATAAATATTTATAATAATTTAATAAATATATAAACATATTTTTTATTTTTTTTATTTTTTAAATGTGATTATAAATAATAATATTTTTTATAAAAATTTAAATTTATATATATTGTGTTTTATATATGATAATAATTTATAAATAAATTTTAATATTAATATATATTTATCCAATTCAAAAAAAAATCTGATATATCAAAATTTAGATTAATTCGTATTTAATATATTATCGAATTATATTCGAATTAAAAATCTTTAAATTCATTTGAATCGGACCAAATTTAAATTTATCAAAAACATATCATTTTAAACTTGATGTTTATCCTTCGTTTTGGTGGATTGGGAGGTTTATTTACCGAAACAATTTAGAGCATCATTATATTATTAAATATTATTTATGTATCATAAATTTAATAATTATTGAAATTTTTATAAGATGATAATTAATTTATCCAATTTAATGATTTTTTTTAAACCAATAGCATCATATAAAATTACTATTTAAAAAAACTGTGACTTAGTTATCATTGTTAGTTGGATTTGGTTTGCTTTTTTTCTACCTTGATAATCAGAGTTTTAGGGTTTGTTTGTTTATGATTTTTTTAAAAATAAGAGTAGTGTTATCGATATTTTTTTGCATTTTTAATGAAAGTTAACATCTAAAAAATATAAAATTTATATGTATTATTTGAAAAATGATACAAAGATAAATGATAATTTAATTAAGGGTATTTTTAACAGTGCTCTAAAAATTATTTTTTAAAAAATAACAATTATTATAATATTTAATTAAAAAATAAACGCTGTTACATACCGATAAACTGACACAAACGGGACTTTTGGTTCGGCATCCTCATAATTGTGGCCCAAATATAAATGTTGAAGCCCACTTGATAAAGAGTTATAACTTATGATGATTACAAAATATTTATAAATGTAGAAAAGGAACACTACATTTAATAGTTCCAGATAAGAAAAATAAAAAATAAAAATCGCATTTATAAAATCATCAGAAAAAAAAAATCCCACATCTTTAAATCAAGCAAAAGAAAAATACTAATGATAGAAGTATACTTTATGCTTTTGCCCCTTATTCGGAAGTTTACATTTTATGAGTAAAGCAATCCCAGAATATTATGTGCATAATTTTGGGGTTCCCATTACTTTGGTGATAGTAGCAAAAATATAACTTGTTTCAAAAATTTAAAACGAATGAAATAACTTTAAAATAGAAAGAATTATAATTAAGTTGTTTTTTATTATGTTTGCTTAATGAAATGTCTTGTTAATACAATCAATATTTTTTTTAATAAGGTTGATGTGAGAGTATAAGGTTCATATTTGAGAATGAAAAAGATTGAGTTACTGATGTTTTCCTGGTAAATAAATTCCTACTAAATTAAATAATATTTGAAAATTATTATGGATTTATGATTAAATAATTAATTTTATATTTTTATTTATTTTTAAATAATCATTAATTAATTTATAATAATTTTTATTTTCTGATTTTTTTTATTCAAAAACTTAAGAAGTTATAAAAAATTTGGTTATTATTTTAAAATTTTAAGTTTTTTTATATTTTATTTAAATATTTATAAATACAAAAATCATAAGGCTTTATTTGTTCTATAAATAAATGTTTGGTGAAAATTAAAATAAATCATAAATTTGATTAAAAAAGTATGAATCACCTTATACTCTAATAGTAATTTCTAAAAAATATGAAAAATAGAAACCAAAATTTGTAATCAAACATAATTAATTAAAAAATCACTTAAAAAATTAAAAAAAAATCATTATCAAATACATCATTAATAATACGTAAGAATATCAATGAGATTGGATAAGTTTTACCCAAAATTAAAACTAAAATATTATATTATACCTAAAATCAAAATTGAAATTGACAAATATAAACACGATGATAATGATTACTGTTTAAAATTTTAAAAATTAAATTTTAATATCTTTTTAATTAAAAATTATTTAAAAATATGAAATTTTAATTAAAAATAATAGTATATTTTGTATACATAATATATATATATATTATAAATAATAAATTATAAATATTTTTAATATTTATATGTATAAAAAATATAATATTTAATAAAATATAAATTTATAATTTTGAATATTATCATCAAATTATCTCGGAAACCCAATCCAAAGTTTTAAACAAAGTAATAATCAAATTCAGAAAATGAATCAAAATTTACTATTTAAACTTAAATCTATTTGATTATTACCCGTGAATACTCAAACGTAAAAAGTTTTGACATCCCTCGTAATTTGATTATTTGTTTTTTAGGATGCTATGCGAAAGGAATTATTAATTTATTATTTTATTACTAAATTCATATGAGCTGTAATTGAATAATAGTATTATTTTATAAGTAAATATACAAAGATGATGATCGTAAATAATAAGATAGAAGTTGTTTATGGTATTTACAATGCGAGGCACGATACACACCAAGTAAATTTTATAAAAAGGCCAAGGGATGCATGAAATAACTTTGACTATTTACAATCACCTAAGAGAAATTGAAGAAAACAAAAGCTATGCTAAAATATCTACACCACAGAAAATGTGTTTCAATTTTCACAAGATAAATGCTTAAGATATTCTTAATATAATCTAAGTAAAATTAACAAGTTTATACGGTTACTACTATTCCTATACTAATATGAAAAATTACAAATAATACTATAAATATATATTTAATATACTATAGATTAAAAATAATTATATTAAATTAAAATATATTATAATTATATAGTATAATATTTGATAAAAACATATTTAATATAATCAGATAAAATTGATAATAATTATTTTAATAAAATAAGTTATATTTAATTCATTTTATATATTGCTATTGTCCATCAACATAATTTCATAAATAAAATTTATTTAATTTTTTTTACATTTAAAAAATAAAAATAATAATAATTTGAGATGAAAAAATTGATATGTAATTTTAAAATAAAATTATAAATATATTAATTAAAATATCAAGTATAATTTAAATCCAAACCCACCTTTGTCAATAAAGTTTTACATAGTCGTAAATTTTGTATACTGTACGATATAATCTTACTTTATAATCAAACATATAAAAATATAAAAATTATACGATCATAATATATCGTGTAATAATTATGTTTTAAGTGAATATTTTATTTACAATCCCAAGTTTGTGTGCAATTAATGGTTCATCTCATAGTTTATTAATAAGACTCATTTATCTTTCATTTCAAGTTATATAATTTATATATTTTATTTTTGTTAAATAGTCATATTTTTAAAACTCTTGCTATATATTTACATTTTTAAATTACATTATATTATTTAATTTTAAAGAAAAGTTTAAACATCTATTTACGTGAATTTTTTAATTTAATATTTTTTATATTTTAATTAATTATTTTTATTATTAAAATAATAAGAATATAAGATAACTCAAGTGTACCGAGTGTATTAAGTAGTGGGGATGGTTGTCTACAAAGGTACTTGGAGTAATGAATAGCTGATGTCTTTATGTTTTATTTGTGCCAGCGTCATCAGTGAGGTTTCATCATTCACACTGACTCTAATAACCGGCTTTCATTTGTCTTTTGATTTTGGTTTAATCGCTTGGACCTAATTTATAGTTTGTTTACACATTTAGGCCTCTTTAGTGGGTCCAAGAGTTTTGGGTTATTTTTATTCGTCTGCATCGGCTCTCTTGGGTCCAACATTCCTTTTATTGATTTTTTTCCCTTCTAAATTTCGTGGGTTTTTTCCCACTAATCATACTACCAAAAGAAAATTTAGAATATTATAAATTTATGATACATTTTAAATTATATGAAATAATTTAATTAGATAATATAATTGGCTCATAAAAAACTATATGTAATAAAATTGTGTAAAATTAATTTTATTTGTGATATTTTTTATAATATATAATAATACTTATAGGTAAAACTTTTTGTTTTTTACCAAAAAAAAAAATATAGCTAAAACATAGAGTAGAGTGATATATTTTTATTAAAATATTGAAGAAAGATAATCAAAGAAAAGTTATAAAACAATACTAGAGTGATTCTTCCATTTTTATAATAATATAAAATAAAAATAATAAAATTTATAACAACAAAAATAACATCCAATAATATTAAAATTAATCAAAATTCAATACCAAGTAAGTTAAAATAACTACAATTTTGTAACTCAATTTCAATAAGATTTAATTAGATGATATTTAATATAAAATGATAGATTGAATATTTTTTAAGAGAAAAAATATATAAATTATATATATGTGATATTTTGTTGTTTTTTTATACTTTATTTATGCTATACTCGATTAGTGATGACTATGTCCACAGCTAACTTTACGTTTTCTTCTGAAATTATTTGGTATAACTTCGTTTTGGACACTAGTCTAGCTTGTCTAGTATAACTTGAAACTTGAAAGTACATGTACCTAATAATAACTCACGATTATTTCATTTTAGCAGCATATATGGAATGCTTCACGATTATTATTAAGAAACGCAATAATAACTCCTTGTCTATTTGTCATGGCTTGACTGACTTAAAGTTTCTTCCCCGACTATATAATTTACGTGGTTGATCGCTACATAAATTCAGTGTGTAATTGTATTTGTATATAAAGCCAATTCCAAATACATTTCCCAAGTTTTATGAGAGAACAAAAAAAACACTTAATAACCACATTCATTCTTGTAATTATATCGAAAAAATTAATGGAGGTTATTGTAAAAAAATCATAAAAATCAAGAAATTTGGAGAAAGATTTTATAATTAAATGATAATTAAGAGACTGTGATTATCTATTTTAAGAATTAAAATATTTTTTTTTTTGAAAAATTAAGAGAATTCTCTAATTATTATTATTATTAATGATACTTCAGCCCAGAAAAAAAAGTTTAATGAAAACACGTTAAAAAAAATTGAATAATGAGATTGATTCCTTTTCCAAGTGTTTACCTGACCTTTTGCATGCTATGTTGAAAAGACAATAGTGAGCTTAATTTCCAAGTACTGTTCGCATTCCCAATTTTCAGCCAAATTAATTCTTACTAAATATTAGTTATTGATTCTATTTTTAATTATTTTATTATTATTTTAATTTATATTTATGATAAAATTAAGTTTACTATTTAAAAAAAAATAGAACTTCATTCAAAATCAAAACTTACGATTTAAATAACTAAAATTAAATATAACATATATTATTTATGTAATTTATGCAAATAGTCCTTAAATTTCATAAACTTTTAACACTAATACTATATATTTTTTAAACCTTAATTCTTATTTTTTTTAATTATGTTTGTCCATAGAGATAAAAAAAGTATATATTTTTTTATTTCTTTTGAAAAATGAATACTATTTTATATACAGTATATGATATAAATTTATTTTTCATTAATTTTTAATATTAATTTTTTAAATTAAAATAATAAGATTGTTTTACACTATAAACCTATACAAAAATGATAATTCAGTGAATGTTTTTGTTCTTTTTATTCAAATTCGTGTGTTTACTTCACTCGAGCTTCTAATTCAGCATTTTATGTTTCCCAAACTTAATTCACTTACAGAATTCGAAAGAATTATACTGTTCTATTAAGAATTAGCAAGTCGGATTTTTAGCCTCAACGACAGATAAGAAAAATAAATAAAATTATTTATTTTTCTACTTAGTTCAAATCAAGAAAAAAGTTAATAAATATATATATTTCAATTTACTATCGATCAATAAAACATTTAGAATTTACATATAGGAAGGTTATTATATAATGAGTAAAAAAATAATATTAATTATTTTACGGTTATTATTTATTTTTAATTAAAAAATATATTATTTTTTAGTAAAAATATGTTTAATTATTGAGTTTTGTTGATATATTTAGTATAAAAAGTTTAAATTTAAAATTTTAATAAATATAGTTCTATTTTATACATTAATTAATTTATAATTTTATAAATATTATTTTAAAAATTTATTTGTAAAAAATTGAGTTGAAATACTGATCTATCCCTACCATCAATTCATTTTGGTTTGATTTAATTTATGGTTTTGTGAACGCATACTAAATATCTAACATTTTTCAATCTGTAATGAAAGCTTATTATATGTATTTGGGCAAAATTAATGTAAATCAAGAGAAAGAATAAAAAGTTGAAACTTGTATAAAACGTAAGCTAAGTTATGATAATCTGGCTAGCAGTGCCGTCATAGTTCAAATATATGTGTAATGTGGATGTGGGAAAGCAACACTTTAGTCCCCGAGTCAAATATAAATACATCAAAACCTCAAAGGATGTGATGAGGGATGATAATGATCATCTTTTGGCAATATCTGAAAAAGTGACAAATCTTTTGTCTTAATCAAGCAAGAATATTTTGGTTTACGCATGCTTTTGTGAATGAAGCCCCCCCAATGATGGCTTTTTATTATCTCTCGCTCAATCTCATCCCTTATTATGTATTATTTATTATGCTATAAAAAATTATAAAAAAACATATTACAATTTATAATTATAAAATCAACATTTTTTATATTAAATTTATTAATTATTATTATTAAAAAAATTATAAAAAATATAATACTCTTAAAACTTATAATAACAAAAATATTGAATGAAATTTAATTGAATATCATTCAACATTAAAACAGATATATATGATCATAGTTTAATTTAAATGATACATAATTGAATTTTTAAAATTAACTTATGTTTCAAACTTTTTTAATATTAAAAATGTATTATGTAGACATAATAAATGCTATTTTTATTATTACAAATTTTAAAAATATTATCTTTATAATGCGTCAAATATATGTGTATGTATTTATTGATATGTGTAAATAAATATCAAAATATTTTTTAAAATAAATATATTTTTATAATTATAAAGGAAACATAATCAATAAATAGTACATTAGTTTTTCATACGCTATGCTATTTTACTACTTTTTTTATACACAAATATATTAAAATATTTTTAAAATAAATATATTTTTATAAATAATTGTTTTGTTAGTTTTATTGTGTATTGTTTTGTTTATTTTTCACTTTTTTAATTCTTATCTATTTTTTAATATATAAATAAAAATAAAAATATACTTATATTTTATTATTTTTTGTTAGTTTTTTACTCTTTATTTGTTATTCTCTTCAATTTTTTTATATAAATTAATAAATATCAAAATATCTTTAAATATTTACCAAATTTAAAAAATCGTGTTCAAAAGTATTTTTTAAGATAAAAAATTATGAAACAATATAATTATTATTAGACGATCAATAATATTGTATAATTATCAAATTTAAATAACAATATTTTTTATGTTTATGGTTAGACAGCCCTTAAGGATCATCGCCTTGTCTCCCTTCACCTAGCACTTAATAAGTATAGTTGAATAGGCCGTATCTAATAAACGATTGATTATTTTTAGATTCAACTTTGCAGACTTAAAATAAGGAAAGATAAAGTCTTATTCTCACACCATGTAAACTATAATAAAACATTAAAATTGATTTTTTATTTTATTTATATATTTCCATATAGATAAAGAAATTACACATTTTTATTTATTTGAAAAAACAAATACTATTTTATAAAATATATACGATATAAATTTATTTTTTCGATAATTTTAATAAAATTATAATATTTGACTAAGTTTCGTTTGTTTAATTTTCTCGTAAGTGCGATATCCTTATACCTCGTCCGAACAGGCTGGGCCATGTAACACATTGGTTTGTAAAGATCACGTGGACAACTTTCAACTTCCAAGAAAAATCGGTGTGGACGCATATATCTTTTAAAGAGGTGTACAAAATGTATCAATTTTTTTTTTCAGATTTAATCTTTATTTTTACTTTTTCACCTTAAACCAAAAGGGTTGGATCTAGAAGGGGTGCGTTCAAAGTATGGGTGTGGCCAACTCGTTTTGCTGCTCATTTAAAAAACATTAAGAATGTTAATACATCTTCCTAAGTTGTTTAGAAAAAGAAATAGATATATTTTTTTTCAAATCAAATTAGAGTACTAGAATATAAATCATTTTTTTAATAAAATGATATTTATTATAATTTGAATTTATAAATTAAAACGAAGATAAATAAGTCTCATTATTAAATAAATAGTTTAATTTTAAGTAAATGATATTTGTTTCTTTTAAATGCTATGATTCGACTGGAACATAAGTTTAAAACCCATTAATCTATATATATTAATCAGGTTAAATCTTAAAAGTAAATCGAAATTATGATTTAATATTTTTGTTTAAATAATAAACAGTCATTAATATTTTGAAAAGAAAATTCAATTCATTAGATATGTTATATATTTAAAATTATCATATTATAAAATTAATTTGAACATAAATAAAAATACACAAAATAATACTAGTATTGTATTTCATATAAGAGAAATAAATTGAGATCAAATATATATAATATGTTAAAAATATTAGTAGAATTTTGTTTATTTTTATAAATACACAAAAATAAATAATAATTTAGCAACGTAGTTTTTTTTTCTATCAAAATGACAGTAATATTAATTTATAGATAAAAATATTTGTTGTTAATTATATGTATGATTTTTTGCCCATGGATCCTCCAAGTTTTTATTTTTCTTGATTAGGTGTATCATGATATCATTTACTATATATTTTCATATTTTTAATTATTATTGAAAAAATATATGTATAAAGCAAATTATTTAATTAAAGCTTATGTGGCCTTTCTACCATGCATGAGTTCCGTTACTGTATATAAATATATATACATTAATATACGAATTTATAAACATTATTTAAAAATACAGGTTAATTGAATGTACTGACACAAGTACATTCGTTCATTTGTGTTATCAGTACATGTGTTTAAAGCGAAAAAATTGTGGTTGGTTTAGTGATACGAGTGTATTATCATTCCTTCTTTTTAAATCATTTGAAATATCATTTGTTAAAAGGGGTGAAGTTGAAGTATTAATGGCTTTATTTTTAGGATTTTTTATAAGATGCTAAACTACATGTCATATGACGTTCCCCCCTCCCCCCCCCCCCCCCCCCCACAAATTCACATGTCTTTATTTATATTTTTAAAATATTATAAAATAAATTAGTGATTTATTCAAGTTTTTTAAATTAATATTATGGATAATTAATTTTACTCTTGGGAAAGAATTATTGTTTCTAAAAATATAATTAAAAACATAAAAATATTGGTGGGCAAAAATACTCTTAAGTATTAGTAATTTCCTATACTAATTTTACAGAAATACTATTTAATTTAACTTAAAAATTTTGATTAACTTAAATTATGGTATCTAAAAGGTCTTATAAAAATTATGATGATTTAGAGTAGATAATGACTTAAATAACGTATCAATTCATGTAAATATCATTAAAAAAAATAAGAATCGTATTAGAGTAAGAAGAATCTAAGATTATAAAAAAAAACTCGAAATTATTAGATCAATAAAGAAGCAAAGCAACCAATTCTTCTTTATTTATTTGTTTTTTCAAACTTAAATAAAAATGATATCTCACCAATATTTCCCTTTTTGGAGCAAGAGATTAAAGAATTTCAATTTAACTACTCGGTCATTAATATTAGAAAAATTATAAATTATTCTCATGTACATTACATCCAATAATTCAATTTTTATTTATTTATGAAAATTGTCGCAAATATCTAGTTTATAGCTAGAATATAACTTTTAAATAATAAAACCATCCAACGTTCTTTAATTGTAATGGAAGGTTTTTTTTTAAAATATAAAAGATATAAATATGGTTTGGACTTATTATTTATATCTAAAGATGTATCTATTTACTGAATAACAATATCAACCATTAAATTTAAAGAGAAAAAAAATGCAAATGAGTTGCTTTGATTTTACTAATAGATACATTAATCATCATGTCTTTAAATGATATATATAAAATAACAAAATTATTAAACTTGTAAAAAGTTAAATGTAATATATATATTAGTTACCTTGGCATTTAACTTTTTGCAAGTTTAATAGTTTTGTTATTTTTGTAACATTTTATTTATTTTAAGTCATATCAATTTTTTTTATATCTTGGGATAATTTTATTATCAAATCCAACTGTATATGCAAATAGATCATATTTAAGTATTTAAAAAAAACCTCTAATATTAAAAAATATTTAAATAGTATATTAATCAAATTTATTAGTTAAAGTCAATGAGATTAGTTTAACAAATTTGTAAAAGTAAATTTATCTTATTATTATCGAGACTATATTTTAATATAATTAATAAATATTTAATTTTTTAAATAATATCATAAATCAAAATAATCATGATATTAGGTAAAAAAAGCTATTTAATCACTATAATGGAAGGATTAAAGTAAAAAAAATATAAATTAAAGGGGTGGGAGATCTTGTATCTTTTATAAAAAAAATATTTAAATAGTGTAATTTTTAATTAAAATGTTTTAATTTTATAATGTTATAAAAATATATATTTTATTCATAAAAACTCAAAATTATAAAAATTATGTATGTCATTTATAAAATTAAAGTTTTTTATTTTAAATTATAAGATTAAAATTAAAAATTCATGTATTTAAATTCTTGGACCACTATCACAAGTTCAAAGTAAAACTTCACGGTCATTCCAATCGAAAATAATTTGCTGTCACATCGAGACGGTCAATGGAATACATTTTCACTTCCCAAGCGGCTCCCTATTTGGAAACTCGGAATTGGAATTATTTCTTCATAACTGGGTCAAATCTTCCTCCACTTCCTAACACCTCCGACGTCGTATAATGGGTATACATTCCCAATCCAAGAAAAGCCAAATTCTAATTCCTTATGAGTTATGACAACTTTAATGTATTGATTAGAGGCGTGAGAGTTCACGTAATTTTTATAAAATAAATATTTCAGTTTTTTTAGTTTTCAGCTTTAGTATTTAGGTTTATAATTTAAAAATAGAGAATATATATTTTAGTATTAAAAAATTTTGAAAAAATAAAACTAAATTACACATTTATGTTAATAAATAGGGATTGACGTTTTAAGCGACTAGCACACTTCTTACTTCATATATCATGTGTTGTCAGTAAAAATTAATATTATATTAATATATTAATTTTAATTTTTTCAATTAAATATTTTTTAAAATAAATATTAAAAAATTAATATATATTTATAACCAACTATTATTACTTTACTATATTTACAAATAATTTAGAATAGTTATAGTTATTAATTTCGCTTGTTCACGCGTCCATCCTGAAGAATAAGATCGCACCAACCATTCCAGGTTCTGTCAATAAGTGTGAACCTGAAGACGGCAGGGTCCAACATTTTTCTCCATGTCATCAAATGTTGTCCACGTGGGAAAATATAGTTGGCGTCCGAAGTAGGCATAAAAGAATAACGCGTATCTGATTAACAAAAACAAAAATGAAATTAATGGCATACAGATCCAGATTAAGATAATATAGTCTGTACGATCACTTTTGCTCCTTTAGACTTCAATTTCCATGCGAAGCTCAAGAAAATCAAAACCACATGCTCTGCAGGCTGCAGCCCTCCCCTTACAGTCTCCAAGTATTTATTATTAATATTTATTATTACTCTGAGAAACAAGTTTCAAAGGGAAGCAACCAGAAAGTTGAAATAGGTTTTTTTCCTTTTGAAAACTGAAAATAATAAATCAAAAAAATCAAAAGCTTGAAATTCTAAATAAAGATTCACCACCCTTATTGTAAGAGTACTTCTTTTCCTTCGTGAAGTTATTATTTAACAATAATCAATATATATATATATGTAATATTATATAATATAATTAAGTTTATTTTTAACTAAATATTACATTTCATATTATTTGTTTAATGCAAATAGTTTTTTGTTATTATAATTGTATATGTTTTTCACTATCCTTATTTTAAAAAATAATATTATTAAAATTTGTAATTATAAAAATAAAATATCTTATATTTAATCATTTAAATTTGTTTAATATTAAAAAAATATAATTAAAAATCATTTTATACATTGATTATTATTTTTATTGTTATAAGTTTTAATATTATTTATTTTATTATAATATTTTTTATTTTTATCAAGTTATTATTTAAAGTTTAACAATTAATAATTAAACAATATAATTAAATTTATTTTTAATTAATTATTACATGTTATCTCAATTATATTGCAAAAACTGATACAAATAAAAAATTTCTTATTATAATCTCGTCAGCCTGACGACACGTCAACGAAATGGGAACAAATGGGAATGTCCTCAAAATATAAGAAAGAGAAAATGAACATTACGAGATAGTGTCCTAGTTTCCGCGTGGACAGATCACATATACAAAAAGGAAAAATATATTAGGACAATTAATTTTATGATCGTAATATCATTAATTTATAAATAATAATTTTATTTAATAAAAAAAATATTCATTTATAATTTATCAACAGACATAATGTAAAAAATAATTATGATAACATTATTAAAAAATAAAATCATTCTTTATTTTCAAAATAACATAATGTAAAAAATAATTATGATAATATTATTAAAAATTAAAATAATTTTACTTCTTTTCGAGGATTCAATTCATCTATTTTATTATTAATCATATTTTATATGTCATTAAAATTAATAAATATATAGATTAAAGGTTAATGAAACTAACTATATAATAATAAATGTATTATTTTGTATTATTTATTTTTATCTTGATTTTAAAAATAATTAAATAATTTAAAATTATTATATTATTATATTATTAATATAAATTATTTTATTAATAAAATAATTATTATTTTTATTTGATTAAAATAATTAGTTAATAATATTAATGTTAATTTATAAATCAAAAACACGGACAGATAAATTGAACTATATCGCAGAGAAAATCTATTCGTTTGACACCTATAAGCCAATATATATATATATATATATAATATCACTTTCATTCCCATTGACGATTCACACCTTCTATTCACACCAAATCAAATTAATGCTCTAACCTTCTCTCTCATCTCTAAACCCTTCTTTTCGAAGCAAAGAATCATCGAAAATTAAACCCACCAGAAAGAGTTCAATTCTTTATCTTTTTTTTTTAAAAAAATCTTTTGATTTCTTTAATTTAGATTACCTACTTTATTAGCTATGGATCAAGGACATCATTTACATCATCATCAAAATCCTCAGCATCGTCATCAGCATCAGACTCTTCTTCACCAGCATCAAACTAACATTAGCGTTAACGTAGATGTGAGTGATAGCAGAACGTTACCTCAATGGAGTATCCAAGAAACAAAAGAGTTAATATCAATCAGATCCGAGCTCGATCATACTTTCATGGAAACCAAAAGAAACAAACTTCTTTGGGAAGTCGTATCAACAAAAATGAGAGAAAGAGGTTATATTCGCAGTCCTGAACAGTGCAAGTGCAAGTGGAAAAATCTCGTTACTCGTTACAAGGTATTTTTATTTTTTCATCTAACTCCTTTCTAACATTAGCTACACATATCAATATTTCATCTAATTAATAATTCATAGTGATAAAATGTAATTAAAAGAATAATAATTTTAATTATTGAATTATAAGTGTTTGTTAATAATGATTATATGTTTATTGTTTTAGATTTTATAATCATTTTATTATTTCATATCAATAATTTTATCCTCAATCAATAACACATCAATTGATTGATGCATAAATTAATAACTTTTCTTAAATTAATGTTAATTTCATTTATAATTTTAACCGATTTCAGGGATGTGAAACAATTGAGCCAGAAGTTGTACGACAACAATTCCCATTTTACAATGAGATGCAAACGATTTACGCATCAAGAATGCAAAGAATGTTATGGGCTGAAGCTGAACAAGGCACAACAAGTACTGGGTTGAAAAAGAAAGGGGTAGTTTTAACGTCAGACGAAGATGAAGAGAACGAAGAAAGTGAAGGAGAAAAAGGTAATATTAATATTGCACCAAGAAAGAAAAGAAGGGTAAAGGGTACTATTGGAATCACAAATACAGCTGGTACTAGTAGTAGTAATAGTGATATTAATAGTCTGAAAGAGTTATTAGAAGATTTTATGAAACAACAAATTCAAATAGAAATGCAATGGAAAGAAGCCTTTGAGGAAAGAGAAAATGAAAGAAAGTTGAAAGAAATGGAATGGAGACAAACGATGCAAGCACTTGAGAATGAGAGGTTGATGTTAGAGAGGAGTTGGAGAGAAAGAGAAGAACAAAGGAGGATAAGAGAACAAGTTAGGTCTGAGAAAAGGGATGCTCTTATCACTGCTCTGTTAGAGAAGCTCACAAAAGAAGATAAGTAGCTAGCTATAAATGAAAAAGGTTCGTTCTTAATTTTATCTTTAATTAACTACTTGAATTGGAGATTAATTTATGTTATTTATTTTGTTCAATATTTTGAATTTAATTTGTTAACACCAATTATGATGCTGGTTGAAGTAGTCGTTTTTTCTCGATTTTCTGACTAGTTAATTTAAAAAGTTCCCTCCATTTTAATAAAAAAATAGTTTAAAAATTATATTATTATTTTTTATATAAATATTAGTCTTTAAATAAATATATCCAATATAATAAATAAATAGATTCATATAAAATAATTAATAAATAGACTCGTCATCTCATCCATGAACATGATTCATATAAAAATTTCTCCCATTTTAATGTCTCATTGTTTTGGAATATATTTATTTTTGTTAGAAGTGATAAGAGTCTCAAATTATTTAAAGATAATATTACGATAAATATAAATATTTTTATTTGTTAATTTTTTGAAATTATAAAGATATAACATTATATGTGTTTTATAATGCATATTAGATTTTTTTTTGTGAGACTTTAGTAGCGAAAGTAATCGGACAAATATATACGAAGATTACAATAATGAGCAAATGGCTTCATTATTATGAAGAAAAAGAATCTATAGAGGAAGACAACAAATTTTTTGAGAGAATGCTAACAAAATAAAAATATTCCATAGTGATGCATACGCAATTATAAGGTTTTAGCTCTAATTTTCAAATAGATTTCAAGTAATTAATAAACCATTTTTTTTCCTCCTTCTTCTTAGGCTATTAAGTTATAAAGATTACATGTCATTTTATATATGTAACTATGTTTTATTTTTAAGCTCCTCTGAAAAATAAAAACATTTTCAGTTTCACACTTTGAACGTATTAACAGCACATATTTTCATTTTAATTTTTCTTATATAATATAAAGATAAAAAAATATTCATATTATAAAATAAATATTAAAAATATGCATTAACTTACTAATGTTATATAAATTGAATATATATTTATTTTATTTATAAAGATACGATGAAATATATGTTTATTGTTTTATAAAAAAGTTGAACATATATATTGTTAATTAATTTGTCTAAAAATAAAATTATATTAATGAAAGGAATTATAATCGAACATAATTAGCATATGAAAACAACATGGATCTATAAATCTTCAAAATTACTCTCTTAGTTTAGGAGAATTTTTTTCCATAATACAAGAGCATGAACACCTTTAGAGAAAGTTAATAATAAAGTAAAAAAAATAGTTAAGTGTGAGAAAAGAATGGGGTCAACAATACACGGTATGTCCAAGGTCATGAATTTATAAAGAATTATCGATTATTTTTAGAGTTTAGTTTTTATATTTTTTTAAAATCTCTAATTGAATATCTATTTTTTTAAAAATAAAATTTACATTAATATTAAATTTTATTGGTTTAAAATAACATATCATTATATATTCTAAAGAGTAATCAACAATTTCTCATGAATCTATATCTCTTTTTAGAAGTATACACTTTTTGATACTATTCTTGTAATTTTTTTTAAAAATAATTTCTTAATAAGTATTGACAATATGCATATCTGCCAATTGCCTATAGATATCACGTACAGCTATAATATTATATGCCTATGGATTTTTGTTAGCTGCCACAACAAATTAAAATTAATTTTTATTATATAGCTGGCTTTTTTTTATTATCATTCATTCTAATATTCTACAATAAGGGTTTCGGATAGAATATATAAAGGGAGTTTCTCAATATGTAAAAGCAGATGCCAATCAGTATTTTCTATTTAAATAGACTTGATCCTGAATGTGCAAGTAGTGTAATATATATCTAATTCACAATTTACAAATACACATTTCATAATATAATTAATTCTAATAATTTATCACATAATTCTTATAACATTTCATATCTCCAATTTAATATTCAATACAACACATTCATTTTATGCATATATCAATCAATAAACATGAAGTAGTGCAATATTTTTGTGATTGAAGCAGTAGATTCATATACATAAGGATCTAAAGGTTTTATTAAGTGTTAGCTTTTGTCGATCATTGAACAATTTTTAATCATTTATATTTGACTAATAGTAATAGAAATCATTAGAGTGTCTATTAATTCGTTAACATAGATCTAATTAATCATTAGTATAACATGATTAATTTAATCCTGTGTTTATTCATTATATAAATATGTATAAATGTAATATGCATTATGCAACTTCTTTTTGAATGACCAAAGGAGATTATGTTTTTAAATGGATTGATTTTAAATGAAAAACGTAATTTATTAATTAAGGGTGTGTACTGCTGATTTTTGATTTTTTAAGTTATTTTTTAATTAGACATTTTTGATAAAGAATCTTGTTTTAATTTTTTATTTATAAATATTTAAAAAATAAATAAATTATATTTTAGAATTTTTTTTATTTTATCAAATATTTTTCTAAAAAGTAAATGAAGTCTCGTGAATTTTTTATATATAAATAAATATTAGAACAAAATGATTAAAAGTTATTTTTTAAAATAATAACTAAATATTTTCTTAATTTTTTAAATTTAAAACACTTCTAAGTGATTTTTATTTTTTATTTAAAATTATTAAGTAAAAATTATTATAAAATATATTAGTAATTATTTTAATAAAAAATTCAAAAAATTTAAAATTAATTATTTAATCATAAACTATAAATCAACAATCAAAATTATTTTCAAACATAAAAAAAAACTTCAACATATATACTCTATTTAAATCGTTTTTTACTCATTTAATTTGAAATTAATTAATTAAGCTTAAATTGCCATACAAAGGAATCATCATTTGAGGTTCTACTTTTATACGATTCTCAAATATTTTGAGTCCCATACCAACATGACTAGTCCACCTATAGAATCGATGGCATAAGTTCGGGTATTATTTTGAATGTTAATTTAATATTATTTTTTATTTATAAGTATTAAATAATAATGTTCAAGTTATGTCTCTAAGATTTAATCATTAAAGAAAAATATTGATAATTGAGTAAAAAATTATACTGTATAACTAATTATTTAGAATAATATAAATAAACTATTAATGCCAATGAGATTTTTTATAAAAAAAAATATTCAGTCCCACGGCGCATATTAATGTTTGAAAATGTTTTTTTATATATACATGCATTGATATAATTGGTTCGTAATTCTAAAATTGTTTAACATCTTATAATTTTGATTTAAAATTTAATCGGACAGTGATATAATATTTAATGCACTAATATAATTTTATACATATAACATAACTGATTTATCTTTGTCAGATTTTCCCATAATTGTATTAAGTGATATCATCATGCATTAAATAGAGCAAGTACCGTAATCTGCATTTTATGCAGTTATATAGACAGAGGGCGATAATTTATTAAGGACCACATGAAATGACTTCACATTTTTGGCGCTCTCTTTCTTTGGCCTTTTGCCCAAGTCCCAAGCCATAAGGAGGCAAAATAGTTTTGGCTTTTACAATACCAAATTAAAGAACATCTTCGCAAAGAATCGATTCTAGCGAAAAAGCTAGTCCTGACCGGCATTGTTTTACTTGTGAATATTTGAGGGTTATAAAGTAAATTTGTATGTTACATATATATATATATATATTTAACTACTTTTATATATCATAATTTAAAAGATTCTTTTTTATTTTATACAATAATATACAAATTATTTGTATTTATCAATAATATTAAGTCAAATTACTTATAATTTTTATCATAAATTTATAATAAATAAATTTTTATTATATAATATCATTCATTTAATTCATTACTTTTAATTTAGTTTAAAGTTAATTGTAAAATTTATGGATTAATTGTTAATGTGAACGAGTTTTGTAATGTTATTTTTAAGAATTTTTATAGCAAATAATATTAGAGAAACTTGTATCTACGTAGAGAGAGTTGGAAACACGCATTAGCTGTCTGGAAACCGTACAATACTAGCCAACTAAATTATTATTTGGGGGGGCTAGATCTATAAGAATCTATCTAGTCACTTAGTCTATAAGTAATTATTGATGTACAGCTATCCCAAACATTAACGCGTTTCGGCCTTCATGTTATTATGAGCATGAACCAGGAGCTAGCCTCCCAGATTTTCTACCGACATTTAGCTTATTGTGCCAAATGTCTTACCCTTTATAGGCAAAGAAAGACATGCAAATCAATCGATACCCAAAAAAAAAAAAAAAAAAGTTTTAAGATTAAAAAAAAATGTTATGTTGTTGATATATATATATATATATATATATATATATATATATATTTCCTTGAAGACATATTTTTAAGGAGGAATGAGAACGAAGGGATGAGATTGATTCCAATCGAGCTTATTTACTATAATTTTTGGTGTTAGAAAAGTAGAGAGAATCACTTTAATTTATTTTTGGTGTCAAAAAAAGAAAAGAAAGAGAATTACTCTAATTTATTATTCGAATTTTTAAATAAAATTAAAATTCATCCCCCTCTAAATAATAGCTATTGATTATAGTTCTTAGTGCAATCTTTTATTATTTTTTTCTAATTTCACATCATGAT
Source organism: Hippophae gyantsensis (assembly GCA_030763125.1). NCBI lineage: Eukaryota > Viridiplantae > Streptophyta > Magnoliopsida > Rosales > Elaeagnaceae > Hippophae > Hippophae gyantsensis. The sequence continues at coordinate 1,031,898 of CM061034.1, read as the reverse complement.
AAAATTAGCCTTCATAAACTTAAAAAATATATAAAATGTTCATAAACTAAAGATAAGTATAGTTTGTAATTTTATTTTATTAAATATCTATGAATCTTAATCATATTTTTAATACTTTTACTAATTGATATTATTTTAATTTTTTAAATATTTTTAAATTTTATTACTAAATGTTCACAGGTAAAGTTGCTGCTTTTATTTTCTTTTATTCCGGTTCATTATATTTACTTCATATAGATAGGAATCAAATTATTGATTATTTTGATACCATAAAATATTAATAATCAATATTAAAGATAATGAATCTAAGTAATCCAATTCCTTCACATTTGGATTCATCCTAATATGATTATTTTGATTAATTTTCATTATAAATTAATAAATATGAGTTTAAAGTTATTTTTATTTGGTAATAAAAGTAAGAAGAATTTTAAAACATTTAGGTCTTATGGTTAGAGACCAATTCGATGCACTACTCAAACAAACCATTATAAATGAAGTGATTCATTAAAAACAAAATTAGAAACAATTTTGTGGAAAAGTAATCGCTTATTTAGAAGGAAACATTTGTTAGAAACACTTGTAACTAGGGGTAGGAATAGGTTGTTTAGGTTCTTTTTGAAGCCATTTCATAAGTTCGTTGTTTAAGAAAATCTAAAATCTTAATCGATTTATTATTCTAAAAAACCAACCTTAGAGTTAACTTATAAAATCGGTTTGATGAAGGTTGATATGATGATTTTAGATTTATAATCATAAATGATATAAAAGCACAATCTGATTTATATAGAAAATATAACATATAATTTAACTTGAAAGTTATTATCATTACATATTTTATTTACTTAATTTATTATCATAAAGAAGAGATAAGATTATTATAATATGTATTATGTAATTATATAATTATATTTGTTTTTAAAATTAATCATTAAAAACTTCATTCATAATAATTATAGAAAAATTAAAGAAAATAAAATATGCATAATAATTTACCAAAAATCAAATAGAGTATAGAACTAGGTAAAATCTCAAATTATCAATTGAAAACATACTATCTGTATAATAATATATGAAAAAATATTTATATGAAAATTTTGGATCTATTTAAAAGTAACTTGAATAAGACGTGAAATACAAACGATGAGAATGATTGTGATTGTTTGAGTGAGAGTCCTAAATGATTAGGTTTAGATTTTAAAATATTAAATAAATTTAAAAATTATAAAATCGGTTTTGATAACTTATAGACCTTTAAGTGAATCGAAAATATCAATTTTGATATATTTTTTGATTCATTTAAACTAATATCAATTTTAAAAATATCAATTTTTGATAACTTATAGACCTTTAATTGAATCAAAAATATTAATTTTAATATATGTTCACTTTTATTAAGAATTTAGCTTAATTGATTGGTTTTTGAAAAAAATACTCCACTTACTTGTAAGCATTTGTGAATAAGATTATAAAGTAGCCTTCGTACTATAACAAAAAATTATAAATATATATATTAATTTGCATGGACATTTACTTTAACACTAATGTAACATTTATCGTAATATTTTTTTAAAAAATAAATATTTTTCACTCTTAAAATAATTTTGACACATGATACATTATAATTTATATAAATATGTATATAAATTTATATACCTTAACATTCCAATTTATAATATTATAATAAAATTAATAAAAATCATCAATTATGTTAATTTTACATAGAGTAATTAATGAAATAGATGGTCTTATTATTTTAAGAAAATATTGCTATAATTAAAATTATTATTATCATAATAATAATTTAATCTAATAATAAAGATAAATTTTATTTTTTAATATATTTTTATTTTGATAATAGTAAAAATAATTACAACAATATTATTATATTTGTTTTAAAAATAACTTTTTTTTAAATACTTTAAAGTGCTTAAATCTAAGACCCACTAGGCCAAGACTTTTAGAAATGCTTATACTTTTATACTCAAAGAGAAGCAAAAATGCATATATTTCTTAAACGAGCTTGTACTAGAGCATCCAAACTAGCCTTTAAGCAATTCATGCTTTTCATAGATTGTGAAGCTCTTACATTTAGATGTAATAATTTTATATATTAATCGTCATATTTAGACGTAGGTGAAGTTTCAAAATTATTAAATCATATTAATTAAAAGTATATATATTATGCATAAAATTTAAAAATATCTAAAAATTAAATTACATATTTAAGGTTTGTTTGTTATAATATATTGGATTTATTAATTATTATAGTCGATAAAATTGATTATAAATATATTTTTTAAATAATTTATATTTAAAATAAAATTTTATTATAAAATTTATTTAATTTATTTTTATATTTTTATATTTTTATTATTTTAAGATAAAAAAATACCTTTTGCTTGAGATGAAAGAAAAATCTATATGCATAATTCTATAATTAAAATTTCATCTAAATTAAATTAAATTTTTAGTATATTTTATATCTATACTTTCTCATCTTATTAAATTTTTGCATAAAAATATTATTTTTATAATGTACTATACAATTTGATTGCAAAATAAAAGATGTACTGTATAAAAATTATAAAAATTATGTAATATTATTAAATAATTAAATTATACAATCAAATAATTTAACTATCTATAGTTTATACCTGACAAGTTAATTGCTAGATTAATTTTCTTAGGTCCGAAATAAATGTGGCCTCAAGTTTGTTTCGCTGATTTTTCAGTTTGATTGTTAACTTTTGCATGTGACAGCTCTTCGAATATATAATATAATTCAATAATTTTAAAAAGATATTATGAATTCTTATATATAATAAGACTATTTATATATAAAAATATATATTTATCTAAAAAATTAATAAAAAAATTTCTAAATCATTCATAAATATTTATATTATTTTCGTTGTATAAGATTTACTAATCATATTAATTTTTTTATTAAATGTTTGATATTTATTTTTTTAATTATATTAAATTTAAATATTAAATATTTTATACTCTAAAAATAAGAAACAACGTTTCATTTCTATAAAAGTTTATGACGCCGGCGTGAGATCAGACTTTGGGCTCACCAAAATCAAAATTCAATTCCAAAACTCATGTCGTTGACTTTATAGGATCGTACCTATTTGTCAACCAAAATAGAATCAATATTTGGTCAAATACTCTTTATAATACAACACTTTTTAGCTTAAATTGCGATCGATTATCGAAACAAGTGTAATAATATTACTAATTCAATCTATTAAGTTGTCATGCCCTTTCAAGCCAATTATAAATTATTAAGAAAATAAATGCAGGACGGTGTGGTATTGATAGCATTAATTAGAGCTGGATATAGTCTAATTTGTTTCTATTTTAAAAAAATTATAAAAAAATGGATCAAATTATTTATTTAATATAAAATTAAAATATTTAACATATAAATTAAATATAAATATTATAATGATTAAAATATTAATAAAACTTAGGCATAAACTATTGGTTCAATGGTTTCAAATCTATGAACTCATGAATGTCTACAAACCATATATCCACCAAACTATACAAATTTATAATATTAAAATAACTATTTTAAATAAATATTAGTTAAAATGATATGGTTCAGTTATATAAATTAGATTAAATTAAAATAACTAAAAATTAGATTGTATTATTCAATATAATATATTTTTTTAAATCTATTAATTTATTTATCCACTGTTAGTATATATATATATATATATATTGTAAGTATTTAAATATAAATTATCAAATTCCTACCGATGCGGTTGCCGTTTACTATTTATAATTTTTTTCCCGGCCCTCTTTTAATGTAAATAAATTATTGATTTGACATGGTAGAGGTTAATATATGGTTCTTGCCAATTAAAATAAGAGATAAATGGTAAGAAGTTTGACATAGATAATAATATCACATCCTAGTATATAGTATTATTTAGCACCAAAATCAGTTAATAGATTTATAATTATAAATTAAATTAAAATAAATAAATGTTAAATATATAACATAAAAATGATATTAGATGGATTAAATATTTTGAAAATAACTTTAATTATACAAAATAATATTTTAATTATTTTATTTTTATAAGATATATTTAAATCTCCCTCTTAATAAAATAAAACATATTAGTCATTTAATATTATTAATATTTACAAACATTTATGTCAGACTAAGTGGAGCAAAAACGCCATTTTTAAGTTTTTCTTCCTCTGTACCACTATTTTAATAAATTTTTTATTATAAATAATTTAGATAAATAATATTGATAAATTATAATAATATTTATATAAAAGTAATTAAAGATATATATGTGTTAATAAATCTAAAAATTTAAATTAACGAGCTATTCATAAAATAAAAAATATTTAATTATAATTAAAAACATATATTATTAAATTATTAAAAATATTTATTTAAATAATTTTTACTAACAAAATAAACCTAATTTAATATTTTATTTAATAGTTAGTAGAACTGGAAACAAGGCAATATGATAAACATTTATGTAGTTTTTTAAATTATTATTTTTACGAAAGTTTGTTTTAAAGTGTTCTTGTGATAACATTCAAAGTACCAGTTTTAAAATTTATTTATTTGTTTATTTTTTATTGTGCTTCAATGTTCAATATTTATTGTAGGAAAAGATCGAAATTCCCCCTTATTAGATGACTTAAAAATAAAATTGTTACTCTAGTGGTATTTCATGTTCAAAGGTTAATTAGGGTTGAAACATGAAAGCAATATCGCTATGTGAGACTTGAAATTATAAAAAAATGTCATTCTAACTACATATATGCACTTACATTAATATTATTATATTTATAAATAACAATGTTTCATATAATTTAAGATTCTTCATAAACTATTGATATATAAAGTTTTCTCGTAGCAAAGCATATTCGGGAGGGAAATCAACAATTAAATATATAAATTTCATTATGAATCTTAAGCATACACAAATATATTTATAAAGATTAATTTTTTTTTCTTTTGCAAATTCACTGTTTTTTTAAATATATATATATCTTTCACTTTCTGAGTTTTCTAAATCATGAGATTGACTTTTGTGATAATTTCTTAACGAAAGAGATAGTTGCGTCAAACAAGATACTAATACGTGGTTTATTTAACCTTTTACTTTTATTTAAAAAATAATTGTAAGAGGTAAAAACAAAATTAACCATTATTATTAACATAAGATATACATCATTTAATATAAGATTTTTTCTCATTCTTGAAATACGTCGGACAATCAATGTTATGTAGTTTCTCTCTTTAATATTCTTCATTTCTCTTTGAATAGGAGAGTTTTTATTTTTATTTTATCCTCATTTTCTTTTTTATTTTATTTAACCATTTGAATGAAACATCTAAAAGATTAATTGTAATTAAATAGCGTTATTATTCAACTATATTCATATATACATGTCAATTAAAAAATACATCAATTCAAGTTTTTTAAAATAGCAAAAATATTAAATAAACTTAAAAATAACAATTAAATCATTTCCTATTTTTTTTTCCAAGGAAATCGAGTTTGCACTAAAATCAATAGTTTTTATTGAAAATTGTGAATTTTTATAAAAATAATTGATGTCGTTTTGTACCTTCTCCCACATTATTATTTTATATCATTTAGGAGATATATAAATAAAAAATGATTGATTATTGAGTTTGTGTCTCAAAGTTATTCAATTTTGTAGAAGAGGAGAGGATTTATACAAATGTGATATCACACATGTGTATGGGCATCGTCGTCGTCCGATTGGCTGAGCTCGAGTGTGTGTTTGTGAGGTGACATTTTCCTTTAAAAATATTCGTTATTTTTTCTAGACATGTTACACATTTTCTCAAACTTAAAAATAGAGGGTCTCAGCTTTTATTTTAAACGCATCAATCAAAAAAACTCTCAGAAAGAAAAGAAGAAGATACTAAATTGTTTTAAGTTTTTCGAACAACATAAACTTTAAAAGTGTAACAATTTCGGTTTTCATCAATGCAGTGAAATTTCTAGACAAAAAATAAAGATCATGGACTGATTTATACTAAGGAAGATGTGACCGTGTTTGTTTGTATAAGTTTGAAGAGAATCACGAAACGTTTTAAAAAAAAGTGACCTAATCCGTGATTCAACCAAAACAGTTCATTTTAACCTATCGATAATATTATTATTACATTATTTTTACGTACTTATTCCATTATAGAGGAACGAGTTATAATAAAATTCATGTATTTTATGGATATTTTTGTATTTTATTCAAAATTCTTGAGTATCTTAGTAATTGTAACCATATATGAAAGTGAGAGAGAAAAAAAGTGGTCTTCTTGAAGGGCAAATATGGAGATAAACTAGTATGAATGTATTATATTTCAGCAGTTTCAAGCTCGACCCTTTACAAATTCACTTCTAAATATATGACATTTTCCAACTTCAACAAGTGTTCATGTGATGCTCCAACTACATAAATATACAAGGAGAATTTTGCTTTGTTACTTATTTATAAGATCGGTGCAAATAGATAATTAATAATAAAACGAAATAATTAGAAATAATCATGGCTTACGCACATTTCGTTTAGTTAGAGTGTATTGATCCAATAGGTAGTTAAAGATAACGGGACGGGAAGGGCATTAACTACACCCACAATACAGTCTGGTCCGGCACGAATTTTTTAAAATTTAAACAAGCAAGACATAATTGTTCGTATATATTGAATTAAACTAAATTGGACTGTTAAAATCAATAGGATTTTTTAATTTGTTTGGGTTACAAACGTTTATAATATTAAGATGTATATTAAAATAATTTTATATTATCATTAATAAAATGATAATATATTTATATTTGTCATATTATTAATGTTTTTTACCCTTGTTTAAAATATAATTATCCTAATAATAATACTATTTTTATTTATTTATCTACTCTCACCTAGAGATAATAAAAACAATTTGTTATTCCAATATGTTAAATTTAAGAATAATAAGTTGAATAATAATGGATTTAATCAATATATTACTTAGATTAGTATATTTGTAAAATATAATTTATAAATTCAATATTGCAAATACTCATAGTTTATAAGTTTTTATAAATTGGATAGGACAAAATTAAATAGCAAATTGAATTAAATTATTTTTAACAATCCAATTTTTTAGTCCCATTTAATTTACCAGGTTTTATGTCCAATCCTACCTATTCTATGTAAAACATCTGCAGAGGCATTTCGAGGATCTTACATCATAAATAAAGATTTAAGTGATACTAAAAAATCAAAATAGTAATTTAAAAAATTTAATAATAAATATTTTATGATAAAATAAAATAAAATTTTAAGTCAATAAAAAAAAACAATTTTTATAAAAATAAAATATATCCAACAATTTCAAAAATATAAATAATGATATAATTATATATCATATTATAAAAGTACACGTACTCATTTTCGTTACATATTTTCCCATATTGTTGTCAACCAACCAAGAAATCCCCAGACGGATTTGGTGATAACACTTGTATTGGAAAGAGTTGTATCGTGCATATATTTTAAATTCCTTAAAAAAGCATGAAATTAATCTTAAAAGTTTAACATAATATATGTTTTATTTATAATTACTATAAATTATATCATAAAATTATCTTTAATTAATATAAATTTTTTATTATTTCTAACATTTGTGTGCAGGTTATTTTATCGGACACTTCTTATTTTTAATATATTTTTATTAATAATTATATTTAGATTAATTATATTTTTCTTTTACTTCTTATATCTTCTTCTTCTTCTTTTGGTGACAAGTCACGTTAGTTTTTTATTAAGAGACTTATTGATTAAAGTTTTGATATCACTCTAAAATTTATAATAATTATGGATTTTATAATATCAAAAAATTAATATAAAGATAAATACTTTAATAATTATAATAAATTTTATTATGATATTATATTTAATAAATCAGATTTTTTTTTCTCTCAATTTCTAACAGTACATGTTTGTAACTCATTTAAAGGGTAGTAAATATAGGTGTGATCCCTAGCCGTTCTCTATCCCCAATAATATCCTCTTTGAAATTCAGCACTTGCACATCAAACTAATGTATTTAGAATTTCATTGCCTATAATCGGTGTTGCTTTTTCGGAGCTATTCTTAGTTTGATTTTAGTTTTCTAGATTTTGTGAGATTCTTCTTCGTACGTTCTCCAATTTAAAATGCTACAATTTATAACTTTCTTCATGTTTTTGAATTCTGATTGCGTTTTGTTATACTCTGTATTTGCCTTTGGCTACTGATAAGTCAGTAATTCTTGCCGTAATGTTCACCGGAGCTTCAACAAAGTTGTCAGATATGTGGAGGTTTCTGGCGGTGTTCAGCGGAGCTCCAGTGGGGTCTGGTTATGGTACTGTTTTATTTGATTTTAATGAGTTGGGTCATTTTAGTCATATTGATAATTATTTTGAAAATTTGAGGTAACATGAGAGATGACACAATATAAACTATATAAGGTAAAAAGTAGGTGCAAATTTGTAAGCTTAACATTTCACAAATTATGCTATTTAGGTTGTTCAGTGTTTGCTTGTGAATGTATGTATTTCATAAATACAATGATGGTGTGCTCTTAGAAAACTTGTTTTGCCCATAGATCGTCCTTTTACACATCTCTTCTTAAATCTTATCAATATATGTTGTACATCATTGAACTTGCCTTCTTAAATCTTATCGATATATGTTGTACATCATTGAACTTGCCTTCTTAAATCTTACCAATATATGTTGTACATCATTGAACTTGCCTGCTACACTATTTATTGTAAAACCTAACAAATTTATGTTTTCTAGGTTCTCGGATCAACTATAGTTGGGCGCTCTTAAGGTCTTGTCTCTTTCACTCGAGATGGTATGATTTTGGTCTTGTTGCCTTGTTCTTAGCGGCGAAATTGCAGAGTTTGTGTTTCATGAACTCAGTAGTCAAGCCTTTATTTTTTTTGCATCACATTTTGCATACCTTATTAATCTCTGATGAAATATGCATGTGCAAATACTGTCATTGATATTAAATCTTCAAAATTCCGTCGTTAACAAGCCTGGTAAAGGTAAGTTCTTTGCTGCTTGTTTACATTCAATGAACATCATCGGTAAATTAATTACATGCTTACGTTTTTCTTTTCATCTGTATCAGTACTTCTGTTAAATGCTCTGTTTTTCCTTTCTTTCTGTTGCTCATGGCAGAGTTCTGACGTTTTGAGATCTAGTTTTGAACAAAAACTTAAATCATTTTTTATGTTTTGTTTTCACAGTTTCTAGGCAGTTTGTGGATGTGTCTCTTATAAGAATTAAAGTTCTACTTGCTGCTTTCCCAAAATTGGTCGGCAATGGAAAACAGCACTTATGTTGAGACTATTGAAGGTAATCACAGCAATACAGCCGAACATATCAGTTTGTCTACTGGAGCTTAGGCTCACGTGGTCTCTAGTGTTGAGGCTCCAATATGTGATGCATCAGTGGCCCACTTGGATGGTGAATTGGCAGCACATGCCACACTTAAGCATTATGGTGGAGTGAATAGTTTTAATGCCCATGGAGCCTTATCATTACGAGTTCTCAATCAAGAAGATGCACACATCCAAATCCAGGTTCTGTATCTATGTCTAATCTTCTCTTGCTCAAATTTGTTGACGAACTTTAAGTTCTTGATAACATGTACGTGTTAGCTAAGCTTGCAAATTACTTTGTTGACTTGAAGTATGACGTACACTGTTTATATTAGTATGGCATGAATCTAAGGCTACAATTTAGTCATAAAGGATTTACGTGGGTGTCACTGTATCCATCTGTAGTTGCATATTTCTAAACTTACAACAGTTATACTAAGTACTTGCGACGTTTACTCTCTGACCAGATTGAAACTGGTAGAAACGCTGGTATCCTTCTCAAAACCCATCCTCATATGAACAAGGAGTTATTTTCAAAAGGAAATATTCTAGCATTCGATGATCCTAATAAACCTTTTACCAAAGACAAGCCAGCTATAGGTATTATGATATAACTATAAGTAATACAATTATATGAAAATATCATTTTTACTAATATTATATTATTATAAATTAGTTTTTAAAATTGAAAAAGTAAAGATGATTTTATTTTTATTGTGTTTTAAGAAAATAAAATTAAAAGAAATAAAAGTAATTATTTAACGTAGAATTAACAACTAAGAAAATATATACTAATATTTAATATCTTAATTTTTTAAATATGTGAAATAATAAAATCTTTTGATCTAATTACCAATTAATTACATAATCAATTAAATTTAACCTAATATGTACACAATATATAGTAATTAACCTAATCACGCTCTTATGTCAATTAAATTACATATTACTCATTGAGTTCATCAATTATAGATCACGTACATAATAATCATACATCACTAATTAGAAAATATGCATGCTATTTATTCAAGATAAACAATTAAATAATTCTTTCAAATCTATTTAATTGTTTTATAGATCAATTGTTTGCCAAACAATTAATATTATAAAAATTAGATTAAATAATATAATTAAATTAAAATTATAATCCGGGTTAAATATTATATCATCACGTGTAAAAAATTAGTTTCATAAGACCCTTAGATTAATAAATTAGTTAGACATAATTTTATTAATAAAACTTCTATTTTTTATAAAGAAAGACATAAATTCAATCAATATCTTGAATTGTAACATCTATCTCCTCTTAAATCTCCACCATAATTGTATATCTTTCAGAAAGTTTTATGAATTTTTTTCTTTGCACAAAAAATTGATAAAAAAATTGTTAATTTTTCAACTAATTAGGATTTTTGGGACAATTGAGAGGTTAAATTAGACTCTGATGGAATCTGAATCGTTAGATTAACTTTAGATCAAGAGTTAAGATGAAAAAAAAAATTAAATAGCACTGGTTAATAGGATCGCGATATGTGGCATGAGAAAATTATTGGATGAATCAACGTACGACGCGTGACGAGACAGATTAGTCATGGTAAATGCGTGCTGAGTCAACGCCATATGGCGTGCTACGATGGACTCCTTTCACTTGCATGGCATTCACGTTGTATCTCCTGATTAATTCTGTATTAAAAATTCATAAAAAATGTATAAAAAATTTAAAATAATATATTTTCATGCCTTTTGTTAGAAAAATTATATTTTAATATTTTTATCCCTAAAAATATTACTTATTAAATAAAATGAATAAATATTAAGTAAAAAAAATATTTATTACCCTACTTATATAGAATCATGTAGCAGAGTATAGGTGAGTCCAGGGTGCCATTGTATTATCAGAAGATATAATTAATTTAATTTATGTTAAGTTTTAAATCATAAATGTTTTTCGTTGCACTTATATCGATACAGATTTACTTCATCGTTTTTAGCTTTTTTTTATCAGGTTTCAATAATAACATATTTTTTTAAATATGACAGTTTCAAATTTGAATTAGTTCAATTTAATTTAAAATTTTAATCAATTTAATCTAATAAGTTCTTAAAGATAATAACTAAATCAAACTAATTAAAAGTGTAAAACTAATCCAAAAAATTGTATTGATTGTATTAGTTTTTAAAATTTTTTATATTATTTTTTTATATCATGATTATAAATATTTCTTCATCGAAAATAAATTTAATTTTATAAATTTTAAGCTTTATAATTTTTATAAAGATTTAAACATAAATGTGACTATTGTGTCAGGTACGGCAACTCAGGCGGTATTAAAGAACATTTAAACACTCGTTCACGTAATTTTTAGGTTATCTTCTTATATTTGTGTGGAGAAGAAATCTTGATCTAAATCAATCCAATCATTCAAAACAACTCGAACTAATTTTGTCTGTTTTATGACACTCACACTGGGAAAAAAAATTCTTTAATCCTCCATATGCGCACAAAACACGAAGCACAACTTGAAAGGTTGCATGAAATTATTCCTCTCGTTTTCTTCATTTCTCAATTCTTTCAAGTTACAATGGAAGAACATAAAAGATAGAACAAGGAGATTATTTGCTCCCAGGAAGAATGAATTGTATGTTTTCTCTTTCTAAAACAAAACTAATATATTTTGAATAACCTTATATGCCTCCCAAGGAGGAATCTACGTTATGATGATATCCTCCTATAGTGCTAAGTTTGGACGCCAAACCGGTGTAATGCTCCTGCAGCAGCCTGAACAATCATTCAACTCGAGCAAGGTAACCCTAGATCCAGAGCTTCAACATCTTTCATGTGTTTCAATTGTGTATGAATGATGCTTAGGAGTTTTTACTTCGTTTTAGTAGATCCTTTAAGATCAAGATCAGTTTGATAATACACAACTTCACCAGTGTCGCTAACATAATGATCTTGTTTCAAGCTTCTTATCAGATCTCCAATCAGATGAAATGGTAGAGGTCCTGATTCTTTAGGCTCCCGATAGTATTTACCAAGCACTGGTTTAGCTGCCTCAGTCTACGTAAAAACAATAATATCAGTTCTATTTTTATGCCTTCAGGAAAATACATAACTTAATTTGTTCTACGAAGTTAAAAACGGAAATGGTACTCACTGCGTCAACTAAGTGGTAGTGAGGGATTTGAGGAAAAAGATGATGAATAACATGAGTTCCAATATCATGATGAATATTGTTTATCCATCCATAGTCTCGATCTAATGTTGTTAATCCTCCTCTTAGGTAACTCCATTCCTATACAACATAATGAATTAGTACTTCAAAATTTGAAAGAAATGTTGAGAGCTTAATCTTAAAAGGATTAACCATACAAGATACAATTTTCTACATCAAAGTAAAGAATCTCAATTTAACAACAGAAAAGAACTAAAGGTGATTAATGGAGGAGAAGGATATGTTTGCTTCTACTTTTATCATAATGTAAAAGCGCTTTTGAGCAGAACAACAAAAAAATTGCCATAAGTGTTTTTAAGCCTTAAGAAAGCACACTGTGTAATTCTTGACAGAAGCAGAGGCAAATAGAGCCTAACACAACTTCCCCTTTTCCGGATTAAACTTGAAACAACAACAGGTAATAAAAAACACAACTTATAAAGGCCTCCATACCTTTCCACGATACCAAGGTAATTTTTCTTCATGGCCATGATGATGCAAGTAGGTGACAAAGTCCAGCCACATAACAAAACCCTATGATTTAATCAAATTGATTTACTTTTCATGGTTGGAATGAAGATAAAAAAGAAAAAAGAAAAATCTTGAACTGAAGATTAATGTGAAATTTACCCAATATGGAACTCCATAGAGCTTAAGCAAGTGTATAGGACCCATAACAAACGCCAAAACTCCAAGTAAAGCAACCATCGCCGTCCAACATGCAGTGGAAGTGATCACATATTTTCTCTCATTAGAGACAAACAAATCACTACTTGGATCAAAATGGGAACCAGTCTTCCCAGGACTCCTATTCCACTATACCAACAAAATATACAATGATCATTATCAGCCATTAACATCAAGAACTCCATGACAAAACCAATCATCGATCAAGATCAAACACATACCAAGTAAAAAGGGTAGGCAAGCATTGGAAAAGGCACGGTAAATCGCAAACTCTTTGTGACTTTATCTAAACTCCTATAGATTCTCTCAGGCAACTACATGAAAAACACAAGGAATCATCAAGATAACGAATAATGATCATCAACACAGCTATCCCCGGAAAAACGAAGAACAGAACTTACTGGATGCCATGATTCGTCATTCTCCACATGACCGTGGTTTTGATGATGGGTTCTATGGCTGATTCTCCTGCAAATAAAGAGTCACATTGAGAATGCATCAAGTCACCGACTAACAAAAATTAGTGATTAAACAAAAAAAGTTCATTTGTTTATGCTTTCAAGATTCTTGTGGCTATAAAAAACACTAATAAAAAAGTGTTTATGAACCAAACAGTGAAAAATTTGCAGACTCAGAAAACAAAGAAAATATATTTTGTATTTAGCAAAAATTATATACAGCATTTGACAGAAACCTTCTAAAACCCAACATTAGTAAGAAGAAAAAAACTGACTTCGGTTCTGTCAGAAGCATACCATCCATGATAGGGTACGAGAATTGAAGAATGCAAAAGATGCCCTACAACACTGTTTAGCTTGGGATTGTTTGAGAAGCTTCCATGGCCACTACATAATCCAAATAACGAACATTACAAACCAAAACAGACAAATTAGTAAATCCCATATTACAACCACAAGATTAAAGATTGAAGAAGTCACCAATCATGGCCAAGAACGAAGAGAGCCCAAAACATGGTCCCTTGAGCAGCCCAATACAAAGGCCAAACTACCCAATTGTTGAGATAAGCCGCAGCTACTGCCAATCCAAAGACCACAACCACATCTCTAATGACATAGCTCATAGACTTCCATGGGTTCTTAACCCAACAATGCTTTGGAATGGCTGCTCTAATATCGGCCAATTTGAATGGTGGCGGCGCACCTGGGTCAAAATCACCTTTTTCTCTATCCCCAGACCTATTGACGCCATTGATTATCTCTTCTCTGTTCTCTCCTTCTATTGAAGCAATCTTCACAGGGACACTCACTTTCAGCTCCCAACTTCTCCTACTAAAACACCTCGTTCTTGTTTTGCTCAAAGGAAGCCTAAGATCTGTCAAGCTTGTGTTGGAATGTAAAAATCGAACCTTTGAAGAGTTGTTTGACACAATTCTAGTTTTGGGTTTGCCACAAATTTGGGGCGTGGGCTTCAAACAAGATTCTGATAGCAACCAGCTCGCCATTGAAGACCCAGATAGAGGAAGCCTCGGGTTTTGAGTTCTGGGTCTATCAAACTCAGACCAAAACAGAGGATAGGGTAGGAGAATTAAAACAAATAAAGAATATTTGAAGTGAATGAACTTTAGCAGCAACACAAAATGTATTGCAGAATTGAAATTAAATAATAGAAAAAAGAATAAGAAAACTTTCTATTTATTCGTAATTGGACGACGACCACAAGTTACTTAGTACCTTTGATTTAATCAAATTAAGCTTGTTAATTTTTCGAATCCTACGATGGATGAGTGTTTGAGGTTGTTATATATATATAAAGTATAGATTGGGTGTGGGTTAAAGGGTGATGTTCCGTAGGATTAGGAGATAGGACCGCGTTTAAATTGTTTTTCTTTTTCGTTGTGTGCTTTGACTCGCTTATAGACGGAGAATAATTTGGATTTTTCCATTGTTGTGGGCGGCACTTGATGTTGAGAGAGCGATCTCACCGTGTTGCTACACTCCACGTGATTCATTTTGTCAAATTTTCTCAATAAATTATTCAATTGTTGTTGTATTTATATGCGGTATTTTAGCTGACAGTTTCAGTGAATTATTTTTAATTTAATTAAATATATATTTTTTTTCTTACACAATATAACACGAATAATTATGTACAATTTTTATTATCACCTTACTTTACACTATAAACTAATAATATATAATGAACTGTTTAAAACACAAACGCAAATCGAAGGTGCATATCTAACTAACTAGGTGCGAATGAATTAATCACAGCTCGTTTTTTAATAAATTATATTTTTAAGTTTTATTTTTTTATATTTAAAACTAGTTTTTTTTTATTTTTTAATTCATTTACAAAAAATAAAAACAAAAAGGCTTTATTTTGTTTTTTTACTTTTACGTCACAATAAAAATATAGCAAAGTTAATTAATAAAAAAAAGTAAGCATGAAATATGATTTTTAAGTTTCTAAACCATCAAAAAAATATTTGTAAAAATAAAATTCAGTGAACCAAATTTTAAACTTAAAAATAATATTATTAAAATACATATATTTTAAAATTTTAATTTCAAAAACTATAACATTAATTAAAAAAACGAAACCCAAAACATCATATCAATAAAAATGGACGGAACATGGACTTTAAAGCAAAGAAAGCAGCCCATGAAAATTGCGTGCTTGATATTTACGTGTACTTTTTATCAACGTATACATTTACGTTTATTTTTCAAGAAAGTAGTAAATAATAATTAGAGATAACGTCACAATTTTTTAATCATCAATCCCCATATATATATATATATATATATATATATATATTCAGATGTATATATATATATATATATATATATATATGGATATATATATATATATATATATATATACAAAATTAATATTCAATAATTATTTTTCAAGAAAATAATAAATGTTATTACAGAAAAATCTATCTTATCAAATTTAAACTATTGATATTTTATTTAGAAGACATCAATAGATACTGTATGCATCTTAACCAATTTATTTATCACTCTTTGTATACTATACTTCTATACTTGTTTTATTTAATGTTTTTCATAAGTTAATAACTCATAAATTATACAAATCATACTGATTTTTATATTTTATACTTAAATTTTTATTTTTTTTTTTTTTATAATTTAATTTTTTTCTCAAATCTTATTATTATTTTTCAATAATTCATGTATTTTAAATTTTTTTAATGACTAATACTTTTACTTTTTTATATTTTAAAATTTAATTTAAAGTTATAAAATTTTAGATTAAATATAATAAAATTTAATAAGTAAAGTGATGAAATTAAAAAATATATATATATAAGATCAAATGATAAAAAAATAAAAAAATAAAATAAAATATTTGAATAATGAAAAAAATTATTATCAGTAATTGTAAGAATTCTGATCAAGAATATTTTAGAAAAACAAAATCAACTAAATATCTCAGATTAAGTTTTAGAACGTGTTTAGCCCTCCATATTAAAAAGTGTTTTATAGTCTTATAATTTTAAAATAAAATGATGAATTAAAAATAAATTATATTATTTTAATGATTTTTTTATTAAAATTTTATTCTTTCATATAAAATAATTAAAATTTGATTAAAGATCAATTAAAATGATAATTAATATGAAAAAATCATAAAATATTTGTTGAAATATTATCATTATCTTTATGTTAAAATATTATTATTATTAATTTTTTAAAATAATTTAATACTAAATTTTACTTTTATATTTTTTAATATCTCATATTTTATTGTGTTTAATCACTTGACAATAAAAAATTATTAAAAAATTATTATTTATGATATTTTTTTCAAAATAGATAATTTAAAAATAAATTTTAAAATATAAAAATTTAATAATAATAACTTCATAAGATTTTTACAACCTTTTCACAATGATTTTAATATTTCAAGGTCAAAGGATGTCAAAAACTCAAAAGTATTTAAAAAAAACCTCAAAAGTTGCATTTCCCGGGAATATATGAGTGCTGGACAGGCCCAATTAACTCTTTTTTGGGCCTGCTAACGATGACCTATTTTGGATAATATTGCCCTTACTGTACAGTTGATATTTTTACTGTATATTTCATCTTTTTAGTTCGTTCGTCGGCCAAAAATCAAATCTAAGTTTGAGGATTTCATAGAGAAACACAAATGGATCGAACTCATATACTTATGATAGTATTGCCAGTCTTTCTGTTTTTAACAGACACTTTAAACCTCTTCACACCTCCTCCACCCAAACCTAGCAATCATGATTATCATATTCATCGCCAATCTCAATCCAAATCCCAACCACAACTTCTTCAAGAGCCCCTCCAATTTCCTCCTCCACAGGTCTCCCCTCACTTTCATTCTTTTTAATTCACCATAAACATGTATAATTATCTCTTACGAAAATTTTAATTTGTTTTATGTGAAATTGCAGAGAACCAGTAGTAACATTGGAGCAATTGGAGCCGGAAGCACCGTTAATATCAATTTCTGCACTTCTTGCTCTTTCAGGTTTTTTACTTTTTAATTGAAAAAATGTATAGGGTCACCATATTTTCATAAATTTGATGCATTATTTACTTTACTGTTACATTTATAGATGTTTTAATCATTAATCATTTTTTGTTATTTTAATCACTTCATTTTCTTATTTTTTTTTAATTTTTTAAACGCTTCAAACATCTACCAATCTTGTTAATAAGTTTCAATTCAATCCAATTTAACTTTTTCTACCCAAAAAATGATTTAAAAATATAATAATAAAGTGATTAAAATGTACAAATTTTTAAAAAATGATTAAGGTGTTCAATTTGTGAAAGTATAGTGACTAAAATGCCATGTTATTTTTATTATTTGTCCTTTTTTTTTGTTAATATTTTGCAATTTTTTTTCCTTCTGTTTCAGTTCAGTCAAACTGCTATCTGTATATGATTGCTGTGATATATTTAGTTGTTGGATCTATTGTGTTTGTATTTTGATCATTTTCGTAGTTTCCTTAGCTTGAACAACCCAATTATGTGTTAGATTTGTTTTTGTATTCAATTGTCCCAAAAACTTAAAAAATTCAATTATTTGAAATTGCAGATCTTAAAAACGCTTTAGGATGCGCTTATTTATGATTTTGAGACATTGTAAAAACATTTCTTGGACAAACCAAAAATAATTATTAGAATTGCTTCTAGGCCTTAGAAAGTCACATTTTCTACTCCTTGATAAAAGCTCTTGAAAGCGCTTTCTTCTAAAATTATTTTTAACTTGAACAACTTTTAATTGAAACACAAGCAAATCAAATTGGTCATAAATCACCCAAAAACTTAACAACATATCATATATAGTATATAGTCTAGCACTATGATTAGTAAATTCCAATCAAATTTATGACCTTTTTCTAGATATGAATCTTGTACATCAAATCACCTACCAACTACAGGGTTTCAATAATTGATATACTTAATGAAGTTTAATTCAAAACTTTTGAAGGTATAAATCAATTTTAGTTGCAATTAGTTAGCATTGGTTTCTTCAAGTTTAGTTATTAGTAACCTCAAAGTCTTCATCTCTTTTATTGCTACATATATATTATGTTGCTCATTGCAGGGGAACTGCAGTAACAATGAATAATATGTTGGAAGCAGCATTTCCTGGGATCAATGTCATTCTTGCAAACCACCCTCCTTCATTACCAAAACGTGTACTTAGCAAAGCAGTACCGATTGTTCAAGTAGGAATTGTTGTAACTATAGTGGCAGGTGAACACATCTTCCCAAAACTTGGGATAACAACACCGCCTTCTTGGCACTACTCTTTGCGTTCCAATAGATTTGGAAGTATGGCAAGTACTTGGCTTTTGGGAAACTTCTTTCAGAATTTCCTTCAGAGTACTGGCGCTTTTGAAGTATACTGTAATGGTGAATTGGTGAGTACTTTTATTCTCATGTTTGCTTGTTCTTCTAGATTCCAGTGTCTGAATCCTCTTGCATTTCCAAATGTCCTTCACTTAGTGGTGGCACAAGAGGAATGCTAATTGCACACATTATTGTACTCATAGCACTCAATGCATGCCACTTGCCATTTTAACTAGGAAAATTGACAAGCTTTGACTTCTAGATACATGTGGCATACAACAATTGGTTTGCACGCAATAATAGTCTGTGCAGTTAGCATTCCTCGGTGACACAATCATAAGACTCATACTCTCAAGTGTGATGGAATTTTGTTAAATAATTAGAAGAAATTAACTCTCAATATCGCTCTGCATTGTGAATGTTGGATATTTCAGGTCTTCTCTAAGCTTCAGGAGAATAGGTTCCCAGGTGAAATTGAATTAAGGGATCTTGTTGGGAGAAGGCTCTCTATCTCAAGAACTGTTGATGTCCTTTGAATTTGAGGAGCTGTTGGGTCCTAGACTATTCGCCCGCCGAACATGGGGACTATGTTTTGGACAAAAATTTCAACGCTGGTGCAAATATTAGATTGTTTTTTAGATGCTTTTACATGGAGACACACTCAGATTGGCTAGGTTTCAATAGTATGGAGCTGGGAATGCATTGTTCTTTCTTAACCTTGAAATTATCAAGTAATTATGTCACTGTTTGTTGGCTATTGCATACCGAAGTTCATACCTTCCACTTCGTCATTTTCAAATCAAGTTCTAAAGCATGCGAAAAGGGTTAATAACACTTCATAGCACATTAGTACGCTTTTAAGACTCATCACCATCTATGCGTCACAAATTCAATCAAATCTTATCAACAACTATTAGTTTATCACTTGAATGGTATTGCCATCCCACTACTATATAAAGTTTCACCCTTGAGTAATTCTATATAAACCAACATCCCTAACGTATATACACATCATTAGTAATATTTCATTAAAATATACGAAACCGCTAAATATATATAAATAGTTTTGAGTGGTGTGGTGGTAATGCCAAGCATTTTCATTTCCTCGTTATTTTTCCCTACACTTAAAATATATAAATACAGGCATGGTATTTTGGGACGTGAAATCTAAGCGATATTCATTATTTACTCAAGATGTTAAGAACATTGAACCATTGTTAATCCTCCGAGAGCACTGTTATATGAGAACTCACTTAAGGGTACCTTCATAAATATAAGGTAGTGTTAGCATAATAAGGAGGAAGGGTTATAAAAATTTAACACTTAAGTGGTATTGAGTGGTGTAATTAAGACAATACTTTCCTTAAACCGAATGCTTGCACTAACACTTTATCTCGCCTTTTTTTTTTATCTGTGTATACCAACGTAATACAAAAAGGGGAGTACATCGCATAAAAAAGGGTTTGATATCTTTATGGTATTTCAGTTAATATATTGATATCTCAAATATCTAATTTATTAAAAAAATTCGTTTTAATACCATAATTCAAATATCGTATAATTTCTATCTTTTTTGAACAGGAACTAAATTCTTTTATCCAAAATATTCTTTTGGCATTTTTACGAAGGATTTTTTTGTTAATTAAGAAGAGTTAAAAAAGTGCAAAAAATTGCTAATTTTCATAAACTTTTTTTTTCTAACATTAATTATATAAATATTTTTAATTAATTATTCATGAAAAATACTTTCATTATGTCTAATTAAATTGTAAGAATGTAATGATTTTTAGTACTTATTTATATTATTTATTCTCTAAAGATAAAAATTTAACAATTTTTTTTCTTAACTTTTAGTAAAAAATGTTGAACCTAACCTTTAACAAAAATAAAATCATTTTTCAACTCTAGTTAATTTCAAGAAAGAAAAAAATAAAAATCCATCACTACAAAACCAACCAAGAGGGCATTCTGAGTTAAAAAAAAATTGATTAATATTGAAGGATGAAAATGATACAAAAATATTAAAACTAAAATTTTTATTAACATAAAATATTTAAATACCAATATATTAATTAAGTTACTACTCCCACGTAAAAGAGAGCACTTTGGCCAACTTGTTTTGTTAGGTATTTTTTCAATTTTCTTACTCCTTAGATTCACCCTCGTGTCTCTCCAAGATAATATGTAGTACAGTTATTCTCAAATTATTCTCCTGTTAGATCACTTTTTAAGCAGTAATTTGCCAAAAGCTAACTCTTACAATTAATCATTAGGCAAATAGGAGAGGTAGAGGAAAAAATCTAAATCTTCTCATCACTACTTATTTAACATGAAAACACGAATCACTCTAATTTTCTGTAAAGATACAACAATGTCAACTTACTCTCGTCATAATACACAAAAACAATGTGCAAGTAAAATAATAAATACATGACATCCTATAAACAAGTGTAAAATAATGTGCTGGAATTTCACACTCACACACTTGCACCAAGGGTGATGGAAACTCGGCCTTTATACACCTTCGGGGCTCCAATTTCACAATACTATGGACTAAGAAGTTGTAGGTCATGTTGACTACTTCCGAGTGATTACAAAGGATGCTATACTACTACAAAAATCATTTTTATAATAATGGAGACTCCGATATGCAAAGCATGTAAGAACTAACTTTTTTTCTTCTTCTTATAGTACAAATTGAATTAATAATTCATCTTTGCCACCATTTTCGATTTTCCAGTGTTTTCACGAGCTCCTTTGCCAATGATGCAAAGTCCTCAGCTCCACTTTGCAGTTCTTCGGTGCGCCTACTGATTCTCTGTGAGAGAGAGAGAGAAGAGGTAAGTACAATTCATTCTGATCTATTTATAGCTGGGATCCTAAAAGTGAAGATGCAACGTCGTGTTCATTAGTATCATTTCCAAAGCAATGATATATAGGAATAACAAATCAATTAGACTGGCAGTAGTCAATTCACATTTACAAGATTTCAATAGACTAGGATACTCTTTGTATATGCATCTGCATATATCGTCCACATCCATGTAGTTATTCCATATTTCCATCTCAAAATGCACATCATTCAAACTATGTTACTTAGACATTTCATTTTTCATTAAATACTGTCCAATGGATATGATATGGAAGTGGGAGTGAGCATTGAGTATTCCATTGGTGAAAATTTACAGAAAATAGTCCATGTAACATAACTTTGCCAAAAGAAGAAGGAGAAGGTTAAACTACAATCATGAACTCCACATATAATAAAGCTTTAATTTTGTCTTCCCTATATCATTTGTCTAAAACCAATAGTATTTGTCTAATGTATCCCACACATTATCAACTAACAGTTTATTATTTGATGAGAAACGTCTCTAGTTCCCTAGTAAATGTGTTTTAAATGGGTCCGTTGTCTATTAGAGTTTTTAGACTTGTTATTTAAGTATGCACTTGAGAGTACTCAGCGTCCTAGGAAGTCTAAATAGTAATTAAGCAGGCAGTTGAACTTGAAAGTGGAAGTCTATAAATACTAGGATTGTAGTCAGCTTCATGCTCATTAGTGGAATCTACCAGATCTTCACATAATGTGTTGTCTTTCAAACTAAAATTTCTGATAGTCTATTGTTTAAAGAGTTAGGTTTAGGGTTTTGAGGAATCAACCCTGTGGCACCTTTTACTCCCTCCACCACTGTGTTTAGTGTGATGGAACAGTTTGAGCTACTAATTTTCTTGGTTGATACTCGGTTTACATACCAACTGATATTAGAGCATGTTCTTTCCTGTGGAAGTTACTTTCATAAATTTCAGTAACGCAAAAGATCTACATGAAAATCATTGATGCAGGGGCCATAACTATGTCACTCTTGAGATGCTTCAAGAATCTGGCAATTGAAAGTAGCATACATCAAGCAACCAACAATCATAACATTGGTAATAACCATGAGTATGATCATCAGATTACTGAGGAAGAAATGAGTCAATGGTACAAATATAGCTCTTCTTGCAGTCAGTTTTATTCTCACTAGAGGAAATTCCTAGATCTTCCAATAATTTGTGCTAGTTAGAAGGTTTATGAGGAATCAACCTTGTGGAACCCTCTACTCCCTCCACCAGTGTGCATTTCACACAAGAGGACATTTTAAGCCACTAATTTTCTTGTCTAATATTCAGTTTACATCTACTTGCAGATGAGTGACATTCAATTTACATCTAATTGATTAATGTCTTGGTTTTAAGATATTGATTACTAATTACATTCAACATCACTCAATGAAATGAAAGGACCATCTCTTGGTTCAAAACATTAGAACTATTGGACAAGGGGTCTGAACATCACCACAATCAGCTTATTGAACCTCTCCATGTCCCCACTTCTCAAGACATGAAACAGAAATAAACTAGTTTTCTGGCTTTTTTTTCATCATTATTTTCTTTTATTACCTCATTTCTGCCTTTTCCTTTGTCAAGGAACAAAGGTGAGTATCCAACATTATCATATTTCAAACATGATATGCTTATTTAATTCCATAGGAATATTATAAAAGATTACCTCTAGTTTCTCCTGCCTCTCCATGAGCTTATTTTTTGCTTGTGCAGCCACCGTGGAAGCATCCTGAAATCAGTTCATATGTTACATCATACAATCCATATAAAGAGCTATACTTGGGTCGTTAACACTAAAACCATAGTTCAAATTACCCCAGCTTTTCTATATGCAGCCCTAATTTCTTGAGGGGTTCTAACTCTGGGATTTACATCACCAGTCCCACCTTGAAATAGTCTTTCCCTGTCTGATTCCTTATCTGCATTATGCCACGTTTGTATTCCATATAAAAGTCAAATTTAAATAAAACAACACAATTAACAATTAACAATTAACAATTAGGTTTACCTTGGTTTATGCTTTTAGAATCATGAGATGAAGTAGACGATGCAGGTTGGGGTTCATCTATTTCAATGTCATCTGCAAGACAATAATACAGTGAGTAAAAAAAAAATTAAAAAAAATGAAGAGAAATGCTAACTTTGCAGAGGACCTATATCAAGCTCCAAAACATTTTCAGGATCCATTGATGTAGATAAGTCCGAGTGTGGAGACTTCAAAAATATGTTCTCCAAGTGATCGAAAGTTGATTTTGTGTACAAGTCAACAGGGTTGACTGCTTTTCCCCCCTTAAGGCCTTTAACAATGCCACCTAGAATTCCAGGTGCAGTACCCTGTTGAAACACAGTTACACTACTTATGCACAAAAGAATATTTTTCATAAAGTAAAACCTACTGCAGCTAATAGTAACTTTTTCAACCTTTTTTCTCTGAACTTGGGAGGCATTTAATGCAGCATCTGCAGCAGCTGCAAGAACTTTATCATGAAGACAAGGCAAAGACTCTGGAATCCTGTAGCTCAAAAAAAGGCACTGTTTTTGATGAATAAATAAAATTAAACATAATGTACCTTAGGTTCTCCTTTTTTCCTCTTATCTTTCTATAGGAATTGATATTAAGAATTGATTATCCATGCGTGTATCCTGGGTCGTCAAAATAATAGCTAGAGGAAATATAGAGGATACCTTAAATCATTTTCACTAGCTAATACAGAGATGAATGCCAATTCACACCCATTTGCCTGTAATTTATGTCATATAAATAAAATAATTACTAGATGTCTATGGAAGCTAGGACTCTTAAAAATTACAAGACAATACCAGTGTAATCTGCCCGTTATCAGATGAGCTCATAGTCTTATCCATATTTGCCTTAAAATTCCACCTCAAAATTGATACTAAAGAGCTTTCTTTCACCAATTCTAAATCTAGCACAGACCTGCCATTGACGGGTTCAATTCACCAACATTGATAATTTAAAAAATAATAAAGAAAATGGATGTACCATCTAAAAATCAGGAGACTACATAGACATCAAAAACATTAGAAGTGTTGGAACCCAGACGACAGCAATGATAAGGGGGCAATGCCTTTCAGTCTTACGTGTTCTTTCCTTCATAACATTCTCAAAGTAAGCACAAACTGGAAGAGGAGCATTACCTGATTTCAATATCTCCTGTCTGAAACAGCAACACTAATCCTTGAAGTTTTTCATCTTTTTTAAAAGTTGTGGTCCAACTGCAGGGTTTTGTGTGCTTCACTTTTCGTATGGGTTTATTGTTCCCCTAGAAAGAAGGAAATGCCTTGGCATGAATAATAACTAAAACAATATCACAACAAACAAGAAGGCAATGACATGCACCTGAATCACAGATTTTGCAGAGTATAAGCGCAGTGAGTCCGTACAACAGAGCAAAACAAACGAATCCCACAAACTGTCCCCAGAGTTCGTAGTTTCTGAACTCGAATCATGTTTGTCAGACATATCCTCATGCTTTCTGACAGCACCTTCCTCTTGCAGCTTTTCATTGCATTCCATGGATGCAGAAGTGTTGCCAGATTCTACAGAACAAAAAAATTAGTTCTTCATAAGTAAAAAAGAAATAAAAACATCTTATTTTCTAGATAGGAATGTACTTGCCTATAACATACATTGAAATTGCAACTGTTTCCTTTTTCAAGCTCCATGGACAAGGGTTAATCGTGTTACCAGTAAGACCATCAATTATACAAATTTTTGAATCCTTTGTCAAGATGAAAACCACTTCCTCCAAAGTACTTTTTCCAGGGTGTTTTGGGTTTTTCACAAGGCTGTGAGTATTTTTCAGTTCTTTCCAACTTACAGAAATAATTGGAGAGTTAGAGCAAGATACATCATCCGTAAAAAATAAAAGTGATAATGAAGTGATGTTGATTACTGCAACCTGAAAAGAATCATTGAATTTAAAAAGCCTTCTGATTAATGAAACTTGTGTTACAGGAAAACGTTCATGCTTACAAATATAATATAAAAGAAAAATGAAATCAAACACGCAGATAGGGTATACTAACACGGCCGCATTTAAATCCCACAAGAAGTTTAGTTCCATGAGAAACAAAACGCAGTGCTTGAACCGAGGAATTGAGGAGGCAAAAAATAGCAATGCACTGAGGCCCTTTTCTTGGATTCAAACTGTGAACTGCAGAAAGAGTGATCTACATTAGCCATAGAAATTCAGTGTAAACTACACTGCCCCTCACTGAGGTTTGTCAAAATATCATTCACATCCCTTCATGTTTGAAAAATAGCACAGATCCCCATCACTGCATATGTAGAAAAGGAGGGAGCAGAGTAGGAAGAATGACCATTTGGCATTGGTACATGAAATGTCAGCCAGTGAGTTTGGCTATAGATAACGTAATGGAAATGTTTTGGACTGCTAATAAGATCTAAATATCTAATGGCATTATATTAGAATGAATTTAATGATAAGGTGAGAATGTAGAAACAATAAGTTGTCTTTTAAGTGAATGAAAAAAAAAATTGTTTCACTGCAACAAAGTCATTGAGAGGTGTAAGTTTCCAGTCAACAAGAGGTACAAGTTTCCAATTTAACTCATGAAATCAATTAGAAAAGCTGCCTTTTGCACTCTACAAGTGTGTTGTTGATTGAGAAATCAAGAGATCAAGGAGTGTCAAAAGCATCATAATTGTTTGGAAATTTGCATAGGAGCAAGGAATGATCTTGTTGGTAAAGGTTCATTCACTGAGTTGAGAAATTATATTTCAAAATTATTTTCATATCACTTCATGCATAATCCCATCATATTCAATTATTGATTCTTTCTGTTTTGTATTTATTTTTTTAAGAGAGAAAATATCAATTTTGCATCTATAGATATAAATGCAAAGAGTAGCCACATCCAAATCAATCCCGCACAAATTGCTCATCATACTTCCTAATAACCATGCATGCAAGGGTTATAGAGTACTGATAATCAAAAAGCATATAGGTAAAAAAAATTAAAAAATAGGTACATTCAAGCAATCAAACTCTCAAATATGCTATGGAATTTTTTACAGTAAAATATAAGGTTAATATCAATTAAAAACTTATCTATTTGCTTACATGTCAGTTGCACAATTCTTAAGAATTGTCATATCATGCATAATAATGTATCTGACTAACATCTGTATCCACACTCGCAACAAGAAGTACTCAACATAGACTGTGTATCAAGATATAAGTTTATTCTGCACAACTTACTAATTTGAAAAACTTAAAAACAATTTACATAGCCAAGAGGCCCAAGACCACTCAGTTTCTCTAGAACTATCCTTCTAATCAGCCTCGTTAAACACATGTACAAAATTCCAAAGTCTACCTCAAATATTGATCAAGAAACAAGAAGTTTGAAAACTAATATGAAAAGAAAACAGGGAATATAACCTATAATACAATTTAATTCTTAACAATAGGTAACTTTTCAAATTTGCACCATTTAGGTGGGGAGAGAAAAGAGTTCTAGTTGTGTTAACAATTAATTACCTTCATGGTTAGTTTCTGTGACGAAGTGAAAATTTGTCCCATCTGTACAGCCTTTCAGATTGTAAATTCGAACCTATAACATGTTGTGTCAGTAGATTAAGAAAAGAAAAGACAAATAGAAGCCTAAAAAAATATAGAGGAAAAGAACTTATCGGACCAGACCACATTCATTGCCCACGACTAAACTTGAAGAGATGAAACAGATATCCATTTCTGATAATGGAGCACTTGAACCAGCCACTTTAATACCTTGCACCTGCTAGTCACATGGGATTATTTTATGGAATACACCCTTATTTATCATAAGGAGAGGAAATAATAGCATCTGAGGTTAAAATATTTTTACCTCGGCTTCTAAAAGATAAATAAAAGACAAGACTGGATATGTGGCATCCCATATCCGAACAGATCCATTTGAATAGCCAGCTACAAACAATCTCTTGACAACATTATCTTTCGTAGTAGAAAACTGGCTGGGAACACCTCCAGTCAAGGGCCAGTTTGTAGCACCAGATGGGGTTGGGGTTGACTCAAACTTCATAACTGAGGTTATCTAAAAAAAAGGATGCAAAGAAATGAGTTAATGTGATAAATATGACTGGAAGTAATTAGGGAAATACCTCTGACAGAGTCTTCAATGAGTTTTCTCCAGCAGTTAGATCAAAAAGTTTTGCAACAGTCAAAGATGACCCAGTCATTGGTATCACGCCAGGAAACTCCATAGCAGGGGAAAATGGTTTTTCATCTTGCTGGGATCTCAAAGAAGAAAGAGTAGCATCATCATAGAATTGCAGTTGGCCAGGGTTTGTCAATACAAAAATGTCAGCTTTGTGACCTGCTGCCATATCACTTGGTAATAAAATCATGTCTGCAAAAGAGCCAGAGAGTGTAAGATCTGCACGACCCACACATTTTAAAGTCTCCACTCCGGATGACCATTCAAGAGTTAAAACCTGTAAGACATAGTAAATGTTAGGAGAAGTATTGATGTTAGGTACTAGGAATACTTTAGAGAAGACAAGCAACTACTTCAATATTCAATGGATACAAGGACTCTATCTACTTAAAGTTCAATATGGTAATGAAGCAGATGCAGTAGTCATCTAATCTACAAAAAACTCGAAACAGGATAAGAATTGAAGATAGGAAAGGAAGAAACCTTCATAATATTAACAATGACACTATGACTATAAAACTAAAAGTAATAGCTCAACGAAATCGTTTTAGGAGTCTGTTTGAACTTTAGGCATCTGCGTCATTATTGTGTAATAGGAACTTACACCAATACAAGGAGTTAAAAGCTAAAATTAGAACAACCATGGAACAACATTTGGAGAGGAAGCTAAATTTATAACCACCATGAAACAACATTTAGAAGGGAGGAAGCTAAGATACTGAACATACTGTGAGGACTTCTTCAGACCCTATTTCATCACCGCCATATATAAACAGCTGGCCATCATTAGCATTACGGGACTTGCTAGTTGCAGACCACTGTAATACAATCACTGGGAGTCTCTTTTCAGCAGATGATAATCGTAGCTTAACAACATTGTTAGACCATTGTAATTGATCTTTAATAGAAGCAGCAGATGACATGTTCCAGAACAAAATATCTCCATCTATGTAACCCACAGCAAGAATGGACCCATCAGAAGATGCCCAACAAAGAGCACTTATCTCTTTCTCTACTCTGAGATGGTCTGATGTATCTTCTACGGATTTTTTATCAATTTCACTTGAAGTTTCTACAATTTCATCCCTCAATTGTAGATCCTTACCACCTCCAGCAAAAATAATACGAGTTTCAGAAACATCCCATAGAACAAGCAGCCCACTCTGATATGCAATCAGCACTCTGCTAAAAAGAAAACACTCATGATAAAGAGGCATACTGCATAAACTACAACACTAAAGAATCATAATGGATAAAGTGCAACGAAGGAACTCAAAATGATTTCTTTTAGTCTATATCATCACCTTGTATTGATGTCTAGTGCACAAGTAATAAGGAGAATGAGAGAAAAACTTGACAGCCACAACCCACTATTAGTTTTTTTTCATGAGATGCAATGTGATCAAGCTCTACCAACTTGCACTAATTCAAGAGCAAAAGGATCAAATTTATGTTGTCTTGGGGCATACTATCATTGTACATATATTTATTTAGTCAGGCCATCAACACTTTAACATTTAGATCATTATCCAGTGAATGGAGTGATTAATGCTTCCTAAGTCAGGATCAAATACCGACAGAGGCTTAACACAAAAACATATGGCCAATGATACTTGGTGTAATGGGATTCATAGGCTCCACTTAATGAAATTAAACCAGGAGTAACATAATCACACCCCAGTTGTTACCGATCCCAGCTTTCACAAATACCATCATTCTATCGAAATAGGTTATGTATTTTTAATTTAATAGTCAATATTACCAATTACACTTTACTATGATAGGAATTCTCAATTTAAAACATATTGAAATGTCCAAGAAAAGCATGTTTAAGAAAAAAAATGATAATTTAAGGCCATAAACAGTTATGTTTCCTTTTAAGATTTCACATGTTTGGCCTTTCAAATCATGTTACTGAATATATTCAACCATAGATATGAGAACAACATATCTTGCCTATTTCCGAAAGAGCGTGGTTGGGGAAGTACTCCAACAATGGGTTGGTTACAAGTACACTCAATAGCCTCTGCAAAATGGAAAGATGACTGCAATCAAATAAAGATAGAAATACTAAACCCATTGAGTCTTTCATCATTTATACAATCAATTATAAAACATTAAATATAGTCATAACCTTTAAAGTATGACAAAAGCTTTTTTTAGACTGACACCTATATATTCAAACATTTTCTTTTGCAAATACATCCCTCCATGGTGACCAGAGATAGACTATAATATAGAGATCAACCCTTGTTTTTATAATGTATAAAAGCTGATCATTTGAACTTATGAGGTCAAAACAACTGCTAGCAACCTGATACTTGTTTTCTTTTGCAAATACATCCCTCCATGGTGACTAGAAATACACTATATAATAGAGATCAATCCTTGTTTTTATAATGAATGTACTAAAGCTGATCATTTGAACTTATGAAGTCAAATGATTGCTAGCAACCTGACATCAATCTCCAACCAGCCTTGAGCTAAATAGAAATGTGCCAATTGATTCTACATAATTTTTTTCAGATGTCAGTACACAATTAATTTAGTGACACAAATAATTATTGAAAAGAAAAAACAAGTGATAAAGTTCTTACAAAGATTTAATCCTTGAATAAGTGGCAGAAAAAAAAACACTTTTGAAAGTACAAAATATCAGATATATTAAATCAACTATAATATTTTTCAAAATTTAATCTCAAAAAAAATTGAAAATGGTCAAGTACATATAGAATAGTGGCCAATCGGCAAGACGAAATGGGATTTGCTTTCCAGGCACTGCATAGAGCATACTTAGTAAGCAGTTGAACTGAGGCACTGAAGAAAACAGTTGCATAATGCCCTACAGCTAATAACAAAAAAAGTAATCTAAAATATATATTTTTTTAATCAAAAGGGTATTTCTGCCACAACCTCAAGGTTCTTTCATAACTTCATTGAGTTATCATTATTTTGTTGATTAAGAGAGTTAGCTATGACACAATTAAGGCACATGACACATGTTCACATGAAATCATCAGAAAACTGGTGTGTCCCTATAGATTTTAGTCAAATAACATTACGCATTACAGAACTAGAAATTCATGGTTTGCCATCATCCTAATTGAATTTGTTTGCCTTAATCATGAATCGAGCACAAAAAATTGCACTTGAACATATTCATCTTTTTGGCAACCTGAAAAATAGTACCTACTATCTACTAGATGAGATTAATTATATTGGAAAGTTTGTGAGCTAACAGAGAAATGCTTAGTTATTAACCCCTAAAAAAAATAACAAAGCAGTAACCATTTATAGAATTTGCAGAAACGTGATAAGGCAACTGCAAAAGCTTTCCATCTTCAGCATTGTACTTCATCACCGACATTAAACCATACTCATCACCAATATACCTGCAAGTTGCCTAATCCTGTTATTGGTCAATCAGCATTACGTTCACATGAAGGAAAATTTATTATTTTTTCTGTTCAAAAATATACATGAAGTTGGAGCCATGGATAACAGCAAAAGCAGTTATATTTGTTTCCCATTGCAAACAACAAGCTAGGCATCTCGTCTCAAGATTCCAGACCTACAAAAGTTGAGAGAATGGATCGATCTCACTATAAAAAAAGCTTAAATTGAATCATTCCTGAGACTCAAAAAACCTTGTAGCTACAAAGACAAGAGACCCTACTTTCAGGCACTATCCGACTCATGTCATTTCTTTGCTACGTTATAAC
This sequence comes from Hippophae gyantsensis, assembly GCA_030763125.1. Classification (NCBI taxonomy): domain Eukaryota; kingdom Viridiplantae; phylum Streptophyta; class Magnoliopsida; order Rosales; family Elaeagnaceae; genus Hippophae; species Hippophae gyantsensis. Next base: position 999,916 of record CM061034.1, on the reverse strand, counting down.
TATCAAATTATAGTAATTATCAGGGAAAAAAATGGTTTAAAACAATCAAATTGAAGTCTTCCCATGAACAAGAATTAGCAACGAAAATTTTATTTTCATAACCAACTACAATGAACTTTACATATACGAGGCAGAAGTTCAGCAAAGCTCTCTTTCTATTACAACATAACTTTATATTTAAAAAGAAGCTGAAAAGTTAAAGTTGTTAAAGAGCCTTACCTGAATATCATTGTCATTAAGTATGCTGACTAAGTGTCCTTGATTTTGAAAAAACTGGAGCAAAGATATAAGCAGGAAAAAATCAATTTTCTGCAGCTTATGTCAAAGGAAAGTGGGAAGAAGAGACATCTTGAAAGCTTATAGAGATTAAAAAAGAAAATAAAATCTCATAACCGGGCCCTAATTATTCAGAGTTTTTGATAGGAAATATCAATATCAAAGACAGTAAAGAGCACCTCAGGGCATGTAACTCAAGTCCAGATACAGTAGCTCAATGTTATCAGCGGTACAAATGCATTACCTCAATGTTTTTGTAAGGTAACTGCTTTGGTGAAATAAGAAGTCCTTCAATACCATCGCCACCAATTACCTTAATCCTTCCATCACTGCAAAAAGAAACAGATTTTGTTTCCTATAAGCAAAAAAAATCAAAGTAATAAAGAGACATTCTAATGCCTAGCTCCCGATCTGTCCATACGGAGCAGGAGCATCTCTTGGATGCTTGCAGATCAATAGGCGCACTGGTAAACTAAACACCTGATGGACATTATCACTTTGGTGAGATAGAACATTCTACTTAGTTATTACTTAAATTCCTCTTTCTCCTTATGATCTTATCACCATACCAAGAAAAGAGAATAAAAAGAACTGTAAAAGATTGATTAAATTACAAAACTTAGTCATCATACAAAAGCAGCATTCACATAAGTTCTCTGGCGAACTTGTCTCGTTGTCCTTCTATTTTTCCCCCATTTTCCACAAAAGAAATAGCAAAGGCAACAATCTACAGTACCATAAAATTTAGTTATAGCGAAAACTAGGCAAAAGACAAATTTCAAGCTGAAATTTTAACTTACAGAGTCCCAACTGCTAAAAGACGCTGAACAGGATCGAAAGCAAGAAGCGAGGCCGTAGACGGGACACCATAGTGAAATGCAATTCGCAGGTCCAAGTCTGTCTCCATCAAACTGCCCCTTTGCAAATTCTGCTAAAATTCACAAATGATCATTTAGCAACCGACCATGTGAAGCTCATTTAATTTGTCATGTACGTTCAATAATTTAGGTTAAAATTACGAATAGCTCAATCGTCAATCTCAATCAGACCATACATTCTTCTCAAATTAGCGATAACAACTACAAAATTAAACTTGCAGAGATAAAAAGACAACATAATTTAATGAAAAAGAAAAATAAAAGGAAAAAGGAACGAATTAAAACAAAATAAAACCCTAGGTCATCCCCATTGCCAGTGTAATCTAACATTAAAAAAAATTGAGAAAATGAGAAGAAGAAAAAAACGAATGAAGAAGACCATTGATCGAAGTCTACAACCTGAGAATGATATACCGCTTTGTGCAAGAGCCGCTTAGCAAACATGACAAACTAGCATAGAAATTTCAAAATGGTTTCTGAAAATCTCTCGTTTAGAAGACTTCCTTTATTGATTTCTAGTTTCAGTGATCATACCGATGAAATTATTTATACGTTCGAGAATTGAGAGCTATTCTCTCTAATAAGTCAATGCGATTCCTAATCAGCCGTTCTTTACAAGGTTCTTTGCATCTACGGTCGCGTTTGTACTCCTTGCATCCGTTTATGATGTACGAGGTTGAGTTGTACATAGATCGGTCTGGATCGAACTAAATCGTAAAATTTGATCGAATTAGATCGAATAGTTTTACAAATTAAACAATTTGATTCAATTTATATTTATTAAAATCATTTTTTAAACGATCCGATCTAGTTTAAATTAATCAAACCGGATCAGACTGATTTAATAAATATATTAAAATTTTCACATTTTTTTCATTAAAGATGTCCAAAAAACCGAACCAAATAGGAAATAGAATCAGACTGGATCAAACCGAATAGTTTTATAAATCAAACGGTCTGATTCAATTTATAATAATTAAAATCGTATAAAATGGTCTAATTCGATCTGATCCAAGTAATATAAACGGTCTGATCTAATTAAATATTTTTCTCAAAACCAGACCGGATCAGACCGTTGGACACCCCTAATACGAGGTGCAAAGGAATTCTCTCGCTCTATTATAGAGACCAGGTGTTGCTTGAAGATCGGTGATAGTTAAGAACTACATTATGTCTTTGTGTAGAATATAAATTAAAGAATAAAATTTACCATATTGTCACGTAAATATTATGAAAATTTTATTTTTTATTTCTATAATATTAAATTTTATAATTATTATAAAAATATCATCAAATATTTTTTATTATTTTAATATTATTAAATTTTATAAAATATTATAAAAATATCATTTTCAATTAATTAATAAGAGTTAACATCAAATTGTATATCAATAATATTTTTTTTTCATTTATAAAGTTTAATGATATAAAAGTAATAAAAAAATTTAATTATATTTTTGTAATATTTATAAAGTTTAATAATATGTAATTAATAAAATAAATTTTAATAGTATTTTTATAATAATTTTTAAAATTTAAGGATAAAAAATATATTTACTCCACGTAAAATGTTTTTATTTTTTATTTTTTAAATGTTACTTCCATAATTTGACCTACTTCAATATAAGAAAAAAAAACTCAGAACAACATTTAGTTTTCAAAAAAAATATTATTATTTGTAAAATTATATCTTCATTTTCTTAAAAAAATTACTAGCATTATTAAATATCACTAAGTTATGTCAGCTTTGTTAGAATTTATACATAATTGGTCGATGGTCCAACATTTCACGTAATCTATTAAAATAATAAAATAAATTACATTAAATTTATTCTAATTAAAAATATTATATTATTATCATTTATCCAAAAATTGAAGATTGTATTGCATTATCTATTCATTGTTAAAAATAATTTATTATTAAATTTTATTTTAATTAAAATAATATTATTATTAAAATATTTTTTAAAACTTTAAAAATAATTATTAATACTTTAATATTGATACTTTATTAATTAATTGTTATAGAATAAAAAGTAAAATAAAATATACAATAATTAAAGCCAATAATCATTATATAAAATATGTAGATATATTTATTTAAAAATTTATAATTTATGATTTATGATTTATAAAAAATTATTCTAAAAATTATATTTACTATTTTTTATTTCACGTGCAACACATATATTTTTTTAAATTTTATAATATAATATATAAAATGAAAGATAATAATACAATCTTTATATTTATATATAAAAAATGGCTTGTTTTATAACTACTTTTTCTTTTATTTTTATATTTTATTATAATTTATAGCTCTTTTCTTCAATTTTTTCTTCGCAATTTTTCAATTTTTATTTTTATTTTTTACCTTATTTTATTTTTATTTTAAATATTTTAATATCTTATCCACACAATTTCAAAATTTATTTTTTTACAATTATATACATCATTAAGCCACGGAAAAAATAACAGATATTTTTATACTATAAATGACAATTTGTGTATTCAAATTATTTATAAATTATAGATTAAAAAGTAAAAGAAAATGTAATAGAAAAAATAGTTATATATAATAATAATAATAAACAAAATTCAGTTAAAATCATAAGTTCATGAATAATATTGCCTTGAGATAAGGAGATTCATTCATTTGAAATGGTATATGCATGAAATACAAAATAACTACGAAAAAAGGATTTATGTTTTCAAATTAGTTTTGATGACAATACCAACCTTTAGACTGGGCCTTGGATTCCACACGTGAAAAGATTTGTCCCTCTAATTTGCATAATCAACATGAATGAGCTAGGTAACTAAGTTGACTTAAGTTCGTGAGTTTGTTACACCAAATGGAGATAAGTGAAACTGGCATATTAATTATGGAGAGATATTCGACTTGAACTTACGTTATTAGTAGATTAAGAATTCATAATTGTAACTTACATGATAAGTTAATTTGGATAACTTTTAAGTCTATGTTAACGTGTACAACAATGTTAATGGAGTAAAAAAATGATAGATAATAATATTTAGTGGAATAGAAAATATAAGTGTACAATGTTAATGAAGTAAGAAAATGATAGATAATAATATTTAGTGGAATAGAAAATATAAGTGTGCAACAGCTGTTAGGGTTAGGGTATAGAAATATAAATATAAAAATATACGAACAATTGATAATTAACAAAAATGATAATATTTGTCATGGTATCAAAATAAGTTATTGTTGCCTAGATAGCTACTTGTTGAGCTGCTCAGTCTCAGTGTGGCTGATCATCCTCTCGGACCAGCTACTGATCATCGCTTTGGTAAGCTATTGCTTCACCAACTAGCTAATTAGGCGCGAGCCCCTCCTCAGGCGGATTCCTCCTTTTGCTCCTCAGCCTACGGGGTATTAGCAACTGTTTCCAGACTAGAAATGACATCTCTTATCTCAATGACACAAAGCGGATATTAAATGAATGGATTTGGGATATGGATGAAATATAATGAAATAGAGACACTTTGAGGTTCCCAATGAAATGAGGCATGAAACGGAGCCACTACGAAGAAGTTCCGGGAGTTACAAAGGAAACTTCGAGCTCATATTGGTCATGGGTTGAGAATGGGAATTGAACTCCATGAGATTAGCGTATCGACCCATACAGTGCTGTAGCTAACGCGTTAAGTATCCCGCCTGGGGAGTACGTTCGCAAGAATGAAACTCAAAGGAATTGACGGGGGCCCTCACAAGTGGTGGAGTATGTAGTTTAATTCGATGCAAAGCGAAGAACCTTACCAGGACTTGACATGCCGCGAATCCTCTTGAAAGAGAGGGGTGCCTTTCGGGAACTCGGACATAGGTGGTACATGGCTGTCGTTAGCTCGTGCCGTAAGGTGTTGATCTGGTGTGCTAGTTTGGCTTATTTGGCCGATCTGGTGTGGCTGATCTGGGACAGCCGTACTATTCTTCTATTACGGACTCTTACCTGTGACCATATTGTTCTTCTGCTATGGACTCTTACTTGTGTTCTTCTATAATGTTGTAAACTAAAAAAAAGCATCTTTAGTTGCTTTGTTATCTTTGAGCTGCTCTTTAAGTTTAAAAATCACAGATTGTAGTTCATTTTTGGCATTTTGATATGTTTCATTAATCAGATTGTTCTAAACCGTTATTGAAGATATTTGAGATTTTAGCTGATGTCTTTCAGAGTTGAGCTGATGTGTTAAATCTTCTATGGTCTTCAAGGATATATGAAGTTCCATTGGTGGTGTTTAAGTAGTAGTTGTTGCTTCTTTGCTTCTTAGTGGCGTTTAAGTAGTAGTTGTTGCTTTCTTGCTCCTTGGTGGCGCTTAAGTGCCTTCTCTGAATGCACTCTTGAATCTGTAAGAACATTGCGAAGTTGGGAAAGCACAAGCCGAACAACGGCTCTTCTGAAGGTGGAAGTTGCGACAACCACACCTCACGCAAAAAGTGTAGGTCTTATTCCTTCTCTTACCGAAACTTCCAGTTCCTTTACCCATGGCGGAAGCGATTCAGAAAAACGCAACAGAAGAAAAGCGCCGCTCCACAGGAGGGTTACACGAATAGAGAAAATGAACTAGGGTTACAGTTCTAAATATTCTATTTATATTTGGCTGGTGTACGAGGAAGAAAAAAATAGAATTGATAGATTTCATGGCAGAATCTAGAAATTTAACTACCAATTCTATATTGAATTATTTGACTACAAAAATGGCTGAAGTTCTAACTATAGCTCAGACCGCCTCACAACCTCCACTAACTGAAGCATCGACTACTCCCATTAATATCAAGTTGGGAGGATCCAACTATGCCTTGTGGTCCCAAGTGGTAGAGATGTATATCTTTGGCAAAGAAAAACTGGGATATATTAATGGGGATTTTTCTCAACCTCTCAAAACCGACCCCTCATTCAGGAGATGGTGCACTGAAAATGCCATTGTCAAGGGATGGTTGAACAATTCAATGGTCCCCTCCTTGATTGCAAATTTTACCTGATTCCCAACTACGAAACAAGTTTGAGATTTTATTGCTACAACCTATTATGATGGGATAGACACGTCTCAAGTGTATAATCTCCACCGCCGAGTTACTCGTATGAAGCAGGGGGTGGATCTATTGAAAAATACTATAATGACCTTCAAGGGTTGTGGCGAGAAATTGATTTTTGTCGTCCTAACCCAATGGAGTGTGCGACTGACATACAAAAATACAATTTCATCGTATAGAAAGATCGAGTGTATACCTTCCTCGGTGGAACAAGTCTATGGATTCATCCGTAGGGAAGAGGTCAGGCAGACCGTGATGATCACGGGTGCAAATTCAACTCTTGTAGCATTATGGCTTTCAAAGGGATCAAGGAACACCATGATCCGATGCCACCAGAACCAGGAACTCCTTTTTTAGGTAGTAAGAAATCCATGGAAAATCCACCTTCTGTTGACATAAAATGTGGCCATTGCAGAAACTCCAAACACACCTATGAAAACTGCTTCAAACTACATGGGTATCCAGAGTGGTGGAATGATCTTCAAGCACGGAAGAAACAAGAAACCACTGGGAGAGCCGCTATGGCTACCAATAATGCATCATTATCCCTTATTCCTGAGACTGAATCTTCCCAGGATCCAAGTATTTCAAGTAAAGCATTTCACATCTCTACTCGTACTGATAATAAGGATTGGATTCTCGACTTTAGAGCTACAGATCATATGACATTTGACCCAAAGGATCTCTCCAATACAACCCAAACGAGACAGATTCATGTTGTCAATGCCAATGGGGTCACTTATCTAGTTACAGGGGCTGGAACAATGACTTTATCTCCTTCATTAGCATTATGTAATACATTACTTGTACCCTCTCTTTCAAACAAACTAATGTATGTAAGTCAAGTTACTTCAGATCTTAACTGTGTAGTATTGATGTATTCTACCTTTTGTCTTCTTTAGGATATTCTCACCAAGGAGATCATTGGGCGTGGTACTAAGAGAGGAGGCTTATATTACGTGGATGACCTCAGTTCAGGAAGATCCAATCACATGCAACACACTGTTAGTAACAAGGAGCGACAAATTTGGTTATGTCATCGTTGATTTAGGCATCCATCATTTGGGTATTTAAAGCATCTACTACCTAGTTTATTTTCAAAAGTCACGTACTCGGATTTCAAATGTGATACTTGTATCTTAGCAAAAAGTCATAGGGCATCTTATCATATGAGCATGCATAAAAGTATGATTCCATTTACTTTAGTACATTATAATGTTTGGGGACCTTTCCCGGTCACTACGTCATCGAGTCATCATTGGTTTGTAATTTTTGTTGATGATTGTACACGAATGACATGGCTTTACCTTCTCAAACATAAAGATGAAATATTTTCTACGTTTTACTTTGTTTCACACCATGATTCAGACACAATTTTCTAAAAAAATTAAGATCCTTAGGTTTGATAATGGGAGGAGTATGTTAATCAATAATTTCGGACATACTTAGACAACCATGGTATTCTCCACGAAACCTCATGTTCACAAACCCCACAATAGAATGGGACAACAGAGAGGAAGAATAGGCATATTTTAGAAATCGCTCGGGCCTTACTAATCAGTGCACATATGTCTAGTAGATACTGGAGTGATGCTGTTACTACAACTGTGTATCTATTGAACCGTATGCCCACAAAAACCTTACAATTTTAGACTTCATTAAAGGTGTTATCTGATCATGTTCCCTTACCTACTATTTTGATGCTTCTACCCCAAAATTTTGGATGTGTTGTTTTTTTCCACCTCCATAAAAATCAACGAACTAAGTTGGATCCATGTGCTATCCAATGTGTATTCTTGGGGTATGGCGTATAAAAAAAGGGATACCGATGTTAGGATCCTACCATTAAAAGAACTTACATTACTATGGATGTCCCTTTCCTAGAATCTGAATGTTTTTTCCCATCACCAATATCCAATTACCCTTTTTAGGGGAGAGATGTGATAAAGAACAAAATTGGCGAAATTGGCTTGATGTTGAAATGTTAGACATTAGTAATAATCTAACATACTCGGATAATGCCAACAATATGGATGAGTCAATACCTAAACCTGAACTTCTAATAATTGAATTTGAATTAGTGACTAAATCTCCAAAAGATGTAGTGGTTTATGCATCCTTCCATTCTTTAATACCCAATGATCTTCCTACTGAGAATACTCTTGAGGTAAGCTCTCATATCACACCTTTACAAACTAATGCTATAGATACATTTATTGGTTATGTTCTACCTTTCAGACACAATCAAGGCAAACCTCTGAATCGATACTCTCCAGACAGAGAAGAACGATAATCCAAGTATCCAATAGCCAATTATGTATCTACTCAAGGGTTATCAGAACCTATAAGGACATTTGCACAAACACTCTTCTCGTGTCAAATCCCAAGTAGCATTGAAGAAGCTCTATCTGATCCAAACTGGGCTTAAGCTATAAAAGAAAATTTTGAGGCATTGTAAAAGAATAACACATGGGTGTTAAGCGAGTTACCTCAATGGAGGAAGATGGTAGAATGCAAGTGGATTTTCTCCATTAAGTATAAAGTAGATGTGTCAGTTGATCGATATAAGACGAGGCTAGTAGCAAAAAGGTATACACAGAAACATGGTATAGATTATCAGGAAAGTTTCTCACCTGGGACTAAACTAAAAACTGTTAGAATTTTGTTATTTCTTGCATTAAATTTAGATTGGCCATTGCACCAACTTGACGTGAAAAATGTCTTTCTTCATGGTGATCTTGAAGAATATATTTACATGGATATCCCATCAGGATATATTGTTACACCAGGAAAAGAAACTATGTATAGATTACAATGAGCATTATATGGATTAAAATAATCACCTCGAGCATGGTTTGGTAGGTTGAGTTCAAAAATGAAGAAATATGGGTTTCAACAATGAAGAAATATGGGTTTCAACAAAGCAACTCTGACCACACTCTTTTCCTAAAACATTGATTGGGAAAAATAACAGCCCTTATAATCTATGTAGACGACATAATCATTACAAAGGATGATAAAGAAGAAATCACTAAGCTTCAATAACAACTGTCAAATGAGTTTGAAATGAAGAACTTGAGAGGGCTCAAATACTTCTTAAGCATTGAGATAACAAGATCAAAACAAGGCATATGTCTTTCCCAAAGGAAATATACTCTAGACCTACTAGTAGAGGCAGGATTACTAGATTGTAAACATGTCGATATTCCAATGGTTCAAAATCATAAACTTGGAGAATATGTGGACCAAGTACCAGCAGATAAACAGAGATATCAATGGTTAGTGGGTAAACTCATATATTTATCTCATACTCGACCTGATATTGCTTATGTTGTGAGTGTCGTGAGTCAGTTCATGCACTGCCCAAGTGAAGACCATATGGATGCCGCTATGCGAATACTTTGTTATTTAAAATCCTCCCCTGGGAAAGGACTTATGTTTTCAAAGAATGATCAATTAGAAGTCGTTGGATATACAGATTCAGACTGGGTAAGGAATATCAAAGATATAAAATCTACTACTGGGTACTTTACTTTTGTGGGGGCAATCTTGTTACATGGAGGAGCAAGAAGCAAAAGATAGTTGCCTTATCTAGCACTGAAGCTGAATTTCGAGGATTGGTTAAGGGAATATGTGAGCTCTTTTGGTTGAAAAAACTTCTAACTGAGATTGATGTTGCTCCTAATTCTGAAATGAACTTATCTTGTGATAACAAAGCAGCCATTGTCATCTCCTACAATCCAAAATCTTGAAGAAAAAATTATCTAGCTTTCATTTGTTAAATCAGAAAGATCAATTGGCTGATATACTCACAAAATCTGTGTCTACAAAGAACTTTTACAACTCACTTGACAAGTTGGGCATAAGAGACATATATGCACCAACTTGAGGGGAAGTGTTGACGTGCGTTTTGACAATGGCAGACAACAATGTTAGTGGAGTAGGAAAATGACAAACAATAATGTTAATGGAGTAAGAAAATGACAAACAATAATGTTAGTGAAGCAGGAAAATAACAGACAATAATGTTAGTGGAGTAGGAAAATAGCAGATAATAATGTTTAGTGGAACAGAAAGTATGAGTATGCAGTAGCTGTTAGGATTATGGTTTTATTTTCGATTTTCCTTAGTATAAATAATTAATACTCTTGTACAAAAATACAGAGATTAAAAATATATAAACAATTGATAATTAATATAAATGATAATATTTATTATTCTGGTTAATTCTCAATCAAATCAGATTACAAGTTGACAGTTTCAGTAAGTAACGGAGGATCCTATATATATGGACATTGTTATGGAATTCGATCCAAAATACATGAAAGATAACAAATATTAATTTGAAAGATAATGTCAAACTCTTTACCTGTTCGAGAAAAAATCAAACGATTTATTTAAGGTATCAATGAGGTGTGTCTTATGTGTAATCAAAAACCAGAAACAGTCGAATTAACATTTGTTTTTAAAATGTGATTTCTTTCATGCATTATGTCACAGTTGGAGAGGAGGAATTATACTGACAAGATTTACAAATAATCTTATCTCATCTTATTTTAAAATTATACTACATCTACCTAATAATATTGGATTAATTATGGACTCATAAGAGGTAACTTACAGAAATATGAGTTTACTCTTGCTGTGACTTTAAACATGGTTGATATTTGAAGAAAGAGGAATGAACTTATTTTTAAAGATACTCGATCCCCCTAATTTTGTTAGAAATATCTAAGTGGGTGCATGAAACATCTCTATGAGTAATTGATTCAGCAAAGGAAAATGAAAATGTTCATTTTGCAATATTTCAACAAAGGAAACAAAACGAGAGATCCATGGATTTTCATGTGAATAGCAACTTAATTAATTATACAAACTTTCTTGATGCCACCTCCTGTGGATTACTTCTCTTTTAATAATAATACTGGTTTCAAGGACAATAAAGCTTCACTAGGGGTTGTGGCTAGCTAGAGACCACAAAGGCAATACAGTAGGTATATATATATGGGAAGTTATTAGCAGCTGATCGATTCTCCAGAAGTAGCAGAAGCAAGAACAATGTCTTTAACAGTGCGTGGGTACGTATAGGAGATGTAATTGGTTTTAGAAGTATTAATATTGAAGGGGATTGCGAAAACATTACTGATTACATGACAATAGTACGTCAATCAAGACATTTCAGAGCAGGCCAAACAATATTAATTTGGATCGATGAAATTTATCTTATACGTCCGAAATATTTTCTGTATAATACTTAGACGAATCCCAACACAATGTAATAGCTAGCTAGCTAGTGTGGCTCATACTTTAGAAGGGGTTCTTTAGTGATCAACTTGAAAGGACCTTTAATTTCAACAATCTCCCCAAATACTAACGAATCCAATCATATATATATATATATATATATATCAATGATTTTTTTTAGGAAAAATAATATTTTGAATTGTTTAAAGTTCAAGCTATTATTCACACTTTGATATTGGTGAATATCTTTGACACTGAAGAGGGAATACAATCTCTAAATAAATTTCACATATTAGTCAGTAGGCTGACGCCATTTTTTTTTTTAAATTTCAACAATAACCTTACTTATTTGATTAATGTTGAATTTTGAATTTAATAGTGGACATAATAAATAATGAATAACAAAATCAATAGAATCTAATAATTTAAATTTATTTTAAAAATAATTAAATTTAAAATATAAATCAAATTTATCAAACTAATATATATAAGTTGGTGTAATATTTTTTTACTTTAGTTAATTTTAATTTATAGTTTTTTTTTATTTTTTGATTTAATAAATTGGCGTATATCAATTTATTTAGCATTTTAAGCAAAAATTAATCTAAGTAAAACTGCGCATCACTTATCTATTTTCATCGTGTATTGGGGGTTGGTTATTTAAAAATTTATTAAGACTAATGCATATGATATAGATTGTTAATGAGTGGTATCTTGGAAATGATATAATATATAGAGCAATTATTCTTTAAAATAAATGCAATTGTTCTTTAAAATAAATGCAATTGTTCTTTAAAATAAATACATCACGTTATGCTTCGAGTGTAGGTCCCGTGCAAGTTGCGACCAACTAATACATAAATGTATAGTTAGTAATTATATGGTAGTGCACTTTAGCAGATGGTTGGTTACCTCGCATTTAATACTAAAATTTATCAATTTAATAAAAGTAATAATATTTACAAAATCATTTTTATTATTATTACAATAAAATTATATAAAATATTTATTTTATTTTTAATCTTAATTATATTTTAATAGTATTATTATATAAAAAATTATTATAATTTATTATTATTATGATGATAATAATTTATATTTACACCGTTTAGGGTCTTGTTATTGACGACAGTGGTGTAATTCACGTGAAGAACACATGGAAACAAGTAGATCCAATAACTGTCATATTATAGGACAATGAATTATCGTTCAAAAAGTTTAATCTGAAGACAACTCATGCCTTTATAGATCTATATTTTCGTTACTATTTCATTTATATCCGAATTATTTACTTTTACTTAAAAAAAATTAAAACTTTGTATACTCTTAGATAGAGTAAAACAGAGCAATTATCCAATAACTTAAAAACATGAAAAGTCAGTTTTTTTAACTTAAATTTGTGATTTGGAAATGTAAAGAATAAATCTTATCCTGAGAATACGACTTAAAATAATTATCATTAATCTTATATTGTATCGAAGTAAATAATATAAATATAAATTTAATAATATTATTATAATGTTATAAATACAATAAAAATATAAAATATATACTGCAACCCTAATATAAATGCAAAATAAATAATATTATTATAATAAATTTTGTTATAATTACAATAAAAATATAAAATATATATTATATTTTTAATGTTAATTATACTTGATGTCTCCTTCATCAAATTATAGTTAATAAAATAATATCATAGTAATAATAATTTATATTATAATAATATCGATATTTATATTTAATTATCCTATGTATTATTTTATGATAAAAAAATTATAAGAAAAAACAAAAATTGGTGTTTTTAATTTTTTGTGTTTTAAGTATTGATATTGTTAAAAATATTTAATAATTATATTATATTTTGTATCTTAAAGAATATACATGATGTTTTTATATAAAATATACAAATAAATTAGATATGTCTAAAACCCATAACACGTATATCTATTAACAAATATATATTAACAATCCCTCAAACTCAAGGTGGATGTGAGACCAAGTCGAAATTGTCAACCAAATTAAGAGTGTCCTTTAGGAAGTATCTTAGTGAAGATATCTACAAGTTGATCATTGGATGAGACGTGGAAAAATTTGAAAGCACCATGGACAAGATGAGAACGAATAAAATAACAATTAATCTTGATATGTTTAGTTCGTTCATGAAAGACATCATTGTGAACAATATGAATGGAACTCTGGTTGTCACAATAAAAAGGAGTAGCAGAAGATGTAGACACACCCAAAACCTTAAGAAGCCATCGTAGCCAAATGAGCTCAGACGTGGCATCAACAAGAGCACGATATTATGCTTTAGTATTGGAGCGAGCCACGAAAGTTTGTTTCTTACTTAGTCAAGAAATCAAAGAAAAACCAAGGAGAAAGCAATAACCTGTAATGGACCTGCGATCAGTGGGATCTTCTACCTAATCAGCATTAGAGAATGCACAGAGTATAAGAGGAGACTGAGCTGAGTAGAAAAGGTCATGGAAGAGAGTGTCCTTCAAGTATTGTAGAATGCATAGAATAATAATATAGTGAGTCGATCGTGGAGCAAATAGATATTGGCTCACCTGATGAACAATATAAGAAATGTATGGACAAGTAATTGTGAGATAAACCAGGCTGCCAACTAATCGCCTGTAAAGAGAGGGATTAGATAATGGTTCCCTTCCCCTCCTCCGAGGGTGTCAGATGTGCATTAAGTTCAATTGGAGTGTCAACAGTCTTACTGTTAGTGAGTCCAGCTCAAGATAAAAGGTCATATGCATACTTGGCTTGAGTAATATAAAGACCATTTGTGAAATGAGTGATCGCAATACCCAATAAATAGCTGAGATGTCCAAGGTCTTTCATCTCAAACTGTTGATTAAGAAAATTCTTGAGTTCTTGAATGCCACTAAGATCATCACCAATTATAATCATACCATCCACATATAAGAGAAGCAAAATAGTGCCTTTATCATTGCGATGAAGAAATAAGGCATAATCATAAGTGCACGTTAAAGACGACAACCTTGTTTGTTTCAATAGAAAGACCAAGAGAAGGTTGCATAAAGACTTCTTCATGTAGATCCCCATTAAGGAAGGCATTTTTAACATCCATATGAAAGATTTCCTATTTACTAGCAGTGGTAATAGCTAAGAGGGCACGAACAGAGGAGATACTGGCAATTGGAGCAAAAGTCTCTTCATAATCAATCTCATACTCTTGTGTAAAACCTTTTGCAATAAGACGAGCCTTGTAGTGCTCAATGGACCTATCAAAGTAAGTCTTGATCTTATAGATCCACATACAACTAACCACAGACTGACTAAGAGGGAGAGTAACCAGATCTCAAGTATGTTTTTTAGTTAATACATCAATTTCCTCTTTCATTGTAATCTCCCATAAAGGGTGAGTAAATGTCTCACGATAGATATGAAGCCCATGAAGTGTAGCAAGGAGCAGTGTAACAATAATAGTTAAGTAAATATGCAGGAATGAATCTTACCCTGATTGAGTGGCGATGTGGAATGTCTTGTGGAGAATCTTCGGGCGGAGTAGGAGTAGAGGACCTAGGCTCAAGGTGGATAACTCATCATTAACCTGTTCATCTACAACCTGTCTAGGATAATCATAAAAAATATTTGAAGATTGAATAGATAAGTTCAGAGGAGGATCAAGGGTATTTGTAGAAGGAACAAGAGGCTCATCTGGAAATATTTATAAAACATAAGAGTTAGTTAGGGAATAACGAAAATGAGAGAGTTCAACAAATAAGCGATGATCCCAAAAGACAACATTACCACTACTACAAAAAGAGGTATTTAAGTCGCTGTGTAAAGTCAGTTTTTGGAAAAACCGACTTATAATGAATTTAAAGTCGGTTCGTTGTTAAACCGACGCTAGCCACGTAATATAATCAGGTTTCGGGCAAATTTTACGCAGAAACCATTTTTCTTCCTCTCTCCTCCAATTTCTTCCTCTCTCTCTCCTCCATTTTCCTACACCGCGTGCCACCTTCTCTCTAAATTTCTGGCCACCTCCGACCACCATTCGTAACGTCATTTTGTAAGTTATATTTCTCTTCTCATTATCTTTCAGATCTACTATTTTTTTTAGCGAAATATTACAATTTTTTTATAACCATTTTCTGTAAAACATTTTGATGTAGATATGTATTTTATTTTGTTTGACTTATTTTATGTGGAAATAATATCTGAAATGTTGTGGTTTTGATGGATTGTATATAATTATTTTGCGTGGATAATAAATAATTATAGTAGAATTTTACAGTTTTTTTCTGTATAAATTTTTGATTTAGGTATGTTTTTTATTTTATTTGATTTATTTTATGTGGAAATAATATCTGAAATGTTGTGGTTTTGATGGATTATATATAATTATTTTGCGTGGATAATAAATAATTATAGTAGAATTTTGCAGTTTTTTTCTGTATAAATTTTTGATTTAGGTATGTTTTTTATTTTATTTGATTTATTTTATGTGGAAATAATATCTGAAATGTTGTGGTTTTGATGGATTATATATAATTATTTTGCGTGGATAATAAATAATTATAATAGAATTTTGCAATTTTTTCTGTATAAATTTTTGATTTAGGTATGTTTTTTATTTTGTTTGATTTATTTTATGTGGAAATAATATCTGAAATGTTGTTGTGTTGATGGATTATATATATTTACTATGCGTGGATAATAAATAATTATCAAGTAGAATTTTGCAGTTTTTCTGTATAAATTTTTGACCTACATATGTTTTTTATTTTGTTCGACTTATTTTATGTGGAAATAATATCTGAAATGTTGTGGTTTTGATGGATTATATATAATTATTTTGCGTGGATAATAAATAATTATAATAGAATTTGTAATTTTTTCTCTATAAATTTTTTATTTAGGTATGTTTTTTATTTTGTTTGATTTATTTTATGTGGAAATAATATCTGAAATGTTGTGGTGTTGATGGATTATATATATTTAATGTGCATGGATAATAAATAATTATCAAGTAGAATTTTGTAGTTTTTCTGTATAAAATTTTGACCTAGATATGTTTTTTATTTTGTTTGACTTATTTTATGTGGAAATAATATTTGAAATGTTGTGGTTTTGATGGATTATATATATTTACTGTGCGTGGATAATAAATAATTATCAAGTAGAATTTTTGACATATTAATATTCAGTTTGTTTTATTTTGCTTGTATAGAAATAATTTTGTAAAATGATTAAAATGACAATTGTTTTGCATTATGTATGTTTTGATATATATTCTAATAATTAGGAAATTTATATATAATAATACTTCAAATATATTCATTGTATACATAATTAAGTAATATGTTTATCTGATGTCATTAATAGAAAATGGACAAATCTTAGATGTCAAAGTATAGAATTGAGCAAGACTATATTTCTGGAGTTGAAAGTTTCATGGAATTTGCTTGTAGAAATAATATCTTTGGAACTAATATGATTACAATGCGTTAAATGTAAAAATGAGCGATTTCATGAATTTGATGAGGTTAAGTATCACCTTATCCGTAATGGTATTCTATTAAGCTATAAATGTTGGTATTATCATGGAGAAAATATTGATAATATTCATGTAAAAAAGATAAATAAGAATGTGAGTGGATTACATACATCTTATCATAATGTACAGACAGAAAATATGTTTCATGATGTTGAAGATGAATTACGAGATGATGATCCTGAAACCTTTAATAAACTTATAGAAGATGCCGAAAAACCGTTGTATCCAAAATGCAGAAAATACACTAAAATGTCGGGATTGGTTCATTTGTACAATGTGAAGGCAAAACATGGTTTTTCTGATAAGGGATTCACAGAATTACTAAATCTACTAGTCGATATGTTTCCTGAGGGTATTGAATTGCCATCTTCAATGTATGAAGTGAAGAAATCTCTTAGTCGATTTGGCATGGAATATCATAAGATTCACGCTTGTCCTAATGATTGCATTCTTTATAGAAAAGAATATGAGACATTACATGATTGTCCTATGTGTAAAGAATCGAGATGGAAACATGGTACAAATGAGAGTACAACACATAAGAAAGGCGTGCCTGCAAAGGTTCTATGGTACTTTCCTCCTATTCCTCGCTTTCAAAGGTTGTTCAATAGTAAATATACATCAAAGATGTTGACTTGGCATTCAGATAATCGATCTGATGATGGGGTGCTACGTCATCCTTGTGATTCTCCAAATTGGAAAGTAGTAGATAATTTATCTCCTCAATTTTCATCTGATCCGCGCAATCTTCGTCTTGCTATTACTGCTGATGGAATTAATCCACATAGTTCCCTCAGTAGTAGATATAGCTGTTGGCCAGTAATTATGGTAACATACAACCTTCCTCCATGGTTGTGTATGAAAAGAAAATTCATGATGTTAACATTATTGATCTCAGGTCCGAAACAACCCAATGTTGATATTGATGTATATTTGTAGCCTCTGATAGATGATTTAAAGACGTTGTGGAATGATGGTGTAAATGTTTACGATGCATATAAAGAAGAATACTTTAACTTGAAGGGGGTCCTTTTATGGACAATTAATGATTTTCCTGCCTATGGAAACTTATCAGGACATGCAACAAAAGGTTACAAGGGATGTCCTATATGTAGTGATGGAACTTCTGCAACTTATCTTGTTCACGGACGAAAGATGTCTTATAGAAGACATAGAAGATTTTTGCCATCTGGACACAAGTTTAGATACCAAAAGAAACTGTTCGATGGTGAAGAAGATCATGATCAAGCAACTCGACCTTTGCGAGGTATTGAGATATTAAGGCAATTGAATGGGATGACATTCAAATGATATGGAAAGATGAAAAAAAAACTCACTAAGGTAGGGAAACGAAAGAGGTCAACTAATGAAATGGGTGAAAATGAAAAAGAGTTTGAACCGACTTACCATGGTTGTTGGAAAAAAAAATCAATATTTTGGGAATTACCTTATTGGAAAGACCTACACATTCGTCACATCTTAGATGTCATGCACATTGAGAATAATGTATGTGAGAGCTTGATTGGTACTTTACTTAATATACCTAGAAAAACAAAGGATGGAATTAAAGCAAGATTGGATTTAAAAAAACTAGGCATACGACTTGAATTGGAACCAAGAGTGGAAAATGATAAGAATCGAACATACTTACCACCAGCATCATATACAATGTCAACAAAAGAGAAGGATGTGTTTTGTAAATGTTTGGAGGGTGTGAAAGTTCCTGATGGTTACTCATCCAACTTAAGAAATTTTGTGTCTATCACCGATAAGAGACTGTATGGATTGAAATCACATGACTGCCATATCTTAATGAAACAGTTATTACCAGTTGCTATTAGATCAATCCTTCCAAAACATGTTCGATTATCAATAATTCGGCTTTGTTCATTCTTCAATACAATATGCAAGAAATCTATATCAATTGGCGAGTTAAATTCTTTACAGAAAGAAATTGTAGAGACTTTGTGTCTAATTGAAAAATATTTTCCTCCTTCTTTCTTCGATATAATGATTCACTTGTGTGTTCATTTAGTTCGAGAGGTTCAATTGTGTGGTCCTACTTACTTAAGGTGGATGTATCCTTTTGAGAGATATATGCAAGTCCTTAAAGGATATGTAAATAATAGAAATCGACCTGAAGGATGTATGGTGGAACGCTACATTGCTGAAGAGGCCATTCAGTTTTGTTCTGAATACTTTAGTGTTTGCACTGAAATTGGGAATCCTACACACAAGTTGTTCTTAGAACGTCACATGATCCAAGTAGGTAACCCTATGCTTGGTGGAAGTAAGAAATTATTTATTGATCGCACTCGATGGGAAAAAGCACACCGAATCATTTTGGTAAATAATAATGAGGCACAACCGTACATAGAGTAAGTGATGTTCATTGTTTCATGATTACAAAAATCATTTTTTATTTAACTATTAATGATGATATATAATTTAATATATATTTAATAACATTACATGATGCATTTAAACTTATTGAAGATCGATCCTCGGTATAAAAAAAAAGGAGGAGAAAAATGGTTGTATGATGAACATAAGCGAGAGCTTATTAATTGGTTTCGTAACCACGTAAGTATCACAAACAAAAATTCATGCATGTATCTTCCTAGATCTATTCAATGTTTTAAAACTTTGCTCTAAACACATTTTGTGTTTTTGTATACATAGATTCGAGATGAACTCAAGAAACCTAATCATAAAATATCAGAAAGTTTACAATGGTTTGCACATGGGCCAAAATTTGATGTCAAATCATTTTATAGTTTCACAATAAATGGATCGAGGTTTACGACTCAAGCTAGGGACAAAGTCCGAGTAAATCAAAATAGTGGGGTGAAGATGGTTGCACAAACTATGCAATTTGCCAGTTCAAAAGATGCTAATCCTGTACTTTCTGATAGAACATATTATGGTATAATACAAGAGATTTGGGAATTGGATTATGAGGTCTTCCATGAAACAGTTTTCTTGTGTGATTGGGTTGAAGATGTTATCAATGTGGGATATAAAATAGATGAGTTTGGATTTACCCTTGTAAATTTATCCAGGATAAGTCACACTGATGATCCTTTCACGTTAGCACTTCATGCAAAACAAGTATTTTATGTGAGCGATCAGATTGATTCAAGATGGTCTGTTGTGTTAACGCCTCCACAAAAAGAGTTTTACCATTGTGATGTTGTAGAAGATGATGACTCTATGCTTGATACATTAACCAATATTAGTAATTTCTCAAATAAATTGCCTAATGTATGTGATGATCTAATTGATGATGATGATGATTCTTCGTCATGGGCTCGAAATGATTGTGAAGGAATATATGTATATGATCAACAACCTACTTAAACATAACGTATGTTCTATATTGTTGTAATAACTCTTATATATATGTATGTTCCTAAAATTATCAATTAATTTATATTTCTTCATTGTTTGCAGATATTTCATGGATATTCGAACAACAGAGATTGTAGATCCAAATGATCCATTGGGGTATTTGAAAAGAAGGGGTTGGGCGATTATACCTGATGCTCCACTTAACCCAGATGATAGAATACATGTTCTATTTGATGCTACTGGTAATCCAATAGGAGAAAATGGTCAACAATTGAAATCCTCTATTGGTCGACTAGCAAAGTCCTGTATACCAATCAATATAAATAATTGGTCTGAGGTTGACGAAGCAGAAAAGTTCAAAATATGGATAACCATTTGTGTAAGTCTCTTATATTTTATAATCAATATATATATTATATTAGGTGTATATCTAATCTTTTGTACTGTGTTTTTACAAAATCGTTACAAAGTCGATGACAATTGGAAGGACAAGTGTTATAAAATTGCAAATAAGGCGTGGAAGGAATACAAGACTTCCAGATTGGCAAGAAATTATGTGTTTCCATATTTGGAAACACTTGATGAGAATGAAATCTACAAAGTTCCTGAAAGACACCCCTGGATTACACCTCAAGTTTGGAAAGAATTTGTGGATTATAGATGTACAGATGAATTTCAATTTATTAGAGAAGATCATCAGAATGTACAAATGCATAACATTCTTCCTAACCGTACTGGGAGGTCTTCAAATCCTGAAGTTAGATATAGAATGGTATTATTAATTTGTCTTAATTTATAAATATTTTTATATTTATTTTCTTCAATTTAATTTCATGTTATTGTTAATAAAATTTTCATAATTTATGTAGGAAGCTGAATTGGGTAGACCTGTTACCCGAATTGAATTATACATAGAAATAAAGACCCCCAAAACGAAGAATTCAAGACCGATGACTCAATGAGGAGAAGAACAATTAAATAAGTTGGTTAGTAATTTTGGTTGATAAAAAGTCTTAATGATATTTAATAATTGATATAATAATGAATGATATGTTTGATGACTTTATTATTTGTAGAGAGCCGTTCAAGAAAAAATATCCAGGGGTGAAATAATCGAAAAACCTGGAAGAGATGCTTTATATCATGCATTCGGCCGTGAGCATCCTGGTCGTGTTAGGGGAGGTAGCCAATATGATGGTTCTATAGAGTATTTTAACATTCCAAAACAAAAGCCTCAGACGGTAAGTAAGGAGAAGTATACTAAAATTGAAGAAGAATTCAACTCCTTTAAGGCTTCAGTTATGAGTGAGATTGCCACTCTAAAAGAACATCAATCACAACAAATGTCAGCCATGGCATCATGCTACAACCAGGGCATGCCATATTGGCCAAGCATGCAACCATCCATGCCAGGCATACCACCTTCCACGCCAGTCATGCCACAATTCATGCCACGCATTCCACCATACATGACAGGCTTGCCACCATACATGACAGGCATGCCACCCATGCAATCTCATTGTGCTCAAACTACATCCAAGATGAGATATAGCCATCCTATTGGACCTCATTATATGCCAGGAATGCATATGCAATCAAGTAGTGGTTCATTTTCTCCGATGCACCGCACATTCTTACCATAAATCAAACCAAGATGAACATCTTGGTGAGAATGTACATCCAATAGCTACCCCACATGAGAGTCCTCTTTTATTTGATGAATCATATGTGGTAAGATTTTAATTTCTGTTGTATATAATCTATTATTTTTAAATTCTTATTATATGTTGTATTTTTTTAACACTTAAATTTTTTACAGAATATGAAATGTTTGTTGAAACATCCTTCCTCGACGGACTATGTTGCTATTGGAACGGTACAACAATTGAGCGATGATCGGATGATTCATAATCAATATTTGCCTAATCATTGACGAATAGTAATTGACCAATCATTGTTTCATGATTGTCCACTACCTGTGTCTTCTGATGTTACCACAGTCCAAGAGGCGGTTGGACAGTATGTGACTTGGCCGTCGATTCAAGTTGTTCTAAATTTTGACGTGGTACTATTTTTTAACTTAAAAGATAACACTTGTTTACTACTATTATTTTATTATATCTTATATTGTTACTAACAAAATCCATATATAATACTTTTTTTTAGTCTATTATACTAGATCTCTTAAATGCGGCACATTTAAGAGATACAAAGCAAGTATCTCGTGCTAAATCTATGTCTAGTGGCCAATCATCCCGTACCAAGTCATTCAAGAAGAAGCCTTGGAAAAAGTATAGTCATATTTATGCGTTAAAATTCAGTAGAAATCTTGGCACTTTGATGACTATTCTTTGGGAGGGCATCTAGCATAAATGATGGATGGGTTGTGCCACTTCCTATAGACATTTACGGTGTAGACCTCGCCAAACGTATATATCGATCGAGTGCTTATTGCAACTATTTGAATATCAAATGATCGATTTAAGTATAATTCAAGTGTGGACAAGGTGAGTCCTCAATCTATTTATTTTTCTTTTATTTATGTAGAACATATATAATTATATTTATATTATCTAATTATATATATATATATATATATATCTTTTATATAGGGCGTGTTATTATCGACTTCAACATAATCACTCATCACATTTAGCAATGTTCTATGATTCTTCATATGTCAATCAATATCAAGAGAAGGATGTTAGCATCAGAGCTAAACAATTATGTGATAGAGCATTAACGCTTAACAGAAATCAAAAGTTGATAATCCCTTGGCCATTAAGGTTTGAACAAGGCCAAGATCATTGGATGTTGGTCATCATTGATATGTTTAATAATCATGCTTGGTATTGTGACTCAGCTTCTATAGAACTGAGTAAAGATACAACAGCAGTTGTTGAAATGTAAGAGTTATAGTTACATATTAGTTTCTTCTATAATTTTTTGTAATATTTAATAAAAACTAACCGTTTTAAACCTTGATAGGGCATGGAAGTTATGGAACAAGTTTCGAGGCATTGCCCTCAAAAAATCTCATAAGCTTATATGGACAAAAGTTATGGTATGTATAAGTCAATATTAATAATTTTATTAATTTTACAATTGAATAATAAAGATATGAAAAATCATGTACACTTAAATTTTGTAGGTTCCACAACAAAATAATGGAGTCATGTGTGGTTATTATGTCATGAAGTTTATGAGTGAAATCATCACAAATATCAAAATTCCAATTGATGATATGGTAATATCTTTTATCCATATACATAATTTTTTTAACATATTTGAGTTTGTTTTTGTAAATAAATGAAATTATATTCTTATTTTGATTTTAAATACATGTAGTTCTTTGGTTGGAACAAGACGGGCTACAATCAGCAAATTTTTGATGATTTACGAGAGAAATGGGCAGAACACATGCTTCAAATTATATCATCACAAGAAGAATCAGGAGAAGATTCTGATGATCTTGAATAGCATATGACGACATGACAGTAAATTTTTTAATGATTTAATTTCTCTATCTATTCCTGTGTCTGAAATCACTTGTTTGATTGATGATTATATGCTCATGTATTTAGAGGGATGCATTGTTTTATGGACCTATTTTTGGCCCAAACTACATCTCATATCTCTTTCCTACTTTCTTTACGAACTCATATTAGCACTTTATTAATCATTTGTTTATAAATATGAATTTATCTGGAATCTCTGCTAGTATTTTTAATGATATATATAATGAACTCTAAATATGAAATCAAGTGTAACTCCGATTTCTTACTTGGCTTGTGTGAGTTTTAGTGCCCGTGAACGTGTTAGTTTAAGGCCCCAAAACTCGTACAAACCAAGTAAGAAATCGGAGCTACACTTGATTTCATATTTAGAGTTCATTATATATATTATTTAAAAATACTAGCAGAGATTCCAGATAACTTCATATATATAGACAAATGATTAATAAAGTGCTAATATGAGTTCGTCGAATGTCGCTGTATGTGGTAATCTCTTTTTAATGGTAATATTTATAATGATTTAATTTCTTTATTCGTATGTCTGAAGTTTAGATTGTTTGTTTGATGGATGTTTTACGTGCTCATGTGTATGTAGGGGAATATGAATTGTTATATGGATCAGCTGTTTTTTTGTCATAATGCTTGTGAAGGCCAATCAAGATTCTAAGCCAACCAAGCTTACTCGATCGCATAATTACACTTTGACGACATTATTTTATTTGTAATTTAAGTTAACTATATGTATTATATATACATTATTTGTTTTTGTAATAAATTTAATTATCAAGTAATTAAATATATTTAAAATTTTAATTATTTGTATTATTATTTAAATTTTAGTTTTTTTATGCTATATATATTGAATAATACGAAAAATGAGAATAAAAATAAAAAAAATACGGTATGTAAAGTCGGTTCATCGCGTGAACCGACTTTACCCTTTAAGTCACTAAATTTAAAGTCGGTTCAGCGAACTGACTTTAATGCCTATTTTTGTAGTAGTGTACGGGAAACATGAAGACGATGAGAGATAGGATCATAACACGGATACCCTTTTTGAGTTTCACCATAACCAAGAAAACAACAAAGTTTAGATCGAGGTTCAAGTTTGTTGTACTTATAAGGCTGAAGAAGAACGAAACATGTAGATCCAAATGAGTGAGGGTTATGATAGTCAATGGATAACCAAAAAAGGTGATCATACGAAGTCTGATTATGAATGACAGTGCTTGGAATGCGATTAATGGCATGAACATCATGAAGAGCGACTTCACCCCAAAATAGGGCAGGAACTTTGGCAAAAAAAAGAAGAGCACAGATAATGTCAAGAATACGATGAAGTTTTCTTTCGGCTTAACCATTTTGTTTAGAGGTACCTGGACAAGTTAGATGATGTACAGTGTCATAGGAATGTAATAGAGGTTGAAAAGCATATTGAGTATATTCAAGAGCATTATCATATCAAAAAGTTTTGATATGTTTGGAGAATTTTGTTTCAACCATTTTTACAAAGTTACTGTATATTGGTAAGATTTAAGAACAAGAATTCATAGGAAAGATCTAACTATAACGAGAATAATCATCAATCAAAACAACAAAATAACGAGATCCACCAATACTAGTAACAGGAGAAGGTTCCCAAACATCAGAATGAATTAACTCAAAAATACTATTAGAGATAAATTCACTATTATTGAAAGGTAAAGATGGTTGTTTTCCTAACTAGCATGAAGTACAATCAAAATTGTCTTTTGACATAAAACCCAACAGACTTTTAGAAGCTAACTGTTGTACCCGAGTAGATCGGGCATGACCAAGACGAGAATGTCAAAGTGCGATAGAAGATAAAGAAGAAACAACAATAGCAACAGAGATAGGAGCAACAGATGGAAGATGAAGATTGTTCACGGGAAATATACGCCCAACCCTAGGACTGGTTCCAAGTTCTTTCCCTATCCTCAAATCCAACACAATAAACCTAAAATAGTCAAAAATAAGGCTATATCCTAATTCAGCTAATTGTCCCACATAGCACAAATTATATGATATGTTAGGTACATGGAAAACTCTAGGAACAAAGAGGTTAGAGGCCGAAACAAAACCTAGACTATTTCTAAACATAATGGAACCATTAGCTATATGAATATTAAGAGGATGTCATGTAGGTCAAGTTTGGAAAATAAAGATGAGTGAGGTGTCATATGATTACAACAGACAAAATAAAAAAGCCAAGTTTGAGACTTACTGGGCATAATTGAGATAGTAGTGGAAAGAGATGCATTACCAGCCATATGAACAGCCTGAGTTATGATCTTCTGTAGTTCAGTGGGAGAGAGATTGATAGTTGATCCAGAAGACTGGGACTCATTTAAAATGTAAGGCATCAATGACGTAGGCTCAATATTAGCAACAACAACAATAGATTTGTTGTGACTGTAACAAGTCTTAATGGTGTGGCTAGGACCCTTGCAATAATTGCAAAAAAAATTTGTTGTTCTACTTGCGACGATTGCTAGAGCCAAAGAAATCACCTGATTGTTGAGGTTGCTCAATAACAGGAGCATAAGGAGTGATAGCTAAAACATTGAACTTATTATGGGCTTGAAGGGTTACAAGCCGAGTTTCTTCTCTAACCAACACGTTTGCAATAGTATCAAGAGAGAGAGGATGATTGTGATTGAGAAGCTAACACCGGATGGGCTCAAAGTCCTTGTGAAGTGACATCAATAACTCATAAAGACAAAATTCATCTCTTACTGCAGCATATTACTGAGCATCCATTGAGCATGCCCAAATTGGATCACAAAGGTCAATTTGGTTCCAAAAAAATTAAAGCTGATCATGGTAATTGCACAACTACAGTAATGCCAAAGCATGTAACCCTTAAGAAAACTGCACATAGCTTGAGACCAAGATAAGTAATTCTTGGTCCCCTCAAATACAGTATTGATGGGGCGAGGAAAAAAACATCATTTTTATCCATTTAGGAACACAATATGCAAAAACAGATTGCAAAAACGAGATCTACACAAATTATTGGGTATGGAGAACTTGATCTACAAAAGTCAACCTTATAGAAGTCAATGGTCAATAGTCAACGACGATAAACACTGGTCAACGATGATGTCAACTGCATACAGTGATGATGGTAGCCCTAGGTGACATGGTGATGACGTTAGCAAGACCTGAGGTGGCACGTGAGGAAGAGGCGTGGTTCCTTTTGTGTGGCTCGTGAGGGCACGTGCGAACGCCGATGGTTGTAGGACTTCCACGGTTGTGTAGATCGAGGCGAGTTGATCATTGTGGTACCTATAAAAATGTTATCAAAGTAAGATGCATGATAGAGTGCGGTTTATGGGCGCGTAATAACATCGATGGTTACGAGACTTACAGGGTTATGTAGCTCAAGGCGAGCCGATCATTGTAGTACCTGTAAAAAGATTATTGGAGCAAGATGCACGGCGGAGACAGTGTTTGCAGTGGTTTGTGTGGTACATGACTCCTCAACGACGGTGATTGTAGGCCCGAAACCTAATGACAACGACTGAAAGACATTAGAAGTTTAACGGTGAATGGTTGAAGCGGTTGTTGTGACGACAAAAGTAATAAGGATGGAGTAACACTAAAATAGGCAATACTGTTAAAAAATGGTTACAATAATAATTCTAATACTATGTTAAAAATATTTAATAATTATATTATATTCTGTATCTTAAAAAATATATATAATATTTTTATATAAAAAGTATAAAAAAACTAGATATATTTAAAGACTATAACATATATATCTATTATTATATATCATATATATTATCAAATATAAACTAATTAATTAGTGGTAGAATGAAACACCTAAAACGTTTACAGGAATTAGTTCTTATAAGTAAAATCTTTCATTCCACGTAGCATACTAGCATCCACCAACCTTACAGTAAATTATATACTTTATTTAATTATATTACGTGACAGTTAGTATACTTTACTTTCATTATAAATTTTAAAATATGATAATGTAAAATAATTATATAATTATTTATTAAAATAAGATAAATATTTTTTATTACTAAATTATAATATTTATTATAAAAATATCATTAAATTTTCAAACCACCTAAAATTACTATTAAACTTTAGCCAATTGTTATATAAGTACTATAACTAAAAATTAATAAAAAAATATAATAAATATAATTATCACTAAAAAATTTCATTTAATTTTTTGACATATTTATTGTCCATAACACTTATATAATAATACTTGAAATTTAATAATAATTTTATTTTAATTAAAAATTTATAATATTTTTATAATAATCATTATCATAATAAAAAGTTTATTTATTTTTAATAATAAAATATTTATATTATAATATATTAATTGATGTATGGGTAAAATGAAAATGATAGAAACACAAATTTACACACGCTACTTATAATAATTTTAATGTATTACATCTGAAAATACTTTAAAATCGTAAAACTGTTTGTTTTTTAAATTATATTGTATGAAATATTATAATTATTATTAGTATAAATTTATATATAATTTGGATATTTATTATTTATCGATAGAAGAAGGTCTGGAAGTTTGGTACTTATCTGCAAACTCGAAATTGACATTTCACCTTCCCCATAATAGACATGCCCCATACATATTAATATCATAGATTTAAGTGCGAAGCTGAAATTTTATCTTCTGAATTCTTACAAAAGTGATATTGGGAAATTAAAATTTTATAATAATAAAAATAATATTTAATAATAAATATATTAATTGATCGTAATTAATTTTTAAAAAATTTAATTAAACAAAATTTAATATAAAATAATACAATATATATTTGAATAATAAAATATATAAATTAATTAAAAATAATATTATTTTATAATTATAAGTTTTAAAATATTATTTTCTTATTTCTAATATAAATTTGCACCGTAATCACATCTTTGATATCAAATTATTTAAAAAAAATATTTTTAAATAATATTAATATATTATACAATATAAAAAATAAAAATAAAAATTTATACATCATTAAGATTTTTCGTAATTTTTTTTAAAAAATATTCCTCATAAATTAATTTTATAGGGCCTTACAATAAAGTTTTCAACATTATCAATATACTAAACATTAAATAATGAAACGTTGACCGAAATTATATTGAGACACGTAGCATTACTAACATCATTCTAATAGCAACCCTCTAAAGAACCGATCAGATAAGTTTTCTTCCCCCAAAAGCAGAAGCTTTTGTTAAGTCTCTTTAATCTGCATATTTACCTCTAAGAACTGGTTTTCTTCTGCTACTACATTATTTTCTCACCAAGGCAATTCGCTCTGATATGGATCAAGGTGATTAATCATCTACGATCTTCACTTATTTCATTTCAGTTGTCCACTTAATTTTTTTTAACTTCGTTGCCTTCTATTCGTTCTATTTGTGTGTGGTATAATTATGTCGTGAAGAAACAATCAGCTTGCTAGCTAATTAATTTTTACGCGAATTGGCTTTGAATTTCTTATTTCCAATAAAAAATTATGCCTAATCCTGCATTTGTACCGAAGCTCGTGGTCGTAAAGTCCATATAATGTGAAAAAAATGAAAGAAAAAAAAATTTCAAGTGACTTGATATTTAATTAATTTCCAATTGAATCTCGAATTACCTTGATGTTATTTACTTATATAATATTGATGCTTAACAGATGATACTAACAAGAACAGGAGGAGCGCTTATTTTGATTTGCCAGCTCTGGATGTGTCTGTTGCTTTTCCTCTAGCAACTCCAGCATCTGATTTTCCTCCTTGCAGTAAGGAATATTATTTTTTTGCTTTTTGTTGCATAATTTAGTATTGTGTTCTGTTTAGTTTTGTATTACACGATTTGTATTTAGTTTATAAGATGGCCTTTAAATTTTACAGATTCAGATTACTATCAACTTGATGATCTATTGACTCCTGAGGAGATAGCTCTTAGGATGAAAGTTAGACAATGCGTAGAAAAAGAAGTTGCCCCTATTATGGCAGAGGTAGATTTTTTGTTGTTGTTGTTGAAATTTGGAGACGAAACTTCAAATTTGTTGTCTAAATGGTGACCAATGTGTGGATTGTGGTTATTTCATTTGCTCGTATTAGTGGTTATGCTTTCATAACCTCAGAGATTCAAGGGTGGTTGTTTTTTCAGTACTGGGAGAAAGCAGAATTTCCATTCGAGGTTATCCCAAAGCTTGGTTCGTTGCGCATTTCTGGTGGCACAATTAAGGGTTATGGGTGTCCTGGTCTTTCTCTTACAGGAAGTGCCGTTGCAGCTGCTGAACTTGCTAGAGTTGATGCAAGCTGTAGTACCTTCATCCTAGTCCATTCTTCACTTGCAATGCTCACTATTGGTTAGATTTCAAATAACCTTCTATTTCTTTTGTGAACGTGTGGTTCTGTTTAGAAGTGACAGTTTCATTTAATCAGTTTTTTACTAGAATAGCACTATGTGGATCGGAGGTGCAAAAGCAGAAATATTTGCCATCTTTAGCACATTTAAAGACCATAGCTTGCTGGGTGAGATGTTAATATGATCTTTTTTTGGCATTCAACGTACTTTAATAAATGCATTTCAATTACTCTTTCTGCTAAATAATCGTAGCTAATTACGTCTGTTTTCAAACATGTTAAGGGTTTGACTGAACCTGACTATGGAAGTGATGCAAGTGCTCTGAGAACAACAGCAACAAAGGTTTGAGGCTGCAGACTTCTCTTTGTTACCTCCCTCCACTCTTTTAGTTTAGGCCTTCATCTCATTCTTTGCAAAGCTCTTTTGGTGATCATAACTAGGTGGAAGGAGGATGGGTATTGGATGGCCAAAAGCGCTGGATAGGAAACAGTACTTTTGCAGATGTATTGGTTATTTTTGCTCGGAATACAACAACAAATCAGATTAATGGGTATGCAAAATATTTGTTTCTTTCTGATGTGTACCTGAAATTTTATGGTTTTCAAATAGGGTTCAAAGAAATGCACAACTTTACCTAGTGATACATTTTGCTGTGATAATATGTCAGTATGTATTGTTTTTCCGATCCCATGCGATGACCATGGTCATTATTAGTCTTCACTCATCATCAGAGAAGAGGCACTTGCTATATTTTCAATTCTACAAGCATAAAAAGGTCTCAGATATGATATACAACATGATAGAGCGCATATTATGATTATAGCTTCATCTTGGATAAATTGAAGGACTAGAAGCAGAGGATGATAATGAAGTTATTTAGTTATCTGCAAAAATATTAAGCACTATACCTTCCTAAATAACTTTTCTTTTATTTCTGCTGGCAATTATACCAAGGATATTTATTCTCTTGTTACAATTTACTACCAATTATAACATAATGGGCATTAACTACTGAATCCATTTTTCACAATGAAGCTGGCCTTCTAACGAAATATTGAAATGGTTAACCATGTCTATTGTACTGTTACTTTGCCACCTGAATTCAGGTTATTTTTTCTGTTGTAATTTAAATTGGAGCCTGGAATTTGATAATTTAGTCTTTCATCATATCTGCTACCAAAATTGGCATATTGATAGTTGATTTGTGCATGAAAGAATGAGATGATCCGCTTTCTCTTTTTTCTTTTTTACGAATTGAGTGTTCTTCTTTCCTGTTTCAGATACATAATTAAGAAGAATGCTCCTGGATTAACGGCTACAAAGATAGAAAATAAAATTGGTCTGCGAATGGTTCAAAATGGAGATATTCTCTTGAAAAAAGTGTTTGTTCCAGATGAGGATAGGTTGCCTGGTGTCAATTCCTTTCAGGACACAAACAAGGTTAGGTGTCTGTTGTTTTATGAATTGTCCCTAGTATACCCATGCTGCTGCATGTTCTAACATTCTTTTGATGTTCATGAGTTAATGTTAGATGCATGTGATTGCATACTTGCACGTGTATAAATGATCTCGTAGATGATAATAAAATTCACTTTTTAGTTGAGGAAAATAATTGTGTTATTTTCCAGTGTAATTTCAGATGTAAATATAGAAAACAAAGGATAGAAGTTTTTTTTAGTTCTGACTCAACCTTGTGAGTTGTAACATAGTAAATACAGGCATATTTTATGTTCTATATTTTACTTTGCAGATTATTTTGCAGTTCGTTTCCCCCTCTGGGATTGAAGGCATAATAATATAAGAACGCCATATGAACCTAAATATGAAACATTAAAATTTCATTATAATCGTAAAACCTCGGAAACATTTTGTGGGAGAATCAGAGTAGGTTCTTGCTCTGTTTGCTATGTATAATAATTGCTTTATTCCAGGTTCCTATTTGTATGTGATTGTAAAAACAGTGTACATGCTGCTTTGTCATTTCTGATCTGTATCAACTTGGTGAATGATGTTCTTGTGTATATTTAAACTGTATATTTCATTCTAATACTTATGTTCTCATGCTAGGTTCTTGCTGTTTCACGGGTTATGGTTTCTTGGCAACCTATTGGTATATCAATGGGTGTCTATGATATGTGTCACAGGTAATCATACTTTGGTGCCTTTATTGAATGTACTATCAAGTTTCTGGTCAAATCTTTTACAAATGTTTAAGTGGTCGTTAGGTATTTGAAGGAAAGAAAGCAATTTGGAGCCCCATTGGCAGCATTTCAAATCAATCAAGAGAAGCTTGTTCGTATGTTGGGCAATGTTCAAGCAATGATCTTAGTAGGTTGGCGCCTCTGCAAGTTGTACGAGAATGGAAAGATGACTCCTGGTCATGCAAGCTTGGCAAAGGTAAGACTAAATCAGTTCACGGTTCGATGCATCTGTGGTGCATTATGAGTCCAATTGTCATTGCATGTAGTGACGGCTCTAGGATTTGTAGTCACCCCATATCAAACGTAAAAAATTAATCTTAGTTGTTTCTTAATTATTATTTGTTTTTTATTGAAAAAAGATGTTATATGTATCTTATTTGTTTTTCATATGATAAATGTAATTTATATATAATATCATAGGTGTTACACTTAAAAGTTTCTTTATATATGAGAGGATTGGTGTTCCTCGTAGCCCTTACATAGATCTGTCACTAATTACATGTATTATCAATAATTGATAAACACTAATAGAACAATTTGTAAACAAGTTGCATAAAAAGTGGGCAAGAGAATTAAAATGGTAAATGTGTTATAATTCGATTGGTGACACATATAATGATACATATATGATATGTCAAACTGACAAACTAAAAGTTTAACATGTTAATTGAAAGTATGCCTGTCACTGTATGCTTAGTATTTGCACTCTTTCAGAGTTGGATCACCTTGAGGGCGAGGGAAACTGTTGCTTTGGGACGGGAGTTACTCGGTGGAAATGGAATCTTAGCTGATTTTCTGGTTGCAAAGGTTCGCAATCTTATCTCTTAAATTTGCGGATATTACATTTAGATCAATTGGAGTCTTGTATATGAGAATTTTTTTGCTCTCTTTTTGTGGATTACTTGCAGGCATTTTGTGATTTGGAGCCCATTTATACTTATGAGGGCACTTATGAAGTCAACAGCTTGGTTACAGGACGAGAAGTCACTGGGTTGGCCAGCTTCAAGCCTGCTGCTTCAAGCCAGCGAAGCCGCTTGTAAAGGTCCATATAATTTCTGGACCTTCATTTTCATGAGAAATTTAGGCCATCCCAAATAATGGTTTTAGTGATAATGTAGGATGATCATAAACTCACTTAGAGATGGATTGGATTCATTAAATAAGTTGTAAGGTGTTATAGTGGAATACTTATAACAAGCTTTTTTTTAATAAATAAAGAACAAGCTGAACCTTTATTTATAAAGATAATAAGTCCATATCCAAAACTTTGTTTAACACAAGGGCACTCGTTGAAAGTTACAAATTGATTTGGAGAATTAAATTTAATCCAATTTGAAGTACTATACACACTCTTAAAGCAAAAACAAATCACACTTGAATGTACATTTCTTAAATAATTTTTGACATTCCGAGCTATAAGACCTTGTTAAGACTTGAGATACATTAATTTAGTCGGTTCGAGACTTAATGAGAGTCGCTCTCAATGATCACACAGAAAAGTCTCTTCTCAAAAGCAATTTTTAATGTTTTACTTAGTGTCGGTAATTCAATTGTTAACACTGAATCAACAAATT
Organism: Hippophae gyantsensis; assembly: GCA_030763125.1. Taxonomy (NCBI): domain Eukaryota; kingdom Viridiplantae; phylum Streptophyta; class Magnoliopsida; order Rosales; family Elaeagnaceae; genus Hippophae; species Hippophae gyantsensis. The sequence goes on along the minus strand of CM061034.1, from coordinate 965,888 downwards.
GGCATAGTATGGCTCTGGCAAAAACCAAATGCCCAAGATGATCTCGTGCAACAACCATTCAATTAGGATTTTAGTTATAAAAAAAATTCTATTTGTATTTTATATTAAGTGTCATAATTTTAAAATATTTTAGAAACTTAATAATTTTTATATTTTTGATTATTTTGATTGGTTTTTTATTAAAATTATATTTAGGAAAATATCTGTTCATTTTCACTTGTTTTTAGTAAACTTTAGTAATTTCACCGATACATTATAACTAAAATTGTTATTATGATAAAATAATGTATTAATAATAATAATTTTATTTAATATATCAAGATGCAATTAATAATATGAAAAATAGATGTTTTATATATTTTATTATAGTAATAATAAAATTAATAAATAAAATGTTAAAATATTGGTGAGTTGTTTTTTTTTAGTATGTGCATTGGGATTCTTTATGTTTTATGTTATCAAAATTTTGTTTTAATAACCAAATTTAAGTTGGTGCCCATTTTATTTATTTTGTATAATATTTTCTTTTTATGATCAAAGTATGAAACATGCAACAAATTTTACTTGTCGAAATTAATAAAGAAATAATTTAATATTATAATTATGATTATCAGAGTCAAAGTTTTAATCTCTAGCTATTTGTCTAAAACATTTCATTTTTTCATTAATATTAGAATTGATAATCACCTAATTTTTCACGAATTATGAGCTCGATTTTGGATATTTTGTTTCAATCAAAAGCCCAAATTTGAACATTCTTTCTATGTTTACAATAAGTAAACTAATTTCACTTAGTGAAAGGTTAATTCTTTTTATAATAATTCAGTTTCTATGTATGATTCTCTCTTATACGAATTTTTTTAGGAAATAGTTATCAAAGTCATATCATTTTGGATTTTTTCTTTCTTAAATTCTCGCAATATCTTTGTAAAAAAAATTCACATAAAACTCATATGAGGAACTTTGATAAAAAAAATACTATTTAAATTAACTAAAAATATATTAATACTTAAAATAAAACATAAAATGTTATGCAATGATGATCCTATATTAATCAAAAATTATATATGATTTATTTTTAATGATTTTTTACATAAATTAACAAAAATTACCTTAGTGTTTAGTAACTAATTGTCATTTAATTTTAATTAGATATTTATTTAATTTATCTTGTTAGAATGTGATAACATTCAATTAATTAGAATATGGTCGATCAGTGAACTCAATTATAAAAAAATGAGTTAGATATATGTCCAATTAAATTGAAGAATTTTCAAATTAGTTAAAGTTTGATTTACTGGTAACCCTATTAGTCATAACTAAATTGGACATGTATCTTACTAAATTAATAATTGTTCAACATGTCGAAGTTTGGTCGATCAACGATCTTTTTTATCGAAATAAAATTGGACTCATATTTAACTAAATTATACAATTATCCAATTAATAAGACTTTAATTAGATGGTGATAATATTCACTATAATTAAATTAAACACATGATCAAATTTTAATTTACATGTAATTCCAATCATCAATTAATATATATTTAAATAAATGATCACAAATATTTTCTCTACATTTATTAATATGCTTGATTGAACAATTATTCAATTTTATTATACAAAATTAAACTCACATTCCGAAAATAAGGTTATTAATTTTATGTCCTACCTCTTTTGTATGTAATTGAACATATATTCAATTGTATGTTTTATTAATGATATTTTTATTAAAATTACTATTTAAAATCCACTTTAAAATAAAAATAATAATAAAGATTTATATCAACTTATTTTCTTAAAATATAAGAATATATTAATATGATAAATACATCTACGAGTTAATAAAATTGTGAGTTATGATAAGAAAAAAAATTATTATTAAAATTTATTTATAAAAAATAACGCATTTTAAGATCATTCATATATTTTAATTATGAAAAAAATACTACACATCATTTTATTTTAACAATATCTATTTAAATGTAATTTGAATTTAATCATGATTATTTAAATCAATTAAATATTGAATATTGTTCAATTAAATCTCGTCCAATATCATTTAAGTGTTATTTTTTTATTATAAATATTAAAGATATTTTTTAAATTTCCCAAAACATTTTTTCGTTGTAAAACATAAAATATTGTCACACTCGCAATTTTATGTTCCTCGTTCTTGAGTAATGTTGTCAATTTTTTCCACAAACATAAATAACCTTAGATAAAATCTGATTTTTTAAGGAATTGAGGAAAACTTGATGGAGAAAAGTTACCTTTGTAGGTTGGCTTAAGGAATCACATTCCATAATTTCTTATCATTTTATATAATTTTTTATATATTTATTAAATAAAATATAACATTATAATTAAAAAAATATTTTACTTTGATTTTTTAACAATTAATAAGCATAATTTTAAAATTTATTTTAACTTTAAACAATTTTTTTATTAATTTATAACATTAAATATAATAAACATGTATTATTATTATAACTCTTCGATCCCCACAAATTCTTAAAAAACTTTGATAAAGATCCTTCAAAATAATTAACGTGATAATGGGATTTCAAACTCAAGTCCGTCCTCACTTGTTGATAACCCTACTCCTATCACATGTTTAGGTTCCAACGTTACTCTGGTATAAATACTATAAATTAGGGTCTTTCACATGCTTCTCTAGGGTTTTGATTTATAGAATCATAGCCGCACCGGTACGCTTAAATCATTTTATGTAATATATATATATATATCTCGATAGCATGGTTCTCTTGCTTCACTATAGATTTAGGGTTAGGTTTCGTTTAATTTCGCATCTTTCACCCTAACCATACTCAGGTTTCTATCTGTTTGTTAATTAGATAGCGAAAATATAAGATCATGGCGGGTGGAAATTTCATGCACAGAGTTGTTTCATACCTTGTGAACGAGCTCTTTGTTAACAGCCTCGCTAACAGGTATCTATTTGGCCCTAATTGGTTTTATCATTGTTTAATCTTCTTCACGCTTGTTCTTAAGTTATTCAGTGCTTCGTTCTCTAGCCACCAGGAAAACCCTGTTCTTGATTGGCTCGTTCTTTGAAGCAATAATAAATGTAACCACCAGATTCAAGGTTGACCGCGGTGTATCGTTGCGCTTCGGTTTTCGTATTCTGGAACATATTTTTATGATAAGATCATTTTTTAAATTATTCTATTTCGAAATTTGTTGTTTTAAATCTGATTTCAGACGGGATCTCTGATAATGAAAATCGGATGTTGAATGTGGACATTAGTCAATATATCTACATTTCAATACCATGTTTCAGAGCTTTGGCTATTAATCCTGTGTTCGGAGTTTCTTCTTTTGTACCTTATGATTGCTGAAGCTTCATGTTTTTTGTCATTTTCAGTGATGCTATTCCCTAAACCCTAAGTTTTAGCCAATATAACTGCACTTTAATATCTTGTAGCTTCTCATTTCCTTTCGTCTGCTGTGCATATTTTGTGTGAAGCAGTCAACAAGATTATTTTTTTTGGGATTTTGCGTTTACTTTTTATGCCCAAATTATAATTTACTATCAAATTCAATATTCCAGTGGCTACAAACGTCCTCTATTAATTTGCCTAGGGCAACAAAAAGGTATTTGATTCAAAGAGTAATTATTTAAGTTGTCATAAAATTATTTTCTGGACCTGGATGTTCTTTTTTGGCCACTGGGCGCAAAACAGTATAAACTATCAACTCTGTTTCCTTTAACTATGAAAATTGAGAGTATTTTGCTCATATTAGAGAAGAATTAAGAAAGAGAAGATGAAAATTTGTGTGATGGTGTATTGGTTGCAGTTTCTTAACGTTTTTATTTCGGGTTTGATGCAGCTGTCATTTAGAAGCCATACAATACACGTATAGTAAATTAGTAATAGCTTTTTACTGTTCACCTTGTATTCCACTCTTGCATATATTACTGGAAACATTTAAAGCCCGACATTTGAGATAATTGAAGTTAAAGAATGGACTGTTAAATGTGTCATATTTTTTATATTAGTTTACTCTTGAAACATAATGTCATGGATTTTTCCCATTCTCTAATTGCTGCTCTTGCCAATGATGACTCTTCGTAGGCTTGTAATGATTGCAATGTGCAAGGATGAATGCTTATTTATCATCTAAGAGGCTGAGGCTACGTTCTTTTTATTTTATAGAGTTGCTTCATTGCACAGACAGTTGCATTTAGAGCCATAGGGTCTACTACTACATGGATCAAAGAAGGATAAATAAAAAAAATTCAGGAGACAAATCCATGGAAACACTGAATCACTTAACAACTCTTCTATTTGCTACCATTACCCGATGTAATTTTCTGTATTTACACCCATCTTTTTTTGTTGTGGGTATTATATAATATTTCGGTTTCGGGTAACACTCCCTCTAATCCTGTTTCATCCCATTGACATTCATACGTTTTTTTTGTTAATATATTCAAAATTTTAGTTTATTCATTAAATCACTCTTCAATCGTTTTTTATGTTGACAATAGCTGATTGGATAAGAACACAAGACATACATCTTTAAAAATTGAGAGTTAGTGGTGTTATAAATTAATCATTAGATGATCACGTGCTTTGTTTTTGGTTGATGAAAATTGCTTAGTCATTGATATAATTGCATTACAAATAGTGTGCATGGTTTTTTTTAACCAACTTAAATTTCACGAATAAAGATTCCAACTTGATTAAAGTGTGTTAAAATGTAAAAGATTTTAATTACCCTTTATTAAAACATGTACTTATATGAGCTTTCAAGTTGTGATAAAAGTAACCATTGTCTTTTCAGTCGAGCCTTCCAGAGGTTTGCGGTGAGGACATCAAAGAGGATAGAGGATCTTTCAGAGATTGGTATGGCAGAGGTCACATTCATACTGTCGATTTTACTGTGATTTTGTTTGCATACGATACTATTTCTTACTTTGAAACGAATAAATTGTGCACAGCTGTAAAGAAAAGACAAGAACTTGCAGAGCAGATGAAGGATCTTTCAAAAAACTTTGAGGTTTACTTTCTTATTATCAGCTCATTTGTTTCTACATTCTGGAAGTGTCATTAACCCATATATATTTTCGGTTCTGTTTTGTAGTCTCGCAAGAACCAGTAATGCTTTGGCAGAAGAGCTAATGGTATTGAAGCGCCTGTATATTCACGTTGTTTTATTCATGAAAGTATAATGTTATGTGCTCTTCATAAAAGTTATTCAGCGCCAAAGATGAAAACAAATTATTTTGTAGCATTGTTAGCATCCCACTTGTATGTAGCTAGTGTTATAGGTGCTGTAATATTCACTGCTTTTCTGGAGCTGATTTTTGTCGGGAATGCTGGCACTAGAACGAGGGAAAGAAAGTATAATGGATGTTTTTGGCTTGTAAAGAAATTGTGTGGTTCACATTAATTTTTCTTTAAAAATAACTACACTACTTTGGCAGCAGTTAGTAATTGACTTTATATCGTTTAGTTATAGCTTGTTGGGGGTTTCACATACCTTTTTGTTGTATAACTTGTTGATTTTGCACGAGCATTTATAAAGTAATAATGAAACCCGAACTGTTGCTTTTGGTTCCTAAACAATGGCCCATGAAAAGCTCCTTTACGTTTGTCGTCGTTGGTTAGTGTTCCTCTTTGTGCTGGATTCGTATCGCCGTCTGTCGAGGTTATTCAATATGACTATCAACTCCGCTTCCTTTTAAGGGTACGTTTTATCACTAAAACAGTTTTCATTTCAATTGTTACTTTTACTCCTGTTTGGCTATTAAGAAAAACTAGCAAAAACATTATCATCTTCAAGTTTCTTATGTTTTCATTAAAACAAAATTATGTCATATATATTGTCAAACGGCTGTTTTCTGATCAATTCTTGATTTTATTTTGAATAGGATAAATTTTGGTTTTACCTCAAGGGATTGAAATGCACTTTGCTTTCCGACTATGTAACGTAAGGAGTTCAAAATAACAGAAGATTATGAGTTTTTTTTCAAAAGGAGTAAAATAAGTAATGAAAAGGAGGATCATCAAATCCAATTGAAAGAGGAACAATGGAACTTGAACCACCAAATATAGTAATAAGTAGAAAATTTTAACATCACAATTTCAATAAAATTTACATGTTAGTTATTCAAATTATCAAACTACAATTGTAAAAAATGAAGGAAGAGCTGCATTATTTTTCCCTAATCATGAGAACCGAATATTGTCACATTTTAATATGGTTGATATTATTTGTAAATTTTAGGTAAATCTCTTATTTGTGAACAAAATTATATCTCAATGCATATAATTGCTTGAACACGTAAAAGATTCAGGTTTCAAATCCAAGTTACGATCGTATTATTTTAAAAAAAAAATCCCATATTTTCATGTTTAAAGACCTATTTCTGTTTCTTCCTGTCATCAGTACCTACATTATTTTTAGCACACACGTCAGAAATTTTTAATAAACACAAATAAGCATGCAGTTCATAACTGAATATCATTTGTTATAGATAGACTTTAACCTTTTTGGGGACTATATCTAATCAAGTATCACCCCATAAATTAACCAATTGTATGGATATTCCAGCTCAATTGAAGAAAAACTACAATTTCTGTTCCAGATCCAATGAAGCGAGGTCCAAGTTATTCTCCCTAGACCTAGGAATGAAAAATAAGAAAAGATGATACTCAACATGCTATTAGAGAACGTCTCTCTTATCTACCAAAAAAGGGGAGGGGGGGGGGGGGGGGGGGGGGGAATTAGATAACGTCTCATTATAAAAGAACATAATGAGTCACGAATAACCACAATCCAAGGAAATGACAACATAATGAGTCAAAATTTGACGAAGGACACATTTTCCCTTCTTATTCTTTCCATTGTTTTGCATATTACATTTTCTTAAGCAGACAAGATTTAATACAAAAGATGGGGGAAATATTTGATCAGATAACCTATTTCTTCGGGCTATCGGTTGTATTATACTCGTAACCTCCCTCACTAGAGCACTCGCGACATCTCTTATTCTAAACTTATCATATACATCAATCCCTAATTTGAAGCTTTCCAACCAGGGAACTCAGCTCAGCTCAAGTTCAGCATTTCTGTATATAGAACGTGAGATAAACAGCATACAGTGCAAGATCTTCACTTGCTGCAGTGAAAGAAGAAACTTACATTATCAAAACGAGTTCAACCGAAAGTCATCCCAATAAAATTATGTTTTGTGTTACGCACTATTTTCAGAAATGAGAGTTAACCTTGACCTAAAGCTTACATGACCTCTGAACAATGGATTAAACATTTGAACTGCCTTGCTTTGTAACTAGTCAATTTCACCAGGGACATTGGCCTTGCTAAGATAAACTTGATGCATCTCCTCTCTCCAAATCTGCAAGCATTGTAATCAGCAATCAGTTAGTTTGCGGCTTGGCACCAGGGCCAAATTTAAGTCACTTATCTCGACCCTCAGGCTTAATGTTCCATCAAAACACAATTTAAAGAATAATTATCATTTATGCTAAAGAATTTGTGCATCTCTGCATCCTATGCTTATTCTAACCGTGCACAGTGAGAAGTTATATATGAATGAACCAGCGACACAGAATCAGGTACAAAAACATAAGAAGAGATTCAAGCCATACTATAACCATTAGCCACCACAAACCATAACAAAGATTCAGACCGTTGGTGTTACCATTAACACAGAGTGCCAAAAAGAAAACAAAATAAGATAGATCAGAACAATAGTCTTCTTTCTTAAAAAGAATACTTCAGCCCTCTATTCATATTTTAGCACACCTTAGTCCTCTAATTTTGGGAAAATGTACACTTGAATCTACTTAATTTTTTTAAAAAGATAATCCAAGGTTGCCTAATTTGTTGAAAGTTAAAAGGACTATTCAGAACCTATTTGACAAAAATGGTATGAAGAGTTTCTAGTAGTTAAGACTAGTGTACCAAAATATAAATAGGGACTGCTAGGGTATTTTTTCCATTAAAGGACATACCGTATCTCGGAACTCCAGTCTGATATGAGGCACATTTGTCTTGTGGATATCATTTCCATCAGGTCCTCTTTGGTAATAATTTTTACCAATCCAGTGCGACTGAATGAACCAGCTCAACTTAAGTCAGACTAAAATATAACTGCTGATACAACTAAAATAAAATAACTCCAGTAAAACTGTATCATTTGGTCGTTTTGGAAAAATAAATTATGCTTCATTCTTGCAGAACTTAGGCTGTGCTTAATAGCAACATTTTTCAGCTCATAATATGAATCATTTATGAAAATGCATCTACATCAGTCCACAAGTGAACAAGCTTTCATCTTCAAAATATCAGTTTATAGCTGTATTTAAGGAAGTAAATACACTTACCTTGAGAATATGTGAGAATCCTGACTGGTAGACTGAATTGCGAGCAATCTCACACAGATCACATGAACTCAACTTCCACACCTGGATGCAAGAACTTTATTACTATTGTGATTTAACTTTTCTAGCTTCTATGAACATGTATGAGAGAAGAGAAAGAGCTCACAGAAGCAGCTATACTATATTCTTCAACCAAAGGTTCTTTTGTCAAGTGGATTTGAAGAGGATCATCAGTTGAAAGTGAGACATTCAAGCCTCGTAAGAAAAACATAGGGAAAGGGTTCCGATGATAGTCCAAGAATAGAGAGTTGTTGCTCAATGGTGACATGGCCAGACCAATCTAAAGCACCAATAAATTATTGCAGCCAGTGAGAAATTGAAAACAATATAATGAAATGTGTAAAATAAGGAAACGTTTAAACTAACCTGTGCTAGATAATACAAATATTGAAGAACTGGTGATTTCCTCAGATTGATTCCATGTGCTATATTGTGAGCTGTAAGAAAGGTAGCAGCTAGGTGGTCTATGTCGCCAGCCTGAGCAAATATTTTGTTAGGTAAAACTGCAATCTAATAACTTCATTTTCTTTTTCAATAGAAAACTTAAAAGTCAATACCTCTCCAGAATGAGGACGGAATTTGATGGTTGTCATCCCCTTCAGTTCGCGAAGCTACAAAACAAAATCTAACATGTTAGCATTCAAAGCACCAAATATAAGCATTGCTAAAACAGACAAGAGTGCTAAAACATCGAAGAGAAACATTGGATTGTGTCAGCAAAGAAGTTGATAAGAAATTTAAGATGCATTGAAATAGCTCAAGACACTAGAAGATTGCTAGAAGTGAAAAGCCATTGGAACTATCTTTGATGGTGAAATATCCTTCCAAGTTACATAACAGAAATGCCTCTCAACTTGTTTATTAGTAAATCTAACAATTACTAAGGGCCAAGAAGATCTGTTGATCATGAGAAGGCAATAAATTGAAGGACGAGATAGACGTACAAAGCCATGGCTAAGTTCTCCAACAAAGGAAGAGAGTTTGTTTAATCCCCAAAACAGGGTGCATATGTATGTGAAGTATAAATCTGAGAGAGAATACACACCTTGTTCAACGTATAGAGATTAGCATAACAGTAGTACACATAATATGAATAAGCAGGATTGAATGCATTTGTCCACTGTGCTGGAGTGGGCATGTGTTTTGTTGGTCTCCTTTCAGGCTTGCTCTCATCATCCACCAAATCCAAACCAACGACCTGAAAGTCCCACATCAATAACATGACAGATATAGCAGCTATACCAAAGGGATAAGAGATCAGAGGACAAAACAATCACAATAGAAATTCGTAAGGATTCAATCAAAACTTGAGCAATTATTATTTCTTTATTTTATTATAGAACATAATGCCAGTAAAGGTGTGTATGTGTGGCTGTGGATGAGAAAGAGAGCAGAGACCCAGCAAGATCTATCAAAACTTGCAAACTTTAATGAATTTTTTAAATGAGAAAAGTAGAGATTTTAATATTTGTAGTAACATTTCCATCCATCTGGCCTTCTTCGGCTATAAAAGAATTAAACTGATTTGAGTTCTTTGCACAGCGCAGAAGTTAGGGATATTACATACAACAAATGACAAACCTGTTTGAGGAAAATATGCAACTGAGGATGTGAATCTGGATCAACAGTGACCTCAAAAAGTGGAATAAAGATGTTGTCAAGAAGACTCTGGAAAGACGTCACTATTCCCATTTCCTTGTAGATATTGTAAAGTCGTGGAAGCTGAAAGAAAAAATTTATAATGAGGTTCGACACTGCTTTAATGAAAACCCGAAGTAAATTAGATTTCTCAAAAACCAAAAAACCGCAGGAAAACAAACATCAAAATGTGGAATTTGTGATATCCTTACGGAGAAATACAACAGAAGTAGTATTTCGGAATATTTCAAGCAAAATGTATTTCTAAGTCTATTCGCAGCACGTGGGGGGATAATAACTCAGAAGACCAAAAGCAACAATAACCAAGCTGGAGCAACAATAATGCAGAGAATCAGAGTATGACTCGGAAAGGTCAAAACAATTTGGATGACCAAGCAATTGTACTTGCACAGTATCCATTTAAAAATTTGAAAAGGTAATGTGCATCTTTTTATGTAAACATGTCATGAAAGAACAGAAGGAAAGTAGCATTTTGCAAGAACCCATGCAATGAATTGTACAACAATCATTCAACAGAAGCTTGCTAATTGGTTTTCAAAGAGTAGTTTGAGAATACCTGAATCAACCAAACAGCATTTTCCGTGTACAATTCATTATTCACAATCCAGCTAGCTAGTTGGTCCCACTCACTTTGCTTCCTACCATATATTGATATTCTATATTCAGCCATCTGCATCAACAAAATGGAACGTGAGACATTGGTGCAATATGAACATATCAAGACATGCTACAGAAAAGGGACGAAGTAAGAGGAATATTGCATCAGTCATTGGGAGCAATCCCAGAAGGCAATGAAAATAGCAAAAGAAAATTCTAAAAGTGATTTGAACAATTTCTCTCATCACGTCTTTAATTCCGTGGTATCATGCTGTATGCTGAACAGTCATTAGATGGAGAAACATTATTTATACACTGCAGACTGGCATCTAGGTGATATTATTTTCATCATTCCAAAAGTAGGAAGAGCCTCTCGTATACTTGTTAGGAGAAGCCAACAAACTGAACAATATTATTTCTAGAAGATATGGTTCAAATTTCACTTTTTAATCCCAACGCACTTGTGCAACCAAAAATAGTTAGGACAATATTTACATATACAAAAATATTGCAGTAACAAGCTACTTGAATTACCTTCCTCATTAATCACACTTGAAAATAGAGCACAAAATAACACGGCATCATGTATCAATTAGATCCTCCTCATTAGTCATTAGCAGATAATTAAAGCCAGTCACTCATAAACCAGGGGGAAAACAACATATCGTGTACGGAAAGTGAAATTTGAGAAAGAAAAACAAAAGTGTAATGAAAGTCATGCACAAAGTACCTGATATTTGCTTGAAGAAAGGTCAGAAAATACTTGCTTTGTTAGCTCAGCAAGGAAACGACCTGTTAAGCAAGATATAAGAGTTAACTACGAGTCATATAATGGTATTCTTAAAGAAATAATAAAAGCAAGCAGACGTCCTGAGTACAAGTATCATCAGTGTATTTAAGGGAAGCAAAAAGACCAGCATAATATAGTACACCAATATAATACAATGAAAATGATTCTCAGAGTATAAAGAACTATTACATGAGTTACCAAAGTGTAAAGACCTATTAGATGAACATTTTCACTTTCTGAGCAAAAAGAAACAAGTAATTTATTAGAAATGTAGGGCCCCAATTCACTTAAAGCTCAAGCTTGTGGGAGGTGCACCTAACAATCACTTATATTCTTCAAAATCATTTGAGTGTGGATTATTTTGTCTTTGCAAAGGCCCATCACTTGAACTTTCTTCAAGAATGGATTTCTTGCCTTTTTGAAAGAATTTTAATTGATTTTGGGAGTTATCATAGGAATTCAATCCCAGAACCTTACTACTCTGATATCATATTAGAAGTGTAAGGTACCAATTCTCTCAAAAACTCAAATTTGTGGGAGATAGGACTAACAGTCATTTATACTGTTCAACATAATTATACCAAGTTTTGAAGTAAACAAAAATCAATAATTCCCTAAAAAAATCTGTTCGGTATGAGTATAGCTTGAAGTTACTAGAAATTGAAGCAATCATCTATATATCATTAGACATTCAAGTCAATCTCACTAAATTTTGCAAGCAGGTAGTATCCAATTAAAAAAAAAAGAAACCAACACAAAGCTCCTCATCTCTTTATATCTGATAGTTTCATTAGGATGCATAATGTAAAATAAAAAAGGCTTCCACGTTATTTATTACAATCATGTGTGAAAAATGATAAGATGCAGCAAACCAAATCAAATGAAAACAAAGTCCTCTACCCTTCTACAGTAGAAGGGAATAACTTATTATAGCTGTAACTTGACAATCAAAGCCTTGGATTTATCATCATCGATTAGAAAATGAATAGATGATACCTTGAATAAGATTATCTTGCTTTAGGAATATTTCCCTCAGCCTACTTTGACCGCAGGGGTTATACTTAAGATTGAACTTATCAAAACGATGGAATGTGCTCTTGTCTGCATGAACATCCAAAAGGTCAACATTCAGGTCATACCTGTACAAACAAATTTGACAAATATTATATTATGTGCATAAATTCCGTAAAACAAAGCCATGAACAAATGGCAATAAGAAAAAACTTCCAAAAGTGTAGCAAAAGAGTTTCAATACCCGGTCAAATCCAAGCTCTCAAAAACCTCTTTCAAGGTTAAATATGTTCCATCTCGAAATATTACCACCTAAAGAAATACATCAAAATGAGGGTTTCATTGTATACATATTGGATAATACTACATTTGTTTGGGGATAAGAGGAGAAACCTCATAACCACAAATTATCAAGCAGATACTTCCACTGCCCACTTGGATAACATAAATCTAGCAAATTTTAAGCACAACCAAAATTTTCAAAAGAAGAAAATTATGATCATTACCTCATCAGGCTCCTTCCTCAACTTTGACTTTATAAACCTCAAAAGATGTTTCTGATTCATGCACGCTGAGTGATGCACATGAGTATCAACTTTCCGTACATTATAAAAGTCACGATGTGGAGCACTTTTCTGAGCCAGAAATTCCCTATCCGCATTAAGCATCAAGTGAAGATTGAATTTCTGAATAGGCACCAGATAAGCATATCGTCACAGAAAAGATACACAAGGCTAGCATGCATATGAGTGGCAAATTATTGATTGTTTACCTGCTCCAGAAGATTAAGTCGATGGTGGCATAAAGTTCTGGTATTTCCCGCGGCTATAACTCTAAGTATGTGATGCAGGTCAGTGAAGAAAGTTGTTGCGTCAGCAATTGGAAAAAGTTCTTCATTAGCTGCCAAAAAAAAGGGAAAGAAAGAAAGATATACACAAACATCCATATAAGAGAGGACTACATTATTCTAACAAACTATAAAGTTCTTCAACTGTAAGAGGCACAAAATAACAGGATTTGGATCTTACTATCTTTATTTGCATAAACATGAATTACCCCATCTTGCATCTCAAAATAATGCTGCAGAATACAATAGATTTATTCAGTAAACAGAAACAGAAAAATCCTTCATTCTGAATTGGAGTATCAGAATCACAACTTAAAACCCACATTAGACTTTCCCTCCGAAGCATAAAAAAATGGATTTGGGTTGGGCTTTGGGGTGTTGGGGTCAGATATAACTTCTTTCTCCCATGAAGCAACTGCTTCCTTGAAGACATATCTTTTTCTCAATTCTAAGCATTCTTGAAGAGCCACATATACTTCCACTTCATCGGGTGATGGTACCTCTGGTTAAATCACAAATTAGAAAACAAATGCAAATTTCAATAACAATTCTAGAAAATATAATAGCCAAATTATGCAGTCAAGGGAAAGGCAGCGCATACCGGTGGGCGTAATTTTAAGACGAGCAAAAGTTTCTTGCTCTGGTTCTTTCCTAAGAATATCAGCTGCAATTGGATCAGGCTGAACACCATGCAGGTCACCAGATACACTATGGGACCTTATCATACTTGAAGCAGTTATAGGTATTTGTTCTCCATTTGCATTGCCAGGTAAGTTCTCATGTAAGCTTTTAGATTTTGATTCCTGTATATGTGAGATTCAAGTTCTATAAAATATAGATCCAGAAAGATTTTTCTTGCATAACAAAACCAAGTTCAACTAGCTTGGATGAAAATAGTGTACACATACATATGTTTGTGCATAATCACAAAAGTATAAAAGAACAACAAGACACTGTTATTTCAGAAAACGAGAGAGATTGTAGAAGGGTACGCATCACTAATAAAAAGACAACTCACAGCACTTCCATTAGTATGCAAATATGAAGTGCCCAGTTTAGTGTTTTCTGTCACGTTATCCTCATCGTCCGAATCTTCTACACTTTCAAAGGCACTAGCACTTGCTACAGGAGACTTGGGAGAAGTTGGTCTAGCATGACTACTCGTTCTCTTGGTTGGAGTTGCAGATTTCCCTGAAATACAGCAACTCTAGAGATGCTTAATAGATTCACAGAATTCTTTTATCTCCAAAATCAAGTCCACCAAATGTAGACTTACATACAGCATATTTACTTTTGAAAGAAAAGAGAAACTTAACAAGTTAAAAAATTAAAAATGGAGGGAGAGTATAGATGGACTAAGAGTTCAACATGACTTAAATCCTACCAATTGCACCAGCTATGATAAATACACAGAGAAAGTTATATGCAAAAATTAAATTATTTAACCATCAAACAAGTAAAAACTTGCACAAAGCAAGTACTTCCTTTAATTTATAAAAAACAGAGAATCCAGAAGCAGAGAAACAAAATGATTACCAAGAAAGCTGTATCTAAGGAATGTGATCGTAACAAGAGCTCTTAGAAATTCGCATAATAGAGAACTAAGGGAAGACTGGCGAGTAGTATAAAATCTAACAACAATTTCAAAAGTCTTCTCCATCGCAAATGCAAAAGGCATTGAGAACTTTCCATTAAATTTCATTCAGCAAAGTACCAGATTACTGATCACTTATGCAAATATCTTTATCTATCTATACATGTGCATATATGTGCAATTTGACTCAAAGAAATAAAAAAAAAATCCAGAATCAGATGATTGAATATCTTTATCTTCAATTTATACTTCAACTTTCCATATTTCTTTCTTTTTATATCACTACAACAATAGATGAACCTAATATACATGGGCTCAGCGTTAATCCTAAAACCAAAGGTTTAAAGCGCAAAGTTACGACCAAACTCATTCACCCGACGTTCCAAACTGAATCAAATCTAAAAGTTCAAAGCGAAAAGGCCAAATTGATCGATGGTGAGAAGTCCGACATAGCCATACCTTCAGGAAGCGTGTGCAGCCTCGGCAAACCAGGCGGAATATCATCCACTTGAACAGGACCATTCCGCCTCTCTTCTGTATTAATACCGCCGGTAATCCCCACAACGTCCGGCAACGAGGCCGATACCCCCCGGTAATATCCATTTCCTCTAAGGCGCGAGTTGCTCCGACGTTTCTTCAAATGCTGCGGATAATCGGCAGCATCGGAGTTGTCCTCCCTCTCTCGTTCAACCGTCTTTGCGAACTCGAGCAGCTGTGATAGGGTTTTCTGATGCATATAATAAGCAGATACTGCCACAAATGAAGCTCCGACCAGAGCCGCCATGGCCAAATGTATCGCATACGCATCCATAAATATCACTTTTATTCTCTCTCTCTCAGTCTCGATACGTATCAGAGAGAGAAAACCCTACTGAACAGTTCAACACAAAGAGAGAAACAGAAAATGCTCTGTTTTACTCGGAACAAGTGTGGGTTTGATTCGATATGTATAGAAATTGAAGCTTAGCAGTATATATACTCTACCCTCCCTATGAGGCATCTGCTACTCCTTTTTTTTTTTTCGAAGGACTGCATTAATCATATTGGTAATTGGGTTCAGACCTTCAATATATATATATATATATATATATATATATATATTTTTTAATTTTTAGAGTAAAAAGATTGATGTTAAATTAATTTAAAATTTATTTCTTTTTTCACTTTTTGGTGGTCGGTAATTTCTTCAGTGCGAGTATTGGTGATATATTTACCAAATTAATAATTGTTCGATTAAATTAACGATGTTATAATTGGGATTTGCACTTATAATTAGTGAGATTAATTAATTAATTAAGAGGAGGTTCGAAAGAGAATGGTGGGATTGGAATAGATAGGGAGAGGAGGTTCGTAAATAGATCGGACGGTTGTGCTATGGATAGTGTCATTTTCGTTATCCATACACCTACGACGACTCCACAAGGAAACATTTTGGCAAACACGTGGTAAAAAACAATTACGAGGATAGGGAAGACATAGTACTGTAGTACTGAGCTACTCCCGACAAAATCGATCTAAAATTTACCCAAAAAAAATCAATCTTAAATTTAATTAAATTTTTTATTTAAAAATCAAATATTAATTTTTTTTAAATTACTATATTACTCATTCTCTTAAACTCAAACCTTTTTAATACAAATATTCAAACTTTTTGATCATGATCATATGTTTTTTTTAATTGAATTCTTATAATATGTTAAGTTTCATAATTGAAATATATCTAAATTATAACTGTATTGTTATATGTTGCATATTAAGCAATAGAGTTAACGATGTTGCGAAACCAAAAATGGAGTCCTACTTTTGTTGCGTGACTTAAATCCCCGTTTATATTAAAGTTGATCTCTAGTTTGAACAAAGAAAATTATATTGCTATTAGGTATAAATAAATATTTTAATAGTGATTTTTGATATTTATAATTATATCTATTATAGATTTGATTTTTATTTGATTAATTTTAGAAATAAATATAATATAGAATATTATTTGATATAAATTAACATTTATATCGATATATATTATATTTATTAAATAAAAAAATTTATATTGAATTTCTTATTTATTTATAAATATTTAATATTAATTCATATATTTTTTGTTAATTAATTTTATATTAAATTTTTTAAGTGTTTAAAATTATAAAAGAATAATAAAAATATAAAATTAAATACAATATTATTATTCTTATTATATGCATTCTGAGTGCTTGCCCATCGTCCCATTTGAAACTTGAAAGCCTCAGCCCTCAAGACCTCAACCCTCAAACAGGTAACTCGACGGCTCGATGCACGTGCAGCCTCGCAGTCGCAGGTCGTAGTTGCAGGTATTTATATTTAATCCCTTTTCTCCCTATTTTATTCATTTTTCTGATTTTCACTACTTTCTTCTCTGTTTTGATTTATTATCCAAAGCCTTTGGAATAACTACTCTCGCAGCTTCACAATTGCAGGTCGCAGCCTCGTGCATTCTAGTTCGGTTAAAGAATCATCGTCGTAGTTCTGCTGAAAGAAAGTAATGAATTTATTAAATTATGTTA
This sequence comes from Hippophae gyantsensis, assembly GCA_030763125.1. Classification (NCBI taxonomy): domain Eukaryota; kingdom Viridiplantae; phylum Streptophyta; class Magnoliopsida; order Rosales; family Elaeagnaceae; genus Hippophae; species Hippophae gyantsensis. The sequence continues at coordinate 948,415 of CM061034.1, read as the reverse complement.
ATATTATGCCCGCGAATTAATTGTGTGAAACTAATCTAATTAGTATTTGACTATGTGAATGAAATGTCTGTTAATGTGTATAGTCTTGCTGATATGAAAATTTTAGATAAATAGTCTAATATATTATCTTTTTTGGAAATGCAACCGAGTTATAGATATCTTTCACAAATATTGTGTTTCTGATAATTATAATTTCTATTCCATTATTATCTGTTCTGTTTTTATACAAGAGTTAATATATATGTATACAAGAAAAACGAAAATTAAACAATAATCATAATTTCTTCACATTTATGTTTTATGGTTCCACTAATATTATTGTCTGCTCCATGTTTTACTCCACTGAGCATTGGTGTCTGCCACTGTTGCAGCATGCACCACAACACACACTAACACTCCCCCTCAAGTTGGTGCATATATGGCTCTTATGCCCAACTTGTCAAGTGAGTTATAGAAGTTCTTTGTAGACACATATTTTGTGAGTATATTAGCCAATTGATTTTCTGATTTAACAAATGAAGCTGAATAATTTTTTCTTCAAGATTTTGTTTGATGAAGTTCCGATCCACTTCAACGTGCTTCGTGCGATCATGTTGAACTGGATTGTGAGAGATGGTAATAACTGCTTTGTTATCACAAAACAAGCTCATTTCAGAGTTAGGAGCAACACTAATCTCAGTTAAAAGTTTTTTCAACCAAAGAAACTCACATATTCCCTTGACCATTTCTCGAAATTCAGCTTCAGTACTAGATAAGGCAACTACCTTTGCTTCTTGCTTCTCCATGTAACAAGATTGCGCCCCACAAAAGTAAAGTACCCAGCATTGATTTCCTATCCTTCATATTCCCTACCCAGTCTGAATCTGTATATCCAACGACTTCTAATTGATCATTTTTTGAAAACATAAGTCCTTTCACAGGTGAGGATTTTAAATAACGGAGTATTCACATGACGACATCCATATGGTCTTCACTTAGGCAATGCATAAAATGACTCACGATACTCACAACATAAGCAATATCAGGTCGAGTATGAGATAAGTATATGAGTTTACCTACTAACCGTTGATATCGTTGTTTATCTACTGGTACTTGGTCCACATATTATCCAAGTTTATGATTTTGGACCATCGTAATATCGACAGGTTTACAATCTAGTAATCATGCCTCTGTCAGTAGATCTAGAGTATATTTCCTTTGGGAAAGACATATACCTTGTTTTGATCTCGTTACCTCAATGCCTAAGAAGTATTTGAGCCCTCCCAAGTACTTCATTTCAAACTCATTTGACAGTTGTTTTTGAAGCCTAGAGATTTCTTCTTTATCATCCACTGTAATGATCATGTCGTCTACATAGACTATAAGGGCTGTTATTTTTCCCAATCGATGTTTTAGGAAAAGTGTATGGTTAGAGTTGCTTTGTTGAAACCCATATTTTCTCATTGCTGAACTCAACCTACCAAACCATGCTCGAGGTGATTGTTTTAGTCCATACAATGCCCGTTGTAATCTACATGTAGTTTCTTTTCCTGATGTAACAGTATATCTTGGTGGGATATCCATATAAATCTCTTCTTCAAGATCACCATGAAGAAAGGCATTTTTTACGTCCAGTTGGTGCAATGGCCAATCTAAATTTGCTGCAAGCGATAACAAGACTCTAACGGTTTTTAGTTTAGCCACAAGTGATAAGGTTTCTTGATAATCTATCCCGTGTTTCTGTGTATATCCTTTTGCTACCAGCCTCGCCTTATATCGATCAACTAACCCATCTACTTTATACTTAATGGAGAAAATCCACTTGCATCCTACCATCTTCTTCCCTCGAGGCAACTCGCTTAACACCCATGTGTTATTTTTCTGCAATGCCTCAAATTCCTCTTTTATAACTTGAGCCCATTTTGGATCAGATAAGGCTTCTTCAATGCTACTTGAAATTTGACACGAGGAGAGTGTTTGTGCGAATGCCCTGATAGGTTCTGATAACCTTTGAGTAGATACATAATTTGCTATGGGATACTTGGATTGTCGTTCTTCTCTTTCTAGGGAGTATTGATTTGGAGGTTTGCCTCGATTGTGTCTGAAAGGTAAAACATAACCAACAGATGTATCTATAGCATTAGTTTGTAAATGTGTGATAGGATAGCTTACCTCAGGAGTATTCTCAACAGGAGGATCATTGGGTACTAGAGAGTGGAGGGGTACATGAACCACTTCATCTTCTGGAGATTCAATTACTACTTCATCTTCAGTTCTTGGAAGTTCAAGCTCGGGTCTAGATACTAGCTCCTCCATATTATTGGCACGATCCGAGTATGTTGGACTAGTGACTAATATTTTAACATCAAGTCAATTTCGTTCTTCACCATAACTCTCCTCCTGAAGAGTGTAATTGGATATCGATGATGGGAAAAAACATTCTGATTCGAGGAAAGTGACATCCATAGTAGTATAGGTTCTTTTAGTAATTGGATCATAGCATCGGTAACCCTTTTTTTGTACGCCATGCCCCAAGAATACACATCAGACAGCACATGGATCCAACTTAGTTCGTTGATTTTTATGGAGGTGGACATAAGCAACACATCCAAAAATTCGGGACGGAAGCATCAAAATAGTAGGCAAGGGAAAATGATCAGATAGCACCTTTAATGGAGTCTGAAATTGTAAGGTTTTGTGGGCATACGATTCAGTAGATACACAGCTGTAGTAACAGCATCACTCCAGTATTTATTAGGCATATGTGCACCGATTAGTAAGGCCCGAGTCGTTTCTAAAATATGTCGATTCTTCTTCTCCGTAATCCCATTCTGTTATGGGGTTTGTGAACACGAGGTTTCATGGAAAATACCATGGTTGTCCAAGTATGTCCGGAATTGTTGATTAACATACTCCCCTTCATTATCAGACCTAAGTATCTTAATTTTTTCAGAAAATTATGTCTGAACCATGGTGTGAAACAGGTGAAATGTAGAAAATACTTCATCTTTATGTTTGAGAAAGTAAAGTCATGTCATTCGTGTACAATCATCAACAAAAATAACAAACCAACGATGACTCGATGACGTAATGATCGGGGAAGGTCCCCAAACATCAGAATGTACCAAAGCAAAAGGAGTCATACTTTTATTCATGCTCATAGAATAAGATGCCCTATGAATTTTTGCTAGGATACAAGTATCACATTTGAAATCTGAATGTGTGATATTTGAAAATAAACTGGAGAGTAGGTACTTTAAATACCCGAATGATGGATGCCGAAATCTACGATGACATAGCCAAATCTGTCATTTCTTGTTACCAACAGTGTGTTGCATGTGATTGACTCTTCCTGAACTGAGGTCATCCACATAATATAGCCCTTCTCTCCTAGTACCACGCCCAATGATCTCCTTGGTGAGAATATCCTGTAGAAGGCAAAAAGTAGAATACATCAATACTACATAGTTAAGATCTGAAGTGACCTGACTTACAAACATCAGTCGGTTTGAAAGAGAGGGTACAAGTAAAGTATTAGATAATGATAATAAAGGAGATAAATTCACTGTTCTGGCCCCTATAACTGGATAAGTGACCCCATTGGCGTTGGCAACACGGCTCCGTCTTGGTTGAGTTGTATTGGAGAGATCTTTTGGGTCAAATATCATATGATCTGTAGCTCTAGAGTCTAAAATCCAATCTTCATTATCACTACGAGTATGAAATGCTTTACTTGAAATACCTGGATCTTGGGAAGATTCGGTTTGAGGAATAAGGGATAGTGATGTAGTATTGGTAGCCACATCAACTTTCCCAATAGTTTCCCTCTTCTTCCTTGTTTGAAGATCATTCCACTATTCTGAATACCCATGTAGTTTGAAGCAGTTTTCATGGGTGTGTTTGGAGTTTCCACAGTGACCACATTTCATGTCAGTAGACGGTGGATTTCTCGGGGATTTCTTGCTACCCAAAAGAGTTCCTGGTTTTGGTGGCATCAAATTATGGTGTCCCTTGATCCCTTTGTAAGCCATAACTGTTCCGGGTGTCGTATCTGCACCTGTGATCATCACGGTCTGCCTGACCTCTTCCCTGCGGATGAATCCATAGGCTTGTTCCACAGTAGAGAATGGTTTGATCTGAAGTACATCACTTCGAGTTTTATCCAATCTATCATCAAGTCCATCGAGGAAGGTATACATTTGATCTTCCTGTACGATGGAGTTGTATTTTTGTATATCAATCGCACACTCCATTGGATTAGGACGACGGAAATCAATTTCACGCCACAACCCTTGAAGGTCATTGTAGTATTTTTCAATGGATCCACCCGCTTACTTCGTATGAGTAACTCGACGGCGAAGATCATACATTTGAGACGTGTTTGTCCCATCATAGTAAGTGGTAGCAGCAAAATCCCAAACTTGTTTTGCAGTTGGGAATCGGATAAAATTTGCAATCAAGGAAGGGTCTATCGAATTGATCAACCATCCTTTAACAATAACATTTTTAGTGTGTCATCTCCTAAATGAGGGGTCGATTTTAGCAGGTTGAGGAAAATCTCCATTAATATATCCCAATTTGTCTTTGTCAGAGATATACATCTCACCACCTGGGACCACAAGGCATAGTTGGATCCTCCCAACTTGATACTAATGGGACCAGTCGACGCTTCAGTTAGCGGAGGGTGTGAGATGATCTGAGCTCTAGTTAGAATTTCTGTCATTTTCATCGTCAAATCTTCCAATATGAAATTGGTGGTTAAATCTCTAGATTCTGCTATGAAATCTAAATTTTTTTTTACAAACTAGCAGCCACTATATAAATGTAAAAAAAAATGTAACCCTAATTTCCCATTCGCGCAGTGGCGCCCTTCTTCTTCTGATCTTCCTGCACGAATTCAGAAAGATGGTCGAACGTTGTCCTCTTATCTCGGATCCACCGAAATGGTGCAGCCGGAGGTTCAAACGGTTTTAGCCCTCCACTTGGTCCTCCGTCTCCGTCTCTGTGAGAGTTCATACATCAACCAATGGACATAGCTACAACTACAACCTCATCGTCGTTTATCGTTGCAAGCTATGAGCTCACACGCAGTTACAACCTGCGACCTCAACGTCGTTTTTCCTGCGAGCTCTAAAGTCTGAGTTGCATTCTGTTTTCTTTTCGAAATGATTTTTTTTCCTTTTGGAAAATAAGTATTCCTACGAGCTCTCTTTCTTTCCTTCTTCTTCTTCTTTGTTCGTTTCGATTCAGATTTCCAGAACACGAAAACGTTTTTTTTTTCAATGTTGCAACTGATCGTCCTCTCTGATCTGTTTTTTTTCCTCCAGCCAACTATACACACAAACAAGGTACACAGTGACGTCAAAGGGCCTTTCGCCTAAAAGACGTTCACTTTGAATTTTTTTCAGAATCACTTCTATGGCGTGGCATTGTTCATCTCTACGATTCATGTTTCTTTGAGAAAATAGAATTGGTACAGTTTCACGAGTAAACCAGAATTGCCACACCAGAAATCAGAAACCAGAAAATAGGAATCAAATGGTCTGAGAACAGAAATCAACGTAGCAGGTAATTCCATAAGCAATAACTTGCTCTGATACCATGACAAACATTATGTTTTTGATAATTATCATTTTTATTTCATTATTATTTGTTTTGTTTCTATACAAGAGTTAAGATATATGTATACAAGGAAAACGAAAATTAAACAATAACCATAATTCCTACACATCCATGTTTTGTGGTTCCACTAATATTATTGTTTGTTCCATGTTTTACTCCACTGAGCATTGGTGTCTGTCACTGTTGTAGCATGCACCACAACACATACTAACAATCTTAACTATTTTGATGTTCACGTTTGCTTCAAAATTTGTATTTATTATAAGTAATAGAGTGGCGAGTAAATACAATAGACTTAAAAGAAAACATATTAAAAACTTAACTTAGATGTATATTCAAGATTGATCATGGACTAATATCCATAAAAAATATATAAATTTATATATTTAGTATTTATATATGTTATATTTTATTAATATTTATCATACGTATTATATATTAATTATTTAGTTGTGTGTTTGAATAATTTATAATTTATTCATACATATTAGCTTTCAATTCATCCGTTTCTAATATTACAATTACAAAAGATGATGTAGAGTTAATATTTTTACATTATTGATTAATTAATTTATTATTTTGGTTTATAAAAATGATTTTATATGTTTTATTTTTACATGATACACATATTGTTAAAAAATAATTAGAAGAGACAATTCTATTGTATTGTAGTTAATTTTTCTTAAATTTATGTGTTAGTTTTCAAGATTTATAAGAGTTTGGATAATTTAATTTTGAATTTATTCTATTAAATTAGAAATAAAATTATTTTTTAAAATTGTGTGTTGGTTGTATCATGTTAAATAGAAATTTTCCTGAATTTGGAAAAGACATTTTTTATTTTAGATATTATTTATTACATGTCACATTCCGTTACCTATAAATAAATTTTGTCTTCGTATTGTAATAATTTTTGAACAATTTTAAATACATATTTACCTTATATCAAAAATTAATTTCATCCTTCCATATCCATTCTACTTTTACAAATTGTGATTTTCTTTTTTGAATATATATAAACATAACTATAACACATTTGATTTTAGAGTAAAAAAAATTTTTTATTATTATTAATACGTAGTTATTTGTATTGTTAATATACGATAAATATATAAATAAAATTAATTAAGAATATAGATATTTATTACATAAAATATAAAATTTTACCTATATATTTATTAATCAATGCTACATTTAAAAAATAAAATAAGTGAATTCTTCCTTGATTTTATAGATAGCATAATCGAGATTAAATTGTGAGCTAGTGGTCCTGAGATACATCATTATTGTTAACTTAAGCTCACCAATAAATATTTAAACGAACAAAACTTTAAATACAAGTGGTTACGTATTTAGTATATAAATTCAACTAGTTGACTGTTTTATTTTAAGAAGTATTTCAAAAAAATCGTGTAACAAAAGGTTTGATATTTTCTTTAATTCCATTTTTTTATCTATCTTATATATTTATGTATTTATAATTTATATTAATATTATATTTTGTTCCATTTTAATTTATATACATGATTAAATTCTTGTTTGTTAATTACTATATTTCTTAATATATATTGTGGCGTTCTCTTTTTTATAATTATTATTTCTAATCTTTACATCAAACTCAAAAATATTTATTATGAAATTACTTGATTTATAACCATTATTTTCAATCCACGTGTGGGAAACACATGTAAAAATTGTAAGTCCCTCCTACATTTAAGAGGAAGAAAAAACAAATGTTAGGTGCAACCATAAATGGTAGGTGCAACCATAATTGGTAGGTGCAACCACCAATGGTAGGTCGCAACACCCGATGGTAAGATACTAATTAGTAAGAGTGCAACCACCAATGGTAGGTGCAACTAACATTGACATGCAATTTTGCCTATAAATAGGCAATGTCTTTGCTTTAGAGAAATACCAACACACCAAAACAAGCAAAGAAGAAAGAAAAGCCAAAGGAACAATTTCCTGAAGAAAAATAGTGTTGTGTGTAAGAAAGTGAGAAAATATCTTAGAAAAATATTGGGATATTTTTCTAAAGAGGAGTTGACAAATAGTGAGTTTGGGAAACACTTGTGTATTAATTATTTTGGGTTTATCTCAATTTGTTTTATCGCTTCACTTTGTACCCATTAATTTATTAGTGGAAGAAATATTTTTCTGAGTTTGTCCGTGGACTTAGCCCAAATTAAAGGGTGAACCACGTTAAATTTCGGTGTCATTATTCTACTGTTGAATTCATTTTATTTTTACCACGTACCCAACAATGGTATCAATTTGGTCTAGTAAAATTCTTAATATGCTCGTGGTTGCGACTAGATCCGCCACATCAGAAAAGATTTTTATTAGATCCGGACGTATTTATTTGCGAAAAGAAACACAACAGAAAAAAATGTCAAGCCAAAAGGTAGATATTGAGAAATTTAATGGCAATAATAATTTCTCTTTATGGCAAGGAGGATGAAGGATATTCTCATTCAACATGAAGGTCCCATAAAGCGTTGTTAGGAAAAGAAGGTAGCAACCGTCACCGAGGAACAATGGGAGAAATAGATGACAGTAGCCAATCCGTCTAAATCTCTCGGGACAGTGTCTTGCAAAATATTGAATCAAAATTGCAAGATCAAGAAAACATAGGAGACTCTAGAAAACGTGTACATGTCAAAGATCCTTGCCAATAAATTTTATTTGTGGAAGGAGCTATATCAGATGAGGAAGAAAGATAATGTGAGCATGATGCGAAGATGTTAGCAATTTCAAAGCTTTCTCACTTAGCAAGATTTAATGTGAGTTTTGGGCGATGAAGAGAAAGTGACATGTTGTTGGCATGGCATCACTACCCTCATCATATAATCATATCACAACAACTCGACTTATGAAAAAGACAAGATGGAGTTTGAAGTTGTAGGTTTGTTCATGCATGAGAAACAAAACAAGGAAAGAGATTGAAGAACAAGCCCTTATCACAGAGTCTAGAGGAAGGAGACCGTAAAAAGAACAAAAACCTAAGCAGAGGCAAATCAAATAAATTTGCCAATGTTGAATGCCATCCTGTGAACGAAGAAGGTCACATTAAGAAATTTTTGCGAGTGTTCGAAGAACAAGAAACTAACAAAGGCAAAGTAATAAAGAGAAAAGCAATGATGATGAGCAAACAAATACCATGACGAGTTCAATATCGTTTATGATGAAGATTTTGTCAATCTTGCATCACACGAGACCAAAGGGTGATTGATAGTAGTTACAATTCCACGCTACATCGCGTAGAGAATTTTTTCTCATCATACACAGGAAGTTTTGGTGTTGTTGAATGGGAAATGAAGGCTGTCAAAGGTAAGTAGGCAGAGAGACGTTTGCTTGGAAGCGAGAACTAACTAGACTATTTCGAAGAATGTCACATATTCCAGGATATGCGCTCGAGATTTGATCTCTGTGTGAGCTTGCAAATGAAGGATATTACATTCTTCATTTATGACAAATGGAAACTTACAAAGGCTCCTAGTAGTAAAGGGTTTAGAGGTGAAGCATGACAACTTTGTATATAATGGGCTCTCCAAGCGAACACTTAAATGCCATAGAGAAAGACAGGTGCCGAGTTATGGCATACAGAGACCTTCAGTCACACGGGTGAAAAAGGTTTGACAAGTCTAGCTAAAAAGAAGATATTGATCGGAATGGATGAAGTACATTTGGAGAAATGTGTTCAGTGCCTAGCAGGAAACAAAACAGAGGTTGCTTTCAAGAGCTTCCCTCCTTCCCGAATGAATAATATTTTAGATCTGATTCATTCAGATTTGTGGACTCAATGCCAAAGTCACTAGGTGGTGCTCAATACTTTGTGACTTTCATTGATGATCATTCAAGGAAGATGGGTATATCTTAAAGACAAAGGATCAAGTGCTGATGTCTTCAAAGAATTTCATGCCTCAACATTGGAGACAACCGGGAAAGAAGTTGAAGCGTGCACAGACGTACAATGGTGGGAGAATACACGGGACCTTTCCATGCTTATTGCAAAAGTACGGTATTAGCATCGATGACACCTCCAAAGACACCGCAGCTTGAATGGCTTGGTGAGAGGATGAACAGAACTTTGATGGAGAGAGTTAGATGTCTACTCACATGCAAAGTTGTCTAAAATTTTTGGGTGAAACCATACTCACGATTGCACATGTGTTGAATCTTTCACCTGTACTCTCTCAAGATGGATGTTCCAAATAAAGTGTGGTCGAGAAAAGATGTTTCTATGATCATCTGAGTGTTTCGTCATAGCATTTGTTCATATCCTAAGGATGAGAGATCAAACTAGATGCCAAAACAAGACAAAGGTATTTTTATTGGCTATGGTCAAGATCAACTTGGTTATAGATTTTACGATCGGTTGCAAAAGAGACTTGTCGTGAGCCGTGATCTTGTATTTGTTGAAGATGAGACATTATCAAGATATTAACAAAATGAAGAAAGATGTTCCTAATTCCAATGGTGACTCATCGATTTGGAATTAATTCCTCCCGACATCGCATGCCAAGACAAGTTGGAGATGAAGACCGGGGTTTATCCACACGGTGAAGATGATGCCACATGTTGGGTTCTGGAAGACGAGGAAATAATGATGTTCGTTATCCACATGCAACATTCGCGCTTCTCCTGTTCCCATCGAGAAGAAGTGATAGAGTGAGACGACCTTCTATCTCATATCCTCCAGGATGAGTATGTTACTTTCACCGTGATGAGAGTAACTCGAGATTCTGAAGAGGCTATGGATGATGAATCCAAACAAAAATGGATTGAAGCCATGCAAGATGAGATGAAGTCCTTGTACGTAGAACAAAACCTTTGAGTGATAAGCGCCCAAAGGAAGAAGGCCTTGAAAAATAAATGGGTGTTGGGTGAAGCATGGAAGGAGCCCGCGATACAAAGCTTCGATTTGTCACAAAGGATTGACGACCAAAGAAAAGGTGTTGACTTTGACGAGATTTTCTCTCAGGTTGTGAAAATGACATCCATTAAATCTTGTAGGGTTAGCATCAAGTCTTGACTTGGAAGTTGAGCAAATGGATGTCAAAACCGCTTCCTACATGGTGACTTGGAAGAAGAGATATACATGGAGCAACTGGGAGGGTTTTCAAAGAAAAGTGAAAAGAAGAGTAGTATGTCCGAATTGAAGAAAAGTCTCTACGGCTTAAAAACAAGCACCAAGACAATGGTACAAGAAGTTTGAGTCATTTATGGAGGAAACTACAAAAGACTACTTGCCATTGTGTTTTGTCTGAAATTCTCTAATGATGATTTCATTATTCTTTTTGCTTTTATGTGGATGATATGTTAATTGTTGGTCGAAATATTTCTAGAATCAACAACTTGGCTTGATTGAGTAAGTCTTTTGCCATGAAAGACTTGGGGCCAAAAGACCATGATTCTTGGCATGACTATTATTAGAGAGGGCGCCAAGAAATTACGGTTGTCACGAGAAGTACATTGAGAAAGTACTTCAAAGATTTCATATGGATAAGGCTAAAGCGATTAGTTGTCCTCTTGCTAATCACTTTAAGCTAAGTTCTAGCGAGCCCTTCTGCAGACAAAGAGAAGGAAGAGATGAAAGGGTTCCATATGCTTCTGATTGGAAAGTTCAATGTATGCCAAGGTTTGTACACGACGGATATCACTCATGCGAGCTTGGAATTGTGAGTAGATTCCTTTCAAATCCTGGAAAGGAACATTGGGTCATAGCGATGAAATGGATTTTTCAGTATCTTCTTGAGGTTCTTCCAAAATATGCCTATGTTTTGGAAATGACAAACCTATGTTAGTTGGATACAGTCTGCAGATATGGTGATGTGGATTCGAAAATCCACTTCAGGTTACTGCGATTACATTTGCAGGGGAGCCGTGTCAAGCGATCAAAGTTACAAAAATGTGTTGCTCAGACTATCCACTACCGAGTTTTATAGCAAAAGAACGAAGCATGTAAAGAGTTGCTATGGATGAAAAAGTTCTTGAAAGAACTTGGGTTGCAACAAATACGTTATCGCTCAGTTATTTTGTGATAGTCAGTTGTTATCCATCTTGGAAAGAATGCCTCGCTTTCATTCAAGATCAAAACATATTGATGTGAGATATCAACTGGATTAGGGATGTAATGGAGAAGAAGCTATTGCAAACTTGAGAAGATCCACACGGAAGAAAATGGATCGACACGTGTTAAAATTCTCCCAAGACAAAATTTTGAATACTTGTTAGGCTCATTGAATTGGTGGAGCCTACATGTAGTCGGGAGGGGAGATTTGTAAGTCCCTCCTACATTTAGAGAAGAAAAACAAATGTTAGGTCAACCATAAATGGTAGGTGCACCATAATGGTGTAGATGCAACCACCGATGGCAGGTGCAACCACCGATGGTAGCAGTAACCATTAATTAGTAGGTAACCACCAATGGTAGTAACTAACATTGACATGCAATTTTGCCTATAAATAGGCAATGTCTTTGCCTTGTAAAATACCAACACACCAAAACAAGAAGAAAGAAGCAAAGCCAAATAGGAACAATTTCCTTTGAAGAAAAATAGTGTTGTGTAGAAGAAAGTGAGAAAGAATATCTTAGAAAAATATTGGGATATTTTTCTAAAGAAGGGTGACAAAATAGTGAGTTTGGGAAACAACATGACACTATTTTGGGTTTATCTCAATTTGTTTTATTGCCTCTCACTTTGTACCCATTAATTTATTAGTGGAAGAAATATTTTTCGGAGTTTGTCCCGTGGACTTAGCCCAAATTAAAGGGTGAACCACGTTAAATTTCCGGTGTCATTATTCTACTCTGTTGAATTCATTTTATTTTTACCCGCTGTGCCCAACAAAAATAACCCCTATAACCTTCTAACTGCACTATGTAGAATTTTTTTTTACCCTAATGGTTTTAACCACACGAGTTCCTACTATAATTTTAAAATAAACATTTTAATTTAGAAAAAAAATAATGAAATAAAGAAGATGAAAATACGGACATCTTAGTAAAAGCATCTAATGGAACAATTGCTCAAGTATATTCCATACACATGCTAAATTATCAATTCTAACAAAGCTTAGAAGCTTATTCCTTCTAAAAGGTCCATAGTATTACGGCTTTTGATGCTTGGCTTATGCCTTTTGTATGCTATTATAGTAAACACTGAAATATAATGTGCAACATTTAAAGTAAAAATTTATTTATCTAATTACAAATGATATATCTCATTTTTATTTATAAATATAATCAAATATATATATATATATATATATATCTAATGAAAAAAATTATATCAATTATAATTATAATATACTTATGATATATAAAAATAATATCGTAAAAATATAAATGAAAAGATGATCGGTTAAGAACATGTCTTATGGAACTTATAGTCCCTATGTTAGTTTTCTTTCTTTCTTTCGTTAAATTCTAGACAAGTATTTTCTTTGCTTGAATCCCTAGTCTAGTATTGTTATTTTTTCCTTTAATTCTTATAATAGTATTTATCTTCTTCTTTTTAAAATACTAGCGTAAATAGAATTTGTTCTAAATATGCTTATGGAGAGTACAAAAACAGAACATGAGTTAAAAACGATAAAGATGTATAATGAGTTTTTGTCTATAAGAGCCAATTTTTAAACAATAGTTTAAAAATGGGCATAAGTTGGATTTTTTTTAAAAATAGGTAAAATTTAACCTTAAACTTGAAATCATATTTTTTACTTAATTTTATTTAAAAAAAATAAAAAAAAATATGTTAACTCTATTTTGCAAAACATAATTATTATAAACATAAAAAAAATATTAAGATATTATAAATTTATAATTAATTTTAAATACACAAATCTATTTTATCATATCATATCATATTATATCATGTATTAAAATTTTATTTTAAAAAATAAAAAATAAATATTTTATAATATAATAAATATAAATTTATACATATATTAAAAATGATATGTTACGCATTTTGATCATTCATAAATATTATAATACATTATTATTATTATTATTAAATATAATTATAATATTAATTATAATTATGATATAAAAAATAATTAAATTATTAAAAAAAATTGTTAAGTCTCGCAATTCAACTTTCTATAAGATACAATATAAACATAGAACATTATATTTCAAATTTTGTATGAAAATATTATCTAATATAATATTATTATAATTACTTTTATTATTAATATAGTAAAATATATAAATTATATATAATTAATTATATTTTAATACTTGAATAAAGTTATTATTAATAAATATTTATTATTTTAATAATAATTAAAATTATAATAATATTATATATATGTGTTCAATGTAATCTATTTTTTAATTTTTTAATCTTAAATAATTTATTTTTTTAAATATCAATAATTTTAATAATTTAAAATTTTATAATTATTTTATAATTTATTATTATTATTTTATAATAAAATGTTGATAAGTTATTTGTTATAAAAAATTATATATTATTTATTATATAAATATAAATTATTTTTATTATTTTTTATTTATAATAAAAATAAATTATTATTTATTAAAAATTTAAATGAAAGAAATGACAACAATTAGTGAAGGAGAGAGAATTAGTGGGAGTTAAAAAATTAGAAGATCAACGATAATTTGTTCATTTTTAAATTAAAACTCAGATTAATTTTTTTAAAAATTATCTTATAAAATATATATTTTATGGACAAAACCCATGTATAATCTCGTACTCACCTATATATTCGCACCACCTTCTTCTCGCTCGTATATATTTTTGATTTATTCCTAATTTTCTTTAATGGAGTGCGTTCTCTGAAATACCAAAAAAAAAAAAAACTTGTATAGATGTTACTAACGACTCAGTCATAAATCAAATTCGTGTCTATGGCACACGTACCATAAGCTTGCCTAATTATGACTAAGGTGTGGACTTAGCTTGCGGACTGCACTATAACACAATAATAAATAATAAATGTGTGACATGTGTGTTGAAAAATTAGTGTTGGAAACGTAAAGGCCAAAGGCCAAGGCCTAAAGGTCTTTCTAAATAAAACAAGCTCTCTCAAAGTTGTATTCTTTCTTTCATATTTCCATTACAATTCTATAACTATATATAAGGAGATTTACTCCTTGAATTACTCTTTGAATTAAACATTCCTTGATTTACTCCTTGAATTAAGGATTCCTTGTTTTACTCCTTGAATTAAGGAGTTGACACTCCTTAATTTACTCCTTAATTTTATCTCCAATAATGTGCATTAATTTGGTAGGAAATTAATCTAATTGAGAAAATAAATATAAATATAAATTTATATATGTATATAAACAATTTACATAATTTTTTAAATAATAATTACTCATTCACGAACACAAGAGCACATTTATTAGCATGTTTTAGCTAACATTTACTCAATGCGTAGTGTATTAAAAAATCATATAAAATTTACTAAAAGACAATTGTTAATTCATCTTTTATTAATATTTTTACAAAATTAACGTTTCAATTGTAACGTTTTACTCATATAATTTTAAAATAATGTAAAATTTAATCTCAAATATGTTACATATAAATCATATAACTTTATATTATTAAAATTAAAGTGTATATTTTTTTTTAAATTATATGATTAAAAAAATTTAATTAAAAACAAAAGAACTAAAATACTTCTTTTATAAAAATTACCGTATCTCCTTAATCCTTCACCCTTATAATAACTTGTTTCTTTATCAGAATTTTCATACTAGTCGTATGTTGGATAAAACTGTTAAAAAATTTGAAGAGAAAAATGTTGATCGCATATGACTAAGAATATCCTTTTTCTCTTATAAGATAATAATAATTTTAAGTGTCCACGACTTTAATATAAAAATTACAATATATATGCTCGCCCACCTTTCTCTCTTTGAAGAGATATGCTTATGAGCTTGTGATACTTGCGCAATCTTAATGGCCAATATGCTCATAAATCGAATCAAGCAATTTATATGTAAAAAAATTACTACCCTATTCACTATTTTTTTCTCTTAATTTTATGCTACTAGTTATGAGCATATGCATAGACATGTATTATATATAAGTAACTAAAATTTATAGTTGACTTAAACATGTTTCTAACAGTTAGAAAATAAAAAATGACACATCAATTATTTATAAATTTAATTCATTTAAGATGTAAATGTAAAATGTATTTATTATGCATTAAAATACATGTAATAATATAAAATATATCTATATTTTATGGAAATTTCACTTTATATATAATACTATTAATAACATAAATAATGGATAATTTAATGTCTATAATTTTTTTTCTTAAATTAATTATAGTTTTAGATCACCATTAATAATTACATCTTTAAATTAGTTTTTATTTGAATTATGTGACTCTTTTATATTAAAAAAATCATTTTTAATCATTTTTTATAAAAATATATTTTTCAACCTTATGAAAATTAAACATATTTTATTTTTAGTAAGTAGATTAAAAGTAAAATTATTTTACATAATTAAGTTATTTATATACTGAAATGTTTTTATCGTGAAGAAATAAATCTCTTTAACATTTTGTAAAAAACCTCGTTATTTTGCCCTTCTATATATATGAGCTATCTTCCAAATAATGATGCAAAAAAGCAAATAGTATAAGTAGGTGGGATCTTGCTAAGAATCACCAAAAGAGAATTAATTAAATTGCTTATTATATCGTACGGTGCACATTATTGTATTCATAATGGTCCTTTTTAACTTTATCTTATTCATTATTGACCATAATATCCAAAATTCATTTATACCAAGTCGTAACGATACACTGATCGAAAAAGAAAAAAAGTCGCAGCATACAAAACTTGAGAAAAAATAATATTCTGAACATAATTATAATCATTTTTCAATCATTTTATTTACATTCAAATAATTATATTATAAATTAATAATAGTCAAGATTTAACTATATTTTATATTTTTTAATATTTATTTAAAAATATATTTAATTTAAAAAAATTAAATATTAACTTAATTCTTATTTTAATATATTATTTAAAATATTGATATTAATTTTTAATCATATAACACATGTTTCTAAATAAGATAAAAAATATAAAAATAAAAATAAATTTAATTATGTCAAGTATTATATATTTTATTATTAAAATTATATTTTTTTATATAATTATATGTATATAAAAAAATATTAATATATATTTGATTTCAATTAATCATAAGTTTAGTATTATAATAACAATTATCGTCTTATTTTTATATTTTTCATTTTATTTAAAAATATATGTTAAATGATTAAAAATAAAATTTAATATAAATATTTTAAATAATATATTAGAATAAGAATTATATTAATATTTAATTATCAACGATTAAAATATTTATATCTAATTCATGCTTTTCAAATATTTAACAAAATATGTTATATTTAAGGAAAATCCTTCCTTATATTTAATGATCAAATTCCTTTTCTTTTCTTTTATTTCATTATTTATAGATACATTATCATATGCTTTTATAACTTATTGTTCAGATTCATATAAAATTTTAAAATCATATTTCTTTTCTACGAAACTCTACGTTTTAGAATCTATGGCTATCTACTTTGAGAGATTTTCTTTTGAATTGTTATATATTTTTTAACTAAAAGAAAAAAAGTGGTTTGATTTAGAGTGGCAAAAATCATTGTTGAAATCAGTAAATTAAGGACAATTTTCACTCTCAGATTCAAATGTATGTATTTGTCAGATAACACATGCTGTAAGGCCATACTTTGCTTATTCAACTATTTCTCCTCATCATTATTAATTATATTTAAAATTTTGAGTAAACTAATAATTTTTAAGAAATTTTCATGCATGTGATTGGATTAATAAACGTATCTTACGCTATTTTTTTTAATTTATTAGATTAAAGAAACATGCTTCTTCATAAATTCTTTATCATTGTCTTTGTGTTTTTTAATTCCTGTTCTTCTCTAGCTATCAAATTTGGGATTCATGAGTTCCATTTTTTTCCTTCAATTTTTTGAAAATGCAAACCTTCCTTGGTTTTCAATAACTACATTATTTCCTTACTTCAAAAAAAGAATGTTTTACCTCTTATAAAACTACTCTATTTTTATTTATTTTTAAATTCTCTAATTTTTTCTACTACATATTGCATATTTTTTGTCAAATTTATTCTTTTGTGTATGTTTCAAAAACAATGTTAATTTTATCATGATAATTATTAATTTTTTTCCATATCACTGTTCATGGCAACTGCTTGCTTAGTTGCATAGACATATAATATTTTCTCTTTGATTTAATGCCAATAAATTTTTTTCCTTTCTTTCACTTCTTCTTTTTATTTAACTGCTATTTCTAATTGCCTCCAAAAAGAAGAATTAAATTGTCTAATTGACTTTTTGAAATGTAAAAGATGGAACAAATTTAGCAACTTCCAATTTCTTTTTTTTCTTTTTGGGCTATTTAAATTTACTGACTATTATTTTAAATTTTAAATTTAAATTTGTATGATAAGTTACTCTATTTCATAATATCTTTATTTAAAAAAAAGCTGCATCCTAAAAAATTACTCTATTTTACTTAATTTTTTATTTTTAAATCCTATATTTTCTTGTACTTCACTTTCAGAAGTACCCTTTTTTTATCCTTTTCTTTTTTAAAATAATCGTTTTATTATTAAAGCCTCGCTTATTCAAATGTTTATTAACTGCCTTTAAATTGATTACCACTATAATTTTAACCACTACTTTTAAATTTATTAACTACCATGTGTTTATTTATATTTATTTGTATATAAAATCAGACTTAAACATTTTATAAAAAAGATTCTTTTCAAATTCATTGGTATCTAACTACTTTAAAATAAACTCTTTTCTAACAATGAAAAAAAAAACTCAGTGAATTTCAATGCAGGAATGCCCATTATTTTAATGAACTCCATGTCTGAGCAGTTGGCTCTTTTTTCATAGCAATTTTTTCTTTCTCCCAAAGCAAGTTTTTGTCTTGATCTCTAATTATTTTTGTTACGGTTATATTTCATCTGTCTCCACGTTGTATGACCTATGTATAATCTCAATTTCATCCACACCTGTCGTGTGAGAAGAATTAATGCTATCTAGGATTGTTATCTCGAAATATCTATAGTGCCATCAATATTGATGCATGGCACTCGAAGTGCAGGATTGACGATAGGTGATGTTGGAATTATAACCTTGTAGGAAGAAATCATGAAGCCATTAGTTTAATTTGCAAAGTGGCCGGTGTCGATCATCTTTAATTTAATTTAAGGAGAGTTTCATGGGACTTTCACAATATACAAGTATAATATATATATATATGTTATGGTGTCAACAAATAAGTTATTGGATTGGTTGCAACTCTATATAGGATTAGATTACTGTCATTGTATTGATCTTTCAGCCCACCCCATTGATTATATGTCCTTCTCTTAATTAATAGGATTTATTTGTAGCTTCCTTATTTATAATCCTATAATTGTATTAGGATTTCTTTTTATCATTAATAGAAATATTTCATTATTATGCTAAAAGAATTAATAAATAATAATAATTAAATTATAATGAAACAACTTTTTGGGTGATTTTCTTGAATCTCGATCTTATCCCTCCTACGTAGATGGAGAACTTTTTTAGGTTCAATCCGACTCCAACCCTGAATTTTTTTACAATGAGACACTTATTTTTTTTATTATTTATAAATAACACGTATAAATTTTATTTTATTATTGATTTTTTTTACATTTTTTTAAAAAATTTAATATGTAAAATAAAGTAGAGATTACACGTGTCACTTAAAAGTGTAGCTAGTAATAAAATATATAAGAAATATTGTTAACCCTCGTTTTAATAACTTAGTATTTTAGTTTAAATTTTTAAGATGAATGAATTTTTAATAATTTTTAATATAATATCAAGATTAAAATTCACGTATTTAAGATCTATTAATTTAAATTATTAATTTTAAAGTGTTTGTTATGCATGTTGTATAAAACAAACATTTATAAATAGATAATAGAATGTATAAAAATATTATTTACTTTTATTCTAATTGCTTATGTTTGTAGAAGAAATAATTTCTTAATAACTCTTAACAGTTAACATGTTAACATTATCCGTTAAACAAGTTAATATTTATAATTATAGTTATTATTTTCAAAGTAAAAATTTTAAAAAAATATTTATTTTAGAGTAATTTAAAATTTAACATAATAATTTTATCTTAAGATATTTCTAATAATATAAATAATATTATAAAATTAACAAAAAATATTCCTTTTTAAAATCAAAGTAACCCAAAATAAACATGATGAAAGATGATATGACATAATACTCTACACAAAATTTATTTGTTAAATTAATCAAATATGAAAATGTATAAATGAGAATGGATCTTTTAAATTGAAAATTTATTATTATTTTATTTGTTATTTAGGTAAATTGTATGAATTTAATAATTTATATTTCAAATAAATTACTTTTATTGACAATTTTTTGCATTAACTATGTGATCAATGCATAATCTTGACTTAAAGCTCGATAAACAAAACACAAAACAATCCAATAATAAATAGGTTTAAATTTGTTTTATGTTTCTAGTGTTTAGAATAGATAATAAATTTATGGCAAATGTTTATCTACTCACAACGTTTAATTCTGTTACCTAAATATTTTTTTAATGATTTTCATTAACATATATAATTATATTTTGCTCAGCATGCAGGCTATATACATATGCATTTCTTGGAGAGAAAAATTGATATTCAAATGAAAACCCTTACATCATTAAAAGATTGAATTAGGAATTCAATAATTATCTGAGCTCAGAAGTTTCAAACCTGATGAAAAATTTGTGTTGAGGTAGAATAGCATTTGGATAAGAAATTGTCGGTGGTGGAGGTGATTTTCCAAGCAATGTAATTGTGTATTAAGTGTTTGATAAAATTTAACTCTGTTAACATAAATAATTAAAAGTTGGAGGTAGATTTGATACTATTCTCAAAAGTTATAATAAATATATTCATTTGTTTATTAAAAATCGAGACCGCCTATGTATTGTTTTTAGTAATCACCCTTCACGCAAAGCCAAAAAGTTCACACTCCTAAGATTAAAATTATATTTTAGAAACAAATGTAAACGTAATCGTTTTATTTTAATTAATATATTTTAGTTACCTTACTATTATATTATAGACATTATAGTAATTTTAAATAAAATTTGAAAAATAATTTGTTTGATGCATTTTCCTTTCAAACATCTATCCCTTGTCAATAAAGTTAAATTCAATTTAATTTAAATTTTTTTAGACAAAAAAATCCAAAAAAGTTAGAATGGATAAGAAATAATTAAATTGTCTAAAAATATAATAATAATATGACTAAAATGTACTAAATTTTTTTAGATATGATTAATATTTTAAATTTATAAAATTAAATTTATCAAAGTATCTACTATCTATCTTCTAAGATATAATTAATTTTTTCGTATATAAAATTTTATTTTAATCCTTATAGAAAAACATAATTTGTTTTTATAAAATGTAAAAAAAATAGTATTTTGTATAAAAATTATATATATATATTTTTATAGCTAGTATATTTTTTAAGAAGGATTAAAAAGAAAACATGTCATTAAATAGGTAATATATAAACGGAAATGTTTTAACTACCTCAAAGCAAAGTCATCCTTTAACTTGCAAAGCATTATCGGATAAGCCATAGGCCCGTAACGAGAAGTTGTTTTGCAGTAAAATAAAGTAAGCCTGAATTTACGAAGAAAAAAAGTCGATGGGTTGTATTTTCATCTTAATGATTGGTTGAATATTTTAATAATGTATAATTAAAATTATCAATTTTTTAAAATTATAATTATATATAAAAAAATTGATAATTTTTTATTGAAAATAATCTTAACTGATAAGGTAAGAGATGAGATAATTATTACAACATTTAAACCGTAGTTAATCGAAATTAAATATATATTAATATTATTTTTTACATATATATAATTACATAAAAATAAATTTTTAATAATAAAATATATAATACTTAAAATAATTAGATTGAGTATTATTTATATTTATTTTTATATTTTTTAATCTTATATAGAGATATGTGTTAAAAATATTTTTTAACATATCAAGTTTAATATTTTTAATAGATAAAATAATAATAAATATTGATTTAATGAATGTATTTGAATTCACTTATCATGATTAATCTATCTAACAAACGGTTAAATAAATAAAATTATATTGGATTGACTTAATTCAATTTGAATTATTATTATATTATATTATCGTATCATATTAATAATTGTGATCAAATACGTGTTAAAATATTTATCAAAAAATAAAATTATATTTTAAAATACTAATGAAAATTTTGTATGAAAATAACATTATTATATGTTACTAATATATCATAATCATAATTGATATGATATTTTTTATTAAAAATAGTTATATAAGTTTGAATATATTTACTAATAATACTATAATAAATCATATAAAATTCATCTTAAAATTATAAATATACAATTTTTCAGTATAAAGAATATATATAAACTAATAATAAATAAAATCACTACCGAAGATGTTAAGTCACACACAATCATAATTAGAGATGATAATTTATGCAACTTATATATATTTATATCATATTTATTTATGTTACGAGTATTTATGTTCATGTTATTCGACATAAATTTACATAATTTTAAATATTAATCAAACCCACCTACTTTGCATATGTTATTTTATTATAAAAAAATAAGATTTAAGATAATAAATTGATAAAATATTATTTATATTACTTAACATAAATAGTTTGTATAAAAAAGATAAATAATTATAATATATAAAATTATCAATATTTTAATTACTAATAATTTATTATTTAATCGATAAAAATAAGTATTAAGATAATTAAAAAAATATTAATTATTTATTTTACTTAAAATAAATACCCTTATATATAAAAAATAAATAATTTTAATATAGAATTTTTTTAATTTTTTACTTATTTATAATTTATTATTTAATTGATAGAAAATAAAAATAAAAAATTATAATTGTTTATGTTATTTAAGATAAATAATATTGTATGAAAAAAGTTAAGTAATTATAATATAAAATTATTAATATTTTAGGTATTTATAATTTATAATTTATTTTATATTATTTTTAAAAAATACTTAAAATAATTAATCAAAAAATAATAAATATTTATGTTATTTAAGATAAATAATATTTTATAAAAAATAATTTTAGTTTAAATAATTATCAATATTTTAACAACTAATATTTACTACTTAACTTATATTACTTAATTAATAAAAATATTTAAATTAATCAACTTAAAAAAATAATTATTTATTGTACTTAAGATAATTAATCTTGTACATGTAAAAAAGTAATTATAATATAGAAATTTTTATTTTAATTATTAATATTTTATTATTTATAAGAAAAATAAGTTTTAATAAAACTAATAAAAAATGATAACTATTCGTTATTTAACATAAATATTTTTTATAAAAAATAAATAATCTAAATCTATAGTAATTATTAATAATTTATATGTAATTAATAAAAAATATTAAAATTAATCAAGGATAACCGTATTCATTGCTTTAAAAATTATAAATAATTGTGTAAAAGCTTAAAAAATATGATTTAGAGTTTTATATATAGCATTGAATATGAAAAAAATAAATATTTTTAAATAATTTATTTATTTATAATAATAATAAAAAATCAGAATATTTCTATTTTATGAAATTGTTACCTAACAAATGTGGCATGTAAAATTTAAACAATATAATTAGACACGTATTTTTCTAACAATTATTACAGGCTACTGCCGGTTGCTAAGTAATAATTGAATGGAAATAAGCTTTTTGTTTATAAAGTATATAAAAAGAATAAGTAGTTAATTTTAAGTAAAAAAGTTAATCATGTTATGCTGATTTAGGGTTTTGTTATGTGTTGCGCTCGAGTTTACACCCCCTGCACAGTCATACATGACAAAGTCTAGAGTATAGCCTTAATCTAGTCTGATTAGATTCGGAACGAAAATCCACAGTGCTCATTTATCGAGTACAAAGTCAATCGTGTGTATTTGATACACCACACACGCGCTCTTTTTTTTTTCACAGGTATTATCGACTTCAATGAGTAATGAGGCTCACGACCAAGCCACTAAGCGTCCTCTTTGTCTCTCCGTCATCTGTTTGTTCAGAAAGCTCTAAATAGCTTCAATGGCGTCGCTTTTGAACACAGTTCCTTCCATAATATTATCAAAGGCTAACACCAGTAGAGTACGAACTGGTTCTGTTCCAACGCCGATTAATGTTGCATTCACTAGTGAGTTCACTGACTCCCTCACTTATGATCCATTTTATCCACAAGTCACTCAACTTTCTCAAAGAAGTCAACAGCTGAAGTAGAAAATGAGTTATTTCACACGTTATTTTTTCGTTAATTGCTATGCGAACTCCAAATGATGTCGTTTGTTCTTCCAGCAGCTATAGGCTTTTTATTAGTTCTCATTTTGAGCTTCCAATTGTTTACTTTCACCTGCGCTGATTTTTTTTAGGACGGAGGCTTTCAATTAGGGCATCTGAGACGGATACGAACGAAGGTCCTGCGAGCTTCTAAACTTCGTGTTTTTAGTTCTATTATGAGATTAGTTATAATTAGAGCTTTTGTTTTGTAATTTCTCAATCTCTTTGACTTTGTGTTTATTCTTAACCCTTTAGCAGTTAAATCCCATGCACCGGATAAAGCACCAGCTAGTAATGGTTCGAGTTTCAATCAGCTTCTTGGCATTAAAGGAGCTTCTCAAGTAACTGTAAGTCATAAATTGTGGATCAAATTCCATTTTACATAGGTTTTATGCTAGAAGATGAGATGTATAGTATTTCCAGCTTCTGCTGATTAAGTCAAGTCAGATTCGTTTACGTAATTTTAGAAATCGATTTCTTGAAATCTTAATTCTAATACTCCGTCGACTGTTTTTGGTTTTCATTGGATGATACATATACATATGTATATATCTTTTTTAACTTCAGAATGAAACTAAGTTCGTTTCCTTTACCTTATGGAGTGAAATTTTATCATTTAGTTGGGTCTCAGTAAATATGGTAGAGTTGACTCTGAAATGATATATGTGCAGAATAAATGGAAGATTCGTCTTCAGCTGACGAAGCCCGTAACATGGCCACCATTGATTTGGGGTGTAGTTTGTGGAGCTGCTGCTTCTGGTACTCATTTGGATTCTGTTAAAATCCATCATTTTGAGATTTCGAAGTTTCTTCTTTTCTTGCAGTTAGTTATATATGAGATTATGCATGTGACTCTGCAAGTCTATTATAAACTATAAGAGTGTCAATGATAACCCTTTGAATTCCTCCCCTACGACATTGCACTTTAAGCATAACTGGATAAAAATTTACTGCACTTATTCTACTGTTGTCAAATGTCAATTTATGTACGCTACTCTCCAAGTCTCCATAGTTGTGTTTTCTTCATATTATGAAAAATTTCCAAATTTTATCTATTATCCCATATAATAGAGCTGTGCAAAGTCCTCGCTGAAGCTTGAATCACGGACTTTGTTATCAAGTAGGACCAGCTAGGTGCTTTTAACAAGCTGACTATTGGTGAAATCTGTTTGTTTTCTTGAATCAATTTGCCATATATAGTATTGAATGTATACAGGAACATCCTTGTAACCATATGAAGTACATCTGATGCATTCTTTTCACATTGAAGGAAATTTTCACTGGACATTTGAGGATGTTGGTAAATCAATTGTTTGCATGTTGATGTCTGGCCCATTTCTTACCGGTTATACACAGGTATTTTTGTGTGAAGTGAAACGGTAGATTTTTTGGTAATGAACGGTATTGTTATACCACCAAATAACTATATGGTTTGTCTCATATTCCTTTTTCTTAGACGCTTAATGATTGGTATGACCGAGAGATAGATGCCATCAATGAACCTTATCGTCCAATTCCTTCAGGGGCAATATCTGAAAATGAGGTATCAAAGTCACTGATGTGCTATAAGTGAAAAAAGTGTTTTATATATTACATCTTGATTATTTATTGTATTTTGAGCCTCAGGTTATCACCCAAATCTGGGTGCTGCTTCTTGGAGGACTCAGCTTGGCTGGTATATTAGATGTGTGGGTGAGTGGCTTAAAGGATGGATGCTTCCTTTTCTAAGTTAAACATATGGATAAATGTTCATTCATATTTTTTCCTCTGCAGGCAGGGCATAACTTCCCTACACTTTTTTACCTTGCGTTGGGTGGATCCCTTCTGTCATACATATACTCTGCTCCACCTTTAAAAGTATTTTACGTTTTCCCCTGTTGCCAACGCTAAGAATTATCTTTACTTACAAGAAGTTGACATACTGCTTATGCTCTTTGTGTTGTTGCAGCTCAAACAAAATGGATGGATAGGAAATTTTGCCCTTGGTGCTAGTTATATCAGTTTGCCATGGTGCTATATCTTCTTGATTCTCTTGATTTTTATAACTGAATGCTATGTTACGTAATTATGAATCATGTATTTGTAGTTAACTTGCTCTCTCATTTCCCATAAGAAGATTATAGGAACAAGTGTTAGACATGCAAGATGAAAAGGACTTGCAACCTCTCTTGGTTCTCACCACCGATTTATTTTCCAAATTCCAAATGTAGACATGACAGAATTACGAGAGTAATGATAGGAAGATTTTTCTCAGCAGTTGCAAATTTTATATATTTTTTTCCTAACATGAAATCCTGGCTCTTTTTGTTGGATGCTTTTAACTGAAACCTGTTGGATTTTTAGCTAAATGTTATGAATTAAGATTATTAACAATATGTAAGCCACAAATGAGCATCAGACTAATCAAGGGGGACAACTCTTCATTTATACATTACTTGTCAACTGCTAGGACCTGTCTTGGAAATCTATTTATTGTATAATAATAAGATTAAACCCTTGTTGACAGGTGGGCTGGTCAGGCTTTATTTGGGACTCTCACACCTGACATTATTGTTCTCACACTATTGTACAGCATAGCTGGGGTATGTTTTACCGAGATGTAACTTGATATGTCTGTCTTTATCATGTTATTTAACATTTTTTTTCCAGTTGGGTATTGCTATTGTCAATGACTTCAAAAGTGTTGAAGGAGATAGAGCTCTGGGACTTCAGGTCTACAAATTTAATGTAATTCATTTTTTTTCTGACACTTAATATGGTTGGCTATCTTACTCATTTTGTGGTGATGCTGTTTTCAGTCACTTCCAGTAGCTTTTGGCTCTGAAACTGCTAAGTGGATCTGCGTGGGGGCTATTGACATAACTCAGCTATCTGTGGCTGGTATGTTTCTTAAATTCTATTCAAAGTGTTCTGTGCTGTTACCTTTTCATTGCTTACACGTAAAAAGTTAAGCCATCCTTTGCAATTTCAGTGGCAGTTGTCATACATACCAGGCCGATGTACCTTTGTCAAATAAATGCTTGTTCCATAAATTGGGTCTGACTTGACCTGATCAGCTAAAATACCGTTTTGCTTTTGCATTCCGAAGACCTTTGAGAGTAGTTCTCTTTTCTGAATTAACCGAGGCATCTAAATGAGATACACTACTTGTATATTATTATATCCTTTGTGCTTGGACGGGAAAATGGTTTTATTTTGGTACTGAAAAAAATATCTTAGCTCAGTCACATGCATAAGAAAAACATGGACAACATATTTTTATCCAAGTTGAATCCACGTATAAAATATTTTGTAGTACATATTTACCTCATTTGGGATGAACTTTCCCTTTGGAATCAAACGTGATAGACCAATAAATCTCATATTGTGCTTCTGATGATCGATGGATGTGCACTAAAAAAAAGTCAACTGTGGGATGATAAGTTTGCATTTTTTTTAAGATGGGAAGTATCCTGCTTTTAGAACCCAACAAGCTGTTGTAGTGATTCAATGATGTATTTGAGAGTATGAAGTTGGTTAGAAGGTTAGGGATGTGGATAATAGTTGCTATGATTTGAGTATTGGAGCGCCTAGATACTTGTTTCTTTATGTTACCTTATTCTTGCTCTTCACGAGTAAAGGTGTAAATTGAGATGAAACGTTAACGAAATTCATGAGACAATCCATTAATTTTCAAGACTCATCTCATTTTGTCTCGCCTAATTTTTAATGAGACGAGATGATAATGAAATAGTACTAATTGAAATATCTTATTTGTTCATAATGGACTTAAATTCAACAAGTAAGAATAAAAAATAAAAAAATATATGATAAATGATAATTTATAATATAAATTTAATAAGAAAAAATAATAAAACATATATTTAAAGTTAATTTCATTAAGGTTATAATCTAATTTAATGAATTGAGATGTAGATGGTATTTAAATGAAATGAATTGTACCATGAACCCATTAGAAATACTAAATAAAACATAAGATGAGATGAGACAGACTATATATCTATACTCATGAGTTTGAGAAAAAGAGTATTTCACAAGTTAGCTCAGTTCTAGCAACACATCTATTGGTGCAGGTTATCTGTTAGGGGCTGGCAAGCCATTCTATGCCTTGGCTCTCCTTGCCTTGATTAGTCCTCAAGTATTTTTTCAGGTAAATTCCTTTGGACTGTTCATGAATTCATTGATGTTGTTGCTTATTTATTCTTGTCCACAGGTGTTTGACGTATGATAAATAGTAGTAGCTAAACATAATGATTAATATGCACTTCAGTCTTATTAGTTGGATCCTGCTGTATTAGTCTTGTAACCCTTTGTTATAAACTTATACCTCATGCATTTGTCCTTTGCAGTTCAAGTACTTTCTCAAAGACCCTGTAAAGTACGATGTTAAATACCAGGTATTTTCCTGACTACTGAATAAATGAATTTTCAAGTCTTAAGTAGAAACAACGATTAGTGACGGTGATTTTAATGAACTTAATACTTTAAGATATGCATTCGGAGAAACAGCAACATATGTTTGATATGTTACTTCCCAAGACACTTAAAAGAGAAAAAGAAAAGTAACATCGTTAACATTAAATATTGTTCAATTGGATTCCGTTCTATGTTGAACAAAGTTTAAGTTCTATGTTGAACAAAGTTTAAGTTCAATGCTCGTTTAATATTATTTTTATAATAAATTTTAGGGATATTAGTTATGTAATTTCCCAAAATCATCTTCAAAGAAGAGCAAGATCTGATCTGAATAGTTGATCTATGTTAAAGCTTTCTATTTGTTATTCAAATGAGCAAGATCTGACCTGAACGGTATCTTTGATCTATGTTAAAGCTTTCTATTTGTTATTCAAATGATCACTTTGCGCAATTACATAGCTTTTGGTATATAACCATTTTGTGGAGGAGAAATTAAAATCTAAAATCTACAACATTTCAGGCAAGTGCACAGCCGTTTCTTGTGCTAGGTCTTTTGGTAACTGCTTTGGCCACTAGCCATTGATAGTTCTAGCTGACCTAAAATGCGGAGCTTGGAGAAAAGTCGGAAATTATTGTGTGGAAAGTTCATTGAAGCTGGCAAAAATCCCCTGATTGGAGCAGTTACATTTTCCATTTGATATGGCGTTTTATTGGAGCAGTTACATTTTCCATTTGACATGGCGTTTTATTGGAGCAGTTACATTTTCCATAAGTTGTACCATAGTTTCGCCGTTTTGTTCATTTTTCCACAAAAAGAACGTGTAACCATTTCCCCCTTTCCGTTTTGTAGCTCTGTAAAACAGTAAACTGATTTCTAGAAGAATAAAGTCAGGTTTACCATTTCTAATATGTAGTTTTGGAAATGAATTTTAACTTTAAATTTTTTTAGAAAAATAAGTGTTCATAACCATTAAAAATTTAAATTTAACTTTATAATTAAATCTCTTATATTTTAAAAATAGTATTAAATAAGGATAAATTTTACTATTTATTTCATATTTTAACAGTTCTATCGTATAAATTTTACAAAAGTACCACAAGAAAGTCATTTTTAACTTTTTTATTTACCTATAAAATAAAATATTAGAGGTTTTTATCCTCCTTTGACTTTTTTTACAAAAATATGAAATGATGCTTTTTTTTATTAAATGATCCCTTTGTGATAATGTAAAGGACATGTACTTTTCTAAATTGTATACTTTTTTTTTATCCTTTCTTTCATCGTTTTACAAAAATACCAAATAATACATTTTTTTTATTAAATGATCCCTTGTGATAATGTAAAGAACATTTACAATATTTTTCTATATTAAATATTACTTTTCAAAGTTTTCAATTCTGAAGTTATTTTTAGTTATTTTTAAGGAATAAAATTTCGTTTTTGTTTAACTTTAATAAGATAGTATGATCGAAAATTATTAGATTATTAATTTTTAAGGGATAAAAGAAATTAACTTTTAGATAAGATTAATATAATAGAGTATGATTAAGAAAAAGTTTATTTTTCAACCTGAATATTTTGAATAAAGTTAGTATATTAGATTATTGAATATAATTAAATTGTTAAATTTTTGAATAAAAGTTAAATCCAATGTAATTAGATTATTAATTTTTTGAGTAAGTTATTATAATTGAATATTTTGACTAAGGTTAATATAATCGAATATTATTAGATTATTAATTTTTAATAAAAAGTTCCTTTAAATTTTAATTTTTAATATTTGGAATAAAGTTAGTATGATTTGAGTATTATTAGATTATTATTCTTTTGTAAATTTAGATAATAAAGTTCTTAATATTTGGAATAAAGTAGTATAATTGAGTATTATTAGATTATTATTAATTTTTTAATTACTTTTTTCAATTTAGATAGATAAAAGTTGAAAATAAGTTAACATACAACTACACGAATACTTTAAACTTTTTTACTTAAACGGAACGCCAAGTACATAAACCTTGACACCAAAACAGCACTACCATTAATTATGTCCTAGCTAGACCTAATGAAACAGAGATCACAAAGCCAAACATACAACTACACATCACAGAGTTACACGTAAAGCAAGCCACTTCCAATTAAGCACGATCCTAATTACCAAAACATAAGCAAGATTTACATAGTCATAGATCAAACACTAATAATACAAACTAACACAAAAAATAAGCCTTCGGTAGTTCAGTTGTAGCTAGGTTCAACAGAAGAGTCAGTTATTCCTAGTTCTAAATTTGGACTCATCAATATCAACGCCTTCCTGAGCAGCTCGCTCTTCTCCAGACTTATCAGTGGTGCTGAGTCCACCTTTGCGACCCATCTCTTGATACCCTTCATGCCCCAACTGCTCTTTCCTAGTCTGACCTCCTCTGCTTCCCATTTCCTGGTACCCTTCATGCCCCAGTTGCTCCCTCCTTGTCTGTCCTCCTCGGCTTCGACCTTAACAATTAATTAAAATAACAATATTTTAATAAAAAAAATTACTAAAATATATAACATCAACACAAATGATCTAACATGTATATATATAGATTATGTATACCTTGAGCAAGGTGTTCCTGAGCTTCAAGGCTCTTACCACCAGTTCCACCGGGGACAACAGTCTCACCCTGCTTCGCTTTGGCGTCGAGTTCAGCTCTATACTGTTGCGATGTCATTTTCTAAAACTACTCGTTTTGCTTGCAGCTTTTTTTTGTTTTGTGATAAGGAAATATGTAAATTTGTTAGATGGTGAAATGATGTGTGGGAAGCAAGCTGGTTATATAGAGGTAAAGAAAGAAGGTGATTTAGAAGTAGCCAAGTGAGGAAAAATTGACACGTACTAGTGTAGACGAGTCGAAAGTTGAGCAATGAAGCTTTGCCTTTGCGACAGGTATTTTTCTTTGCTTAGTCAATATGGTCTATTGAGGTACTGCGTTGACAGGCGTCATTTTTCCGCGTTGAAATTATTTTGAAATAATTGTAGAGTAGAGTTGTTGTTGCAATTCATGTCATTCGTTTAAGTTTTAAAAATTAATAAAAACATCTTTAAAATTAATTAAATTTAGATAAAATAATATTTTTATCAATTTAAAATATTAACATTAAATATAAAAACAATAAAATGAGTTGCAGCAATAATCTTATCCATAATTTAAAATATTTATATTTATATTTTGATATTTTTTTTACTTTTATTCTTAACAAAGATATATCAAATATTTTTATTAAATTAAGTGGTATTAAATGGTATCCAAGGGTGATAATTTTTATTATAACTTATTGGTTGAATCAAATAAGAATCGAATTAAATTTTGACTATAATCAGATCAATTTAAATAGATAAAAAAATTGGGTTCGATTTGAATTTAGATTTTTCAAAATCAATTAATTATTATTATTATTATTTAAAATTAATCAAACAATTTTGTATAAAAGGTGTAACAAAATGCTCTTAAAATAAATAAATAAATAATTTGTTATCTTAGAAAACAAAATTATAATATTAACTATTTTGAAAATTAATTTTGTCACAATGCATGCATAAATTCACAAGCTATAATATAACTAATCCATGTTAATAAGACTCTCATATCCTAATTTAACAATAAATTCAACACTAACATATCACTTATTGCATATAAAACACTATGCATTAACATTTTTCTTTATTTTGTAAACAATATTTCTAATAATTTATGACATTGATTTATAATTCAAACATGATATAAACATGATTATTTTGATATAATATTGACAAAATTTATATAATTTAATTTAATAATTAAATAAAATATAAAAGATAAGATATATAACTTATTTAATTAATATTTTTATTATTATTTAAAAAAATGATATGACATGAGCATGATAGACATTACATAATTGAACTTAATAAGCATTTATTTGCATAAAAATAAAAATGATTAATTCAATAAAAATATGATTCAATCATAAATAAATTAATCAAACTCAAACGATACATTAAAAAAATAAATACAAATATCGTGAATTGTCCCATTTAATGAGACTAAAACTAATACCTAGAATATTAGTATGAAATTAATACATAATAAAATTATAAAAATAATTATTCATAAAAATTTATTTATTATAAAGATATTTTAATATTATTATTGTGAAAAATCAATAAAAAAGGAAAATGCACTTAGAAACAAAGTAAAAAGAAATAAATTACTAAGGGTAATTTTATTTTCATAGCCGTAAGACTAACCAAATTTATAGTGGTTTTTTTATATATAGATATATTTATTATAAAGGTATTTTAGTATTTATTGTTGTAAAAACAATAAAAAAAGAGGGAAATACACAAACAAACAAAAAGAGTAAAAAGCTAAAAAAGAAAAAGAAAAAACTTACCGAGTGTAATTTCGTTCTCATAGCCACGCAATTAACCACCAAAATTACAGTCTCTTTATATATATAAGACAAGCTAGGGAGGCACGTACATATCTACATGTCATCTTTTAATTTAATTTATATTTTTAAATATTTATTTAATGAAAATATATAATTAATACAAATATAAAATCTAAAATAATATTACAAATTATTTTTGAAGATTCATACGTAGGAATAATTATACAAAAATTAATTATTTTATGACACAAATAAGTAATCGAGATCTAGATAAACAGTAAAAAAATCAAACTATGTAATCTTTTCGAAAGTTTTATATCAATTCATTCAATCAAGTCTTATAATATGAATTAACCAATTAACACAATAAAAATATAAAACAATATGTTCAATTCAAAACACCACAAACAACCATTATATATAAAAATAATATTCTATATAATACACATTAACGATAGTATGTCTCACGAGCTTATGTCCAAACTAGTAGCCTATATGCATGGAAAACAATACACATTTTATGATACATGCATACATACTAACAAGTTAAAAAGAATTTGAATCACTTCGAGACTTTATTTATGAAAACATGTTCGATAAATAATTATTGTACTTTCATAGCATACCATTAAACATACATAACAAACCTTAATAAAGAATCCAACACTTAATATAATTAAAGAGTGAGGAGACATACATACATGGAAAATAATACACAATTTATGATACAAGCATACATACTAACAAGTTAAAAGAAATTTCAATCACTTCAAGACTTTGTATGTGAGAACATATTCGGTAAATAATTATCGTACTTTTATAGCATACAATTAAACATACATAATAAACCCTAATAATTAAACATACATAACAAACCCTAATAAAGAATCCAACACTTAGTATAATTAAAGAGCGAGGAGACATACATACATGGAAAATAATACACAGTTTATGATACATGCATACATACTAACAAGTTAAAAGAAATTTCAATGACTTCAAGACTTTGTATGTGAGAACATATTCGATAAATAATTATTGTACTTTCACAGTGTACAATTAAATATACATAACAAACCCTATTAAAGAGTCCAACACTTAGTATAATTACAGATTGAGGAGATACAAACTCTTTAGAGACTCACATAAAACAAATGTAGATAAAAAGACATATCACATCAACATGTAATCTAATTATGCAAGATTATAAAGAAAGAGTATAAGATTTGATATATAATTAGGTTAAGGATATACTTACTCTTTAAAAACTCAACCCAAACAGACAAACAAAAGTGACATAAACTCCTGACAAATAATCACAACTGTAGTAAAAATAAACACAAACAGATAATATATAGCATAAGCAATATTCAATAGTGAGAAAGCTCGTAATAAATAATAAAATATTTATAATTAAAGTTTAAACTTCGGTATATAGAAACATACATAATTTAACATCTTATTGTACTAACCACACATTATAACATGTATAACACAAAATATAATTAGGTAAATCTAGATAAATATATATTTATGTAGTAATGTCTTTGGGTTGCTTAAGTCAATCACTCAACAACAAGCAATTCATTAAACAATAAATCAATTACAACTCTAAAATAATAAAACTATTATTACTTCTATCAGTCAGAACTAAATATTATTGCTTATTTGTTGTTTTTGCAACGTCCTGATTCGCCTCACGAATTTGGCTCTCATCTAAAGCCCATACCACCCAATGTGGTGTGATGAGTAACCACATACCAATAACCAAAAGTGTAACAACTTACACTCTTAAGGACCACTCTCAAACTTAAACATTCCATATCTTTATCGCTTATTGCACATATCAAGTTATATGAGAACTTAAAGCATTTAACTTAGCTCACTTTCATAGATAAGTTCTCACATCATCAATATAATAGTCTAGTACTCGTAACTTAAGAACACTATTTTACTTTAACTAGTGAACATCGTCTCGAGTGCTTCACATATCGTAAACATAGACATAATCATTGAAAACTTATAAATTACGGACCTAATTAACCTAGATAGGGTGAATAGGTTATTTTTAATTTTTATCAATTTATAATTTAATAAACTACACAGACGGTCAAACATGTAGTCACGTGTAAGAATAAAGTGAAGAAATAAAATAATAACACACGATATTTTTAAGTAGAAACAATCTAGGTCACAACCATAACCTAAAAGGAAAATCATCAGTCTACCAAACCATCTAACTTTCCACTATGAAAAAATGTTCAAGTACAAACTCATTCTAATGCTACCCTTACTATGATACTGTCCTAATGTATCTTACTTACGAGCCTCTGGTCTATTTTCATAGTTTTTAATATTAATATGAGCAATTTCTAGACCAATGTACCAAGAAGCTTCTCGCCAATCAAATACGTTTTTGAATTAACTACAAAATGATTAGCACAAAAACACAAATGATCTTGTGTGTTCTATAACGAATTTAATAATGAATAATTATAACTAGATGATTCAAAGCATATGTCACTTAAATCAAATCTTAGAGTAAAAAGATTAAGCACGAGTTTAATAAAAATATCTTATTTAAATATTAATAATCAAATCAAATAATTATGATATGACAAATACAATTATTTGATTTAACAATTTAAGAAAAAAAAGTTATAAGAACATATGATCAAAATATCATAAACTAATTAGGTTTATTAATAAATCAAAGATAAAACATCAATATTTAATAGATTAAATAAATAAATAATCTTAAAGAATTATGATTTTATATTTGTAAAACAAGAGAATAATGCTCTCGTGTGGTTGATTGAAACAATTAACAATGAGTTTTATTTATAAAAAAATTAAAACCTTTAATCCTATGTAATTGATAAATATATTTTCTATTACCAATATAATTAGTAATATACGTTAATTAATAAGACTCATATATAATTGATAAATATATTTTTTATTACAAATAATATTAGTAATACTCATTAATTAATAAGACTCCTATATAATTGATAAATATATTTTTTATTACAAATATAATTAGTAATACTTGCTAATTAATAAAACTCTTATATAATTGATAAATATATTTTCTGTTACAAATATGATTAGTAATACTCACTGATTAATAAGACTCCTATATAATTGATAAATATATTTTACATTACAAATATGATTAGTAAAACTCATTGATTAATAAGACTCCTATATAATTGATAAATATTTTTTTATTACAAATAAGATTAGTAATACTCGCTAATTAAGAATACTCCTATTGAAAGAATAATTATTTTAAAATAAACTCATTAATCGCGAAGATTCCTATTTAAAAAAAATTTAATTATATTTTATGTTGTCTTTTAGGCTAAGATTTAAGCTATAATTTATAGTATATATTATCTATTATTTTAGCATATATATTATTCTATATTTTAACAATAAAAATAATTTCAGATTTATTAATATGTGTTATTAAATACGTGAGTATGATTTTATGTGTTATAATTATAACAAATATACCCGAAGTATGACTATTTAAAATTTTGATATTTCTTTGACTTTGCTTAATAGACGTATAGTGAGTTTAAAAATAAATTTACATAAATATATTTTTGTCCATAAAAATAGACAACACTTATAATCATTATAATCATGAATCACTAGTATCAAATAACACTAAGGTACTAGTGATATAAAAATAGAAAAACGAGGTGTCAATTTGATAAAACTTTGCTCCATTTTTATAGAGGACAAAACAATAGAATTGTATATGAATTAAACAAATAATATATAAGTTATTATAATTTTTAACTGTAATACTTGATTTAGATTAAATAAATAAAAGTTATTGAAATAGTAAATAAAAACTTATTTAGGTATAATTTGTATCATACATAAGTTAGATAAATAAAATATTTTTAACTTTATAATTTAATGATAAATATAAAATATTAAGTAATAAATTTAAGTATTAATATTATTATTAAAAAAAAATTAAATATAATTAGAATTGTATATGAATTAAACAAATAATATATTTAATTTAGAGTGTCCTATTTACGAAATTTAAGTTAAAATATTAATGTTATTATTATAAATAATTTTGACAATGTTATTATATATATATATTATTATAAAATAATGTTTGAAAGTAGAATAAGAATACTCTTATCATTTAATTTTTTAAATATATTTTTTAAAATTTATATTAATTTTAATATTTTAACTATTTAGAACACATTTTTAAGTAAAATAAAAATAAAAAATAAAAATAAATAAAATTTATTTTATTTATTTAAAATATTATGTATTTTTTATTAAAAATATATTTTAATACATATAAAAAAATAATATAAATATATACTTAATTTTTGTATTAATATAACCACCATCGTTATATATTTTATCAATTTTAATTATTTAATTATTTTTAAATACAAATAATTTAATTTTCATGAATAATTATAAAATACTTATATCTAATAATCGTTTTGGGTTTATTTATTTTCCTTATTAAGTAATGTTTTTTTCATTATTTTTATTTTTATTTTATTTTGGTTTAATTTAACAACATAATCTTTTTTATAATAAACTTTATTAACATTTATATTTTTCTCATAACATATAATTTATATTTTATAAATATTTAAAAATATTATATACAAATTTTTTTATATCATAAAAAAATAATTAAATAATATAAAAATATATTACTTATAAAAATCTAAGTGCAAATATGAAGACTTAAGGGTAAGAAAAGAAAATATTTTAATTTTTATATAATTAATTTTAATTTTTTAAATCATATACTTTTATGTTATAAAATATTATAAATATTAGAGGAAGATGATCGTGATATGCTATTAAATTACGATGTAAATTCGTACGTACTGGCGCGGAGAAAAAACAAGTTTTTAAAAAGGAATTCCTATTTAAGGGAAACGCATGTACGCAACAGTGTGTCTAAACCCTAGCTCCAGTGAGCCGCAGCCTCCTTTCATTTGGTTCAGTTTCTTTCCTCGAAACATTATACTATGCAAAAGCCCTAGTTGTCAATATAAGCTTGTCTCCTTTGCCGTTCGAGTATTTTGTCCTTTGAGTTCTTGAATTTTTGTCAATCTGATTTTGTTTTGGATTGATTGCAATCTGCATTTATTTGAATTAGATCTCGGTCGTGTGGAACATGAAATTAATTTTATCAATGATTTTGATTCATTTTTCATTATAGAGTTTTGCTTTACTGGTTTTCAGAGTCGGTGTAATTTCATAGTTCGGAAATGAAGTCGGATGATGAGAGAGAAGAAAAAGAGTCTACGGAGATTGTTTGGAGTAATTATCTCTCTTCCTCTCTCTTTTATGTACCTGACATATACATTTCTAATTATGTATTATTTTGTATTGGGACTTGCTTACAATTTGTTTACTGTTCACGTTCTCTTTTCTTCTTGTTGAAAGAGTTGTTGCGTTCCCAACTGGCATTTCTGTTAACAACACCATCCCATTTTTCTCCGCTTGCAAGTGATGAGACATTGTTAGAAGAAGGTGATATGTTGGAGATGTTCGCCTTTTATCCTTGTTTTTACCTTTACTATTGTTGTTGTTGTTGATAAGTATTAACCCATTTGAGTCGAGAAAATAAAATTTATGCTTACAAGAAGTAATTAGATGTTCTTTACATAGATAAATGGGAAAACTACATATCTTTATGGTTGCTGCGACATGTGCTGTCCTATAGATGGGTACATTGCTGTAGTTGCTCATACTCATGTTCTTCAAGAAGTCCCATTGACAGGAAGGTCAACTGATAATATTGCAGCTGATAGTACTGCTGCTGAAGTTGTCTTGTGGCTTGTCAGGGCTAGAAAAAATGCAACTATTTTAATCATTTTTGTTATTTTTTGTGTTTTTAACAATGTCAATATTTTATATTTAATATCTTTTGACTATTAACTGTAACTAAAATTGATTTTATTCTTCTAACACATGTGTTGTTATATGGTGTCTGCAAGGATTTTACTTGTTCTTACATTGATTTTATTTGCAGTAGGAAACTTATAGTGTGAGGCAGACAATTTTTACAGTTCACGAAGTTGTGGGTTGAATGGATTGATTGCAGGTTCTCATATCCTCTTCTCTTGCAACTTAACATGAAATGATTTTATTATTTCAACCTTTAACGAATTCCCCAATGATGAACAGTTTTATTAAGCGATGGATTTGCATCCAAATGTAGCTTTTGTCATAGTTACTCTGATAGGGGATTGCAATGACTAAATGTTTTTGTCAAACAGTATCTATCGGATTTTATTTGTTTGTAAATTACTCTTTACATTTTATTTATTTTAAGTTTCAATGAAGGTTATGTGGATTGCATTGTCCTTGTTACTTTCCCAATTTTTTGTTTATATTTTAAAAGTAATGGCAAGGCAACTTTGCCGAGGTGATTGATTGTTCGTTGATCTCCTCTTTTTCCCTGTTGCCAAAATTGTGATTTGCCATACATAGGGTGCTTCAGACATATTATTTGTTATGACTGAATCTGTTTCCTTATGTGGGCTAACACGACCACCAATCCTGAATCTGCTTCAGTCATTTTGTTTGGACTTGATTTGACTTTTTTCCTATTTTAAGAATCACTCAAGACTATGTGGATTGTGTTTTCCCTATAATCTTCTCAAATTTTCTGGACATACCTTCTTAATAACACACTTATTTGCTGGGCAAATTTGCCGAGGTGATTGATTGTTTGTGGAATTGCAAAGCATCTAAGAAAGTCATAGGGGTTTAGATGCGTTGACGACAAGAGTTACATATGCGGTCTGGCTTGTATTAATTAAAATTGTTTGAAAATTGTTTTCAAACGGTCCAATCTGATTCGAGTAATATAAACGGGCTGTTCCGGTTATTTTTTTTTTCAAAACTGGACCGGATCGGTGGACACCCCTAACTTGATATCTATTCCTGCTTCATATTTGATCTCTTCATGATCTATATTTTTTGGGTCATTCTTGATCCATATTCCTGGGTCATTATTTTCTCTACTTGATCTTTTTTCCTGGGTCATTCTTGATCCCTATCGCCATAGGTGATTGCATTGACCAAGTTATTTATGAGAAGATTTTGTACTTGATTTGTTAGGAAATTACTCTCTTTTCTTATTTTAAGTTTCAATGAAGGCTGTGTTGTATTTTTCCTATTATTTTCTCAAATTTTATGTACATATTTTAAATATAACTTGTTCATTTGCTAGGCAACTTTGCCGAGGTGATTGATTGTTCATTGATTTCCTCTTTTTCCCTGTTGCCAAAATTGTTCTTTGCCAAACATAGGGTGCTTTCGACAGATTATTCATTATGATGGTAATCTGTTTACTTGTGGGCTAACATGAACTCTATTATGGGTCATCTTTTATATCTGTTACCTTGGGGAATTACAACGACCAAAATTTATACTTTAGTAGCATTTTAGTACATCGTATTTTTTTAACTCTTTATTTTTCATTCATTTTTTGGGGTTCCCTGAACGTATGTGGATTGTATTATACAATTTTCCTTTTTTTTTCCTTAATATTTTAAGAATAACTAATGCATTTACACGGCAACTTTGCCGAGGTGATTGATTTTTGATTGGTTTCCTATTTTTCCCTGTTGCCAAAATTGTGTTTTGCCATGCATAAGGTGTTTCAGGCAGATTATCCGTTATTTCTGAAAACTGTTTCCTTATATGGGCTAAAATAATCTCTATTCCTTGATCATCTTTGAATAGGCTTAATAGAAATTGTTAACTAATCGGCTACTAGATTAGTGGGATTTTTTTGTTGTTGTACTGGAGGCAACTAATTCTCATTCTATTCTGAATGTCTGATTTTCGATAATGCTTTTTGTTGGCTGTTAACATGATCTGTAATCGATCAAAACTACTATTAGCTATGGATTGTATCCTGTGAAGCTAATTTTGTCATAGTTACTCTGATAGACGATTATGTTTAAATCCGAACTGAATTTGACAATAAATTTCCTATATTTATTCTAGAAGTGATATTCATGTCTATTTTTATGTAACATTTTAATTTTATTTTTATGAAAAATTGAATGCACATGATAAATTATTTTTTATGTTTTTATTTATTTTTTTTAATTCTTTCTGTTACATTTTTTAAAAAAATTAGTTTTTTTTCCTTTGTGTTCATTTCTTTGTAACAATGATTAAATTGTTATAATTGTTTTTAACACAATATGATTGTGATTAAATCTAAAGTGATTTGATTGTTAATGTCTATTTTTATGTAACAATTTAGTTTTATTGATATGAAAAAGTGACATAGAAGGATAAATAATTATTTTTGATACTTTTATTTATTTTAATTTTTAATATTCTCTATCTAATGTTTTTTTAAATAATTAGTTTTGTATTTATTTGGTCACTTTTTATATAGTTTGCATTTTGGATGATATTATTTAACAGTTTTGTCATCCGCATCTCCTTTCTTTTAGGTTACAAATGTCTCGTGTTTTTCCTCCCCTCAGAAAAAATGTATGCATGGATTCAAAAAATGTTTTGAGATGCATCAGGGTGAACTGGATTGCCTTGAGGTTGACTGATTAGGTTTAAAAAATTATATGCGTTTGTTTGAGGTTAAGTTTTTGTACCTAATGCTATGAACAAAGTTCACTTTTTGTTTACTTAATGGAATTGGGATGTTAATGAAACAAAAATAAAATAGTTTTGTTTGGTTTGAATGTTTTAAAGAATCATGATTGTATTCTTTGGTTCAGTAATGTAATAAAAAATATTGTATATTATTTTAATATCTCTAAATTTTTTAAAATTTAAATAATATTATTTAATTATTAATATTTTTTGTTAGATAAAATATATTATTTAAATTATTATTATTTAAAAAAATATATTGTTAATATTATTATTTTTCTAAATAAAATTTAGTGTTTAGAGTTTAGAGTTATATTTGTATGTTTGTTTAAAGTTTAAATTATTTTTTTAAATATGTTTTTTGGTTTTTGGATTTATGATCTTAGGTTTAATTTTATATTTTGGGATTAAGTTTTAGTGTTAAAATTATTATTTTTAAATAGGGTTTAAAATTTTATGATTTGTGCGTTAAGATTTATTGTTAAAATTATTTTTTTTTTTAGATATTGTTTAGATTTGTGCGTTATATTTGTGCTTTAAAGTTTAGATTTAAAATTATTATTGCGTTAAAGTTTAGATTTAAAATTATTATTTTTTTAAATAGGGTTTAATAATTAGGGTTAAAATTATTAATTTTTTTTAAAATGGTTTTTGATTTTATGATTTAGAATTTGAGGTTATATTTATGTGTTAATATTCATGGTTAAAATTATTATTTTTAAATAAGTGTTTAGGTTTTTGGATTTTGTATTTATGTTTATATTTGAGATTAGTGTAAAATTGTAAAAAAGAATTATATTAAAATGAATCATGGTTGGAGAATTAATTTTGATTTTTTTTTAATAATTGATTTCATTTAATTTTTACAGGTCAAACATAAAATTTAAATGAATTAATTCTTATTAAATTATATTCCATGCAACAACATGCACAAAACTTATTGATTTTGCCTTTTCATGCTAAGAAAAGAAAATTTAGTGGACTTGAAGGTAAAATTAATGCATAATTTAATTTTTATATAATGTCCGTTAATATTTTGGATTGTGCAAGTAAAATATAAGCTCAAAAAACCAAAATTAAAGTTTAAGTGAAAATTCTATTTTTTTGGGTAGAATTTCTGAGCATGTGTTATGTATTTTCATGATAACAATGAAAGTGTTACTTTTTGGCAGGAAAAAAAATGTCTCATGCCTTGTTGTATTTAAATTATTTTGCCCACGTGATCGATGCTTTTTATTGGTTATCTGCTCTTGCCCTGTTGCACTTATTCATGCTGGCTATGATATTAATACTTGTATTCTTTGACTTTGCCATCGATAATTTATAACATTTTTTATATATATTAAGTTACATAATAATTGATATGCTAGATTTTTTTTTATATTTATCTATTGTTATATAATTTTTGCATAAAGATTTTTTATTAATAATTTATCCTAGATTCATAGTCAACATGATTGATTTAATTATTCAAGTTTACCAGTGAAATGTGCTGAATGTTTTCTTACTGTTTCGTATTTGTAACACTTTTATGAAATTTATTTTTGAACTTTTATTGCCAGGAAAAAGTTGTAGCAGCGGTATTTTATAGAGTTGTAAATTGGAACGAAAATATGATGTCTGTTAATTTTTATTACAATTTTTAAACAAATTATAAGTAATATTAAGTAAAATATAAGATGTGAGGAGTGAAATTTTTTAATATGATGGAAATGTTACATGAATAAGAAATGCAAATATAAAAGTTATTTTTTTCAAGTTCTTTAAATTTTGTTATTTATTATTATTATAAATGAATTAGGGGAAAAATTAAGTAATTTTTGTGCCACGTCAAAACAATATAATTAATATTGAAATAATGTAAAAATATGCCATGAATACGTTACGATTAGATAAATTATTTTACATCGTTGAAAAATTATGTTTATGTAACATAGGTACTCATAATTGTTAACAAGTTTGCAGAATTGAAATAAAGTGGAATTTGATATCAATATGGCGACATTGGCGGTGTCCCAAAATACTTTGTAGATCGTAGACTTGGCCTCGTGGTCTGCGTGCCTCATTTACAAAATGAATCAATTAAAACACTATTTTGTGAAGCTTTCTCCATCCATTGATGCAGTTCAACGTGAAACTATAGATGACAATGGATTAGATTCCATCTGGGGATTATCTGATCCGTTTTCTTATTTAAATGATTTAGTTAAATTTGATTTATTTTATTCTGTTTTGTTTTGTTTTGTAGATAAAGAAAAATCAAATCAATTATTGATCGTTGG
This sequence comes from Hippophae gyantsensis, assembly GCA_030763125.1. NCBI lineage: Eukaryota > Viridiplantae > Streptophyta > Magnoliopsida > Rosales > Elaeagnaceae > Hippophae > Hippophae gyantsensis. The sequence continues at coordinate 904,518 of CM061034.1, read as the reverse complement.
ATTAGTGTATATTCATGCCACACTTTAAATTCTCTTATTTTTTCATTAATTTAAAAACTGAAATATTATTACACATTTTAAATAAATAAATAATGAATCTTACATATTTACAGTAAATATACTTCTATTGATATTATAATCATATAAATTTTAAAAAATAATTAATACTTTTATAATAATTTTTTTTACAATATTAATTTGATCTGATATAAAATTGAGATAAATACTATTAGGATTTTATACTTATTTTAAAAAAAATGATATTTAGTCAAATTTTTATAATAATATAATTAAATTGTTATAAAAATTAAATATAAAATTTAAGTATTATATTTAAAATAATTATTGGATTTGTAAGAGACTATTAAATTTTGAAATTACTCATTCCTCACTTTCTCAAATTTACTATATACAATTACAAAATTTCTTAAACTTTTAGCGTTTTATTTTATTTATATATGTCATTATTATTTTTATAAAATATATTTAAATAAATTAATATTCTCTTCAAATTCATTACAACTTTTAGTAAATTTCTTAGAAAGAGTATATTTAAAAAAACCAAGAGCTATAACTCCTCGCTTTTACTATCCAACCTCCAGTCTGCAGCGGCTTTGAAAATCTACTAATAACTCAAAGACGATGTAAGAAGTTGAGAAGGAAAAAAAGAAAGAAGTCGGTGTAAAGCCCGGCCTGATAAATGCGCCTTATAAAGTTAGTTGGGCCTCTGGCTCATAAAAATAAGTTAAAATTTGTAATGTCCATCATCATGTGTAGAATGAATATATAATAATATAAGAATGCTTCCACATTTTTTAAAATTAGCCAGTCTTTTTTGAGTGGACGGTGCAATAGATTTATGCCTACTCTTACCAGCTTCCTTTTTGTGTATTGTTTTCTGGTTAATTCAAAAATGAAAATTATTATTTTTAATTAACTACATTACTTAATCACATATTTATTATAATAGAGACTCCAACTTCAAATTTTTTAATTGTCTAATGAGTTTTACGTCAATGATTATAACTTAATTCAATATTTTAGTAACTTGTTACAAAAGTATTCCCATTTTGATGGGCTTTCTTATTATGTTATGTTAAATGTATTAAATTAAAGAAAACTATAATGTAGGCAGTAGTCCAATATTCTCATCAATAATAAGTTACAATTTATATGAATTTGGGTGTCCTGTCTCATTTGATAACAAAACTTACTCTTGAAAATTAATAAAAAAAATATTTAAAAAATCAATAAAAATTAATATATTGGTGGTGTTTCTTATGGACGAAGCCACACTTAGTTCAGAGGTTTTACTTTTTCAAAAATAAAAAAATAAAAATTTCAATAATTACTTATATTAAAATTTTAACTTTTAAATGTAGTAGATTTAAATATTTTAATCTTAATAATCAATCAATTATTGTGATAGTTATTCTTACTATAAAAAATACTATTTTTTAAATCATTTTTATTACCAACGTTTTGCATCGAAAGGCACTCTTACTCAAAGCCAAATGAGTTTAGATTTTATTTCGTTTTCTTTGCCAGTAAGACAAGAAAGATCTTTTTGGTTTTCTTGCTCCCGCTTCCTCACATCTGCGCTGGTCAAGCCAACCTTCCTTTTTGTGAGGTAAAACAGTGGTTCAATAAAACTTATATGTAGCAAATTACTCCCAACCTAACCATCACGTTTTATATGACAGGAAATTCTTTATTGTTTATCACGGTATTACACTATTACTTGAGGTCAATACTAACCGAAATGGTTTTTTTTAAATTACTCACCAACTTAAAATTTATATCTAATAAAAATAATATTAAATAAAATTTAATATTAAATCAATTTAAATCATCATAATTTAATATAAGTAAGAAATATAATCAAGATTAATATTTTAAAAAAATATCTCACCTAAACTTAATAATACAAATAAATAATTTTGATATTATTTGAATACCTATAATAAATTTTATGAATTTTTTAATGAATTATCATAAAATAATATGAAAAAAATATTATAATTGATGTTTAAAAAATTTATAAATTTTTAATTTTTGAATATTAATCGATAAGAGTTATATATCAAATGTTTATTTTTGTCTAAATAAAATAAAAATTATAACCATTTAAGTTAAAATATAATAAGACTAAATAACATAATTTAATATATATGCAGACAGACAAAAAAATTAAATAAATTAGATAACATAAAATATAATAAACATGTAAAAAATTTAAGTATGTGAAAAAAATAGATAAGATTGATATTATATGTTATAAATAATAATAAATATTTATATAATTATATGTCATGTATCGTGGAATGTTAAATTGTATGTGAGATAAGATGCTTTATTTTTAAGAAAAGTTATAAAAATTAAAATAGTATTAATTTAAGAAAAACAATAACATTATACCTTTAAAACTTTTAATCATAAAAATAACACCTTTATGTCCGATTCATATATTTTTTTTATTAAAAAAATTTAATCTATTATTTTAAATTAAATATCGTTCAATTTAAACTACGATCATTTAAACTCGTTAAATGTTGAACTTTATCTAATTGAACTAATTCAATGTTATTTGTGTACTATTTTTGTTATTATATATAAGTTTTAGGTGTTATTTGATATAATTTTATTAAAATTTATGAGAAGTTATTCAACCTTTGTTATTATATTAGAGTCTAATTATAAATTTTTTTATAATATTATAGTAAAAGTGAAAAATATACAGAGAATATAAATACATAGTATAATAAAATAAAAGAAGAAATAATAATTTTATAATAAATTTAAGATGAGATATTATTATATATTTAATAAAATAGAGGGATATATTTATAAATATATAAATAAAAATATTTTACAGAAAATTCGTGTGCCCGTGGTCTCTATGATACACGTGGCTTTGTTTAGTTTAATATAGAATAATATATAATATTGTTAAATAATAAAAATATATAAATTAAATATAAATAATATTATTTTTTATTATTATAAATTTTAAATATATTATTTTTATTTTTTAAAAAATATATAAATACTTATTAACTTGTTAAAATAATAATCGATAGAATTAAAATGAGAAGAGAGTATCAGTAATAATTAATAAATAACTTCTACTAAAACAATTTGATTTAATTTAGGTGAAGCTTCGGTATACTATTATTAAATTACTATTACGTGACGGAAAAATAAAAAGAAAGAAAGATTAATGTTTGACAATTTTGACTTACTTTTCTCTTCCAGACCAAGAAAAATAAGTCCAAAATATTTTAAAATATATATTTTTACTGTGCACACAAAACCAATAATAATATAATATTGGACTCTCTAATTTACTTAATATTATTTATTTTTTAAATATACTATTTATTAATTAAATTATTTTTTTCTTTCAATCTCCTATTAAATATTTATTTTTTAAAATATTTTTATTAATTTTAAATTTTATTAATTTTAAATATTACGCTATTATATATTTTAAAAATAATAAATAATTTTTTATAATCTTTTACTAAGAATAAAAATAGTTTGCAAGCACAGCTGGTATCTCTCAATTATGAGAAATATTTTTGTTGCTTTTAATTAATTTTTTGGAGAAACAATTTTGTTGTTTTTAATTAATATTTTTTACGTTTTCTTCTCGAAAACCGTTTTCTCTGAATTCATTTAACTCATGGATTTTAAATCATTCCTCTTCTTGACTTCCATTTATGGGCTATATATATATATAAATGGATAGCCTTACTTTGTTGGGACGATTACCAAAATCTAAGGGAAAACATTAAAAAACTATTATTATTTTTTTATATTTTTAATTTAAAATTAAATTTATTTTTGTGTTCGATAATTTTTGGTCTTATCCTATCGTGCTAAGTGATGGCTTAATGTCCTAATGATCTTTTGATTTGTATGCTTGTGATTTTATTGTTTGGTTGGATCCTTGTTTAGGTTTGGTAAAACTTTTCAAGTTTGGGTGATTTATTAGTCTAAATATTACTTAATCCTTTGATATATTAAACATGAAATGTTTTTTAACTTTGAGAAATATTTGTAATCTAGTTTATGAACTATCCCTTTTTGTCGGGTGTTGAATAATGAAGTCTTAAACCTTGGTATTGCTTGGTTATACTCTAGGCATTGAAAGATACCATAGAAGCATTTTTTGGGATAAAAAGTAGGCTAAGAATATATGATTGGGATATATTATATTCATATGTCAAGATGGATATTGGTTATTCATCTTATATGCGAGCCAATTAGGCCCATTGTGGGCAAACTAGAATAAGTGTAGGTTCTACCACTTTGATAGGCCACAAGAGTGCTAAAGGGACTAATGGACTATTATGTCTTATGATTCTTACGTAAGTGTTGGAACTTATCAATTGATTAATTTTTTTTGGAAGGAAGATCTATCTTTTTTGAAGATCCACAAAATAAAGATAACCTAAAGAGCAAGTAATTTTTGGACAAAGATTTGATAAACGTCCTAAATAAATGGAAGGGCAAACAATCATTTTTTTTATAAATTTTATTGACTTAGATAAACAACCAATCTTTTCATATACATATATTTGCAAACTAATATTCGGACATACACCAAAAAATGTCAATGGCCATTATATTTGAAGCATTTAGATGAGATATACGTAGAGGCAATAACCTTAGTCATGTATATAAATGCTCTTTTTGTACTTCTATTACAAGGTCTTCTTGGCCCACGTTCACATCTTCTATGTATGCTTTATGGACATTGTATGAATTTATATAGTTAAATCAGAGTTGAAACATATTCTAGACTTTTGAGCATTATGTGAGTCTTAATGGCCTAAGAAGAAAGAGAACATATATTGGACTTAAAGTGCGAGGGTACGTGGAGGATTGGGCATAATTGCTTGGCCTATTGTTCCATAAAATCTACAAGATGAACAAACTATTAGGACCTTAGACCACATTATAAGAAGATGGTCTTAGCTCTAATAGTTTTATGAAAAGATAGTAATTATTTGTGATTTTCTATTATTAGATATATTGATTTCAGTAAGATATAAGATATTAAATTTGTTATGCATATATGACTATATATAAGAGAAAAAATAAACCTGATAGCATCATTATCTGACAAGGATAACTTTGTAAATAATCATATGTTGTGAACATTTATTCTTAATTATCTATTTAATTATTTTTTATGATAAAAGAAAGATAATCTTTGAATCTTTATTTCTTTAAATTGATTAAAGAATAATTATTGAGTATCTATCTTTTTGGAATAATTATATTGAGTTCATACTTATATAATGATTAGATATTTATTGGGCTTAACTCATAAGACTAATTGAGACCACTTTTTGATTATTACATGAGATGTATGAAATTACCCTAATATAAGTGATTCGTATACTTACGAGCTTTATAAATATAAAGTTATGCATTATAGGTATTTGAGAATTCTCAACAAAATATCTTGTATAATATAACAATCAATTAACAACAAATTTACACTACAATTTGATACTTCAACGAATTATTAAGTATTTAAACTCTACAAAAATAAATCTAACTCTATATTAAAAATACAAAAATTAATAGTAATTTTTTTAACTTTATATATATACATATATATGTGTGGGTGGATGTAGCACATAAATTTAGATAAAAAGGATGAATGAATTAAAATCCATGAGATAAATAGATTCACAAAAAGGGTTTTTGAAAAGAAAATATAAGTAATTTTTTAATATCCTATGTTATTAAGAAAGTTCTATTTTTAGTAGTGTTTTCATATGTAGTATCAAAAATGTTTAAAAAATTCACATTTAAGATTTATAATGCTTTAAAAGTTTAATTTTTTTAAAAAATAATTCTATTTTAGTATCATGTTATCAAATTTAATATCTTTTAGTAATTTTATTCTTTGTTATTTAATGTAATAAAAATATTAAATTTAAACTTTCAAACATTTTAAATAGTACATAAAAATTATTTCAAAACATGCTAAAAATATAAGATTTTTGTCCAAAACATGAATAGTACAAAAAAATTAATTAAAAATAACAAAATCGCTTTCCCAAAAAAATTAATTAAAAGCACCAAAAACGTTTCTCTCGTAATTGAGAGATCCCAACTGTCATCGTAAACAGTTTTAACGTCTATCTAATCCCTGCTTCTGTTTTCACTCTTTTGCAAACTTACCAATCTTTACTTTTTCTTACATTTCTGTACTCTAAAATATACGAAAATAAATCCAACTCCAGATTTAAAATATAAATATTGATAGTAGTTTTTCTCTACTTTTTCTTACATTTCTGCACTCGTTCCTTCCAAAGTAAGGCTACACACACATATATAATGAATTAAAATCCATGAGTTAAATAGATTCACAAAAAGGGTCTTGGATAAGAAACAGTAAAACAAAATATTGAGATAGGTGGTAATTTTGTAATATTTCATGTTCTTACGAAAGTATCATTTTTTAGTCGTTTCCAAACTTACCAATCTCCTTTAAAACCAGACACCCAATACAACCAACATTTCATATTCACTCTCTTCTCTTCTCTAATAATTTTCTACTTCTCTGTCCTTTCACAAACAACCAAATTCTCAACTCTTTTGATTTTTTTTTCCCAAACATTCCCAACTTTTAATTCCATGGACACCAAGATTAGAGCTGTTGACGCGTGTAATGCCCAAAACAATGACGTGGGTTGCCTTCCAAATGGCAAAGTTTCCACTATCAAAGACACGATCCCTGCTACCGTGATTACTTCCTCTGAGGCCACACTCGGTCGTCATCTCGCTCGTCGACTCGTTCAAGTTGGTGTCACCGACGTATTCACTGTCCCTGGTGACTTTAACCTTACCCTTCTCGATCATCTCATTGCTGAGCCTGGCCTTACCAACATCGGTTGCTGTAGCGAACTGAACGCTGGGTATGCTGCTGATGGTTATGCCCGTTCTCGTGGAGTCGGTGCTTGTGTTGTCACTTTCACTGTGGGTGGTCTCAGTGTTCTTAACGCTATTGCTGGTGCTTATAGTGATAATTTACCTTTGATTTGTATTGTTGGAGGTCCTAATTCCAATGATTATGGAGCTAACCGAATTCTCCACCACACTATTGGTTTGCCTGATTTTAGCCAGGAGCTTAGGTGCTTTCAGACCCTTACTTGTTATCAGGTTTGCTCAGTTCTTTTTTTCCTAGCTAGATGAAATGGGTTTCTTGTTCTTAAGATTTGTTTTCTACTTTCGATTACTTGTGATGGGTTAATTTCTGAAAGTGAAAAAAACAGAAGATGGATCTGTTTCAAGTTTCTAGTCAATTGATGTATACGAAAGCTACTATTTGCTATTTTTGTGAAGATGTTTTGTGGATTTTGGTATTGTTAGGCTGTTGTGAATGATTTGGAAGATGCACATGAGTTGATAGACACAGCCATTTCGACTGCTTTGAAGGAAACCAAGCCTGTTTATATTAGCATAAGCTGTAATTTGGCTGGTGCTCCTCATCCTACTTTTAGTCGTGAGCCAGTTCCATTTTCACTCTCTCCAAGGTATATAACCAATGTCTGAGTTTTTCTTTAATCTTCTTCGATCCAAGTATAATACAAAGGTTATACAAAATATTGCTAGTAACTAGTATCCTCCAATAATTTTAGGATCATATTTTTTCACAATTGTAAAATGCTAATATAATAAGTGAAATATATTATTAGATTCACTTGTTATAATTTAACAAGATATTTTTTAAATAAATTAAAAGCGAGTTTTAAATACACGTGTGTTGTGTGATCTAATATTATATTATTATGGTTACATATTTTATAAATAAATTAAGAGATGTGTTTCAATCTAAGTATATATACTATTGTCAATATTATCATACATAATCGAACTATTTGTAGCATATGTACCATTTCTTTGCATTATTACACGTAACACTTAAGCAAAAAGTTTTGTATCAAGATCTTTTTGCTTATTTATTCAAGTTCATGCTAGAGTTTTATATATTGATATATTTTTTTACAATATAAAACAAAACAATTAAATATCACAATCAAATGTAACTATCTATCATTGAAATTATGAATTACATACACGGTTCATGATTTTAATTATTTTCTTTACCAACCTATATAAGCATTCTTACTAAATAATAAAATATAAAGATGATATTTAATTATACATAAAAAATTTATTCATATTCATATTTATTTTATTTTATTTCATTTCTTTTTCGTGATTACTTACAAGTATCCCACAAGAAATCATAAACAAATAACAAAATCTGAGATGCTTAATCTTAAGAGAGATAATTACGTAAGCTTTCAATTAATATTTAATTACATGTCCAAAAACTAACCAACACAAAACTTAATATAAATAAGAGATATAATGCACTTTATAATTGTTATAGCACAAAATTTAATTTTTGGATTAACATGACATTTGGTACAAATTTGTATCGAAATGTAAAATTGAGATTTATAAAGGATATATTTTAAAATATAGTAGTATTATGTCAATATATTTTTATTATTAAAAGGGTAATTTATTAATAATAATTTTATTTAATAATATTAAGTAATTAATATTAAAGATAAAATATATATTTTATATATTTTTATAATGATAATAATAATTATTATCACCACGATAATAATTTTTTTTTAAGAATATCATTATCTATTTTAAATTTCTACAATTTTTTTAATAAATTTTATTGTAAAATGCATACAACAAAGGCATGAAAAAGGGGTCAGAAGTCGGCGTGAAACACGCGCCTGATTGGGCATGATTTTTTGCGAACTTGCGAACATGTTCAGAATCCGATGCGACGCTTTTTTTGTTCCCAGCCTTCAAAAACTGTCGATAGGTCTGTCAACGGTACGGAGCGGTTGGGAGGTGGCGATTATTTCTTTATTTATTTTTTAGAATTTATCTTTTAATTTTTTTAAAATTTTGTCAGAGATATATTTGAGATGTTAGTAATTATCGGAATCCTTATATAAAAAATTATAATTCATATAATATTTTAAATATTGTTTTTAATTTTTAATTTTTACTATGAAAGAAAAATTATATGAAAGTAATTTTATAATAAATATCTTATAATAAAAAAATAAAATTTTGAATCAATAAAAAATAAAAAATAAATAAAATTTATGTAAAATAAAGAAAAAATAAAATATATGTAACAATAAATACATAATCTTTTTATATTAAACAATTTTGATAAAATTTTTGTTAAAAAATTATTTGAAATAATAACAAAAAATTATAAAATGATTAATTTATATAATTTTTAAATGTGTTAAACTAAAGTGAGTTAAGCTTATTTATATACAATTTTAGTTACTTATAAACAACTTATTTTATTTTTTTATTGAAATCATTTAAATTATGTAAAATATTTAAGCAATTTTTGATAATCATTTTAATTTTTAATTTTTTGAATTTTAGAATTAAATTTGCAATTTTAAAGTATTTTAGAAAAAATAAAAGTGATTTGATATTGTTTTAATTTTGTAAAATATAAATTGAAAATTTGACGTTGTTTGTTTAATAACTAATTCTTAATTTTTAACATTTTAAACTTAATTAGATTGAATTAAGCATAACTTTCTATATAAAATTCGAAATTATAAATCATAATTTTTTTCAAAAAATTATACTTCTAAAATTAAGTTAAGTTTATTTATATGTGAGATGAGTTGAGTAAAACACATTTATATGTAAACTGAGTTGGGTTATCATATACAACTTATTTAATTTTTTTTATTGAATTTATTTAAATAATTTAAATATTTAGGTAATGTTTGATAACTATTTTTAATTTTTAATTCTTGAATTTTAGAATTAAAACTTTTATTTTAAAATATATGGGAAAAAATAAAAGTGATTTGATAATGTTTTAATTTTGTAAAGTAAAAATTGAAATTATTTATTTGATAAATAATTTTTAATTTTTAACATTTTAAACTCAATTAGACTGAATTAAGCATAACTTTTTATATAAAATTTGAAATTACAGATTGTAATTTAAAAAAAAATTAAACTTATAAATTTTTTTAATAATATATGAAATGATTCATAATATTTTATGAGATAATCTATTTTATATTTTAAAAATAAGTCAAAAATATTCTATAGAATATGAACAATCATTAGTAAAATAAGCCTAATTTTTTATAAAAAATTAGAAATAATAAACCATAAAATATATTAAACTTCTAACAATTTTTAATAGTATATGAAATGGTTCATAAAAGTGTGAATTTTAAAAATTTTATTAAAAATGAATAAAAAATATTATTCAAAATCTAAATAATAATTTAGTAAAATGTGCATAATTTTATAGAAAATTCGAAATTATAAACATTTAAATTTATTAGAAAGTAGATTTTTAGAAATTTTTAATTGTATATGTAATAGTTCATATAATTTTATAAATTAGTATAATTTATATTTTAAAAATGAGTAAAAAATATTGTTATGGATCTAAATAATTATTAACAAAATGTGTATCTTTCTATAAAAAAATCAAAATTATAAACTATAAAATTTCTTAGAAACTAACTTCTAGATATTTTTGTTTCTAAGAAATTTTTAATGATATATGAAATGAATTATAATATTTTGTGAATTAGTACGGTATACATTTTAAAAGAGTTTAATAGAATATGAACAATATTCAATAAAATAAACATAGTTTCTCTAGAAAAATTTAAAAATTTAAAAATAATATTTTATAAAAAAATAAACTATTTAATATTTTCAATTATATATAGATTTAATTATAAATTAATATAATTTAAATTTTAAAATTGAGTCAAAAATTATCTCCTTAACCTCAATTATATTGTATATGTTTTAAGTTATTATTTGTATTGAAATTCTATATTTATTGAAATATTCTAATATATTTAATTTAATTTACCTTTTATTTTATTTTTAAAAAATTAGTTGTTACTTTTTTTATTAATTTGACTAATATTAATATTTTTGTCAAATTTTTAATAATAATTAATAATTATATTTTGTTTCTTTTTTATTTTCTATCTTTTTGTTAGTTTTTTTAATTTAACATGTATTTTTTAAATAAGTTAATGAAATACACGTAAACTCAAGTGAACTACTCATTAAAATTTGTGAGTTAAATGAATTAGGCTTTTTAGCACAATAGTTAAATGTGTTAACTTTAAATGAATTGAGTTATATTGTACATCTCATTTGACATCTCGTATCAAAATGATTAGAAAACTACGAATAAGAGATTTATTTTAATTTTTGTTGGCTTAAAACGAACTTTGAAAAATATCCAAATTTTGGGGTTCCTCATTCTTTAACAAACAATCCCAAATTAGTTACTAAAATTCAATAAAAATATATCACAACGTTGTTCAATCATGTATAACATAACAATTGCTTTAATTTTAGCTCATAAGCGATTTTTTTTAAAGTGCCTAAATCTTAAAACTTTTCAAATTTTAATAATATTCTCAATTCAATAAAAATAAATCACTATGTTATTAAATCATGTATAACATGACAATCACTTTAATTTTAGCTCATAAATGATTTTTTTTAGAGTACCTAAATCTTAAAGCTTTTTGGATTTGAATAATATTCCCAATCTAATAAAAATATATCACAACGTTGTTAAATCATGTATAACATAACAATGACTTTAATTTTAGCTCAGAAACGATTTTTTTAGAGTGCCTAAATCTTAAAGATTTTCAAATTTGAATAATATTCTCCTCTCCTCTGAAAAAAAAAATTCATAGGATTCTTATATGAATATGATGACAAATCAGAAGTTTATATCTAAGGGAATATCCTAATAATAATGAGATATACAAAATCGGTTACTTCTACATCAACTAGAAAATTAACACAATATATAACCACGTACATTTACATTTAATCGTTCAAATATATGTCGATTCATATCAAAAAATGATATCACTTAATTGACACTATTTGTAGTGTAATTTCACATATTCATTATTTTATCCAAACGACTTATCACATTTATATTAAGAAACAATTGGTTTTGATATCGATAGCTAAAAAAATAATAATTCAATATGTAATAGAATAATAATTTGTATCAATAATATAAGATATGAAAAAGGTGGAATATCCAAGCTATTAATCTCGATGCTACAATTGTATACATGTAAATTTTGTATGTTATGGGAACATTCGCATTCAAAAATATGTCATTGATTGGCTTGTGGACTCTAACTCTTAAATGTTATGTTTATAATATAATCCTAACATAGAATCCAAGTCTTAACGTGTTTTATTAATCATTTGATATAATTTAGAAATTTCAATGATTATATTAGTGTATGTAAAATAATTCCAACATAATATTCTCTGTAAACGAACCCTGAAATTTACTTAATTGATTTTGAATTTGTTTGTAGATTGAGTAATAAGATGGGATTAAAGGCAGCTGTGGAAGCCACTGCAGAGTTCTTGAACAAGGCTGTGAAACCAGTTATGGTTGGAGGACCTAAACTTCGCCGTGCAAATGCAACTGGTGCCTTTGTGGAACTTGCTGATGCCTGTGGTTATGCCGTTGCGGTGATGCCATCAGCAAAAGGGCTTGTGCCGGAGCACCATCCACATTTCATTGGGACTTATTGGGGGGCTGTGAGTACTGCCTTCTGTGCTGAGATTGTGGAGTCGGCTGATGCTTATTTGTTTGCTGGGCCTATTTTCAATGACTATAGCTCCGTTGGGTACTCACTTCTTTTGAAGAAAGAGAAGACCATTATTGTGCAGCCTGATCGGGTTATAATTGCCAATGGTCCTGCATTTGGCTGTATTCTGATGAAAGACTTTCTTAGCGCACTTGCTAAGAGGGTCAAACGGAACACTGCTGCTCATGAAAACTACAGCAGGATTTTTGTTCCTGAAGGAAAGCCTTTGAAGTGTGAACCCAAAGAAGCTTTGAGGGTTAATGTTCTGTTTCAACATATACAGAACATGCTGTCAAGTGACACAGCTGTGATTGCTGAAACTGGGGATTCATGGTTCAACTGCCAGAAATTGAAATTGCCGCGTGATTGCGGGTAATGACTGAATTATAATATGATTAATTTGTTTCACTTGCCGATGCCAAAGTAGTTGACATCAACAGAAATTTGAACATGGGTTTGCAGGTATGAATTCCAAATGCAATATGGATCAATTGGGTGGTCAGTTGGAGCAACTCTTGGGTATGCACAGGCTGCTCCTGAGAAACGTGTCATTGCTTGCATTGGTGATGGAAGCTTCCAGGTAAACCTTTGATCGTTCATGTTCAACCATTACTAGCCCCGTAATTTTGTGATCACTTAATTTTCCAATGCCCTGTGCTTTCAATGGCTCGTTCGTTTACAGGTGACTGCTCAAGATGTATCGACAATGCTGCGAAGCGGGCAGAGGAGCATAATATTTCTGATAAACAATGGTGGATACACAATTGAGGTTGAGATCCATGATGGGCCTTACAATGTGATCAAGAACTGGAACTACACTGCTCTGATTGATGCAATCCATAACGGTGATGGCAAGTGCTGGACAACCAAGGTGAGACCTGAGAGAGTTAGACAATGTTGTTTGTTTCGCTACATAATTCTCTGCAAAAGGCAATGCTGCTATATCTAAAGTACATAGCTAGACATTAGTCATTACATTTTGCTTAATTCTATTTTGCAGGTTAGATGTGAAGAGGATCTGATTGAAGCAATTAAGACAGCCAAAGGGCTAAAGAAAAATTGTTTGTGCTTCATTGAGGTGATAGTTCACAAGGATGACACTAGCAAAGAGCTGCTTGAATGGGGTTCCAGGGTCGCTGCTGCCAATAGCCGTCCACCCAACCCTCAGTAAAGTCGTCGTCATCATCATCCACATTTAGTGTTATTTCGTCTATCTAAAAGTTGTAGTTTTAGAGTTCATACAAGTCTTGTTTTCCTGAATCCAATTCAAAATTTATTATATTTTGGGTTATGTTTACTGTGTTTTTTTTTTTTTTACTCTTTTAAATAAATTGTATCTGTAACAATATTTTATTAATAAAAATATTATTTAATATATTTTTATCGTTACAATAACAATATTATTACCCACTTTTACGCTTAAGATTACAGCATTTAAACTTTCACTCTGACATGCAAATAACTTTCAAAAAGAAAAAAAAAGTATGAAAAAGAAGAATCTCACAAAATGTTATTGCAAGAATAATAGGAATCTTCAAAGCTAAATTAAAGCCAAACCCAAATTTAATTGAATTCTAAAAGACTTGCATCTCTACAAATCCATGTCCTAAATCCATAATCACCAATACAGCAAAGAAATCCACTAGTGAAATAATATGTTGAAGAGAAATCATCCACAAAACTAAATTAAATTTATACAAATTAGAAAGAGATTACATTTCAAAAAACTAAAAGCAATAACTCCTCCCTTTTACTACAATGCTTGTCTCCAGCCTCCAGCCTCCAGGGATTTAAAAATCTACTAATTAACTCAAAGACAACGTAAGAAGTTGTTGTGAGCGAAAATAAGAAAGAAGGTCGTAACTAGTAATTCGTAAAAGTCGTTAAATACATGAAAGTTGTTCATCAACGTTATTTTTAACGAAACTTCAAACGTCTCCATTATTATCTTCTCAATTCTATCCTTACTCAAAAAATAAACTAAATCTTTTATTAATTACTAAGATCCCATCTGATTTATTAATAACAACCAATAAAAATACATGGAAAATCAATCCCATGTGTAAAACTACTCTTATTTTTAGGAATTGACAGAAAACAAACAGAGATAATTTTTGATATTGTTGTCCACAAATCCGAAAATATAAATATTTTCTCAAAACTGTTCAAAAATTGACACAGTTTGAAAATGGGTATTAACCATCATATATGAGACCCGGATGGGTATGAAAAAATATTTGTAGGAAAACTGTTTTTTCTCTCTCTCTCTCTATAAAATCAGGAATAGAACAAAATAAATAATTTGGATACTTGAGATGTTACAAGAATAGAGTCACAGTTGGCATGGATTATTACACTCAAAGTTGAGGTGCCCACTTTGAATCTCACTTATTACTATATAAAAAAAAGTTGTTTTATACAGATATTTTTTCGATTTATATTTCATTTAATATTTTTAATAAATTTATAATATAATATTATCTTATTTAAATTGTAATTTTAATAATTTAAATTCTAAATAGTATTGTATTATTTTTTTTATTAAATTTACATTAAAAATTATTATTTATCGTATTTTGTCTTATTTTTATATTCTTACTTGTATTATTTATATTTGTTAAAAACAAATAAGATATTTTAATTAGTATTTTTTTCAAATATTTTATAAATTTAAAAAATAAAAAATATATATTCTATTGTTTTAATTTTTTAAGAGAATTATTTGTAATAAAATTAATAAAATTTACTTAATTTAATAAAAGATATTGTAACAAAATAATTATGAAAGATATATAATTATCTATTTTGTAAAATATAAGAGTAATTTATAATTTTAAAATTTTTGGAGGGATTTTATAATAATTTTTTCATTTTAAAATGATTGAAAGTGAGGATATGAATCACACTTCTAAAAAAAGTTAAAAGTTTACAAAAGTAAATAAATAGTTTATAACTATAGTTTTTATACATATTTTTATACGGTAACTATTGAGATGAAATTATTTAACTTTGTAATTAAATCAAAATTTTAAAAATTTAGATTTTTTAAAAGATAAAAAACATATATATATATTATTAAAAAAAAAACAACCCCTCCTCTCTCCTTTTTCCTTTCTCTTTCGTTCGTTTTTTATCTCCCCATTCACTCTCTTCCCCTTCTCTCTCTCATAAATATTTTATTAATAAAAATAAAAATAAAATTAAAAGAGAGAAAAAGTAAATAGGAGAAAGAGAATGAGTAAAAAAGGGGATAAAATGAAGGAGAGAGAAAGAGAACGAAATGTTGGACTTTTTATTTTTTCATATTTTATTTAAAAAATAATAATTTTTAAATTTTTTTTACTTAATTAAGTATACTCTTAACTTAAAAAATTAAATAATTTTATTCTAATAATAAAATAAAAGTGTATGAAATAAAGTAATTAATGCCTTAAACATCGTGTAAACTAGCAATGAACCCAAAAGTTTTGAACTACACATCTTAGGAGGAAAAGAAGAAAAAGACTCGAAGACTCAGGATGCGTAAAAGTCCAAGGAAACCAACTTAAAGCAGAAAAAGTAATTCCACAAGTAAGAATCCAATAATACATTTTGAGAATAATTGAGTTATTCTCGTCACATTCTCATTCGTAAACATATAAAAAATTCACCGATGAATATTAAAGTAATCAAAATGGGGTTGTTTTCAACATTTCAGTTTGTATGGAATATTTATTTGAACTGCTATATACGTGACTACTTAGAATTTTATCAGGAAATTACTGAGAAATTCATAGTAATAGTTAGTTGAGTAGGATGAGGATCATTCATAAATGTTATTTTATAGTTTCTTTGGAACCAATACATTATTCATTTATAGTTATTCTAACATTAATCAATAGTCAATTAAACTTCAATTGACGTAATAAACAATCACCACCAGGTTTGCAGGGAAAATAAAAAAAGAATGATCTTTTTTAAACTACACTACTCATGAATCCCTAGGTGAGATTCGAATTCAGACATTTTACATACTTAATAAGCTATATATATTGTACTTAATATTAATAAATAATATTTGGTATGATTAAAATTTATTAATTAAAAATTACTATACCATTATCCCAACCACGGTTGTTGAATGAATTTTAATTGCTGACCAATTAACGTGAGAACTGAGAAGCAATACAGAGAGAGTTGAAGAATAAAAAAACGCGTCTATTAATGCGCAACTAAACTTATTCAGACAAACACGCGGTTTACTTTGACAAAGCTTCTCCGCTGACCAATCACCAACCCCACCATATCATATTCTCAGTATCCTCTTCTTCATTCTTCTCTATCCATCTACCTCATATTCTTCATTTTTCATTCTCTGTCGAGCCACCGTTACAAAGAGGTAAGTAAGCTTCATGGTTCCTGACCCTCCAAAACCCACTTTTTATTTCATCTACTGTTCGGTTCTGTTTTGCATGGGAGTCTCTTACACTAGTTTCCGATGGAAATTCGACTCTTTTCATTGCTTTGCTTGCAATTCATATGCTGTATATTACTTAGACTAGACATACATGGCGTTTCTGGCCAGTGTCTTAGCGATCAAAGGTCTTTGTTGCTTCAATTGAAAGACAATCTAATATTCATAGCCAATGAATCGAAGACTTTGGCAAAATGGAACCAGAGTTCTGATTGTTGTAGTTGGGTTGGTGTGAAGTGTTATCTGGGAAGAGTCACTAGTCTTAACTTGAGCTATGAATCAATTTCAGGTGGGATGGAAAACTCTAGTCTCTTTAATCTGAATTATCTTGAAAGACTTGATCTGTCTTTTAACAAATTAAACTCTACTATTCCACCAAGGTTTGGTAATCTCACAAACTTGACTTATCTGAACCTATCAAATGCTGGATTTTGGGGACAGATCCCAAAAGAAATATCACTTCTAACAAAGTTGGTCACTTTGGATTTCTCAATCTTGTTGGCTTGGACTCCTGTTACGTTGAAACTTGAAAACCCAAATTTGTTCATGTTGATTCAGAATTTCAGTGTTCTTCAAGAACTATATTTAGATAGTGTAAATATATCATTACCTGGGAAAGAGTGGTGTCATGCCTTATCATCTTCACTGCCTGAATTGAGAGTCTTGAGCTTGTCCAACTGTCATCTTTATGGCCCCATTGATCACTCCTTTGAAAAGCTTCAGTATTTGTCAGTGATTCGATTGGATAGCAACGATTTTGCTGCTCCAGTTCCAAGATTCTTGGCAAAGTTCACTAATTTGACTACCTTGCATCTCAGTTCTTGTATGTTGTCAGGTACATTTCCTCAAGAAATCTTCCAAGTACCATCACTGCATGTTCTTGACATATCAAACAACTATTTACTTGAGGGTTCTGTGCCAGATTTTCCCCAAAATAGTGCACTTCAGAGTCTGGTGCTTAGCTTCACAAATCTTTCAGGTAGTTTACCAGCATCCACTGGCAACCTTAAGAACTTGTCCAAGTTGGATCTTACAAAATGCAGATTTAGTGGAACACTGCCAGATACTATGGCAAATCTTATAAAACTTGTTTATCTAGATTTATCATTTAACAACTTCACCGGTCCAATCCCGTCGTTTGAATTGTGCGAACACTTGATGAAAATAGACCTCTCTCATAATGGTTTAAGTGGTGAGATATCATCTGCTCATTGGGAAGGTCTTATGAAGCTTGCTAATGTTAACTTGAAGTTTAATTCTTTTAATGGACCCATTCCTTCGTCTCTGCTTTCACTTCCTTTGTTGCAAAAGGTTCAGCTTTCTAACAACAAATTCAGTGGAAAACTTGCAGAGCTTCCAAATGCTTCTTCAGCAATATTGGACACGCTTGATTTGAGCAACAACACACTAGAAGGGCAAATTCCAAGGTCCATTTTTAAACTCAGAAAACTGAACTTTCTCTCTCTCTCATCTAACAAATTCAATGGCACTATTCAACTATATAAGTTTCAGGGGCTACCAAATCTTACATCTCTTGATCTTTCATATAATGAAGTATCAGTATATGCTTCTGGTAATGAGAATACCGTTTCTTCATTTCCCAAATTCAGCACATTAAAACTTGCTTCGTGCAAATTGAGAAAGTTTCCTTATCTAAATAATCAATCAAAACTAATAAATTTGGACCTTTCAGATAACCAAATTCATGGTGAGGTGCCAAAATGGATTTGGGAAGTTGGAAATAGATCTCTTTATTATCTGAATCTTTCAAGAAACCATCTAGATGGCTTGCAAGAACCCAATTCTCTGAAATTACTATCTTCTCTAGCCATACTTGACTTACATTTTAACCACCTTCATGGGATGATTCCGACTTTACCACCTTCTGCTACCTACATAGATTTGTCCAGCAATAATTTCTCTTCTTCCATTCCAGTAGACATTGGCAATCACCTTCCTTATACCATTTTCTTATCCCTTTCAAACAATAGCCTTACAGGACTAATTCCTAATTCTATGTGCAAAGCAAGTTACCTTCAAGTCCTCGACTTGTCCAACAACAGTTTAAGTGGCAGCATACCATATTGTATCTCTGAATTGAGTCAAACTCTTGCGGTTCTAAATCTGCGGAAAAACAAATTAAAAGGCAAAATTCCTGATGCATTTCCATTTGATTGTGGATTAAGGACCCTGGATCTTGATGGAAACTCAATAAAAGGTCCGGTTCCCAGATCTCTAGCCTATTGTAGGATGTTGGAGGTTGTAGACCTTGGGAATAATCAGGTATTGGACACGTTTCCTTTCTTGTTGAAAAACATATCTAGCTTGCGTGTTCTTGTTTTACGATCCAACCAATTTCACGGAAGCATTGGATGCCTAAATACCAACGATACATGGAAGATGCTTCAAATTATAGACTTATCTTGCAACAACTTTAGTGGTATAATACATGGAAAATGCTTGGAAAAGTGGGAAGCAATGATAGGTGACAAAGATGATGCACAACCAGAACTTACTCATATCCGGTTTGAGTTTTTAAGGTTAACGTCACCAAGATATTATCAAGACGCAGTGACAGTTACTAGCAAAGGTCAAGAGATTGAGTTGCTGAAGATCCTAACTATCTTCACCTGCATTGATCTCTCAAGAAACAATTTCAGTGGACCAATACCAGAGGAAATGGGAAAATTCAAGCTACTGCTCGGCCTCAACTTGTCTCATAACATCTTAACGGGACCAATCCCTTCGATTCTAGGTAACTTGAGACAACTTGAGTTCTTAGACCTGTCTCGGAACCGCCTGAACGGGACAATTCCAACATCTCTTGTGAACCTTAATTTCCTTTCTTTTCTAGACCTCTCATTTAATCAACTAGTTGGAACAATCCCAAGTGTTAAACAGTTTAGTACATTTTCAAAGGAGTCCTTCATTGCTAACAAAGGACTGTGTGGATCACCTTTGACAGTTAGTTGCAGCAATGGGACCATGTTACCAGATGATGGCACTCAATCAGAAGACCGGGAAGGAAACAAGTTTGATTGGCAGTCCATATACACTGGCATTGGATTTGGAGTTGGATCAGGAGTTTTTGTTGTGTTCCTAATGCTTTGGCATGAAGGAAGAGATTACATTGATAACAGCATTGATAAAAAATTTCTAGTAATTCTTCCATTGTTGGGATATTCTTACAAAACTCGAGACCATTGGAATGACGATGAGACAGAAGTGGATAATGAAGATGAAGACATAGAAGATACTATTAAAGACTGGAATGTGGATGATGAAGATCAAATGAGAGATAGTGAATTTCAGGGACACTACTGTATTTTCTGTTCAAAATTTGATATGAGTAAAAATAGGGTCATTCATGACCCAAAATGTACATGTCATTCCTCACCAAGTGTTTATGTGTCTTCCTCTTTATCATTGTCTTCATCCTCCTCTTTTTCATAGGGGACTTGTTCTTATAGTTGTTGTTTCTTTCTTATTCTTTTCAATTTGTTTCCCTGCATTTTGTTTTTTTTTTTTTTACAAATACATCACACATGATGGTCTAAGTTAAGAGTGGAACTCAGAAAGACTGGGCCCAAATGTGAAAATTTTGTAGTGAAAATATGCATAATAGTCAATCATGCATGCGAAGAAGAAATAAAGCTCCTGCTCGATCAGGCATTGTTACAAACAGCTTGCGTGCTTAAAACAAAAAAAAACCTGAAACAAAAAAAACTAAGTAAACAAATTCAGTGCTTGCCTTTTGACATTCCATTAATATTTGTCCTCGTAAAATTTGATTTTTATAGCGGCAGAGCAGAGTATGTGTCCAAAAATATCAACAAAAAAAACATACTTTTTATGACCCCTGTTATGAATATGTACAAATTACCCGATATTAGTAGGGATGGAAAAAAAAAACCGCGGATTCGATTATCTGAATTGTCGGTTTGATTTTTAATCGACAAATTTTGAAAATAGGAACGATTTTGGATAAAAAATGAACATGAAACAATGGGTACGATTTGATTGCGGTTATACTAAAAACCATATTTGTTCATACCCTAAATTAATTATATTTAATTAATTTATTTATATATTTAATAAATTAAATTATATTTTTTTCGTTAAAATGAGCCATTCGAGGCCTAGAATACGAGATAATATCTTGATGGCTATGTTTCCACTCTTGATAAATCAAAAACCTCTTCTAATTCATACATTTTGTTAGAATCTAAACATAACATATAAGATAATAGTTAGTTCATTCCTTAACAGAGGAAATCTTAATTTTGAACCTCTTTAGTTCCAAAATTTTTACCAATATTAAATAGACATTTTTCTTTCATTTTTATCTCCACTTGATAGACTCTTTAAAAAATTATTTACTATCTACTCAATCAATGTGATTATGTCTAATTATACTTGATAGACTTTCAAAACTATTTACTTAATCTAAAAGTAAAATCCCATCACACTCATTTACTTAGCCCACTAATTCATGAGGAATATTAGTGTTAAAATACAAATATAACTTTTAAGAGAATAGTTAGTACACTTCTTAACCATATAAGATTTTAAGAGAATCGTTAACTAATTCTTCTCCAACGTATAAAAGTATTAAGTATCAATTCTTTCAAAAACTCAAGCTTGTAAAAGGTAAGTTAACAATTTATTTATATTTTTTAACATTTAAGGTGGCGTTTGGTTCGTGGAATAGAATCGGAATGGAATGGAATGGAATGGAAAGGAAACAATTTTGTTTGGTTTGACCAGTGGAATCAAACTCAGAATCAGGATTATAGTGTTTAGTTTGCCACTGGAATGGAATGAAAAAAGTTGTAAATGACCTTAATATCCCTATATGCTATAAAATTCAAATAATGTCATTTAATTACTATTTTTTCGTCAGACAAAATACATTATTGAAATCATTATTTTTCTAAATAAGTATTACTTAATTAAAAAGAAATATATTATTAAAATTATTATTTTTCTAAATAGGGTTTAGGGTTTTGAGGTTTGGGATGTGTGATTTAGGGTTATATTTGTAGGTTAAGGTTTAGGGTTAAAATTATTATTTTTCTAAAAATAGTTTAGGGTTTTAGAATTTTGGATTTAGGGTTTAGGGTTTAGGGTTTTAGGGTTTTAAGGTTTAAGGTTTAGGGTTTATGGTTTTAGGATTTGGAATTTGGGGTTTAGGGTTTTGGGATTTATGTTTTAGGGTTTTGGGTTTTGGGATTTATGTTTTAAGGTTTAGGGTTTAGGGTTTAGGGTTTAGAGATTTGGGGATTTGGGGTTTAGGGTTTTAGGGTTTAAGGTTTAGAGTTTAGGGATTTGGGGTTTGTGGTTTTAGGATTTGGAATTTGCGGGTTAGGGTTTAGGGTTTTGGGATTTATGTTTTAGGGTTTTGGGTTTTGGGATTTATGTTTTAAGGTTTAGGGTTTAGGGATTTGGGATTTGGGGTTTATGGTTTAGGGATTTGGGCATTTGGGGTTTAGGATTTAGGGTTTTAGGATTTGGAATTTGGGATTTAGGGATTTATGTTTTGGGTTTTGGGATTTATGTTTTAGGGTTTAGGGATTTGAGGTTTAGGGTTTAGGGTTTAAGGTTTTTGGATTTTAGGATTTGGATTTAGGGTTTAGGGTTTAGGGTTTTGGAATTTGGGATTTGAATTTAAGGTTATATTTTAGGCGAGGGTAAAATTGGAAAAAAAAAGTGTAGATGGGAATGGAATAATGATTACCAAAGGTGGGAGAAGGAATTGTGATTCCTTTCCTTTTAGTAATCAGATTTCATTCTGTCCTCTATTCCGTCCAACCAAACACACAAAATGAAAAGAATCAATTCTGATTTCATTTCATTCCCTCCAACTAAACGTGAGGTAAGTGTGGACTACTTTATCTTTGCAAGGACTTATCACTTGAATTTTCTTAAGATAGTGGGTTTTTTTTTCTTTTATAAGGCCTACCAAACTTGAAATTTTTTAATTAATATTGGTGTTATCTTAGAAATTTAATCCTAAAATTTTACTAATCTAGAGTATCAAATACCATTTTTTTTTTCAAAAATTAAAGCTTATTAGAGATGTTTCTAATAATTTATTTATATTATTTTATAATTTTTAAGAAAAGAATCCAAACAAAACCTTTTTATTGAGAAAACCAACTCTTTCTTCTAACCCCTTTTAAGTTATGAAAAACTCAAATTATTAAGAAACCATGAAGTCTTAATGACCAAAATCAATACCTAAAGTACAAAAATATTAATAAATTAATCCCAATTAATTGTTTTGAAATCATTGGCCCTTTTTAAAAAAAAAAAATTCTTTGAGGACTAATCTTAGGATTGGACGAAGAAGCTCTACGCTACTAGGCTTCCAGAACGAAGAAAATGGACCTTAGTATAGGCCTTATGATAATGGTCCAATCTTGAATTTTTATATTAAATAGTAAAGTTTGATTCGTTGGTGTCCTCGGTTTCGATATTATATAAATTTCTTTCTTTCTTTGATAAGAATTTTCTTGCAGATTGCTTATAAGTCTAGCGAATGATGGTGCCTTAAAAAGGGAATCGGCATTTTTTTACCTCATAATTTAATATTTTATGTTTTTAAAAAATAAAAATATTATTTTAATATTAACAAAATCTGAGAGATGTTATTTTACATATATATTTGTATATTAATTCATATATATATTATTTATCGTATATTTTATGTATTTATTTTGTATTATACAAATGTTAAAGGATAAAAAGAATAAAAAATGTAAAAATGTACATTTAGACCTAAAATTAGAATTATAACGATTGTTATAACATGAAAAATATACACCGTGGACTCTCGAGTTTCACTAAGAATTCTAAAACAACATTGATTATTGTAATAGTTTTATGCGAATCATATCACATATGTTTTAAGAGATTTAATCCTAATTATATTGTGTTTAAATTTATCAATATATCGTTACAATTAATAATAAGATATAAAGAAGTTATTGAAATAATTAGATAATTGAAATAAAAGACAATAAAGATCAAAGAACACATCAAATGTAAGCTTTAAAAGATAATCCGAAAAGAATAATTAAAGATTGGAGACTAAGGTTCTTTTGACTTCACTATCAACAATTCCTAAGTTCTTATTTTCACTTATTCTCTTACTAATTTTCATAATTTTAATAATAATTTTTTTAAAGTTTATTTCTAGTTAAAATTTTAATTTGATTGTGGTCAATTCTAAACCCTAAATTATGGTTTAAATTAATTTAATATCATGATAAATTTTAGTTTTAATTTTTGATGTATTCAATTGCATATTTAAATATCAAAACTATACGCGTTGTAGATTAGGTGGTCAACTATTTTATAATTAATATTTTTATATCTAGTCTAAGATATTAGTATTTAATCGATAATATTCTTATTTATAGTGATATCATATGACTGGTGTCACAAGTAAGGTTAATTCTTTTATTAAAAGTTAACTGAATCTTTTAATTTTGTCTAGTTTAGTTATTTTTTTATGTCCTAATGTAATGAATAAACTAAATCTAGTAAAAGTCATTACAAGTTGTTTAGGATTTAAGTTGATTTATAGTGATATTTTAAATTAATTATAAATTAAGAAAATCTAAAAAGTCTTAAGTTAACTTATATTAAAAAAATTAAAGTTAAGAATTTAAGAATAAATATAAATTATGATAATAATTTATGATTTAAAAATTAAATATTAATTTATGATAGGATCAATTAAATTGTAAGTTGGTAGTGAAGAGTTTTTATGATTCTTTCGTAATTTTAATATAACTTTATTTTATTGTTTTAAGTTATTATTTTTAAAAATAATTTTAAAATTCATATCGATTAATTTTAATTAATTCATTAATAAACATTGTTGATAATATAATATTTTTTATTAAATTATCACGTAGTTATCACATATTTACTTGTTTCCCGTTAGCATATCACATTCTTTTACAAATCCTTTCTCATTTCCTTTGGTTTGAACAGGAATAACATTCGTTGGAAAAAAAAAAGACTTTTCTTCCTTTAAAAAAAACTTTATCAAGTAAAAACTTACTTTCCTAGAAAATTTCTTAACATTTACAGTATTAGAATCCAGACGAGCGCATTCCAGTATTTATCGTAAACATCTTTGTATCTGTATTTATTAAAACTTTGACTTTCTTCAACCCTCTTGATGTTGGGTCAAGATTTCAGAATAGTTTCTCCAGGTTGTGTCCTTCCAGCTTCTTATTTTTAAATTAAAAATAAAAAATTCGTTGGTTATAATTGTCAGTTCCAATATCAAAAAGTATAAATTAGGAATTTTATGTTGCATAAATAATTTATAATTTTCAACTTTTAACTTTTAAAACTCTTAAATAAAAAAATAAAAATTTTAAACTCTAAAATTCAATTACAAACCTCATTTTTACTTTATTTTTAATTTCAAAATTTGTAAAACCAAATTTCAAAAGAGTTTCTAAATTAGCCGCCGCGGTTTTCCTAAGTTAAAACCACACAATTAAAGGTTAAAGTTTAGTGTCGTACACCTCTTGTTATCAAGAATAGAAAATTAATGCTTACATTAAAATGAGTTATCTATACGTAAATAATAAATAAATAAATTGTTTATCCCATCCATATATAGATCTAGTTCATGTTTACCGTGTATTTTCCTAATATTATAGTCGTAGTCAACGGCAAGGCCTCCTTACACTTGAATTAGGCCCCCTTTGATAATAAATAAGGAAGTACACCATTCAACGTCATTACCATATGCAAACTAATTTTTATTTTAGGAGATATGTGCAAAAACTGATTCATTCTTTTTTTCATTTTTTTAAATAACTATATATTATCACAACGTTTTACATTTTATATACTTAAATGAGTTGAGTATCCTTAAGCTACAATTCACTTCATGGTTGAATATTACTTCTTTTTTTCCTTTCATATATATATAGTTTTCATTCTCAAATAAGAGCCCAGAAAAGGAGTTTCTTTTACTGAAAAGGTAATTTTGACATATTTTATTGAATTTCTTGATAAATTGAAGGTTTTTTTTTTACTCGAGAATATTTATCTCATTGAGATTTATGAGCTAGACTCATGAATGACATAAATAACTTTTATATTGATTGCTTTATCTAAGTGTATTTATATATATATATATATATATATATATTAATAATGTTTTATTAACATTATGATCACATCACATATTCAAGTGATTCATACAAAAAGTTTTCCATTGAGATATAACGAAACAATTACTACTTCTCAACATATATAAGATGTCTCAAAATACAAAGCATTAATAATACCCAGTGTAAATTGCACAAAACGAAACCCAGTTATCATTTTATATTTAAACGCCTACTAGTCACTACTCCACTAGTTCAATAATTACAAAGCGATTTTTCCCATTTGCTTCTAGCTAGCACATACGTGAGTACAGACGTAAGATAATTGCTTATGACCAATTAACTTGGAAGCTAGATCACAGACCAATAATACAACCTTAATTTACCCTAATTAAACTAAAGATCATGGACTATCTAGTTAGTTAATTTAGCTAGAGTAGTGCTTCATAAAAGGATCAAAGGGCGTCATTTCTTGACTTTGAATAAACCGAGAACTAATTGGCAATGGTGTTGTGGGTAGAGGGGCCTGTAGAAAATGAGATTCTGGAACATGATCGAGCATTGGGTAATTAAGAGAGTAGTGTTGATCAACTTGAGGAAGGAACATAGAACTAGAAGAATTATTATTATTAAGGTTATCATATTGATGAGAGTAATTAAGGATAGTTTGGTGAAGTAAAATTTGGGTTTTAAGGAACTTAACATAGTGAATGGCTTCCTCTAACATAGACACAGTGTCCATTTTAGCTCCACCTGGTACTAAGCTCTGAAGTATCTTGAATCTATCACTTATTCTGTGCCTCCTCTCCCTTGCCGCCACACTTTGTGGGTCTGTCGATAACTTCACTACTGCTCCTTTGTTATTGTTTCTACTCTTTGTATTCTTCTTTTTATTATTCATCTTGTCTCTGTCGCTATTAATGTTTGCTATTGAAGAAGAAGAAGAAGAAGACGAGGTTGATGACAACATTTGGTTATTGTTAGGGCAGTAGTAGTACTCCATCTATGTGGTTTTTTCTTTCTTTCTTTCTAGTTTGTGGTTCGTTGGACATATATACGTATAAATAGGGAGAAATTTAGAGCGAGAAAAATGATAACTTCACAATTTTTACACTCATATATTATGTTATGGCTTCCGTTAAAATTATTTTAAAAAATTTTAAAAAAAAAGTAATCTCCTTTTTGTTTTTTTTTCTTTTATATCACTCAATTATTTAAATATTTTATTATTAACCCTCCTCTAAAAACACATATATATGCATTGTATTTTTAAGATAAAAAATTTACATTATACAAAATAATAACACATGTGTATTACATAAAGTGTTATTAAAAATAAAATTTTATTTATGATAAATCTAAATTGATTGGACGTAATTTTATTGTAAATTACAATTAGGTCTAATTAGTTCCCTAAATTTTATTAGATTTAATATTTTTTTTTAATTTATTTATAAATATTATGTATATTATTATTTTAAATTTAATAATTTTAAACTAAAATCAGAGATAATATATTAAACTTAAGTGTGTTTTAAAATTAGAGATAATAATTTAATATCTTTTAAAATTAGAGATAATAAATTTAATATTAAGAAAAAAAAATTAAGTGATTAAATTTCATAATCAGATAGTAATTAAAAGATATTGATATAAAAATAAATATAAATTTAAGTAAGTGTGTTTTTATGGTTACTGTCGGAGAGAAAAGAAAGAAAAACAAATTGACTAAATAAGAGGAAAGAGAGGTTTGTAATTATGAAATGTCTGATTTGAGTGAAAGAATGAGATGTCGTCAGTTAATCTTTGGCACAGGATTTGGGTGTCTTTCCTTACCTACCTAGAAAAATAAAATAATATATATATATATATATAATAAAAATAAAAATAAAGAAGCCTAATTAAGCTACTACGTACACCTTCGCTAGCTCCTTTTGCTATAGTGAGAACTGAGTCCCTCCAATCTAGTTTAGCCCACGCAAACACAACAATTTTCATTGTAATTTGCTTTCTTTACTGCTAATTAATAATTGATATTTATTCCTAATATAGTTTTGAAGTTACTATAAAGTTGCAGTATCGGCCTTATTAAAATTGTATGTAATCTTTCCAAAATTAAAAATAAATAAATTTGCTTTCTTGGTATCATGATCATGTGCACAACAATTTAGTGATAAATATGTTCATATTTTTTTAAATTTTAGACTTATAGTTTTTCATATTTAATAGATTTAAAGTATCCTAACACAAAGTTAATATATTTTTATATACCTTTACTACCCTTCAATCTAATTTAAAGTCTTCAATTAAATCTAATTTAAAGTAATTTAGAATTATTTTTTAAATATCTAAATTTTATTTCATTTTATATAAACATATTTATATTTTTACATAATATATAATACTTCAAATTTTATATAATTTACATATAAATTATTTTTTGTAATTAAATTATCACTACAAACACTTTTATATAAAATAAATCAAAAACATTGATGGAATTGATGCATTTAAAGTATCATATATATATTTTTTGTATATTTTTTATCATTATTTTTAACTGTATACTAGTATTTATTTACTAATATTTATTTTGATTAATTTAAATAAGTAATTTAGAGGCATCATAATTATTAAAATTAATAAAAATAAATATTAATAAATATGAATATTTTAAAAATATTAATTAAAAACAAGAGTTAAAAAATGTCCCAAACAAAAATGTGAGGAAACAAAAGTACCAACCGAAATGTCTAAATGGTTTGTTCCACTCAAACCTACTTTTTTTCCCTTAAAGTTGAATTAAGAGTAACATTTGTTTTTTTATAGTTTCTTAAGTAAATTTCATAATTTTCTTACTCTTGTTTGTATTTTCCCTTACGCAAGTAAAAAATTGCATTTTCAATCTACACTATCGATGAAAGAATTAAAGAAACAAAATAAAAACAAATTAGGATTGTCAAAAGTTCACAAAATTAAGGTTTTAAGTATAGCATTCTCTATTTTAAATATAATTATATTATTCTATTTAAATTAATAAAAATAATATATGAGTATTTTTTTCTTATTTTCTTCTTTATTGGATACACTTTAAATACAAACGTAATTGCATGTCCTAATTATTAGTTAATATCGAAGAATACTGATAAATAAAAATATGGATTAGTATCTAGAGAATATAAACAACTTTTTAAATACAAGAATGTAGATTATCTAGTAGAAGCTTCTTTACTAATAATTACTAACTTTAAAAAAATAATAATAATAAATTTAATATTTTTAAGTATGATATTAAAATTATTTATATTCAATTAATTTCATCTAATTAAATACTATTTAAATTAAATTATAATTATTTTAACAAATTTAATATTAAATATCATTCAATATGGTTAAAATATTAGTCTTGTACATATAAATTTTTGGATATTTTTTTAATCTTTTTAAAAAAATATTCTCATATGTCGTTGTAAGTTGAAAACTTACAATTCTATTAAACTTTTCATCTTTTGAAAGCGATATTTATAAGAATCAAACTAAAAAAAAGTGCAGTGTAAATAATATACCGTGCGTTATTTACTGATTTACCCATTAATTATTATAAATAATTACTCAATTTTCATGCTCAAATACGTATTATTCGGGGCTCACATATATGCTCAAAGTGGTAATATTTGGGAAAATTAAAAAAATAAAACTTTTAAAATTTATAATAAGAAAATAATACTTTAATAATATTAAATATTTTTAACATTAAATAAATCAAAATGATAATAATTTAATTTAAATAACGTCTAAAAATAATGTATTAAGTATTTTTTTAATATAAAAAATGTGTTAAATATATATAAAAGATAATATTTTTATAGTTATAAATTTTATGGATATTATTTTTATTTTTTTAATTAATTATAGTTTGAAAAACATTTACTTTCAGCAAATTATATTATCGAAGATAAAACCAAAGATACTAGCTAGTTTAATTAAAATGCATATCAAAAATTAAAAAATAATTTAAAACGTGCATTTAGAGCCTAACTGATCGAAATATTGTTAATTTCTTTTTATATTATAAATTATAATATTGTTGTAATTAGCGAATTTCTCTTCATCTTTTTTTTTTTTATGAAAGTGAATTTCTCTCTTATAAATCTGTTTTTAAAACTTCGTTAATGATTAGGGGTACTTTAGAAAAAAAGCAACATAAATCCGGAGTATATGGACCCACTACGAGTCTAGGACTAAAAAGCAAAAAAGAAACAAACGGTGGTTTTTGAAAATAGCAATATTATATTATAAATATGTAATCATTTTAACTAATATAATATTTTTTTATCTTATACAATATATTTTTTAATATAATTATATTTATTAATAATAATATAACATATTATTTAAGTAACTTTTGAATTTGACATGCAAGATATTTTTTTTAAAAATATTTTTGGTTAGTCTTGGAGAGTGAAGTTAGTAAGAGGATGAGAGAGAAAAAATAGGGGGTCAAATTTGTGAAATCGAAGAGGATGATGGATCATAATTGCTGGCCAAAGACCAAGAAGACAAAAACCAAATTGTTGCGGGGCTTTTTAAAATGTACGAAATGTTTATTTATTTATTTATTTATATAATTTTAATCCTTAGGTTGTATACTGTGTGTTGATAGAGAACAATGTATATGTCCCTCTAGTACTACGCTTTAGCGACAAAAGTGCTTATTGTTCTCAATCAACGCTCTTCTTTTGAAGATTATTCTTTTTAAATCAATTTTTGCTTCATCCATTGACCTATTTTTGAGCTCTTAAATCTGCTTTAAACACTCTTTCCATAAATTGAAATATTTCTCGATGTAATATTAATTATGCATGTTCAAAATAATTGAATTGCCATAAATTTCTAACAGTTACATTTCAGATAGAAATATGGTAACATATAAGGGATACTACTATACAATGAGATACGAAGTTTTAGTCACAAAGCCAAATTATTTTTAAAAAAATTTAAAGATAATTCATTAAAAATTTAAACGCTCTATTTTCACAAATTATATATATTATTAACCTTATTTTAAATTGATGTATTTTAATCGACTTATTTTTATATTTATAAACACTCTAATAATTTTAAATAAATTTTAATAATTTTAATAATTTTAATTTATTTTATCGTAACTTTTTAAGACATTTTTATCTTCTAACGTATCTTATTAGAACTCTTGTTAGTCGTATTCATTTCAATTTAATTTAATTTTTCTTAAGTAAAAAATCCTAAAAAAATAAAATTGATAAAAAATAATGAAAACATCAAAAATATAATTATATTGTAACTAAAATGTACTAACTTTAAGAAGGTGATTATTTTAATTTGTGAAAGCAAAATTATCAAAATATCATGATATTCGTTCATTACGTACCAAACAAGTAAAACTTTTTTTTTGTAATACTTAGTATTCGGAATTGACTACTCTTATTTTATAATAAAATTAATTTTTTTAATTCAGAATGATTTGATACGCTTTTATTTTTATTGATTTAATTATTTTTGTATTCTTCGTTTGAACGAATGAAATATGATTTTCTTAAATAATATACGTATAAATAAGACTTGAACTCTATAACTTCAATTTATTAAAACGAGATCTGTGTTGTTGAGTATAGCTTATTGTTTTTTAATTTATAGATTTCATATTTAATATTTTGTACACTAATTAAAATATGTATGATCTAATCATATCTAATTTTTTTTGTTACATCATTGTGTGATTCAAACATCTCGGACCACATACCTCACTATTAATTATGTAGAAATATTGTTCCTTACTAGTTTATTATCGATAAAACTCTCATAATTTTTATGATCCAAGCATAAATATGTCATCGATGTTCAATGTAGTAGTAGTCCTCTCCGTTAAATATTTTTTTTTCTCCGATCAAAAAAACAAAATGCTAGGTAATTATAAATTTGGGATTCAAATGAAGGATTAAGTATCTTAAAAATTATTTTGTTTATGTCATTATGATATTTAATCATTTTGGTTTTTACAATAAATACTTAGATCACTATTTTAATAAAAATTTGTTATTTTAGTTATTTTTTAAATAATAAATTTAATGTAGTTAAAATTGTTATTTTATTTTGTCATTTTAAAATTAAATCTAAATAATACAATTTTTTTCTATTTTTTTGTTAGTTATTTTTATAAATTTTATATATTATGAAATTTGTACGTATTATTTTGGGTATTTTTTGTATCACATTTTCTATAGGTATCATATGCGAATCAAAATTGTAGACTTTAATTATAATATCATAGATAAGAAATGCACAAGTTAAAAATTACAAGATCAATGACATTAAAACTACACGGATGAACTCTTTAATGTCCACTATCTTAAGAGATTAATACTAAAAATTGAATGATGCATCTCTATTATGTTGTTAGTAGTTAAGGCACCAATTTTGTCATTCATATGGTATTCAATGACATTGGAATGTAGAAAGCTCGTCTATTTGGTTCAAATACTATTAATCTTGTAATTTTTTTAACCTTTGTAATTCTTATTTCAAATATTATGAACTCTATAGTTTCGATCCAAACATGAGAGCTACATATATGGCCAAAACTTCTTAAGAGTTACACGAAGTTGTAACTTTGACTAAAATTTGTACAAAAAAGTAATTACATGTATATTTTTTAGTGTTAAATAAATATATTTTATTTATAATAATATATATTTTGTAATTTTTTAATGTATTTTTAACATATTATTATATGTATAATCAATTTTAGAAAACAAAAGTAATAACAATTATGAGCAAAGTGAATGAAAATAAATTCTCTTGACCCTATTTTAACAAACATTAGTTACATACGTACTATCGTGGTAATATATATTTTATAAAAATATTTATTAAATCTTGATTTATTATGCAGTATAATCTAAATATTTAAAAAAATTAATTTTATACTATTAAATATTATAAACACTACAAAAATAACAAATAAAAATAATAATTCATTAAATTCACTTGATTATTATATAATCATTTTTTTATTAATAAAATAATATTTTATAATTTTAAAAAATAACTAAAACATCTAATTTTTACGACTTAAATACCATTTATAAAAATAAAATTGATTAAATTATCTACTTAGAATAAGAAAAATTACTTTCACAATCTATAAGTCATACATGAACTCATAATTATATGTATACATATGTATTATTAATTCAATATTTTTTACTATAATATATATTTTGCATTTGTTATTATATTCTCTTTAAAAAAAGTATTCACATACATGTATTTTATATTTATTTTTATCGATATTTAAAAGAGTACGTTGAAAAAAATTTCGAGGGGTAGGAAGCACATGAATGATCAGGTCCCGGATTTTACGTTGGGTGGGTAAATTGTATAGAAACAACCTCTCATTATTATTACTTGCACAGCTGGGAGAATTGCCTGCTTTACTCCTTTACGTGTCTGATCTTCACTGAAAAAATAAAAATAAAATAAAAAAATCTATATATCTAAGCTAATTATAGCTAGCTAGGTCTCTTTGTCAACCCTCACACATCAGTCACAAAACTTCTACTGCTGATGATGATATTGATACTCTACTGTTTAATTATTTGACATAAATACACTATCTTTTTCAGGGGCATTTCAAATATTTTATATTCAGCAAAATTCATGCCAGTCTGTTTTGTTTGCCCCTCCAAATTAAACAACATATACTCATTGAACCCCCCCGATAAACGTTTGACAAATAAATTAGACTTTTTTTTTAATCTATATATTTATAAATTCTCTTCTTTTGGTTAGGCCAAGTTACGATATTAGAGAATTGTAATAAGCAAGTAATGGTTTTTATCTTTTTTTGCGAATACATAGGTTTACTGATATTACAGTGATCTTGAGTAACAAATTAAAACGTTTGTGTTATATATTCTATTCCTTGATTCAACCCTCTCACAATTAAGTATATAAATGCGTTAATTTGGATGGGATTTGAATAGAAACCAATTGACTTATTATTCATATTAATCTAAATTGATTTAGGCCAGGGTTCGACAGTGAATTAAATCATTATCAACTTTAAATATTATTTTAATTTTTAAAAGAATTAATATTCAAAAATAAATAAAATTTACAAAGATAAGTTACCATATATACTTACACCCTAATACAACAAATAACATGGTGTTATATAATTTTTTTTTTTTAAGATAAATGGTGTTATGTATATATAGTCTATTCCTTAATTTCGAGTCACTCTGACCATCTATCTTTAAAATAAAATAAACATTTCAAAATTGAACTATATTTGAGAAACTATCTCTTGAACTAGAATTAGAAGTAATTAAGACTGATTTCTAATAATTATGATGATGTATTACGACTCTGATCAGTTTGTGCTGTTCTTTTTTTTTCTAATTTCCTTAATACTTTTTGAACAAATTATCCATGATAGATAATTACTTTAAGTTACTTAATTGTCTGTAAAATAAAAATAAAAATTACTGTACTGTTACTTATTTTGTTTCAACGTTAAAATGCTTTTGATATTGAAGTTAACAAATATAAGATAAAAGTACAAATGGATAAATAAATAAATAAATAAAAGGAAAGACAGAGATTAGATTGATAGGCTTGGCTTTACTTGCAATATCTATGTTCCCAGTTGTTTTGAGTCATAAAATGCTAGCTAGCTAGCTCCGACTTGTCTTAAAAAGCTAATCATTAACAATTGCAGCGTACTATAGCGAGAAGTAAATTAATGAAACAATAAATAATAATAATAATAATAATAGCCTACGAATAAGTACAAGCTACAAAGCCTAAACATTTTGGATGTTGTCCAAGTAAATTAATGTGCCTTCGTTGAAAAAACATATATATATATATGGAATTTTTTAAGAAAAAAATAATAATTTAGATGAATAATTCTATAAATAATTTTAATTTTTAAATAAATATAATTTAATAAAACATATATTTTTTAATTATAATTAAATATTATTTTTAATTTTATAAATTATTTATTAATTTAAATTTATATATTTACACATGTTTTGTTCATACTACTCCAGCCCAGTTAAGAGAAAAATAGTCACCAAGGCAAGCACTCGTGTCTTTCTTGGATACGCTCGGTCCCCGCATGGATACTATGATGTGAAATCCAAGAGGCTCAATGTACCCTTATACGTTCTCTTTAATGTATTCGCCTAGTACTTTTCTTAACATAATTAATCAAGAATGGTGACGGTTATCATGTATTATGATAAATAACCTGTTTTGAATATAAATAATTTAAATAAATAATATTAATCATTTTGATGAAACTATATATATATATATAAACACATACAAATAATTTAGATAAAAAAATTTAAAAATTATTATTTCTAAATACTATTTATTTAAGCTAATTTAGTTGTTAATATATATTTTTACTTAATTTAATTGATTTTCTCAGGGTTATTCGATAAATTCTTCTTCCATTTATAAAATTTATTCACTAAATTTAAATTTAAAAATATTATATTAAAAATATAATAACATGTATATTATTCACTTAGATTATTTTATAATTATCATGACTTGTTAATATCATTTATTAAAATTATAATATTTAAGTGCAAGATTCATATATATATATATATGAGTAAATAGATTTTTTTATCATTAAATTTTAATTTATTATTTTTATATTATTAAAATTTATAATTATTACTTTCATATCATTAGATTTTATAAAATGTTACAAAAATATTATAAATGTAAATCAGTTAATAGGAATTAGTTACAAGTTCACTTAAATTTTTATTACATTTGTTAAGTTTAATAATATGGTAACAAAAAAATTTAACAATATTTTTATAATATTTATAAAATTTAATAATATTAAAGTAAAAATAAATTTAACAGTATATTTATAACAATAATTTGATATATATATATATATATATATATATATATATATATATATATATATATATATATAACGTATGATTCATATTCTGCAATATTACTTTATCTATATTTTTGTTTTAGGCGATGTTATCTATAAGATTAATTAAAGAGAAAAAATATAAAAAAAATGTAAATTAAGTTATATATTTTTTAATCTTATTATTAATAAAATTAACTATATAAGAATAAAATTTATTTTTTATTTTTTAAATTAAATTAAATAATATGATATAAATAAATAAATGAAATATATATATATATATATATATATATATATTATTTATTTAAGTTAATATATCGATAAATATATTTTCTTGATTTGATTTTCTCGTATATCGAATTGTATACTAAATTATTTTATAAAAATTATTTATAAAATTTAAATTTAAAAATATAATAGTATTTATATATTGATTTATATTATCTCGTAATTATGATGATTTTTTAATTTAAAAAATTATCACATTTGTTAGCTTATTGTAATAATATCACTTAAATTTTATAATTATTTTTTAAAATAATTTAATCTTATTTTTTTAAAGAATTAAATATATATTGATAAAAATATATTTTTTAATTATTTTATATAGTGATTATTTTAATTTAAATAAGATATAACCATATATATATATAATATGATGGTTTATTTATTTTTTAATTATATACTCACTTTTTGGTAATAATATAATCAAATTATTAATAAAATAAATATAAGAAATATTAAAGTCCCATAAATTAACGGGTGAATTTTTCGTTTTGTCTTGGGAAAAAAAAGTGATTTTTAAATCTTGTATCATTTTGTGTGGAGGCCAATAAATTTAAAGATATATAGTTACAGTGTAACTTTATCAAAAAAATATATGTTTTCTGGGCCGTTTAGTACTTTTGAACCTTTCTAATTGTTATCAAAAGAGGCTTCTAGTCATTGCTTGGTACATCAGAAGAAGAGGAAAAAGAGTCGAATTGTCGATAAAGAAAAAAAAGCTATATATAATCACTTCTTTTAACGTGTAGTCAGTCATATATACAATAATTTATTAACCTTTACCTAACTAAAGCCTTCCGGTGAAATGTTAATCCCAAGTTTGAAACTCATACATTCGGTTTTTGGTTTCCAGTAAGAATTGACAAGTCAGTGGTACTAATTTGATTTTTAAAATCTATACTCCTAATGAGCCAGATCCATCATTAGGTATATGAGTATAATAAATAATGCATCTATATATAATATTAAATGATGAGATTTTATATCTCATTTATACGCATAATTAATGTAAAAGCTACTCTTATGAACTTATTTTTCCGGAATAAATAAGCACAAATCATTATTTTTATATATATAAATAACTTGTTTATATAAGAATAATTTGTTAGTAAAAAAAAAATTGAGTATAATCAACCCTTTTTTTTTTACCTAAAAGAAAGGGCTTCAAAGTACATCTAAGTATTTTTCATGCAATTAGTACCCATTTAAGACAAAGAGATAATAAATAATTCAATCAATTCATTTAAATTAAAATTTTTAATATAATCTATCATATTCAGATTAAATTGAATAAAATAAATAAATTGAATCAAATTCAGATTTGAAAATATACAATACGTTCGACTACTAATCGAATTCGGATTAAAGAATTAATAATATAATGTAATTCAACCTTAACTGAATTACTATTAAAATTATAAATAAGTATTTATTTTAATATATAATACGTAATATTTAAATATTACATATATCACAGTTGCATTAAATTATCGTTCTAGTTTTAATAAGAAATACAAATGTTATGTTTATATAATATTTTAATAATTATCTAAATATACTTCTTATTTTTTTGATTTTCATAGTCATAATTATAAACAATAAATCTTATTATATATACACCAGGTTAATTTAAAATTTAAATACTATATATATATATATATATCGTATTTTATATGCAACAAAAGTTTATAAATAAATTTAACATCATTTCAACTTCATTTAATCTAAAAATCTATTCTATTTGTATTCAGATTGATTACATTATCAAATCGATTTAAATTGTTGAAAAATAAGTGATTTTAATCCGATGTTCATCCCTAATTTAAGATTCAATTTTAATATATCTCATAACAGAAAATGATTTAAAAAATAATAAAAATAACACTTTAAAATTTATAACAAAAGATAATACTATTTACATTCACCTCATGTATTTTTACTATTAAAAGAAATCTAACATATCATTTTATTTTAAATTTTATTCTATTTAAGTACAATCAATTAAACATCATAAACATGTTTATTTTTATTATTGTAAATTAAAGATATTATTTTTTATAATTTTTTAAAATAATTTAATTTAATACATAGTTTGAGTTTATGAAATTTTTATGCATGTGTAAAAAGAAAAATCAAATGAATGTGTAAAATCTTTAGGTACATATGTAAAAATTCCTCTTAAACTTGCAATAATGTTACACGTATAAAATTTACACATATTTTTCATTTATGTGTAAATGATAATACGTAAAAGTAAACAGCCTATTCATTAATTATTAAAATTTATTATGGAATAAAATGAATTTAATTTAAATTTTGAATATTAATATTTTTGAAAAAAAAAACAAAGAATACGGATCCATTACATGAAGAAATATATAATAAAAGGCAGGGGAATAGAAATTGTAATGTTTCATATTATATAATAAGATTATACAAATATGGATAAAAAAATTAGTAAAAATTTATAAACCAAAAAATTAAATAAATTTTATAACATAATAATATAATATAATAAACGTAAAAACATAATAAAAATAATACGAAATAAATATTACACGATTGCGACCCTCGTAACACGCAAGAGGTTAATGTAGGACTTACAAAGAGACGCATCAAGATTTTTTTTTCTTTTTCATCATCTGGTTAC
Source organism: Hippophae gyantsensis (assembly GCA_030763125.1). Taxonomy (NCBI): domain Eukaryota; kingdom Viridiplantae; phylum Streptophyta; class Magnoliopsida; order Rosales; family Elaeagnaceae; genus Hippophae; species Hippophae gyantsensis. The sequence goes on along the minus strand of CM061034.1, from coordinate 865,304 downwards.
GACTTAAGACAACACATTTCTCAATTAAAGTGTAAGATAAATCAGATCAATGATATTGAAAAGATAATTACACATAAATTTATAAAAAATTATAATTTTTTTTGTTTTTAAAATTATTCTACTACTTGACACACTAATTAAACTAATTTTTACAAATATGTGTAACAAGTTTTATTGTTATATTTAATTCATACAAATAAAATGATATCTAAATCAGAATGACATCATTAAGAATTAAATTTATTAAAATAATAATAATAATATATTTTTTAAATAGTTAAATTAAAATAATAATAAATATTAAAATAATATTTATAAAATTATAAATTAAATTAAATTAAAAAATTTTTTATTTTATTTTAAAATAATTATAAACATTAATAAAAAAATATAATATTTTAACATATTTTAAAAAAATTCATTAACGTAAGAGAAATAAATATTCTTATTATTCTTATAATACTTTACATTATATTTTAAATTAATAATCAATTAAAATACATAAATATTTATTATTATTATTATTATTATTATTATTATTATTATTATACACAACAATCAAATATGATGTATTTGTAGAGCAACTTTGATTCCTTTTAGCATCTAATTAGTGATCTATCTAATTGATGATTGGATGGCACACTGAGTTTAAAGCATGCCAATATTATGATTTCAACCTAATACGACATAAAAATGGGTGTCTGTATGTTCAGAGCTGATGATCTAGTACTGAACCAATGTTAATTATATGGCCAGTTAGTGCAGATTAAGCGTATCTAATCTTTGAAAGTAATTCACCTACCTCTAACTTTCTATTCCACCCATAGTTCTAGATAGATAAAAAAATTATATTTTATACGGTAATAATTTATACTTTTAATCAATTTTATCTACTTATTTATCAAATATATGTAATAATATATTAAAAATAGCACACGAATATTGAAATCCTAATCTTTACCTTTTGCTCTATTATACACTAATAAAGTTATTATAAATACAAATTTTAAGTATCAATTATATAAATACAACATATTAGTAAAAAACAATTACAGTGTATATCTCTAATTTTACCAAAATATCACAAAAATATTTATAAAAAAATAATTTAATATTTAATAAATTTTTATAATATATTATATCAATGGTAACTTTAGTTTGATCTATCATAATTATTCCATAAAAAGATTATCCTTTGAGACTCAGGAGTTCGTGATCTTAATTATACTTCTGCTGCTAGAGCAGCCTACTAATAGCAGGGTTTAACCCCGACAAAAAAAAAAAACCTCTTATAAAAAAATAAATAATTATAATTTTTTAATAGATAATTATCAATATTTTAATTATTAATACTTGATTTTAAAAATTATTTATTAATTTAAATTTATATATTTATTATTATTTATACTTTTAAATAGTTAATTCCAAATATTACTATAATTTTCCTTATTATTTATTTAAATTTTTATAAAAAAAATAAATCTCTTTTATATATATATACACGAGAATTGTATTTTGATTACATCAACTCCTTTATATATACAAATCATGTGCAGGTATGGTGAGTAACATGTAAGCTAAATTAAAACAATGGTGATCAACTGCATAATATACAATTGGGTGAGATAAGGTTCTCAATTCATTTTTATTATTTAGTTATTTAAATTAAAAAATTTGTTATTTGATTTTTTGTGGTTATGAAAAAAATTAAATAAAAAAAATTAAATCATTTTAATATTTTTATTAAAAAATGATTATATTGTGTTAAATGATTTAAACGTAATTAAAATACGGAACATTAAAAAAAATTGAATTTTGATACGAAATTTTTAGAAAACATTTAACAATGATAATATCTGAATAAAAAAATATTTAAATATATATTTAAATTTTTAATAAAAATTAAAAATCAATAAAATTTTAAAATAAAATAGCTATAATTAATAAATATTAAAATAAATTTTTTGTGATTTTTATGGTGATATAAAGGTCTATTTTGACATCTATAATTTCTCAATTTATACAAGATAAAGGGTTCATGTTGGACATGGCTATATTTTATTAAAAAATTACAAAAATTAGGGTTATTATGAAGCTTTTATTGGGGTTCGAAGCATAACTGGTGTGTAGTTTACCACAAGCTTCATTGCAGGATAAAATAACCCTAATATACTGTTTGAAACACAGTCTAGTATAACTTATGATACATGATTCGATACACGAGCTAATGTACCTTTGGTACATGATCTAATACACTGACTAACGTAACTTGTGACTTATAGTTTAATATATAGGTTGATGTAGCTTCTAATACATGCTAATGTAACTTATGGTACACAATCTCTGCACGTATTAAGACAACTTTTGATATATGGTCTAATACACGTGCATAGGTAAATGTGACACATTATTTGATACACGTGTTAATGTAACTTTGATACACAGTTTTCTCCCATGAGTCGCCCTCGAAGTATGGTATCTATAATGTTAATATTAAAGAATATGTCTATATTTTTAATTCTAAATTAATAAAAATTTTAATTCTAAATTAATAAAAAAATTAAATAATAAAAAAATTTATGGCTATATTTTGTGTTATTTAATCTTTATATTTGAAAAAAAATCAATTAAATTATATTATTTTTAAAAAATATTTTAATAAAAAATTATTAAAATAATATATTTTATCTTCTATTAATTTATTTTTTTAAAACAATAAAATTAAATAATATCATTTTTAATTAAAGTGAATAAATATTAACAACATACTATAATCTACATTTATGACCCAATATAAATATGAAATATAGGGAACAAAATATATATAATTAGATTATTTGCATTAATAATTATTAAATAATTAAATTAATTATATTTTTAATTATAAATTATAAAATTGTATTTTTATAAAAGATTATATAAAAATTTCTATAAAATTGTAAAAAAAAAATTATCTCACCACACAAAATTATTTTCTCCGTTACACTATCCCATAAAAAATTAAATTTTCTTCACAACACAAACTCCAAAAAGAGCATTAGAATCCTTAATGAACTTCTCTCTCTTATTCTTCTTTTTTCTCAACAATGTGGACTCCTTTTTATTTACCGCATATTTGGCCTTAAAGAAACTGCGAATTGTTTTTTTTTTACATCAGTTAAAATTGGGTGTGCGGGAATTAAAGAAAACTAGGATCAATTAAAACCACTTTAAACCTTCACAGTTGGTGACGCAATTATAATAGTAAAGTAGTTAAAGATTCAAACGCACGCACACAGAAGCGATGTGGGATAGGAAAATCTAATTTTTTTCTTTTGACAGAAACCAAGATAAACCAAAATCATACACAACAATTAAAACAGGTGATTCAATTAAGGGACTTAAAGTTTAAAAACATAGAGAAGCGATGTGGGATAGGAAACTGTTTAATTGTTGGACCATTAAATATAAATATTTTTATCACTTTTATATATCATAATTATAACACAATTAAAACTGATATTATAATTTTTATTAGATATTATTATATAAAATTTATTATATTTATTAATAATATTACAACACATTATTTATGATTTATTACAAATAAGTGATAAATAAATTTTCTTTATCATATAACTAAATATAATTTAAAGACCAAGCATGGTTTTATAATTACAGGAACCGACTTAGTTATTGTCATATAGTACAAAAACCTGATAATTTTGGTAGGAAATATAATAAAAACACTAGAAGAAATTACTGATTTTGTTTGCCACGAAGTTTAGTACTTTTCATTGGTTCTTTGTGTATTATACATAGTTTATCGTTCTAAAAAATAAAAAATATTAATATAATAAATATTTATATATAATAAAAAATAAAATATTCAATAACTAGAATATATAATTTAATATATATATATATATATATATATATTAAAAAAATTAAAATAACTCTAAATTTAATCGATTTATATTTAAAATTTAAGATTTAAACTTTATTATGATTAATTAAGAAATATTTGAATTTAAAATTTAAAATTTAAAATTTATGATTTAATGAATAATAAAAAATATTATTGATAAATTAATATTTTTTATTTAAAATATAAGTTCTAATTAATTATTTTGTAATTTTATATATTTTACTCTTAACTAATAACGTATTATTTCTTATATTTATTCTGAACTCCTCTCAAAGGCACGTATCTCATTACTCTTGCTGTGAATCAGGCAATAAGCCCACGTTCTACGAATTGAAATTTTTACTATTGACAATGGACATATATGGACTTGGTCCTTTGTAATGGACAGACATGTCATTCCAAAATCTGTGAAACAAAGCCCAAATCCGTAACTTTTTGTAGCCGAATTGTGATATATGCTCTATTCAGCAGAATCTCATTGTTAAGGTAAGTACTTAATTTAAGAAGAAAAAAAAACCATTATTTTATAGAAAATATAGATTTATATAATTGAAATCAAGATTATAAAAATAATTAAATTGAGAAATTTAAAATATATTAAATTATCATCATAATTTTTAACAAATAATCTGTGGCAAAAGAATAAACTTTTTTGGAGCATCTTTTTTCACTATTTTGAGTTTTTAAACTTTCATGTACGATTTTTTTTTATTTAATAGGATGTTAGATTTTTAATATAACTTGACATTTTATTACTTGTGATTTTCAAAATTTGAATTACAATAATACATAAATCAAAAACATCAAATCTAAATCTAAATGTGAAAGGAAAATAAACCAAAATAAACAAATCTTGTTGAAAATCACTCTTAAATATAAATCTAACTATGTAAACTAAAAGCCAAGCTAAGTCAATTTTTAAGTGTAATGTGTTTATTGAATTAAAGTAACATTAAATAAAATTTATTAGATAGAGCTATTACAATAAGAGGCTCTTATAAGTAGCCGGTTATATTTTATGAAAGAAGAAAAAAGTAAAATTAAAATAAACTCAACACAAATTATATGTATATACAAAAAATGACATATTTTTAAGAAAGAAAAAAAATGCTTAATTTATGAGTTACGATAGTCACATATAATTAATTTTTAATTAAAACATTTTAGTTTTATAACTTTAAAAAATATCCATTTTAATAATAAAAATTTCCATTAAAAAAATAGAAAAATAAATAATGTTCATAAGTTTGAGATTTTTTAGTATTGCCATTCATTTTCAATGAAGATGCGAAATCATATAGGTAGGCGACTAGATGAGGTAACAAGATCAATTTAATATTGAGGAGAACAAGTAAATTTTGACACGAAGGTGAAGTTGGATAGTAATTAAGGTAGAAATATTGGACATTTTACCACATTTTATTTTATTTCTCTACTAATCTTTCATAAATTTTTAATTCAAGCCCCCTTATTTGAATCTAACCTTCGTTATAATTACATATCATTTACGATATTTTTTATTCCTCAAAATATCATTTAGCCTTTTCTCTTATCTCTGTAATATAATTTTTCTTTTCTTTTCTTGCAACAACAAATTTGTGAGTGTTAATAAAAACCAGGCAACGCACAATTAACCATTTGATTAGGCTTAATTTACCTATCTTTTAACTTTCATCCTATAAATCTTTCGCGGTTGAAGGTTGAAGCTTTGATTTTTTATTTATTTTTTACTTTTATATAGGAGATTAAAAGTCACCTCTATCCGCTCACCAACTTAACATGGTTAGTGAAATAAAAAATAAATAAAAGTTTAGAGTTATGATTTTGGCTTTTAAATATTTCATAGATGATGAATTGGGATTTATTACATATATAATAAAAACCAATAATGGTATTTATAGCAATGAAGCTCGTTGGAAATTTCATTAGTTTGAGAAAGAAATAATAGTTCTTAAATTCATCTTTGTGATGAGAAATAACATAAAAATAAATGATATTTTCTAGAATAAATAAAAAATTTAAATGACACGATATTATAATAAATGTAATATTTATATATAATTAGATTAAAAATTTAATAAATATTATCAAAGAAATAAGATTAATAGGTGAATAGATGATCTATTCCCTAAATATAAATCATCAAACCCATACAATTATAACCATGTGGATTGTCGGAGCTATATTAGGTTATAAATGGATCTTGTACTGGCATAAATAAATTTAGGAGAGAGAAATTAAAAACCATCACGAGCATAAATTGTCTAGTTATATAATTGATTTTATTTTGAATCTCTTAAAAAATTTAGAATTAAAAATAAAATTCTACTTAAAAAAAATTATGATATACAATTAAATAAAATAAAAGATAGAAAGGAAAGCTTTAATAAAAAAACAATTAATTTTTAGAAAAATTATACTTAAAACTTGTGCACACTTTATATATATTTTATATATTTTTAATATTTTTTTTAAAATACAATCTATCATTTAGATTCAATGTAGTTCAATTAAATACTATTTAAATTAAATAAAATTATTTAAACATAATAAATATTAAATTTCATCTAATTTTATTATATTTAATATAATTGAGATAATATTTTATTATTATAATTTTTATAGGTATTATTTTATGTAATTTTAATTATTTTCTTATAAATTAATCAAGAAAATCAATACAATATATATATATATAGATATAATAACTAATAAACAACACATAACATCGAAAACGAACTAAATCAAACTAAATTTTATGTTTTATAGATCTAAATAAGTTGGTTTTGGTTTTAAAAACAAAAAAAAACATGAGAGAGATTAGTTAAGGTTTTAAAATTTATAACAAATAAATTTTTGTTAAAATTTTAAAAAATTATAACTAATAAAAAATTTAAATTAATTTTTATTCTTAATAATTTATTTATTTTAAAAAATTTTATACTTAAAAATTGATACATAATTATAATTTAAATATTAATATAAAATAAAATTATTTAAATTTATTTTAAAAATAAATATATCAAGGTTATAAACTGAAACTATCAAGCTTGATTAATTTATAACTAAAATTTTATATATTGATTTTAATTTTTGATTACATAAATAAATATATATTAATTTGATTAACATTTTACAACATAACCTACCAAAATTCAAAGGCGCCCACCCATCATCGATACCAAGGGGATTATTTACGAGTTCCGTTTAAACGTCGTTTTCCTTCTTCTTTTTTTCCCCTCTATCTCTCTCTCTCTTCTCAATAATATATTTCATTGCACAGACGGTACAGTCCGTGAATACATAGGGCGAGGTACGACGACGATGAACAAGAGCGAGATCGATTTGGAGATGAGGCCCGGTGGTATGTTAGTACAGATGCGGGAAAACGGAGAGGAAGATGATGTCGTTAATTCTTCGCTTGGCTCTATGATCAAGATCAAAGTCTCGCAGGGCTCTATTTTGCACGAGGTCTTTGCCCCTGCTCAATCCACTTTTGGTATTCCTCTATTAAACTTTAAACTGTATTATCCACTTTTTCCTTTCAGATTTTGATGCATTTCAAGTATTTATTTGGGTTAATTGGGCTTGAAGTTTGTTTAGGGTTGGCCACGGTCAAAATTTGATCGGCTTTTACTTTTGCTTGGATTTTGATGTTGTTTTTAAGTTTGGGTTTTCCAGATACAAAGTCTTCTGCTTTGTAGTGGGTCTGTGCTGTTATTGATTCTGGTAGAAGCTGGTTGGTCACTGACATATGTGATGTGTTACTTTAAAAAACGAACAAGCCTATTTACCGCAAGTTGTAGGGGAAGCTCTAAACTTTCCCACTACTATTTCATCTCCACTAAAAAATTTGTTGATACCACCTCATTTAATAGTGAACCCCTTATGACAACCAATAACAAATAGACACAAGGGGTGCAATCCTGGATAACTTGTGGCATAAAGAAGTCCTATCAAAAAAATGAAGTAGATAACATCCTAATAGTGTCTTTTTTCGTTGGGATTTCTTTCCGATAAATCTGATTTAAATTGCGTTGATCTGGATTGTTGATAGAAGTGTTATGTAAAAGTTAATATCCTTAAATGGACTAACTTTTGAATTTCCCGTTCTTTCTTTGCCCTTAAATTTATGTAACTTTGCTTTGATTGGATTTTTAAACTTAGGGGACGTGAAAAAACTTCTTTCGCAAAAAACTGGTCTGGAGCCCCATGATCAGAGGCTCTTGTTCAGGGGACAGGTGAAGGAGGATGCTGAGCAGTTGTATATGGCAGGCGTGAAGGATAAATCGAAAATGATGTTACTGGAGGACCCAGCAAGCAGAGAGAGGAAGCTAGAAGAAACGAGGAAGAATAATGAGATTTTGGAGCAATGTGAAGCAGTTGATGGAGTCAGAGTAGAGGTTGACAGGCTTTCAGAAAGGGTAACCTCTTTTTTCCATACCAAGATCTTCAAATTGGATTAAATTTCAGAAGGACTCACTTGGTTTGTAAAATTGTTTGTAGGTTGCTGCTTTGGAAGTGGCTGTGGGTGGTGGAACCAAGGTTGCAGAAAAGGAATTTGATGTATGTACAGAGTTGCTCATGAAGGAATTGTTGAAGTTGGATGGCATTAAGGCTGAAGGGGAAGCTAAACTGCAGCGAAAGGCTGAGGTTAGTTATTCTATGGTTTTTCAGCTGGTTAGATTGAAAATATCATCTTGGGTCTGCCCAGGAAATGTCAATTTTGTCCTTTGATTGCCAAATCATAAGTCATAAATAGTTTATATTTTCTTTTTTTACAAATCCATACTCTGAATTGTTAATATAGTTTGCCTTTTGGTTATATGTTTGGATATGATGGAATTTCATTGTACTTAAACTTTCGACAATTTTTTTGTGTGTCAAGGGAAACCTTTCCACATTTGCAGTATAAAACATTTGTCTGGAATTAGTAGTCAAGTGATGTGCAATGCTCCAACTGTTAGTGGCTTCAGTTAAGAAAAGAAAGAGCAAGTGCACATGTTTTTTCATGGGCCCGTTTCACCTGTTCAACTGTGTCATTGTATGAGCCGCAATTGTATTTTAAACATATAAGCAATTTAGGACAAATTTTTTGCCACTTTATTCACCTTTTCAGCCTCTATGTCCACATGTATGCCGATTATTTGTGGCATGACACATCCAAATGAAACGGAAAAATTGCACTTGTTTTCTATAAGGTAGCTGGGTTACAAGCATGGACGGAGCCATACCTCAGTGAGAGGGGGCACGTATCCCCTCAACTTTTCGATAAAGATATTTTCTTTGTTGTATTTATAAACGTGTTTTTTTATTTTACAAAAATACATAGAATTATCATCCTTAAGTTTATTAATTGAATATTATAGTTCTTTTCTTTTGTTATACTACATATTTATTTACATTCTCTATATTTTTCACTTTTATTCTACTATTATACAACTTTTACTAATTGGACTCTAGTAGAGTTATAAATGTTTAATATCTTCTCATATATTTTAGGAAAATTACATCAAATAATACCTAAAACTTGCATATAATAACAAAAATAGCACACCCAATAGTATTGAACCGGCTAAAGTGGACAGAGTTCAACATTGAACGGAGTTTAAATGATCGTAATTCATTTTGAACGGTTTCTAATTAGACGACGTTCAATGTGAAATGATAGATAAGACTTTTTCTAATAGTAAAAATACATAAACTTGACATAATGAGTGTTATTTTTGTGGTTATAAGTTTTATAGGTGTAATTTTATTGTTTTTCTTAAATTTTACTAGTTTAGTTTTCCTAGTATTTCTTAAAAAATAATGCATATTCTCACATACAACTTAACCAGTTCATGTTACACCACATATAATTATATAAATGTTAATTGTTATTTATATTATGTAATATTGATTTTATCTATTTTTTTTCACATATTTGAATTTTTTTACATGTTTATTATAATTTATGTTGTTTAATTTTTTTTTTGTCCTTATAGATAAGTTATGTTATTTAATCTTGTTACGATTTAAGTTACGTAGTTTTGAGTTTTTATTTTAATTGGATAAAAATATACATTTGACATATAACACTTGTCGGGTAATAGTTAAAAACATTGAAATTTGCATATTTTTGGAACATCAATCATAACTTTTTTCTATATTATTTTATAATAAATCGATTTAAAAATTCATAAATTTTACTATAGTCTTTCAAGTAGTGTTAAAATTATTCATTTTTATTATTAAATTTACGCATGCTTTCCTCTCTAAACATTAATCCTGGTTGCATCCCTGTTTACAAGCTCATAGGAATTTTTATTGGGTGACTAATTTTGTAAGTGACTTTGTTTGTCATTAGAACACTTTGGATAGATATCTTTTACAAGGACACATAAATCACTCGATTTTTAAAATTGGAATACTTTAGTCACATAACTATTTTAAAAATCGGGTGACTTATGTCTCTTTTTCTTTTACCAATCAAGAAGCTCTACTTCATTAAATATTATTTCTGATATTCCCTAGTTCTTGCTGAGTATAAGTACCTTGAGTCTAAATATATTCTTGATTACATAGAGAAATTGTTCTCTTTATGTATTGGTTGACATGGAAAGTTTAATAAGAGATCTCTCCTCCCTCACGCTAGCCTTTTAGAGTTCTCCATTATCTTATTAGTGTTCTGAACAGGTTTGTCGTGTCCAGAGTTTTGTGGATAGACTTGATACCCTAAGGGTGAGAAACTCCAACCCTTTTAACAACGATAGCAACGCTGTGTCGGTAACAACCAAATGGGAAACCTTTGACACTGGTGTGGGAAGCTTGAGTGCTCCCCCACCCCCAACGCCATCTTCGACAGAAGTAACACAGGATTGGGAACAGTTTGAATAGTGCATCATTTGTTTATACTTCTTGTTCTATAAGATTCATAGAAAATTTAAGCACTCAAATATTATTCATACACTTTTTGTATCACAAACCTTAGGATGAAGAAGGAAACTGTTTTTTACAGTTTCACTGAGAACAGGGGAATTGTAGGAGCTGGATATTGTTGACATGGACGTGGTTGAGCTGGTTATTATGGTATTTGTTGCTTTATTTAATAATGGCGAGTGAACAACACAAATAATCAATAGATTTTTCTACATTCTATACTTTGATCCCTTATTTTTTATTATGATTTGGTCCTTTATTTTTTAACTTTTATACTTTGATCCTCTTACTTTTTTTCCTTACAATTTAGTCCTTTTATTTTTTAATTTTCACATTTTTTTTTAACTTTTGAAGTTTAATTTTAAATTTGTCACAAATTAAATGTTAAAAAGTAAAAAGATTAAATTATATGACAAAAAAGTAAAGGAGGTCAAAGTGTGAAAATAAAAAAATAAAATCATAAGAAAATAATAAGAAAACTAAAGTGTAGGATTAAAAAAAAAATTGGCGACCATTTGTGTAGTTTATCCAAAAATGAAATAGTGACAGAAGACTGAATTACTTCACCGTCCACTTGTTTTGTTTGGGGCTACCCACTGGATTCACTTCGTCTCTCTCATACTCATAGCCTTATAGGTAGTAATGTGTACTACCGTGAGATTATTCTCCTAAGAAATATCTAAACTTATTTCTTGTAATTGCCTGTGAATATCAATATCATTTGGAACCTTTTGGTTAGCACCATTATCTGTGCAATCTTTGTACAAGCAGCTTATTTGATTCTTCTCTATGACCTGCATCATCCCCGCCCCTGGCTTTTTTGAGTCATCTCAGATGATTTACTTTAATGATCACGACAGGATGTAACTGGTACGCTATCAATATCATTTGGAACCTTTTGGTTAGCACCATTATCTGTGCAATCTTTGTACAAGCAGCTTATTTGATTCTTCTCTATGAGCTGCATCATCCCCGACCCCTGGCTTTTTTGAGTCATCTCAGATAAATATTTACTTTAATGATCACGACAGGATGTAACTGGTACGCTCCATTTTATTATAAAATTTGATCCTACCAACTGCTTGAAAAATTCAACTTCACCAGGACTAACCAATAGACAGGCTCCCTTTTTAATGTTTATCTAATAGGGACAAATAAAGGGTTTGGTACTTTTGGTACTTTTATATGATTCATCAAAAGTTTTCATATTTTGAAAGGGTTTATGTTTACTACTCATAATATGAAAAGATTATCATTTAATAAGCATAATGTTTAAAAAGTTTGGGTTTAATAATGGCTAAATAAAAACCCATTTTGAAATGTTTGTATAGGAATAATTCACTTTACCCTCAAATTTCCTCTTCTTGTTGTCTTATCTTCTCACTCACATCAAGAACAATAACTCAAACAATTTCAAAAACCTATATCATAACTCACATAAAATTATATTTATAGGAGAAAAACGAAAATACAACTGACGAAGCTGTATTTTCTTCCTTAAACGAAAATACCCAACTTGGTATACATCATCTTTTATTCTCTTCATTCTGTAGAAGAGTTTAAGGAAGAAAGTAATTAACAAAAAACTAAGAATGGAAATATATACCAAAATTGACTCACGTAAACGTATCAGAAAAATTCCCTCACTTTTCTACTTTCAGGATTTTCTGGATAGAATGTGCAGATATCGTGGAAGGTAAACAAAACTAGTAAAAAGGGCTTGATCCCCCACAGAGAAAAAATAAATAAAAACTAGTGAAGAGAAGGCAACAAAGAAGAAGAAATTTGAGGGTAAAATGGGAATTACTCTTTCCTAAAAAACAGTTTAAAATAGGTTTTTTTGGCCATTCAAAAAAGAAATCTAAGTAGAACTTTTTAAACATGATGGTTACTAAACGCTAATTTTATATTATGAGTATTAAACGATTTTTTTTAAAAATATAATAAATTTGTAAAACTTTTGATGAAATAACTTAAAATATCAAGCCCACAAATATTTATCATGGTCTCTTAGGCATGAAAAATTCAAAGTGGGTATCATACTTCTGTCTTATAATAATAATATTAATAGTGAGTTTGGACTTTCCATTGCATTCTCAAGAATAATATATTATATTTTGATTAATAAGTTATATCGTAAATATTAATAATTTTTTGTATATAATTTAATATAATTATCTATATTAAAATTAATTATTTTTAAATAATGAACTACACATATAATAACTTAATTAGAAATTAAAAACTAAAATTTTAAAAGAATTTTGATATAGAATTATTTAATTTTCATTTCTTAATATTTTTTTTGAATAATGTATAATATAAGGATATGAATTATGTAAAAAATATATAAAAGTTTATTAATTATTAAATTTAGTATTTTAATTTCATTAACTATTAAAATTTATATTAAAAGAAATAAAATTTAAAAAATGTTATATTTGTATCATGTGAGAGAAAGAGTGTATTTTCCTGAGAGATCATTTTAACCCCCCGAAATAAAAAATCCCTAAACCTCAACTCTGTTACTCGTCTCAGTTTTGTTTTTCATCCCTCTCAACTTCGATAACTTACAGTCGAGCCATCTCAGTTAATCTATGAGCACCGATCGATCGTTGATCTTCATTAACATGGAGTAATGTATTCCCCTGCTCATCTGAATCTACTTGGCCTAATATTAACTCTCTATCAGGGTTTGTACTCACATATCCAATAATATGGTTACTCATATTCGTTTCAGCTTCAAGAGAACTTATGCCTCTATGATTGAGATCAGAAGGATATGATTGAAATGCAAGACTTGGGTTTTGTGTGTTTACCAAATGATTATTTATTTTGGAAAAGCTTTGATGATTATGATCATTTGAGATTTGGAAATTATTACCAATATTATTGTGTGTTTACCAAATGATTATTTATTTTGGAAAAGATTTGAGATTATGAAGTTGAAGTTGAACTTGTGGAAAATGGTGGTGCTGGCATCCCAGTAAATTCTTGCACCATTGCTCTGAAATTTGATGTTGAATTAGTAGTTTCTTAATTGGTGGGAACGGTACTTTGGTAGGATCAGAGCTGAAAGGGACGAAGAGATTTGAGGATTTTTATTTTGGGGGTTAAATTGATAATTTTGTCTCTGATAAAAATGCACCCGCTATGTTTTTTAGATTACATATAAATTATTTTGATAATATTTTTTAAAATATTTAATTTTTTTAATTAAAATTAATTCTTTTTGAAATAATAAAAATAAGAAATATGATTTAGTTAAAAACTAACCTAAAATTCTAAAAGATTTTAATTTAGATTATATAATCATCCATTCATATATTTATTTTAAATATTTTTAATTAAAAAATAATTTTTTAAGATGATAAATAATAAACATAATGATACAACTAGGGTTTAAAAACTCGAATTAAAATAATTTAGTTAAAAATCATTTAACCATATATTTTTATTATTTAAAATAATATATACATATATAATGACTTAATTAGTAATTAAAAGTTAGAGTTATAAAATATTTTTGTTAAAATTATTTAATCATTATTTCATAATTATTTTTGTAAAATTTAAAATTATAGATTGTATATGATTATTTTAGTCATATTTCTTTAAAACTAATTTAATTAGGTATTAAAAATATAATTTTAAAAATTTTTATTATTAAAATTATTTAATCATCATTTCTTAATATTATTTTCTATAACATTAAAAATTTTATATATAATTATTTTGATCATAATTTAAAATTTATTATTTTTAAAATAATAAAAAATACTCAATATGATTTAATGAAAACTTAAAAACTACAGTTTCAAAATATTTTTGGGATTATTTTTAATTTTAAGATAATAAATAATACATAATGAATTAATTATGAATGAGAAACTAAAAATACAAAAGAATTAAATTGGGATTATTCAATATCAGAGTGTAACTTTATTTTTTAGTATTTTTAATTAAAATTAATTATTTGTAATAATAAATAACATAGATTGATATAATTAGGAATTAAAAATTAAAATTTTAAAATAATTTAATTAGAATAATTTAATTATCTTTTCATAAATTTTTTATTAAATAAAAAAATTGTAGAACGTATATAATTATTTTAGTTATATTTTTTAAAATTAATTTAATTATGAATTAAAAATTAAAACTACATAATTATTTAATCATTCATTTTTAATATTATTTTGATAAAAAAATTAATACTGTATATAATTATTCATCACATTGTTTCGTAACTTTAATTTTTTTTTTTTGAAAAACAAATAGGATATATGATTCAATTAAAAATTTAAAACTAAATTTTTAAAAGGTTTAAATAAGGAATCATTGATTCATATATTTATTTTTAATATTTTAAATTAAAAATAACTTTTTGAGATAATAAATGATTTATCCCATGTTATGACTTAATTATGAATTATAAACTAGAATACTAAAATATTTTAGTTAAAATTATTTAATCATATATTCGGAACTTTTTTCAATATGTTTAATTAAAATTAATTATTTAAAATAATAAATAATATCCATAATGATTTAATTATAATTTTAAAATATTTTAGTTAAAATTATTTAATTATCATTTCAAAATTTTATTTTATAAAACTAAAAATTTTAGATTATAACTATTTATTTTTATCATATTTTGTAAAAACTTTAATGTTAATTAAACTTAATTCTTTTTGAAATAATAAATAACAAAACTAATGTCTTAATTAAAAATTAATAACTATAATTCTAAAATAATTTATCATGATTATTTAGTCATTATTTTAAACATTGTATATAATTATTTTGATCATATTTTTTTAAAATTTTAATGTTTTTTATTAAAATTAATTATAATTAACAATCATTAAAAAATATAATTAAAAAACTTTAGTTTATGTATTTAATTAGGATTTTATAATTTTCTTTTATATCAATATTTTTAGTTAAAATTAATTATTTAGAGTAATAAATAATAAATATAATAATTTAATTAAAAACTAAAAAATAAAATTATAAAATACTTTTTGTAAAGTTTATTCAAAAATTTAATGTTAAATAAAATTATTCTTTTTTCAAAAATAAATAACAAACATAATGGTTTAAGTGGAATTTAAAAAGACTTAAATTAGGTTTATTTAATCACTCATTTTAATTTATTTTTTTACAAATTTAAAAAATTACATATGGTATATAATTAAATATTATCTAAAAAGTTATATATTGAATATAATTATTTTGATATATTTTTTAAATTTTTAATATTTTTAATCAAAATTAATTCTTTTTAGAATAACAAATCACAATCATTAAAAACTACAATTTCAAAAAAATTTAATTTGTATTATTTAATTATAATTTCATAACTTTATTTTATATAAATTAAAATAATTACATATTACATATATTTATTTTAGTCAAAATTATTTTAAACCTCAATGTTTTTAGTTAGAATTAATTATATATAAAATAATAAATAATTGACATAATTATTTAATTAAAAATAAAAATAAAAATTATAATTTTTTTTAGTTTTAATTATTAAAGCACATCTTCTTAAATTTCTTTATAAAATTAAACTAGTTAAAAATTGTATACATTTATTTTGATACATTTGTGTTGCTCCTAATTTAATACTAATACATACATATATATATATATATATATATATATGCATATGCATGTTCTAACCGAATTTTTTTATTATATTTTTTTTATTCGCTTCAAAATATATATGTTAAGGCTATAAAAACAATAATTCGTTAAATTAGTTATGATTAAATTTTTACTTGCTTCCACTATTTACATAATAATTATAAAATTTTATATTTTTAGAACTTAAAAATACTTATTAATTGTTTAGGCTACATATTTTTTATACTTACTTATGAAACATTTATCAACAAAAATATATCACTTATTTATTGCATTCGACTTTTTTATAATATTATTTTTAAATATTTAGATATAATAATAAATTGTCGTAAATTGCATATCATATATTTATAAAAGTAATAATTATTTTTCTGATTTATTTAAAATATTATAATACAAATATATTATTATAAATAAAGTATTTCTTAATTTAATTTATAACTATAATTTTTTAAGTCTAATACACTTAATATTAATAATGGCTAGTATATAGATTATCATGGCGACAAAAAATATCAATGTGTATAAATTATGTATGGCTATAAAATGAGAAAATAAACTATTTTATCTATTTCTTAACCTACTTACTTTAATATTTTAGAGGTGTGATCGCGAAAATGGATAAAAAATTGTGTGATATTAATATTTTTTTAAGTTAGAAACACCATGATTCATGAGCAGAGCTGGTACAATTTTCAGGGGGCTAAGCTGGTATTGAGTTAAAATTGTTAAATCAAACCTTATGTTATAAATTATTAAATGATAAATAAATTTACATTTATATGATAGATACATACAAAATATTTTTTAAAATGTAAAAGATTATATTAATTCCTTTTTTTTTTTATCGAAATAGGGACATATTCCATCTCAATCTCACTAATTCCGCCTCTGTTCATGTGGGAAGAGAAAATGCATTTAATTTTTTTTTATATAATAGTTACATACTTATATACTATGGCTAAGTTTGAAAATATATAAAATTATTAATCATTATATTCCACGATTTTTATATTAAATGTTCAATTAATATATATATTAAATTTAAGCAGTGATAAATGATAAAAATGCATTTGAAAATTAAACGGTGATGATTAAAATTATAATACTAGTTTACAAAGCAAAAGTTGTATGCATCAACCAATACAGCAGCTTATAAAGGTAATTAAGTCAATAATTATTTTTTCGTGTTTGAACCTATAATGGTTAGTAAGGCATGAAATATTTGTATGCATTTTAACCTAAATATCTTTAAATTGCATTTATTGATATTTAATTATAAATTATAGCGACACGTGTTGCATTAGGGAATATTAATGCATATAACAAACAAGGGTCGGTACTTTTTTTTATACTCACTATTGTTTAAGTTTTTTAAGGATACACTAAAATTCCTATCATTTTTATAAAGGTGTCTATTTAGCTAAATTGATTTTTACTAACAAAAATAACGAAGGACAATTTAATCATTTTATTATTTTTTTTATTTTTTTATTTTGTCTTTCCTCATTCTCTATCATCTTTTTCTCATAAAAATAATTTATCATTTTTTTATTACATTCTAAATTCTAAATAGTAAATCTTAAATAGTAAACCTTAAATCCAAATATTAAACTCTAAATTCTATACATTCAATTTACATACTAAACCCAATGAAAAGAATGAAAAAGAGAAACAAAAATAATAAAAAAATTTAAAGGACAAAAATACTATTTAATTTTTATACACCTATTTTTTAAATTAAATTGATACTTTTTAAAATAATTTGAGTACTTTTAAGGTATCAATATAAAATTTAGTAAAAAATAAATATCAAAAAATTAATAAAAATAAAAATAAAATACGTATCTTATTAAATAGGTTAATAACCAATATAATGAAAATAAAAAAATTCTCACGAATTATGTAAACTAAAAATAATAAGTGGGATATAATTTGGGATTTAAATAATCTTTGAGTTTGAGGCCGCTACAAGTGACCATCATAAAAAAATATTTGTGATAATTTTAGTGGATATACCTAAATAACATGAATAACCCATGCATCATATTTATCATAAGAGAATGATATTATAGGCTCATAACCATATACAACAATTCATGATAATTATTTACGATGTGCATTCAATAACACAATATATATTGCTATCATAAAGGAAAAAAATTTAAAGTTAACAATACTAATTCATTATATTTTTTTACAATTAATTTTAATTTTAAACTATTAATGGATAAGAAGATAACATATAATATTAGATGTTAAAATTGAAGACATATTTTTATTTTCCTTATTATTGATCAAATAATAAAAACATTGTTCGATACTTAGATTATCATTTTTAATAAAAAATTATTCATATTAACTCATATTTTGAAAATAGTATAATAGTAATCATTCTATTTATATTAAGATACATAAATGATCTAATTTTATGTTTAAATTAGAGGATTTATCCCATATTATTTGATACATGTGATATAAATAAAATATAATTGTATTATTTAGAAGATTTCGTACATTAATAATATCCTTATTTAATAACAATTATGCATGTGAATCATATTTATAATAATATATTAGTAATAAATATATTTAATTTTAAGTATACAAGTAGTTTGAAATAAATATTTAATTAAAAATTATAAAATGTGTTACACATACGAACAAAGAATCAAGGACAAATTCTTCTTTAGAATAATTTGAGAATAAAAAAATTATTAAAACTTTATCAACAAAAAATAGTTTAACACTAAAACCTAACAAATCAAAAAAAGCAAAAAAGTCTTAAAAAAACCTAAAGGAATCGAATCATGTTAAATATGGTGGTTTTACAAGAAAGATTATAGAGGATGAATAACTTTATGATAAAAAACTTATGACTTTTATTTGATACTAAAATATCTAAGTATAAAGAGAATGCTCAGGTTCTAAAACCAGAAGCAATACACATGCTTAGAAATAGTTAGCAACATAAATCAACAAGTATGTTAAACATACTAGTCTAATCATAACAATGTAAGTCAAGAGTTTTAAAGATAAATAAATAATCTATAAGACATAGAAATACACATGACAAACGAGAACAAACAACAAGTACAAAGGAAAGATGAGACAACAACACTAAGTACTTGACCTTAAAAAACACAACTTAGTTTTCTCACAAAGACATTTAAAGTAAAAAAAATAAAAAGGATCATGCAAAAGATTAATACTAAAAAGCACTAGACAAACTAAGAACTAAGAAATAACATACAAACTAAGAACTAAGAAATAACATACTAGGTAACACATAAAATACATAGTAAATAAAAGGAAATGTAATCTATATAATATGACATATGAATAATATGATTAAAAAAAGATCATAATACTTTGACACTACATGATGAAATTATGTGACATGATATTCATGCGAAAAGATGCATAAGAAACGACGTGTTAATGATTGAAAGGTGCTTCATTGACAGGAACAACTTTAAAAATGGATTTGCTTTTAATTGAATTTTATTTTTGGCCATTAGTGTATCTAAAATGAAGTGTAGGGATTATTAGTGTATTGCTATTAATTCATGGATTCACGTACGTACATTCTTCAAATAGAATTACTATTAATATACCAAACACTTTGAATAATACAATTATAATTCATTTATATCATATGTAGCAAATATGTGATGAAGTCTTTAATTTAAAACATAAATTTATACTATTCGATATGTGATGAAATCTTTAATTTAAAACATAAATTTATACTATTCGATATGTGATGAAGTCTTTAATTTAAAACATAAATTTATACTATTCGTGTTCCTTAAAATAAATCAGAGGACTTTAATTGTATCACTTTAAAATATATAGATAAATGTATAAATGTGTGTATTTTTTGGTTAAAAGAGCCCATAAAAACATACAACTTATGTACCTCAAGAGAAATTGTTATATATAGATTTTTAATATTTAATCTTGTTTAGTTATATAGCATGTTTGAAATTATGTGATATAATTATAAATAAATAGATAAATAATAAAAATTAATTATAAGTTTTTAGAGTTAACTAAAATATATATATCGAAAATGAAAATAATAAATATTGTTATTAAAAAAATTAAAATTAAATATAAAAGGGTAGGAAATATTATTATTTTAAAATATAAAAATATTTTTTATTTAAATTATTTTAAGTTATATTTATTTAAAATAAATATTAAGGTCACATCAATTTACACTTATGTCATTTAAATTTTATTACGTGTTAATATTATCTAAAAAAATTAAATTATTTATTTGATTTTAAAATAATTATAACAATGTTACGAGTGTAAAAATATTTGCAAAATTATGTGATATTAACAGTGATATTGTGACAAAAATATTCTATTAATTAATGATAACTTTATATAATAATAGTGACACTAAGTTGTAAGTGATAATATGAATAAAATTGACATAAATTTATAAAAAACTCAAAAATTTATAACAATAAAAACAATACTTTAATAACATTAAAGGAGATTCAATTGTATGACGTTTAACATTAAACAGATTTAAATAATCGTGTTCATTTTAAACGGTGTTCAAAATTAAATAATATGATAGACTTTTTTAATAATAAAAATATATGAAGTAGATATAAGTAGTATTTTTTTATGGTTACAAATTTTAAGGGTACTATTTTTATTATTTTCTTAAAAAATTGGAATAAAAATCTAGTATTTTGTTGTGTCTTGTGTTAATTAATAGAACATTTTTTTATGCTATAAGTTATGATGCAATTATAATTGATATATCAAATAATTATTAACTAAAATAGAAAAATCTATTTTTTTAAACTTATAATTAATAATGCATATATTATAATAATACTATAACTTATATAATGAAGTTGCATTCATTGTATTAATCAATAACAAAACTTTAGGAAAAAAAATTCATTATTTTTATGTCCATAACTTTTGAATATTTTATAAAAATATTCAAAATATTTATTTTATTATAATTATATCCATAATTTATGATTAATAATAAAAAGTATGTTCAATTTTGAATATAATTGCATTCTTATTCATACGTTATAACACATCTAACTTTAAAATGCAAGTTATTAGATATATTTTTATCATTATCCACACGTTATATACATAATTATAATAAAATAAATATTTTATATATTTTTTACAAATTATCTAGTAAGTTTTGAGCATAAAAAGTAATTAAATAAAAATAAAAAACAAATGATAAAAACAATTTCATACTAAGTCACTTGTTTTTATTGTATGTGTAGCTTGTGTGTTATTTTTCTTTAAAATATATGTTTTAATTCTGTATAACTAAAATTATAATTATTTATAAATAATTATAATCAATAAGGTTGTAATATTTAAATTTTAATTAATTAAAATCAAATATATATTGATATAATTATTATATATATATATAATTAAATAAAAATATAATTTTAATAATAAAACTTATAATATTTTATATAATTGTATTTATTTTTATTTTATATTTTATTTAAAAAAATGTAACAAATAGTTAAAAAATTAAATAATATCAATATTTTAACTAATATAATAAATAAATTTAGTATTTAATATTTAATTTTTTTTAATTTAATATATTTTTAAATAAATTTTAAAAAAATAAAAAAATACAGTTAAAATGTGAAAAAATTAATATTAAATAATAATTGATAATTATTAAACGAATTGCGAGTTATTTATTTATCGTGGAAGACAGAGAGAGAGAGGTGACCGTTGAAACTACCACTACCACCTCCACCTCCACCTCGACATCTGGTTGGCAGTTAATATGATCCTTTTCCAGCCTTCGTTCTCCAATTCCATTATCTTGGGAAAAAATAAAAAATAAAAAATAAAAAATAAAAGAGATTGAAAAAAAGGGAAATCCCAGGAAAATTGTTTCCCTGTTCCTGGAGCCTCATTTCCCTTTCATCACCTTAACTTTATTCCCAATTTGTTGTTTATGTGTTTTCCTTAAACATACACACAAATTGTGGTGTTTGATGCGCATAAGTTAGTATTTCAACTTGAACAACACCCATTTGGTATTATTTTCATTTATTATCAGTGTTAATGATTTTTTTGGGGGGAATTTTTAGATTTGAGTTAGATAGTTGAAATCTTTGGTAAAAAATGCAGTATAATATATTCACAACAATACGAAGTATGAAAGTCATGGATGGGTGTAAAACCACTCAGGTTTATGCTATTAACCCATCTGGGCCTGGTGGAGGTGACAAGCTCTTGTACAATCACCAAGATCATGTTGGAGCCAATTCAATTATACCAAAATCGAATAGGATTTTTCATGGATCTAATACAATGCCCACTAATGTTGTAGTTGATAACGTTCTTCCATATGGGTTACCCGAGACCGATCTTCTTGAGCCCCAGATCGATTGTTGTCTCAAACCCGTTGATTTCATCGAAACTTTACCTGATATGTACCGTAGGATTGAGAATTGCCCACAATTCGAGAAATCCCAGATGTATATAGAGCAATGTGCTTTGTTCCGTGGGATGTCAGATCCCAAGATGTTCCGAAGGAGTCTCCGATCAGCTAGACAACATGCTATTGATGTACATACGAAGATTGTGCTATCTGCGTGGTTAAGGTACGATGGGAGAGAGGATGACCTTACTGGATCGTTGGCTATGGGTTGCTATGGACGTAACATTGAATGTCCTAAGGCTACTTTGCTATCTGGTTATGAACCAGAAACGGTATATGAAGCTTGTATGTGTTCAAGTGCCTCTAAAAATGAAGGTGATAATGAAATTTTGATGGCAGAGGAGTACATTAAGGAGCGTTCGATATTAGAGGAAGAAGGTGATATGTCATTTTGTATTGGAGATGATGAGATTAGGTGTGTAAGATACAAGTTTGCATCGTTATCAACACCATTTCGGGAAATGTTGTATGGTAGCTTCATAGAGTCGAGAAGGGAGAAAATAAATTTCTCAAATAATGGGATTTCTGTGGAGGGAATGAGAGCTGTTGAGATATTTAGCAGGACTAAAATGTTAGGTTCATTTGACCCCAAAATTGTTTTGGAACTACTCACTTTGGCAGACAAGTTTTGTTGTAATGAATTGAAATCGGCTTGTGATGCTCATTTGGCATCTCTAGTTTGTGATATGGAAGATGCATTGTTGTTAATTGAGTATGGACTAGAGGAGAATGCATATATTTTAGTGGCTGCTTGTTTGCAAGTGTTCTTAAGAGAATTTCCAAGTAAAATACACGATCCTAATGTGATGAGAAATTTATCTAGTTCAGAGTGTAAGGAAAGATTGTCCATGGTTGGGCACGCTTCTTTTGTTTTGTATTACTACTTGAGTCAGGTTGCTATGGAGGAAGAAATGAAATCCAATGTGACTGTGATGCTCCTGGAAAGATTGGGAGAATGTGCATCTGAAAGTTGGCAAAAACAACTTGCATATCACCAATTAGGTGTTGTGATGCTTGAAAGGAAAGAATTTAAGGATGCCCAACATTGGTTTGAAGCAGCAGTTGAGGCTGGTCACGTTTATTCGTTGGTTGGTGTTGCAAGGGCTAAGTATAAGCGTGGCCACAAGTACGCTGCATACAAGCGGATGAACTCTCTCTTATCCGATTATAGACCTGTTGGATGGATGTATCAGGAGCACTCTGTGTATTGTGTCGGGAATGAGAAGATGATGGATTTAGATACTGCAACTGAACTGGATCCAACACTATCATATCCATACAAGTATCGCTCTGTTACATTGTTGGAGGAAAGCGAGATTGGAGCTGCCATATCTGAAATCAATAAAATAATAGGGTTTAAAGTCTCTCCTGATTGCCTTGAATTGAGGGCTTGGTTTTTACTTGCCTTAGAGGATTATGAAAGAGCTCTAAGAGATGTTCGGGCCCTATTGACTTTAGATCCAAACTACATGATGTTTCAAGGGAAAATGCATGGTAACCATGTGGTAGAGCTTCTTAGCCCTCTTGTCCCACCAATTAGTCAGGCTGATTGTTGGATGCAGCTCTATGACAGATGGTCCTCTGTCGACGATATTGGTTCTCTAGCTGTCGTACATCACATGCTGGCAAACGATCCTGGTAAGAGCCTCCTATGTTTTCGGCAGTCTCTTCTTCTATTAAGGTATGAGCCTGAAACTAGTACATAATTTGTACTTCAGCTTTTGGCCTTTTTGATGCATTCTTACAAGTTTCCAGTTTATATATTTGATTTTGAGCTTTGGTAGATTATGTTCTTATTCTGATGTAAAATATTCATTTTTGATAATGCATGAGAATGATTCACTTGATGCAATTTAAGTATAATGGTTTTCTTAGTTCTTATTCATCTGTTTCAAGAATTTTTTAAACACTTTCTAAAATGCGTAGGTTGAATTGTCAAAAAGCTGCCATGTGCAGTCTGCAACTAGCTCGAAATCATTCTAGCTCTGATTATGAAAGACTTGTCTATGAAGGATGGATATTATATGATACTGGTCATCGTGAACAAGCTTTGGCAAAGGCAGAAGAATCCATTTCAATCCAGAGATCATTTGAAGCCTTTTTCCTTAAAGCCTATGTCTTAGCAGACTCGAGTCTTGATGCCGAGTCTGCAAAGTATGTGGTTCAACTATTGGAGCAAGCTCTTAGGTGCCCTTCAGATGGACTTAGGAAAGGACAAGTAAGTATCACACTTAACATATTAATAATGCTGATTATATTTTTTTCATGCAAACATTGGTTTTAGTTCATGTTGGGATTTCTGTTGTTGCAGGCACTAAATAATTTAGGGAGTGTCTATGTGGAATGTGAGAAGCTGGAACTTGCTGCTGACTGCTACACAAATGCACTTAACATTAAGCACACAAGAGCTCATCAGGGTCTTGCACGTGTATATCATCTTAAAAATCAGCGCAAAGCTGCATACGATGAGATGACTAAACTGATAGAGAAGGCAAGGAACAATGCATCAGCTTATGAGAAACGATCAGAATACTGTGACCGTGACATGGCAAGGAGTGATCTTATTACAGCAACCCAACTAGATCCGCTAAGAACATATCCATACAGATACAGAGCAGCAGGTATTTTTTTAATCTCTATTTATATTTTGGTATGTCCAACTTAAATTTTGTAAATACTATTCATGTATGTAATTTGATAACAGTACTGCTGTAGTCATAGTTGCTGGGTTTATCTTAAATCATAGATATACTGTACTCATAGAATCATCATCACTATAATTCTCTTAGTAAAATAAAGTCTTAAGAAGATTGTCAGTCCGTCTTCTGGTTGCTAGCAATCCTTTAACAAATAAAATCATATAGATTTTTTCCATAAGAAGCTTTATATTACCTTTTATAGAACCTTTTATCCTTCTATCTCTGTAGTTCTTATGGACGACCACAAAGAAACAGAAGCTATAGCAGAGCTTTCAGGTGCCATTGCTTTCAAGCCAGACTTGCAACTGCTACATCTTCGAGCAGCATTTTTCGAATCAATGAATGAATATGCATCCACCATCCGAGACTGTGAAGCAGCCCTTTGTCTTGATCCTACTCATGCTGATACTCTGGAGCTCTATAACAAAACCAAAGAGCTTGTTAACGAACAACAAAAGTGAGTGAAAAGATGCCTATTATTTGTCGTCATAGTTGGGGCAATTCGGCTGCTGCCACCCGATTTTTTCAAGGCAAAAAAGACCAGTAGTAGTTGCCAACTCAAGTATATTTGGAATCACCCAGGTTCAGATTTTTGATCGTGGCCTTTGTTTCAAGAAATTGAAAAGGAAAAGAGAATCTGAATTTAAAAACAGAAGGGAAAGTAGAGGAACTAGATAGCATGATGTATATACATCTCTAATTCTCTTTTGGTGGGAACAATCTGCAACACAATGGCATATAGCTTCTTCTGCTAGGGTGCAGGATAGACTCATGAACGATGAGAGTGAAAGTAACAAAGAATCTTGTACATGAAACATGATCACCTTGTGATGCCTGTCTTATCTAGCATCCCACCATTTATTTATTTTCCAAATGATCTAAAATGTAATATATAATTTAACCTTGTTATATAGTTACCCTCAATTTTTCTTATGATGTTTTTTTTTTTATAAAAAACAGACAAGGAAGGCTTTGGTACAAAACTCCCAAACATTATATTGATTTATTCCCAGCTCTACACTTATTCATTTCTCAAGGTATTTGAAATAATTAGGAAAAAGGATCCATTCACAAAGCAAATAGACAAAATATAAAAGGATCTTTTGTACCAATTCACCCGAGGCATGTTAAATTAAAAGGTGAAATGGGTCTTTCAGGACAGCACGAGATGTCCATTCTTAATTCTAATTGTTTGGACATTAGATACGATTTAACATTAGGTACAGTTTGATATTAAAATATGACCTGCATGAATAACGGTCTATCATTGAATAGTAATTCTATTAAGTCCGTTTGTCCCTAAACTCTTCATCCCTATTCCCTACATGCGACCAAGATTAAGTACCGACCAATGAGGTTCGGATTGCACGTAAACACACGCACCAAGAACTTTGAACTTTACCCTTTTGCTTCCCATTTGAGATGGTCTTACATGGGACCCCTTTTGTATCAACTTATATATGTAGCATTAAAGGGGTACTGTCTAACACACACTGCATCCCAACCGTTTGCCCTTTCTCCAGTACTGGCTGTGCTATGTAAATTCATCATGGAAGTGTTCTCTTTGTCAGAGGCAACAGATATTGTGGAAAGATCACAGAAACATGAGAAACAAATAGATGATCATCAAAACATTCAACATGGTTCAAATTTAAGGACCGAGGAGTCGAAAAATGAGTACGAATCTCCAAATTTCATAATCCAGCGTTTTCTTCCAGATGCCACAGCATTGGAATCTTGTTCCACAAAGACTAGTATTGCCATTTGCTGCCTGAAACATCTGAACAATATCGAACTCCTACTACTACTACTACTTTAATTAATACTTATAATTATATGAATTCATATATAGTAAAGAGATAATTTATTGATTCTCCATGGATCATATATAACAAACTCCACCGATTCTACTTGATTCAACTGTGGTGCCAATCTCAGATAAAATTGACCCACATGCCTGTGGTTTCTTTCCTTTGTAAGCCTTGCATATATAAGTCATAAAATTTTCGTAGTCCTGCATTCAAACGATGCATAAAATAATTGTCAATAGGTTATAACCCAAACAAGTAACTATACCACACATTAATTGATGGGACTTTCGGAGAATATTAATCAATGGATCTAATTAACCATCTTAGTTATAGAATAAATTAAAATCAATATTAATATGTTATCATAATTTAAAATTTAAAATGAATTAATAACTTCTAAAATCAAGTAAAAAGAATACACATTAGATGAGAATAGATAAATGATCAGATATGATTGGTCATATTTATTGGTTAAAATCATTAATTTTCAAATACTAACACTTATTTCACACAGTCTCATATAAAATCACATACAAGAGGTTTATTATTCACAACTTAAAAAAATAAAATAAAATCACATATAAGAAATAAACAATTGAACTGATTATAGTTCTAACAATAAAAATAAATAAATCAATTAACAAAAATCCCAAATCCCACTATAGTTAGAAAACACTAACCTCTAGAAGAGGTTTATTATTCACAACTACCCATGGCACATACTTGTGAGGAGGATTAAGCTCAGCAGTTTCCTTAGCAAATTTACGTTCAATCTATATTTCAAAATTATAAGCAAATCAAATTGAAGATCGACAGATATTGATAGATAATCCAATATATTAGACGATATAATAATAATAATAATAATAGTAGTAGATAGACAGATACTGATAGATAACCCAATATATTAGACAATATAATAATAATAATAATAATAATAATAATAATAATAATAATAATTATAATAATAATAGTTTAATAGCATGACAAAATCTCTTCATAAAATTTTACTTTTAACCCCTTTATAAAAATATAAAAAATATATTTTAAAGAAAAATATGTTTTTTCTTCTTTCAAAAAAATAATAATATTGTTTTAAGTCGTAATGTTTTTTGGGATTAAAAATAAAATCATATCGATAAAGATGCTATATATGCACGGTCATATTAAAAGAAATTAGTAAACTAACCTGATTCCCATGTCCAGTTTTATAACAAGTCAAGGGTTCCCTTCCCAAACTTGAGAGGTCAAAACAGTTGTCCCATTCACGCAACCTGCCCTCCAAACTTAGCTTCTCCACGCAGTGAATAAATCTAAAGTGCCTGATCTGTTATCACATACACATATTAATTAACAATAAAATTCACAACATATGTATCAATGCCTACTTTGCTAACTGAGTTTTAATCTCAATTAAAGGAGGTGTGAGTCATAGTTATTTTTTTTTTAAAATGTCTATTTTATATATTTCTGTTTTGAGATATATGATTATTTACTATAAATAAACAAACAAACACATTACCACATTAGGATAGGTGAAAATAGTGCAGGCCTCAATTGCGTTGAAGGCACATTCATCTGGTCCATGCTAAAAAAAAAATAATAGCAAATTAATTTATAAAATAAAAGAAATAAATAAAAAGGGGCTAAAAAAGAAGAAGATAATTCTCAGCTACAAGGTGTAATAATTACTAAAGGCTTAATATAATAAAACTAAAAGAAGAAATACCAAATGCCATTTTAATTTACATATTTTATTACTTATGTGTTAATATAATTTAAAAAATAAATAATTTCTATTTTTTTAATTTTAAAATAATTTTAACGCGCGTGCAAAATTAAATGATATTATCATTTTTCCGGAAGTGAGCATACGTAGATCTGAGGTGCTCACAAGTCACAACTACGGGCACAACGGCCACTTTATATTTTTAATTTAATTTTATAAATCTTTCTGGGTTCAAGTGAAAGATAGAAACATTGCTATCAAGAAAAGAATAAGAACTCCGCATCAATACGAATTTCAAAGCAGATAAATCATGAGGATCTGAAGTAATGAAGTTTATTTGCCATTTGGTGTTTAAAACGGCAGCGTATAACTAAAATTATGAAATGGGAGACAGAGAGCATACCTGGCAGGAAAAACTACTGTTGGGATTGATTTGGGCGTTGCCCCAAGGGATCAATTTGAGGTTGACAATGGAGATAAGACCATTCTGGAAGATCTGGACCAGATGGTTGACTATGAAATCTGAACAGTAAGGACAGAGACTTTCGTAGTAAAGAGAAACGGTCACATTCTCAACAGCACTAAGACTGTCTCCTTGTGCTTTCACTACAGCTGGTAGAAAATAGATGAGATTCGTCACAAGAAGAATAATGGTGAACAATTCTCGATTACTCATTTCTGATTTATGAGCAGTTACAAAATGATATGATCACAACGAAGCTTAATTGGCCTCTTTATGTATTTTTAGATGAAGGTTAGGACCATTGAATGCCCTTGATTAATTGAATGATATTTATTTGTGGTGGTGGATATTTGGTTGTGGGTATTGGGTGCCATCATTGTTCTTGATTCTTTATCGTGTGTGTTGTTCCAGGTTATCCTTTGTTCAACTTTTTCAGTTAATATTTTGCTTTTTAGGCAAATAGGAATTGCTTGGAAGAATCAACTTCTTGAATTATATAGTAACAACTAAAGAGAGAGCTTCATCGTGAATTAATTAGAGATACCAATAATAATAATAATAATAATAACAATGTTGAATAATTTATAATAAAATAGAAAATTAATCACCAAACCAATCAAACTCAGTATAACATGTTAGTTAGAATCATATAACCCAACAAATATAATTGAGCTCAGGTGTTATTTTTTAAAAATTATGCATCAAAAAATATTTATTTTATAACAATTATAGGATTGATCCTGTTATTTTTTACACAATAAATGACATTCCATTCTATTTTTAAACAAATTATTTAATATTTATTACATATAAAATTTATTTAATTTATATTTTTAAAAACATTTATTTAGTTATTAATGTTATTTGAAAATTTTTTATTTATCACTTTTATTAATTTTGTTTAATATACTATTTATATCATCGAAATATCTTTTAATCAATCATTTTTTTTATTAAAAATTAATAAATTTTATCAACTACATATAAAACATAAAAAAACATGATAAGTTGACATACATTTATAACTTCATATATAATAGACATGATTTAAATATTTTCAATCAAATTAATTTGATCAAATTAATCTATTAATTTTTTTTAATATTTTCACAAAATAATAATAATAAATTTAGGTTTTTCCTTATAAAAATGAGGTTTATTTTAATGTGATTTTTAAATATTGCTTAATTATTTTTAATTTTTGTGTATAATTTTTTTTTAAAAATATTATATAAATAGTTTTATATTTTTTAGATGTTAAACTTGTTTAATTAACAAAAAAATGCATCTTTAATCTGGTCTCACGAAGCAAACTCAAATTGATCGGTGCATAATATGTTTAGATAGGGTCAGATTTAGATATATATTACTTGGTTTTGACTTGGAAATTTCTTAATCTAATGACGTCGAGTTGGACCGAAATTTTTGTGAAGGTCGACCAACTAGATGTCTACTCTCCATGATAGTAGTGGTAAGTGGTAACTGCATTTGGGTATTTGAGTTCTTAGTGATCATCCATCTAATTAATTACCCTTATGTTTAAAAGTAAAAGGACAAAAATGTCATCCGGCCAAAAATATGGTACTCAAATGTTTCTTGGTTTCTGCACAAAAGTTATAATAATATTTAATAATAAATAAAATAAAAATAATATATTCAATAATTAAAAGAAAAAATTAAAATAATAAAATCATATATATTACATATAATATTTTATCAATATTATAATCAAAATTTCAGTGACTAATATAAAATATTATTAATAAATTAATATTTTAATTATTAAATACATCTATTTATCTATTTTATTCTTCATTGAAAATAATATTTATATTAATTTTAAACTCTTAAATAATTATTAATTATCCATCTAGAGCCTATCATGAGCTTTAAAAGTCAAGGCCCAAATAATGGTCTACAAGTCTGTTCACTACACTTGTCTCAAGCACAGATTTATTTTTTACGGGCTCAAACTCATAGCACAAGTATCCATCGGCGACGAATAAATACCTTCATATTAAGTGTTGATGTTGTTTTGCCATTAATAGATCGATAACGACGTCGTATCGATCCAATTAATAAGTTGAACCAGTTCGGGATCAATATGTTCGCATGGATAGGATTGTTATATTTTGTAGAGCATTGATGTCATCATATTTGCTGATTCAACGGTTAGATCATTCATCACGTAAATCACCGCACATAGTTTAATTAATTTGAAACCCTAATTCACTGTAGGAATAATTTTGAAAAATCATATTTTATTATTTTTGTTTAATAAATATCCTTTTTTACATTTAAATGAAAGCGCTCCTATCTAAGTCCCGGACTCCCCCCACCGACCATTCACATGATTCGACTGTCCGATGTCGTTTTTGGGTTATGCTTGCTTGAACAAAGTGGTAGGTAAGGTAGCCCATGAAAGTTGAACCGACAAGGTAACAGTAACACCGACTCTGTTTATAGGGGTAATAAAAAGCGATAAAAAATTTCAAAAATCCAAATTAGTAATAGGCTTTTTACACGCGGCTTAACTTTACTGGCTAATTTGTTTAAAAATTATACATTAATCTTAAACCAGATAAATACAATAATCTGTTTAAAAAGCATAATCATATAATTATTACTTTATAAAAAGTAATAATCAATATCACTTTACTTCAAAATTAATTTATAATTTATTACATGAGACAGTCGCTACGAAATACGTGTATCAAAGTGATAATTCAGGCTCGAGAATCAAAGATTAGTACACATTTCGTTACTTTTCATCAATTTTCAGTATTTAATAGATCCAGAGTGTGTAAAGATGGAAACAATAAAATTCCCATAAAAAAATCGATCAAAGTAGGAAAAATCATGGAAGACGATGCAGTACCAGAAGCTGAAAACTTACTACTCCCTTCAAGACTTAGTCCAATAAGTGATTCTGAAAAGAAAAATCTAGAAAAAGAGGATGTGAAGAGTAAAGAAGAAGAAGAAGAAGAGAGAGGTGGACTTATAACTCACCTTATCTCCAGCTTAGTCTCTCCTCGGAGTCCTAAAACAGGGAAAGTTTTTGATAAGAAGTTGGAAATTGAAAATGAGGATTCAAAGGCTTTTGATGATTTGGGAAGTAATAGTAATGGGAAAGGGCAGAATCAGAATGAGGGGGTTCTGAATAATATGGTTTATAATTTATTTAAAAATAATAAAAATCAAGAAACAGATGAAATGGAAGATAATGAAGCCAGGAAAAGACTAAAGACGGAAAAGGAAGGTGAACGAAGAGGAGGAGGAGGAATCATTGACAATATTGTTTCCCACTTTCCTTCGTACATTACAGGTATCTCATCTCTTTTATTTACTAAGATTATTTTATATCATAAATATATCCTTTTCTCATTTTCACATCATTTGTATTATATATCAAATTTGGGATATTTTAATTTATTTTAAACATTTTCGGATCCTTAAATTAATAATATTCTCATTTGGATTCTCTTATATCAGTTCTTGACGATCATATTCTAACATTTATATTTTATATACATAATTTATATTACGTGAAAGAAGTAATAATTTTTAGTGCGGTGATTTGGGTTCTGCTTGTAAATTACTGTTTTAAAATAAAGTTTTTAAACTACTTAATTTCAACGGTCGAGATTCTTTAAGATCCATAAAAATAAAAAAAATAAAAAAAGTTGGGTTATCAATCTTAGGATCTTCTCAAAAATTGTCATATTCCCCTGTTTATTACCTTTTAAAGTTAATAACTTCTTACTTATCTATCTTCGTTAATTATAAACATTTATTATTTAAAATAAAAAAAATTATATTTAATTACATAATATAACATTTTCACCATACACATAGTTTCATTTTAATTAAAAAAAATATTTTTTTACAACTTAAAAAAAAATCGTAAAAAATATATGTTTTTTCATAATATAAATAACATATATTTTTTATTAAATTTGAAACCATATGAATAAACGAACCATAAAAATTTATGTATTTAAAGAATTGTTAGTGTGTTATGATTTTTAAATAAATGTTAAAGAGTAGATAAATTCAGATAATTTTTCATTGATAAATATGGGTATATAAGGATAATAGTAAGATATGTGTCGGTATTACAATGGAAGGCATTCTGTTTGATATGTATCAGAGCATACTTTAAATGACAAGACTACGAATAATCACAAGATCGTTATTTTTAGGTCTTTTTTTCCACACAATTTGCAATGGAAGCATGGTAACAATAATAAGTCATACCCATTAGGTCGTTTTTACCAGCTCATATCGGGTCAAACTTACAAATGATCTTCCAAAAAATGAGTTCCCATGGATTAGGCCAGATGTGTACAATGACATACTCGTAAGAGAAGAGCTAAATCACCCCATTATATTTGATCGCTAAGGTCGCGTATCCCACTATATTTGAAGAGCTACCATTATGCACCAAAATTATACGCACCTCACAATGTGTGATTTTAATTGTGATAACCAAAGGATTATTGTGATGTGGTAAGACCTTGCTTTCTTTAGAAATAATGAGGAACATCGGTTCCCTTCGTTTTGGACTATAAACAAGTTGGTGTACATCTCTAGCTTCCTTTCTCGAATTGTGAGTGTGACTTGACCTTGTTGGATCGCTGTGCATGGTGTGGATTACACGCATATCTCTTTGTGGGGGCTAATTGGGCATGTTGTCTTCCCTTTGAGGAGGATTGTGTGGTACAAATTCCCTTAGAAGATTCAACTCCTCCTTTTCTCTATTCGGACCTCTAATTCCATCCATTAGGTTTTTCAAATATTCGTTAGATAAAATTTGTTTAATTTCTCACTTAAGATACCTACCGTCCTTTGTTCAATGGCTCGTGTTTTTATGGTAGACACAATATTTGTTTGTCTTTTACTAGGGCTCTCATGGGTAGTGTCCATTTCACTTTATCCTTTCCTTTCATCCTTTGTATAGACTTGTGATACATGTAACAATGAACCTTTGAAAAAAGATAAAGGCCTCCCTCATAACCTTGGTCTTCCCTTGGGTATTATTGTTGGCTTAAAATGGGATGGGTTTGAACATCTATCAATAAAAGACTTCATTTCCTTTTATTTCTTACTAGTTATGGGTTTATCCGAAGATCAGACTAATGAGCTTTTTGATGATTTCATCTTTTTTTCCATGTTGACAAACTTCTAAGCCTCTTCATAGACTGCATCTAGGGAACTTGGAGTGGTTTTAATCAACTTAATGAATAGACAAGTGTCCTTTATTTTCTTCCTGAAAGCTTCGATGGCAATAGAGTCTAGACACTGAGAGATCTTCATTTTTTTTCATTTTGAATCTTATCATATAGTTTGCATTGTCTCATCATTCTGGATGATGGAAAATAGGTGGTGTAATTCATTCTTGATAGGCTTGTTACACGCTGAAGAGGTAATTCGATGAACCATTATGTGTCATTTCTTAGAAGGTGGTGGCAAACAATTTGTAAAAGATGGCCTCTTTCTTATCCTTTGGCATGCATACGATAGCTATAAGCATTTTGAAATGTATAACATAAGTCACTGGATCTTTTGTTCCCTTGTAAGGAGAATACTTTGGAGCAAAAAACTTGAGAGGTGGTACTACTAGTTTAATATTATTAGAAAAGGGGGACATCGATAATTGGTCACACAAAGTCTTGATATCATTCAAAGGATGTTGCTTTCCTTGGTTTTTCAATGGTCATCCAATTTTGCTTCCATTTTCTCTTCCATCTTTTTAAACTTCACATCACATTCATTATTGGAAGGTTCAAAGTTATACTTGGCGTCCCTCTAGAGTAAAGGTTTTTAAACCATATGAACCCGACAGATGCAGGGACGTGGTTCGTTTGTGATGTTGACAAATCATGTATATATGCTACTTAATTGTAGCTGCAAGTATGGGTTGCTCGTAAGTTGAATAAGATATATCGATATCTTGTTGGTTTGCAAAGGTCTGTTTCAATCCCCCTAGATGGTGTGGTCTCACGGGAGGAGTTGTTGTCTAAAACGAACTTTTAGCCCCCTTTGAATAATTGTCTTGTAATAGACGAGATTTGAGCTCCTCGTTAGCATTTTGTGGCCTGATAAAAACTTGTTGTAATTTCACTACTTGTTGAAGTTTTTTCATTCTCGTATCCTGTTCAAGAGACGCACTTTCTGAGCTAGTGTTAATTGAACTGATAGTACGAGAGATCGTTCTAGTCACCCCAGGTTTACTCTCATGCAATGCAAGTCGTGCTGGTTCATACCTCAACACGTGATGTGAAGTGATTATAGGTGAGACATGAGGTACATGATCATTAGGATCGAACTTAGGAGTTGGGTCAATAGAGATATTTCTTAATTCGGAATGAGCATGATAACTAGTCATGACATCAAGTGTGAATTTTCCGACAATAAAGATTGATTATCTTGGATATGAAATATATAGTCTCAAATTCTAACTAAGTATTAGAAAAATTTATGGTCTCACAATAAGCGTCAATTATTGGAAACTGCTAATGTGTTAGGGTTTCTAGAACATAGGTGAATTCATATATTCTTTTTATTGATAACGAGAAGTATATATAAAAACATAGTAGGAAAAGTACTATTACAATGGAAGACGTTCTGCCCGAGATGTGTCAAAGCAAAACCTTAAATGACAAAACTACAAATTATCACAAGGTTGTTATGTTTAGGTTCTGTTGAAGCAAGTTTATAAAAACAGTGTAGGAACAATATTACCGATAACTTGAAAGTAATTGCTTGGGTTGAGTCACGGACTAGGTCGCTCTCTTTAAGACGTTTTGTGGCTCTGTCCAATTTGTGCAAGCAAACACAGCCTCGTCGTCCCCAGGATAAAACAGTCCAGAATCTTAATCTCTGTCTCAAAACTTTACTGCACTGATGAAGACTGGAATGCTACACCTGAAAATTTGTTACTCGGAAAACTAAAAAAGAACTTAGAAATTGTAGAGAGAATTTATTTTTTTCGTAGGGAGATGATTGCTGATTGCTGATTGTTGTGTTTCAAATGAGAGCTGAAGCCCTCCTTTTATAGATTTTAGAAACCGTGTGGCAATTATGAATAAAACGGTAATGTTTGGGAATTAAGAGCGTAACGGCCATTCTGAGTAATGAAGAGTAACGGCCATTTTCAGATTAAAGACGAGTAACGGATAACGGATATATTTTTTATGAGTAAATACGAGCAACGACTCTTTTTTCTGAATAAAGAAGACAAACGGCCATATTCTTAATAAAAGAAAAATAAGGGTCATTTTTTTTGAAAAAAAAAATATATATATATAACAACCATTTTGTAAGTGGAAAAATTTTTCCTTAAAAGAATATTTTACCAGAAAAGAAAATACCACCTCACCTCACACACTCGCACTCGGACTCGGCACGGCACGGCCGACCGGTCGGACGGACGGCGGCGGCGGCGGCGCTCGCGTGCGCGTGTGTGGTATCACATTTGCCTAGGTCCTCTCCCCTTCCACAAAAGTGGGTGCCCCTTGGGCCCAATCCCAATAGTCAACTCTTCACTATTTATACCTCTTTAAAATAATGTAAAAAAGCAATGTGGGACAAAGGCACATTTCCCAACAATTTTTTTTTAAATAAATTTCATCTTTTTCCAACAATCCCCCACTTGAATTTTATATAAAAATAATTTTCATCGAGCAACCGATCAATTAAAATTATAAGATTGTGCATAAGCGAAAAGGTGTCTATCGACTTGAACCTTTGCATAGTGTTGATGCTTTAGAATATACTAGAGTAACTCGTAGTTTTAAACTCTATCTCTAACAAACATCACACACACAACCTTTCCAAGGTGTAGTTCGAAAAAGCCCGTGCTTTAAGGCCATGCACGTGTTTCCCAATATAGTGAACGCTCTAGTAAATTTTGCCCAAAAATTTTTCATAGGAAGCGGCCACACTTCCACATTCACATAGGTGAGTCTATCAAGAGTACTCCTGTAGCTATGTACTCCACTCCACATAGAGTATAGAACTCATTAAGAGTTTAACAAATAACTCATCCTTTTCTATCGCTTCAGGACTTCATGCTTCTAATAATATAGAATGAGATTTGATTAATAGCATGATACATCTCATATCACTTCATGACTTGTTATTACTCTTTGAACTTATTTCTTGGGATCTCCAGTGTATAAGTTGGGTTACCATCATAAGTGACTCTTCATTCTAAGGGCATTAATCCCATTCCTTTTGAGGTTTTGAAAACCTTCTCTCTTGGTAATCCTTTCGTCAAAGGATCTGCCAAATTTTCATCAGAACGCATACGATCCACTCTTATTGCTCCCGTTGAGAGAAATTCTCTATGATACTATGCTTACGACGTGTCTGTCGTCTCTTGTCGTCAGTAATCTGATTACGAATCTTTGCAATAGCCGCGGTACTATCGCTGTGGATCAAGACAACTGGTATCGGTCTTTCCCATAAAGGGATCTCAGCTAACAAACTTCTTAGCCAGCCTGCTTCTTCACTAGCAGTGGCTAGTGCTATCATTTCAGACTCCATTGTAGATTGAGCCAATATTGTTTTGTTCTTAGACTTCCAGAAAGCAACTCCATGGTATGTTAAAAATATAGCCACTAGTTGCTTTGGAGTCTTCTGATAAAGTGTTCCAATCTGCATCGTTGTATCCTTCTAAAACAGCGGGAAACTTTTTATAATGTAATCCAAGGTTCATAGTTCTCTTAAGGTATCTCATAACCCTTTCAATAGCATTCCAATGCTCTATACTAGGTCTACTGGTAAACCTACATAATAGTCCCACAACATAAGCTATGTCTGGTCTCGTGCAATCGATGGCGTAACGTAAGCTACCAATGATGCTCGCGTACTCGGTTTGTCTAACACCGTCTCCTGTTCTTGAACAACTTTACACTAGGATCATAAGGAGTACATGCGGGTTTACGATTAAAGTAATTATATTTCTTTAAGATCTTCTCAATGTAGTGAGATTGATCTAGAGAAATTCCCTTTTCAGACCTAGTTATTTTTATACCAAGGATTACACTAGCTTCTCCAAGATCTTTCATATCAAAATTAGCTCTCAACAACATTTTGACATTATTCACAACATAAATATTTGATCCAAAAATAAGCATGTCATCCACATATAAACATATAATAGTGCAAATATTATCTTCTAATTTATAATAAATGCATTTGTCACTTTCATTTATTTTGAATCCATGTGAGATAACTAGATTATCAAATTTTTCATGTCATTGCTTAGGTGCTTGTTTTAGACCATAAAGAGATTTATCTAATTTACAAACTTTATTTTCTTGACCTGGGATAACAAAACCTTCAGGTTGATCCATATAAATTTCTTCTTCTAAATCACCATTTAAGAAAGCAGTTTTAACATTCATTTGATGTACTACTAAATCATGGATAGCAGCGAGAGAGAAAAGTACACGTATGGAAGTTATTCGTGTAACTGGTGAAAAGGTATCAAAGAAATCAACATTTTCCCTTTGCCTATATCCTTTAACTACATGACGAGCTTTATATTTTTCAATAGTACCATCGGGTTTTAATTTCTTTTTTACTATCCATTTACATCCAATGGTTTTGCAACCAGGAGGTAAGTCAACTAAATGTCAAGTCTTATTATACTCAAGTGAGTCCATTTCATCATTTATGGCTTCTTCCCATAAGTTGGCATCTAAAGAAGATAATGCTTCTTTAATAGTTTGGGGATCTTCCTCTAAGGTATAAGCATAAAAATCAGACCCAAAATCCTTAAGGGTTCGAGCTCGTTTACTTCTTCTAATTTCAGTGTTTAATTCTTCAGTATGTTCACTAGTTCTAGTTATAGGTAAACTACTAGAAGACGAGCCCCCACTATTCTTAAATTTAAAGGGAAATATATGTTCATAAAAGTCAGCATCATTTGATTCTATAACTACCTGATCTTTTAAGTCATAGAATTTATAAGTTTTACTATTCACAGCGTATCCTATGAATACACATTCATATGCTCTACTAGCAAGTTTATTTCTTTTAGGATCAGGGATTCTAACATAGGCTAAACAATCTCAAGTTTTAAAATAAGTTAAATTAGGTTTCTTATTTTTCAAAATTTCATAGGGTGAAATTTTATTTGTAGATTTAGGCACTCTATTTAGCACATAGCAGACAGTTAATAAAATTTCTCCCCACCAATGGGAGGCAACACCAGAGTTTAATAAAATTGCAACAACTAATTCAGTAAAAGTTCTATTTTTTCTTTCAGCTTTGCCATTCATTTCAGGAGAATAAGGTGCAATTTTTTCATGAATGATTCCATGAGTTTTATAAAAATCATTGGATATTGGAATCATATTCGGTGTCTCTATCACTTCGAAACCTTTTTATTTTTTTGTTAAGTTGATTTTCAATCTCAATCATAAATATTTTAAACATATCAAATGCTTCACTTTTATTTTTCATTAGATATACATAGGTGTAATCTGAACAGTCATCTATAAAAGTTATAAAATAGCGTTTTCCATTTCTTGTTAAATTTCCATCAAGTTCACATATATCAGAATGAATTAATTCTAAAGGTTCAGATTCTCTAACTACTGATTTATGTGAAGTTTTGGTTATTTTAGCTTGACTACAAAAATCACATTTTTCAAAATCATTTAAAGATAGTTTAGGAATTAGTTCTAAGCTACTCATGTTCTTGATTATGCGTTTATTAACATGACAAAGTCTAGCATGCCAAATATTAAAAGAAGTCAACATATAAGCAGAAGAAGAGGTTTTATTAATTTCAACATTTAATTTGAACATGCCATCGATGGCGTACCACTTTCCCAACAAATATATTATTTTTAGTTATAGTATATAAATCGGCCTATAGTTTGAGTAAACCCGGCTTTGTTAAGAAGATCGCACGAAACTAAGTTCTTTCTCATCTCACGGAGTATGCGGGACATCCTTCAAGATGACCGGTCTTTCCAGAGGTAAACTTCAAAACCACCTCACCAAGACCGGCTGACTTTAGTGGAGTGGGAGTCACCCAGCAGCACTTTCTTATCCTCAGAACCAGAATATGATTTGAACATGTCTCAATCATAGCAAACATGGCGAGAAGCACCAGTGTCTACCCACCACCCCTCGAATCCACCAACAAAATTGACTTCAGATATCGTAGTAATAAGTTGATCTTCGGTAAGGTTCGCCTGTGGGGCAGGACGATTCCTGTTCCGACAGTTCCTAGCCAAGTGGCCAGGTCTATTACAACTATAACACATGAATGTGTTATTCCTTAAGGGGGGTTGAGGTCCATTCTGAGGAGGATAGTTTCTATTTCTATTTTGGTGGTTGCTGTTTTGATTATTACTACGATTATGAGTTTTCATATTTCTACCTTTAGGTTTCAGAATTGTAGATGAGGGTTTCTTATTGGTACTATTATTTGAGACTACGAGTACTTCATCTCTTTGGTCTTGTTTTCGAGCTTCTTCTTCTATTCTTAAACGGGTTATAAGACTTTTTAAAGAAAATTCCTTAGTTTTATGCCTAAGTGTATTCTTAAAATCTTTCCAAGCAGGGGGTAATTTATCTATTATAACAGTTACTTGAAATTGTTCATCTAAAGTCATACCTTCAGAAGTTATTTCGTGTGCTATCTTCTGCAGTTCATGTGATTGAGCTTCCACTGATTTTCCATCAATCATTTGAAGCTTCATATATCTGCTGACAGCATACTTCTTAGTACCAGCTTCCTCAGTGTCGTATTTCTTTTGAAGTGCTTCCCAAATTTCCTTAGCAGACTTATCACAGTTATAATAATCATACAAGTCATCAGCTAAACCGTTAAGAATATAGTTTTTGCATAGAAAATCATTTTCAATCCAGGCGTCTAAATCTTTAGTTTCAGCTTCGGTAGGAGGATTGGACTGTATTGGTTTTTCAGTAGTAAGAGCAGAAACGACTTTTTTCATGGTTAAGAAAAACAACATTTTTTGTCTCCATCTTTTAAAGTGTAATCCTTCAAAACGGAATGGTTTGTTTAGATCAGCAGTTAGCATTTCAGTAGACATGGCAGATTGAGTACGTCTTAAAATTGTTGAAGCAAGTTTATAAAAACAGTGTAGGAACAATATTACCGATAACTTGAAAGTAACTGCTTGGGTTGAGTCGCGAACTAGGTCGCTCTCTTTAAGATGTTTCGCGGTTCTGCCCAATTTGTGCAAGCAAACACAGCCTCGTCGTCCCCAGGATAAAATAGCCCAGAATCTTAATATCTGTCTCAGAACTTCACTGCACTGATGAAGACTGGAATGCTACACCTGAAAATTTGTTGCTCGAAAAACTAAAAAAGAACT
Source organism: Hippophae gyantsensis (assembly GCA_030763125.1). Classification (NCBI taxonomy): domain Eukaryota; kingdom Viridiplantae; phylum Streptophyta; class Magnoliopsida; order Rosales; family Elaeagnaceae; genus Hippophae; species Hippophae gyantsensis. The sequence continues at coordinate 823,276 of CM061034.1, read as the reverse complement.
TAGAAATTGTAGAGAGAATTTATTTTTTTCGTAGGGAGATGATTGCTGATTGTTGTGTTTCAAATGAGAGCTGAAGCCCTCCTTTTATAGATTTTAGAAATTGTGTGCCAATTATGAATAAAACGGTAATGTCTGGGAATTAAGAGCGTAACGGCCATTCTGAGTAATGAAGAGTAACGGCCATTTTCAGATTAAAGACGAGTAACGGATAACAGATATATTTTTTATGAGTAAATACGAGCAACGGTTCTTTTTTCTGAATAAAGAAGACAAACGGCCATATTCTTAATAAAAGAAAAATAACGGTCATTTTTTCTGAAATATATATATATATATATAACAACCATTTTGTAAGTGGAAAAATTTTTCGGCTCGGCTCGGCTCGGTCGGTCGGACGGACGGCGGCGACGCGCGAGTGCGCATGTGTGGTATCACATTTGCCTAGGTCTTCTCCCCTTCCACAAAAGTGGGTGCTCCTTGGGGCCCAATTTTAATAGCCAACTCTTCACTATTTATATCTCTTTAAAATAATGTAAAAAAACAATGTGGGACAAAGACACATTTCCCAACAAATTTTTTTTAAATAAATTTCATCTTTTTCCAACAGGTTCTTTCCACTCCTCTTTGGATGGAAGCAAAGTAACAATAGCAGTTCGTACCCGTTAGGTTGGTTTGATCAATCCATATCGGGTCGAACTCTCAAATTTTCTTCCAAAGAATTGAGTTTTTATGGATTGAGTTATTTATATATAAGTTGTGTCTACAATGTCATACTTATAAGAGAATAGCTAAATCATCCCGTTCTATTAGATGAGCTACATCAAATTACAAAGGTTGTATACCCTATTATGTAAATAATATAAAAAAAATATGTAAGGAATTTTAGTTTTTTTATTGTATTCATATAATTTTTTTTTAATTAGTAGGTTCGAACATAATGTATAATAAGTATAATTGTGTGACATAGAATTAACTAAATATTGATAATTTTTTTTATCAAAGGATAGAGTAGTAAATTGGTTATTCTTGAAGAGGTTTTCGATGTAACAAATTGACACTTTTTTTTTTTATTTTGTTGATGACAGATGATGCTGTTCCCACAAGTGATGAGGCCTCTATTCTAATTAATTCCATTGTCCGCGACTGACAAGAATTCAGCACAAAGTTTGTCATTTGCAAACATCAAATATAGTAAAGGTTGATTTTGTTCTTTTCTTTTTCTGTTTTGTTTCATTTCCTCAATTCCTTCTTGTTCCTGCAGTTATGATTGATCCTCAGAATTGCCGTTGGAATTTTTTTTATTTTTTTATTTTTCCTCTTTTCTTCATCTGTTTACAATCTTTTAGTCTTGAGTGTTAGTTTCATTTATTATTATCTCCTTCTTTTCTTTTCATGGTTAAGTGTTTAACCTCATTAAATAAGTATAATGTTAGAGCCATTGGATCTTTCATCTTATATATGGTGTGTTTATCACCTCTGTAAAAGTTATCATCTTAATATTTTAATGGAAACTCTGTATCCATTGCTTTATTGATCTATTGTTAATTTCATCGTTTTATCTTATAAAACCTATTAAATTATGTTGGTATACAAAATATACAACTTGTTCAAATAAGTAACAATTATATCCCTTTCAAGTGACTTTTTAATCTGATTTTTTTCAGTGGGGTTGTTTACAAAATTAATTTATATATAGTAAAAAAGAAAACTTGGAGAATAGTACTAAAATAAAACATTCCAATGACATTATTGCATATTTCTTAAAGTCCGGTTTGTTTTGAAAGTCCCGGCTTAACTACTTTAAGGTACTCAAATTTATTCTCTTTATTTTCTAAAGCTACGGTACATTTGTTAAAATTTAATATAAATTTTTAGCGCATAGTTAATTTTTTATTTTTTAAATAACTATATTATTAAATGAGTTTTAAATTCTAAACTATTTATATGTTCAAATAAATTTACATGCTTTTGGGTCACAAGTTCGTTGACAAGCACATAGTTACTTAAACACATGTTAAGGAGGGACTCATGTATTAAATTTTATAAATTTAATTATTTAAACTTACTTATAAACGAACATTAATGTTGAATTACTATAAATACTATTTCTTTATTTATTATTATTTTTATTTATGAAATTGATATCTCAAATGTGATAATTTATCGTGGAGATATTTATTTTAAATACATAGTTAACATATTATATAATTATGATTATCTATACCTTATAATTAATAGATTTTTTTTTCATATTTAGAATATTGTTTGTATCAATATATATCTTCAATTTGAGAAGAATAATATATTGAAGTATTCTTTAATTCTCTTATTCTACTTGGTAACAAAGTAAGTTCGATCCTTTGAACTTGTTTTGTATTTTTGGACTCTCGAATTTTGAAGAATACTTAAAACCCGAAGTATCGTCACCACGAATCGTTGTGTCAAGTATATATCTTAAAACTCAAAAATCTCAAATTTTTTCTAATATTTTCTTGCTTGAAAGGTAATCCCAAAAATTATTGAATGCTCTAACAACCAAGAATATACCACAAATCAGGTTCCTTAACCACAAATCACCAACCATTACCATACCATTACCTAAAATAACTTGATCTCTTCTTACCTACTACAATGAATTGGTAGGTATGTTTCAGGAGATCAATCAACGCATGGCTCTTAGACCAACGTCGTTGGTGTAATGATTCAAAAGGCATCAACAATGGTTCGAATGCAAATCCATATGTTATTGAGTGGGCTCAACTTAGAATATGATAAATGCGTGGTGAGATTCTACCCAAAGGCCCAAAATTTGATTTAGAAAAGAGTTATGCCTATGTTCGAAAGGTGCAATATGACAAATAAGTTATAGGTCACTCCACCGAGTCTTCTGTTATGGCTACTTGACGTAGGCCAAGTTTGAGGGCTTACCAAGATTCCTTCTCTTTTTCTAGCTCATTATTGTGTGAATTTTGAGCTTGAAAGAGTCGTTATCCATTGCAATAAAGTTAGTGTATCAGGGGATGATTATTCTCAAGAAATAGTAAGACCAACATCAAACAATGAGGATGTTGAGATTCCTTCATCTAATGAAGACCAGACAGCTTGGGATGTGAGATCATTTTTTAAGCATCTAAACATGGTACACAAATCATTCCCTTTTTACATAGAGTTCGCTCATAATGATCCACCTTAGGTATGTCTCAATTTAGATGCGTATTTTGTAGTAGAAATTGTAGAACCTTGGAGGTCACATAAGGTTACCAAGGGCCTTAAAAAAATAATATGAACTAGACATAAAAGCCAAAGTTAAATATCATGTTGTTAGTTTTATGTCTAACCATAGACTATGTACACTTATTGTTGATCAATTATACATTGTATATATTCTTACACGATGTTTTGAAAGATCCGAATTGGATAAAGGCAATGAATGAAGAGTTGGAAACTCTACATAAGAACTCAATGTGGGATATTGTGTCTATGCCCGTTGAAAAAAGATTGTAGGATGTTGATGGATGTTTACCCTGAAGCTCAAGGTTGATGGAAGCATTGATAGATACAAAACCATTCTAGGTTATACATAGCACTATGGGATTGATTAAAAACCTTTGCATCGGTAGCAAAACTTAATACTATTCAAACTCTTATTTCATTTGCTACGAATATAGAATGGTCCTTGCACCAATTGATGTGAAGAATGTTTTTCTCAATGAAAGTTTAGAGAAAGAAGTGTATATGAATATGCTACCAGAAGTTAAGTGTAAACCATGTGATGTTGGAAAAGTGTGTAAGTTAAAGAAGTCTTTGTATGGACTGAAATAGTCTTTGAAAGTTTGGTTTGAAAGATTCTCTAAAGAAATAAGAATTTTTAGATACAGGTAGAGTAACTCTGATCATATTTTGTTTATCAAGTGTAACGATGGTAAGATTATAGATCTGATAGGGTATATTGATGATTGTCACAAGATATGATCTGAGAAAGATGGAAGATCTACAACGGTATCTTTCAAAAGAATTTGAGATGAAAGATATAAGACAGTTGAAATATTTTTTAAGTATTAAAGTCACAAGATCAAAGAGAAGAATCTCATTGTCACAAGAAACTATGTTCTAAATTTATTAACATAAACTGAGATACTCGATTGCAAACTAGTTGAGGTACCAATTGAAATGAACCACAAGCTTGTTATTTACCCTAATCAAGTATTGATTGATAAAATGAGATACTAATGTTAAGTAGGAAAATTAAATTATGTCCCTCATACTGTATCTAACATTGGTTATGTGTCAGTTTATGCATTGTCCTAGCGAAGAGGATATGGATGCAGTGTATCGTATTTTAAGGTATTTGAAGGTGGCACTCGGTAAAGACTTATTATTTACAGAAAAAAATGTGCTAAAAATTACAAGATATATTGATGTAGATTGAATGGGTGATAAGAATGATTGGATGTCATCTGGATATTTTACTTTTGTAGAGGGAACCTTGTTAGTTATGGAGTAGGAAGTAAAAGGTAGAATTTCGAGATATGGTACATGCAGTATGTGAAATGTTATGGATTTATAATGTTATGAAAGAACTAGGCTTTAAACTCTAAAAGTGTATGGATTTACATTGTGATAATACAATTTCTATTGAGATAGCTCATGATCTAGTTCAACATGACAAGATTAAACATATGGAAGTTGTTTGCCACTTCACTAAAGAGAATCTGGATAGGAAAATTATTCGTTTCTCGTTTGTATCTTTTGAAAAACAGTTAACAGATGTCCTTATTAAAGGAGTATCAACAAAAATGTTTGACAACTCAGTTGACAAATTGGGTATGTTCGATATCTAGGCTTCAACTTAGTGGGATTGTTGAATCGTTATAAAGATTATTTTCTTATCCATTACTTATTATTTTCTTATTTATATAGTTGATTGTAGATATTTTTGTCTTATACACATAGTTGACATGTTATATAGTTATAATCATTTATATCCTGTAATTAGTAGGAAGATTTTTTATTAATTTATACTTTCAATTAGAAAAAAATAATATATCAAAATATTCCCAAATTTGGGTTTGATGTCTTAGTGGTATCACAATTTTATATTTAGCATATTTTTTTGTATCTAGATTTTTGAGGTGATACATTAGTAATATTTTCATTTAATTAATTTATTATCCATCTGAATATCGCATGTATATTATTAAACATGTGGAAATTTTTTAATTAAATAACAAATTGTATCAAATTAATGCTTTTTTTCTTTCTAAAATAGGGTACCATTTAGGTATATTTTAAAAATACTAGAAAAATGATATCAAAAGTAAAATTACGATATCATAAGTTAACAAATCCTTAGAATCTCTTATTCTAATATTAAGCATTTTGAAAACATGAAAGGAGAGGATAAGTTTTGCTTCTAAAAGCAGGTAAAATAGAAGTGCAGAGATAGAGAAGGGTTGACTAGCGCGTTAGGGAGATAATGTTGTCGCCTTAAGCCCTCGTCGGATAAGGCCTTCAATTTTTTGTAACTTTACAGAATTAGGTGAAATATTTTTTTGTTGAAATATGAAGAAGGCAGTTGAAAACCACACAACCAAAAAGGTTTTATTCCAAATACTATGATTCCAACATATATTTTTAAATGTGCTATATGCTGTAGCTGGTTGTTGCATAATGGTTATTAATTTTTAATTAATATTATCTTCTTCTTCTTTTTTCATCAAATTCAAGTTTTACAAATACATATGCGGGACTTGATCTAACAATATTAAGCATATACTTTAATTAATTAGAATGTCAATTTAATTATGATATTATCTATAACATATATCAATAGAGAAAGGCATAAAAAACAAACATGAAAGCACTGAAATGAAATCCAACCAACCGTTTGACCAGGGGACCCATCACTTCCTTCTTAATTGAGAATCTTTAATGATACGAATAAGTAAGGAAGCATAATCCAAAAATATTAAACAAACAGCATGTCAATATCTACCCATAAAAATCTTGAATCTTTACCACCAATTCTTCATATTTCTTATTCTTTCTCTCCTTACCAAATACCTACCAAGCCCTTTAGTTTTGACAAATCAAAAACCCATCTCAGTTACATGAGTTGGACCTGTGAAATTTAAATACAATTAACGGGTCATAAAGATGTCTTACTCTCACAATGTCTAAGTTTATAATTCTGATTAGTTTATAACTAATTAAGAAGATTTATTAACACTGAGGTTATATCATAATAGAACAAAGGGCACCACGTTTTAATATACCAATCAGAAGCCTCCAACATCTTTTGTCTTCATAACTGTTTCTTAATGCTCTGTTGGGTTTCATGTTGTCGTTTTGTATTTAATAGTTTAGTTTATTTATCTAGTGGAGTTACTTCTAAATTAAAATGTATAAAATGGAAGGAAAAAAAAGAGAAGAAAAAAGAAGTAGAAGAAATAGAAGAATCCTATGAAAATGGAGAATTGGAAGACTTGGTTATGCTTCAAACAATCCGTTCTTCTACCAGCTAAGTGCTTACTTGTTAAGGTCACTTCTCTTTCAAGAAATAATCACAAAGGTAAAGTTTTTAACTTTGTTTTTACTATAAGAAGAGAAAAAGGAGAAAATGACTTCTTTAAATTTCAACTGTTATACATGAGTAAAAGATTAGGTAATATTTTATAGCAATTGATTCTAACCTTTTTTACATGGAGAAAAGAGAGAGAACGATTCTTTAAACTTCAGCCATTTAATATGTGAGAATGTAATAGACTAGGTAATTTTTCATGTGTAACTTACATGGTGAAATCAAATGGCAGGAAATAGAAATGGACTAGTGACTCTTTACAAAGACATGGAAACTTGTGGTGAATATGCAGATATACGTGTGATGTGGGAGATTATTCATTGTTCTCCTCAAGGTATCAAAAACAGAGGAAGAAGCATAAGGTTTTTTCGTTATTGGAAATTTTGTTCTCGCCCAACTTGAATCAGAGAAGTGGTCTTAGGAGGCTTGATAATGAGTTTTTTTTTTTTCCCCTCTGAGATAGGAGAGTACTTTGTTTCTTAAGTAGCATAAATATCAGATTTAGCCCTGATGTTTGAAGTCTGCTTAAAGTAAATAACAGAACTAAAAATCCAATTGCGACTGTTTCTATCATGTAAGTATCAGAGTTCAGAGTACAAAATATTCAAGCTATTTTTGTTCTATTCAGATGAGACTAAATTTGAAGTTGAATTTATGATCCGTTTGCTTGTGCTTAAAGTTTTTTTAGGAGAAAGTGAGTACAAAATGTGTACATAATAAAAACACTTCGATGACAAAATTTTAAGTTTGATCCAAAAATAGAAAGTGTTTATGTAAATTATGTTGCTCATAGTATCTAATTACTTGGCCTAATGGTTTCAACCTGTAAAATCTCAATTGTTCACTATTCAGTGACGTTCAGGATCAACTAGCGCGGTAATAACAAAATGTTTATTATTTTTCTTCTAGTTTTATTTTATTGATATATATTTTGAATTGGTTAATCATGGGCCACGTGTAACAAAAGAATTGGGACCCATAAAACGGATTTTTTTCGTTGAGAAAAACATCGTTTGTTTAATAAATAAACTTATTTTTATAAATAAATCAAATTATAAAATCTCTCATTAAAAATCCTTATTTCAAAGTTAATAAAATGAAATCAAGTAATTGACAAAGTTTTGATGAATGTTAATGCTAATCTAACTGGTACCGTCTTAAAACTCCGACAATTACTGCCTAAGTTGTCGTATATAAAAACTTATATCATACATAAAAATATGTAAAACCGACTCATAAATATGTACTGCTCATAAGGAAGTAATAAATACTCAACTACAACGTAGCAGTGAAAAAATAGAAGCCAATTCGAGAGGTAAAAAAACAAAATGCAAATTGAAACTATACTTTGGATGGTTAAGACTCCGTTCTTCACAGATTTTAATTCATAGTTTCAAATCACATTAATTTGACTTAAAAAACTAGGCTTTGGAACTATTGATATATATCTCTCTCTCTCTCTCTCTCCTGAAATAAATTAAGTTAAGAAGCTGTTATTGCAAACCTTTCCTAACTGACTAAGTTGAATCTGAACCATAACAACAGCACCTAAGAATTGAACACACTGCAAAGGAGTGAGAATCTCCATAACCCCTTTAAGAGTTTTAAGCCTCACACAATCCGCAGCCTTCATAACTCTCTCTAACCCACTCAATATTCCATTTGAAGCCATATTCACCAACCCATCCATCTCAGCTTTCACATCATCTTTTCTCAAACTCCCTTCAAGTTTCGACAACAACACTATTTTCCTATCAGCCAAAGCCACTTGTTGTCTCTCCATTTCATTCTCCACCTTATTTTCCTCAAACTTTATCTTCACTCTCAGCTCCGCAATCTTCTTCAATTGTTGCTCCGACAAACCCATCAGTGCCAACCCAGCCGGAACATCATCAAGTACTGTCTTTGTTAACGAGTCTATTACTTTGAACACAGTTAGAGGCTTCCAACCAGTCATCCATAAATGAGCACTCTCATATGGACTCAACCATATTGGATTGTAGAAGGCCACCACGTCTTTATGAGCCGCTTCCCACTTCACTGTATAGTATTCTTTGAAATGGGTAGTGAGATTGTTCACTAAAAGTTGAAGCTCTGCTTCGTTATGATGATATTGATCATCATTTGTCACCATTTTTAGAACTTGTGTTAGATGTTGTTCAAGTTGAGACATCCAATTGTTGTAGAATTCAGAAAAGAATTTTTCTACTTGGGAAATATTTTTGGTGGTGGGTTTCTGATTCTCCATTGGAAAATAATGAGTATTGATGGAGAGATGAAAGTGAAAGAGAGTAGTGAAAATGGGGTTGTTTATGAAATTGAGAGAGAAGCAGAGAGAGAGTGAGATTGCAATTGCATGTTATGTACGTGGACTGCGAGAAGAGGTAGGAGAGACCAGCTGGAGAAAGGAGGAGAGGCCACGGAGCAAAAGGAGTGGTTTGTGTCTTGTGTGCATGGCTTACGCGCAGCATTTGGCTATTAGTTTATGAGAAAATTTGGTCTCACTCTAAATACTGCATTTCAAGGTATACCAAATTACTAACTCGATCGACGGATGTATATTATGATGTTAATTCTTATATATATGATCCTGACGTTTTTTACATGCAGAAAAAAAGGGTGCTAAGGTAAGGAGTAAAGATTAAAAAATTTAATTAACAGATGCAACGAGCAAACTGACGATATAATGACGGCTCCTACATGAAGCTAGTAATAACTTAAACGACGTCGTTTTCCCCAATGGAGAAACCTGATAAATATCATGAGAAAGTAAACGACGACAAATTAAGAAAGTTGTTCAAAATCCTGATTTTATGTTGCGGCATCAAGAATGAGTGAAAATAAAAATTGAATACAAAATATAAATAATAATATTATTATTATTATTATTATATTTTTTCGAGAGATGAGATCATATTAATGAAACATATTAAAATATAATTTATAAATGATATAAATGAAATAAAATTAAAAAAATAATTTTTTTAATTTTTAAATAAAAAATAATAAATAAACGTACATATGATTAAAAAAAATAGAAACTTCTAACGTATTTAAGTTATTTATTTAAGTTATTACAAATAATGTAAGAGAAATGAATATTCTTATTATTATTTAAGTAATTTATATTTTATTAATGATTAAATTAAACCAAACATCAAAATAATATAAATTATTTTCATTATCATTTTTATCAAAGTAAACCAGAATTAAGACGTCTAATCATTCAATATTGAAGGATGAATATTAATGCTGATTTATAAGTTAAATAATGCAGCTCAATTTTTTTAATTAAAAAAATGCTATGCATTTAAAAATTAAATATACTTTAATGTCAAAGGTGTTTGTTGGGGCCTTAAATTTTGCAGTATGGACATATTTTTTTTCCATTTCGATGTCGCTAAGTAAAGATGTAAAATAAGTTATTTTATCTCATTTAATATCTCTAATAAATTTGTAATATAATATTATCTTTTTTATTTAAATACAATATCATCTTATTTAGATTGTAACTTTAATGGGACTAACTTTAAACATATATTTTATCATTTTTTCTTATTAAAGTTGCTATATAAATTATAATTTATCATAATTTTTTATTATTTTTGTATTATTACTTGTATTATTTAGACTTATTAGGTACAAATAATATATCTAAATTAGTATTGTTTCATTACTATCTCATCTCATTAAAAATTAAGTTAAATAAGATTAAATAAATTTTAAAAATTAATATATTATTTCATAAATCTCATTAACATCTACAAGCTAGGCTTATTCATTTGCTACTCGAGACCATGACCATTATATAATTCAAGTAATATTTGAAGGAGGAAAATATATCTTTAGCACGTAGGATGATAAATCAATTATCAATCACTCACGCAAGGAATCTAAAACTATATGCATGAGTTTGAATTCAACTTAGTCTAGTTATTGAATGAGACAGATCAGGACATTCTTATGATTATACACTTGTTTCAATTATGCATTCTTATGAATTTATCAAGGAAAAAATGATTATATTTGGTCTAAAGAAATATATAATCTTGTATGTTCAATTGGCGAATGTTTCTCCGTCTGAATAACACAAAATATTTAGGGAAACAACAAATAGATAATAACAGCATTCACAACTACTCAACATTAAGAGAAAGCATTATAGTTTGATTCAACTGAGTGTTTTTTACTTACAAGTTACAGCAGCCTATAGGAGGACAAGAATGAAGTTCAGCTCTTTGACAACTGAGTAACAGGGTTGATAAACAGCAATGCTGATAAGCATCCTCTTAGAACTTGTCGACAGTGACACCATCTCTATGAACTTCATAAACATCCCTACTCCTGGTTTTCTTCATTCCAGCTGTGAAATGGAGCTTCGATCCCTCGCTTGTGATGGCAGTGACTTTTACCCATATCATCACCTTTGTCTTCATCCCATCTATATCAGCAAGCTTTCCTTTCTCTAGATATCCAGATACTACAGTAGTGAACCGTAAGACAGATGAGTCCTTATAACCAACTTCACATATTGAGGGTATGTAGACAGTAAGCCTTCTTGTCTCCTCATTGAACTCATAGTTTGTAGCATCTCGGGGAAAGATTCCAACTGGTAAGTCATACTCCTTAAGTAGATCAGGTAATGGCTTTTGCATCTTTCCTGAGAAGATATCACTTCTTTGTTATCAAAATGCCAAAGATATATTAAAATAAGAAAAGCAAAGTGATAATAATAAAATGGTGGGTGAAAGAAAACACGAGTCTCTTACTTATGTTAGAAAAGAATAGTTTAGTGCCTTTTTATTTTTTATAGCAGTTTAATGCCTTTGAAATTTTTGAAAAAGTGACAACACAAAGACAGATAACTAGTTTTTTTATTATTGATATATCAATTTCATAGATTGTTTTTAACAAAAGACAACAATGACTATAAAATTAATAAAAAAATAATTTAAAATTTGATCATTTGTTCTTGTGCAATTGTGTTATCACATTTTTATAACAAAATGATTAAATTGTTCTAAATGACATAATTTAGGGACTCTGGATGCATTTGTCTCAAATAGATCTAAACAGATGTGAAGAATTCCCCTTAACCTTTACTGTTATACAGACAAAACAGATCAATAAGACAAAGATCGAGATGGAATCAAAATATGTAAACTTGTGAAATTAGGGGATTCTGAGATAGTTTCAATCATTACAAAGATGAGAAAAGAAACATGGCAATAGAGTGGCATCCTTTATTTATGAACAATGCTAAATAGCCCGAGTCTTTCTTATACTAAATGTACCGGTTCTTTCATGATACGTATTAAATGTTCTTTCATGGTATGTATTAAATGTTCTTGAAAAATTAAAAGATAAATATAAAAGAAATACTCTTATAGGTCTACCGGCTTATCCCGGCCGGTATAATAAGAGTTTTCCTTTATTTTAACGATGTGATTGGGCAGAAACCAATTAAAAGAAAATCCATCATAAAGTTTTAATGCAAGAGTTAGCAATCTCTTCAACATGCATAGTACTAAAATGAACATTCAGAAAGATGAGAAACTAACCTTTAAGTTTATTAACAAACCATTTGGCTCCATCTTGAACGCTAGTCTGCAATGACTGGTTATTACAGACAAAGCGTATGAATAAAGAATGTCAGAGAAATTAAGCCACAGAAGCAGAGTACAAATGGATTTTAACTGCATGACGTATCGAAGATTTCCTCTCAAGACGGTGGCCGTAGACTCGTAGTCGTAGGGTTTCAAAATTTCAAATAGTTTTCTGAAAATGCCTAAATTGTTCAATTCGTTGCAAGCTAACTTAAAAGCAGTTTCTAATAAATCACGCAATACCAAGCAAATTACCCGATTCCAATTTTTTTTAATCAAAAAGGGCAAAGGATCTATTAACAATTAAGATGATCAATATTCAACGCAATACGATTAGACTTTTTCTTCTTTTATTGGTATGTAATAAGCATGACTTGATTTCCTAAAATTGAAAAAAGGAAAACCCTAATTTCATAAATAATCGTTTTTAAAGAAGAATGACAGCATCGTTTGAGCACACAACATAGAAACAGAAAGGAAAATTTTCAAACCAAATATAAAAATCTGAGGAAAAAAGTGAATGTTCTGAAGCTTACGTTGATATCATTGCCGACGGAGCTGACCTCCTTATTAAGCTTATTGCTGAACCAGTAAGAACCCATCTTGTTCATTATCTGATCCATGTTTGGCTGCTGAATGAGCTCTCTCTTTCGTCTTCCTACCTCTCCGTTTCTCTGTATAGAGATCGTTGAAGTATTGACGCGTTGATCGAGCAATTTCTAGAGTGACAGAACAATCTTCGCTCCTTCGCCAAGTCACCCCCTCTCGTTGTCTTGAGAAATTATTTAATGTCATGTAATAATCAGATTAATAAAATTTAAAATTTTTTTAAAAAATAAATATTTAATATTTGATAAAAAATATAATTAATTAAAAATATATTTTAAAAATAATAAAATAACAGTAGAAGACATATTTTCTTTGATTGAATATATAATCTTCACTAGAATGGTTATATATATATATATATAATTTACTCACCCACTATAACTAATATAACCTCAAACATTCTAAGTATGTTTCACTAGTAAGTTCATAGACGGTAAATCTGTAATAGTTATGAATACATGACACCGTTCTATACTTATCTAAAAAAAAATTATTTCTGAAATTTGTGAATTAAGCATTAAGTCTCATTGTTTATAAAAAAAATATAAAATTAATCATATTTTTAAAATTCTATTAAAAACTAACAACAAAAAAATGTGATAAATATACTATTTTTTTTCAAACAATATTTATGAGATAAAAATAATTTCTCACTCTTTCGATATTTCCTAATAGTTTTCTCTCATATTTCTTTTAATTTGAATATAAAAATTAAAAGAAATTATGTTAATTTTTTAAGACAATTTTATTATAAATTTTATATTTTCAATTTTTAGTAACATTATATTTTATGAATATGCTATTGAAATTAAAACAATTTAGTACAATTATATGGTAAAATAATGTAATAAATTGTAGATAGAGAAAAAATATAATTTATCGTATATTTTATTTTATTTTTTTCACTTTTTTTGCTAATTACTTTTTATTTTATTTTATTTATAGTTAGTTAGGATTTAAAAAAAATATCGTGAGGATAAAATTCCATATTAATTATCCATCACTTTAATAGTAGGTTATAAACTATTATTATTAGTATCTTAATATTAATTTGACTCATTAAATAAAATAATAAAAATGGTAGTTTTTAAGTATAAATTTTTAATATTAATCTAGAATAATGATGATGTGACATCATATATTTTATAATTATTTTTAAAAAAATATTTTTTGTAAATTTTTTTATCTTAAATTATGGATGTATCACACCATATATCTTATAATTATCTTAAAAAATTAGTCTTAAAATATTTAAAAATTTGTTTTTAAATATAGTTTTCTTGCGTTTGTAATTAATTTTTTATTTTTCAATTTACTTTTAAATAAGCAAATACTCTTGTGGTAAGTTAGTAACGAGTTCTATAAAAAAAAAGTTAGTAACGAGTTTAATTTATAGTTTTATAATATGAACATAAATTGTAAAAAAAGTCGTTTGGTATAATCGCGCTATATATTATTATATTTTTTTATTTAATACTTATTTTTGTTTTCTATATTCTAATTTATCTTTTTATATTGATAACAACGTATAAAAGATTTGGGAAGTTATCTTAGTAAAATGTAAGTGTTAAAGTATAATTTGAAATTTATCGATGAAAATTTTAAAATTTTAAAACATTAATAGATGAACTTATTTTTTTAAATTCTAAAATTAGGTTAAAAATAAAAGTATTTTGAATTTAAAAGTGTTGAATAAGTAGGATTTATAGTTAAAAATATAGAATGATATGTTATTTTAAAATATTTAAGTTTTTATCCATGTAAATTTTAAAATTATATCTATTTTAAATATAAAGGTATTTGATAAGTCAAATTTATAATTGATAAATATATACAATAATAAATCAATTTATATATTGAGTGATACTCATCCTTTTGATAAAAATAATTTCTCAATTAATTTGAATTCTCGTACAAAAAACATTGAAAATATATATTTATATGTTTAAACTAACATTGAGTTTAATGAGAAATACAATCTTAAAGATTACCCACGAAAAAAAGAAAAAAAAGTGCAGTTAATAACACTTGTGCCACAAGAGGAAGGGAATTACTTGTTAAAAGTTTTATAGAGTTTTTGGCTTTCGGTAAAATAGTATAGCAATAAAAGCTTTTTCATGTGTCAATCCCAATTCTCAAATAACTTGTTCAAAATTTAATGGTTAATGTTTTATGTCTTAATTACATTACTTAAATATTATTTAGATTTTAATTTTTTTTAAATTATCTTTTATTATTATATTAACTTCATTTTATATCTTTATCGTACAACTAAGTCTATAAACATTCTCACCAGTATTATATAACAAAATTTAAAACTTCAATGGCATACTTGTGCATCAAAAACATTTTATAAACGTATGGGTAATAACGTTGAATGCAAACAATCATAGATATAAATAAGAATGGGAAAAAAAATTACGAATTTTATTTGTGATTATCTGTACCATCGGTTCGGTTTTTATTCGATAAATTTAAGAGATAGATACGATTTCGACTAAAAATTGAACATAAAACAAAAGGTACGATTCGGGTACGATTATATTGATAATTGTACCCATTCATACCTAAAATTAATTATACCCAAAATGATTTTTTCGAGTATTTTTTAATAAATATTCCAAATCATTATCTGCGAGTAAAAAATTATCCTCAAATCGTAACGATTTTCGTACGACTTCATATACATATTTTATCATTCGATTCAGAGACAGTTATATCAAAAACTTTCTCTACGTATACCATGTTCATCACAAACAATAATAAATTCTCAGGAAAAAAAAAATTTTAATTTTTAATTTTTTGTTATAAAATTAAATTTAATAAATAAAGATAAAAGATACTATCAATATCAAAACTTACCTATCTTGATAAATTTGTTAAATTAAAACTAATGATATTTATTAAAACATGATAAAAATTTAAGATTTAAATATTTGTTATGGTAAGGTTCTTAAAATGAATAGTTGATTATTTCAATTGATATATTTGATATTTTTTAAAAATAATTGAATCTTGATATCATCTTGTAATTTTTAAAATCTTAAACATAATACATGTATATAAAGTTATAGATTTTAAATAAACACAATAAAAATTATCATAAATAACTTAAATCATCTTATATTAATATCTATATAAAAATAATAGTAAAATAATGTTTTTTATTCAAAACAACGAAAATAAATTGAGACGGAAAAAACTAAAAGAGCTCATATACAAAATAAACTTTGAAATGAAGAGACGGGAAAAATTATAATTAAAAAAAATTGAATTTGAATATAAATATAATAAATTAAAGCACATTACCAAAATAAATTGCATCAATTAAAAAAAAATTAGTATGCAATTACTCAGATGCGATACAATTATCTATAAAAGTCCTGTCATCTTGGGCATGTATCGTCCTAATCAACTTTTTAAGAAAATAAAATAAAATATATATATTAACAAAAATGAGTTTGTATATTTGACATATACATATTAATGGATTGATATTATATACATATTAATATATTGATATTTTTTATATCTTATATTATTAAAAAATTATTTTAATATTTTAATTTAAATATTATTACATCTTTTAACTTTTTTGAATAGTTTTTTATCAAAATATGTCACATAAATCATATGACAAATTTTACAAAAATATTATAAAAAATTTAGATAAAAAAAATATCCACAACAATAAAACTCTAACAATTATCTCACAAAACTTTTATACCATGAGAACTATACATTGAAGCAGAATTCTTATCAAAAGACTTACCATTGGACGAGTGTAGTTTGATTGTTACAAATACGAGAAAAACAGTTCAAGCTTTTGATTTTGACCAAATATATGAGATCGAGTACAAAATTTATAAAATATTCACTAATCATTAACTATAATGTCAGGATACAGTGTTTTTTACAACATAACCAACTATGAAAATAGTAACCATAATAAGTATTATTGTAATATTAATTTATTTTTTTCTTACTTTCACATTACCTTCGTAGAATTTGCCTACTAAGACTCATGTTACATATTTTAATAAAAAAACTTATTCAAAATAGTTAGAAATTGTATGTATATAACTAAATAACTCAATAAAAAATATATATACTTAATCTTTATCATCATTTTCATCTTCATATTCATTGTCAACTATGAATGATAACATATATTTTGATTATATCTCTTATAATTTATACAAATACGTGTACTTATATGAAACGTCTACTTTATTCTATTATAAATAAAAAATAATTAATATTCAAGTTAATCATTCATGAATTTCATAACATAAAACACACCATTTAAAACCAATTTATTTTACTCATTTTTAAAATTAAATTATATTAATTAAATATTAAATATATAGTACAAATTATTAATAAAAAATTCTATAAAATTACATTGAATATAACCATATTATGATCCCTATACAATTTAAATGTAATATTAATTAATATATAATATAATTTAATATAATCAAATTATAATACTTAATCAATTAAACTCGTGAATTACAAACTATCTTTTATATAAGAGTTTTTCAAACAATTCAAATAATAATATAAATGAATAGAATCAAAATATAATGATAACTACAATAATTAAACAAGTAAAGTTATATGCATTAAAATTATAACTGTTATAACTAAATCAAAATATAAATTAATTATTTTGTAGGATATAAAATAAATAACTTTTGTTTATCCCGTAGCTCGAAAACCTACTACATATTCTAACAACTCGGTTTAATATTGATTTAATCAACTAAGGATAGTTGAGTTGCATAGTTGAGTTTCATCCACTAAAATCAAATCATCGTATAATTTCTTATATTGAATATAATAAAAATATAATTATAACAAGACATGATTATTTATTAAAATCATATATAAGCATATATTTTAAATGTTACCTTAACTAAATTTTGATTATATTTTAACCAATACAATTAATTTTTAAAATATGTATCAAGCATTCAATGGTTATAAGATTGAAAATCAAACCCTAAAATGTGTGACTCGAACACGCTATAAATTTATGAGAACAACATACCATAATCATTAAAATCGCTAAATTTTGAATATAATTTTGGGCATATAAAACATTGCATTCTTTTATAGAGTTCTCCTTTCTTAACTCTATCATCCAAATCATACTTTAGAATATCAACGTTTGTTTACCATAAGCTAGTTTTTAATAGATGATAATCAAAAGTGGTATTATAATGATTCACAATAATTATTATCCCTCAGTTACAATTAATGTATTATTTTTCTTTTTCTGAAAAGAGAGTCAAGTCATAAGGCATATTATAAACATGTCTCACGAGAAGTCTTTGTTTGGCTTTGACTGATCGAATCATCGAAGAGAAAGATCTCACGTAGCAATACTTCAGTGTTTTTGTTATTGCAGGGAATTAATTGTAACTGTATACGCTGCCGAATATAGTAGAAAATTAATTTAAAATATATATTATATAATAATTAAGGAGACTGCACCAAGTACCCTGAACCATACGCCCTTTTAGCAACTTGATGTGTTGAAGCCGATATATTCACATGCTTTTGTTCCAAAAACATACAAAGTTGCCTAACCATTTGTCAAATATATACGTACACTTGCAGCTGATGTGAATACTGCTAATCAAGGAAATTACGAGAAACGGCCTCATTTAATGATAATAGTAGGAGTTCAATTAATTTAGTCAATAATTAGTATAATTAATAAAACCTCTAATTCATTTAAGGTTTCCGGATACTTTCTCAAAAAAAAAAATCATTATTTTTTAAAATAAATGATAATATCATATTATAATTTAATAAAATATAAGATTAATATAATTATATTTTTTAAAAAAATACAAGTATTAAATGCATGATATAATATACGCTCAATTAATTTAATCAATAATTAATCTAATAGAAATAATAATATTATCGATATAAAAATTTATAAATATATATTTTATCTTTAATATTAAATACGTATTAAAATTAATGATTTTAAATAAAATTATTATTAATAAAATATTTTGTAATATTAACACTATCCATCTCATAAAACCTTCTATCAAGTTTTATTTGGGGCTTCTTACAGGGTGGAGCAAGGACCCATTCCTTAAGGGCCAATTAAAGAAACAAAAAATTTAAAATAAGGGTAAAATGTTGTAAAGTAAAATATATGAAGCAAAATTAAAAAATTAAAAAATACATCAATTATACATAATATATGAAGCAAAATATTGTAAAGTAACAAGAATAAAACATAATATATATAATTATTGCGAGGGTAAAATGTATATTTTATCTTTATAATTTATATTTTTTTTATGAAAAAATACTACTAAATTTTTTTCTTAGTGTCAAGAGGGACCATGGTCTCTCCTTTCCATCCACTCGTGGTTGTCTAGTTTTTTTTTAAGAATTATTGATTATTTTTAGAGTAATCACTACTACAAAATTAATATATTGTTTCAATTTTTAATCGTGATCATAGATATATAACCACGGTTATAAAAACTAAGGTTTAAGTGGGAGAGACCATAGACCGTTACATATAATCTTGATTTTTAGCCGAAACCATAAACATATAATTTGATCATGATTTTATAAAAACTAGAGACCATAAACATATCATTTGATCACGTTTTTATAAAAGACCAAGACTATAAACATATCATTTAATTAAAGTCTTTAAAAGATAAGGTCATAGATATATCATTTTGTCACAGTTTTATGAAAAACCAAGGACATAAACATATCAAATGATATGTTTATATTCACAATCTTTTAAAAGTCGTGATCAAATAGTATGTCTATTGTCTCGATTATACTTAAAACGTGACCATATACATATCAATTAACCTCATTTTTCAATATGAATTATAATAAATTTTTCAATTATAATATTAAAAGGCATATTATATTAAAATTAGGAGTGTAATTACATTTATGAGTTTATGCACTAAAACATAATAAAGCCTCACTAGTTAACTAATTAAAAAGTATTTCAAAATATAAAATACATGTAAAAAATTTAACAGTAATAATGCTCATTAAATTATCTATGATTTAAATTAATCTAACAAAAAATAGATAAAAGTGCATAGATAATCTAACTAGCTAGTTATAGCTGTAACAATCGATTTGTGAATTTTGTTCACTCATTTCACGTCTCATCAATTTCATCATTGATGTAAGTTCTTTCATGATTAAACTACAATGTACACATTTAAATTATTCTTAGGTACCCACCTATTTTGATAAAGAAAAAATCAAAATCAAAATCAAAATTAACTATAACTTAATTAACAAAGATATGAGTAAAATCACTGAAAGGAAATGTAAACTTGAAGTGTATCTTTAATAAGATTGTAAAGAATTATTCCACTTCATTAGAGCCAAGATCCATAATTGGCATCAACCTCATCTTACTAATACAGTATTCGTGAACAAAATCTACCATATTAATGAAAAACATTAATTTAAGTGCATTAATAATGAAAAAAATGCTAACTTGCAAGGCAGTCATGAACAAGGATTGAAATAAAATTTACTTGTATTGTAGTCTTTTAGTATAGCATAATTCACAATATAAAATTTCGAGTAAGAATTTAGTCTCTTAGTGAGAAAATTTTCAATAGTTGATATACCAAAACATAGTTAGTATCCTTCTGTAATTGCCCTCATAGCAACCATATCTAACAAATCACTATAAAATATAGCAAAAAAATCAATTATAAACACTAATATTCATTTATATGATGCACAACTAGCAAGAGAATTAAACAAAGCCATATGCATAAGTAAAAAGGCATTTCAACTAGCTTTTAAGTGTATAAATTTCTTCAAAAAATTTATACTTGTGTATCACGTTACCTTACTTACTTTGTGACTATAACCTTTGATTAAACATGAAACTTATAATTTATATTTATATTATTTTGAATTATTTCTTAATATACACAAATATCTATAAAACCAACTTATAGGGTATAAGAAAAAAAAAGTGTCTAAAGTTTCCTCGACCTCATAGTACCTGGAGCATGTATAGAGCCTTGACAAACTCTATAATTGTGCGGATAGCTTCCTACTTAGGTTCACCAAGAGTATGCTCATCTTCATCCAAAAAGGTTGCGCAACTTTTTCTTCAAAATCAAACCTACATTCTTCTTTTTAAAGTTGTTGTACAAATACCTACAAAAATGATGCATGTAACATTAATATAGTTAGGCTAATCTAACATGCAATTATGTTTAGATTGAAAAAGTAAAGTAGATTAAAAGTCAATAAGACTTGCATACTCAGTCCATGGTAATTGAAGTTTACTAGCTTCAATGAGACCTTTATGTCTATTAGACATAATTACAAGGTTATCATTAGACACCAACTACAAATTCTCCTTAATTAATTTCAAAAACCAATTATATGTATCTTTACATTCTCTGTCTACTATAACATCTACAATATGAAATATTCCTTGATTTTCATCCATTGAAACAACAGACAAGATCTATCGTGTTTATCTAACCTTCAAATGACACCCATCAAAGCTTATGATTGGGCTACAACCTTGTCTTTGCCTATCTACACAAACTTTCCAACATATGTAAATGCATTCAAACTTAACCTTAAACCTATGATTTTGATGTTTTTGCAATCATAAAACTCGTAGGGATTCCATGCATATAAACCCAAAAAAATGATATGTGTAAAGTTATCACTTTCAATAGGTAAATCAACTTGGTAGTGGTTAAGCACCGTAACATAACCATCAATGTTCCAAATAATTTTATCATATACCTTCTTTTTATCTTCTTTGATTTTAAAAGAAAAAAATGAAGGTATTTAATAAGTCTTTCACTTCATACATGCCTAATTTTCTAAGAGAACTCTAAGAGTTCCTAAAGGAATGATAGACATATTATCTTTTGAATTCTAGTATGCTCTATATTTTACCAATTAGTGATCCATTTTCATTGGCCTTGATATTTTTAGCATTTGGAGTGAGTTTTACTTCATAATATGAAAGGTCTATTTCAACCAGAGGTGAAAGTTATATAAGGTTGAGTTATTCGGTCTAGATATGTTCCATTTTCCCTACAAGTTCAACAGATAGTTCTTGAAACGAGTATTAAACAAAAAGTAAAAAAGACTCTTACTGTGAAAAGAGAGATATAAGAAGAAAATATAAGTCTTAAGAAAAGAGTGAAGAAATGAAAACAGTTGTAGAGATTTAATTTTACACTTAAAAGAGTAAAAGTTAAGGTAAAAATTTGTTAAATAGACTTTGAGTTTGAACTATTTTGAGGAATACTCAAAGTAAAGAGCATTGAGTTATGAATAGAAATAAAGAGATACTCCAAATCCTTCCAAATTAATTTCAAAAACCAATTCTATGTATCTTTACCTTCTCTTTCTACCATATCATATGAAATAGGAAATATTCCTTGATTTCCATCCATTGAAACAGCAAACATGATCTATCCTATTTGCCTACCCTTCAAATGATACCCATCAAAGTCTATGATCGGCCTACAACTTTGCCTCCACCTTTCCACACATACTTTCTAACATATGTAGATGCGTTCAAACTTAACCTTACCATTCTATCAATCCTAATTTTCTAGCTTGACACACATGAAAATATGTCACTTTAACACCAAAATCATCTCTTATTTGAGTCACAATCTCTTTGAATGTAATTTTTGAATTTCTTCTAAAAAACTTTCATAATACTTGACTATGATTGACCATTTACAAACCCAATCTTATCATTACCTATACATGTGTGTGCATCCTTTTTGCTTAATACAATAGCTTTGAAAGTCCTCAAATCACCATCAATTTTATCCTCTTTAGCCCTTGCATAGATGAGCCATCGACATGTAACCCTCAAAACATAGTGTTAATATTCTTCCTATTGAAGCACAGTTGAAGTGTAATAACAATTAAGTAAACATTTCCATAAACTCAACTAAAGAAATGCTCTAAAGATCTAACATCTATCCTACAAATTAAATAAGACAACAGAAAAAATAAAAAAGGGAAAAATTATTGCAATGTAAAAACTAAAACTACATAAGACAAAAAAAACTATTTTACAAATTAAATAAGAAATCAAGTAATGAACAAGATAAGAGAACAAATTGTCACATAAGATACCTTTATACCAATTCAATCCAACATCACAAAATCATTTTTAAAAATTCAAAACAAATTAGATTTTTAAACCAAAAAACAGAAATATATATTCATAGAGGCCCAAGCAACCATAAAATAACTGCAAAATTTAACAAATTGGTGGAGCAACAATAACTTGTATTAAAAGAACAAACCCTAAACTTACATATTCTTCTTTCGATACCTTGAGAAAGAGAAGACATTAGCATGACAGTGACAGTTACCAATATTCCAGCAAGTTTCGTCGTTGAGACAAACAGAGTTACAAAGGTTATTTTCGTAGTTGGAAATTAACTCAAAGTTATAGAGTTCATCATTCTAAAAAAAATGGTTAAACAAAAAGGGGTGGAGTTGATAAGAAGAAATTAAGATGAATAAGGTGGAGATGGGTAAGAAGGAAAAAAATTGAGTGAGAAAGAAGGAAAAAAGAGAAAATTGGGAGAATATAGTGAAAAAAATTCGAGAGAAAATTTGGTTCGGTGAGAAAAAAAAATATAAAATTAATTAAGAGAGAAATGAAAAAAAATGTAAAGTGATTTTTTTTATTTTTTTTAAATAACATAATATATTATTTGATTTCGATTTTAGAAATATTACGACTCTATTATTTTAATTAAATCACAATTATTTAATAATCGTAATTATATAAATTTATTTATATATATTTAAATATTTTTTGTAATTTAACTTAATCAAATCTATAAGTTATGATTATAAATTTTATTAAATTGTGATCAAAATTCTAATATCTTGATTTTCAAAAAAATTTGTTAAATTTTTGAAACTAAAAGAATGGATGATACCATGATACAATTTAGTAAAATATAAAATTAATATAACTATTATATAGTAATCAATGCGGTTTAATAATAATAAATAATAGTCTTCCTTTCAGATATGTTGAAATCACGTGATGAATTAATTTGCAAAAATGTATATATCTCTGCAGGAAATGTTACACATGGGTTTGGTCAAAAATTCAAAAAGTTGATCGATTTGTACCTAACCGAGTCACGGGGATAGGAAAGGGATGCTCATGACTGATCATGACCCATGGTAATAGTCATGCAGATAGTTTGATTATGTTGCTGGAGACAAACAACATGTTCACTGACTTAATTTATAACTCGATCGGTACCCATCTTTCATTTATTACCGAGTTTGAACTTTGAATTCTAGCAGCCGGAAACTCTTAACGTTCAAACCATACATGTGAATTTTCTATCTTAATAAAAATAATAATATTGTTAAAATAATTTTTATAATAAAAATATACTAAATATATATTATAACTCTAATATTAATTACATTTTTTTATTATTATTATAAAATAAAATTATTATTAATAAAATATTTTGTAACATTAATAATTTATATAGTTAAAATATAACTACCCTTTAATAATTAACTTATGTCATTACTTATAAAAGAGTCCTATAAGTCCAAGCTGCTGCCTCATAGTTAATTAGCTAATCAGTACAAGTTTTTTTTTTTAAAAAGTCAACCACACATGAGCGAGGTGTTAGGAGTCATATTTAATCTTTTTATTTATAATTATAAGTTATTAAGAAATAAATTATTATTATAATATATTAAATAAAAATAAATATTTTTATTTTATAATAAAGTGATTTGATATGGTTAAACATGGACATATTTATAAAAAAATAGAATCGTTCCATTGCTCCATTGCTCTTTCTTTGCTATATAGTGAATAAAAAAATTACAAAAATAATTTTATTAAAATTTACTTAAAATATTACTTTAATAATACTGTTCATATTCGTTTAATTTTTTTTATTTTATTCTTAAAATGAACTAAAAAAATCCAGCATGCTAAGTAAAGGTATTTGACCAATCTAAATTAACTATTATATATTCACCATCTTTAATCCCTGGCAATGAAGGGGTGTTTTCGTAATCTTAAATATCAACTCGACTTGCTTCTTATTTTCATCACCCACATGTACTTTCTTAAAATCCAGCTTCTTTTTCTGTACACTTCCCTAATAATTTATCTTTTCTTTTATTTTCTTTTTCATTCACACTATAGTACATCAGATACGCCAACCAAACATCCTTTCTCTTTCTGTCACTCTCGTAGGCTCGTACCCATAGGCCATAGCCGCCTCTTGGAAGCTGGAAAGTGACGATAATTTATTCATTACATTTATTATTGATCATGTAGTAATACAATCAATAAATATAAAATAAATACGTATTATTCTTTAAAATTTTAATTTTTTTTATAATTTAATTAATTTGTATTAATAATTAATATATACATTATATATTTATTTTTATTAACTATTATAAATAAATTTTATTATTAAATTAGGTAGATATATAATAATTAATAAAATATTTAATTTATTTATAAACGTGTATTTAACGATTATAAGATGGTAATCGAGATGTTTAGAATATTTCGATAAAAAAGAAAATCGTAGGAAAGTGACTAACTCAAATCCAAGTCTCCCTTTCCTTTCCCCGCGTAGCGTAATATAAATATACACAACCAACCCAATAGAGAAGTATATTTCTATAACCCCATCTCAAAATCCTCAATCTACTAATTCTTTTCCTATCAAAATTTTCAAACTAATACCCGAAAACCCGAAAGAGGTGAAAATGCCACCACCAAAACCATCAGTTTTAGTCCATCGTATCAACACTAACACAGATACTGATATAGCTATGCTTTGCCAGCAAGAGTTCAAAAAGCGAACCCTATTACCCGAAACTGTGGCTCGTCATCACACGCACCTAGTAGGCCAGAACCATTGTTGCTCAGCCGTGATTCAAGAGATCGAAGCCCCAGTGTCCACCGTTTGGTCCGTGGTTCGCCGTTTCGACAACCCACAAGCTTACAAGAATTTCGTCAAGAGCTGCCACGTCATCGATGGCCAAGGCAACGTGGGTACCCTCCGACAGGTTCAGGTGGTCTCTGGTTTACCAGCAAATAATAGCACAGAGCGACTTGAGATCTTGGACGACGAAAGACACGTCCTTAGTTTTAGTGTCGTAGGCGGTGAACACCGACTCTCCAACTACCGATCGGTCACAACACTCCACTCGTCAAACGGCAACGATACTGTTGTCGTAGAGTCCTACGTGGTGGACGTGCCAGCTGGTAACACTAAGGAAGATACGTGTGTGTTTGTAGACACAATTGTTCGGTGCAACCTTCAGTCACTTGCTAAGTTCGCCGAGAATCTAGCCAGACGCAACAACGAACTTGCCTCTTCATCATGAGTATCATTTTACATTTTTTCTTTTTCTTTTAATTTTTGTCTAATTTTGATCAAATTTCCTTAAAACTTATAAGGATCAAATAATACTTTTATTTTCCTATCATATAATTTTTTTTAAAAATAAATCATTGGATCATTTAAATTAAATTTTCATTATTTATATGGATTTAATATTAAATTTTAACTATAATTATTAATATTATAATTATAGTTTTATCTTCTACCTCTTCATAAATCATAATACATAATTTTTCACTTTTATCGTTATTTCAAACTGGTAACGCCACCGTTTAATCCAGCTTAATTTCCTAGTTCGATCATGGATTTTTTTTAATTAATTATTGAAATGGGTTTCACATACTTTTTAATTAAGCATGCATAATCGCCTAAACAATATTATAAAATTATTAATCAATTAACACACATAGTCATAATGCATTCACTAATCATAATTTAATTATGAACTATATATTGCTAGACTAGGTGAACTGTAAAAATTATATTTATGATTTATCAATTTAAATGGAAAAAGAAAAAGAAAAAACTTGCCATCTAGCTATAAGACTGAATATGAATGGATTAATTTGTTGATGAAAAAAGCTTGATAATAACTTTTAGTAAAAATGGTCTCGAAAATCCGGTAGCTTTAAGTTTAAAGTGACTAATATAACCAAGGTTTTTTTTTTTTGGTCCTGGTGATTATAATTGAAAAGGGACACAAAAAATCAAATTTTCAATACGCAAAACAGTGATAAAATATAAGAAACAATGGAAAATTATCTCTTAATGCGAGGTTGTGATATTGTGTTTGAAATGATTTACTAAATAATATTATTAATTTATGGAAAGGTTCTTCTTTTTTTTTTTTAATAAAAAAATATGTTTCCATGCAAGGATTCTTCCTCTTTCAATGATGTGATTAATACTTATAAGATCCAAGCAGAACAATTAAGGTACATTAAAAAAAAGGGGTCAATTTTCACCTATTTTAATATAATTTGGAAAATTATATATTAATTTGAATAGTGAGAAATAGTACCTGAACATGTTTTAGAAATATTAAATAATTAAAAAATTGCTAATATGTTCACCTTTTAATACAAATTATATTTTTGCTCAACTTTTGCATAGTTATATATAACTATTAGTACTCTTTTTTTCTGCTAGAGCAACTATAATTAGTATATTTACTTCAGTTATATAGAAATTCTACATGAATTAATCAAATTTAATGAATTAAATAATAGTGTCAATATTCACACAATTCTATTTGAACATTTGTTCTTTACACAATAATTTATTCAAAATTATGATAATAAAATAGAATTAATTTTTATGATAGAATAATAGACAATTAATTAATATAATTTTATCATCACATAGAAAAACTGTTAAAGTCTATAAAAATAATGAATTTTTGATATAAAATATTAACTTAATAAATAAATACATATATATCTCAATAACAATAATGTAATATCATTGCATTAAATAATTTATGGTAATAGTTTTCTTATAAGACCTAGAAATTTGAAGTAGCGGTCAGCAATGAGGTTTGTTTTTAATAAATTGTGAATAAAATATAGACAACGTGATGGATAGACACATAGATAGCTTCCTGGAAGTTGGGGCTGGATAATTAAAAAATGTACGTTACGTAGTAGGGCCGCTTCGAAAAAAAGAGATAAAGATGGTTTGCAACTTGCAACTTGCAAACTGCATAATTAGCACAAATAACAAAGAAATAAAAGTTGCAACTTGCATATTTATTTTGTTTTTTGTTTTGTTTATATTCTTTTCGATGATTATTATAAGTACTTGATAATTTTTAAAATTTACAAATATAAAAAATAATATATTTGTTTTTATGATTTATATAATTTTATTATTAAAAATATTTAATTTATTATTTTATATTAAATATTATTTAATTGAACGTATTTTAAGTTAAATTATATCATTCATATTTATTCAATATTGATAAGAGTCTAATTTATTTCATTATTAAATGTTATTTTTTGTTATAAATTTTAATAATTTTTTAGAAAAAAATACCATTAATTTTTTTAATTATTATAACATAACATTTAAATCAAATACTTATTTTTATGATAATTTAATTTTATTATTATTAAAAATTAATTAAATAAAAAAAGATTAATTTTTTAATTCTTTTTCAACTCTATTAAATATAAATTATTTTTATTTAAATAAATTATAACCAGAAGAATTTAATAAAAAAATTGATGAGGATTATTGACACATTCTAGTTTATTTTTTACACCTCATATTTATTACTTAATTTTAAAAACTATTAAAAATATATTTTTATCTTTAATATATTTATTTTATATCAATTAAAATTTATTAAGATTAATTTCTACGATTTTTAAAATTAACAATAAATATGATATGACAGTAATTTCGTCCAAAATATTTAATTAAAAAATATATTATTTATCTTATTATAATTATTTTTTAATAATAATATAATTAAACTGTATAAGAATTAAGGGTGATTATTAAAATAAAGGCAGTAATATTCCTGGTTTTTAATGTGGGAAAGGCAATTTGGGCATGTTATTAATAACCCGCAAACTACTCGGTTTCTTTATCTACTTTTAAATGCTTCACGCGTCCAATTACATCCATTTCTCATATATATCTCTTATACAGCAATAGTAATATAATCAGATTAAAGAACAAAGAGTTGAAAAAATAATACCGGAGCGTAGGAGTGTCTGCGATCAATCATTATACATAAATAAATATTATTATTAAATATAAAAATAAATACACAAATTGTTATTGAAATCCAAAAGTAAAACATATTAGACATAAAAATCAAGTCCAATATCTCATTTAGATATAATTCTTACTCATTATTAATCATCAATGATCAATGTAGTGTCTTTAATAAAATCTACAATAAAATAAAATCATATACCATTAAATAATAATATTTAAAAAAAAATTAGGAATAACTTTTAAGTATTACAATTACCTAAATCAACATCTTCATAAATCTCTAGGTTATCGTTGTATTTTGATAAGGCGATAAAGTTATTAATGGAACGAAATCAATTTTGACTACATATTAATGCCTCTATCATTTTAAGATTCAAAAAACTTCTATATTGAACAAGAATGCGACCTCCTATGCTAAAAGTTGATTCTGATACAATAGTTGAAACTTGAACTGCTAACACATCACGTGCAATGAGAGAGATGATAGAAAACCTAAAAAAAAATTTCTTCCACCATTTCAATATACAAACTTATCCAATATGACACTTTCACATAAGTGTTCAAATATTTCTCAATCTCAATTTTCAACTCCAAACTATTTTTCTCCTCTAAGCGTTTAAGAAATTTCAACTTTCTTGCTTCATGAGATGAAGGAATCCTTCCTATTACTAATTAGATCAAGATAGATAGATTATAATATAAACATGATAAAAACATTATCCATTTCATTATAAACAGATCGAAACAAACATAATTATATGCAATTATATAGCTTAAATAACACATTATATGTTTGCTAATAAAGAACATGTATGTTAATACTAGCTAAAATCAGAAATTATATGACTTTTTCTGCTTAATTTTTTATTAGAAATCCGGGAAAAAAAACATGAAAAGAACATGTTATTTTAATCACAATCACGATTGATACTTAAAGAATGAATAAAATATTAGTAATGGTGAGAATATGTATTTTACATTGAAAATGAAAATGATATTTATTATTATTTTTAATAAAATGATTGAAACTAATAATTCAAAGCAATATTAAAAATAGACAAACACAATGTAATGATAATTTTAGCACACACGACTAGTAAAGGAAAGAAACAGAATTTGGGATGTCCAAAAATCTTATCAAAAAATCATCTGAGGAGGCATTTCAAAAACTCAAAAAAATCTTACAAGAAACTAAAAAAAATTCTATCAGAAACTTAAAAAAATTGTATCATAAACTAAAAAAAAATCTTATCAGAAACTCATTTGAGGATGCATTTTAGAAACTCAAAAAACCCATATCATAAACAAACAAAAAATCATATCATAAACTCATCTGAGGAAACATTTTAGAAACTCAAAAAAATCTTATCAAAAACTCAAAAAAACCCTATCATTAACTCAAAATAACCTTATCAGAAACTAAACAAAAAAGCTTAACAATCAATCCAAAATACAAAGTATAGATAATGTTTCATACACAAAATTTCACTAAGAATGTTTGAAGAAACAGTCACCTCACTACATAGTACATACATATTTCGTCCATGGATGACAGGACGCGAGGCGACACGAGAAGAAGTGACTAGCTGGTGGTGGAGGCCACGCGAGGATGGCTAGGTGGTTGGGTGCTTCTAGAGGCGACGACGACTAGCTTAGACTAAGGTTGTTTTGAGTCTTGCTGAGTCGCAGATAACTACTGAAGCTGAAAATGAATTAGGGTTAGGTTAAGAGGCACGTGATTTCTTAAGATATATATATATATATATATACGGTAACAATTATTTTAAAAAAATTATTAATAAAAATCGGTCAAGTTCGATCCAATCTGATCGGTTTATAATTTTTATAATCGAATTGGACCGTTTAAAAATCGGTTTTACTTAATGCAGATTAAATCAGACCGCTTTAATTATGAAACTATTCGATTTGGTCCAATCTGATCCAATTTTTTTGTTTAAACTAATCCGATCCTATTTATAAACACCCTAAAAATATCATTTAATACTCAATATATTTGAGGTTACTTTATATATATATATATATATTACTATGAATAAAAAGATATAATATCTACATATATATCATGAAGAGGCCAGGGGAGATAGTGAGGATGCCATTAAATACTTAAAATATATTGGAGGTTCCTTTACGACAACGAAATATCAGGTAGCATGTGGATATCTCAACTACCGTTTTTCACTTACCAATTGAAAGTACTTCGATTGTTTATTAAGAATTAAAAAAAATGAATGAAAGACCGATTTAATATAATAATTATATAATTTTAATAATATTTAATTGAAATCTGTTTAAATTATATATAAGATATATTTTTAATAATTAAAATATATGATAGATATATAAATAAGTTATTTTAATTTTTCATAATCATTTTTATTTAAACATAGCGTGTGACGTGACTATTGGGATTAGAAGGCCCAACCAAACAAGATTAATATATAATACTGATCGCTGATTGGGGCATTTACCATATTTTATAATACTGGATTACCTAACGGTACTGTAGATATAACTTTTAGACATATGCCAATCACATTGAATAAATTAATTAGATCTGATACAAAATAGTGGTGTAAGGGTACGTGGTTTAGTCACTAAACCTAAATATATTTTCTATTTATTACATTGCATTACGCTTTTAATTAAAAAAAAAACCTTTGTGATACTCTTATGTTAATAGTATACATAACACAAGAGGCTTTATGTACCTCAGTTTCCGTCTCCTTTACTGTTCTCCACAGCTAAATATAAATGGGGCCTTCTTGGGTTTGGTAACATGCATAGAGGTATCTAGAAATTGATATATATTTTTATTCATATTTTTTAAAAAAATTAATTTAATATCGTGTTTATTAAATAGTTACAAAATTAATAATTTTAAATAATATATATTTTAATTTAGAAAATTCAAAGTCAAATACTAGAAAATAAAATTTTATTTTAAATTTGATAAAAAAATTTGTTAAAAATTTAAATAATTTTTTAATTAAAAATTACTTAATTATATATATATCAAAAAATAAAAATATGTATGTGTTAGAAGTATGTAAAATTAGATTAATTTAATTTTGAACTAGAATTCAAACCAATTTATTCTAATTCATTCTTGAAAAATATAAATGAAATCAAACTAATTAAAAATGTAAAATCAATAAAAAATAAACCAAAAAATTTAAGTTGATTTGGGTTGATTGTATTTATTTTTAAAATTTTATTTTTCTCTATAGATTATAGATATAAATTTTTGTTTCTTAAAAATAAATTTTATTCTATAAAATGTAAGTTTTATAACTAATATATATATTAGTGTTTAAATTAAATAATAATATAGGTATGTATATTAATTTAAATATTTGTCTATATCATTAATTAAAAATAAAAATAATTTAATATCTTAAATTATTATAATTATATATTAGGATAATTTTTAAATTAAAAATTAATTAATTAATTAAATATAATATAATTAATATAATATATATAGGTTTGTTTTTTAAAATTTAAAAATCAAACTAACTCATATTTAATTAATTTTTAAAAATTTAAAACTAAACTAATTTAATAATTCTTTGAAGTGGACAAAATTTTATTATATTTTATGAAGAATTTAATAGATAATTAACTTTTTAATTGTATAATGATTTTTTTATAAATAAATAAATTTAAAAGTATATTTTTTAAATAAATGAATTAAATAACCCCTGAAATCTAAATAAATCAAAATCTATTATCTTTTTCTTTGTTAATATTATGAATATACATTACATATTAGGGGTGTCCATAAATCGGATGGAACCAGAACAAATCGTAAAACCGGATCAGACTGAATCAAACCAAACAGTTTTACTAATCAAACGGTCTGGTCTAATTTATATTAATTTTAAATCGTTCGAACCGGATCGGACCGGTTTAATAATATATTAAAAATTTCACATTATTCTTCATTAAATTATAAAAAAATCAATCAAATTGGGAACCAAACTGGACCGAACCTTTATAAGTCAAACGATCCGGTCCGGTCCGATCCGAGTAATATAAACGTCCGATCCAATTAATTTTTTTTTTTGGCAAAATCGGACTGGACCGGACTGGACCATGGACACCCCTACTACATACTATGCGATTATTTCACTCTTTCATGATACAGATGTTCCCCGTTAAATTCTTAATAATATATCGATAAAAAATTTATAATGATAATAATAATAATAATAATCTAGTGATTTTATAAAAAAGAAGTTAAAACTTAGTAAATTCGTTGTATTTGTGTAGTAATGAACCGATTACGTGTAAATAAATAAAAAATAGATAAAAATATTATAAAAAAAATTTAGATTATATTATTTATGTTATTTAATTCATTATATTCAAAAAATTATTTATTTAGATTTATAGAAAGATTGATTAAAAATAAATTATGTTACTTTAATAATTTTTTATTAAAATATTATTATTATTCTATCAAATAATTAAACGTGATTAAAATACGAGTCTTTAACAATAATAAAGTCTAAATTAATATGAAAAAATATACAGAATATTATTTATTAATATTTGTTAATTTTCATCGTATTATTTTAATATTTTAATATTTTTTTAATTTTTATTAAAATTAATATATATATATTTAAATAAATTTTTGTTTGAATTTTATTTTTTTATTTTTTTTTAAAATATTTCATATTAAATTTTACTTTTATTCTTTTTAAAGATTCATATTTTAATAGGGTTTTAATTATTGACATAAAATAATAACATTTTAAATAAAAAATTATTAAAATTATATAATTTATCCTTAATTGACAATTTTTACAAAACTAAATGACTAATTATAACGTTTCTAATATAGGGACTAAACAACACAAATAAATTAACATAAAGGACTTATGTGATATCTTACTTCAAAAAATAATAAGCCAAATGTTCAAATGGTTATTTTGTTGGAATGTTATTGTTTAATCTTTTATTTAAAAAAAAAATTTAAGTTATTTTTTTGAAAAAAATGTTTAATTTAAGTGTCAAATAAGGACAAAATTATAATAAAATAGCATATGTATCACATGTATATTATATTTTTTATAGGTATATATGTAAAAAAATTAATAAATTTTTATGAAAAATATTCCTTCAAAATTAAACAACTTTTCAATAAAAAAATATCCATGTCACATATTAGTCAATGAAAATAATTTAAGTTTTATAGAAAGATTTGTTAAAAAACTAAATAATTTTTTAATTAATTTTTTTATTAGATATATATCTATTAAAAAAATACAAATATGTATATCACATGTGTCATTTTATTATATTTAATTAAAAATTAGATATAACTTTATATCTAATTTTTAATTAAATATAATAAAAAAATTAATGATTTATAATCCAGAAAAAAACATAGATGAATTTGGAAAAAAAATCAACAACTTTTGGAATTAAAAGTTATAATACTTAACCATTTATCTTACTTAACTCTGTCATTTTTAGTTGAGAAGAGAAGACGAAAAAAAGAAATGATAATAAACTTCAAAGCTTTGAATAAAAAAGTCATCTATAATGGATATTTTATTCCAAAAAAAGAAGAGTTACTATCATTAATAGAAAGAAATAAATATTTATTGAATTTTGATAAATAAAACTTGGTGAATAATCACATAAATTAACAACATTTAATTATCCACGAGGACAATTTCAAAGGCATATGTATAATATCTTTCAAAAATTACAAAATATTTGTTATGTATACATTAATAACATTTTAACATTTAGTAATGACTTGAATAAATATTACTTAGATATTATTAATATATTACAAAAATACAAGAAATAAAGACTTCTTCTATAAGAGAGAAAAACTTTGATGTCTCAATAAAAAATTAAATATTCAGGATTAGAAATAAAAGATGAAAAACACTATCTCTAACCTCATCTATTAAACAATATATAAGGATCACCTAGTGAAATCAATGATAAAAATCAATTACAAAGATTTTTATAATATTTGACTTATGTAGAAACATAAATAAAAAAATTAGTAGAAATGTGAAAACTATTACAAACTAAACTTAAAAGGATTATGTTTGAAAATTAACAGAATATAATACTTAGTACATGAACAATGTAAAAGCTTGAGTAAAAAACTTGCCAATTTTGTACCATCTAAATCT
The DNA here is from genome assembly GCA_030763125.1 of Hippophae gyantsensis. Lineage (NCBI taxonomy): Eukaryota > Viridiplantae > Streptophyta > Magnoliopsida > Rosales > Elaeagnaceae > Hippophae > Hippophae gyantsensis. The sequence goes on along the minus strand of CM061034.1, from coordinate 788,109 downwards.
AAATAGTAGAAACAAATGCTTAACATGTATATTGGAAAGTAGTTTTAAAAGTAAAGGTAGATGACAAAGATAAATATCTTTGTAAATATAATCAAAATCTTTTCAAGGTTCATAATTAAATTATCATAGTAATAAAAAGGAATATTTAGCTATTAAAATAACTATAAAGAAATTTACAATATATGTTATCAATTCAAGATTTATTGTCATAACATATAATATTTTTTAGATATTTCTTAAAGATTAATATTGTAGGTGATTATACACAATGTTGACTAATTAAATGACATCAATGGTTAAATTATTATAATTTTAATATTGAACATTTACCAGGAAATAAAAACTAGTTAGCTTATGCATTAATTAGAGAATTAGCACATTTAACAATTTTCTTATTTATTAGGAATGGATCTTTTGAACATAGATATCATGATCAAAGAAAAAAAAATCAAAATTCTACAGGATCAACTTGAAATATTTTATCTTAAGAAATCTTTAAAGGATAACATCATAGAGGTTAACCCCTCGGTTAAGCATGAATAACTTAAATGTTCAAATTATAAAAGTGATGAGATTATCTCATATGAAAAAAAGAAGAATTAAAATTACCAAAATAAGTGAAGAAGAAAACAATCTTTTAAAGAAAAACTAATTTGGACAAATAAAATGAAAAATAAAAAATCCTTAAAGATTAAGCTTTATGTAGTCTACAATGACCCTTATCCAAGAATTTATACTAGTTGGCTAGAAACTAACAAAGTCATAATAGACTTTGGTGGAATAATCCACGTATAATTTATCAATAACATAATAGAAGCAAAATGAAGTTTTGTTAATTATAGAAAGTCAAAACTATATATCATTTGGAAGTAATTAAGAACTATTCTCAAGCATTACAACAATTAGCCAGTTTTAGTAGATTGAAGACACTTGAAAGGATACCTAGACCAATGTTATTCAAAGAAGCAATCAACAATTCTCTTATTTCAGAAGAAGAAAGATAGCATGACACGAACCTCACAAGACAACAATGGTTAAGTTTCTATAACTTAGCCTGAAATCTACTGAGGAACATCTAAATGATATGAAGTTTTATGCTTTAAAGAAAGAATTTCCTACAGGTAACAAATTAAATATCCAAGAAAGAGCATATTCAGTGTTTATATACAAAATATTTCAATATGGGTTAATAGAAAATTTGTATTCAAGAAATAATATTTTTCTCAAAAGTTTGGGGAATACATTCAAAACTTTAGAAAAAAATTAAGGTTATGGATAAGTACGTTTATATAAGATTTTTTAGTTCAATTATGGATTGGAACTAAGAAATTTCTGTAAATTCATATCATTTCATTAAGTTTAAACTTACCAACACCAAAATAAAATTTAATTATCCTAAAGCTTTACCAAAAAAAGAATTTGATCTAGAGGAACTAAGCATAGAATGCGACCAAAGTCCAAGTAAGATCTATTATGAATTAAGAAAATTTAACAACTCTTTTGAAATTAAAGTTAATTATTCTACCAATAAAATGATTATCATCTTACAAAGTAATCTGCTTATCATTAAGAAAGATGGTGAAAAGATCAATAAATATGAAGTAAATGTAGAAAGCAAAAATATATTCTACCATTATGTACTAAGACCATCAAATGCATTTATTATATTAAAGATAAGGAATAAGAGAACACTTGTCTATAAAAGTGGACTCTTATTCTAAAGAAAGACACACATCTCATACTCTTTGGAAAAATTATTTACTTAGTTTCTATCTTTTTATCTTTTGTAACATTTTATTTAAAAACGAGTAATTAAAACTTTTTTCAAAATTCTCTATACTTTAATTTTAATAAACTATTATGATAAGTAAAAGCACATCTTAAATATAAATTTTTATTTATCACTCTAACTTTAAAATGAATGTATGGATACTATAGATCTCCATAAGACAAGAAAGACGTAGACTTGGATCTAGTTTAAAAATTACTTTAAGGAAAAAGAATGAGACATTACAAAATAAAAGATTTAAATAAACTCATATTTATTAAGTCAATTATAATTACATATTATAATGATAATAAAGATCTAAATTGTTTATTAATTTATTTATCATTAATTTAATAATTTATATAATATATGAATAAAGAAAAAAAAATCAAAAACTAATTTATATAAAATAATAATAGAGTATTGTATGAGACTATTTCTCTATAATTTTTTATTGGAACTTTAAATTATTATTTTTTAACACATTTTTAAACAAAAAAAACTCATACAATTAATATATGAAGTATATATTTTTATTTTTTATTTATTTTTCACGTTTAGAATAAATTACATCGTGGAAATGAAGCGACTTCACGACTACTAATTCGGATGAACCAATTGGCAGAAAATGACAGCAACCAACTCCACTTCCATTTTCGAAAGCTTCAAACCAAAGGCAAAAAGTTAATCTATATACATTGAAGCTAAAACATAGAATCAAACTTGAATATTCAATCTTATTGTATCAAATTCAAATGGCTAAGAAAACATTCCAAATACTTCCAGCAACTTGGGCTACTAATATTAGAAACACTTTTCATTCCCTCGTTGCTCTCCTCGTTGCAACTCTGCTTATTGTTGCTGTTTATGTAACCCAAAATAATTCTGCACATGAACCTATTCAAAATTCTACAACAATTACTTTTACTAAAAGTGCTTTTTCAAGAGAATCTATTTCTATGTCAAATAAGTGCAATTTGTTTTATGGGAAATGGGTATTTGATAATCAAACATACCCTCTTTACAAAGAGAGAGAATGCACTTATATGTCTGACCAATTGGCTTGTGAGAAGTTTGGTAGGAATGACCATAGCTACCAAAACTGGAGGTGGCAGCCTCATCATTGTGACCTCCCCAGGTTTGTGAAATTAAAAATCATTTTTTCATAATTAATTACTATTTTTATTTGCTTTAATTAATTAATTATATATATATATATATATGTTTTTATAAATCAATTATAATTTTGAAATTTGCGACTGGGATAATGATTTGGGTTCTATTGAATTGATATTCAGTAGTGGCTGGTTTTTGAGCTTTGTGTGGAAAACTGTTTGGTGTGAATTATGATTAAGCTTAGGTTCAATGCCACCAAGTTGCTTGAGAGGCTAAGGAATAAGAGGCTTGTATTTGTTGGAGATTCCTTGAATAGAGGGCAGTGGGTTTCTATGGTTTGCCTTGTAGAATCGGCGGTCCTTCCTCGATTCAAGTCCATGCACACCAATGGCTCTTTGATAACTTTTAAGGCCATTGTGAGTTACTTTTATCGATATTATAAATCAATAACAATAATAAAATTTATAATGATAAAAATAATATCTTAATAATATTTAAATTTTTTCTAATAATAAAAATATATAAATTAATTATAAAGAATGTTATTTTTATAATTACAAATTTTAAGTATATTGTTTTTATTATTTTATCTTCTTCTTTTTCCACTAAAATTTTGCTTTAATCATAGAGTATCTATATAAATTAAATGATCATAATTTAATTTAAATGATATTCAATTACATAAGTTTAATGTGAAATAATATGTTAAATTTTTTTATAATGATAGAAATATATGAATTGTTCATGAAGAGTATTTTTTTTATGGTTACAAATTTTAAGTATGTTATTTTTATTGATTTTTTTTTCTTTTTCCCTCTAAAGTTTTGCTTCAATGATAGGGTATTTGTTATATAAATTAAATTGATACATGTATAAAATATAGTGTGAGAAAATTAAAGAGGTAGAATAATAAAATATATAAAATTAAACATAGAATACAAATAAAAATTGTTTTGAGGATATCAGTATAATAAATATCTTTAATTAAGTTTAAAATAAATATGAGATGACCATTAGAAAAATAAATTCTTTAAAATCGTAGATTTTTTTATTTAACAGGCTTAATTTTTTAAAAAATTATTAAAAATAATACCATTAAAATTAATAATAATAAAAATATCACTTTAATAACATTAAATGAATTTTAATTGAATAACGTTTAGTATTTAAATGTTTGTAGTTCAATTTAAAAAACATTTAATCGAACGATTTTTAAAATAAAATAATTTTATATATATTTTTATTAGTAAAAATATATGAAATGAATATAAAATGTGTTATTTTTTCGTTATAAATATTTTTATAATTATAATTTTGTAATTCCCAGTTCTTCTTCACCGTTACCCATGTCAAGAATATTGGAAGCCTATTAATAATTCTGATCTTTTTTATTATTTTTATGAAGGGTAGTAGAATACAATATTAATTTAGAAATATGTTTGATCATGAATTGAAATAATAAGGAATACAATGCATCGATAGAGTTCTATTGGGCACCATTACTAGTGGAATCAAATTCGGACGATCCAGTGACTCACAAATTGCCAGAGAGAATAGTCAGAGTTCAAGCAATTGAGAAACATGCCAGGCATTGGACTTATGCTGATATTCTTGTTTTTAATTCCTACCTTTGGTGGAAAAGACCCTTCATGAATGTCTTGTGAGTATTATAATTTTATTTTATTTAAATACCTAAATTAATCACTTATATGTATTTATCAGTAAATTAGAAGTCAATTATAAATTAAATGCTACCTATTTTCATTTGACCATGATTTCTTTTACAATTTAATTAAGGTGGGGATCATTTGAGAGATCTGATGGGATTTACAAAGAGGTTGAAATGTTAAATGTGTATGAGATGGCTTTAAAGACTTGGTCAAATTGGTTGGAAGTACATGTTAATCGAACCAAGACTCAGTTGTTTTTCATGAGCATGTCACCCACCCATGGAAGGTAATTAAACACTTCTTCGTCTCAAATATAAAAATTAATTTTTGAAAAATTATTATAAAATTTCATCACAAAAATTTATAACAACAAAGATAATATTTCAATAATAATAAACATGCTTAATTTATCAAATTTAAATATTAAATAAATTTAATTGATCGAGATTCAATTTAAATGGTATATAATTAAACAGTATTATTTAATGTGAAATTTAAGATATTTTTTTACGGTAAAAATTTACGAATTTGATATAATATTGTTATTTTTATAGTTATAAATTTTAAAGATGTTATAAATATTATTTAATTCTTTAAGTTTTTTATATGATTTAATTATTCATATTAGTAATATTTTTGAAAAACAAAACTTTATTTACAAATTTACGATGCACTTAAACCTATTAAATTTGACTTAATTTTATAATATTTTTGAAAAATAAGCTATAATTAGTCAATGAATTAATTAATTAACAGGGGTGAAGAATGGGGTGAATCTAAAGGTGAAAATTGTTACAAAGAAAAAGAACAAATATATGAAGAAGGATATTGGGGAAATGGATCAGATCCTAAAATGATGAGAGTAGTAGAGAAGGTAATTGATGAATTGAAAACAAGAGATGTGAAGGTTCAAATGATAAACATAACACAACTCTCTGAATATAGAAAAGAAGGACATCCTTCAATTTATAGGAAGCAATGGGAAGCTCTTACACAACAACAAATACAAAATCCAACCACTTATGCTGATTGTATCCATTGGTGTCTTCCTGGAGTTCCTGATGTTTGGAATGAACTTCTCTTTGCTTACATTTTTAACTAATCACATTCATCCACACTATTAATTTGTCCTAATTAATAACCTTGACTCATTTTGTCTTTCACTATAAACCAGTTGCAAATTGTATTTATCGGAGAAATTAAAATAAAATATATAATCAAGATGTATTTTTCAAAATTGCAACTCTTAACTTCTTTTTTTTTTTAAAGGGTAGCCAATCTCACGTAGATTAATTTTCAAATGCTTATTAGTTATTTAGAATAAAAAAGTTTTTTTTTTTGGTTCATTATTGCGAGAGATACCCATAAAACAATCAAAAATCAAATTTTAATAAAATATTATTATTTAATATATATGATTAAAATATTATTATTTAATTTAAAATGAAACGGATATTAAAATTAAAAAATAATAAAATACTAAATTACAGAGATCTTGTTAAATGGTATAAACTATTATTAAAATGATAACTTTAACCATATTAATAAAATCATGTGATTAACTTGATTAAAAAATTATTCAAAAATTAATCTGTATTTCTTTAATCATTTTATTAAAAATAATATACATAAAAAATATTATTTTTATATTATAAAATTAAATAATATAAATAATTTATTCAAAATTATTATAAGAACTATTCTCCCAACTACTTTTTAAAGTGTGATAGTATTACAATTTGTAGATAATATTCTTCCGTTTTACTATATAAACATCATTCGATAAAAATATAGTATGCCACAAAAAAAAAGTGAGATAGTATTATCATTTCTAGATAATATTATTTTTCAATCACGTAAATGTACATCTCATAAATTTAAATTTAATAAATATATAATAATATTAATTAATTAATAATTATTATTATAGTTTTAAAATTATTTATATTAAAAATTAAATAAAAGAAAAAACTTTAACTATAACAAGATAAAAAATTAATGTTAAAATTTTATACAAAATTTTAAAAAATATTCTTAAACTAAATAATTTATTTATTTATTATTTTAATAAAAAAATAATATACAATAATAATTATTTTATTAATAAAAAATTAATTAATTTATAACTTTAATAAAAAAAATATACACAATAATTATTTTATTTTTTAACAACGACACACAATCTAAATATGAGTCATATTTTATTTAACAAATAAATTAAATATAATCATATGATATATATGAACTTAACACATGATTAACTATGAGTGATCTCAAATATAATAAAATGATATAAATGATTACTCATTAAATGTATAATCATTAACTATATAAATTATCACTCTTAATATAATAAAAATAATTATATTATATAAAATAACTATTTATAAAAATGTATTTATTATATAGATATTTTGATATTTATTGATGTAAAAAATAACAAAAAGTATAAAATATATATTCATTAATGTAAAAAAACTAAAAAAATGGTCAACAATAGTTATTTTATTAGAAAATTTTAATTAATTTATTACTTTGATGAAAAATATATATACAATAATTATTATTTTATTAGCAATATGTATAGCATTTTATGATGATGACACACGATCTAAATATGAGTTATATTTTATTTAACACATAAATGAAATATAATAGGATGATACATATGAATTTAACTCGTGATTATCCATGAATGATCTCAAATATAATAGAACAATACATATGGTTGACCATTTAATGATTACTTATTAAATGGATAATTGTTAATAGTATAAATTATCATCATTAATGTAATAAAAATAATTATTTACAAAGATATATTTTAATATTTATTGGTATAAAAAAATATAAAATATGTATTTATTATATAAATATTTTAGTATTTATTGATTAAAAAAATTTAAAAAAAGTTTGTCAAACAAACATTATGTATTTTTATATATAAAGATTTCATGAGTAAATTAACTTTGATATTCATTAAATATATAATTATTAATTGTATGAATTATTATTCTTAATATAATAAAATGATTACATTATATAAAATAATTATTTATAAAAATATATTTATTTTATAAATATTTTAATATTTATTTGTATAAAAAATAAAAAATAAAATATATATTTATTATAATTTTTTAATATTTATTAATATAAAAATAAAAAAATAGGTTTCTACAACCAAAATCAAAGGTTTACTAAAACTTTTTATATATGATAAAGATTCTTCTATTTTATAGTAAAAATACCAAAGATTTAGCGAGGATTTTTATATATAAGATAAGATTATTCTATTTTACTATACAAATATTGTTTGATAAAAGTATAGTATGCCACCAAAGTGAAAGACTTTAATTTTAGAAAATATTAAATTTTTAAGGATTAATTATATTTTATGTTTATAATATATAATGTAATTTGTAAAGATATTTAAAATATTTATTTTATTATAATTATGCATATAATGTATAACGTATGAATAACGATAAAAATATATCTAATAACTTACATTTTTAAAATTATAATTAATTATATCTAATTTTATCGTTATTTATACGTTGTAAACATAATTATTAAATTTTATAAAGGAGTGAATAATAAGATTATGATTTGAGACTAAATTAGAATTAGTTATTAACTCTTAGGTGGAACTAAGGAGATATACTTAATTATTCATTTATTTAATAGACTTAAATGAGATTTAGATAGGTAACAAATAGTTCTCAAATTTAACGAGTGTTTATTTTTTCATAGTTTTAATTTAGTATTATAATTTATTAATTGATTTCAACGTTAAAAGATTATAAATAATAATACCATTTAATTAAGAGTAATTTTTAAGTTTTTTAAGTTTTTGTTTTATTCTTCTTTCCAAAAAAATTTATTTATCTGAATTATTAATCGATTTTATTTGTTATTAATTTATATTTCAATTAAACTTTATTTTATTATTTATAATAACACTTGTTTTGATACTTTTTTATTATTATTCGCATATATTTTACTAGAAAAGGCTTAACTTGTATGATTTTTATCAAAAAATTTGATTTTTAGACTAAATTAAGTCTTTATGATTGTCGTGTTTGACGATAGATATTTGCTTATAATCATGAAAACGGTTTTCTTTGAAGAAACTTTTATACAAAACAGACCTAAATAACACTATTATGAACAATTATTTTATGTTTGTGTTTAAGTTTGAATAAACTTAAAAGTTATTATACAAAAATAAAATAGTAGAAATGTATATTACCTTGAATTGTTTAGCCATTAATAATATGATATTTTCGGTGGTGAATAATAATTAGTAAATTTTGAGTTTATTTTTTGAAGAAGAATAAGAAAAGGAGGAACAAGAAAGAAAAGAAAAAAAACTTAAATGAAAAATTGGGAAAAAAGAATAAGAAATGAAGGGGAAAAGAAGAAATTAAGGTAAAAAAAACTTAAAAAATTTAATGATAAAATTATCTTTAATTAAATAAATTAATATTTATAATTTTATAATATTAGAATTAATTAATAAATTGAAATATAAATTTAAAAATATGAATCAAAAGATTACTAGATGATAACATGTGATACAAGCGTTTTATCTAAATCTTGAAGATAATAAATATAATGTGAATTCTTACCTTTAAAACAACTAGGTGAGAATATTGAGATATATTTATCCATTGATATAACTAGTAATCTCGCTTTGTTTTCCTTAATTTTAGTCACATTTATTTTTAAAAAGAGCAATTAACTAATACCAAAAGTATTGTGTATATACCTCCAAAAATAGAAATCCATTTTTTGCAATCTGCATCAAAAGGCAAAAACCGACCACTATATCAGGAAATTGTATCCAATAATGGATAATGGTTAGGATATTTTAAATTTTGATACTGCCTGCCTTATTGCGCCAGATTTGCCACTCGATGTAGTTTTTAGGTTTTACATGATCTGAATCTCAAACAAAAAGAGAATCAAGTTTAATGATTGCTTAATGAACCAGGTTGTCACGACCTTAAATTTTAAATAACGATCGTGCGACACTTAACACGATCCATTATACTAAATCTGTATTTTAACCTGAACGAAATACTCCAAAGAGACTAGAAAGTGACTTAGAGATTTAGATAATTCAAGAACAAATCAAGAATAAAAACGATTTTGTAAAAAATATCTTGTATTACTCTAGAGAAAAATTATCTTATAATTTCTCAAGATTTTTCAAGATGAATACAAATGAAGACCAATAAGTCTATTTATAGTGTGGCTCCAAACTTAAGGTTATGCCACAACTTTCTAGATCCTTCTAAGTATAGAATATACAAGAGTGTTCTAGTTTTATCTACATCATGCCACAAGAGTCTAGAACCTTTTAGTCAACTCTAGACTCTTCTAAGAGTGTCTAGTCCCTTCATACTAGTTCTAAGATGTCTATAAACTTCTAGAGAATTTCACATCAGTCGTGAACCATCCAACACGTTCTAGAATATTTCAGCTCATTCTAACACCTTCAAGCACATATTAATATACTCTGGAGTATTATAGAGTCTTCAAGACTTGAGTTGAGTCCATCTCACTCTAATTTATTCTAGACATCTCTAGGCCACTCTAGAACTTTCTCATGTAGAAAAATCTAGATCCTTTAAGCAACCATCATTTTTTTGAATTTTACGGAACAATTCGAGCGGGACGTAACAAGGTGCATCAATTCGTAATAATACTAACCGCACTCGATAGTTGTTTTTTGAACTAATAAAAACTTTCTAATACTTTCATAATTTTTAAAAAATTATTGTATTTTATTATGAGATAGAAAAATTTGAACATTGCATTGCAATTGTTTTTTAAATATTAAATTTAATTTAATATTAAAATATATTGTTATTATTATTTTAAAAATTAAATATATATTTATGATTATATTTTAAATAATAATAATTTATTATTTGATTCTTAAATATAATAATTAATTATAATAGAAGTTATTGCTATGTGTATTATTTTTATAAAAAACTATAAAGTCTCATTTAAATATATATATATATATATATATATATATATATATATATATTGAATAAGAATTTATTAATATAATATATATAAATAGACAGATTAATTTATTACAGTCTAAAGCTCTTCATGTTCATTCACCACTAACCTACAGAAGACATTATTCGTCTTATTTTCAAGGTTTAGTTAGTCTTAGTGTTTGCGAATCTCACTGAGACATCGAAATCCGTGGCGTTTGATGATGCAGAGGTGGAATAGGAAGAAAACCCATTTCCCTCTACTCGTCTTCTTGTTCGTAGTCTTGATAATTCTCTCAATCCTACACAACGAACGTAGTGTTCTGCAAATTCAAGAAGATACAAACCATGATCTGAACTATCAAGAAACTTCTTCAATCACTTTTGTAAAGCCAAATATTGTAAGCAGTAAGAATCAAATTCCAGGTATGGCTGTCTTTCCTCAACTTACTTGAGCTTCCGGGTTCACTTTACTCTGCTTCTCAAATCTGTTAAAAGTTCCCCAATCGATTTTCCCCCTTTTTGGTTGAAATTTGGAAGTAATTGGGTTGTTTGGGCTTTGCTTAGTGTTGGATAGATTCAGTAGATGCAACTCCACCAGAGAATATAGTGGGCGAAAGATTAGATGGGGTGAGAAAGCGTCTGAGTCCAGTCACCGGAAAGAGAGTTCGGAGAGCTGTGACGTGTTTTCAGGCAAATGGGTTTTTGATAATACTTCGTATCCGCTCTACAATGAATCGGACTGTCCCTACATGTCGGACCAATTGGCTTGTCACAAGCATGGGAGATATGATTTGGGGTACCAGTATTTGAGATGGCAACCCAATGGTTGCAATTTGAAGAGGTGTTCGTCTTCCTCTTCTTTTTTGTTTACTCTTATAAGTATTATTTTGCGAGGGTAGTTGCCTGTTTGGTCATGGCTATGTTTGGTTGCATATAAATGGCTGCCCTAATTTGAATCCAGAGTTCAATTTCTTTTTCTTTTGGTAAAGTTGGCATGAATGCATTCTTTTTTTACCAGGCCTAATCAGAGTTATTTCGGCTATAATAGCTGTACTTGAATTTATTTCATCGAAATTATTTGTGAAGTTGCTAAATTTGTTATCTATATAACATTTATCTTATGGTGTCATTGATTTCGTACTCTTTTTACATTTATTCCATTTATATAAAAATAAAGGGTTAGGACGAACATATTCTATCACGTGTCAATAACCCTTTTGTAGTAAGAATGTCTTGTAGGAGCAGATTTCCCTTTCAACTTGTTCATGTGGATTTCTCTTGACGGTTTTTTACCAAACAGGTGGAATGTGACTGAAATGTGGGAGAAGTTGAGAGGAAAAAGACTAATGTTTGTCGGCGATTCATTGAATCGAGGACAATGGATATCAATGATTTGTATGTTACAGTCAGTAATTCCTGCAGATAAAAGATCCATGTCGCCTAATGCACATCTTACCATTTTCAAGGCAGAGGTAAGCAAATTTTCCAATTATAGATAGAGGTTATTATAAAAACATTACTACTATGTCAGCCAAGACTTTGATCCCAACTAGAATTCAGATAGGATCTCAGTTGGAGAATTGGATTACAAAACCCGGAATAGTGCTTATTATAAATAGAGGAATATATGCTCTTAAGCATCAAGAAACTTCAATCACTTATGCAAAACAATATTTATAAGGAAAACAAAGCATTATAGTAAGTAATGAATGTTGAAAAATAAAATACACATGAAGGGCTTGTTTGATAACCATTTTAATTCATAATTCTTAATTTCAAATTTCAAATTTTCAAATTTTATAAATTCTAAAATTAGGTAGTTTGATAACTCATTTCCAATTTATAATTTCTAAATTTTGAAATTTAGTTTTGGAATACGGTCAAATTATGAAATTAAAAACAAAGTAAGTTTTGGAATTGTATTTCTATTTTTTCTTTTTCTTGACACTAAAAATTAATAATTTAACCATACTCAACCTTACTCAAAATAATTAAAGAGGTAAAATTTAATGAAAATTTATTAATGATAAGTTTGAAATTGAATTTTTAAGCTTAGAAATTTAAAAATTGAAAATTAAGAATTAGTTATCAAATTAGCATATCCAAATTTCATTTCTATCTTTTAATATTGAAACTAGAAATTAATTATCAAACAATTTTTATTTTTTTCCCAAGAAAATTGAAAATTAGATTCTAAAACTAAGAAATTATAAATTATAAATTATAAATTAAAATGGTTATCAAATATAGCCAAAGTTTAATTTACTATGTTGCAGGGTCTAGCTGAAAGATACGTCTTGGAAACTTATGTTTTTTATTGAGGATTGTTCTTGAACATCTATGGTTCTTCATCTGTTATTCCATGTGCCAATCTCAGGAATATAATGCAACTGTGGAATTTCTCTGGGCTCCACTGCTTGTAGAGTCTAATTCTGATGACCCAGTAAATCACAGATTAGACGATCGGATTATCCGTCCTGATTCAGTCCTTAAGCATGCATCACTGTGGAAGCATGCTGATATATTAGTTTTTAACACATATCTGTGGTGGAGACAAGGTCCAGTTAAGCTATTGTAAGTATAAAAACAATAATATTGTTCAGATTTCTGTTTAGGGGAAATGAATTGTCTAGTAATGTGATCATGTGATTGCCAAGGCTTCTTTCTTAATCAAATCTCCAACTCGTGCAGGTGGAGCACCGAAAAAAGTGGCACTTGCGAGGAATTAGATGGTCTTGGAGCAATGGGATTGGCAATGGAGACTTGGGCAGATTGGGTATTTTCTAAAGTAAATCCTAAAAAGAGGAAGGTCTTTTTTGTGACAATGTCTCCTACACATCTCTGGTAAGGGCAGGACCTGTCTTCCTTGTTATATGACTATATAATGCATATATATTCATATTTGGTTTTGTAAGGTAAAATGTTGAATCCTTAAGAAAGCATTTTACCTAACTGTGTAATGCATCATACTATGTGACTCTGTCTATGATCTACATAAGTATGCTTTCATGGGTAAAAAGCTGCATTTTTGTTGTGGTTCTGCGAAGATGTTTAATATTTTTGACTATGATAATATTATTATTAGAAGTTGTTGAGAAACTAGATGATATTATTATTAGAAATTTCATGGGTAAAAAGCTGCATTTTTGTTGTGGTTCTGCGAAGATGTTTAATATTTTTGACTATGATAATATTATTATTAGAAGTTGTTGAGAAACTAGATGATATTATTATTAGAAATTATTAAGAAACTAACTCTCTTAAAAACTTAAATTATTGAGAGAAGGAAGGACAAATAATACTTTATACACTTATCACACCTTTACAAGTGTTGGTTCATGCACCATGTAAGTCAAACATTCATAATTCGAAAATTAGGATTATTAGGATTTAAATATAAGATCTCTAGCTTTGATACCATGTTACTTGGAAAATCAACTCTCTTAAAACCTTAAGTTATTGAGAGAGATGTCAACAGTACTTTATACTTATATGAGTTATTACAGAGGCAGAAAATTATTTGTTCATATTTAGTTAGCAATCTATTATGTGAAGAATTCTGTGAAAGAAAAAGAAAACTGAACTTCCTTTGTCATAATGTATCACTTATATTGTGTTATTGCAGAGTCCATGTAAGTTCTTTCTAGCTCAAGAAGGATTTTTATTAAGCTATAGATTAAATATATACTCTTCCTTTTCTTTTGTTGGCAACAGTTATAATACATGTGCAACTTAGTTGCTGAAATCCAAGCATTCAAAATTTGAGTGTGCTACCCTAATTTTAAACCATCTGAGGTTCTCATTCCAATAACGTATCTGTCATGACTCATAATTTAGGAGTCGTGAGTGGAGTCATGGAAGTGAAGGGAACTGCTACAATGAAAAAAAACCTATTGATCAGGAAGGCTACTGGGGAAGTGGTTCTGACATGCCAACCATGCGCATGGTGAAGAGAATCCTCAGAAAGTTGGGTTCAAAGGTTGAAGTTCTGAATATTACTAAGCTCTCAGAGTATAGAAAAGATGGTCACCCTTCGATATATCGCAAGTTTTGGGAGACTATGAGACCCGAACAATTGTCAAACCCTTCTTCATACTCTGATTGCATACATTGGTGCTTGCCTGGTGTACCTGATGTATGGAATGAGTTGCTATTCCAATTCTTGTAAGTAACGATAGTTATAAAACTTTCTGGTTCTTACAAAAATCAAGTTTTGCAGTCTTCATTCATGTCTCTGTTGCTTACCAGAACTGAACGATTCTTGAGGCAATATTTTGGATGTTTTAGTTATTTGAAAAATGGTTTACAAGAATGTTTCATTATATTTAAATCAATCCACTTAATCTCTCACCGATGTAAAGAAAGATTCAACCTCCTGTCTAACGAGATTTCATTTGTAATTTTTGTTTTAGCTAACCCAGAATCAAATATTGATGTTCCAAAGTTTACATTATATTTCACAATATAATTGAAGCCATAGGAATTTCACAATAAATACAGTAACATTTTAAGAAGCAAGAGTGATATATGGGAGAAAAAAAATGAATTTATAGTCGATGTAAAAAATTTACCATTATATGCAGCAGAAATTTACGTGTAAATGAAGAAATTTTGAAGGAAAAAAAAAACGAAACGTGAACACTTCAGTAAAACATATTGTAAAATATAAATAATTTAAACTAAATTGTAAATATTTGTGACTCAAGCTTGTGAGTTTGCCCTTCAAAATTTGGCATTAGCATGTTACTAGGTTTGAATTTTGATTGTTCCAAGCTTCAACCTCCATTGATGGGGTTTCACGTGGCTTATCATTTTTCGTTGCACTAAACCAAATCTAAATACTCCAGACATCGTATTACGCATAGATCCCTTTAAGAGACTCCACAGAATAAGTATTCTATATCTATTAATGTTTGTCATCAGCTATATTTTATTGACGCCAGTGTAAATTGAATTAGTTCAAGAGAATATTTTAGGCTAATACCTAAGAAATAATAAAGATGTCAAAATTCAATATGCAATTTATCTAATTACTCTAAAGTTAAATTTAAATAATAATGAGCATGAATAATAATTACTGTACATAATGTTTTCTTTTACTAAATCAAAATACAAGCTTTAAGAGTCAAGTGACGACTGAAACAACTGCAGCCCTGTGGAACTCTTAACTTGAGCGATCAAAAAGTTCCTCTGCCATTCCACCGTAAGTAATAGATGGCTATGTATCTATCTATTAAAAAAATGATGGTAACTGGGTCCAAAATTGGCATTAACTTTGTTTCTGGCAGCAAGTGTTTTCAGGTTCTTCCACATAAATTGTGATTTCAATATTGGGATCCAAAAATCAAAAAGATTGCTCTTGAGAAGAAACAGAGAACAAAACCAAGAACTGATACCCTTAAAGCATTTGGTTAAACAGATGAGGAAATTCCTTGACTAGGAACCAGTGTCTTACCGTTAAATAATGAGGGCCCTTTTAACTTTCCAAATGAACTATGAAGTTCATCTCCAACAAAATCGAACCAGAATCTCAGTTTCCTGTATATTGATCTTCGAGCAATCGTCAAGTCTTAATGGCAGCGGTTGCTCACCTATATATATTACACGCTAAACAAAAGAGCAGCAGAAATCAATCAAGTGCAAATGTGCAACTACTTACCCTTGCAGAGATTGTGAAACAAGAAAAGGTAAATGAGGATACTCACAGTAGGAGATGAGTCAAGTTTCAACATTAGCCTTCAGAGGTACCAACGATTGATAAAACCTTCTCTCTAAGCTTTTCAATGATCTGCAGAAGTACCAAACGTAAAGGATGTAAAAAATAGAAAGATATGTCAAACACCATTTCATCAAATTGAAATTTCGCAATGCAGACCAGGCCAGATTTCTTTCCCCAATTTTCAGCATGGGCAGCAGCATCTTTGAGATGGTAGCAAGGTGAGGCGTCAAAACTCAAAAAATAGGTTGAATTTTCTGTTGCATCAGCTATCCAGATATGATTAACTTGATCTTTTGCTCTCTTGATAAGATTGCAGAAACCAACCTGCCAAGAAGATTAGAAGCAAAACAAAGCGGCTTCATTTTCTACCCTCTAATTTTTAGAAAGAGGTGAAGGGTTAATTCGTGTATGGGCTAGGAATTTTGGCAATAATGTTCCTATCAACGTCTCAATAACAGCAAATCATACATAGGCTAATTACTCAGGCGGGAAAAGAAAAAAGAAAAGGTTACAAGTAAGAGCCCTCCTCTAATTCAATGTTACAACTCATCAATCAATAAAGATCACTGCCCACAACTCCTTCCCAAGATTCTATAATTTTCATGACCTTGTTCAGTAAAAAAAAACCAATTTTTAGCTGAAAGTAAAAGTAACAAATTTGCTCACCGTTGATCCTGATAGATTCGAGTTAATTGGTGTTAATAAACCATCCTCGACATATGGAGAGCAGAAGCAGATTGCAAGCAACAAATCAGACTGTAACTCAATGGAACCATCTGTGACGAATACCCATTGTTTCCTATGGGAGGCCGCTTTGTAAACCTCGCCAATGAAGACGACACGAGCAGCAATATCAAATTCGCTGGAGTCACCCACAAAATAACTTTTATTACAATCATCTTTTTACCAAACGAAATTATTAACGGAGAAACTTAAGTTTCACCTGGAAAGAGGAACTTGACCCAAATTTGAAAGTAAAACAGAGTTGCGGGGTCGGAAGAATGGTCTGCAAAACACAATTATTAGTTTAACTTGATCTATGATCAAACAAAACGGAAACTAATTACTTACTTGTAATGTTGTATCGCTTGTAAAGATAAAGGCTGCCAGGTAGTAGAGTCTCTTGCTTGCAAATAAATTGTATCAACATCACTATTCGTTGGTACAAGACCTATTACATTATATACTTTCCCCTCAACCAGATCTGCTTTCTGTTAAGTTAGAAGAAACGATTAACAACTAAGCTTCACCGAACTGTGTAATGTCTGTATTAAAATGCAGAAAATGGCTGATCCTAGAGGAATAGTGGCAAAGATTTCCCCTGAAAGTAATGACTCAGGAAGTGCACAGAACATGCAAGCATACTTGAAATCGAAGAGAGAAAGCAAACAACAAAGAAGATATAGAAAAAGAAGTCATCTTTTTTTAATTTAAAATGTATAATTTGGTTCTTATACATTTAAAACTTGACACATGATTCCTTAAAATTTTAAAACATATGATTTAGTCACAACTTTTTAAAACTTCACATATAGTAATTAAGCCTATTTAAAATTACCTGCTTTTCTGTTGGATTCCAGATTGTTATCAAACCTTCTTTAGGACTGTCTTTTCCTTCGTACATTTTACTAGTTAACCCAACTACCCTTACCCTCATAAATGGGATAACATCTCTCCTACTTAAGCCTGCATCATCTAACGCTTTCTCTATTGCTTTCCTCATATCTGACTGCCTGATTACCTAATATAAACAAGGTCAATAATGCAATGGTTAATACCCTTTTCATAAATGTAACTTTGACTGAATCAAAGTGTTTAACACCACCTCTACTCTTGATTGATATGTTGTAAAAGAACTCAATTGCTCTGGGCTCATCTCTGCCATTAAAATTTCAGGTTCAGAGGCCGTCTCAAGTATCTTCGAGATTTGTGCCCCTTCTTCACTATCACTATCATTATAGGTATGCAAATGTCTAGTTCCTATTTGAAACTCAGAAACAATGGCCTCTATGACAACAGAGCGTCTACAAACAAGCAAAAAGTATCAGTAATGACTTAAGGAAGAAACTCGGGCGAATGCATCAAAAACAGAGAAACTGAGAAAACACTACTGTGTTTATGAATGTTTGATTGGGAGAGCCAATTATCAAGAACAGTAAGCACAAGCTAAAGATTAAAGGTAACCGACATTTAGTTGCATCACTTTTGGGAAAGACTATCACCTCTGGTTATATGATTCCACTGCTTTAGATTCCATCCTTTCTGATCTAACAATTGATCTCCCATCACTTACCCTGGATGTGTGCGACGTAACTTTATATCATACTGCGAAGAGGGTATAAATCTTAAGTGAAAGCTTAAAGTTGCAGTTCTCTAGTTACCTTTCTTTATACAGAAGAGGGTATATCCGCATGATACCAACTAACGTCTGGGGAATTGGACCCCCATTGCTTTTGATGCATTTAAATGCCAAAGGAGCACCAAACCCCTTACCTGTAACAACAGTTTTTCTGATCATGCTTAAGGAGATTGAATTGCAAGTTCTCAACACAAGAGTTTATACTAGAAATAAACACAAGCCCTAAAATTGTGCTTACAAAATCCAAGCCGATCAGCCCAGTGAGCTCTATATGTTCCATTTATGTGCAGCAGTAGATTAACTGTCTTTGGGACCTATAAGGAATAAAAGCAACCTCAGAAATAATCCCTAATAAAATGAAGTAATTGTTACTCAAAACGTATGTAGAAACTAGAGAGCCAGTGAAACCTCAAGCGGTGAAACAGGTCCAGCCCACCCAGATAATCTTGCTCCCCAAATCTACAGTAGACAAACAAAGCAAGCAAGTGATAATCCAGACCAGACTGCTCTGATTAAAGAATGCAAGTACAAACTAATCATAGAAGTACCCTGAGTTTCTGTCCGACAAAAAATTTTCCACAAGCAAGTTGTTTTAAAAGCAATACATCCAAAACAGCATCCACCGAATACCTGCCAGATCATTTATTCTTACTCTGCATATATATTTAAATGAACTTTAACATGTTGATACCAGCACTTTCATCTTCTTACCACCCATCAGTTAGTTCAACTTTTGGAGCATTATGACTTTGTGCCTCATTGAATGCTAAAGAGTCATCATCCTCGTTCTTTTTATCACATGTTGTATAAATTGCTGAAATGCAAAGAACCAACATTGAAGAAGGTGAAGCATCCCCTTCGAGAATTCTTTTAATTGCAGAACGATGACCATGATTCACTTCTCTTTCATATCTATACAAATGCATTCAGCATCATTTCTCATGATTGTCTTTTGTACAACAAATAAATATATAACTAGTGTACAATTTCAATACCTATACTTCAATTCCTCAAGCACATTGGAAGTTGTCAAAAAATTTCCAGCAGATCTAGTTGGATAACATCTCTCATAAGATGCCAGTTTCCAGATGATCCATTTGTAGTGATTTATGACCCACCTATACAGATGTGTGGTTCACAATACCAAATAATTGATCTAGTAAATAATGCAAAACAGTCTAAACATTAAAAGAGCACTGAAAATTATATTGCTGATGAATTACAAAGGAATCCCATAATTTGGAAACGATCATGAGCACTACTATTTAGGAGAGAAAATAATGGTATATGAAAAATGCTATTAATTCCAATTGATCCTCATGCCATTTCTAAACAAGGGATCTTCAATATTTTAATTCATTTAAACCATTGTTAATGTTGCAAGGAAATATTGCATGCACCATTGAGCAATATAAGTTCAAGAAGATGGATATTGCTGTATCAAGGTGCAAAGGATAGAAAAATTACTCTTTTGGAGCAGAATGCATTGAAGCTCCAGAATGAACCAACATGTTGCAAAAATCCTCTGGGCCAATACAACTTACACCATTTTCATCAGGAAACATGAACTTTTCAGCATTATCCGATCTGATCCATCTAACTTGCTCGGGCACAGACGCCAACTATATTCATTTGGATGCATAATCTAATATCATTAGTCTGCCAAGACCAGAAACATCTCCAGGTAAAGAACTAGTAGTCTACGTACCAAATTACCCTCCAAGGAGGGAGCCCCAAAATAGTCCTTCACATATATTCTAGTCATCTGAAAAGGATATCTAGCAGATACCCTTCTTTTGCTACATGTACCTTCAGAGGACACATTGGATAGACCTGGAAGAACATGTAGCTTGGTTAAATCAAGGAAGAAGCATATAGATTGGTGTGGAAAGTGTTTTACATGAGAGACTTAATGAGTTATACCAGTACTAACATAATTGATATTACTCTTCATAGGAGTGCAGAATTTGGAATTACGAGGCCTTTTGAATGGAGAAGCAAAAGTTCTTCCAATGATCCTCTTTCCATTAGTAGGTTGTCTGTCATTTGGAGAAGCAGTTTCTATGGTATTTGATATATCAGCCAATTGCTTGCCTAGTGCCCGACCAACCTGATTCTTCCACAAAACAACACTACTTGTCAATGATTTATCCATTACTGTATGGGTGGTTTGTATACCATTATTAGGGGGCTTCTGCAGATAAGTCCTCAAACCAACACCATTTTTTGATGAGTTATCTGTTTCTGTATTATTTGCTTGTGGCCCATTATTGGGAGGATTTTGTATACAAGTCCTCAACCCAACACCATCTGTTGATGAGTTATCTGTTGCTGTATTGATTGTTGGTATTTGTAAACCATTATTAAGGGGCTTGTGCAGACAAGTGATACTGCTTTTTAAAGTGCAATCATTGTCATAGCTAACTGCATCAAACTGTTTGATCAAGTTAGTCCCTGAAACCAAACTTTTTGGCTTTACAGATGACCGCATTTGATCAGTTGATTGCAGCAATGGAGATAAAAAGCTTTTGGACATGAGCTTGCTCTTAGCCTCGTCCTGGCGTAACGCACAAGTGTAAGAATTTTCTTCCGTTGTTGGTAAACTCTGATTAGATCTTCCATTTGAAAATATAAACTCTGAATCATTTGTGTCCTCTTCATTCAAGAATGTCCCTAGCTCTGGGTCACCAAGAAGACTCCTAGCACGTTGCAGAGCATCACTAGAAATAGATAGAGATCTTCCTCCGGCTGTATGGAACTTGATTGAGGAAGGGTTGGGAGCAGAGCTATACATTTTGGACTGCATAAGGTTCTTGTTTGTTTGATTTCCAAATCCACTTTGGCCTATGTCAGTCTCACAATATAATGATCTTGAAACTGATGCAGCCTGCATGTTTCCATCACAGTTAACACCATCTGTAGTGTCTGGACGACATAAATTTTGCCATTTGTGTTGTTCGTCATCATTGCACAGGTTTCTTGTATCTTGGAAGCCCTGAAGATTGCAAGCATCATCAAATTCATGAAGTCCCAAAATTGTCTTTGCTCTAGCAAGGCCATCTAAAGGTATTTTGACCAATTTTCCAGACCCTGTCTGGAAAAATGAATTAGCGAAGCCACGTTCACTATCACTAGCTTGCACTTGGCCTGCAGATTATATTTATATCAAAACAACTGGTAGCCAAGGACTACAGAGTAAAGTAAAGTAATGAATTGCAATCCATAATCACTTTGGTCTCTGAGGTTCTAGTACAGTTTTTGTTTTGCTTGAAGAGAAATTAAATAGACCTAGCATTAGAAATAAGATCAGCATATTTCAAATGTCTAGGAGATCTATACTGCATAATCAACGATCAATTACATTTTTTTCCTTCCCTATAGAACCTAGTCAACGTAAACGGGAGCTCCTAGAAGTTATTATACCTTAAGAGAGGTAGTCTCGCAAGTCGCAACCATAACAGAAATCATGCAAGACATCAAAATTTATGGACAACGCAAAATATAATGTATAATTACGAAAAATAGAAGAGAAGAGAAAAGAAGAACAAATGAGAATTAAACCTGCATCGAAGGGAGGGGCATCTTCACCTAGAACTGAACACGCTTTGGCGATCGAAGACTGTTTCACCGCGACCGGTCTTCCCAATCCGGTTTTGAACATCGGAGTATCCGCTTGAACTTGGTCAGAGTTCTCCAGAAGCTTCGAACATCCTGTAAAAATAAATAAACATAACAAGCCAAAATCACGAGTGGTTAAGATATATATATATATATATATATATATATATATATATATAGAGAGAGAGAGAGAGTTAAACAACGGAATAACCTTGGAACAATAGGTCGGCCATTGAAGGAAGACGAGAGCTTGAACTAAATAGATTAGTTGATTCGCTTTCATGTTCGCCGAGGCCGCGATCGGAGATTTCCCAACGGAAACTATTACCGGCGCCAGGAAATATCTGCCACGTCGACATTCTCCAGGGTTAATGAGCTGACCTTTGCTATTTCTGGTTAGGGTTTTACAGTTAGGATGATGGATTGATGGTGTAGCCAATTGAATTTCTATTCGCCAAAGAAAAAAATTAATTTCTCTGTACTCAAGGAAACTTTTCTTTATCTTTTTTTCCATTTCTTATCCCTCTCTTATTTCACTTTCAGAAAAGGCGGGAAACGAAGAAGGTTGAAAAATAATGGAGGGGAACACAAACTAGCGGAAGATAAACAAACCACGAATCATCGATTTCGTAAGTTATATTGGGCCAGTTCGAATTAAAAAAAATCTACTTATATTCAACGAAATTATCTAAAATACATTATATTAAAACATATTGAAAATTAAAAAAAAATGCCTCTAAAAATTATCACAATAAAAATAATATTTTTAATAACATTAAATTAAATCTAATTAAAAATCGTTTAATATTAAACAAATCTAAATTATCATAATTTAAAATAAAATGATATATGAAAATACATTAAGTGAACATAATATGTACCAATTTTTAATTACAAATTTAAATGATCTTATTTTTTTTTATTTTCTCAATAATATATTCTTATTAATTTTAAACATTTGATATATATTTAAGACTTTATGAGATGTAATTAGAATTCCTAAAAAAATATCATATGAAAGGATTGTTTGGGATTTGTTTTATTGAATTTTTTAAATAATTATACTTTTTTTTCAATTTCTTTATCTAAAAAGTTTTTAATCTAAATAGTATTATTTTTTATAAATTGATCAATTTTTTTCTAACTAGTAATATTTTATTACAAAATTTACATTCTTATATCAAACTATTCAATAAATAAACCAAAATACTTTTTATTTTATAACTTTAATAAAATGATATTATTATAAGATCTGTACCATATATTCAGTGACGTTGTTAAAGCTCAAAACACCTTATCAATAACCTCATCAAATCTTCAACAATTCTACTGTGATCTTGTCGAAGCTCTAATGACAATCACCGACAACCTCGTAGGAAGTGGATGTAATATTTTAAAGCTTCATAGACCTTGTTAAAAATAAATGTAAACATTACATCAAAATGTAGAGATAAATGTAATATGTTATATAAAAATATATAGTTAAATTTGTAAATTACATAATAAAGTTAAATCAACCAACTTGTAGATATGGATATAACATGTAACACATAAATATACATGTATATGTAACATATTATAAACATATAAGTATATCTGACATGTTAAATACAAATATATATGTGAATGTAATATGTTATATCAGGTGGTTCATCGACGAATGTCATCAAAACTTTGGTAAGTCACCAACGATAGTCATTAGAGATCTTATGGAATCTAATTTTATTTTATTTTTATTGAATATATATAGTAAGAACACTTTAGTATTTATGTATATGAAACAATGAGTTTTAGGCTAAAAATATGTTTAGTTAGTAGGAATAAGAATGAAAATATAATTGATTCTATATAATTTTATATTCGATTGTACAGTAAATTATAAATGGTATGAAATCGACTCCTAAAAAAAGAAATAACAATTCCATTATCTCCTTAAGAATCCTTAACCATGTCTACTCACAACCAGGTCTACTCTCAACCGGCACTTGGTATTTCACAACTAATGGTTTCTTCGATCTTCAAGATGAGCTCTCATCCTTAGCCCGTGTTTTTTCTCTACTCTATCTCACAACCTTTATAATTGATTCACAAGATCCTTTATTTTGTTCTAGGGTCTGAATCTATTTTTTTCTCTAATATTGTTCTCTGAATTCATTTATTTGTTTTTTGATTTTATTTTCTAGATACATTTCTTTGTTCTGTGATATTTTGGTCTTATACTACTGATTATTTGTTCTATGATATCAATTTAGTCTATAATTTCCTATTAATTAATTATAATCTCATGTTTTGAATTGATTTCTTATTTTTTCATGATTTTTGATGATTTTTTTTATTTATCATCAATGAATATCATATTGTTTAACAATTAAGTCTATAAAGGTATGATTGTTTTTGCTTTTGGTTTTAAAATCACTTCAAAATTTTGATAAAACAAATTACCTGAGAACCAAATTAATATAAAATCTTTCAAAACATGCTTAGGAAACTAATTATTTTTATTTTTTCATGAATTGCATACGAGTATGTCTTATATATTGTTTTTATAAAATTAAATAATTATTATTTTAAAAAATAATATATTTTATTTTTAATTAATAATTATTTAGAAAAATAATGGTTTTAATAATGTATTATCTAACGAACAAATAACAATTAAATGACATTATTTAAGACTTATTAAACATAAAGATATTAAGGTAATATACAATGTTTTATATTCTATTTCAATTATAAATTAACTACAGTATTTATTTTTTCTTTGATTTCAAAAATTAAGCCAAATAATATAATATTAATATTATTTTCTTTCTATTCATATTCACATTCTCATTTACATTTATTTTCTATTATGTGAAACAAAAGTTTTATAAATTTTTGATAGTTTGAAAAATATGCAACACGAAGGTAATATTCTATATCTTAATAGTATACTAATTTTATATTTGGTATACTTTTTAGATGATACTTTATTGATTCTAATATTTTAAAAAATATCAATTTAAGATAATTTTTGTTTAATTAGTGATTTTCACGGTCACAAGTCCTTACGTTTTTAATAAATAATATTTTTAATATTTTTTTATCCCTAGAACATTAATAGCTTTTTTCAGTTATGTTTTAATTCTTAAATATATACGTTAATACGTTTTATCTATTTTCATATTATTTTTAATATTTTTTTCTTCGTAGTTATTTTATATTCTCTTATCATTTTCTCACATTTATTTTTATTTTAAAGATGAAAAAAAACCTTAGTTATAGTTCTTTCCAAGACTGTGGCATATTTAAGGCAATTAAGGCTAAAGGCTAAGTGATTCCATCGGGTTTCATGTCCTCATATTAATTTATTTTCATTGTTATCGTGAGATGAAATATAGATAAAGCTATTGTCATGTTAGTATTTATATTCTATTATATATTTTTTATTGTTTAGAAAAAAAAACGTTCCTTGTTGCAAGAAAAAAATTGTTGCAGAAAATAAGTTTTACTATTTTGAATGGCAAATCATATAATGATTTCTGTACCTTAGCTTTTTATTATCCTCAATAATCAAAGAAAATATTATAAGTAAAATTTTTAGAATAAAAAAATTCATAATTATTACGCACTTTTTTTTATCGAATGGGTTATGGCTGGATTCATTTCGTCCCTATTCATACTTTTGGCTGCTCCTACGTTCGGACTTCGTGGAGTTTGGACGAGGTTGTTTCTCTTCATTACATTTTAAATATGTAAATTATTTAAAATAAAAGAGGATGACATTTTAGATATGTTTAAATTATTTAAAATATAAGAGAATATATAGTTATATTTTATGCAGGATTTAATTAAAATTATATTAAATGCCTCTAAAATTTTTATTTTATTTGTTTATAATTAAAAAATGAGAAAAAACACGTACCCATTCTAATCAATCTAAAGAGGGGTCCCTGAAGGCAGCTGAAACTTCTTGTAGTAGAGTTTACTCGATGGTTTCCTCTGGACTTACTCCCAAGTATCTCATAATGCTATATAATCACGTACTTTCTACAATCATAAGAAGTGGACCATGGAGAATGGTTTGTGTCAAGATCAGGGAGGATAAAATTTTCAATTTTGTATTAGCATCGCTTCTCCTATATATATATATATATATATATCATACTAAGGTTAAGCTCTATTATATTTTTACAAGATTATGCTAAGTGTAATCCTTTCGAAAAAGGAGAGAGCGTTTACATATTTTTTAAATGTCCTCAGAGAGAACGCAAACAGACCATTACAACGTTAAATAGAGCTCAGAATTCAGAAGCTCCACAACCATGGAAAGAAAGGACAGCAGAGCTGTTTCACAATTTTTTTTTTTATCAAAATCGTTTATGTCTAGAGAAATCAGGAACTGCAAAAGGCAAGTGAACTATACTATGATCCGAGTACGTGTATTTCATTCCTTTCTTCTATGAATTATTCTTTAGATTCCCAATCAAACAGTAATTATAAGCACAATATGAAAACAAGCTCTGGATGAGTATTGAACACACAAGAAAACAGATAAAAGTAAAATCACTTCTCAGGAAACCATAAATCAAAACTGCCCTGATCTTCCATTAAACCAAAATCATTAGAGCAACCCGACTTGAAGGCATCTAAGTTGTTATCAATTCCTGAATTTGCTTCTGTAACATTCAAACTCCCAGAGACATTAGGAATATTTGACGGCCTTCCCCAGCAAGTGTCCCAAGTATCAATGCCAAATGACTCTTGAGACGCAGAATTTCGCGAGTAACTCATCAACATACTAATGGAAACATCAGATTCAGAGATACCCTTAAAATTTCCCAGCATTTGAACATCATTTGCATGATAAAAATCAAATCTTGGGGCATAATCAACACTTCTGTGATTGTTATGCAAAAAAGCATCACTGTCACCCGAGCCATAAGGTTTCATTATATCTACAATCTCTTC
The DNA here is from genome assembly GCA_030763125.1 of Hippophae gyantsensis. NCBI lineage: Eukaryota > Viridiplantae > Streptophyta > Magnoliopsida > Rosales > Elaeagnaceae > Hippophae > Hippophae gyantsensis. The sequence goes on along the minus strand of CM061034.1, from coordinate 760,883 downwards.
CCTCTTTTGTTCTCTCTTAATAGATTTCTCACCTTCAACATATTCAATCTCATTCCGTATGTATGTTTTCCCTCCCCACCTCTCAAATTTAGCATCATTAAAAGCAGTTGTGATATCAAAGTCCTCATTCAAAGGCTCATTAATACCAACACTAAAACTACTGCAACAACTACTTGATTCCAAAGTTTTGTTTGATTTATTCTCCACAAGAGAGTTTTGGTTCATCTTCGACTCTTCAATCTTACTTGCTTCATAAGCATATGGTTCTGTTTTAGTTAAAGATGATGCATTTGAGAGGTCCTCAGAATCAAACAATGAGTTCTCTGGAAAGTTGAGTCGAGCCACAGGACCATACATAGCTTTAGCAGCTTCATCATAAGCCAAAGCTGCTTCAAGGGCTGTAGGGAAAGTACCAAGCCAAAGCCGTTTACTGCTACTCTTACCCAATTCAGTCCCTCTTTTTTTAGGTTCTCGGATTTCAGCTACCCACTTGCCCCAAGTTCTTTGCCTAACACCTCTGTAACTGAAATCTGAGTTCTCAGGCCCTCCTTTTCCCAGCATACATCCTTTTTTGGACCCCTTTGGTGGAATTTTAATTGTCGTCTTTAAACCATCTTCTGCAGAATCAAGTTGGTTTTTGTATTCGTACTTCTTCCACTTTGCTAGAATCTCTTTTACCGAATCACATCCATTTCGCCTCTTTTGCACTTTCTTATTCCTGATCAAATTATCACAAACATGCACTAAGCCAAACTTTTTTTCTTTTGAAAAAAAAAACTATAATTAGGTTTGGGGGAAACGAACCATTTCTGGATCAAAACCGATGCTTATTACATTAAAGAAAAAACCCAAGATATTAGTGAATTTTAAAATGAACTAACCTTTCAGAAGCCTCGGAGTTCATGCACGTTGGGAGGTTGCTATGTGATTGTGTATATTGATTGTCTTCTCAACTTGTATTTTGGTGGATATAAAAAGAAATTAATTTGCAGAGTTTTACTGTTATAGCTATGTTGTGATGGGGTTTATGTAGGGTTTAGGTTGTAGATTACAATTCTCCACGTCTTTTGAGGGCTTTAGTAGCAACCCCGGTGGGCATGTAAAACTTATACTTGTCGTAATGACCAAGAAATTCTAAAATTAAAAAATACTATTATATATTTTAATAAAAACTGTATTTATATTATTTATAATTTATTTTAAATATAAAATAGCTAGAATTTTCTAAAAGTAAAGACTTCTTAATTTCTTGTAACTTGGGTTCCCAAGGGAAATATCAGATATGTGCGTTCACTTACTGATGAGGTTGAGGTGTTGTTACAATATGTCACTCTGACCAAATTGCAGCTGGCACTGTGACACGTCGTTTGAATATGCTCTTGTTTTGTATGGTCTACAATTCTACTTCCTTTTCTTAGTGTTGAAGAGTTTCGACGAAATTTCTTGTTTCTTCAAGATTTGTCAAATACATCAACTGCGGCCGGACAAACCGAAAGAAAATTTGATGGTAATCTAAATTGAATCGAAAAATTTGATGGTTTCGAATAGTTTACTTCGATTGGTTATTTGATTCATAAATTTTTTAAATTATTACAGCTAAGTTCTATAATATTATATTTTATAAATTTAATAATAATAATAATAATAATAATAAAAGTTAATATTAATCAAAACAGAACCTATTTCACTTTTAAGAGGTTTAGATATATGCAAAGAGATCTTCGAGACGGGAAAAGAGACTCCCTCATATTCTGACGCGGACAACCGGGTTATAGCCAGATTATTAAAATCGGATAAAACAATCTAATAATTAAATTTGAAGAATGAATAATTTAATTTGATTTGATATATGATTCGGTTGAATTTATTAAAATCATATCAGATAGTTTACATTTTTATATACAAAAATTTTATAATTTAAAAATATAATTGTATGTATTTTAATAATTAAACTTAAGTATAATATTAATTTTTTCACTCACAAACAATAAAAATAATATTCTTCTAATAAATTTATAATAATACAAATATTTAATTATTTATAATAATCTTAAATTAATTAAATTAAATTAAATATATATAAGTATTTTATCGTAATACTACAGATAAATGCGGTGTTTCATAACCTTGAGATTGTAAGTTTGAGCACGACTTTAAACGTTATTTGTAATTTGCCATGTTTGAGCATGACTTTAAAACGTTATTTGTAATTTTTCATGTAGTCTCTTATGCTAGATTAGAATAATATGATTGAAAAAAAAAATTCTAAAACAAAACAAAAAGGAGACTAGGGAATCAATCTAGATTAAACTTGCTCTGCTTCAGTCTTTGAAAAACAACAAATAAGAACATACAATAAAGAAATAAGAAAAGAGAAGAGACGTTCCAGTCGGAGTTTATAATAACCTGCGCACAATTCCTACGAAGCAATAGAAAAGCCACGTTGCTCGATAAAAGAAGTGCATTTTAGCAACAAAACACATCACAGCTATAAAAAAAAACTTGTTAATCTCTTGCAAATGGTCATTTATGAGAGTTCATAGACAAAATGGCTTGATCACCAAAACCACAAGGCCTGCTATTTATCCCAAAAAACAAAGCACAAGGCCTTCTTGAAAATCAATACAAGCCTGTAAGCGAATATGGAAAGTTCAACTCATCAATGAATTTAGATTAAGATCAAGAGATTAAGGTACTCTACAAACATTGGCATCCTTCATCTCTTTGCTTCATTCACTTCGTGTTATTTCTAAACATAAACGCAAACTTTTGCAAAAATACTAGGAAGGCGGAATCATCATCAACCCTTCCAATCTATCTGACCACTCGATATCCATAAAGGTTCAGGGAATGCCCCGAATCTTCACCACAAAAACAATCAAAAGATGACAGCCGCACAGAACATCTGAAGGAAGGCCACGATTGGGGATATTTCATTTGTCAACAACAAGATCCCAGTCTTATAGGCAGTAATTGATTCCAGAGAGCATTTCAGTGAAGTTACAATGTGCCAAATGTGGGATTGTGATCTGGTTAGTTTATTATCATTTTGCAAGGATAATAGCCTAGCTTATATTTAGATGATTGATTCAAATAAGGTGAAGGGCTTTGTTGATATCAATCTATGTCTTTATTGACAGAAAGGTATTCAAATAAAAAGAATTAACAATTACGTACTCAAACTTAGAAAATTAAATAAATTAAGTTGAATTAAAACTTTTTAACGATGAAATGAACCAACCCAACTCATTGAACCAAGTAATGAATGTGCATAAAAGATGCCAAGTAATCCCTCCTTCCCTACACTTACGTACTCGAGACACTCTAAATCAAGAAAGGAGTATAATATAAGAGTATCAAGTGCTCAGTCTTTCACGTATAAGCAGTGAGACCCAGAGCTTTTATGCAGGAAGAAATCATCTACTACGGTTGCACTTGCAGTCTTGCACTATAACTCCATAAACTGCCTTCTTGATCCAGATCAACACGTATCTATGCTCCCATTATATGCAAAATTCTCTATATTGAGGAGGGGATTTGAACATATTCCAAACAGAAATGTCAAATAAATACAAATTTACACTCACATTGATTAGTGTCATGTGTCAAAAAAATTTGAAAAATAATTTCATTTTTATTTTGACACAGGGCATACTTATAGTTTGAATACAAATTTGTGTATTCTTAGGCCAAAAATGCACAACATATACAACGATTCATGACACGGAATATTCTCTAAGATTCGTGTTCCCAAGTATTTTTCTAAACAGATTGATATTTCGCTTCAAACAGCAACTTCATTAGTGACAATTAAAAGAAATGAAAGCAACGCATCTTCATTCAAGCACTGTGCTTAGGGAGTCCATCATCCGTTATAGCTCAATCAACGCAACTTTCAAAATTTCTATCAATAAACTCAACCCAAAGAAACCTTCTTCCAAAATGACCACCAACTTTTTGCTTACATTACAATCTTATTTCATTAAACATGGTCAGATCTGAACTATTAAACTAAACGGAAAGTTTTATGTATGCTAATCGAATAGATCCGTCACAACGGAAAGAATAAATGGGATAAAATTAACAAAGAATATAAAAACAAAAACACATGGCACGGAATTTATAGATCCACCGATTTAAATTTATGTCACAACCTAGAATGAAAGAAATATACAGATCCACACTTTTTTACTTGACGTAAAATTAAAGTTTTCAAAATTCAAAGAACAAGTGTATTTGTGAGCATTACCCAAAGCAAGTGCCTCAGGATCCCTTCATCGCTACCGGATCTAGATGACTAGCCGCGAGCAGCCACAACAGGGGCAGCGGCGGCAGCGACGTTGGAGGCAGCACCACCAAGGAATGAAAGAAAACCAGTAGCCGGATTATTCTCCTGCTCGTCCAAGAATAGATCCTCTGGAACCCTAAAGGCACCATGAGCGAATACAATGGCGAGTCCAACCATAAGAGCCGAGATAAGTAAAGATCCAACACTGGTAAGGAAAACAACGAAAACGCTGAGTCCAATCAAGCCCCAGAAAGTCTGAGTATCGGAAAATGAGCGGCCGAAGATAACAAGAGGCTGATCAGAAGGTCGGAAAAGGTAGAGGAAAAGCCAAGCGCATATGAGACCAAGAAGTACAAACAATGACATAGGGTTAGTGATTAGAGAGATAGCAAGAACTGCGGCAATGGTGGCGAAGTAGTTAACACGGAAGTAGTTGTAGTTCTTACGAACACGAAGAGTCGCATCGGAGAACGACTCGGGTTTGGCGAATGCAGAGCGATCGAGAAGTTCTGACCAGGGACGGCGCTGAGAGAGTCCATTGCGGAGAGACTCGGTGACGTGGTTGAAGAAAGCGCGAAAGGCTGGAGTTGCAATCGGAGCCTGGGCTTGAGCCAACCCACCGGAATTAGGAATTGCGGTTGTGGTGGTGGGTTGAGGGTTTGAAATTGGGAGTACCGGTGGAGCTGGTGCCGACATTTTTGCGGGTAGATTTATGAGAAGGCGAGAATTGGGAAATAGGAAACGGGAGGGATTCGATCGATTCCAGGGGAAGAAAGGGGGTTATATTTGGATGGGAATGGGCAGTGTTTAGCGATATTTCTTATTTTTGGGTTCCTTATTTTTATTTATTTTTCAGGGGTGACCATGTTAAAGGATGATTGTAATTGATTCGATGCGAGAAAGTCGGTGGAAAATAGCAAAAGATTGAGACGTTACACGGGCTATTGCTTTCTTATTAAGGCTTCATATTTCTTTCACCGACAGATCGTAAGAAGATGAATTAAGATTTTATCTACACGTTAATCGTTTTTTCTTCTTCCTATAAATGAATTAACAATGTAATTATGCGATTGTGGAAACTAATAAAAATAGTATAAAATTTCTTATTTTTCGATTTAATTTAAACAGTTAAATTTTATTGAAATTAGAGGTGTTCGATCTGGTATGAAAAAAAAAATCAAATTGGATCGTTTGAAACGATTTTAATTAATACAAATTAGACTGGATCGTTTGATTTTAAAACTTTTTAATACGATCTGATTTGATTTTTGGATACCTCTAATGAAAAATAATATGAAAATTTTAATATATTATAAATCGATCCGATCCGATTCGATCGATTTAAAAATTAATACAAATCAAACTAAACTGTTTGATTTATAAAACCGTTCGATCCAGTCTTGATCGGTTTATGGACACCCTTAATTGGAATGAGATGTTATAGATAGTTGTTTATATTATTAAAGATTTTACTTTAATATCTTAATTTAAATATTATTATCTTTTTTATTATTTTTTAATAATAATAATTATTTTTTACCCAAAATATTCTTTTAACTCTTTAATGAAATTTTTTTTCATAAAAATTATCTTAAATTAAAAAAATGTTTTTTTATTAAATGTTGGTTCAATACTTCCTACAAAAAATTATGAAAAATATAAATTATTAAATTTATGTCTTTGAAAAATAAATAATATAAATAAGTACTAAAAATTATAAAATTCTAATAATTTTATTAGGATACGATAAAAATATTTGTATTATTAACGGTGTTAGAAAAAAACTTCTAAAAATTAGCAAATTTTTTCACTTTTTTTTAATTCTAATTAATTATCAAAAATAATAAAAAATCTTTTATAAAAATACCAAAAGGATATTTTGGTTAAAAAAATTAATTATTATTCAAAAATGATAGAAAAGGTATTAATACTTGAATTGAGATACTAAAACATAATTTTTTTAATAACATAAAACATTCAAAATACCAATATATTAATTGAAATACATGTAGATTATCAAACCCATGGGATTTTAATCTTCGATTATACTTTTCTTTTTTTTTGTTCTTTAAAAAAATTGTTTATTAATTAATTAGGAGCTATAAAGTCGTCGTTGAGAAAAAAAGCATAGATAGTTTAACTCATCCTCAAGTCAAGTTACGTAATAAGAGTATGTAAATTTGAACTTAACCAACTCATGAGTAGTAACATTAACCTTTTTAGGACAAACAAAATATAAAAGACAAATACTTTGTAAAATTAAAACATCTAATTGCATCGACAATATGCCCATCAATTGAAAGAGAACTCGAGCCACCATTAACCAATTGTACATTCTGTAAATAGTCTGATTCTAACTATAAATTATGGAACCTAATATTTAAATTGAATTTCAAACCTATATCAAATATCATGTAGCTCTGTTGCCCGTGACAACATATAAGTCACATTTGTTTATGTCAATGTTTGGTATTAAATGTGTAATAGACATACGACCTAAAATGTGTAGGTACTCTATTACGATGTAGCGGGGTAATAGGACTAGCTCAACGATGACTTGGGCCCAAGGAGTTTGGTAAAACGCATAACACACTCAATAAAATACTTCGTTGTCCAAATGCGAGGTCCTAAATGTCAAGATCTGATGAAACTACGAACCCTCTTATGCTAACGTGATCATGGTCTTTCCTTTTTATGAACGACCTGAAGAAAGCTGTTTAGGGACCTAAAGCGACCTACATGTAACGATCTTCCTTATATGTATGTAACGACCTTATAATGTAATACATAACGATCTTCTTTTTGTTTACATTAGTTCGCATATCATTTTATTACATGTAAATGGTATATCCAGGTCGTTTATGCGTACCTTGCTATGTACGTAGGATGTTATACATACATATACCCCTTAAAAAAAGAGAATGCATGATTTAATTTAGTTATTTAATTTCTTACTTCTCGTTAAAAATCATTAAAATCTTACACTTGAAATTCTCTCCAAACAACGAGTGAACCCAACACCTCATACGTGTTGTTTTAGATTAAATATCCCAATCTAAAGGTACCAATACATGTTACAGTAATTATGTCAACGTTAATTCTGAAACATCCATCAAAAGGAAGCACTTATTTTTACGAATGAAGGGTTTTAAAGTTGCTTTATTTTGTAATTATATTATTTTAATCACTTTTTTTAATGACTTACCTTAGAGGTGCCAAACAAGCTGTTCAACCCAACTTAACTTATTTAAAGAGAATGTCCACTTTTGTGAATTCATAATTCCATAACATTTGTTGCCTATAGCTCATAATTATGGGAGTGATGTAAAGGCAATTTCAAGTGTTAGCTTGACATCAAATGTGAAAAATATATCGACATATATGGCTTCTTTACTTGGATCAACAAGAGTATATGCTATTTTTCCTCAAGGGAATGTCTCCTAACCATAAAGCATTGTAAAAGGTGTGCAATCTCGAGCAGAATTGGTTAGTTATACCTAACCTTTTATCATCTGGTGCAACATATTATAATAGATATGGTAGGATATATTCTTAAGCCACATACTTGTAATAAGTTGCACTAGCTCTCCGAAAGTCATCTTGTGATGTAATTTCTAATATTAAGCCTACAGCTTTAGTAACAAGCTCTTCTATCAAGCTAACATGTCGATAATGGACTTAGTATTAGGTCATTGGTTTGCGTTTACAAGGAATTTCATTTAAAGGAGCCATTTAGAGGACTTCTGGAACTTTTAAAGCTTCAATCCTATAATCAGTTGCTTATGTTTTTTATTATTGGTTACTACCAGGGAAGTTACACCAACTATCTATTTTCAATTCTCATTTAAAAGTAGTACTAAACCTTCTCTATTTTGGTCAGTTAACAATGACTATCTTTTTGCACCAAGTTGTTTCAACTTCAAACCACGACCCAACTTTGCATGTTACCAGCACCAATCAGGGGCCCAGTCTAGCCATTTCTAGCACAAATGAGACTCTACAGCCCGCGGAAACATCCAATTATTTCTAACACCGAATCAAATCGCAACCTAGTCCAACAATTCCAGCACCAAGCCTTGGAATTTTGGCACTTCACTTTGATCCAACTCATGACCCAATCCATCTTTCATCATTTTATATTAAAGCCTACAACTAGTAGCAGAGTAATAATATGTTTACAGAGCAAGGTAGCTCATCGTCTCAAGTTTCCAGATGATACAATCGACCATCCACGCAAACCTTTGTTAAAGTTTAAACCACGTTAACTATTAACCCAAGTCGTACCGATTTCGGACCTCTACTCCAGTCTACATTTATCCATTACAGCTTGCTTCACCCTGTTACCACCCAATCTATTGATCTTTCATTTCAAGCTAAGCATCCCTTCATAATTATTGATATAGTCCAAAGATAAGATGAGAAATGGTGGTTATTGGTGCCTTATTTCCTAGACGGTGAAGAAACCAATTCTAAAAATCACACTAGGTCGCTCATCTAGTCCATAACTTGCCTTGTTCGTGTTGTCTTTTGCTTCTCTTTCCAGACTGTAAAACCTTTAGCTCCCCAAGACCAGTAACAATGGTGAACAAGAACCCCAACAGAGACATCCTTACGTTAGAAGCTCTATCCGTAGAACCTTCATATTGTTCATGGCAACAAAGCTTTATGATGCCTTCGGATTTATCAAGGACTTGACTTCACTCTTAATCTCTAATTTCCAGAATCAATTATTAGCTTAACCAACCTACACTAGTAACAACTCCTGGCTTATGATCTTACCATAACATCCTACTGCTCTCTAGCCCACACAACTGTTAGGAGAATCACAATTTCAATTCGAACTTAATCAAGTTCTAAACAGCGGAATTAAACCTATTCTCCTTCTTTGTGTGAATCTTTTAGGAAACAAATAAATAGAGCTTAAAATCAAACATGCACAAAATCAACACAACCAATTTACGTGGAAAAACCTTCCTGGTATAGGAAGGAAACAACCACGATACTCATCTCCAAAACTTCCACTATCAAGAAACAATTGTATAAAAGTTCTCTCTAGGTAAAACTAGAGACAAACAATCAACAACATCATCAAGAATACACTTCTTGGAAACTAACAATTATTTCAAGAAAATGGAGAAATCTAACCCAATTCGTAGTCACTGTTCACTGCTCATAATTTCTCAAACCGGTGAGCCAAATCCAAATCCCACCGCACAGATTAAATGGTATTGAGTCATGAACCTGCCTGCAAAAATTCAGATTAATCGGACCACAAACGACCTTCGATCAGACCACTTGATGAAGATTGGCTGGAGAGAGAAAAAGTGAAAAACTGAGAGCTATTTTTCTCTACAGCTGCTGCCTTTTCTGCACACGTTTTTCTCTGCAGAATTCCTCACACAACAAACCCTAAATGGGTTTATTAATTAAAGCAATGAAATTACACAATTGTCCTTCTTACTCCATGGGCTTTTATGCCACATGGGCTTCATTTGGGCTCCTCCAAATAAGAGAAAAACCCAACAAATCTCCCCCTTTTTCCCGATTAGATGGAGGGATCTGCCATCCCGGCAATTGAACAACAAACTTTAAGTTTTTCTCTTGACACTGCTTTTGTCAACATGTCAGATCCATTCTCATCAGTATAGATTTTCTCAAGTTCAAGCAACTTATTATTAAGAGTATCTCTTATCCAATGATACCTCACATCAATATGCTTTGATCTTGAGTGAAATGCCGAGTTCTTTGCTAGGTGAATAGAACTCTGATTATCGCAGAATAACACATATTTCTGCTGCTTGAAACCAAATTCCCTCAAGAACTGTTTCATCCATAACAACTCCTTACAGGCTTCTGTTGCTGCAATAAACTTCGCCTCTGCTGTAGAAAGTGCAACACACTTTTGTAATCTTGACTGCCAAGAAACTACTCCACCAGAGAAAGTAATTAGATAACCTGAAGTAGACTTACGAGAATCTTCATCTCTTGCCAAATCTGAATCAGTGTACCCAACTAACACTGGTTTTCCACTTCCAAAGCTAAGTGTTAACTTGGAAGTACCTCGAAGATATCTCATAATCCACTTTACTCCATCCCAATGTTCTCTTCCTAGATTCGAAAGAAAACGACTAACAACTCCAACTGCATGAGCTATGTCTGGCCTCGTACACACCATTGCATACATTAAGCTTCCTACTATTGAGGCATATGGAACCTTTTCCATATCTTCCTTCTCTTTATCTGTTGAAAGGCCTTGACTCGATCTCAACTTAAAGTGATTAGATAAAGGAGACGAAACCACTTTAGCTTTATCCATATGAAACCTTTCAAGTACCTTGTTGATGTACCGTTCCTGTGACATGTACAACTTCTTTCTTTTCTTGTCTCGACAAATTCAAATACCAAGAATTTGTTTTGCTGGCCCCAAGTCCTTCATGGTAAAGGACTTACTCAACTGCTTCTTCAAATTATCAATTCTTGAAGAATTTTTGCCAACAATCAACATGTCATCAACATAGAGCAATAAAATGATAAAGTCATCATCAGAGAATTTTTGCACAAAAACACAATGATCAGAAGTAGTCTTCTTGTAACCATGCTCCCCCATAACTAACTCAAACTTCTTATACCATTGTCTAGGTGCTTGCTTCAACCCGTATAGGCTTTTCTTTAACCGACATACGTAATCCTTTTTTCCTTTAACCTCAAAACCCTCTGGTTGCTCCATATAAATCTCTTCCTCCAACTCACCATGAAGAAAGGCAGTTTTCACATCCATTTGCTCAATTTCTAAATCCAAGCTTGCTGCTAGACCTAGAACAACACGTATGGAAGACATCTTCACAACAGGAGAGAAAATATCATCAAAGTCAATACCTTTTCTCTGACTGAATCCCTTGACGACCAGTCTAGCTTTGTATCGTGGTTGTGAATTGTGTTCTTCTTGCTTCACCCTGTAGACCCACTTGTTCTTCAAAGCTCTCTTACCCTTAGGCAACTTTACCAGCTCAAACGTGTGATTGTCATACAGTGACTGTATCTCATCTTCTATAGCACCAACCCAGTGTGCTCTTTTTCCATCTTCCATCGCTTCTGCATAACATTGAGGTTTTCCCTCATCTGTCAATAACACATACTCATCTGTATCATACCGTGTGGAAGGACGTCGGTCTCTGGTAGACCTCTTGGGTGGAATTTCTAGTTCTTGCAACTGATCAGTAGTCTGGTGATCTGTTTTAGCTTGTATATCTACATCATCTAAACCCTGTTGGTCATCTTGAACATTTTGTTCCATCTGTACTGATAAAGGAACCGGATCTAGGTCAATCAAATCATCGCTATACTGATGGACTCCTTTTTCTATCTTCTCAACATCTTGTATAGTTTGATCTTCTATAAACACAACATCACGACTCTTTACCAGTTTCTTCTCAACTAGATCATAAAATCTGTAGCCAAATTCATCCAGACTATAACCAACAAAGATACACTGTCGTGTCTTCACATCGAGCTTAGATCTCTCATCTTTTGGTATATGCACAAATGCCTTGCAACCAAAAACGTGAAGATGATCATAAGAAACATCTTTGCCAGTCCAAATTCTGTTTGGTACATCAAACTGAAGAGGAACACATGGTGTGAGATTAAGAACATGTACAACTGTATTCAAAGCCTCACCCCAGAAAGATCTTGGCAACTGAGCCTGCAAAAGAAGACATCTTACTCTTTCAACCAATGTCCTGTTCATTCTATCAGCCAACCCATTTAACTGAGGAGTCTTGGGAGGTGTCTTTTGATGTCGAATGCCCTGATGCCTACAGTACTCACCAAAAGGACCTGAATACTCTCCCCTATTATCTGTTCTGATGCACCGCAATTTCTTCCCAGTCTGTCTTTCCACTAAGGCTTGAAACTGTTTAATACTTGATCTTTGCTCTTCAAAGTGTACACCCATAACTTTCTTGAACAATCATCTATGAAGGTCACAAAATAACTGGTACCATCAAAAGTTTTTGTCTTCATAGGACCACATACATCTGAATGTACCAAATCGAGTATGTATTGTTTTCTTGAAGGAGGGAAACTCTTGAAAGAAACTCTATTTTGCTTCCCTGCCAAACAATGAATACATCTTCTTAAACAAACATCATTCATTCCAGAAAGAAGATTCTTTTTAGTCAATACTGCCAAGCCTTTCTCACTCATGTGAGCAAGTCTCTTATGCCACAATTATGATGTGAGCTTATCTATCACAGCATTAATAACGCCTTTAAAGAGTCTCGCCTGCAGTATATACAAACTGGAATGCTTGTTCCCACGAGCAACAACCATAGCACCTTTAGTAAGTTTCCATTGACCATTACTAAAGGTATTGCAATATCCTTCATCATCAAGTTTACCTGCAGAGATCAAGTTCAAACGAATTTCAGGAATATGCTTTACCCCTCTAAGAAGTAGCCTCGTGCCATTATTCATCTCCAAACACACATCTCCAATACCAATGACTTTAACCAAGCCATCATTACCCAACTTCACTGTCCCAAAGTCACCTGCTGTATAGGATGTAAAGAAGTCCTCTCGAGACGTAGCATGAATGGAGGCTCCACTATCAATAACCCAACTGACCTCGTGACATGCAACATTGACAACATCTTCATTATAAACAACAAGAAAGTCTCCTAAACTAGCGGTGGCAACTCGATCATTTTCCTTGCCAACATCACCCTCTTGTTCTTTGTCTTTCTTCTTGTTATCCCGCTTCAATTGTCTACAATATTTCTTAATGTGCCCTTTCATGCCACAATGATGACACTCAACATTAGAAAACTTGTTGGAATGGCTTCTTCCTTTTTCTTTGTTCTTGAAACCTCTGCTTTTACTCCTCCCTCTTCTTTCTGTAACCAAAATCTCTGACTGCTGAGAAGACCCATGTGACTTTCTTCTCATTTCTTCATTCAAAACACTACTCTTAGCCAGATCTATATTGATTACACCATTTGGAGCTGAGTTACTTAATGACATTCTAAATGTTTCCCAAGAGTCCGACAACGTACCCAATAAACACAACCCCTAAATCTCATCATCAAACTTGATACCCATTCCAGCTAACTGATTGATTATTCCTTGGAACGTATTCAAGTGATCTGTTAATGGAGTTCCATCTTGGTACCTTAAAGCCATCAATTGCTTTATAATAAACATTTTATTATTTCCTGTTTTCCGAGCATACAACTCTTCAAGTTTATTCCATAGTGACCGTGCATGTATTTCTCCACTAATATGATTCAAAACATTATCATCTACCCACTGCCTTATATACCCACAGACTTGTCGATGTAACAAAGTCCATTCTTCTTCAGACAATTTTTCTGGCTTTTTAGAGGCAAACACCGGTAAATGAAATTATTTGACATAAAAGAGATCTTCCATTTTCCCTTTCCAAGTGTGATAATTAGAACCATTCAAATTAATCATTCTACTCAAATTTGCTTCCATTATTCAACACAAGAAATTCCACAATAATAACCACAGCTCTTATACCACTTTGTTAGGAGAATCATAATTTTAATTCGAACTTAATCAAGTTCTAAACAGCGGAATTAAACCTATTCTCCTTATTTGTGTGAATTTTTTAGGAAACAAATAAATAGAGCTTAAAATCAAACATGCACAAAATCAATACAACCAATTTACGTGGAAAAACCTTCCCGGTATAGGAAGGAAACAACCACGGTACTCCTCTCCAAAACTTCTACTATCAAGAAAAAATTGTACAACAGTTCTCTCTAGGTAAAACTAGAGGCAAACAATCAACAACATCATCAAAAATACACTTCTTGGAAACTAACAATTATTTCAAGAAAATGGAGAAATCTAACCCAATTCGTAGTCACTGTTCACTGCTCATAATTTCTCAAACCGGTGAGCCAAATCCAAATCCCACCGCACAGATTAAAGAGTCTTGAGTCGTAAACCTGTCTGCAAAATTTCAGCTTAATCGGACCACAAACAACCTTCGATCAGACCACTTGATGAAGACTGACTGGAGAGGGAAAAACTGAAAAACTGAGAGCTGTTTTTCTCTGCAACTACTGCCTTTTCTGCACACGTTTTTCTCTTCAGAATTCTTCACACAACAAACCCTAAATGAGTTTATTAATTAAAGCAATGAAATTACACAATTGTCCTTCTTACTCCATGGGCTTTTAAGCCACATGGGATTCATTTGGGCTCCTCCAAATAAGAGGAAAACCCAACAACAACGCCAAATCTCAACTCACTATCTGCATAGATGTTGGCTATTGACTCGTAGTTCGAACTAGATCATCTCATAGATCGCCTTGTCTGCACCAAAAATGGCTCCTCGACCTTAGATCATTTTTTTTTGCAATTAATGGCCCATATATTCCCTGGTTCATCCTACGACCCAGTACACACCTTTTCACTTCAACTCAGTTGCATGTTTCTTCTTAGCAGGCTTATTTTCTGTCTTGATTAGTGCCAAATATTTCTTCAAGTTCAATGTTGGTTTTGAGGATTTGAAGCGATGTGGTCGTGAGTGACCTGACTCCAAAATGTTTTATTTTTTGGGTTTTTAGTGGAAATAGTTGAAAAAACCCAAACACTTTGTGGCCTCAACTGACGACAACCCATAAAATGACAATGATAACATCGTCGTTGGATTAGACCAAACTCTTACCCCTAATTTCCTTACCTAAAAGACTTGGTTAATAAAGAATCATTGTGTAATTACAAAGACTCAGAGATGTTGAGAATGATGCCCGAATATAGACACTATTTATACCTCGATTGTATTAACGCTTTGCTTAAGCTTAATGTGTCTTCCCATTTTATTAAAACTTATCGTTACTGATACTTTTATCTACCCTCATAAGAAATTGTTCATTTGTTTTAGTTCATGTCAAATTTAGTTGATCCAAGCTCATTTTGTTTTAACTTCAGATCATGACCATTTTTCTCTATATGTTACTTTTTTGCCCACTATCAATCGTATTGTAAGTAACACACTCATGTCTACAAGACCATTAATAAATTTATAAAGATCTGCGATATCACTAGTGAGGTTTCTAATAGTTGGATTTAATTTCCTCAACTTTCTCTCACAGTCCACATATACCATCCACAACCAACCTTATGGAATTATAATCCATAGATGTTCTAGTTATCTTGTTTTTAGATGTTTGTATGAAAACCTCGTTAGAAATCGTTGGTTTTGTAGCTTTAATGTGAGCTATCAATAAACACATAATGACTTTGGTGTTTCTTTAATTCATTAAATGTTAGATAGTACATATATTTTGTATGGCTCGTGACTTATTGTTTCTGCTCACGATATGATCCAATCCAACATTTTAATCCACTTGAGTCCCACAACCCAATCCAACTTTCATTAAGAGGGACTATCGAAGTGGGGTTCTAACCCACTCCTTCTCCGTACTTAAATGGATTGACTACTTAATTCGGAGTTGACAAGGTTTGAACTAGTCAACTACAATTCTATTTTGTCGAAATATGATTCATTTAATGTAAGGTGAGATAGGATAGGTGGATCACTTTATAAGTGGTCCTTAAATCCCTATGTATTAGGACGATTGGTCAATATTTAAGTGATTGGGATGATTCTTTGTATTATTATGAATTAGAACAGTATTTAGTGTAGAATGATTTTACTATAATACGAAATAATTCTTCTAATTATAAAATAAAAAATCTTTAATTATCTCATATGGACCGAAAAAATTTAAAGTCATATACTAAACGTCAATTGATTGAAAAATTAAATATATTATATGATTTTAAAAAAAAGTTAGAAAGATTCAATAATCTGACATGTATAAGTTGAGTACATATAGTTGACATATACATGATAAAATTACAAAAGATAAATAATTTGATATTTTAAATTGTTTATACTTAAACCACTTAAGAATTGAATTACCATAGATTATATTATGTTAATCATCTCCCGTTAAGTCTTATGACACAACCTATCCAAAGTTCTCTAATCAAGAATATATTGGCTGCTTCCAAAAATTCGTTGCATATAGACTACAAAACAACAATGTCATGTTCAACATGCGAGTAAAGTAATTCAAGTCAATAGGATTGTGTACTTGCTACGTAATGATACCAAACAATACTAAATGGTAATATTTTGTTCTTTTTTTATTTTTTTTTTCTCTTTTTTGTGTTCCTCTGCCTAACAGAACACCATCATCCATCTTTTTGCTCCTCTATTATGCAATGGCCTACATGGAAACGACTCCACACTGTTTTGCAAGCAGTTTTTACAGTAAAAGGTGGACCATACACCAAAATGCCTCTCTGTTTACTGAGAAGATTTCCACGGCAAAGCAACTCCGCTAAAGCAAATGAACTGTCAACTCAAAGGAGCATGCTTCATCCTCGTGAAATCTTAACCCAAATCAATTGATGTAAATCGAAAAGGTTCAATATAAATTTATAATAAAACATTATTAGCTCTACATTTAAACCCGTATAATTATATTAAATAAAAAAAATACGTAATTATATCAGATGAAAACTTATCATATTGATCAATGATCAATATTAAATGAAAAAAAAATTATCAAATTGATTTTATGAAAAATATGTAAACTTTTAATTGATTAAAAACCCAAAATTTGTTAATCTGGAGGTTAGCGATGCATATCTCTCTTTATAAAAAAAAACTTTAATCTATTTTTAAGTGATGCTTTGTAAATCTCTTATTTTATCAAAATATACACTTAACATCAATTTATTGATGTGTTATCATTGAATATAATGAAAAATCCTAACATTATATGATGACAAAAAACAGAATTATGTCGAAAAATTATGTAGGTGATTCATTTTTCAATTATGCCACATGCAACACACAAGTGAAAAATTACTATTTATCTCTCTTTTCTTCTCCTTTTTTTCTTATAAGTAATTATGAACTCATGTATACCTTTAAAAAAAATTATGACTAATGGAATAGTACCCTAAAACAAAGACATATACCCTTTTAAAAGTAAGGGACTTTTCAATACTTTTCCACATTAATCTCACCACCAGGTTGATCACAAGAAACAGCTAACAGAGGATTAATTATTGTATCAGTAATGAAAAGACAATTATAATCCCCAAGATAAAAGACGAACAGGTGGCCATGAATATGATTGGCACCTCAAACCAGGGTGCGGTAAATTCTCAACGCAATAAGGACGGCAAGTAGTACAAGTTGCATATGATTGGTAAGTTTCAAGGGAGCATAGGGAATGCATACTAAGGCTTCAATGTCTCCTAAAATCAATGCACACTTAGAAAGTACACAGTAATCATCTAATGTAAAGACGGTAATGTCACAATCACCAAATTAGCATAAACATGTTTGAATAGAGGATGAAATCCATGAGGAATCCAACACTTAGAATGTAGATCCATTCCAGCCGAAGTTTGAACCCTACAAAATAGATCAAGTGTCATCTTTTATACCTAAAATGGTAGCAAATGGTCCAAAACACTTGTCAATGAAATAGTACAAAATAACCGGAATAGTCATTAGCAGTTGCAATCAAGGTTTTCAACAGTAAAGATTTATTTACATTATCTAATTCTGGTGTAAAGCATGTAAACACTGTGCATATTCTTGAGTTTGATTGGCCTAAACAAACAGGAAGAATGCAATGAGAATAATTAATACATGCATTACAATTAACCCATATATCTTAGAAATTTGGGGACAGTAGTTGAAAGTCTTACCTTGGTGTCATAGAACTTTAGAAAGAAACGTGACTTGGGCACCGATAACTTGGTTTCAAGAATATTGGAAACTGCAGCACTCAGCTTCTTGTTCACATCCGGGTTGAGGCCACCAATGGAAACCAACTCTCCATAGGCTGCTGGCTGCTCAGTCCCACCAAAGGACATCGGTACTGATCCCTTCAGCACAATCATCACGTACTACATATCAACAAATACAATATACTCAAGTTAGCATGTCGCCGGAAAATCAAAATGAAACCAAAAACAAGGATTTCAGCATACAAGTGATGGAGCAATACTAAATATTCCACTGAACTTGTTGAGGAAATTTAAGGATCCAAGCAATGAGTTATCACTAATCACTAGTATTGCATCCTTCATATTAACAACCAGATTTATATCATTCGAGTAATTAGTACGTGATTTGAAACATAAGATCAAGGGTCTGAAAACTGTCAGCCTAAACAAAGTATTTGAATTTTTAATTATATGATGCAATGTCTCTGAATCTAATCTGCTACAATCATCAAGGTATCAAACTAGAGTTTCTACTCATCACTTCTTCCAAAATTGCCCGAGTGTTTTGACTCATATACAGACACAAATGAAACTGATACCCAATATAAGAACATGAATGAAATGATTGTCACCATGCAACTCACGCCAGACCAATAAATGGATGGACCATACCAGAAGTTTTCCAAGTGATCTCGAGTTTTCCTTGTAACCCAACACAAAATACTTGATAAGAGTTAAAGTCATTTGGCTAATAATTAATAACTCTAAAAGAGTCGAGTGAAAAAAAAAACTTCCACAAAACTATACAAGCATTGCTTTTTAACATAACTTATTTTTTCATCTTGTCAACTCAATAGCATGGCAAGTATAACATAAGGCTCAACATAAAGGAAAAAAACTGCTAACGAACACACTCGTAAATCCAGATACTACTTCTCATTTGTCCTGCAAACCTCCACCACTAACCCACCTTTTAAGTCATTAGCCGTGACGATAACTCAGTTCCTCCAAACCTTCATTTTAGCTGGAATTCATGCACCCCACAGACGAAAACTACCCAAATATACAATCGCATGATATGGGTATGACTTTTAAGAGCCCTCATAGGTGGACAATTAGATAGACAGAAACGAAACAAATCCCATAAAATTTTCCCCGATTTCCATACCAACACAAATTAGTCCGTTGTACCCCAAAAAATTTCAAAGCAAAAGATAGCCATATTGTACGGAATTACTTAATAATCAACCTAACAATATAACATACCGAGTCGCAGGATCAGGATACTAACCTAACTCAATTTCAGCATAAATTCGTAACCTAAACATAGTTCAAATATTCAACCAACCACAAATTTCATCCAGAAAAAGAAATAACAATAAAGAATAAATATTAAGGGGAAAACTTAACAGCCGAATAGGGAAGTGTCACCAAAATCAAGAACAACCCATTAGCCAAGTCAGCCTTAAATATATAAATTTCTATGAGAGTGGAAGGATTAATACAGCTTCAGGTTTGCCGATAAGCTTGGCAACGGTGGTTGTGGCTTCAGAAAGAATGGAGGAGGTGTCAATGCCATCGAGGTTGACGTTCGTTGAAATGTTAAGGCACGGCATCGTCTCTCTTCTTGCTCTCACAAACTGACGGCTTCTGCAACTAATGACGATTGAAAATCAACCGCACCTATTGGACTCTATCGCCTCTTTATGCTAGGTAGCACTAGTTAGTAGGTACGTACTCACTGACTTCCGAAAATGCCCCTACAATCGAAGGGTCGTTTCATATACAAAATTCTGGAAAGTTCATTCAGGTCCGGCCCATATTCCCTTCTTACATGGATTAAATGTTAGTGAGACTACGGGTCTCTTTAGTTACAAAAGAGCACATTGCAATTTTATTCTTTGAGTTCTTTTCAAAAAACAAATTATTTTTTATTTTATCTTACTAAAACAATAAATTTAACTTCTTCCATCTCGTAACAACGAAAATATTATCCAATAATAATACCTCACTCTAAGTTTGAGAAAATAATATTAATTTATTATTATAAATTTTAAATATATCAGTTCATAAAATTTTAATCAATATAAATTATTTTTAATCATACCCATCACCCATTATCCACTAATCTAACAGTAATTATGATGTTTTATAATTTTAACTTTGTATGTTCACTTAAAGGTTTTCTTTAAAATTTGTCCCATCAATATTATTAATTTTAGAAAACCCTCCTTATAAAAAAAAAGATTTAAATCGCCCTATTATATGATAAAACACCAAACTCTTACCAATTTACTAAAATTAGATTGTGAAGACATGTGTTGTTTATTATTATAAAAAAGAAAAGAAACTATAGAAATATAATTAACTATTATTTTACTTGAAAAAATGGTTTTTAGTCATACCTATCACCCACCAAACACTAGTTTAATAATAAATATAGTGTTTTTATAATTTTGATGTTGTATGCTTGAATCCTACTTAAAATATTATTAATCATTCAAAATCGTTAATTAAATCGGATCAAATCTTTCGATTATAACATTTTGAATAGTTAAATGATATGATCCAGTCCGATTTCAACTATATGAACGGTCTGATTTGATCAAAAAAATTTAAGTAAAACCGGATCGGATCGGATCGGACTATAGACACCCATAGGTGTAACAGTACAAATTTGTTATCTTTATAAAAAGAATCGTAGAAGTTTATTTTTTAAAAGCAACGGACTTATGATGATCCACTTTCGCACGAAAATTGTAACAATACAACTTTATTACCTTTATAAAATAAAATTATATGATTTTTAGTAAAAGTAATGAATTTATAATGTCTTATCTAATAGGTATGAATCTAAAGTACATTTTTGTTAAAAATAATAAAATTTAATGATCCTTAATCCTACGATTTTTTAATATATTAAAAATAAAACTATATGAATAAGTATGATATATATAAACTCTACTAAAAATAATGCATGTATAAAATTTGTTATCATAATTTAAAATAGTATTTATATATGATAATAATACAAGTATTCACGTTGGAAAAATAAAGATAATATTTGAAAAGGAAAAAGAAAAATATAGATGATAATGTTACAATTTAGGAGAAAATTTACGTCCAACGGTGGTGTCAAAAACTTTGTGAAAGAAAAGGTACGTTTAGAATGGACAAATTAGAGTAAAGAATTGAGTCAATAATACTTATAAGCACCTTTTCACGACGGAAGTAATGCCACCCATTGAAACTAGCTCCGCATATACAGCTGGATTTTGTTTCCTCCAAATAATATGCCCACTGGTAAGGTATTTACCATCACATACTACACAACCCAATTGAATGGGCACATATTATATCTACAATTCTATATCTACATTTACATTATGTCTAATCAAACATTCAAATATTTATAGTAAAATTAATTTAAACAAATAACAAATTAATAAAATCATTTTTTATTAAATCAAATGAGAAAAATATGTAGTGTATAACAACTTATGGCACGTTAGATATCGATAACATATATTATTTGGATTATCAAAAAATTATAAATATTAGCAATCTATATTAGTTACAGTTCGTAATGAAGGCCTACGACCACTAAAATTTGAACAGTAGATCTTTCATCTGGTAGGCTCAGTTCCAAACTCCTATGCAGGCTAGATATATATTTTCATCTGAATTATCTCTTTATCTAGCAAAAGGGTTAGTTACCTGGTTAATAAATTTGTATATTTTATATTTTATGTTATTAAAATATATATATATATTTTTAATTTAAATATTTATATATTTTTTTAACTATTTTGGATAATATTTACTAATTTTTGATTAAAATTGACCATACGTTGCATGTCAAATTAGATAATAACAAAAATTTAAAAAAATTAATTTAAATTATTAAAAAGATACCAATAATAAAATTGTGATATTAAAACAAATATTTTAATAACACAATATATAAATAACATTAATATATTAATTAGGATATTAAACCTCACTTAGTAATAACTATAATAGTTAAAATTTATTATTTATTTTTATGTATTAATACATTATTATTATAATAATTATCGGAGATTAATTATTTTAACAAAATGACATAAAAATTAAGAATAAAAATTTAAAATTACATATAATTAATTATAAACTTAGAATAATACTATTACTACAATTTAAAATATTATTACCATGAATTTTTCATTAATAAATTTTTTATTTAAAATCAATGACACTAAATTGTAATTAATTATAAGGCTTAAAATTTTAATTCATACACTTTTGTTGTGTTGATTATAATTGTAATTTTATTCTATTGTCTTTGTATTCTTTCTAATTTTCATAAATGTCCTTGATCAATTTATGGTGTGAGACGTATTGTTAACTTTGACGAAAATTATAATTCAAAATGATTGAAAGAGATACAAATATTTAAATTATGCTATTAAAATATAACATTTTAATAACATAGAATACAAAAAATAACAACAAATTAATTAAGATACAACCTCTAACATATTAATCCTCCATAGAAGCATTAATTTATATCAATTATATATTTTTGTTTATTATTTGATAATTTAAATCGACGATCCATTATTCAAAATGAATTAACTTTAGGTTCAATTTGAACAAGTATAAATAACACAAAAAAAGCAACGTTGGGTTAAAATCATCAATTTATATCAATTAAATGTTTTTGTTCATTATGTAACTACATATTGTATATCTGAAATAATAAATCCTTTTTTTTTAGATGCAAACGAAATAATTAATGTATAAAATTACATCAAATATAAGTATATCATTGGATACTTGCACGTAGATAGGGAGATAATTTGCATTGTAGTTTAATTATTTAAATCAAATACGAATTGAATTAGTTTTGGATTCGATATGAGTCAACTTAAATAACATGTAAAAATTAAGACAAGGTTAAAATCATCGATTTATATCAATTATATGTTTTTGTTTATTATGCAACGACATGATGTATATTTGTAGTTATAAGTCCCTTATTTCAAATGCAAACGAAATGGTTAATTAGTTAAATTAAGTAAAATACATGTATATTTTTGGGCTCTAACATTTGGATAAGAGTGATAATTTATACTATGATTATTCAAATTAAATTAACATTGGGTTCAATTTAAAGAGGCCTAAATAAAATGAAAAAATGAAGGTTAGGTTAAAAACATTAATTTATATCAATTAAATGTTTTTATTTATTATGTAATTACATGTTGTATATTTGGAGTTATAAATCCCTTCATTTTAACTACAAACAAAATAATTAATTGATAAAATTAGATAAAATACATGCATATCCTTGGGTTGTGGCATCTTTGGATAGGGGTGACAATTTTTACTATAGTTTGATCGTTTAAATCAAATACGAATCAAATTAATTTTATATTTAATTTGAGACAACTTGAATAACATAAAAAAATTAAGATTGAACTAGAAGCATTAATTTATGTCAATTATGTGTTTTTTTTTGTTTAATATGCAATTACATGATATATATTTGGAGTTATAACTCCCATCGTTTCAAATGCAAAAAAAATAATTAATTGATAAAATTAGGCCAAATTGTACGCGTATATCCTTAAGCTTTGTCATCTAGATAAGTGTGATAATTTATGTTTTAATTTAATTATTCAAATTGAATACGAATCGAAGTAGCTTTGTGTTTAATTTGAACAAACTTCAATAGCACGAAAAAATTAGGGTTGAGTTAGAATAAGTCTGATAACACAAAAATAAAAATAATTATAATTATTATTATATATTGTACTATTTTTTTGTATATACTAAGTCATTTAATTTATGTCATAAAAAATTTATTGCATTTGTTTTATTATTTTTATTATAACCTTTTTCATCTTTATATATTTATTTATTAACAAGAATAATATATTATCTTATCAATAATTATCAACAATAAACGTAACTAATTATATTAGTTTTATGAATTTCATTTAAAAATGATTTGTTATAATTTTTTTAAAATTTACGAATTATTCTATATAAAGTACGGATGATGAGTTTATTAATTTATTTATAAGTTTTTTAAATTAGTTTATAATTTTATCATTTTTAGTTATTTTTATAAATATGTTATGTTATCACTAATCATAATTACATAAAATTTAAGACTATAATATTCATTTATCTTCATTCTAAGTAGTGGTTCTTTAAGTTATCTTGTAATATATTTGTGTCTTTAAAATATTTTACTTTTTAATTTTGTAAACACTTGTAATAAATTTTTATTTGTAAGTTTAGCGTAAAATTAATTTAATTTAGTTTAAAAAATTAATTTTTAAATTAAATTAAAAATTATAAGAAAATTTATAATATTTTATAGTTACTTAGGTTTAATAAGATAAAAATGTTAATTAATATATATAAATAAACGTTTTAGCTATTTCGGATTAGTTTCGAACGTTAAGAATTTTTTGGATTTGTATTAGAATTAATAATTTATAACATAAATTAAATTAAATTTAAATTAATTTAAATCAGATTAATTTTAACCGACTTAAGTTAATCAATTTCGTAACCTATGGTTATGAAAAATGAAAAAAAAAACTTCCGTAGGTTTTATTAATTTAAACCTTAATTTATAGCTCCAAAAACCTTTGTAAAAAATTATATATATAAAAAGTAATTTATTCACGGTTTTATTAAACTTTTATCAGATAAACAGTACTTTATGTTAGGCTACCTATCCGGTGTCCCATAGGCCACGACAATAGAAACACGTAGGAGAGCGGAGCAAATCAAACTTAAGCTTTCTCTGTTATCCGATATATATATAATTAATGACAGTATATAAATTATTATTATCATAAATATATTTTATTAATGACAATATATAAATTATTATTATCATAAATATATTTTATTAATAATAATTATATCTAATAAAAATAATACTGATATATAATTAATATTATAAATAAATTGATATTTTATGTGATAATAACAAAAATTATTGTTACAATATTATTAAAAAATATAAAAAATAAAAATAAAAAAATTTGTTATATATACGAGGATAAGGTTAATGATAAAAACATTTTATACATCTTGTTATACTAATATATTTTAATTATTGATATTTATGAAAAATAGGAGAGAAAAAAAAATCATTATTTTTAATCAAAATATTTGAGATATAATGTTGTAATAAACTATGTACAAATTTGTCAAATGCCACCCTATTCTCAATATATATAGGACAGAAAATCACTATATGTTCTTATTTGATCGGCTAATATTTTTATTAAAAATTAAAATAATTACCATCAATACACAACCTAGTTCAATTTAAATTCAACACAAATTATTTATGTTAAACTTTTTTAAATTTTCATAAAGTATATATTAATAACTCAAATTTATATTTATTAAATATCAATAATATACTAATAATTTAATATTAATTTAAATTATAATTAATAAATATAAATTATTTACAATGATACTATCTCAAGCTTATAAAGAGTTTCATGTAAGAATTATAAATATGTGAATTGAACTTATAATTCAAATAAACGGTGGTTAATAGTAATGGGTACGGATATGAATGGTGATAGTTTTTTATATAACTATCCCCAAATTGAATTGTGTTGCGTGTTTTTCAACACACGAACTCGTGTAAGTATACACGGTCACAAGTAATAAAGATTTGTAAGTAAAGATCGATCCCACGAGGATTTGTTACCATAGTTTGTCGAGTACTAAAATTGTCGAGTACTAAAATAAGAAGAAGCAGAAATAAAATTAAAACATCTCATATAAAAATATTTGGCACACGCAAAACACAACAAAAGCCAAAATATGGCTTCTGCGTGTTTTGCCGTCCAAAACCGAGCAACACACGAAAATTAAACTCTACCCAAAACTCCAAAAACTCTCTAAACTATCATCTTATCTCCTATTTATAGCCAAAAATAATACATCTAAAATATTACATTTTTTATTTTATTTTTTTATAAAAACGCGTAATAATTTGTATCGAAAAACAAAAATGACGCGTATCGATTTTATTAATTAAATCACGCATGAGCCAGGGGCGCCGATTTTACATTTTTTAAATTCTTTATGCATGCCACGTGTCAGCGTTTGATTTGCTGAAAGGAATTAATGCGGACACGTGGCAGCTTCTGATTCGCTGAAAGGAATTAATGCGGACACGTGGCGGCCGATTCGCTTACGGGACGTGCGCGGAGACATCGAGCACGAGATCAACGGCTACACACGGGCTTGATCCCGTGGCACTGCGATCACCATAACATGCCACGTATCATCATTTGATTAGCTGACAAATAGACTGGGACACGTGGCAATTTCAGATTCAAGGAATGGGTTCAGGTGCACACGTGGCATCTCTTGATTGGAGGAAAATCCGGTTGTACGCAGAGATCAGCGCACGGGATCAGAGGCGTGCGAACGTGGGGACAATGGGCCGGACGCGTCAGACATGTGGGTCCCACATGCACGCCGGCCTGCGCGGCAGGTGGGCCCCACTCGGGCGCCGAGCCGCGTGAAAGAATCTTCGCACACGCCATTTGGTCGGGAGTGATCTGAACGCGCGCATCGTAGCCGTTCCTTCTTTGATCGGACGGTCCACCTTTGGCGGTTGTTGTTGGCGCGTGGTTCTTCTAATCTGCGCAGAAAATTCAATTTTTTTAATTGTATTTTGACCCACAAATATATTTCAAATTACATTTCCAACTTTATTTAATTATAATTAAGCCCTTTGCTAATTTTAAATTAAATTTTTAAACTTTTAATAATTAAAATGAAGCCTAAATTTAATTTAAATTATATTTTCGATTTTTATAAATTGTAATTAAGAACTATATTATTTGAAATTATATTTGTGGACATAAATTTAACATTAAGTACATTTTCGATACAAATTATTTACTTTTATTAAAATATAAAAAAGACAGTAAATACTAATTTATTAATCGAAAATTATCTAAAAACATCAAGAACATAGCAATTATAATTAATAAAATAGGTGAAAATAACTATATAAAATACAGTTATCAAATTGTAAAATCTATACTTGAGATTGCCCAAAAATCGTTATAGTTTAGGGATATTTTTTTACCCACGGGTAACAATTTAGAGCGATTTTAAAAAAATATCCCAAAAAAATAATTTTTCTAGACGTATTAATTTAAACCCTAATTAATTATAAACATATTAATTTTAAAAATATAGAATTTAATTTAATAAATATAATTAATTTCGAGTATGAGCAGGTATGACTATCAATATATTTGTATCTGAACGTTACATGTTACTTCATGTTCAGTTAATACTCACAAATTGTATCTATTTTCAAAATTTATCGAATAAAAACTGAATCGACATTGTAGATAATTATACACGTAATTTTTTTGCCAATTCATAGTAGTTACACCAACAAATGAAATTTTTTGCAATATCTATTCCAACTTGATCAAACAAATCTTATAAAGTAAATTAAACATATAACACATCAGATATACAATAAATACAAAATGCCTAAATCAATACACCACAAAAACAATCGATTGATAAGGAAGAAAGATATGCGGTAAAGATACTAGTGATGGTATGCATTATATGTTTTTGTTCAAGTTAACAACATACATTAACATGATAAATAACACATAACATGTGAATCAAGAAAACATATTGGAAAAGCTTTAAAGGAATTTCAATCATTTCAAGACCTTGTATGTGTTAACATATTTAGTAAATGATGATTGTACTCTCGTAGCATACAATCATATATAACACAACATGTAACGAGATAAACCCACATAAAACTCTTACCCATGTGGTAACATCCTCAAATTGCTTAAGGTAGCCACTCGATAACAAGCAATTCACTTATAAACAAATGAACATTATATAATTTGATAAAAATTTAAACACAAATATCTCTACTAATCAATACATTTATCCTAATTACGACTAAATTGTCTTCGTTTGTTGTCAACATAACATATGATCTAAGTAGATCCAAGCTTATCCTTAGAGCTTCATCATCACATGATGTGATTGACTACTGATGGCTCAACCTCCTAATGCATATACGTTCTGACCCTACAACACCGAACAAACATATAACACACAATCACATAATATCTCACCAATGAAAACAGTTACAACCTCGTAACACTGCATCAAATATGGCAACATAACACATATAGGTTCATCACCTATAAACAATGTTACGACCTCGCAACACTTTGACAATATATGGTAACACAACTAGGGAGAAATTCCTCAAATTGATATGACCCTTCATTGGCCAACCATACATCTTAATCGTAACAAATCTTCACTCATTTTCTTATTTTTTATGCTCAATTCGATGTTTGAGAAATATGAAAAGATTTTTCTTTAATTTCCTACATCACACAAATGATACACTATTTTCTAGACCTGACACTCAAAAGAAAACACAGAATAATAACAAATTGGGAATTTTTGGTGCCAAAAGGATAGAGCATCTTATAGATTATGGCAAAAGAAACAAGAAGAAAATGAGGGGAATTTATTGAAAAAATTTAAGTCTTTTGAATCCTTGAATGCCTCTCGCCACCCAAGGTAACAAGAGTAATGCCCATTGCACACTCGTCGCTAATGGTGGCAATGGGCGACGAGTACCCTAGCGAGAACATTGATAAACAAGACATAAAAGTGTTTTAAATACCAAGAATTGTCGAATCCCCGATAGGACAACATAACTAACAAACAAAGTTTCAAACGAGACACTATAACAATAAACAAAGTCCCCAACAAGATAACACAACAAAGATTATACAATGAAAACTATATGCAATCTAAGAAAATATATATATATATATATATAATAGATAAATAATAAATTGTGTTATAAGTGATGTTAAATTACTAGTAACAAACCTTACAAATAATAGATGAAAAAATTAAATAAAATACAAATATTATATTTTATACATAAGAATGACAATCCCAAAGTTATATAAATTATAATTCTCATTTATCCATCTTCATTTTATTATATATATAACCCTAAACTAAAGATTATAGAGAAAGAATGAGTGAGAAGAAGTTACCTGTCAAAATTGTTGAAAATGTAATAGGATTGAGAAGTATGGTAGGTTATATTTTTTAAAAATGTAATTTAATAGCATAATTTTTGAGTTAATTAATATTAATTTTATTATAAAATAATTAATATATTTAATTTTATAATTATTAAAAATAAATACTTAAAAATTTAACAATTATTCAAAAAAATATGCATTAAATCCTATTAAAGGAAACTAATTTTTATACTAAAATATATAACTTTTACGACAATAAAATTAATAATAACAACTAATTTCTATTACCTTTTTCTTAATGCAATATCGTGTAATTAATTGTTGATCAACATGGAAAATTTCATTATTATCTTGGTTTTTATGTTTGGGTGAGGATCACCAATTTGTAATACACTTTCTGCTTGAATTACTGTTAAAATAATATCATTTATTTTTTATAGAAAATATTACTTAAAAATTTAATAATTATTCAAAAAAATATGCATTAAATCCTCTTAAAGGAAACTAATTTTTATACTAAAATATTTAACTTTTACGACAATAAAATTAATAATAACAACTAATTTTTATTATCATTTTCTTAATGCAATATCGTGTAATTAATTATTGATAAAAAATTTCATTATTATCTTGGTTTTTATGTTTTGGTGAGGATAACCAATTTGTAATACACTTTCTACTTGAATTACTTTTAAAATAATATCATTTATTTTTTATAAAAAATATTAAATTAAGATTAAATTATATTTTTAATAAATTTTTATTAAAATATTTTATTTTTTTATCATATAATTAAATGTGATTAAAATATAAATATTTAATAATAATAAAAGAATATTAGTATAAAAAAATTAAATATATATTTAATTATATTTTAATCATTTAATAAGAACTAATAATATTTTAATAAAAAATTATTTAAATTAATATAACTTATTTTTACTAATCTTTTTTCACTATTAATGAATAAAATGGTATCATTTTAATTAAATAGTCTTATTATTAGAGCATATTTTATTAATATTAGAGTAATAATTTTATTTCAAAAATTTTAAAATATTAAATTATATAATTAAATATTTAATTATTATGATATTATTAATTTAATTAATAAACCACATAAATATTATAATTTAAAATATTTGCATGAAGCCTCAATTATTTTTAATTGCATAATATAACTTAATAAATGATTATAGTAAAATCTAGCAAATACATTTGCGAATAGAGAGGTGGGGCTGGCTGCCGAGTGCTGTCGCTCAAGTCCTAAACCCTAATTCTCGTGGCCTGCGAATCAGCCGACTCGTATTGCTTTTCAGTTTCGCGGCTAATTCAGTAATATAAATTTGATGTCCAGAAAAGAAAAAATAATTAAGAAAAAAACCGAAGAATCATTGTCCTCTCCAACGATTTTTAAGTTTAGACAGTTAAGAACTCGCTTGAAGCTTTTAATGGAGGAACACGTGGAGACTACGTGCCAAAACACTCTCAGTATATCTAAGACTTCGGTGGAAGAACCTTTATCTTTGCAAGCCTTTGCTCGCTTAAGAGCTCTGATCATTAACCCTTTAACTCCTGATTCCAAGTTAACTCTCATATTCGAATCACTAACTCGCTCTCTTCAGCTCGGTCGCAACTCTTTCGTTCTTCATTACACCCTTAAGCTTCTCACCGATCTCGCCTCTTACCATCCCAGGTTCTCGCGATTAGTTTTCGACTCGGTTCGCTCTCATTCACTCTTCACCGAGTCAACTCGCCTGACCGCTGAGTCACTCGACGTGCTCGCTTCTATTGCCGAACGTGATATTGACCTCGTTGTCGAATTGGATGACCTAGACGATAGCTTCTTTGCCTCGCTCTGTTTTAGGCCCTCAGTCTCTGTACGAATATGGCTTCTGAGGAACGCCTGGAGGTTTCGTGTGCGACCGTATCTACTATTCACTATGTTCCTTGGTTTTACGAAGGATCCGTATCCATATGTGAGGGAAGTGGCTCTGGAAGGGCTCGTTCGTCTGAGCGAGTCTGGTGTGATCGAAGACCAGGCTATGATTCAAGGTTGCTATGACCGAGCAGTTGAGCTTCTACGTGATATGGAGGACTGTGTGAGATCGTCTGCAGTTCGTGCGGTGAGTTTTGATCAGTGTCGGACTCTTTTTCTTCCCATTTTTTTGGTGCTGGTTTTATTTGCATTTGTTACTAGTTCGTTGTAACAAATTATGTCGAAGGTACTCTCAAATTAGCATCATATCTACGTCATGTACTAGGTAGTTTTGCACTGTAGTTTTAGAGATTTTCTTTAGGTTTATCAATGTGAATGATGGTTCAATTAGTTCTAATTATGATACGAACTGCAGCTAGTTTGTTTAATTTATGTGTCAAAAGCTCTGTCCGTTTATTTTTTGTGCATTTGCCTATGTTTCAGATAATGAGCGTGCAGAGTGAAACCTGCTATATGAGACCAAGTTAGATTGGTATACTGAAACACATCATTACTTGAAGTTTTTCTGAATGGTTTTGCACAAAAATTCCTACAAGCAATTACTGCAACATTCAAAGTAATTTTCTTTTCGGAAAACTCTAAATATCATATCATTAAGTTGTGATAATTTCAAATGATGTGATAGCATCTGATTGGCCGATACCAAAGCCATGCAAGCCCATGTATGCAAGGAGCCAATAACATTTTGCTGGGTCATTTAAGATTTTTCACAAATCTGTGATATATAATAGTGCTCTTTTCTTTTCTGCTAGCTAGCTGAAGTTAGTAAAGGTTGACCTATATTAGGTGACGGGCATGTATATTGCCTTCTGTAATTTCTTTTAACTGGTCTGGATTTCAGGTGTGTGTTTGGGGTGTAATACTAGCAGCATTGAACCCAGAGACAAAGGCATATTGCTATAACAAAGTTTTTGCAGAGGTATTTTGTTAGAGCATTTCTATATTATAACTGACGTCACAGTTTCTCATTGAATATAGTTATATGGGCCTAACTTTACTTACCAATAATACTACGTCACATTAGTTGTGATTTATCACAAACTTGTGATAAGTAGATTTTTTCATTTTCTTAAGACTATTTTGCTATGCTTATATGGATTTTGTTGGTTAATTGGATATATGTTTCTTTGTGTTAATGGCTAAGGTGATATCCACCTAGATGACTATCAAACCCACCAGGGTGATTTTGTTAGCATATTATGGTACTGTTATTGTAGTATTACTATTGAACCTAAGATGCTTTGTTTCTCTGATCTATACCCTCTCTATCTTTCCCCCTTATGCTGTTCCTCTGTATATTCGTTATCCCAATATCATACAGCTCTAATCGAATCAAATTCTATCTAGGATGTCAATAAGGAAACACTACTCATATTAAAGTGCATCAAGTGAATGGTAGGACTTACTCTTTCTATAGCTGTATCTCAAAGCTATGAGTATAAGCACTTTGTAGACCTCCAAGCCTAATATATGTTCCTTTATGGATACTTATAGGTTTGTTCCATAGCCAGAGATATGGCAATAGAAGTAAGGGTAGAAGCTTTTAATGCGCTTGGAAAAATAGAAGTGGCATCTGAGGATATCCTTTTGCAAACGCTGTCAAAGAGAGTCCTTGGGATTACTAAAGAAAAGAAATCTCACGATCCACTCATTGCTGGACAATTTGAACTCATGGCACCAAATGTTGCTGGAGTTGTATTACATGGACTTGAGGATGAATATTATGAGGTAATCCCTATATTTTTAAATCTGAATCTGTTTTTTTTTTGTAGGATTATGCCTTGGTATCCATTCCTAAATGTGCATTTTTTGTGAAGTTTTATTCCTAGATTTGAATTGTCCTTGAGTTGGTGCTATCTATCCCATTTTATTGCTGCATCACTTCATAAACAACTCACTTTTAGAATTAATTTGTTACTGACATGCAATGATGGACTTGCGGAGTTAATTCTGCTTCATATCCCTATATTAATCAGTGTTCAGGTTTTAAATTCATAGTTTCTTCACTTGTGCTTCACTGTCGTAACTGATCTGATGTGGTAAATGATTATGTCACTGCTGTCTGACTGCGGTGGCTCATTAGTTGATGGTTCCTTTGAGCATTCAATGTGACATGTTCTTTGGTCTTCATGGGAACTACTTTATATGATTGCTTTCTGATGTAAAATAGCTTGGATGAATCTGAAGGTGCGAAAGTCTACTTGTCATGCCTTGTGCATGCTCACCACCTTTTCTGCCGAGTTTGCCTCAGAAGCCTTAACCTTACTAATGGATGTACTTAATGATGATTCAATGGTTGTACGTTTGCAAGCTTTGGAAACCATGCATCATATGGCAACCCGTAACCTTCTGAAGGTTCAAGAAAAACACATGCATATGGTATATGCTCCAAACTCTTTGCTCATTTGAAAATTTACAATTTACTCATCATTATGATTAAATAATTAATGAATTATTTTTACTTACTGGTTATAAATGTGAAGTTCCTCTTATGTGATGCTCACTGAGTTAGACAAAATATTGTGACTTGGCGTTGGTGAAGTCAATTACAGGTGTAGGTCATAATAGATTGCTGATGCAGAAACTGGTGTCTTCATATATCTTTTATGCCTTGAACAGCTATTTTTCAAAAGTGACATCTGGCTGATTAGTCTCATATCTTTTAATCTTTCAGTTTCTTGGCTCTCTGGTTGATAAGGATTCCTCCATAAGATCTGCTGCTAGAAAAATCCTAAAACTAGTGAAGCTTCCTGTTTTGAAGCTTTTTAAACTGGCTGTTGATGCCCTTCTAGAAAATTTGGAAACATATCCACAGGTCTGATGTCCTCTACTTTGAGATTGATCCTTTTTTGTTCCTGCTTTTCCTTTATATTTTCTTTTATTCTTTATGGTTGTCTTCATTATGATAGCCCATCCTTTCTATGTGGGGTTACCTTGTTGGGGTCTGCACTTGTATTTTCGAAATTCTTTGGTTATTCTAAATGCGTGTTGTTATTTTTTGTCAGGATGAAGCTGATGTATTTTGTATTTTGTATTATATTGGTAGAAATCATGGGAAGTTTTCATCCCGCATCATGAAGGAGATTTCTCTACAGGTCAGCATGCTTTTGTATCTTATAACAGAGCATCTAGTTTTTGACATTGTGACTGCTCCACACCTTTTTCTGGGTTTGGTACCTTATTAGTACCCATATTAATCTTTTGGTATCAATTGTGGCTCAAGTTCTTGAATGGTACCTTAAAAGAATCAAAATTATCTAAAAGGTACCCATTTGGTCAAGAAAAGAAATATGTGCACAAAAGTCTAAGGGTATTTTAGTGCTTTAAAATTATTATTATTATTTTTTCTTTTTTTCATTCTCTTTCTTTTTTTCTCTCGTATTTTCTCTCATTGGATTTAGTGTTTAGGTGTAGAGTCTAGGATTTAGTATTTAAGGTTTAGAATTTAGGGTTTATGGTTTATGATTTAGTGTTTAAAATTTAGGGTTTAGGATTTGAGGTTTGGGGTTAGGGTTTAGTGGAAAAAAAAACGAGATAATTTTTTACAAATTGATAGAAGTGAGATGTAGAGGAGAGAAAAAAAGAGGGAAAAGAGAGAAAAAGAAGAAAAGATAGAAGAAAATCATTAAAAAATTAAAATGACTAAATTACTCTTCACATTTATTTATTTTTGCATAAAAATCATTTTTGACCAAATGGACACATTTTTTAGAATATGGTTACCATTAAAGAACTTGGGCAATAATGAGTATCAAAACAATAATATGGGTACCTAGGTACCGACCCCTTTTTTTCCAAGGCAATTGTCAACTCCACCTTTCCCATTATTAGGCAAGTTTTCTCCCGTGTGTAATTTTTTTAATGAGAACACCTAAATTAATTGAAGCCTGCTTAGTTACACATAAATTTGATGTTATTGGTTCAAGAAACTTGTACACCATCGGGTTTTTGACTAATTTTCTACTGTCATAACTTGTGGCCTTGAGTACTTTTTCCTTTATCATATTCTCTTCCTATTTAAGTTAAGAGAGTAGGCGATGTCATCAAATGATTGTATCCCATTTGCACAAGATACCTGCATTGTCATTGTATAGAAATTTTATTTGGTACTTGTTAATGCCAGTGTGCTGTTGTTATATGCGGATATTGTTAAACGAAATCTTAAAAATATAGGTAATATTTGAAAATGTGCATGTGTATCAAAGAAGACCAAGCTAGGTTTGTCAAATTTGATAACATGTAAGGAGACAGATATGGTAACAGAACTTCACTCTGGCTGTTGCCTTCAGTATGCTTTATAACATTTTGTCAGTGAGGCATTAACTACGTTCTGTTGCCTGCATATGGAATTCACATATGCTTACTCGTGGATATGATACCTTAGATCTGTTCTCTTACTTTTCTGGATCTATGCTTTGTTTTAAACCAGAACCCATGTTTATGTCCGATCAAATAGCTATTTTTTTTCTCTCATGCATTTTCCTTTAATTCAGATACAATTGACATCTGAAGGCAAGTTGGGCTTTGATACGAGATTGGCTGCTTTGCTAGTTTTGGTGATCTCGGCTTCACTATTTGATGAGCATAATTATGATATCCCGTGTACAATATTTTCTTATGTGGTTACATTTCTTGGAAGAATCTCTCATGCTTTGCGTGATGTTATGACTCAAGATGATCTCTTGGCTTATTTGTCACAACGCAGTAAATCCACGAGAGAGGCAGAACAATGCTTAGATTCAGCTGTAGGTGGTCTTCCAGATGATGCTAGTGAGGAGCTAAATAATCTTGCTGTTATGCCATTTCAGAAATGTGGAACCTCCAAAGTTCAGTCTCCATTGATGAAGGAGCCTAGTCCTATGGAAACTTCGCTGGTAGAATACCACCTAAATGTTCATGATGACCTATTAAGATCCATAAACACCATCCTTGCAAAGGTCAGAGACGTCTGGCCATTAGTAGTATCAGGAAACATAAATAAAGTGCTGAGAACTCTGAGGTTGGATTGTACTGTTTCTGTTTTTTACATACATGCATACATTTTGTTGTGGCAATGTAAAGGGCATCCATTGCTTGCTTTTTTCATAGGGAAACATGTCATGGGGTCCTTTTTCTTTGAGTAAAAGTGTTGTTTGGTCATCTAACTTTAAAATGATGCTCATTAGTTATTTTACTTATAAAAAAGGTACTCATTAGTCTTTTTACTAATAATAAATGAGCCACAAAAAGACTTTTATTGATAAAAAAAATTAAACAGACATTGGTGAGTGTCTTTTCTTCACTTGTCTACGCTTTATCAAAACCAAAATAAATAAATTGCAAAGTAGTTGGTGAAGGTATTACCCTTTTATCCCCATTTTATGATTATAATATCTCTGTCAACTTTTTTAATTAGGGGACTATATGACATTTTTTGTATAAGTAAAAGGATCTAGGTGGTCTTCCACCCTTTCCCATATTAAGTAAAGATAAAAAATTCGAACTGTCTTCTTTTGAGCCGAATTTCAGAGTTCTGCTTACTTCCTACTTTAAGCCAATAATCCTTGATATCACAACCAAAATTTAAAACGTGTGTATTGCCCTTTTTTTTTAAAGTAACTTTTGGAGCCTTTGGCATGTATATTTTGTAATAGCAACTTAGCTATATTGTTTTATCTGAATGTTTCCAGCTTATTAATCTCATGTATGCTTTTATTTCCATATTTTCTGAATCTTCCCAATTTTTCATTTTTCTTGGCCTTTCCAATTGGTCAATGCAGGAGTTGCAGGTCAGAGTTAGCATCAATGACATCTGATTCACTTGAGTCTGCTGATGATATAGCCTTCACTTTGCAATACCTCATGACGATAAAACTATGTGCCAAGTTATGGGGGCATTTTCTGCCTTCAATGGATTTCCCTTGTAGAATGGGAGCTTTGGACCTTTTACTTGGGAAGTTAGACCGAAGGGTTAGAGAAATGACTAATAGGTTTATGGGTTTGTCTAAAGAGGGGGAGTTGCATTTGTTGGAACTTGTACTCGTGAGTTGTGTATTCCGGTTGTCTAAAGTTGAAATATGCTGCAAACTCAATACTTTGGAAAGGTTGTCTTGTACGACTTCACGGGTGAAATATCTACTTGACGAAGGGTCTACATCTACTCAACCATCCAATTTCCTGATTGAACTTCAAAATTTATCATCCAAAATATGCGACCCTGTCCTTGGAGACTCCTTTGGTCCACTTTTCTACAAGAAGTTGTTGGGAATGTTTTCCCTCAAAGAGCTGATTCTTTGTGGAAGACTTAAGCACATAAAGGCAGAACTAGATGTTCCTCATAACGACTCTGAACATTCTCTGCGTTTTGTTTCAGGGCTACCTATAGGTATACCTTGCGAAATTACTCTTCGTAATGTTTTGATTCATAAAAGAATATGGCTGAGAATGTCAATAGATGATGAGTCAAACCAGTTTCTTTTTCTAGATTTGAGCCTTTTTGGAGGTTGTGATGAGGTTAGGAGTTTCAAATTTCTTGCACCCTTTTACAGGACCCCTAAAGCAAGTTCTTTCAGTATTAGGTTATGCATTGCTGTGGAGTCTGTGTTTGAGGATATCCACTTTGAGAACAGTTGTTGGGGTCCCAAACAGGAGTTGACATATATATGTCAAGAAAAGGAAGTGTATCTCTCTTCGGTCAGTAAAAGGTAAACTTTTCCTCATTAAAAGCATGACACACAAAATGTAAAGAAGTCCTGCTAATTTCAAAATTTTGCCAAAACTATTATTTGCTACTGGACGAGGCTCTGGGTAGGCTTGATTCTGTAATCCTGGAGAATTATGAGTTATTGTACAGTTCACCGAATAGGGTCTGATTCACAATTTGGATAAAAAGATAGTATGGCAATATGACCCAACAATTTGGTGCCCTGCGGATACCCAATCCAACATTTAATAGACAAGAGGGTCTTGTTAAAAATTTATCGGAGCTTTCAATGTGCAAAGGTATTTTTACCGTACCTAAGTTACTATTGTATTTATTTTCTTTACCATCAGTCTTCAAGGCTTGGTAAAATCACATCTAAGATGGAGAAACCAGCTTCAGCATTAATTATGTGTCCTTTTCAGAAGCTGTTTACAGTTTTGTTGAAATCCTAGACCTAAAACAAGAATCAGGTTGTTATATTCAAAATGACATGATACGAAAACTCATTCCAGGTTTTATTCATTTCAGCTGTTGCTATTTCTTAATATGCAAGGGTCCTCTGATCCTACTCAAACATATCCCCCCGATTCTTGAAGCGCACATGGATATAGTTGAAGCCCTGACACCGATCTTACAATATGCTAGGGGTGTCCAATAGGAGCTGCCTTTTTAGTATGCATGTTTTCATTCAACAAGTATATTAATCATTAAGTTAGTTAAAAAAAATAAAAAAATATCTCTTATGAATATATATATATATATATATATATATGGCCGATTTGCTTCATTAATTTGGGAAAATATATGATCCCATTAAAACTACGAAGCAAAAGAAAAGTCTTAAAGCAAGGAGGTGCTGGAGTCAATCTGGTGTTCCAAGGTATAAATTCATGAGGATTGATACGAGGAAATTGCTATTTTGAGAGCTAAAAATGCTAATGTTAGAATAATTAAATATTTTATCTAATAATTTAATAGTCAAGTGTTTTAAAAAATATAAACTTTGTTTTTGGTATTACCAAAAATTATTATGGCAATATGGTTGCCTTCTAATACCAGAAACTTTAAATTATGTAAACCGACATCTAGTTACGAGGTCATGTAATAATGGTAAAAGTAAATTACATGATCATGTAATCAACCGTTGGGTGTCTTACCTAATTTAGGGTATCACATCCATCCTCGTCAATTCATTACAATAGATTGGCTCCCAGTTATTCTAATGACTCGTTGGGGACAAAGTTGAGAAATTTGATATACTATAATTAGTTAGCTAAATACTAATTTTCTAACAATGCAATTTATCATTTTGTAATTGTGACTTTATTGTCTTGGAATTGTATTTCTATACTAGTAGTAATAATTAAAGAAATGTAGTTCTAGAACTTTACGTAATAGTTTGAACTGCAAATAGTAATGATAAGGTATGGGAAATGCTTGTGGAAGAAACAATTTAATCTTTTTCTAGACATTGTTATTCTTTGCAGTTAGACTAGTTCTTCCAATATTCTTGCAAAGATAAAATAGGAATGATGACTTCTTTTTGTTGATGAAAATGTCAGTCCACTGAAAAAAATATATAATTCTATCTGGCTCTAAAATATAGTCAAATGATTAATATGCTAGCCTACTACGCTAAAACGCAAAAAAGATTGATGAGTTTTAACCAAAATTAAAAAAAATCGAATATCCGAGAGACTGACAACAAAAAAATAGTATCAGCCTTGGACTAGCCCCTTATCCCTCATCAGTTCAAGGAGGGTGATGATTTATTTTTTTAATTTTTATTCTAAAAGCTTGTACTTCTAAAAAAAAGTTAAATCATATATTATCTTTTATAATAATGATTTTATTATTATTAAAAACGCATATAAATAAATAATTTTTTTCCATATTCATATTTATATTAAAAATAATTTACATCTTATACAATTAAAAAATAAAAAATTAACTTATATATTACTTTTTAATAATAAAAAACTAAACTATTATCACAAAAATAAGAACATGATTTTAAACTTCTTAGTATCATTTTTACAATAAGTACCCTGATAGTGTTTTTTTTTATTTAGTATTTTGGTGACACTAATTTATCTAAATGTTTATCATACATGTTTAATATCATACATGTTTCTAATAACAGATAGCAAAGAAATTTCCGGTTCTTTCAATGTGAAAGTGACAACAAAAACACCCTTTCGAATTTAGGGTAGACGGTAATTTTTTCTATAGCAGATTTAGTGAACTATCAAAAACTGATGCACTTAAGATGCTACATTGGTTTTTTGTGGTCTGTTTGTTAGTTTTTAATCATGAGACTAATGACTCGAAGGCAATGGCCGATAGGAAGCATCTTTTGACCTTCGACGTAGTCTCCTGCCATCCATATCCTTCCTTGTAAACGTCAACCTGACAATTATTCTCAAGAGTTAAAAAATAAACTGTTCAATTCCCAACAACATTATTCTACGGAAAAGTCTAAATATCATTACTTTTTTGATTGATCTCAAATGAAGTGAAAAAGTTTGATTTGATGGTACAATTGAATCCAAAAAACTGTTCTCAAATGAAATTATGTCAAATTTTGTGATTTGTATAATAGTGCTATTATTTTATATATTAAGAGGACAAGGGAACCTTGTTACTTACTGTCTCTACTATCCTGGCCTCATTTTCCACCCCTCCGATAGCATAGACAGAGTCCTTGACAACAACAGCAACTCCATATCCCCTGCTGTGTTTCATAGGTTCCCCAGTCATCCATGTTCCGAGCCGTGGATCAAAAATTTCTAAATTCGAGACCATCTTGTCTCCATCAAAACCACCGAGAGCATATCTGAACCAGAAAAATAAGTCTTTCATCATTTTCAAATTCAAATGCCAATATCTCCTAGTCATTATAGTACCAATGAAGTAACAGGTTTTCCATATAATTGAGCTCTCCAGCAACTTGGCTGCAGAGCTAATTTGGGCAGCTTGGTTGCTTAAGTTGACGATGACGAAAGTGATAATTTGTTTTTGGCAACAAAAGTTTTACTTCATCTTATTACAATTTTAATTGAAAAGTAAAATATATAGCATGAAGGAAAACCTATTATTGATAATACATTGAAAATGTCATGTTCTAAACCTCACTCTTTATCAGGTAATGAAAAGAGAAACTTTCATATGCAATACGCTTCAAAAACCAGCAGAATATGTTGCACATAACATAATCAGTATGGGCCAAGGTTTGTGTAATAAGCAAATCTATTATTTTTGAAGTATTCAAGTTAAACCGTTTTAACTAATAAATATTACATATAAAAGCTTTCCATGAAAAGAAACCAGCAGCTAAGAACCATTATTTTTAGAAATGAAAGATGAAACTTACAATTTATCGTTTAAAGCAACCAATGAGTGACAGCCCCTCCTCTCATTCATACTTGCCATGCTCGTCCATTCATGTTCTCTGGGATCAAATCTTTCAACAGAACTGTGATAATTAAGAACTTAGTTACCTATCGACTCATCTCATCCTTTATGCACTTACACAATTTCACATGTATGGTCAAGATCATCGGTAAAAGGAATTTGATCTTGTATTGATGAAAAAAAATTTGAACTAATTAGTTTATGGTGTATTTGACAAAAGTAACTTTGTTTAAAAAAAAAAGCCAACAGCAACTTATTCAAGCAAAAACATTATAGTACTTGTCTTGCCATTTTTGCTGGATAATAATCCATGCAGGATGTGTCTATAGCAACATAAATTTATGTCATTTATACGTGAAGTATGTTTACACATCAGATGTATATATATAAAGGGTGTGTTTGGAACATGGGAAAAAATGGTGAGAAAAACATGAGGGGTAAAAAAAGGAAGGAAAGAAAGTTAAAAATTCCAGGAAAAGTTTTTAAAGGCTTTTTCTTCATACATGGATCAACTCATAAAAAATACATTGCGTTATTCCGTTCTTTTGCTTCTTTTCTTTCCCATCGTGTTGTCCTTATATTTTTTTCCATGCAAATCTGAGTTCCAAACATAGCCAAAAGGTGCAAGATCTACCTCAAATAATTAATGCCATTATATCCACCAGTAGCATAAATTGCACCGTTTAATTCCACAGCAGCAAGCGCAAATCTCTGGAACAAGGCCAGCAATAAAATCAATATTCAAATGTTAAAATTTGTACAAATTGGATATCAGGAAAAGTAGTTGCACATGACCTAAACGAAAAATTGCAAAAATATATGAAATATCATTTTATAATTATTAATATTAACTATATCAGGTGGTCCAAAATATTTTTTAAGCCAAAAAAAATAAAATTGGACCACTTGATATGGTGAGAATGA
Organism: Hippophae gyantsensis; assembly: GCA_030763125.1. Classification (NCBI taxonomy): domain Eukaryota; kingdom Viridiplantae; phylum Streptophyta; class Magnoliopsida; order Rosales; family Elaeagnaceae; genus Hippophae; species Hippophae gyantsensis. The sequence continues at coordinate 718,677 of CM061034.1, read as the reverse complement.
TCAACTAATGTTTCTCTATATATTATACCAGGTTATTCAGAATCTTGTTTTCTTCAGATTTCTATTGGGTAATGCAAATAACTTTATCTTATAATGTAAACACAATCATATATTCGTATTAACAAATTACATTCAGACCACTTTGATTTTGTCGTGCCTTGAAGCATAAGCAAGCAACACAAGCTGTGTGACAGGATAAATGAAAATGTCAATAGATATAGTATGTACATGGATATTTAAGCATATTTTCATTTATATCCATTATAAAGTAAGTATATCACATGTCTAGCATTTCCATTTCGACTAAAGAATCAGACTTCATACTCTCCAATAATTTACATAGTCATGCATAAAGTTCAACAATTATATAATCAATATTTACTCCTTTAGATCCTTAAAAACAAATCATGAAACTTCTTCCATTGCAATTATCCAAAAAAAAAAAAACACATGATATACCTTTTGTAACATTGACCGTGTTAAAATCCATCGCCCCATATCAAGATCAAGCATTTCAACATCTGAAAAACATTCTTTTCCATTGCCACCTCCCATTGCAAATATTTTGTCATTTACAGTGGCTGCAGCCAAGCTTCCTTTTTTCTGGCTCAAAGAAGGGCATAATGTCCACTGGTCATTAACTGGGCTATATGATTCAACTTCAGAAAAGACATAGATTTGTTAGGAAAGGTTTTATTATTGCAATGAAGTAAAAACATATTTCAAGAAAACATACCAGTATCATACCACACAAAACCATCTCCACCACCAATTACATAAAACTCCTTACTCAATTGTGAAATTGAAGCATATGAACGAACAGAGTTCATGGGTCTCAGAGATTTTATCTGATCCTGAGAAGGATGATATAAATCCATCGACGATAACCATAATTCACCGTTAAATCCCCCCGATAGAATTATCGTCTCATTGAGATCCAAATTCAGATCATCAAATGATTTTACAACCTCCTCATCCTCGAGCATTAAGGAAGGATTAGATTCAGATTGTAACAATAAATGCCTTTTTAACTCTTGAATTTCCGTTTCTGCTTGCACCTGTAATTCCAAACTAAAATAATTTGTTTAAACATGAAATAAAGTGAGTGGTACACAGAAAGCTAAAATAATAGTATAACATAGGTCTAGCTAGGAACTAGTTTCAAAGAGAGGCAAAGCACAGCCTCCACTTCAACCAAAAAAGTATAGGAAATATGCAAAGAAATATTATGAGCAATATCAGTTTCAAATATGCTACAGATAGGTAGAATAATCATATTGGAAGAAACTCTGCGTGCAATAATTATGCAAACTGACAGGTCATACAAAGGTAGACACATGTATAAAAAAGAAGGAAAAGCCCCGAACATAAACTAAGAACACAACACCATTGAAAGTTTAACATGCTTGGAGGGTGGGAGTGGGAAGTCAAGTTGATCCATCGGCCCTGGTCAAAGTAACAATAAATGGTAACCAAATATAATGTTTTGGATCATATCCGTAATTCTGCATCACATAAACCTCTTTAGATAGTCACATGTATAATTATTTTGTTCCTTCAAATGTCACTTTGAGTAACTTTAAGTCATTCTCTAGCAATGGATGATCAATGCATTTTAAAGAATGATAAAGCTTGATTTTGTTTAGATGACTCCAGAAACATGCAATGAAAATAAGTGATAGGAAACAAAAACAAAAATAACAGATGTGACATTGCAAAGTACCAGCTTCTTCTCCAAATGAACCATCCTTTGAGTTTGTTCTGTTTTAAAAACCTTCAGCTCTTCCACCTCTTGAATTAACTGCACAAAAAAGGGCAAATTATTTGAGCTTTTGCAAATATTAAAAAAATAAAAATCATTACCATTGGTAATCACATAGTGTGACAATATGGGACTATTTACCTGAGATAGGACACTTTGAGAATCAGAGGATGAGCCAAAAATCTGTTCATAATTTTTATCATTTGAGTTTATCATTTCCCTTGAATAGTCCCGTTCCCCAAATGGCACATCAGTTATTATAGTGCTATCTTTCACACTACTGGTTCTCAATGGGCCTGGAGAAATTTTGTCATCCAGGAAGATAGAAGTGCCCTCTACATCACCAGAAGAAGACAATTCTTGACCTTCATTTTTAAGAGAACGTTTAAAAACCAATTCTCTTAGTTTAGTGCATACAAGATCTTTTTCCTCCTGTTGTACTACTTTCAGATCTCTTTCAGTTTCCAATGTCTGGTTCTCTTCATCCAAAGAGAAAACAACGGTAACTGAATCTGACTTCTGACTTGAATGGTTTGGATTTGAAAGCTCAGCCTCTGAAGCAGGCATTACTAATCCTTCATTTTGCAGTCTTATAACTCGCGGGGGAATAGCTCGAAAAATGGTTCTATTCTTTTCACTGATCGTTTCAATAGCACTTGGAATCACAGGGAAAGATGCCAACAAAGACATCAGCTGACTTGTTTGAGCATGGTCAAGCTCAAACCAAAAGTGGTTATGACTATAGTAGTTGTCAGCAATGATTGATTTGAACTGGCTCTCACACAATGGTTGACATTGTGACTGGACGCGAATCTGAACCTAGAAGTAGAGTTAAATATATCATACTAACTCATTATTACTAAGTAGCATCTAGTGACTAATCGAGTCCAAAACAAATATAATTACATCTAACATCATGTATGAAAATTTCAAAATACCTGTGCAGGATAGAGGGTTTTCTCTAAGCCATTAGTTGTCCACCCATATGGGTTGATGTTCATTTGGCCACAACTAGCGGCCTCAAAGATTCCATGGAGTTTCCTATCACTATAGTTGAACAGTAAAAGTGGCAAACCAGGATCAATGTTCTTTACATAAGAAAAGTGTTGAGCAGGTAAGCCTGAAAAGTTTACAGATATATCTCATGAATTCTTTGAGCCAAGCAAAGGACTAAACAACAAATTTCCAATTGTCCTTCCATAAAAAGTATCATTCCATAACCTACGATATTGTACTGCATAACCAACCTCAATACAAAACTTTTGGGCTAATAAAAGGAAATCCAAGATGATAATAGATACAATTTCAAATAATATAAAGCTAAACTGTAGCTGTACATGCAATCCTGTCCTGAATACCACTAAAATTTTTGACATTTAATACAAGAAGAATTTGTACGTTAAAAGTGCTAAAAATTTCAGAAAATACAAAATGATAGTTAAAGTTCAACATTGAAGTAGATAAGCATGAATATAACTCACCAAAGAGTTGTTTAGAAAGACATTCCTTAATTGTGCTTTGCATGCAACCAAATATGACACCGCCAAGATCACCCTTTCTCAAATTTCTTGTCAGCACAGAGCTGGGTGCAATTCCAGTATACTCAAAGGTCTGTTTTTTTCTCCCAGTAGTACCCATTCTAAAGTTAAACAGGACAAATTTACATTACTAACAATAATATGCCGTAATCAGAGCCATATAATATGATACATTATATACTCAAAACAGTAAATGAAGAAGGTAGAAGAGATAGAGAGAGAAAGCAAGAACTAAAATGGATTTGGTTTCTTATTTGATTCCTTTTGGTAAAGCGTCTAACTTTTGGCCCCTATTATATGCAAAATTGTTGTGTACAATACATATACAACAATGTCGAATATTGTTGTATACGTATAAGACATTGTTGTATGTGTGCTGAGGGAAAGAGAAACAATAGTATAGACAGATTTAATAGAGGGGGAAATATGTAAACAAGAGATAAAATATAGGAGTTTCGATAGAAAAAATAAATAAAGATTTAAAAGTGGGGTCATAAATGAAATTAAAATAATCAATTAAGGTCATCTAGCATACTTAACCAAATAAAATTAGTGATATGTCATAAACCAATGAGAGCCACAAAATACATAATTGACTCAAAAGTCGGCCAACAATTTCAAATTGTAGAACATAGATGATATAAAAACAGCAAAATACAATTGCTCCCCCACCCCCACGCTTTCTTTCACAGACTCACACTCTCTAGCCCAGTTCTGAGATTTTATTTTCTTTGCCATTAATGCATTCTGTGAGGGAAGGATTAAGTCCCCAGTACAAAACTAATTGGAAATTGAATTTCATACTAATCATATCATATAATTCAGCCATTTACACTTGCCCACCCATTCGCCCCTTTCCCAATGTACTAACCCCAAATTACAGATTATGTACAAAGGATAAATAATATAAGTTAGCATTCAACTAACACTCAAATTATGTTACATAGATTCTTCATTTTTCATTAAGTACCTTGTATAACGGACACGACATGGACATGTGTATAGGTACTCGACGCTCCAAATTGGTGGCTTTTAAAGAAAAATTGAAAAAAATAGATGTCTTACGTATCCAAATATTTAGGACATTCAGTCTCCTAAAAGAGTTCATGTAACAAAGCACTCAAATAATATTCCTTTTCACATTAAGGTGGAGGCTGATGTATATGATGTTTAGGAGGGGGGCACGTGCCCCTCCTCAATTGATCAAAGATGTAATTTTACACATAATTTTTTTTGTAATTTTTGTGAAAATTATATCATATCTAACATGTAATACTCCTCTCAACTTAAATTTTAAGCTCATATTCTAAGCGTAAAATTTTTTAAGTTCAAAATTTATATGTAAACTCAGTTACTTTTTAATTAAAACACAATAAAATTTTAACAAAACCCACACTTTAATATGTATTTGTTCAAAAAATTTCATTGTTAAATTTTTAGCTCTAATATTTAATTTGTAAATTATTTGCGCAACTTTATATTATTGATTATTGACTAGTGTCCCCTCTGAAGTTGAGAGCTAGATCCGCCACTGCATTAAGGGGACTAACATTCAAATACAATTCCTTTTCACATTGAGGAGAGAGTTGTCATCAGCTATTACAGTGTATAAAAATATGAGGATTGAAATGATAGTCAATTAGTCATCAATGAATATCCTTAATAGGAGTAAATTTATTGCCAACAGAGAATACTCATAGCAAGAATAAAAACCACAAGATACATGGATGCAAGGAAAAAGAAATTAATTGCTTTTTAGGCCAAACAGTTGGGTTTATGCAACATGAATAAGAATTAAGAACAAATAAGTACATTTTTCAAAGCACATTGCGAGCAATGAACATTGATTTTAATTTGAAGCGCGTCACTAGAGTGAAGATGTACGTACATTGAAATATGAATACACTATCGAATTTGTAACCATTGCTCAGATATATCGCAACATATATCGGTGCATTTCTAAAACAAAATCTAATAAAAATGCAAGCTAAACAGAATGGAGCAAACAAGAAGATGCCAAATAGGCGATAAAAGTGATCTAACTCAACAATCTCAATGCCGTCCTAATCACAAAACCCTAGAGAATACAGCATAAAGTATACAGCCGCACAAACCGATCGTGATTTTGAAATAATTAAATGTAATGGAAAGCGAAACATTGAAATTCCAAGATTTTGATGAACAGAGAGTGAGCTTTTGCGTACCTTCGCCGAGAAGACAAAGCGCTTCGAGCGCCTTAGTTTGGTACTGCAACTAGTAGTTCTATAGTATTCTATATATATACACGACACATTTTAATGTGAGTACGTTTAACAGAAGTTAGTAATATAAAATGATGTATAATTATAAATTAAAATAATAAAATATTTTTTATATATAATTATGATAATAATATAACTTATATTAAATAAAAGTTTTCTTAATGCAATTATCAAATTTATTTTCTTAAAATTATTTAAATCTATTATATCTGTACTTATAAAAAAAAATCTCTAAAGCTGGTATGTGTTTTTATGTACTGTTATAATTTATTCTTTTTAAATGATAATTTAATATTATTAAAATTTAAAATAATAAAAATAATACTCATAAATCTAACAACACAAGTATGATTCAATTATTAATATGATAGTAAAATTTATACTATTTAAAATTATATATTCAAATCACATAAATTATTATTTAATTAAAAATACTACAACATTAACTTATATATTTCTTAATTCAAGAGTATAATGTTATTTTTATTATTATGATTTTTAAGATATTATTTGAGATGATTTCAATTTTTTATGATATTATTTTTGTTATAATATTTTTTTTATTATTATTCAAATTTTTACGTTTATTTTTATTATATATTTCTTAATTTAAGAATATAATGTTATTTTTATTATTAGGATTATTAGGATATTATTTGAGATGATTCTAATTTGTTATGATATTATTTTTGCTATAATATTATTTCTTTTTTATTATTCAAATTGTTACCTCTATTTTTTTATTACTATTACAACAAATTGTATATTAACAAAAAATGCTAAATACATGTAATTGTGTATCATTCGCTTACATTCATATGCTCTTAAAGGGTATAGTACACATTTCATCGTTTGTTAATAGAAATAATTCAATGCACTATTTTTTTATATTAATAATTATTTACTTAATTTTATTTTTAATTTTTTTATTAAAAATATATGTTCCTTACATTAAAAAAATATGTTATAAATATATAAAAAACATATATTTTTTTTTTATTATAGAAAAAAATACATATTCATTCGCATGAGATTTAAAAATAAAAAATTTATTTATAAAATTTTTATGAAATACAATTAAACCTTAATCATACTAATTTTTTTAAATGACATGATCGTATAAACTCGTATAAAGAAACGATATTGAAATAAATAATATTTTTAAGTTATAATTATATAACATAATTTTCTTCATATATATAATTTTATTTGTAATCCAAGAAAAATAATTTTCTACATGGTAAAAAGGCATATAATTTTACATAAAACATATTTTTGCATGATGTAAATTTTTCTATAACCGAACTTTAAGAGTTGTTATAAAAATATTATCAAATTTTGTTTTATGATTTTCATACCATTAAATTTTATATATATTATAATACTGTCAAATTTATTTTTGTTAATTTTATATTATTAAATTTTATAAATATTACAAAAATATTATCAATATACGAATAACTTGTTGTTAATGGGATTAAATTGATGATGTTTTTGTAACATTTAAAATTTAATAGTATAAAAATAATAAAAAAAATAAATAATATTTTTGTAACATTTACAAAATTCAATAACGTAGAAATAACAAAATAATTTTTATGGTAATTTTATAACCTATAAAGTTAGGTTATAAAAAAATCTATTTAATATTTTTCATAGAATTTTTTTAAATCTTTTATATTCTCTTCTATAACTAAAAAATAAAACTTATTATAATATATCAGTCACTGTATACTTAGTTCGGAGCAACAAGTAGTACTGTGTGATTGTAGTTAATTTTTTTCAACCATTTAGAGAAAATAGATGATTAATAATAAAAAAATACATATGTAAAAATAGATATATTTTAATTGAAAAATATTAATATTTTTAATTTTATAGAAGAAAAAATGACACCAAAATGAATTAAAAAATATATATATATAAACGACATAAAGCTTTAAAATGATAAATTTGTCTTTCATTAAATATATTTTATTATTTTTTATTAAAAAAATGATTTTAATTTATTTTATTTTTAATGAAAGAGTGATTCGAATGTGAAAATATAACTATAAAAATACCTATTTAATATAAACAAATTAACTTTGAGTGTCTCCACCTTTTATATATATATATATATTAACCATTTGATTAATTTAACTTAACACCATCCAGTACGCAAATAAAGCAATTTTAAATTTGCTAACTACATTTCGAGTAATAGAAGAATATATGTTAAGATTGATACGGATGTAATCACCCCGCACACACACATATATATATATATATATATATATATGATTTTATTTTTATTTATTTAAAAATATATATATAACAGATAATATAATTTTTAAGAATTTTCTTTTTATATTATAAAGGAATAATTTTTTTAAAATGATAAAAAAAACTTTATATGTAAAAAATATTATATCATATAATAATATATGTCAAGAAAATTGGTTATAGTTAGAACCCAATTACATAATTGCTTATTTATTTATATGATTTTTTAAAAATATATAAAATTTAAGTTATAAATATATATATATATATATGACAGATAATATAATTTTTTGGAATTTTTTTTACATTATAAAAGAATAATTTTTTAAAAATGATAAAAAAATTTATATATAAAAATCTTATATCGTATAATAATATATGTCAAGAAAATTGGTTATAGGTAGAACCCAATTACATTGTTGTATATAATTTATTCAATTTGAATAAACTATAATATTTTTAAGTGTAATAATATAATAATAATTTATTGATTATAATTTTATTTAATAATAAAATCAATAAATATTATTAATTATAAAGATATAATAAAAAATAAAAAATAACAATATAACTACACATTTTTAGTTAATTTAATTTATAAAAATATAAAATTGGAACGATTTAGAATGAAGCTATTTGCCTTCTTTTGTGTGCCAGGCTAGTCCATTATTTTTTGTATGGGAGAATTTTATTAATTATAGAAAATAGAAAACACATACAATAAAGGTTAATCTCTATTCTTTCAGGTATGTAAAAGGATCGATTGAAAACTAAAACTATCTTCATTAAGAAATCTAATAAATATGTGAAACAATATCTGTGAACCTTTATTATTTGTTATATATTACTCTTTATTTTAATATTTAATCATAATAACGAATATAATTCATTAAATATAAAATCATTATATATATTTTAAGTCGTTTATATGAAAAACTTGAAATCTATTATGTTCCATGATAATTTAAATAAATATATCAATGAATCTTCAATTATTTATATTGAATTAAAAATTAAGATTTTGATAAAATTTTATAGATTTGAAAGTTAAAGAAATATACAAAATTTTACATAATATTTAATTTAAATTATTTAAGATCATAAATAACAAATTATTTATTAAAAACTAACAAAGAGGGTTCCTAAATAGGAGACTCCCAGACCCAAATCAATGCAAGGAAAATGAAAGTAAAGAAAATAATAAAAATGAAAAAAAGAGAGAAAAAATTACTTTATCTAACTCTTCTCTTTGTATAATTTTATTTTTAAATTTAAAAAGATTAAATTAATATTTAAAAATATCAAGTATAATGTGTGAAAAAATAGAGGTAAATCTATAATTAAATTTAATAAAATTTGAACATAATTTTTTTGTTAGATGTGTGAATAAATCTTATATTTAAAAATATGAGTAATAAATTAAGAATTTTATTATAATAAGATATTCTTCTTAATAGATTAATCTTTATTATTGAAACTCTCTTGATAAACAAGTGGTATTAGAATTAGAGACCAATATACATTATTTGAGTACATATAAGGTGGATTCCTAAGTTAAAAGTGGACCTAGGTGGTGCACGTGCATCATATTCAAACAAATAGTGGGTTATTGTTGGATTATGATGAGAATTATGCAATTTTGTTCTAGACTTATATAGACTCTAAACTAAAGGTTTGATTAAATTAGCGTGAGATATTTGACTATTTTGTACCACATGTGTTAACTCGATGGAGTATGGATACCCGTTGTAAAAGATGCGATTAAACAACTAGTCCTTGATATTGGGACATGGTTGGAATTTAATGAAGTAATGTGTTCTTGTTCTAAGAGTATACAAACAAGTTTAATATTGAAAAAATACGAATAACAAATTAAGTATATAGTTGAAATGAATTATCCCTTTTTAACATGTTATTCTTTTGTGATAGAACCTCGAACCCAATTATGAATGGGCGTAAGGATGGACGAGGCGATTATATTAATAACCATAACCACCTCACACCAATTTTTTAAGTACATTCGATTAATAATTATCGGTTATAAATCGGTAGTTATTTTTTCATGGTTTAATTATATTTTTTGTTTTTTTAACATTTATTTAAAAATATATTTTGTTTTTAAAAAATAAATGTTAATTTAATTATTACTTTACTATATTATTTAAAAAGATTGATATTAATTTTTATTTTTTAACTATTTAACACATGTTTTTAAGTAAACTAAAAAATATATAAAGTAAAAATAAATAAAATTTAATCTAATTGTGTAAATTATAATACGTTTTATTATTAAAATTATAATTTGTATATAATTATATGTATATAAATTAATAATATTAATATATGTTTGATTTTGGTTAATTATAATTTCGATATTTTGAGAAGTATTTTCATCACACGTCTTATCGATTACGAATATTTAAAAAAAAAATTGTCAAATTTTTACGAATAATAACAATTTTAATTATTTATAATTAAAATATTGAATTTGGAACTTCCTCCCTTTCCAATACCGATGTGATTTAAGAAAAGCCGAGATTAGATGAATAACTTAAATAACTAATAGTTGACGCATAAAAAAATTATATAACTTTATTATCGTTATGATTTCTTATAAAAAAATTGATATATTTTTAAACTTTCTATTTAAATATTCTTGGAGTACATTCTTTTTGAAAATTAATTAAACTTATTTTGTCAAAAAAAAAAAAATTCGAAAACATTGTCGAGCATTTCAGTTAGGAAAAGGCACCATCATATATTGATATATAATTTCAATGTAAGGGAATTAAAAATAAATAAATTTGATTAGTAACAAATTCAACTGAGGTTTTTGAATTAAAATTTATTAGTTATTTTAGAAATGAGAATAAAAAAAACTCCCTTTTGTCATAGCTAAAACAAAAACTGATTATTGTTATTTATTCTAAAATATTAATATTATTTCTCAAAATTTAATTTTTTTATTATTATGATTGGAAAACATCATCGGTAGCTCTTTATCTAATTTGAAAGTATTTCGGTCCAGAAAAATAAGCAGTTTAAAATTTTTAATTGTTGAAGGTGCTACCTTAGACATGAGGTCACATGTTAGCTCCAGCCAATCACAAACTAAGGCAGAGATGGTCACGAATCTTGGTTGAAGAATGATGTGTCAAGAAAGCTTCAAGGAGTGATTAGCTGTTCAACGAACTATTGATGACTACGGTCAAGTTGTTAGAGTACTTCATTCATTTTGCACAAGATGTCATAAAAAATTATTTTCAATATAATATAACTTTATCCATATAACAATGTAATATAATTTAAGTAACGATATAATTAATTTATAATTTTATAATTTTATAATTTTATATTAAATAAATAAGTGATATATTATATAATATATAAAACAATTTAATGATATCTAATATTTTATAAGTAAATTTAATTAATATACAGTATTCAAAATATTTCATATTATTAAAATATTTTATTTTAATATTTTAATATCTTAATTCAAATATTTTTGTATTTTTTATCATTTTTAAATAATTGCATTTTTTTCCAACATATGCTTTGATTTTTTTTAGTTTTAAAAAGTAACTAAATTAAAAAAGAAAAAAAATATTAATTTTTAGAAGTTTTATTTTCTAGGATAATTTTTAATATAAATTGATTATTTTATCTGTCAAAAATATATATTATATATATTTTTATTTATAATACCAGTTAAAAGCTAATTTTTAATATTTTTAGTTAAAAGATGATACATAATTTATTGATTATATTTTTATAAATTAAATATATTAATTAATTTAATTATTTTTTAATATTTTTAAATTAAAAATTAAAATAAAATTAAAATAAATTGATTAAATTAATTAAAATGTTCATAAAATTGATAATAAAATGATAAAAATATAATTAATAATTTTAATTTAAAATAAAATAATTAATACTTTTAATTTATAAAAATAAAGTTGAGAGAATAAAATTATACATTCTAAATTTATAGGTTTATGCATTATATAAAAATAAAATATGATTGATGCAGGTCTGGTATTTATCAACTTGATTGAGGTTTGAAAATTGAAACTTGAAAGAAAACACCAAATCATCGACGGGGCACTAGTTATGTAACAAATAAACTAATATAATGATACGATTCAATTAACACTAAAGATAAAAAAAAAATAGCGACAATTCAAACGAGTGATAAAATATATAATTTTATATTTATTGGAAAAAAAATTGATTTTTCATAGATTGAGATTCGACTAGCTTCCCCTTAAAAACAGGCCAGTAGTTAGTACATGTTTTTTGATTACGTGAGAATTAACTTCGTGTTTAGTGGTTTTCCTTTTATCATATTAATTATTATTCACTCTAAAAAATAAACATATTTTAAAAATATTTATGAAGATATATTAAATATATATTTTTTGTGTTAAAATAGGGAAAAATAAAAAATATCTCCGAGGTTTTTAATATATTCAATAATACTTTTAATGTTTAAAAAAAATTACAATATCTTTAAGATTTAAGATATCTTCAAAAATATCCTTATTATTTAACATAAGTATAAAAAAACTGTAAAAAATTACATCATTATCAGAAAAAAAATTTCTATCTCTGCCTATATAGCTTTTTGAATATTACCGTTGAGAATATTATCACAAATACCCTTAATGTTTTGTTTTTCTTTAAAAATACCTATGTTATAATAATTAATTTAACTTTATCAAAAATATCATTGTTATAATAATTAATTTAACTTCATCAAAAATACCTCTGTTACAATAATTAATTTAACTTCATCAAAAATGCCCCTGCTACAATATTTAATTTATCTTCGTAAAAAAAATATCTACTTCTCAATAAGATGATATAAAATATTTTCCAAAAATACATCTCAAGATAAATTAAGTTAACAAAACACACAATATCAAGTTAAATATTTTGGAAAATATTTTATATCGTGTTATTGAGAAGTAAGAGTATAGTAGAGACATTTTTTATGAAGTTAAATTAATTATTATAGCAGAGGTATTTTTTATAAAGTTAAATTAATTATTATAACATAGGTATTTTTAAAGAAAAGCAAAACATTAAGGAGTATTTGTGATAATATTCTCAACGGTAATATTCAAAAAGCTATATAGGTAGAGATATAATTTTTTTTCTTCTAATAATGATGTAATTTTTTACAACTTTTTTATGCTTATGTTAAATAATAAAGACATTTTTGAAAATACCTTAAACCTCAAGGGTATTGTAGTTTTTTTAAACATTAAGGATATTACTGAAGATATTTAAAATCTTGGGGGTATTTTTGATTTTTTTTCTATGGGAGTGATATATGTATAGGGGTAAAATTGTAATTTTACCCCTAATGTTAAACGGAAATATAACGCTGATAACGTTTGTGAGCATTTTTGATATTAAATAAAATTCAGGGATAATTTAAAAAAAAACACAAAACCATGAGTATTTGTGATATTAAATAAATATATGTTTAAGTTTTAAGATATATTAAAAATAAGATTGTATGTATAAATTATGTACTTAAATCTCATTAGTATTTGGACATGAGGAGTTGAATTGTCACTAGTTAAATTTATAAAATAAATTTTTTTTTTCAATTATTTAGTTAATATATAGATCCATGTATAATATTCATTTTTGTTAATTTGACTTAAATTTAGAATTATACTACACGGATCTCTTTTATGTACTCCATCCAATTAAACGATATCGTGACGATGAAGTAAAAATTCTTCACTTCATTATTTTGTAATTAGTAGTACGATCATACGAGGCTCACTTCGTTATGCATATTGGAATGAATATTATAACTTTCTTTTCCCACAAAGCCAACAAAATTAACTGTCGGACTTTACTTGCTAAAAAAACAAAACTATCTTGCTATTGCAATAAGTTTATTTTTTTTACATTTCAAAACTACGTATTGAATGTTTGAACTTAATTACATTTATATTCTTTATGCGAGAAATCTAATACAATTTTTCGAATGAAAATTGTTCCAAAGTTATAATTGAGTCAAATTTTAATTAAAATAACATATTTTATAATCAGTTTCGTATAATTTAATTTAGTATTAACATATTTATTATTATTATGATTTGTTACGATTATAAATAATAAATTTAATTAAAAATAATTAATTTAAAATTAAAATATTATATATATTATGTTTTATTTATAATAATAATTAATATATGAGTTTCAAACTTAATTAATTTTATTGGATTTGAAAATCTGATATATTTTATTTAAATTAAATCAATTTTAAATTTTAAATTTTAAATTTACAAAATCTGATTAAGATTAGATTGAGTTCATATGGTTAAAAAATAAACATTTAATTGGCGATGGTGACCTCTACCCACAAGAATGTCTATGGTATCATTCGAGCCAGACAGTTAGAATAATTTAATTTATTATTTTTGTTATAATTTATGAAAAAATGATAACATAAAAATAAATGATTATATATATATATATTTTATCATTTTTATAGTTATTATTTCATATTATTAAAAAAAATTATAAATTAATATCTAAAAATAAGTAAAAAAGATAATAAAATAAAAATAAAAAAATTATCATGTATTTATGTGTTATCTCATTTAAAAAAACTAAACTATTATAAAATTTAACAAATTAACTAAATTATTATTTTTAATAATTAAAGATCTTTGTGATGTAATCCACCTTATATGTTCTTTATAGGTAGTTATCTCAGTCATTGTATTGGTATTTTAAATATATTATGTAATTAATTTTTTTTATTTTATTATCTAAATTCAAGTATTGATATCATTTTCATTCTTTTTAAGTAGTAATTATTTTTTTTTCCAAATACCGTTTTTTAATGATTTTTTTTAATTTTTAAAAACACTTATTTTCTAATAACATTAATAATATAAATATTTTCAGTTGATTCACCATATAAAATATTTTTATTATTATCTCTATCCATTAGTTATAAGAAAAATATTTCTATCATATTTAAATAAAATTATTGAAATATTATAAGTTTTTTAATACTTATCTATATTATTTATTTTTTTAAAGGCAAAAAGTTAATGATTTTTATTTTTTTAGTAACTTTTGATAAAAAATATTAAACATAGTTTTAAAAAAATTATTTTTTAATTCTAGTTAATTTAAAAAAAAAATCATTCACTAAAAAGTCAAAAAGATATTTTAAGAAAAAAAAATTATTACTATAAAAAATATCAATGTTAAATTAAAATATTTTAATAATATAAAATATTTAAGATATTAATATATTAATTGGGATATCAATTATATATCGATCCCTTTTTTTATCTATCAGTTGCTAGCGTTTAATATTGTTTTGTTTCGTTTAGTTTCGCACTTTCACTGTAATGAATTTCCTTTCTTACATAAATTGCTCTTTACATGCAAACGTACAATTCTCCTTATATTGTCCATGAAGAATTTTCAAATAATTGGTTGCTAATTTTTTTTATAACTAAAATAGAAGATTTAATTGTTATCTAAACAAAGATACCAATAGAAAAGAACAATTTAAAATACAAAAAAATTAGTTAAAAATATATTTGTTTGGATATTAAAAGTTGTTTAATACATTAACTTAAAAAATAAGCTTTTAAATTTATTTGTTTATAAAAATATATCATAAAATTAAATTTTTATCTATCTTTTTATTAAATAAGATGTAATATTACATGTAAAATATGTATGTTTTTTTTATCTTTTTTAATCTATATATAGATTTAATGATGTAATTTTTAATTAAAGAAATAACTAAAATATATTAACAAGTTCTTTCTATTATAATTAAATGAAATTATCATTATTTTTAGATATAAAACAATGAAATTTTATTAAAAAAATTGTTAAAATTTAAGATAATTTTTTTTAAAATTTGAGTAATTTTTTAATTAAATATTAAGTTTTTTATGAAAAAATATACAAACATATTTGTTACTTTTTATATTTAATAAAAAATTAAATAAAAATTAATTTATTCTTATCTGATATATTTTTTATAGATAAAAAGACTTAAATGATATATTATTTACAAATAAATAGATTTAAAAACATTTTTTTAAACTATCGGCCTAAAAAAATTACCCTTTCAACTCTTAAGCGTATGAAATAATAACATAAGATCCCTCTCGCCTTTAAGAAAACATATTATAGTACTGCTAAACCAAACGAAATTACAAAACAATATAAAAAATATACTATTGATAAAATAAAATATATAAAACAACAAAATAATAAGGATTAAATATGCTAACAATCTCAAGCGGATCTGTACATGTCGTATTCAAAATGCTTAATATTTCTACTCAGATTGTTGGGCTATAAGCCTATAACAGAGTTTTTATGACCCCTTAAATTTTATTCTTTATATAAAAAATAACAAGACTTTTATCTTATTTTAACATAACTTTTTTTTAATTAAATTTTAGGTCAGTTAATTAATTACAAAACTTAAATATATAATACATTCTTTACCGTAAAGAAGAAATTAGGGAGGTCGTGAGATGGAGTACAGTTACGAGGCATGACACTTTACGCCATTTTGAAACAGGGTTATGATTAAAGATGCTTTAATATGTTTTAGGGTGACACCCAAGTCAAAAGTGATTTGACTAGGTTCAAACCTGATAAAAGTTCAAAAAGATTAATTTACTTTATTAACCTCGAATATAACATTTTTACCTTTTCATCCATGCAAAATACAAATTCAAGATTCAAGAGCTTCTTAGTTCTTTGTATTTTCAGGTTGCTAGCTGAAAATTCAAGGTTATTGTATATGGTGGAATATAATATAGACCCACATTTTTCAATTTTTTAAAGATTTTTTTGTTTGTAAAAAGAAAAAGAAAAAAACTTGATTAGAGCTTGGTGGGTAGAATTCTTAGATATTATAATAGTTCTTGTAAATGACGTGTAGTGATCTTTTTAATAAAATAAAATTTTAAGATATTATACTCATAAATTATAATAATGTAATTTAGTAATGCAAAAATTATGCAATGTTATTAGCATTTAAAGTCATATGCTTAGTTTGTAATAAGCTTTGCTTGCTTGGTGGATCCCGAAAGATTCTCAATTAACCTTTCCTTCCTTCCCTACATAATAAAATCAGTGCCAATTTGCTCTCTTCTCATCAGAATCCAATGCAGAACTTCCGGCTTTCCTCTAAAAGTGGGGCCTTAAGTTGAATTTTTGTGTACAAGACGTTTCAAGACTTATCTTGTCTTCACATTATTTTCAAACTATCAGTAAAAGATAGGATGTCAAGCGGATCGGATCGGATACGATATGAGTTGTTAATTATTTGACCCGTTGGCTTATGCCTACTTGGTATATAGTACTGCTTCTTCTATATATCTATTTGGTTGGGTGTTCTACTCGCAAAGGTAATATAGTCGGTTCGTTCAGTTTGACACTCTTAAAAGGTCTTATAATAGTTTTAGGATGTAAATTTAACTCATAAGATGTAAAATTCGTAAAAAAAAAAAAATAATAATAATTTTAGTACAGGAGGAAAATGTTCATGTGTAGTATGGAGTACGGTAGTATTAATAATAACAGTTTTTTTTTTTGCTAAAAATACTCACTAATAGTGATGATTTATTTTAAATATTAGTATTTTTTGTTCGCTTCATAAAAGACTACCAAAAAAAAATTAAAAAAGTAATAATAAATAATACATTAGCACTAAAGAAGAAAAGAAAAGGACAAACAGTATATTTCGAATTGAAGAGACCTATCAGATAAAACCTAAAGAAAAAAATAATAAGTTATTATTATGCCTGTCATTACTCACCGTTAACTTTTTTTACTTAACAACAACACTAACTTAAAAGCTATTACATAATAACATTAGACACTAATGATTATTTTGTTCATATCGATATTTTTTCCTTATAAGATTGCAGACTCTAATGATTTCAGTCTTAGGGCGAAGAAACTTAATGATGTTATACTCTTTTTTTTTTTTAATAACAATAACATCACATAACAACTTAATGATTCACTCTACCCGTCTTTTTTATAACTAATCTTTATTATTATTTTTTGATAAATCATACTAATTTATTTATTAAAAATGAAGGATACAATTTCCCGATACATAATAAAGGAATGTTCAACAGATGGTAACTTCCTTGTAAATGTTCCTTAAAATCCAAAAGTGATAAATTATGAATATTTAAGAATTCAAATATCATTTAAATTTAAAAACTAATCTTTATTCATGGTCTTCTAAGGTGCTTTTTTTTTTCTTCTTTTAAAAAAGGCCCTTGCACCATTTTTTTTTCTTCTTTTCTCTTTTATAAACACCTTCACCAAAGGTGTTCCAACTTCAATGAGTATTTTATGGGATACAACAATACATAACAAAATTGAATGTGCATTCAAATAATCTTTTGAGAATATGTATTATTTTGTACCGGGTTTAACGTGAAGACTAGATTTGCAAGTAGTGTAGAATATGTCAAGGTTTTATTAGATATTCGGTTCATTTGAGATACATATTCGAGTAAATGTTTTCTTTCCTACCTACATTTTTGATTTACTTTAAATTATCATTCTAAGTTTTTTATATTAATTTAATATTTTAATTAAGTTATAACTTTTGAACTTAATCGTTTAAAGTTATTTATTATATGAAATTATAATATCAACTTTAATTAAAAATAATTAAAGTGATAAATAAAGAATGATATAAAATATAAAATTAATAAAAATATCTTAAGATAATAAATTAAGGGTTGATATATATACAATTAAATATATTATTCTCGTAATTTTTCTATCTAATAATAATAATAATAATAAAATTTAATTTATATATTTTTATTATAATAATAATAAAAATTATTAAGATGACATTTAAAAATATATTAAAATTGATATAAAAGATTTATCTAATCATAGAATTTGTTTTCGAGCTAATAAAAGAAATGCGATAATGAAAAGAGGAAATAGAGTTGCTCGGAGCAAAAATAAACAATAAAAATCAAGAAAAGGAAATAGAGTTGTGGCTTGGGGAGGCGTGCAAGAGAGGAAAGGAAAAAAAAGAAGAAGGAAAAGTTGAATTTCACACATACAAACGACGTTAATGGGCCCCGTTTGTACAACCCATCAGAAAGTTGGAAACCCGCGTCATGGTTCATGCTCACGCGCGCATGACTCTAACCCCTTCTTCCTTCAATTATTACACCGTTTGTCTTACTTGTACTCTTAATTATATTTTTATTTCTATTTATATTATTTTTTAAATAATATATAAGTTTTAATTCTTTTTATACATTATTTTTTAAAAAATACATGAAAATAATCTTAAAAAATTATTATTATTTGGCACACCATTCATCTCTATCGCCGTTACTCTAATGTCACTCTGTTAGTCACTAGCCAATGACCATTCAATCGGAGCTGAAAGTTTTCTTCCAATCTTAGCTGAGTCCTACAAAAGAAGCGCGTGTTTCACCGTTAAAAATGCTTTTACTAAGAAACCACTTTTTGAAAACTTGATTCAAATCTTAGACCGCGGTTCTAAAAACACACAAATACTGAAACACAGTTTCTCAATTATCTCCATTGTTTGTCTGTTTGTTTGTTTTTTAGGTTCGTCTGCTTATATTTCTTCTGTTTCAGTCACTTTCTCTTTCCCTGATATCACATTCGGAGAAGCTCTGCATTTTCAGAGAATCGAAAACAGGTCCCTTTTTCCATCATCTTTTGATTCCTCCAAAGACAAACCAACTTCCGTATTCACACCGAGCAAAGCTTCAAACTTTAAGCTCCTCTCAACCATACATTTTCTCCTATTTCTTTCCCATATTTAAATTTCTCGAGAGATTCTATCTGGGTCACTCTCAAACTCATCAATGGAAGCCTCATCACCAATCTCTCCCCAGAAAACCCAACCTCAAGACCTCCCAGTGGCCTCACCAAATCCCTACAAGAAGAGCCTAGTCACCGCTTTAATGGAGGCTGCTACTTTTCGTTCACCTTCTTTCAGAGAAGACACTTACTTTGTGTCTAACCTCAAATCCTCCGAGAAAAAATTTCTTCAAGAGCTCAAAGACAAGCTCATGGCTTCTGAAGCTTGTGATGGGTCTATGTGGGGCATTCCTTTATTGGGTGGTGATGAGAAAGCTGATGTTATACTCTTGAAGTTTTTGAGAGCCAGAGACTTCAGAGTTGCTGATTCGTTTAACATGTTGCTTAAGTGTTTGGCTTGGAGAAAAGAGTTTGAAACAGAGGGTATTTTGGAAGAAGAGTTGGGATTTAAAGAACTTGAAGGTCTAGTGGCTTATATGCATAGTTATGACCGTGAGGGTCACCCAGTTTGCTATAATGCTTATGGAGTTTTTAGGGATAAAGATATGTATGAGAGGATTTTTGGGGATGAAGAGAAGCTTAAGAAGTTTCTAAGATGGAGAGTCCAAGTACTTGAAAGAGGCATAAAACTCCTCCATTTCAAACCCGGTGGGGTTAACTCAATCATCCAAGTCACTGATCTAAAGGACATGCCTAAAAGAGAGCTCAGAGTTGCATCTAATCAGATTCTTTCTCTTTTTCAAGATAACTATCCTGAAATGGTTGCTAGGAAGGTAATTAATTATCTATTTGTACTTATTTAAACGGATTGTTAATTATTCCTAATATTTGTTCTTTTGCTTTTGTCATTTTTGTTATACTGATATACCCGGCATATTTCTTTGTCTTGCTTTATTCGTTGATTCTTTTTCTTTTTTAAAATCAGATATTCATCAATGTTCCATGGTACTTCAGCGTTCTGTATTCCATGTTCAGTCCATTTCTGACTCAAAGAACCAAAAGCAAGTTTGTGATCTCCAAAGAGGGAAATGTTGCCGAGACGCTTTACAAGTGAGTACTACCATCTAATAGATTATAACTTTGTGATGTTAGATCCCCAAATGCTGGTTTTTATGCTAATTTAGGTCTTTTATTTAAAAAATGTTTTTTAGTTCCTTAATTACTGGTTAGGCAGTATTTATCATGATATTATAAAAAATAGTAGATTTAGTCTTGTAATTATGAAAAATAATGCATTTAATCTCTTAATTTTTAAAATGAGTCATTTAAGGCATTATTGTTAAAAAAAGATATGCACTACTAGTCCTATTTGGAAAACTTACAAATAATGGGATTATAGGTATTCACATAATATTATGAAACTAGTATTCCCTCTTTCCCCTGTTTTTTCTTCATTATATGTAAATATTAATCTTACATAACTCTGTTTGGTTATGATTTTGTTTTTCTATGCTGTTTAGGGTTGTCCTGTTTATGGATCCGGATGTCCTTTTTTGGTGTTTTGAATTGTAAAAGTGGTTTGTATTGTGATCAGGTTTATAAGACCCGAAGATATTCCAGTTCAGTATGGTGGACTGTGTAGGCCAAGTGATTTACAAAATGGCCCCCCAAAACCAGCTTCTGAGTTCACAGTGAAAGGAGGAGAGAAAGTTAACATTCAGATCGAAGGAATTGAGGTTCATATATCAATTCCTACATATATTCTGATAAATATAGCATGTAATTAATTGAATTGACTCAAAAATAACAAGTTAGAAATTGACTCACAAAAATAACACGGGGTAGTTGTTGCATTCATTGCAAGTATGTTCTATTTTGTGGTTTCATTAAGTGCGTGCCCAAATGTTCCCTATATTTAGTTTCACGGAAAAAGACTAAAGACAACAACTATAATGCATTTTGTACGAATTTATGTATAGGGTGGTGCAACAATAACATGGGACATTGTTGTGGGAGGATGGGACTTGGAATACAGTGCAGAGTTTGTATCAAACACCGAAGGAAGCTACTCAATTCAAGTGGACAAGCCTAGGAAGATAATACAATCTGAAATGGCAATTCACAACTCTTTTACTCCAAGAGAAGCTGGCAAAATGGTAATTTCAGTAGACAATACTTGTTCCAGGAAGAAAAAAGTTGCCGCTTATCGTTATATAGTCCGTAAATCCACCTCTAGTTAAGTTTATAAATAATTTTATATATTTGCTTTAATTGGTTATTATTATGTTCCTTTTGAGAGAGGCTTCTTCAATGACTGGCTGTGGAGTGTGGACCCTTCATCTTGTAGTCTTTTTTAAGAATGGTAGTTCAAAGTGGATGCTAATGGAATGTATAAGAATGATTGTCGTATCTTTACTTATTACGAAAAAATAGATTAACTTTGCTTCTAGCTACATTTACTAAGTAGTGTAAGTATAGGAGAGAATTTCTGCATAATCTTGTGATTTCTTTTCGTTTGAAAGGATTGTTCAATGCCCAGTAACCATTTGAAAAAAAAAATTATTTGAAGAAAACCATCATTTATTTACAGTAAAAGAACTATAATTTTGTATGGCAGCATTGGTAGAAACATCATTATTTTTGTTAATTATCTCGATATTTTTACTATTAAAATTCGACTATGTTGTAAGTATTGAATTTCGCCCAATCCTTAATCTCGTTCAATATGTGTCAAGTAAGAGATGAGGGTGGGTTTTGTTTTTGGCTTTTTTTATGATTAATATAGTTTAGTAAGAGTAAGAATTCCAAGAGGAGTGGTGAGAAGATATAGGAGGTAGGGCTTCACGGGACTTGACGTGTGCAGGCTGGGAAACGATGGCGTGTGTTATAATGTGGAATCTGTCTGAAATCGTAATGATGATTGAACCTGCTTCTTGTCTGTTGCTTACGGATGTCATGTGCCGTATTCCTGCTTTTTGGACCTCAAATATCTCTTTTTTATGTATTTTTAAAATTATCACACTTTAAAATGAAAATTATGTGGGATTATTATGTGAATTTTTTAATGAATATTTATGAGAAAAATAATTTATACTCTTAATATTTTTCAATAATTTTTTTATTTTATTTTTACATAATTTGATTCAATGAATTAAAATAACTTATGTTATTAAATAAAAATAAAAATTTTGTTAGTTTTTTCCGATAATTTTATTATAAATTTTATATTTTTAGTTTTTAACAACATACTAGGTTATAATTTATTATTAAAATAAAATTATTTAAATATAATTGAATGATTAAATAATCGTAATAAATTTTAGATACAAGAAAAATTGATTTATCTTTTTTTTTTTTGCTATTTTAAATTCAAGAGTGAGCATAAATATTAAAAAACTTACAGAACTGATTGAATAGGATATGAATCGAAACTTTTATGTCGAGTTTTGGTGGTCTATTAGGTTCTATTCTGTATTATTTTTTATTATTGAATATATCAATTTCGTTTATGTTTTCTATACAAAAAAATTATGTAAATTGAACTGAACATATTTATAAAAAAATATATTAATATTAAGTATTAAATAATGTAATAATATTGATATTTATTTTTTGGATTGCAAGTTTGATAACGAAATATTTGAATTTAATGATTTTAATCAGGAGTTTAAATTTTATTCAAATATACTTGATATAGGTTCAAATTGAGACTATGGGTTGTCAAATTTTTTAACCTATTAAGTCGGTTCCCTTAGGTTAATTTTTGGGATAAAAGATAGACATAATCCATCTATGTACCTCCTTAATTTAACTTATTAGTTGATTGTTTTATAAAAAATTAATATTATGGATAAAAGTTAAAAATTATTTAGTTATTTTATACTAATTATTTTGTTTCATAATTATAATCAATAGAATAAATTAACGTGATTAGATTATTAAGATTAATTTATCCTATTAAAAAAATAAAATAATGAAATTTATAGTATTTAAATTAACAATTTTAAAATTAAATGTATTTTAAAACACAATTTTAAAAGTAATACAACAATTTTCGAAATTTTATTGGTTGAATTCAAGATTCACAGTTTTTCATTAGGAGTATGTGGTTATCTCATGTGATCACGTTAATTTACAAAAATAATAATAAACACGTTTTATTTTGTGCTCCTCATGTGATCTTTAAAGAAAGGGCAATTTCGTCTTTTTTTCGTCAAAAACTCCATTTCTTTTCTTTTATTTGTAGCTTCTTTTGTGAGTCTCTTCACAGCTATTTCTTCCTCATTTATCATTTTTCCCCAACTTGAGCGTTATCTCATTTTTTAACTAAAATCTCTATAACTCGCATAAAAATATTTGAGTTTTTGAAAGTTGTTCAAAGATGAAACATTTCAAAATAGTTTCTTCTTCATTAGACATTTGGGTTTGCAAAAATTCTTGTTCAAAACCTTTTTCTTTTTAGTGTGAAGAACCTTTTAAAGCTATTGGAACCTTTGATTTTATTTATTTTTATTTTAAAATGATAAAATTGTTCGTTTCTTAGAGGCCACGTGAGGAACACAAACTAAAAATTCTAAATAGTACATGTTTATTGTTCATTTTTATAAATTTTAAAACAATTTATAAAATATTGGTACTAAATTCAAACTATTTTAAAACTTAAATAAAAATGGCTATCAATTACAAAACTCTTTTATTATTAGGTTCTGTATCGAATTAGTTCTATAAAATTTTGTAATTATACTTAGTTTTAATATTGTTGGGTTTAGTGGTTATTATTATTATAAAAAAAAAATTTATTCTAAAATTAATCTCTCCTTCTATTTATACTGTGTGTTATATTTCTAATAGTAGAGAGATTACAGATATTTATGTTTATATAATTAGAAGATTAAAATATTTATTTTTTATTAACAAGATTAAAAGTATTAAATTCAATAATATTATGATTTAAGTGTATATTTTTTAAAAATAAAACACCTTTAATGTCTCTTTTTACTAGAATATTTTCATATATTACAATTATATAACAATTATAATTAAAGTAATAATTTTTATTAGATATAATTATGTAGATTAAATGTATTTTGTAGAGATTTAACATAGACGATAACAAAAAAATTGAAACATTTTTAAATCATTTACTTTGGACTATCTAAGGATCATCGTCCTTAGATAAAAGAAGAAAAAAGTTATGATATATGTATTAGGAATCTACAAAACATTATAGATAAATGTTTGTATTTTGCTAAAAGAAAGTTAAAAGTATAAAGGCTATACATGTAAACTTTGCAAAGGAATTCGATCACCGATGAACACTATTAGATATGAATTCATTGTGAGTATTACCGTTATTAGTTGGATATCAAGATATTGTTTACTACAAAATTGAGTAATAGATATCACAATACGATACATATCGTGAAAAACTCAACATTTTATTTCAAAATCAACCATATTGGATATAATTATCATTTTATTAAAAAATGATGTATTAAAACTTATAAGATCCATAGGATTTAAAATCTAACAAATATGTGAGAAAGATAATGATATTCAATAAACTAAAATTATGTTCAATATCAATGGTAAGTGTGAGAATATCTAAAAAAAATGATTGAGTGAGATGTTAAGATAGATTAAAATCAATTTGTAAGTACTGTTAGTTAAATAATAATTAATGTATGATAATATATATCTATTTAATTTAAATATATATATATATTTAATTAATTTATACATATATCACTAATTCCATATAATCAAATCCTCAACCGAGAATTGTTTTTCTTCTTCTTTGATGGGCACTTCTGTTGGCACATCAGATGATTCAACTTTTATCACAACTAAGGTATTGAAAGCTATCATTTTTTTAAGTTCTTTAGCCGACTCTGTACGGCTTCCAGCTGAGCGAGCCCGTTTAATATAGTTAATAAAAGTACTTCGAACTGCTTTGCTGGCAATTGACATTGCAGCCTCCCTAGTTAACCGCAAGCCATGTGCTGCTTTCTGACTTCCTTCTTGATCTCGGAATCATAACCATCTACTCCTGCTGAAATTGCATCTCTCACAACCTTCTCAAAAATTTTGCCACAAATTTCTGAGTGGGCTGCTTCAACAGTCTGCTGAGGTATACAAAGCATGACCCTGAGCCTCAGCAAGGCAGAAACATCCTCCTCACTAAGCTCTCCATCAGCCACACATTGCTGAAGCTTCTGCCGGTAAATTTCTTCGTGAATCTCACTGGCCTTCTGTGGATCAAAGTGCAGCTCATCACATAGATTTTGAAGGAAAGCTGCTTTGCTATCTGCCAATTCTAAATCACCTCCAGTAACGGCTTGTGAAAGTCGCTCACGGTATACCTTTGAAGTAACATCAAGCACAATGGCTTCTGCTTCTCGTTTTCCCAAGCCAAATACATTCCTAAGCTGATTCAACGCAGAAAGCTTATTATCTTCCAAGCAACCACCAGATAAAGAATCTGAGACACATAGGCTCTGAACAGGAGCTTTAAGTCATCCATCTTCATATTACCATCATATTCACCACCCAATAAAGACACTGGACCAACCCCAGGGGTAAAGCGGCCTGCATCTTGATGGTTATTTAATGAGATAAGTAAATCATTGAGTGCCAGCATCTTCTCAAGCTCTTCCACAACTCGTGCAACACCCCTAACTGCTCTTGTTCTAGACTTGAGCATATTCAATGCTGCCGAAATGTTCTCCTCAACAAGTTTTCTTGTGTGCTCCTTTAACAAGTCCTCAGCGTGCTCATCAGGAAGTCGATACAAGTGTTGTGCTTCTCTAAGTTTAACAAGCTGCTCCGCATTAATATCTCTGCCAACTAATTTTAGCTTGGAAGCATACAGCCGTTGCGCACAATCACGAATTGCAATCTCAACCTGTGAATCAGTAACTTTGAAAACACGCTTACACGGCTAGAGAAAAGATGATGTTTCTCCAAACACAAGAGTTGAAACATAAATCAGTTTCTGAAACGCCCGACGCTGCTGTACATCATCATCACGGTCGCCAGTCTCTAGTCTCTGCCTAAAAAATCGCCTACCAATCTCCATATGCATAGCAGCTGCCTCAGGATCATCAATGCCCAAAGCATTTTTAAAACTAATAATTGTATCAAATTCATCCCATTTAAGGTCTTGACTACCTGGAGGAAGAACAGATTCCACAAACCGGCAGTACAAATCACAAAGCTCTGCATTAAAAGCTTCATCTTGCTTGTTCACACCATACTTTTTCGCAATTCTTTCTACTTCCTCCTTCTTCACAACTTTGGGGTCATCATTACCAGCAACGTAATTATGCAACTTAATAGCAGCAACCTCAGGAACACAAGAATTCAACGCATAAACTGCAGCTCCACTAGCAGCACCTAGAGCTGCCGTGCCACCCAAAGCTGCGTTTCGGCTCCGACCAAACCTAAGCCCCAATCCATATCCAGCAGCTATTGCCCCAGCAAAGACAATTGCCGAAGTAGCAACTCTCACCGCCGGCGGAAGATTCACGACGATAGGTTGGATTCCGGTGAGCTCCTTCTTGCCTCCGAAGACATCGGAAGGTGGTCCAGTGGCAACACTGGATTAATCGGAAGGGGTTGTTGAATTCCGCGGAAATGAGACTTGAAAACGGGTCTCGTTGGTTGAGTTTAGAGATTGTGGAACGAGTAGTTCTGAGAGGGACAGGATTGAGAAATGGAGAGACAAGATTAGAGTTTTGTGGTGTGGAAGAAGGAGCCAGAAGAGAAGAGGGATTCATGGCTCCTGCTGTAAAAGGAGGAACTGAGACTACGTCGTAAAGGAGCTGAGAAAGTGAGTGTGATGTTATAGCTTTTGCTGTCACAATAACCACTGCAACCACTCATCGTTGAACTTCCGACGTCTTTTAGTCATTGTCCTTAGGTTCCGGGTCTACAATCGCCGTTGTTAATGAGTTCCGCACCACATAGATCGCTGCAATCATCGTCGTCGCCGTGCATCTTACTCCGATAATTTTTCTACAGATACCATTGTGCTCGGATCAACCAAATCTACACAACCATGGAAGTATCACAACCATCAGACACCACACACTCGCTCACGCATCGTTCAAACGATCTGCACGTCTTTTCACGTGCTGTCACTGAAACCAAACATCGTTGTGAAATCTTACCCCGTCGACATTTCTGCAGATACCATTGTGATCACCGTGACCAGATCTACACAATCGTGGGCGAATAGCAATCATATCCATCCTCACGCACCCACACGTGCCACCAACAGAGATAGCGCGTCAGATCCACGCGTCACACACACCGTCGCTCTTGTCCTGTGACGTCATCAATGACCTGCATAGGGCTGACGTCATCATCGTATTCAATCGATGTCATAGAGACCCCTGTTGATTGTGTTGATCGTTGACTTGGGGTTGTTAACCGGTGACTTTCTTGTGACCGTGCTGACGATTGACTTTGACTTGTTGACTGTTGACTTTGTAATACAAGTCTTCCCTATCTAGTTTTTAGTGTAGACCTAATTTTTGTAGTCCGTTTTTGCATATTGTGTTTTCAAATAGATAAAAAATATGTTTTTTTTCTTATACTATCAATACTATATTGGAGTGGACCAAAAATTACTTATCATGGTCTCAAGCTATGCGCAGTTTTCTTCAGTATCGTATGCTCTGACATTACTGTACTGGTGCAATTATCATTCCTGTTAAATGAGCAAGTGAAGAAGATGTTATTTTTCTTCGTTGCATGATTGCATGAGATAGTCACAACCACATGATCCTCACATAGATTTGAAATACTTCCATTCCCTCCATCTCTAATCTGTTGGGCAACTTTGATGATGTCAAATCAACATGAGATATGTTGGCCAACTTTGATGATGCCAAATCAGCATGAGATATATTGGCCAAAAGGTACTCCATTACTCACGGATCCATGAAATATCAACTAATAGTTGAATTGCATCAACTTTAACAGGAACCAGGGTAATCCATCAATGACTACTTTGATCAGCTTCGCTTCCTTCGGGATCAAATTGACCTTTGTGATCCAATTTGGGCATGCTCAATAGATGCTCAACAATATGTTACAATTAAGGATGAATTTTGTCTCTATGAGTTCTTGATGTCATTCCACGAGAACTTTGAGCCCATCCGAGGTCAGCTTCTTAATCGCAATACTCCTCTCTCTTTAGATACTGCTGTAAACACTACTACAAAAGGGGCATTAAAGTCAGTTAAAAATCGACTTTAAATGAAATGACTTAATTTAAAGTCGTTTTAACGCGTGAATCGACTTTAATTTTTTTTTAAAAATTTACTCATTTTCTATTATACTCAAATAAAAACCTGTATTCGAGTAGAAAAAAAAACTAAAATCAATTTAACAAATATTTTAAAAATAAAATATTAATTAATAGCAGAAAAATTACCATGATTTTGTTATATTTTATTCAAGATTATCATATTCTTCTCCAGATGTTATAATACAAACCTATATATATAATACAAAAATTTATACACATAAATAATAACAGAAAAAAATATATGAATAATAAGTGCGTAAAATTAATAAAAATATTTACAAAAGTAAATAAAGTGACAAAATGAAGGAAATGAAGAAAAAATGGTGTTTTGTAAGTAAGAAATAAGTATAAATGTTTTGAGTATTTTGCTAAAAAAATAGGGGATCTAAAAGATTAGTTAGAAAGGAAGAAAACCCACTAACGGGTGTTGGAATTGGTAGTCGTAGGTGGCTGGAAAATGAGAAAGAGTGGAGGAGAAGTGAAAGAGGTTTTGGGTTTTTGAGAGTTATGTAACGCTTGGAATAGTTTCTGTTTGGGGAAGAAAGAAGAGAAAAGAATTTATACACGTGTGTAGCGTCGGTTGCACGTGTCAACCGACACTATGCTACATGGATAGCGTCGGTTCTAGGTGTCAATTGATACTATATTACGTGGATAGCATCGGTTCCAGGTGTCAATCGATGCTACGCTACGTGGATAGCATTGGTTCACCACGTCAATCGACGCTATTCACGTAGCATAGCGTCAATTGACACCTAGAATTGACGCTATCCACGTAACATAGCGTCAGTTCACACCTAGAATCGACGCTATGTCCACACATAGCATCGGTTCAACACGTCAACCGACGCTACAACCTACGTGGATAGCGTCAATTCTACACCAAACCGACTTTACATAACAACTTAAATACCCATTTTTGTAGTAGTGAAATGAGTTGGTTAGAGAAGAAGCTCGACTTGTAACCCTTCAAGCCCAGAATAAGTTCAATGTTTTGGCTATTACTCCTCTTGCTCCTGCCATTGAGCAACCTTAGCAATCAGGTGAGTCCTCTGGCTTTTACAATCGTGGCAGGTAGAACAATAAAAGGTTCTGCAATTATTGTAAGCATCATGGCCACACAATTGATACTTGTTACCATCGTAAGAAATCTACTACTATTGTTGCTAATATTGAGCCTACTTCGTTGATGCCTTCTAGTTCAATAGAGTCCCAGTCTTCTGCATCCACTATCAACATCTCTTCCATTGAACTACAAAAGATCATAACTTAGGCTGTTCAAATGGTTGGTAATGTATCTCTTTCCACTACTCTCTCAATTCTGCCCGGTAAGTCTCAAACTTGGTTTTTTGACTCTACATGTTGTAACCATATGACACCTCACTCATATTTATTCTCCAAACTTGACCCTGTACCACATCCTTTTAATATTCATATACTTGATGGTTCCACTATTCATGGGAATAGTCTAGGTTTTGTTTCAACCTTTACCCTTTTTGTTCCTAAGGTTTTCCATGTACCTGACTCATCTTATAATTTATGCTCTGTGGGACAATTAGTTGAACTAGGATATCGCCTTATTTTTAACTATTCTGGGTGTATTGTGCAGGATCCGAGGACGGGACAAGAGTTGGGGACAGGTCCTAGGGTCGGGTGTATGTTTCACGTGAACAATCTTCATCTTCTACTTGTTGCTCCTGCCTCTGTTGTAGTAGAAACTACTGCAGTTTCTTCCTTACCTTCTCTCGCACTTTGGCATTCTAATCTTGGTCATGCCCCATCCACTCGGGTACAATAATTAGCTTCTAAAGGTCTATTGGGTTCTGTGTCCAAAGACAATTTTGATTGTATTTCATGCTAGTTAGGAAAACAACCAGTTTTACCTTTCAATAATAGTAAATCTATCTCTAATAATATTTTTGAGTTAATTTATTCTGATGTTTGAGGACCTTCTCCTGTTACTAGTATTGGTGGATCTCGATATTTTGTTGTTTTTATTGATGATTATTCTCGTTATAGTTGGATCTTTCCAATGAAATCTCGTTCTAAAATCTTACCAATATATACTAACTTTGCAAAAATGGTTGAAACATAATTCTCCAAACATATCAAAACTTTTCGATCTGATAATGCTCTTGAATATACTCAAAATGCTTTTCAAGCTCTGTTAATGCCCCTATGGCACTGTACATCATCTAACTTTTCCAAAAACCTCTAAACAAAATGGTCAAGCCAAAAGAAAACTTCGTCATATTCGTGACACTATTCGTGCTCTTCTTCTTTCTACCAAAGTTCCTACCCCATTTTGGAGTGGAGCTACTCTTCATGCTTTTCATGCCATTAATCGCATTCCAAGCGCTGTCATTCATAATCAAACTCCGTACGAGCGCCTTTTTGGATCATCTCCTGACTATCATTACCTTCGCTCATTCAGATCTGTCTGTTTCGTTCTTCTTCAGCCTCATGAACACAACAAACTTGAGCCTCGATATAGACTTTGTTGTTTTTTTGGTTATGGTGAAACTCAAAAAAGGTATCAATGCTATGATCTTGTCTCACATTGTCTTCGTGTTTCTCCTAATGTTGTCTTTTGAGAACACCGCTTATTTGTTGAACTTTCTCACTTTTGTTCTTTCCTAATTAATTCAAATGTTTTAGAAATCTTTCCAAATGAGTCTCTTGTTCCTTCTACAGACACTCCTAATCCATCTTTGGACTTCACTATTCAATCTTCAGATATTTTTGCTGATTCTCCTAGACATGTCGTAGAAGAACATGTTGATAACGAGCTACCCCTCCTTGAACATAGGTCCCCTTCTCTTACTCTGCCTGAAGATCCTCCACAAGACATTCCACCTCGCCACTCAACCCGGGTAAAATCTATTCCTACACATTTACTTGACTATCATTGTTACACTGCCTTTGCTACACTCTATGAGCCTCACACCTATCGTGAGACATCTACTAATGTATATCTACTAAGGCACTTCCGAAAGGACGCACTCGTAATGTATATCTACTAATATATTAATGTGTATATATATATATATATATATATATGCTAATGTCTATCTATTTACTTTAGTCATATCTATATCTAGTTTACTTGTAACTACTATATAAAGACACTATGTATATTCATTTAATTACATAATAAAATACAATTATTAAATATTTCTAACATTAATAAAAATATAAAAATAAAAAAAATATGAAAGTGAGTTTTTCTATGCAAATTCAAGTATGAATTTTTATAATATGAGTAAATTAATTATTATGAAAGGCTTCGGATAAAAAAAATATGAGAAGAGAACAGAAAAAGGAATGAGAGAGGGAGAGAGAATAGAGAAAATGATATGCTTCTAATAATTTGTTATGAATATTATAATTTTTTATTTAATAATTGTAGTAAAATTTTATTTATTATTTTATCCTCGTATATTTTATATTTTTTTAAATTTAATTGCTCATAAAATAAACATTTTTTTTAATAATATGAAATGTTAGGATATGAAAATAAGTATAAATAAATAAGAAAAAAAAACTTATGATCACATGGATTATAAGTTCGAATATAAAGGAGTGTTTGGCAAACGTGTTACTCAGCTGAAGGGTATTAGCGACACGCACGCTTCCTCTCGAATAAACGTGGCTAACATGCAAATAAGCCAAGTACTTTATCTATCGATCGATCGATCGGAATATATATATTTGTGTGCATATCTAATCAATCTTCAGAAAGCCGAGAAGATCGACTAAAACTTGATCGGTTCATTTAGCCTTAAAAAAAAAAAAAATTCTGAGCGGATCAAGAAAAAGAAAGAACTCAAGAAGAGAAGATAATAGAAAAATGGCACATGCAACATTTGTACCACACGATGACCAAATGCAGTTCTTTAGGCTGTTGAGTGGTCACAAAATTCCAGCAGTTGGACTGGGCACTTGGAGAGCTGGTTCCCAAGCCACCAATTCTGTCTTCACCGCTGTCGCTGAGGTTTATTTATTATTTATTGATTATAAATTGCTTTCAAATTAATCATTCATCTTTTATATTAGTGAAAATACTATATTAGTATAATCGTTTCTTCTTTTTGATGATTTCTATTGATTGACAATAGTGGATTGGAAAAAGAAAATGTTTATGGTACGTAGTTGGTATTAAACTATATACTGGGTATTACAAATTTAAATGAGGTGACATGATGGAATTAGTCACTAATCTGACACGATTCATGTAAGAGATGTAACTAGCTAGTATTAAACTCATATATATTCCTGTTTCAACTTAAAAGTTAATTTCAAATCACATTAGTTTTATCTATCTAAATTAGTTTTATCTATCTAAAAAGAAATATATAAGTGGTAAACATAAGGTATATATGTTTAATTCACTCACGTTATGCATTGCAGGCTGGTTATAGGCACGTAGATACAGCTGCCGAGTATGGAGATCAAGAAGAGGTAATATATCAAATCCCTCACTCAGTCACTTTTAATTAATTTCTACTTTTTTTCGTCAATCATCTTAATTTAATTAATTTGGTTGATATAAACTTATAAATATTTCATTAATAAAAAGAAAGAAATTAAGATAATTGTACTACATTATTCAACTTTTTGAATCCGTGGTTACATGTTGGACATGCTCTACAAGCAGCCATACATGCTGGGATTGAAAGGAGGGGCATATTTGTTACTTTCAAGCTGTTAAATTTAGGTGTAATTCTATCTCAAAATTCAGGTTGTGAGATAAAAGATTATTCTTGTTTATATATGTGTTTGATACTTTATGCACAATCGATGTGGGACATTTTAATACTCCCTCTCACATCGGTAGTTCATCGATGGACAATGGTGGGTTTATAACTGTGTGTCACGGGATGAACTTACCTGTTCTGATACCATGTTAAATTTTGACCTAACTTCATCTCAAAACTCAGGTTATGAGATGGAAGACTACACTTGTTTATATATATGTTTGATACTTCATGACCAATCGATTTGAGACATTTTAACACAAACTCTAGTAATAATAATCGAAGAATATTATCGAATTATTTATTCAATTAATTAAAACTCGAACATTGACGCATGCTAATTAATGAGGATGCACTTTGAAATATCAATACTGGACTAAATTAATTATGATTAATTGCTAAATTTAGGTGCATTGGCTTGAGCCCAGAAAGTGTTAGACCTGCTTTCAGCAATACAATTCAAGAGCTCCAGCTGGACTACCTTGATCTTTATCGGGTTTTTGTCTATAAGAGCCAATTTTTGGACAATAGTTTAAAAATGGTCACAAGTTGAATTTTTTTAAAAAAAAGACTCTTTTTAACCTCTTAATCAAGTAACAAGTCATTTTTTTTCTCTTTTCTCTTTCAATTATATCTCAATTTTTTTTGTTTTTTTTCTCTCTCCTCCTTCAATTCCCAGCCCATTTTTTTTCCCTTCTTATTTTAAAAACAAGATAAAAAAATATTTTAATTACCCTTTGCAACTTTAAAATGCCGAATATAAAAATTATAAATTTTTAATAAATAAATTTTTGGGTGAATAAAAAATAATAAAAATAATTTATATTTATAAAATATAAAAATATATTTAATAATAAATATATAATTTGTTATAACAAATAACTTATCAAAATTTTATTATAAATTAACTTAAAATAATAATAATAAATTATAAAATAATTACAAAATTAATAATAATTATTATTATAAAATAAATTATAAAAACTGGACTAATAATTATAATAATATTATATTAGATAATATTTTCACACAAATTTTACTATATAATGTGTTATGTTTGTATTGTATATTGTAAAAGTTAGATATAGAGGTTTCATAATTTTTTTTAATAATTTAATTATTTTTATGAATATTATTTTTTATATCATAATTATAATTAAATATTATAATTATTTATTAAATATAATTATAATTAATAATAATAATATATTATATTATTTATGAATTATCAAAATATTTAGCATATGATTTTCAATATATGTGTAAATTTATATTTATTTTATTGTAAAATAAATTATTTTTTATTTTTTAAAATAATTTTTTTAATATATAATATGATAAAAAATATTTATGTATTTAAAATTAATTATAAATTTATAAGATGTTAATATTTTTTTTATGTTTATAATAATTATTTTTTGTCAAATAGAGCTAATATATCTTTTTTTTAAATAAAATTGATTAAAAATTTTGCTTTCAAGTTTAAGGTAAGATTTTGCCTATTTTAAAAAAAAATTCAACTTGTACCTATTTTATTTTTAAACTATTGTCCAAAAATTTGCTCTTATAGACAAAACCCCATCTTTATCTGGTATAAATATAAATGAACCTATAGGCTATATATAGCTAGTATTAGTACTGTTCTTTTCGCGTGTATATATATATATATATTTCATATAATAAGTTTTAACGTGCATATGCATACAGATTATAAATAATATTAATGAGAAATAATATTGTTTTAATTTTTTTATTAAAATATTTTGTCCTATATATGTCAAGAGATTACAGTTCCATTATTTAACAATTATATAAAGCGACAGTTTTCACAATATTTATTGATTGTAATAATTTTAATTTTAATATTTTTAGATTTTTTAAAAACAAAAAATATATATTTAAAATTTTTTTTATTCTTATTTAAATTTATGTATAGTTCTACTTTTATCATGTTAATGATTTGGTTTTCGAAGTCTTAAAGGACTTTGACGAGCTCTCCTTATAGTTAATGGATACTGGCAGATTCATTGGCCTTTTCGGCTTAAAGAAGGAGCCAGCAGACCTTCAAAGGCAGGAGAAGTATTAGAATTTGACATGGAAGGTGTTTGGAGAGAAATGGAGAAGCTTGTTATGGAAGGACTTGTAAGAGACATTGGGGTTTGCAATTTCACACTCAAAAAGCTCAATTACCTTGCTATCTTTGCTCAAACAATGCCCTCAGTGTGCCAGGTACATATCAATGAATTATAATTAATTATAAATTGAGCTGAAATTAATATTTCTAATAAATATTTAATATAAAATACAAAAAATAAAATAAAAATAATGATAATCAAAACTAATGTTGACCAGATGGAGATGCATCCAGGTTGGAGAAATGATAAAATGCTAGAGTATTGCAAGAACAATGCCATCCATGTCACTGTAAGTAGAAATACATCGCTTCTTTTTTTTTTCTTTTAATTAAAATAACAAAAACATCCTTCTTAGTTTAAAAAAATAATTACATTTTTTAAGTTATTTTAGAAAAAAATAATTATATTTTTTATAGTGACTTTAGAAACAAATAATTACATTCTTTATAGTAAATTTTTATATATTATTTTAAGTAATTTGTTTGAAAACAAAATGATAAAATGGAGGATAATACAATATAATCCCATGCATAGTTGCTTATTTTTTAAAGTTAGATGGGCTACTATTATTATTATTTTTTACAGTTTTGTAAAATCTTAAGAGTTTGCTTAGGAAAGATAATTTTTTCTTTTATCCTAAATTATTTTTCCTAATAATATTTAAGTTACATATTTAAATGAAAGGATTTTAGGCATATTCACCACTAGGGTCATCTGAAGGAGGAAGGGATCTGATACACGATGAGACGGTGGAAAGGATAGCACATAAACTAAATAAGAGCACAGGGCAAGTACTGGTGAGATGGGCCTTACAGAGAGGAACTAGTGTGATACCCAAATCAACCAATGACCAGAGAATCAAAGAGAACATTCAGGTATTTGGCTGGGAAATCCCTCGTCAAGATTTCATAACTCTTTGTAGCCTCTCGGATCAGGTACTCTTTTATTATATATAAAAATAATACCTTTTTTATTTTTACACTATTATTAATTTGATCTCCGATAACAAACTAATTATTATTTTGCTATGTACGCAGAAACGAGTTCTTGATGGTGAGGAACTATTTGTGAACAAGAGCGATGGCCCTTTTAGAACTGTAGCTGACTTGTGGGATCATGAGGACTAAATCACAAGTCCTGATTTCTTTAGATTTTTAATGATCACGTGCTTTAGTCATCAATAATCATCTTTTTTTTTTTTTTCTGTTGAGAATCGTTGGTTTCATTTTGTAGTCGTTGGTGTTTAATTACGTATCATATTTTTTTTTATAATTTTAAATTTAATTTTTAAATCTTTTAACATGTTTTGTTTGTATAACATAAAAAAAATGAAAAATATTTTTTAATATTATGTATATATTTTAAAAAATATTTATAAATTTATAACAATAAAAATAATATTATAATAATATTAAAAATATTTTAATTAAATAACGTTTAATATTAAATAAAAATATTTAATATTAAATAAATTTAATTTAAATAATATTTATTTAATATTTAACAAATTTTTTAATTAAATTATATTTAATATTAATCGAATTTAAATATTTAAAATTTAATTTTTTAAAAAAATTACAGTTTAATTAAAAAAAATGTTTAATTAGTATTTAAGGTTATTTAAAATAAAATTTTTAATTAAATTATCTTGAATATTAAAGGTTAAAATGATTATAATTTAATTTAAATTTATTTAAAATAAAATAATATTTAATATTTTTTAAATAGTAAAAATTTATTATTTTTTTATTTTTTATATTTTATCATAATGTAAAAAATTTGACAAAAAACTATAGTAAATTTTCTATATGATTGAGAAAGATTATTCCTTTGCAAAAATTTTAAATGTTCCGTGTCATTATTTCATTTATATTTAAAAATATATAATTTTTTTTATTAAATATTTGGAATTTTATTTGATTTAATAATAATTTTTATATATAATAATTAATAAAAAAAATAAACATACATTATATATAAATATATAGTATAAAAACAAATAAAAGTTAATATTTTGGTACGGAATCCTAAGCTTAAACATTTTTTTTGTCAAAGTGAGAATTTAATCAATGGAATCAAAATTACAATACACCTCTAAGCAAAAACCCTAACAACCTCTCTCTCTCTCTCCTTTTTTTTTTGGGTTACAGAGAAACAATTCAATTAATGGCATCAAATTACCATACACGACCTCTAAAAAAAAAACCCTAACAAATACATGCACCACCATAAAACTTGCGATTACAATCTTTTCCACATGGATTGCATCCAAAATCCAATCCAAATTCTTCTAACAGTATCCATCATAAATGGGCATTGAAGAACAAAAATCAAAACCAAATCTCTGAAAAATCTTACCATCAAGCAAGATTTTCTTGACAAAGAGATAAGAAATATGATTAAAAAAATAAAGGTCATAACAATCACACAACCCAAATAACCAAAGAAACAAAATACAAAATAACACCATCAAACAACTCTTCACATTACGGAGGCCAAAAGCAAAAAAAGAATAAAATCTAACACAATCTAAATGGAAAGTAGGAAGTCATCCAAACAAGAAGCTATTATTCCTGTTTCCGACAACAAACAACTCATTATCATTGGGCTCATGCTCATCATTCTCTTCCTTCATGTCGACAGTAACCAAAAAACCAAGCACAAAATAGAACGAGCCCACTAGAAATTCGGGGGAAGGCGAGGTCAAAGCCTCTTGGAGAAAACTGGCTAGCAAAATAAAAACTGGTGGGCAGAGGTGGGCAGAGAACTGAGGGGCTGGGGGATGGATGAGTGGGATGAGGGGTTGAGGGATGGGTGGCCGGAAGGACGGAACGGCGAAGATGGAAACTGTTTGATAGGTGTGGCGACTGGAAAAAAACTTAAGGTAGGTTTTTGTTTTAAAGAGAAGGCTTATTAAAACACCTATCTTTTTAGAGGATGTTTAAAAGTGATAATAGAGATTTTGTTTCATCTTGTTTATTATAGAGAAAGTTAATGCACTATATGCTAAGTAAAAGAGACTAACATATACGTATACACACACTAAGTTCCCTTTTCAGCAAATGTCGAGGATCAAATAATAACCATGAATTCAATTAGCTTCAAGAAACATTTAGAATGATTTTCTGCTAGTTAAAAACCGAGGAAGCTTAACTGCAGAATTTACTTTCTTAATCCCATCATGAGGGGTCAAATATTCGTGTGTTGTACCAAAACTTTTTCCACTTACTAGAGTTTCATCAGCATTGCCTTTATCATTTGTGAATAATCTAGTGATGGAACTACGAGAGGCTGTGAGCTTTGGTTGGTTTAGAATATTGGCCCCTTTGGTTTCGGAAATAGACAAGCATTGTTCTTTGAAGAACAAGCATATAACTGAACAATCATCCACTTTGGAATCTGGATATTGATTCCTCCATGCATGAGTTGCTCTTTTTATAACCAATTTAGCCGCATTGGATCGGTTTTTAGCAGAAGCTACTATCTTTATTACCTCTGCGTTTGTTAAGGCATCCCAAACCTGCAAGAGAACAAATTCCATTATATGTATATATATTAATAATGAACTAAAAACCATAATAATCCTTTAACCTAGGGTAATTTAGATCATTTATTCAAGTAGTTTTTATTTTTATTAAAAGGGTGAAAGGACATAATCAAATTTTGAGCACTTCTTCTTTAAATTTGTCTAATTTGTCTTATGATTTATACATAATTGCATTAATAAGTTAGAATCATTATTTTTTCGATTCAATAACACAACAATAAATGGTATTTAAGTCGAGATTTAAAGTAGATTTTAAACTGTTTAAGTCACGATTTAAAGTTTAGTTTTACGTATAAACCGATTTAAAAATTATAAAAAAAATAAAAGTATCAACTTGATTCCAAAAAACTTCATATTACAAAAGATTAATACATTGTTAATATGATTTCGAAGGTATAAAATTATTATTATATCAATTCGGTGTCGATGTGTTAATCTCTTTTACTAATATATTATTTAACATATATAAGTTATTTTTTGTAAATTTATAATATTATTCTTATTTTGAATTTAAATACATATATTTTTTTTGTTGAAACAAGTAAGGTCATGATATGTAAATTTTTGATGATTTATAAGAAAAATGGGTAGAAGCTTGAAATTATAGAATCACAAAAACAATTAGAAGAAGAATATTACGATATTAAATAGTATAGATATCTTATAATATTTAATGATATTGTAATTAAGTTATATATATATATTATATATAAATTATTTTTTGTTATAAATTTAATTCTTAAATAATTAATTAATATTTAATTTTTTAATTAACATAATGTATTTAAAAATTATTTTAAACATATTTTGACTTTTTTTTTGTAATTAAGTGATTGAAAACATGCCGTAAAACTAATAAAAAATAACCAAAATATATTTAAAAATGATATGATATTTTACGTTGATTTTACGTGAATTCTATTTCTTTCACCTATAAAATTAATTTTAAAATATAAAATTGGTTTTATCGATAAAATGATTTAAAATTTAAAATTAGGTGAAAGAAATAAAATTTAAAGCAAATTTTAACTGTAAACTGAATTAAAATTTAAGAGGTGGAACTGAATTAAAATTTAAAAGGTAATTTTTGTAGTAGTGTTTTGTCGGCCAAAAACGTCCTTCACAGACCTCGCAGTCGCCATTGTTGTCGTTCCAAACTCATCTCCGACTAAAAGACCATGCGAATAGTTGTGAACCTATCCATTATTGATTGTGTGATTTAATCAAGGTATCTAGCAAGAAAAAAGGAAAGAAATGAAAGGTATCGATTAATCCCTGATTCATTACATATAGTTTTTCAGATTTGATTTCATCGCTTCCTGATACATTCTACTCTTTGGTACTCTTCTCCAATGTAGGTATTGGATCTTTCTCCTCTGCTTTTAGTTGATTTTGTCATCTCGTTCTTCGCTAGTTGTGTCCTGGATATTGTTTTATATTTTGTGGAGCTAGTTATTTGATCTTTCTCGAAAGAAGACGAAGGTTCTTAGGCGAATAGAACTATTAAGTATCCTTTAGTTATGCATATTCTTGGAAAGTTTCTACGAAAATCGTGTTCGGTGCTTGTTGAGTTTTTTAAGAATTGTCCATAATTCGTTCTTATTTTGCTGCTTTGCAATTTCATTCTCTATTTGAGTTCGTAAGCCTTATCTTTTCAATTTTTTCTCTTGATTGAGGATGGAGGAGTTCAGAACTCGTGTTGATAAACTCAATCTTACAATTGATATTGGAGACCTAATTGAGTGTGAAGATGTTGTTTCTGACTTAGCCATCGCAGCCTGCATTGTCCTTTTTTATGCCCAGATTGAATTAATTGACCAACAATGGAGCTCATTGAAGAGGATGATAACACGGAGGAATTTCGAAAGTTTTATTGATTGTCAAGTCTAAAGGCATTCAGAGGTGTAAGTGTAGGTATTGAAGTTACACATCGATTGAATATTGAGTTTTTATTGCACTTATAATTCTATGACAACTCTTCTTCTTCAAGAGTTTTTTTACCCGTCATATATTTAATCCCACCCAGATATGTTTGCAAATGAGATAATTGTCTCTTCAACACGGCCACATCCCTTTTCGGAAGACGGTTGAGTCTCCCCGTCTTTTGTTCCATTCTCAAGTCCCGGAACTTTTGAAGTCTCGTTTCTATAGTATACCAATTCGTTAACATACCACCAAGCCATTTTTTATTAACATAATGACACCGAGCCTTTATTGCAGCCCGTGCTACTGAATCAGCTGCTTTATTTTTGGTACCAACAATTAAGAACTGTTTTCCCCTACTTGCTGCATCAAAAACTAAATCACAAGCTTCTAACAAAAACTGAGCAGTTCTAGTAAGATTTATAATATGAATGCCTTTACGCTTTGCAGAGATATAAGGTGCCATTCTAGGATTCCATTTCCTAGTCCCATGACCAAAATGAACTCCCGTCGACTTTAGAAATCGTGAGGGTTCAAGTCCCTCTATCCCCAAAAAGGCCTATTTGATTCCCTAATTATTTATCCCCTCATTTCTTTTGTTAGCGGTTCAAAATTAGTTATGTTTCTCATTCATTCTAACTATAATCTTTCGCATTCACAAATTGATTTGATTAGAAATTTTTTTTCTTATCACAAGCCCTGTGATACATATGATATGCGGACAAATCAATATCTTTGAGCAAAAGTAATTCCAATTTCAAATTGGAATTATTTACAATACATACCATTACTCATACGTTAATGAAACTTTGGAAGTTTTATTTTGGAAGATAAGAGTTTTTTTTAGAGAGAGTTAGGTTATGGATTTTTTTCATGATATTAGAGCCAGGTGACTCGGTCGGTACCCGACCGGTTGTTGGGATAGACCCTGGTGTGAGGGGGAGGTGCTCCATATCCTCGGTTGGAAATCGATGTAAAGAAGAGACGTTCCATATTTTCGGTCGGAAATCGATGTGAGGGAGAGTGTTGAAATCGCACGTCGATTGAGTATTGTATTTCTGGTACACTTATAAGTCTATGACAATCTTTATTCTTTAAGAGCTCTTTTAGAGGGAGTTAGACTATGAATTTCTTCAGTAGGATACAAGAAAGTTCTCGTGAATAATGATTTGAATTTTAGAGATTATTATTATTTATTTGAGAGCTGTAATATTTTCTTATAAATCAATATTATTTTTTATTATGTTTTTTTTGTATGGTTCTAATGGGTGTAGATTTGGATAATGTTGGAGTATTGATACTTAATTGTTTTTCCTATATTATGTTATGGTTTGATAAGGCTTGTCATTTGTCTTTTTTTTTTTTTAACTTGTTCAATTTGTTCTTCTTTTAATTAGACAGTTAGTAACATGTCTAATTTTGTTATTTATTCATTTTTCAAAAGTTTTATTGTTTGTTATTTATGTTAATTCCTAAAGTTTAATTGATTTTTTATGGATATTTAGTTGGATTATTAGGAGGGGTGATATTAGCCATTTGATTAGTTATATTCTTTAAGTTATTCGTTTTTATAGTTGATGTTGGGATTTTTAGGTTGCATTGTTTTTCTTCTAATGAATATTCTATTTTTTTAATCTTAAAAAAAATCTCAATATTTGTGTGTTATTTTTTTAATTTTATTTTTTTATTAATTTTAATATCTATTTTATTCTCAATTAAATAATAATATTTTAATTACATGTATTAAATAATAATTTAATATTATAAATTTTATTGATATGTAATTTTTTATTATTCTTTGACCCATTTTGTAATAAAAATAGAGAAAAAAATTATATTTTTATCCTAAAAGATTAATAGTATATTCATACCTATCTTCTAGTGTTTTGGTGATCCTTTCCCATTAAAATACATGTATAGGACAAGATTGGTCTCAATATTTTACTGTTATATTTAATATTTTTTGTTCGCTTTTTATAATGAAATAAGAAAAAATATAATTAATTTTATTTAATTTTTTCAAAATATCTACAATTTTTATTAATAAAGATTTTTTTAAAAGTATATTAAAATCATATTTTTTTTTAAAAAGGAATAACTATTATCCTTGTTTAGTGAAAAATACATATTTCTTATCCCAAATAAATAAATATTTCAAAGGAATTATACCACGGTTATAAAAATAAGTAATTTTTATTACTAAATCAAGAGATGTTGCAAAAGTATAAGTTTTTTATTTTTCTTAAGTTTATTATGTGATTTTGTATTAACTTTTTATGGCACTTTATGCTTATAAATAAAGAAGCTCATTACATGTAATAACATCCAGAATAAATAATATACCTCTTATCGAAGAAATTGTGTCTTTT
This sequence comes from Hippophae gyantsensis, assembly GCA_030763125.1. Classification (NCBI taxonomy): domain Eukaryota; kingdom Viridiplantae; phylum Streptophyta; class Magnoliopsida; order Rosales; family Elaeagnaceae; genus Hippophae; species Hippophae gyantsensis. Next base: position 674,999 of record CM061034.1, on the reverse strand, counting down.
CTCTTTTTCGTTTATATTATTTTAATAATTGTTTAGAATTTTTTTTTTAATTTGAGTAATCTTATCCATAAGATGTAAAAATAATTCTAAACTAATCTCACTTTAGAATTGTTAAATTGCCTAAAAAGTGAGTCTAGTTACTTTATTCACCGATCCAATATTACTTAAGTGGTTTCATATTAACGTATTTGTATTTTTATCTGCACAACTTGATATTAGAGTAAGGTTTATATAAGACATAACAGGGACAATTTACTAAAAAAAACTTAAAAAATTTCATCAAAAATAAAATTAAAATTTTAATAAAATAATTGTATTATTAACATTATTAAAGAAAAGTATAAATAAAACTTTTGTTTTAAAAAATTATGAAAATAAGATTGTGTTCAAATAAGAAAGATTATTCAATATAGTGTTAAATATGAGCCATCAAGTAAAGACTCCCGCTAACCTTTAAAAGTGAAAAACAATATTTTCAAAGCAAGTTTCTCTAGATGGTTTTGGCCCAATACAAAAATATCAAGACTATTAAGGCCCAAAAATCTAAGTCGGAGATTAAGCAAATATAAGATAAAGATCTCAAAGAGAAAATATGTTTATGAGTTAATTCTAGATCTCAAAATTAAGGAATTTGTGATTGGTATTGAATTTAAAATGTTCAGCGTTTTTTTTCCTATTCAACAATATAAAACTATAACAAATTCTTTCTCAAAGTCAACAGACTTGTTTACGTGTCTTGAATTATATTTTCTCCTATCAAAATTTGTTGAAAAGATTGAGTGTGTAGATATAATCTTTGTCATTTATAGTTACTTAAATTCATAGTGCTAGAAAAGCAAAAAAACACTAACTTTCAAGGTTCATGAATATTATAAGTATTATAATTTTTATTTAAATAAAATTCGAGGATGAATTTTAAATAAATGGAGGAGAATGATGTTAGATAAGATTAAAAAAATAAGTGATTTTTATTATTAAAAAAATATGTCGTAAAAGCATAAGATTATTAGTTTTGTTAAACTTTTTATGTCTCATATTTATTTTATATTAACTTTTCATTGGATTTTTTGCTTATAAATAGTTAAGCTCATTTCATGTATTATTATTTAATAATCAACGATATACTTCTTATTAAAAAAAGTTATCTATTCTTTCTTTTATTTATATTCTTAATTATTTAGGAGTATCTTCTTTCTCTTCCCTTTGAAAGCTAAGAGATAAGAGAATATATCTAAACTAATCTTACTCTATAATTGTTTTGACTATAGATAAAGATAATATAATTAAGTTAGTCATATTTTAGAATTATTATAGTGTTATTATAGTTAAGAATTTTTACTAGACTAAATCCTACTCTATATTTTCTTGAATACTTTTTTAGATAATTAGTTTATTTGTGTTTGTATTATCACAAATATAAGGATCTATTATGAGAGAGTTAGTCTCACTTGGACATCTAAGCTATTTCTTGGGTCTTAAGATCACTCGTTTCACATATGGTCTTTATATTACTCAAGTTAAGTATGCATCTGACCTCTTATCTCAAATTGGACTCACTGATAGCAAGAGTGTTGACACTTCAGTTGAACTTAATACGCATCTGACACCCTCCGGAGAGGGGGGGAACCATTGTCTAATCCCTCTCTTTACAGACGATTGGTTAGAAGCCTGGTTTATCTTACAATTACTTGTCCAAACATTTCTTATATTGTTCATCAAGTGAGCCAGTATCTGTCTACTCTACGATCGACTCACTATGCTACTGTTCTGCGTATTCTACGATACTTAAAAGACATTATCTTCCATGGCTTTTTCTACCCAGCTCAATCTCCTCTAGTAATTTGTGCATTCTCTGATGTTGATTGGACAAGAGATCCCACTGATTGCAAGTCCACTATAGGTTATTGTTTTTTCCTTGGTTCTTCTTTGATTTCTTGGCGAAGTAAGAAACAAACTTTCGTGGTCCGCTCTAGTACTGAAGCAGAATATCGTGCTCTTGTTAATACCACATCTGAGCTCTTTTGGCTACGATGGTTTCTTAAGGATTTGGGTGTGTCCACATCTTCTGCTACTCCATTTTATTGTGACAATTGTCATTCATATTGCTCACAACGATGTCTTCTATGAACGGACTAAGCAATCTCGAGATTGATTGTCACTTTATTCGCTTTCATCTTGTCCATGGTGCTCTCAAGCTTTTTCCCGTCTCCTCCAACGATCAACTTGCAGATATCTTCACTACGACACTTCCTAAAGGACACACTCATAATTTGGTTGACAACCTTAAACTGGTCTCACATCTACCTTAAATTTAAGGAAGTTGTTAATGTATATCTAGTAACAGATTAATGTATATATATTTACTTTAGACATGTCTAATTTACTTGTAACTCTTATATAAAGACACCATGTATATTCCTTTAAATATAAAATAGAATACAATCATTAAGTATTTCATAAATCACTAATTTAAATTTTGTACTTTAACAATTCAGTATTGTATAAGTACATGTATAAATACTTTCACAAACCAAGAAAAGAAAAGAATACTTACTATATTCATGAGTTTATTCTCACTAACTTAATACGTTTTTATATCTTAAGGGTTGGGATCGATCTTTAAAATAAGAGTGTAAAAAATAAGTGTGTGTCTATATATATATATATAGATGGTAAGTAGAAAGTGTGATGTTATGCTTACCCCATCTGTAGCCAAGACGACAAATTCATCATGGGGAGTGAGCTTTCTGTAAGAAATGTCAGGAGTGGAGATAAGGCCGTAATCTTTGAGGCAGAAATCTCCAAAAGCTCTAGCCATTGCAAGACCAGGACAGTTCTCCTCAGGCATCCATATTCTATACACATTTGGTTCTTCTGCTGCTGCAAATATTCTTCCTTCACATTTCCTTATTCTTTCACCCTCACCTGTTTATTTCATTTTAAACTTCAAATTAAATACTTCCCATAACAAAATGATGATTTAGTAGAAGTATATTTAGATTGAAATATCAAGTTAACTTACTTGGAACATCTGGTGTTAGGTCCAGTGTGAGTTGAACGGATACGAGTTGGTTTTTGTGCCCTCTTGTACAAAGAACAGCTCTAGAGTCCCCCAAGTTGGAGATGATCAAGTGCTCAGCCTAAATTAAAATAGAATTTAAAAAAAAACCTGAACTTTGAAGGACAGTATATAATCTATCTTTTGAATTGAAATTTGAAAATTTATAATAAAAAAGAAGATTTGATTTTTATATGAATCAATTATTCACACAATTTAATTTTTATCAATTTTAAAAAAATATTTTTTATGGTTAAAAATGAAATTTGATTTATTAACTTAAAATTATGTTATGTAATTAAATTTAAAAAAATGATGAATTTACCTGTTTAACAATAGTTACAGCTGTGGAGCCACTACAGAAGGAATCTGAAGAAGAATCAAATTTAAGTTGATCGTCCATTTCTTTAAAAGCTTTAATCAAACAGGCCTCCCACGAAGAAAGAGGCAAAAATTGACTATTATTATTATTTATAATATTTTGATTTTCCTTTTGGCAATCCTTGAAATGATCATCACTATCGCAACTATCATCTGTATAATCTCTACCAGAAGTATCAAATTCCTTTGCAAATTCATAGTTATTATTGAGTTGTGACAATTTTATTGCTTTTGAGATCTTTGAGGGCAAATTGTCTCGTATAGTGCGTGACACCTTGTGACCGTAAGGCCCATGTCCATCAAATACTCCACAAAAAAATGTATCTTCTTCACCAACAAATTTCTGAATATTACATATGTTATAATAATTAATAATAATGAGAAAAATGATCAAGTAAAATTTAAGCTAAACATCCATTTAACTACTAATAATATAAGAAATTTTTTAATGTTTCAATAGTTACAAGAAAAAAAAGTCATAAAATTAAATCATAAGAAAATTACTTGATGCAAATAATTTAAATATTTCTATTAAATTGATTAATTTTTACCAAAATTATTTATTAAAAAATATTTTAATAATAAATTGAAATAAAAATTATCAAAAATAATAAATGGAAAATTTTCAACTAAATCATCATTTTTACAAAATTTAATTGCATTAATAATAATTCAATTCCAGAAAAAATACGGCAAGTACTTGACATCAAGTTAATTATAATAGCAATGAATATAAATAATTATGATAAATTGGAGGATATATAATAATTAAGCTATATAAAATATGAGATGTAATCTAAGTTAAGATTATCTAACCTCCCAAACAGTCATAGCATCTTGATTAATCCCTTTCTTTCCTTGTTGGGTATACATTGATATATATTCAGAAGACGCTCGCAATCTAATACGAGCTTCACAATCTCCAAAGCTTAAATTTTCTTCAACATCCTCCTTGTCATTATCTATGTCAGTCTCTATTAACCCTCCTGCATAAATCGCTTCCTTTGTACAACAAGTTCCCATATCTAAAACCTCTGAATTAATGAGTACTAATTCAAAATCCAATAAAAACCAATTAAAAAACCCAATAATATTTGGGAAAGGCCAATCCAGGAAATGAAATGAAATATAATTGTTTCCGGGTGAGCCAAACAGCTAAAATTGAAGAAAAAGAAGACAATGTTGATTATCAAGAACATAGAGGTGCCAAAAACTTAAGCAATGTCTGAAGCAGATGATTGCTGAAGAAGAATATAGGATAAAAATTAAAATATTTAAACACAAAACCTCATCAAATTAAACTGAGTTTTGGGGGATAATCGAACAAACGATTGAAAATCAAACAAGAATTCAAGAGACGGCGGGTTTGTTGGTTAGTTATTTTTTGTGGGATTTGTTTCTAAATTCACGACGTGCTAATCTCTATCTATGTTTACGTTTATTTTTCTGTCAAGAGAGATCTTTTCGCGGACATAAGGAAGGGAAAAGATAAATTTTATTTCTACTTAAAAAATGACCATAACACCCTTTCATCCTTTCGTATCTTATCTATACATTAATTGATAATATAAACGATTTGTTTAAAAATTTAATATATTTCCTAATTAGCCTTTTCATTTTTCATTTTTTTTTTCTTTGAAGGGGGAAAAAATTTCATTTTTTATATGTGGTGTTATATGTATCATAAATTAATTTAATATGGCATGATAAAATTTAATATATATTTATTCATTTACTCACTCTCTTTTTTCCTTCATTTTATTGGTAGTATTTGCAATAATACCCTTAAGTAAAATATAAAAAAATCCAACTCTGTTTGATAGGAATAATATTAAACACATATAATTTTATACTTAAAATTAATAATTATATATTATATATCGATATTGTCTTAAAAAATTTGAAATTGTAACTTCTAGTAGATGTATTGATTTAAGTATGAAATCGTGTGTATTTTAGTTTTTTTTTTTACTTGATAAACGATGTTACTTATATTGGGATATGTGCTTAAAAGTTTTGCGTAATATAATCCAAAATTAATCTTCAATTTTATAATAGAGTTTCTAGTCATATCCGTTCAATCAAAAATTTAGTAACCATACTAACCACGCTAGCTTCCCTCTGTTCAACCCTACCATTATTCATGGGTTATGTATTTGATTTTAGGAAAATTTTAACTTACATATTTTGTTATATATATTCTTATTTTAATTAAATATAATTATCTAAAATATTAGTATGTGACTTATGTATGTTAGAATAATACTTGATTTAAGAGAAAATCACATATGGTTATTGTTTTAAAATTAATTAATTTGATCTTTACTTTTATAACTTCTTTTTAAGATCACATGTTACTTATTGTTTTAATAAATGACTTGAAATAGAAAGAAAAAAAAAAGTAAGTGATAGGAGTAAAATCATAATCCTCGTATAAATTAAAATTTCATAACTTTGTTATATATAATTGATAATAAATAAATTTAAATATTCAAAATGTTATTATGTAATGAATTATGATATTTGATTCTAAAGAAAATCAATGTGATTATTGCTCTAAAATTAATTTAATTTAATCTTTACTTTTTTTTTTTTTTGAGATTATATATTACCTAATGTTCATGACTTGAAATAGAAATGAAAAAAATTGAGTCATAGGAGTATAGTCATATTCCTCATATACATTTAACATTAGTGTGTGACATAGTTTCACAACTTCGTAAAAATCCATTAGAAATAGTATGCGTGCCAAAATTTCTGTTTTTTTTTCTTTTCCAAGTTGGGATAGTTTCAATTTTTTCACTGGGAAAAAAATTAATTTCTATTGAAATTAAATACACAATTTAGAGAGGATATTAATATCTCATTCAGTAAATCCACATATTACAAATATTATAAATCTAGAGACACTCGTGAACAACAATTTTGCATGAAGATATCTAGAAAATGCTCCTTTTGCTACTTAATCGGCATCCATTGTACATTCTATATACGTTCGTGGCTTTGTGATTTGCATTGCTTTAGAGGATTAATTAATTTAGAATTACTTTTGAAGATCTAGGAGTAATTGTGATCGATGATGAATTTAAAATTTATATTCAACAGTATCATTATATATAGTAAAAAAATAGTATTAATTATTTTTAATTTAAAAAATAATGTTATACATATCTATAAAAATTAATTTTTTCTAAGATATTAAGTGTTAAAAAATTAAAATTAAAAATCCAACTGAAATACAATTCTATTTTATGCATAAATTTATACATAATTTTATAAATATTATATTTAAAAATATATTTGTCAAGAATTATGCAGAATATATTTCTCTCCTAACTCTAAATAGATATGTTTAAGCTTCTGAGAAATACTTTAACGGATTAAGTACTTTTAAGATTAATTATTTTAGAATTTTTTTTTACTTATGTCAAGTGAATATTAGTCTCTTTATTTTCACAAAAAACACTTATGTTATTCTTTCACTAAAATCTTTTGACATAATAATGAATTATATTTAATAGGATTAAAATTATCATTTTAAATTTTTTATCTCGTTTATACTCTTATTTCATTTTTTGATTCAATTTTGAAACTACATTTTAATTATAAAATTAAAAATATCACAATTTTTTTGCTATATCCTCTAATTTTTTATAGATTTTTTCTTAAATCTTCTTTATTTTTTTTATAATTGAAAAAGAATACCTATTATAATATACCAACTGTTATATTAATTTAAAACTATTTAGAGTAACAATTGGTATATTATAATTTATTTTTCTTTTTAGTTACGAAGAAAATAAAGATGATTAAAAAAATCCATGAAAAAATAGAAGAGAATTTAGCTAAAAAATGCTAATAAAAAGACTCTAAAAATAACTAAAAAAAAGTAGGAAATTATGTAAATGTGGAAACTATAGGTCCATTGTCACACCGTAAATGGGCACATTTTGCTGAGAATGAGACAATGAATGATCTACATTTTGTTTTGTTAAAATATACAGGCCCACCAAACCCCAATAATCCGAATCCAACGGACAGCAAACAACCACCAAATCATAGTTCACCCACCACGTGTTTCCTCACCCCCTTTCTCTTGCTTCGTACCCGAGTGTTATGCTCATCCTCATCCTCACGGCACGAAAACTTGGTTTCTATAAGCAATAGCTGGCTTTTAGAAGCTTTGAAGACAGAGTCGCGCGAAAGGGCACAAGTGTGAGCTGTCATTTACCATTCAATCACTATTATACTCCTCTACAATCAATTAAATTTTAAATCAAAAATAAAAATTGAAAATTATTATAATAAAGACCGTTTTTGATTTTATTATCCAACTTGTTCTTCCTTTTTTCTTCAAGTTCATCGCGTTTGCTTTGCTTTGTCTCCAATTCACTCAAGATTTCAATTTCGAATTTCCAAGAACTAACAAAACGATGTCGGATTCCAAGGAAGAGAGTCAAAAGACCGTCGCGCCAAAACTTAACGACGTGAAAGTCCCACCACCCGCTCCCACTGCTCCACAGGCCGCTGACTTGGAAAACCAGACTGAACCGGCGCCGATGGGAACCAACAGAGGCACCAGAACCGGGTTTGGTGTGCCGGGTATCTTACGGCGATGGAAAAGAGATGACCTTATGAAGAGAAGCTCTATCATTCTCACTGCTTTGGCTTTTGTTTTCTCATTACTTGCTTTCATAATCATGGCTAGCAATAAACACGGCGATTGGAAAGACTTTGACAACTATGAAGAATACAAGTAATTTATTTCTCTTTTACTCGCTGTTTATTGGTCCTTCATTTCTTTCATCAATTGGAAAAAAAAAATCAAAACATTTAAAAAACATTATGGGTATCTGAATTAGGTATTTGTTGGCCATTGCGATATTGTCGACATTGTACACATGCTTTCAAATTTTCAGACAAATCCATGAAGCTTCTACGGGGAAACCGTTGCTTCAGCGCCGAACATCTTTGCTGTTGGACTTCATTGGAGATCAGGTTTTTCTTCCCTTTTCAATTCTCACCATCAATCATAATAGCATTTGATTTTTTTTGGTTGATTTCTTAAGATGTGTGTTTCTGTTAAAATGTTTTTTCAACATGCTCCATGTCTCTGTACGAAGGTTTAGAAACCTCCTGTCCTCTTTGTTGATAAATACAATTTTAGGGATAATATTTATCAAATTATTAACAAAATTATGCATAAAATGAAACTTTACCTTGTAATTTTAAATTTTAAGCTTGTATTACTCAAAAACTCATTACAAATTTAATAATTTAAATATATTTACACTCAAATAAAATAAATATAATATCGTTATTCAACTAAAAACTTACACTTAAATAAAATACATATAACATCGTTATTCAACTAAAAACAAGTAATAATAATAAGTAGCACTATCTTTATAGTGCTCCTCATGGGATCAAAACCTAAATCCCTCACTGCTCCTGAAGATTTATTTTAAGAACTGAAATTTGGAATTCACAAACTTTTGTGCATATTTTCACATATTCACAAGTTTCTTGTATTTCCTTTTCCCCATATATGAGAAAAGTTATCATTGAACGTTTTGAAATGTGGATGGACTGTGTAAGCTTCAAATAAGGACGTGGTGGTGTGGCTGTGGTCATCAAGAGTAGTTATCTTAATTTATTATCCTTTTGACTAGTTGTTGTTGATTTTGTAAGTTTGACAAACATTATATCAAATTGTTTATTCTTTGTAGATTATGGCTTACCTGTTGATATCAGCAGCATCATCTGCAGTTCCTTTGACTAACAGAATGAGAGAAACACAAGACAACATATTTACAGATTCCACAGCCTCTGCCTTAAGTATGGCCTTCCTTGCATTCTTTACTCTGGCTTTATCAGCAATCATTTCAGGACACAAGCTTTCTAATCAATCTTCTTATGTGTGAAACCTTCAATAATTTGTTGTCACCCATTCTTTCTTTCTCTTCTACAAATAGATGGTTTTCTTGATTTATATGTAGATTGATCCCTGCAGGGGGTGTTAGGCTTTTGACCCCCTTGTTGATATTTTTTTATATTTTGATTGTATAGTTTTCTCAGGCATTCGCTATTTGTGGTTTAATCTATACATGGAAAAGATATTGGCGTTATTAGAAATGGGTTTGTCTTTGTTTTGAAAAGGCCTTTTGCTGAAAGTTATACAATAATACATGAAATAAGATGAATGGTTTATCATATGACTCTGGGTTCATTTGGAAATGGATGTGTTTGACGATCACTGTGAAAAGTGTTTTTAAAAGTTTGAGAATTATTATTTATACTTTTTAAGAAAAGTAATACTTACTTTGGTAGAAGTAGTTTTGAATACATACTCGTTTCTAAAAGAATTATCAAAGTATCATTTAAAAGCATTTTTAATATTTTCATATAGAGTAATTAAATGATTATCTTAAAATCTATTTTAACGAAAATACTTCATTTAAAACCACTTTTTAGAGACATGCCTTTTTGTTTTACATTTGGCATCTTGGATTCTAGATTGCAAGCTATGTTTTTTGTTTCCGTTATGGAAATAGTCACTTGGAAAAGGTTGTGGCATTTGAATTTGAGAAATTAACAGCAAATGTTAACAAAAGCTGATGATTTGAACTTGGCTTAACGTGTTAGGCTTGGCGCTTCTTATAACTATTTCTCTGTATTACAAAGCAATAAAAGACATGTTTACCTAAAGCTCAGAATTATTCTAAAATGAATAAACAAATGTAAATTATTCTACTACCTATTCAAGTTCTTACATTAAGTAGACAAATATTGCCTATGGAACCCTACATTGAAACTCATTACCAAACAAAACTCTACAATGAAACTAACATATATAAAATTGATCTATCCTAATTTGATATAACTGAATCAAGAAAATCATTCTCTTGATTTTTGAAGATCGAACCCACCCTAGAAGTCAGGGCTTTGACTATAATTGTTGGTAACATTTTGCGACTGGGAAAATCCAAAAGTTTTTTGGCTTCCTAACATTTGAAGAATATGAGGTGTCTGAATTGCAGATAATGCCAACCTTGTATTCTGAACAGGGTTTGAGTAGCTTAAATTGTTAGAATGGTTTACCAAAGTTAAGGGCCTTGCAGGCACAGTAACATTGGTGCTGCTATTGCTTACAGGTGTAGGACGATTCACCGCGTGACTGCCACTACCTCGAGCTGGAGGAATATCATGGCAGTGTTTTCCTTCATAAGTAGTGATCACTGCCCTTGTATCATGAGATGCTCTCTCCACATGTTTCCTTACTTGACAACCTTCTGAAGTGCATTTGTAGTAGTTCCTATAGGGCACCAAGAGATAAGTGATAAAGCATTATCAGAATCTTACCCTGAGTAAAGCAACTTCTGTGGGTGTATTTGCTTGTATTTCAGCTAAAGGGTCTTTTAAGTAAAAAAAAAAATGTTTTCAAAAGATTGCACTTCAAGGAGCAAACACATTATTTGTCCTTGAGTCAGGAAGCAAAAATTTGCTTTATCAGTCCTAAATGCACTTTTGACTTTTGATACTTTCTTTTAATGTTGATTTAAAAACATTTTTTTATTCTCAGAAAAAGCTTTTAGAGTCTCAAAAGCAAGCAAACAAACCCTCTATATATATATACGTATATTTCTTCTTATTAGTTTACTTCAAAAGACACTTTAGTTAGAAATTAAGTTATGGGTGTTAATTTCTAACACACAATAATTCAATACAAACACAAGACAATATAGATAAGAGATTTAGTATTAATCTATAAACTTTTCATGTCCTTAAAAGATCTTTTTTATTTTTTATTTTTTTTAATTATAAATAGACAACAAAGAAAAAAATCAAGTAATTTTTTTCATCGATCAATTGACATGAACATGACTAATTGACACGATTACCACGTCCCTGATTTAGGTCAAAATTTCTACCTTGGATTTGGATTCCCCTTCACAACTTTCTGTCCGTACTTCCTCCATCTATATCCATCATCCAGAATATCTATTTCACTAAACGTTTGAATTACAACTCTAGGTTCTTTTGCAATTCTAGCATTCCCAGAAGTTGAAAACCCCTCATTTTCATTATCTCCTTTCCTGCAAAAAAAAAAAAAAACCAACATAAAAAATTAAAACAAATAAATCCCAGTTTCATACTATTGTTTTTAAAACAGGTATTTAGATCAATCATAGTTGTTTGAGCTAATTTACCATCTTTTGGCTTCATGATCATTTTCATAATTGTCTTCTCTTGAATCAAAAGTGGGTGAATTTCTTTCATGTTTATGATCCTCTCCTATAGAATCTGAAGAATCCTCCTGCATTGTGTTAGACAATGTATGTCCTGATTGATCAGAAATCGCTGAATTGGTGTATGAATTTTGAATTGATTGAGAAATAATCGATCTTTTGTTGGGCTGAGGCTTAGGATGGTTATGACTTCCTTTATATACAATTTCAGTAATTTGTCCATCTAATGATCTTTCAACCTTTTTCTTTGTTTGGCAATTTGTATACGTGCACTTGTAATAACTACGTGGATTTTCACTACCTTTCACTTGTTTTTGTCCATATTTTCTCCAATTGTATCCATCTTCTGCTTTTTGCTCTCTGGCATAATGAGACACGTGTGTGTAATTGATGTAATCAGATTTGGGAGCTACACTACTTTGTATGTTTGTTTGGCTTGTTACTATATCTGAAGATAAGCTCTGAGCTGCTGAGAACTCTGATTTTACCTGTGTCAAGAAACCACCTTGCTTTGATTCCCATGTTTGTTGAGTACTTCCCAGTGATAGTTGCTGTCCAAACCAGAATTATGTCATCAGTTTAAAAGCAGATTTTTTTGGAGGACAAACTAGACACTAAACAGGTGAATTACACAAGGTTTGTTCGCTTCTCAAAATAAAAAGCGCTTCCAGATCAAACAAAAATAAGGACCTGTGTAGTTGTGCTTATCTTAGAAGTGGTTTTAAGATAAGTGTTTTAAAATGAAGTCTTATGATTAAAAGTGGTTTTAATTATAAAAGAAGAATTTAGGTGTTTGGGATCAAAATGTTAAAAAGTGGTTTTGAGTGAAGCTATTTTAGGATTGGAGATTGACAAATACCTCAAGAAGTACCTTGGCCATTAAGAACCAATTTCAACCAAAAGGAGAAGCAATTTCAATCGGGGTCCAAATATTTCCATAAGTGCCGTTAGGACTTTGAAAACACATGATGTGATTTCTGATTGAAGCCTGAAAGCACTTTCTTTTAAAATAACCTTTAACACACGCACTTAAAGAATTCTCTTTTTCCCTTTTTTGAACTTTTAGCATGATAACATTACAAATTGTTCAGATAAAACAGTAACATAACTTTTAAACAGAGAAAAAAAATCATTAAATATATACCTCGGACTCAGAGAGATTGTTTAAAGATGATTGAAAGTTGAATGAAGAAGAAGAGGTTGTGTTAGTTCTTGTTGGAGGTTGAAATGAGAAATCCGATAAGAATTTTTGATCCACATGTTGATTTTCTTCGTGGTTGTCAATGGAATTATTCCTCCAGTTAATAATAGATCGATCATCAGAAAAAGCACCTGTTGTTGGAGATACAAGAGCCTGAACAAAACATAAGAGAAACTAAAATGTAAACAGCAGAAAATTATACCATTCTCAAAACCTCACAATTTGACATTTAAATTTCAATAATAAAAAACGTAAACCTCATAGAATTCTTTTGAATTGGTTTTGGTAATCAATTGCATTAATCCATGTCTTATATATAATAATATACAGTTCTGCTTTGGATGCCCTCTAAAGTAGTAGTAGTAGTAGTAGTACATGTTATATAGGTGCACACAAATAGGAAAAGTAAAAACAGACTTTTTTTTTATAAGTATTCCTATAGGGTAACTCTATCGAGTAATTAATCTAGAAATAAGATCCAGATCAGTGTTATTAACTACTAAATCTATCCAATTATTTATCTTAATTATGGATAAATTTAAATCAATTATATATATAATGTCAAAAATTGAAATTTAAAATTAATTAATAACTTTTAAATAAATGAAAAAAAATCAGATAACATATTTACCATTAAATACTAAAAATTTAACAGTCAGGTTATGTTCATTCCTTTACATACCATCCATACCAGCATGCATAGATGATAAAAACAATCCCACAAATTTAGAGATCTCAAATGGCTAAATAACTATAAAATGATATAATCCCTATCAACTTTACTACTTATATTGTTAGTCATGTATATTATTTCTATTAAAAACCAACAATTATCACAATACATAAACGACTATATATATATATATATATAGTTTATGGCTTAGAATCATCTGTAATATTTCTTGTAATCTATCGTACCAGTTGAATTGCACCATTTGGTACAAAGACGGAAGTAAAGAGAGAGAAAATTGAAGTCAGTGAAACAAATCTTCCTACCTTAACTACGGTGTTACTGTTTAATTATACATGTAGTTAATTTCATTGTGTCATATTTAGTAAAAATGAAAAATATATATATATATATATATATATATATGTTTATTAAAATAAATATATATTTTATAATTATATATGATGATTAAGGTATTTTTGTTAAGGGAAGATGAAAAGTAAAAAAGTGAATGGTTTAACTCGTAGGATAGAGAATACGTCCAAGAAAAATGACAAAGAGAGAAACATAGGGGAGATTAAGAAATAAACATAGTTTATCGATTAAAACCAGAAAAGAGAGAAAGAGAGGAGTGACTCACATTAGTGGTAGTTGTGGAGGGAAACATAGGGGAGATTAAGAAATCAGTAGGACTAAAATTAACAGGTGAGTTTGCGAAATAAGAAGAAGGGGAAAGAGGAGAAGGAAAAGAAGAAGAAAAAAGAGGCAGTGAAGGAGGTTGAAGTGTCTTGAACCTTGGAATGTCCATTTCACTATGGTTCGTTACATTGTCTGAAAGTCCCCAATTGCTTATTAATCTAGTACTAGTACTACTATCTACCTGGCTAAAGTTGTTGGTGTTCATGTTTTTGGAAAACAGCAAGTCATTGAAAGAAAAAATCATGGATTTGATCGAGTATAGAAAGGTGGGCGATATTGGTTTATTTATAGAAGGGCTCAGAGCAGAGATATTGAGGAAGAAGGGATAAATAGGAGATTGCAGAGACAGAGATGTTTTATTTATTTTGAGGTCCCAAGCCTCTTCTGCGAAGCTAAAGTTTCTTTGACCGTTGAAATTTTTGGGTCAAAGCTTGTGGCTTTGACTTGACTGGACGTTGGACGTGAAAGTGGCGGCTTATGCCCAGGTGGCAGATGGAAAGGCTAACCAAGGCTCGTAGCCTCATATCTGTGTCATGTAATTACAATAACACATTTTTGGTGGAAAAGTTTCCAATAATACATGAGAGGATAAAGAGAAATGTTAATAAAACGAATTTTTATTTACAATAATTATACAAAATAATTTTAAAAATGTAAAATAAAAAAAAATTCTTTAGAGTTTGCCATGTGTTTTGTGTGTAATTATTATTTCTCAAATTCTCTACAACAATATTTTTTACATTTTTTTAGGGGAAGAAAATGCTTTCTTTTTTTATTTTTGGTTTTAAAAGGTTAATTTATCTTAAAAATCACAACTTTTACTCTCTTTTTTTAAATGAAATAAATAAAAATTAATCAAATTTATTAAAACGAAAATCATCTAGAAGAAATTTAAAAAACATTTCACACACACTTACCACCCATTTTAAATAGAAAGCATAACTTTTACTTGTAGTTAAAAACTACAACTTTTATTTTTAAGTTGAATTTTAACCCATGGTTATATTCACTGTTCCGAACTTAACAAGATAGTATATTCTTTTGTTTCTCATCTTTATTATTATTATTATTATATAATTATTATTTTATTAAAATAGATTAAATATAATAATTATTTAAAATGAGTATTTTAAATATACTTCAAAATATATTAACTCAAGTTTTATTAATCTTAATATTATTGTTAGAAATGACACTGAGACGATCAAAAATGATTATACTAATAGTTTATAATCATCTCGTTTCATTTTCAAATACATATGAATAATAATCGTTAGTTATGAGTCGATAACATTTCTCTCACTTTTTAATTACGTTTCTTATTTTTTAACGTTTATTCAAAATATATAATTAGTTTTAAAAAATTAAATCTTAACATAATTTTTACTCTATTCTATTAGTTAAAATATTAACATTAATTTTTTTATTTTTTAAAACTAATTTAGCACATATTTATAAGTAAAATAAAAGATATAAAAATAAGAATAAATAAAATTTTATCTAGTTATTTCAAGTATTATACATTATATTATTAAAAGTATATTTTTTATATAATTATATGTATATAAAAAATATTAATATATGATCAACTTCGATTAACCATAATTTCAATATTGTAATAACCATCCATATTCAATATCTTATCGATTATGATTATTTTTGAAAAAAATCGTCAAATTTATACAATTAATCACAATTTTAATTATTTATGATTAAAATATTCATACTTAAATTATTGTAAAGTATACACTTTATTTGAAGAAGACTTTTCAACTTTAATGATGTACCCTTAAATATTTAAATAAGACACATTTATTCTTCAAATTTATTACTTATCATATATTTTATTAAATATATTTAATTTTTTTTAAATAAATTTTTATTAATTATGACTAATGATTATATTAATTTTTTATGATGACTGTTAAATTTGATTGGTGTAATAATGAATTTCATAAAATAAATATACATGGAGAATAATGGATAGTAAGTATTAAAAAACTAAATTCAAAACACTTCCTCTTTATTACTAATTTTTGTAATTTTTTTATATAAACTCATTTTTATTATTGATTTTGTAACATTTTTTAGTCAGATTTATCATTTTTTATAAAAATTGTTAAATCTTTTATAAATTAATCTCAATAATTGTGAGTCTTGTGACTAATAAATAAAGATATTAAACAAGTTATTCAATCAAACCCAACTCAACTAATTTTAAGTTGATTTATTAAATTCATAAACTAAAAAAACCCAAGTCACTTAGCTCACAAATTTAAATAAATAGCTCACTTGAGCTTATAAGTAATTCATTGTATATGTTGAATTAAAATACTAGCAAATAATAGAGAAAATAAAAAAAATTTCAAAATATAATTGTTAATTATTATTACAAAGTTAATAAAAATATTGATATTAGTCAAATTAATAAATAAAAAAGTAACAACTAATTTTTTAAAAATAAAATAAAATATAAATTAAATTAAATTTATATTAAAATATTCCAATAAATATAGAATTTGAAAACAAATAGTAACTTAAAAAATATATATGATATAATTGAGGTTAAAAAGATTATCATTAACTCATTTTTAAAATTTAGATTGTATTAATTTTAAAAAATATAATTAAGTATATATATCATTAAAAATATAAAATAATATATTTTATTAGAAATTTTGTATTTTAAAATTTTGAGTTTTTTAGAGAAATTATGCTTTGAATATTGTTCATATTCAATTAAACAATTTTGAAATATAAATTGTATAACATTATAATTCATTTCATATATCATTATAAATCTTTAAAAGTCTAATTTTTAAAAAAATTAACGGTTTTTGATTTCGAGTTATTTATAGAAAATTATGTATATTTTGATAATGATTGTTCAGATTTATAAAAAAAATTTACTCATTTTAAAATATAAACTATATTAATTTATAAAATTTTATGAATAGATTCATATACCATTAGAAAGTATAGATTCATATATCATTAGAAATTTCTATAAGTTCAGTTTTTAATAAATTTTATGTTTGTGATTTAGAGTTTATCATAAAAAGTTATACACATTTTATTATTGATTGTTCAGATTTAGAATACTTTTTTTTTACTTATTTTTAAAATATAAATTACACTAATTTATAAAATTTTATTAATCATTTTATATACCATTAAAAATTTCTAGAAAACTAATCTCTAACGAATTTTACATTTTGTGAATTCGAGTTTTATATAAAAAGTTATTCATATTTTACTAATGATTATTCAGGTTACAAATAACATTTTTTATTTATTTTTAAAATATAAACTGTATTAATTTATAAGATTTTATTAAACATTTTATATACTATTAGTAATTTTTAGAATTCTAGTTTCTAATAAATTTTACGATTTATAATTTCGTATTTTTTATAAAAAATTGTGCTTATTTTACTAATTATTATTCATATTACATAGAACAACTTTTACTCATTTTTGAAATATAAACTGTACTATCTCATGAAATATTATGAATAATTTTATATATCATTAAAAGCTTTAGAAGTATGATTTCTAAAAATATCTACAGCTTGTAATTTCAATTTTTTATATAAAGTTATGCTCGGATAAATCTAACTTAACTTAAAATGTTTAAAATTTAAAATTATGAATTAATTATTAAATAAATAATATCGAATTTTTAATTTGTATTTTTCAAAAATTGAAACTACAAATAACTTTTTTTCCTAAAATATTTTAAAATTGAAAACTTAATTCTAAAAGTCAAGAATTACAAATTAGAAGTTAAAATATTTATCAAATATAATCAAAATATTTAAATAATTTCGATAAAAAAAATTAAATGAGCTACCTAACACAATTTACATATAAATAAGTTTAACTCGTTTGAAAATTTGATGAGTCAAATTGAATTACAATTGACTTAAGATGAGTTGAGTTTGAGCAAATTGAATCAATCCAATTTATTCTTTATACGAAGGTAGTAGGAATTAGATATAAATAAATGCATTAGAACACCTTTGACACCTTTACTAATGGCTAATCAACGAATAATTACAGTAATGGAGAATAATGGTGATTAAGTATTATAAAACTATTTATAAAAATATATATTATAACATTAAATTTAAAAGACTTCATCTTAATTGCTAATAATTTTTAGTATGTTTTAA
The DNA here is from genome assembly GCA_030763125.1 of Hippophae gyantsensis. Classification (NCBI taxonomy): domain Eukaryota; kingdom Viridiplantae; phylum Streptophyta; class Magnoliopsida; order Rosales; family Elaeagnaceae; genus Hippophae; species Hippophae gyantsensis. The sequence continues at coordinate 656,566 of CM061034.1, read as the reverse complement.
AGACTTCTAATTTGTTTTTATTATTATAAATTAATTTATTTTTCATAATTTAATAAAATAGTTTACATTTATTAAAATAATAAGAATTGAAAAAAAAACTCTTTAGCTCCTTCTCCCAACTATTATGTAAAGTCTCTTTCTTAGCTGCTTGTATTAATTAGGTAAGATATATTCTCGAATACCTTATGTAAAAGTAATTAATCCAAAGTTTCTTCAACTTTAAATTATGATTTAATTATTTGTACCATGTGCAACGTAGTTTTTATTTAAATAGTTTATATTAATGAATCATTCATCCTGTTATCTCCAAATAACATGTTCAACCATTGAAGTGAAATGAATTTTTTATAATTTATAACAAAGGGATAAAAAACTTCGTCAAACATCTTTCAGTATGTTTTATTATGTAAACGTACACGCGTATTGAGCACGCAAAAATTACTAGTTATAAATAAATGTATAACTTGTATAATAATTATTATTTTTTAATAAATATAGTTGAAATATATGCCTACATCATATTCATAGGTCATAATTATTTAGTATGTTCATTTGTGTCCTTGAGTTCTTTTATGAAGATTAATATCGGTCTTTGTTATTATCATCAGTAAAAGAGTATTAAATATTGGATTTTTACCCTCTAATTAATTGGATCTGTTGCCTTCGATAAGAAAACTATAGATAAATTTTATTGAAATTGGTATCATAAAAGTAATCAATTAATGTATTGTTATATTAATATCTTATTTCATTTTATAAGGAAAAGTCTAAAAAAATATATTGTAACTTTTAAAATAAAATGTATTGTAACTATCTTGAGCAATCTTGAATACAATGCATTACAAGGAATTAATTGATAACATTTAGTATACTTATAGGCATAGTCATCAGATACAAAGTATACACCTCAATAATCACTCTAAATAACTAATTGACTGATTGATTATTAGTTAGACAATATACTCCAACATCTCCCTTCAAACTAATGGACATGAAACCGTTTGATTTTTAATAAGTGAAATTGAGAGGCGGTTGATGGTAAACTACAATTGAAGCACCAAGTTGTGTACAAAATGTTGACCAAGCTTAATGTGCTTGGCGTAAGCATGTTAGATAGGGTCATGAGCAAAACTGATGGCACTTTTGTTATCACATAGCAAATGGTGGAGATGAAATATTGAGATGAAATTCATAGAATAATGAGCAAAGCTAAAGAAGATCTGCAACTAATGTAGCCATTGTCGTGTACTCTAATTCTGTATTAGATCTTAAGACAACTTTTTGTTTTATAGTTTCTCAAAAAATGAAATTTGAACCCAAAAGAACACAATAGGCTTTAGTTGAATTTCTGATATCGTCACAAGATGCCTAATCTACATCACAATAAACTGTAATAACAAGAGAAGATAATGGTAGAAAGGCGACGCCATGGTTGCAAAAGAGCTTGAAATTCCAATTCCATATCTTTGTGCTATTTTGGAACCCTTAAAGCATCTTTGAAGTTCTTAGGAAGAGACAATATAGAAGTACCATGAATGTGAAAAGTACAAATTTTTGATTTAACTATACTAGATTCTGAATGTATGTTCATGCCATGAGTATTAGACACAAAGATAAAAGAAGATGTGAGCATATCTTGAGTATTAGAGACAGAGTTAGAAAGAACTGTAACCATTAGAGGACACCAAGATTAATTAGAAATGAAGGAGACATTACACTGACACTAATACTAGTGTTAGAGAAATGAGATGAAGATTACTTAGAGTTAATACTTGAATTGTGATATTAACATCAAACATTTTAATAACATAAAATATTTATGTTACCAATATATCAACTAGGATATCAGATCATGGTATATAAAAGAAAATAATATTGCATAACATTTGATGGTGTTTTCATTTTCTTTTTACCCTTACCTATTTTAAAATACATATTCATAAATTTTCTTTTAAATATGTTCAAAATCATGTGATTGGATTTATTAGACTCTAAGGACCGAGGCCACTCAAACACCATCAAGTAATGATATCCATTTAAGAAAAATGTTGAGTGTAAATTAATGCATGTCATATGGTGAGTATCAAGTGATCCCAATCAACATAATGTCTTGCAAGCTAGTCCAATAAATACCAAGTCATTAAATGAATAGATTCGTTAGATAAGTTCTATAAATAAATAAATGATCGATTAATTATTCATAAGAGATAATTATGAAGAGATAATAAAGATAATATAACAAATATATATAAATAGGTAAGAAAAACACATCATGTTATTTCTAAATCTTATATATATTTATAATTATACACTTCACACATTATTTGATATCAGTATTAAATAATGGTCACAAATATTATCTTTCGTATTCATCATAGAGCAAATCATAATTCTTTTGCCTTTTATAAATCTCATAAATGATTTAATTATTAAAGGGTCAAAGATTATCGTCTCCTATAATCCAAAATCTTAATAAATTTATCTCTCTTATACATATTCTAAAAGAATATATTGACAAAAATCAACACATCAAGAAAGGTTTAAGATTATGCATATATTTTGAACATATGCTCAATTTTGATGTAAATTGATTTAAGAGAAAAAAAAATGCACAAAAGGTAAAAAAGAAAACTGCTTGCGAAAAAAATCAAACGCCAATCTTTAGCATCTTAGCAGTTGCAATAAGTAGTTATAAATGCATATGGAAAACAAATGCATATACATTATACTATTTCAAGCTTACATGGTTTCTTTTTTTTCTTTGAAACAAAAAAAATTATGTAGCATAATTCAATTCATACATAAAGTTTAATTTTTGGATGTTATCTTTGAGGGGTTAAAAGTGGTATAAAACATCATTTGAGGCTTCATATGTGATTTTTTTTAATTAAAATTAGTATATCAATAGGTTGTAACCTGTTATAATAAGTCAACTCTTACATTCGATATATAATCGATAAAAATTTATCAAAATGTTATAAATAGACCCAAAAAAATGATGATCGATATAAAGTCATAAAATGTTCATATTTAATCAATATTTTAATGGTCTATTATTACCTAGTCACACAATCTGTCAAGGGTATTCACTTATGAGATCTTAAGTGATGTTTTACACCATTTTTAGTACCTTTAAGGCAAATATCCTTAATTATTAACTCCCAAAAAAAAAGATAAAAAAATGTTAATTTTTCTTATAATGTATATAAATATATATTTTTTAATATCGTAAAATATGAACATATATTTTTTTATTAAAAATGGGTGTTAGTTTTCTTCAGGTTTAACCACTTATTATTTTTTAACATTTATATAAAAATATATTTATTTAAAAAAATTAAATATTAACATAATTTTTACTTTACTATATTAATTAAAATCTTGATATTAATTTTTATTTTTTAACAATTTATAACATGTTTCTAAGTAAAATAAAAAATATAAAAGTAAGAATAAATAAAATTTGATATAATTATTTAAAATATTATGTATTTTATTATTAAAAGTATATTTTTTATAATTATATATATAAAAATAATATTATTTTATACTCGATTTTTGTTAAACATAATTTCAACATTATAATAACCATGCAATCTAAGTTATGATTATTTTCAGAGAAATATCTTCAAATTTTTACGAATAATCATAATTTTAATTATATTCAATTAAAATGCTCATTCTTATTCACAACACAAGTTTTTTTTAAAAAATTTATAAAATTAATACATCTAAAATTTATAACAAAAAATAACACTTATAATATTAATTTATACCCTTTTCAATTCAAAATAATGGTTAAATCCTATTAGTGTTATTCTAAATAATCCCTCTTCTTGTTTTCGAATTGTAAGGATCTCTAATTCACTTTACGATTTACTCTCAAGGATATGTTTCTCAGAGATTTTAAAAAATAGAAAACCCGATTGAATTAGGCTACTGCATTCATCAATGTAAGGAAATTTAAAAAAAAAAAATTATTGCATATATCTTATATATATTTTAAAAATAATACTTAAATTATATATTTATTTTTTATGATAGTTTAATCCTATTATTACCACAAATATTTTAATTACAACTTATTTAAATTAAACAATCACAATTAAAAAAACAAAAAATAAATGAATTTACATAAGAGTATTTTTAATAATAATATGATTAAATTATCATTAAAAAAATTAAATACATAACTTAAATATTAATTTTTCAATAAAAAAATCCTATCAGTATTTTTCCGATGAAAAATATGTAAAAGTCAGGCTGATGGGCTCCATAGTGTAGTTGTTAGCACGCCGGACTTTGAATCCGGCGACTTGGTTCAACTCTCCGTGGGACCTTCATAAATTCACTTTCTTTCAACCCATGGGAAACTTTTGTTACTTATTACAGTGAATCAGTTTGTTATTTTTAGAAACCAGAAATGACACGTATATATCTTTCTAATTTACAAAATTTACACAGCTTGGATTCATGGCAAAAGTCACTTGCATAAAACTTGTTCCATTTTGTTTCTCTTTCCTTCCCCACAAAAATCATAAGTCAGCTAGGAATGGCAGACAAAGACTCGAGATTAATTAGTATCTTCCAGTAATTAGCACAGCAAACCATTTATAGCTTGTCTTACTGTGAGACCAGTAGATGAACCACGACTTAAATGTTTATTATTTTTAATGCGGGCGATTAAAACTGCCAACAGGCAACAACAAAGGCAAATCACCGCAACCACTATTGCTACTGTCAGTAGGAATCACCAGAAACATCATTGTATCATGTCTTCCAACCTTAATTTCCAGCACTGAGGGTCTAATTCATCCTGTCAATCCATGCACAATTACACTCAATACTGAATGTAAATCAGTTAATTAAGAATAACAATATTAATCTATCTAAAAACTACAGACATCAAAAACTTTCCACTGTATTTGCAATTAAATTGAACAATTTCAATTAAGCTAGACTAAAAAGCTAAACCCACAGATTATAAGTTTCCATATTATTCCAGGATCAAACCAACACAAACTTACTTGGAATATCTTATCACTCCATTGAAACGTGCAGCCGCGTGCTTCTAGATGTTCAAAAAGAAATTGAGGTAGCAGTGATTTGAATGATGCTTGGAGCTTTACTTTTGTTAGTCCTCCACATGCCAATAAGGCAGCTGCTATTCCACCAGGACTCAAACCATTCAAATGAAGAATAGTCAAGCTTTGCAGGCAGCTAATGCTCGCAAGAGATAACAACCCCATTTCTGTAACCGAGCTATATGATAAGTTTATCTGCGATAGCACAAGAAACCGTAAACTATTAATCGTACATAATTAGATAACAACAGAAGGAAAACAACATGCCTGATAAATTTCAGAAAAGGGAAGGAAATTGAAACCTGTCTTAGGTTTTGCGAAAAGTGAGAAAGGGGAATCATTCCATTGTCATCAATTCTTGAACACTTCTTTATGTCTAGCTTGGTAAGTTGCTTGCATCTCACAGCAATAGCTGCCAGACCTAAAGATGTAATAAGGGGGCATCCTCGAATTTCAATCGTGTTCAAGATCAAACACTTTGATAATGATATTAATGAACTATCTGTTATGTCTTTACAATAAGCTAAATTAATCATCTCAAGTCCAGGACAACCGTAGGCAACTGCTGAGATACCAAAATCTGTTATACCCGTGCACCTGTACAAAATGAATACCAGAACGTAGTATGAAAGCAAGTTCATTTCTAATCAATCCAAAGAACTATGTTAATACAAACACTTCCATGGCATAAGCACTTCCATGACATAAACAACAGAGACTTAAGTTTAATATTACACAATATGATACTTATATTGGATAAGCACAGCGGCAATACCAGTAGGATTGGTTCGCTGATGGAGGAAAAACATGAAGGAAAAATGCAATAACTTGTGGATCCCAAGAATCGTACCTGTAAAGATCGAGCTCTGTAAGTTTCGGGCAGCCCAGACCAACATGAGCAACTCCCTCATCACTTATGTTTAGGCAAATTCCTAGCTTTAAGCTAGAGAGTTTGGAACATATTGAGATGGACTTTAAACCTGCACCAAATGAAGAGGCATGAGGGTTTTTTTTTTTTGCTAATTGATACAACATACCTTACTTGTTCCCTAATAAAGTGAGGAATCAACCTTCATCGTCAATTTCGTTGTCCGTTAGGTCAATCTCCTCAAGAGAATGACATCGTTGTCCAATCAAGACAAATGCCTCTCTAGGAACAAGGGTGCATGACTCCATCCTAAGAGAAGTCAGAGCAGTGCATGAATTTGTGATGTGAACAATAGAAACACAAGTGATCTTTCGGCAACATGTTATGTCCAGCTTCCTCAAATCTCTGTGTTTTGTCACAAGAGAGGAGATTCCCTCATCCGTGACACCGGTACATTTACTTAAACTAATTTCTTGCAGTGACACACACCAATTTCCAATGGCCTTCAGTCCAGCACAAGTGACTGGGCAGCCATCTAATTTGATCGACTGTAGCATGGTAAGCTTTTTTAAACTATCAGCAAGAGCAAATGTCACCTGTATAACCACCATTACCAAATTGTAAGTTTGGGCCAGATATAGCAAAGCCTTCAACTTTTAGAAGCACTTAAGGAAACAAAACGAACTTACAGGAGATGAATAAGCTAAGGTAAGTTGTTGCAGACATTCACCAGTTCCACTTGATAGCAAAGACAAACCAACATGGCTAATGTTCTGACAACTTGACATGTCGAGTTTCTGTTGCACATATTATGTAAGCAAGAGACTCAAATCAATAAAGGACCTTTTGATAACTAACACCCTCCATTTATTAGTTCATACTAGGGGTGAACAAACAATCCTATCAATCCATTTAAATTGATAAATTTGATTCGATCTGTTGGATTTGAATTAGATTAGATTGATAAATTTTATAATCGGATCTGATTCGAATTGAAATTAATACAATTTGTTTGGATTCAAATTGACAGATTTTATAATCTGCGGTATTTGATTCGAACCGAATTATTATTAATTTACAAATAAATGCATATTTTATTTTATAATATATTATATTTAAGTATTATACATACCATGATTATATTATATTATTATTTTAACTTAAAAAATAAATATACATATTTATAATAATTTAATAATTGTACTGACATATTTCTTATTCTTTTTATTTTTTTTAATTGTGACTATAAATAATAATACTTAAAATTAAATTTGTATATGTCGTGTTTTATATATGATAATAATTTATAAATAAATTTCAAGATCTAATCCGAAAATATCCAATCTGTTCAAATTCGGATTGGATTGGATTGATTATATTATCATATCAGATTCAGATTGAAAATCGAATTGGATTCGAATTAATCAAAAACAAGCAGTTTTGATCCGTTATTCACCCTTAGTTAATAACAACAATCCCAGTTATAGAGCCTCAAGACTCCTTCCTATGCAAGCACAGACGAGCTCACACACATTTCTCGCAATCTCCACGTATTAAGACTAAATGACCAACAAAACACACAAAACAACACATGTAGGTATTATTAATACTAATGCAGTATGCAACAAACTTAGATTAGCTCAGAATGCACCGTGTTCCATTTACAAGGCACTTTATGTGCTACAAAAGTGGAAGTTATACAAAGACATTATATGCTGCAACGAAGCACTATCAAATAATGTTTTCAGAAAAAGACAACAACAATATCAAGATCTAATCATCAAAGAATACCTTTAAGGATTTGCAGCCATCTTTGAGAACAACCAGACTGTCGTCATCAATACCAAAGCATCCTTCCAGGATCAAATTCTCAAGATATTGTAATTGCAATATGGATGGTAAGCATTTATCAGTAATCTGCAAAGTCCATAATAATTAACAATTAGTTTACTTCTATTTCTATAGCTTAAAATTGTTAGGAGTTATTGGAAAACCAATTCTCCTAAAAGATTAAGTTATTGAGAGATCGGTTAACTATACTTTTATAAATTTATCACTCTCTCACAAGTATTGACACTATGCACTATGTAGACCAAACACTTTCAATTCAACAATTAGGGTTTATGAACATCTAACATCTAACTCTGATACAATATTATAAGTATGCTGGGAAATAAACTCTACCAAAAGTTTAAACTATTAGAAAAAATATCAACTATATTTTTATACATTTATCAAAAATTATTCTATTACAAGGAAGATGAACTCCAAACACTAACTCTAGCACGCCATGACACAGAAATTAAACATAAAGATAAACTACCCGTATAACATTAGATTTGACAAGTGCATATTAGAAAATCAATCAAACAAATAGTAAGGACAGATATGTAAACAGGAAGCATAACGGGGCTTGGACAAAAGAATATAAAGATCATCGATCGCACAAAGATAGTATTAACTCAAAACAAACAAATTTCAAAAGCAGATATGTACAGCTCATATGTATATAAAGGTTGAATTGATATTAAACAAAATTACCGGAAGGTAAGAGAGATCCAAATGGCGAATTTCTTTGCACTTAACAGCAATCAAGCCCACCCCCAAGTCACCTACACCTAGGCACCACTTTAAGCTAATCAACTTCAGCTTCTTACATCCAACGGCTATACACCCAATTCCCATATCCGTAATAAGCTTACACCTAGCCAACCACAACCTCATCAGATTCTTTGCCTCAGAAATTGCCGCAGCTGCAGTATCTCTCAACTCCGTCGCGTTCGATAAGTCTAACTCAGTCAAATTCTTGCAATTAAGGGCCAAACTCAACAACCCATTTCCTGAAAAGAACTTCGAACGCGATAGATCAATGGAACGGAGATTGGACTTACAAGCATTGGAGAAGTTGGTCAGCGAAACGTCCGTTACTCGAGGGCAGAGCGTGAAATCGAGATGGGTAACATTTGGGTATCTGTTAAGAATCGCAGGAAGGTGCTCCGAGCGTAGCGGCTTCAGGGTCTTGCGATGTTTGGCTTCTATGGCGTAGAAAAACTTGCAAACTAAAGAAAAAGACTTTTTGTCAATTGGAAACGGTTGAAGATAATCGAGGACTATGAATATAAGTTCCTCGGAAAGAAGATCAAAGGGATTGTTATAATTTTCACTGATTTTTTGCTTCTTCATGGCTTAGAACTCGGAGGATTAGGAATTCTTATGAATTTTGGGGTTATTGTTATTATTTTTATTTTGTTAGGAACGAAGAGGCTCAGTTATCAATTTTTATATAGGTGACGACTGAAGAAAAATCGATACTTATTTCGACGTCTTAGAAGTAACCTTTTAGCAGAAAAATGTTCCTATGGATTCTGGTTGGTGTTGGATGGCCAGATGAGGACATTGAGGAGCGAGAGAAGAAGAACGAAAATTCATATTACTATAATAGCCTGGTCCACTTTACTTACATATTCAGTTTGTCTTCGCGGAAAAGACAAAATCAACCTCCAATTTATATAAAAAACACTCCAACTTATATAAAAAATACAACATCTCAAAAATAAAAGTTATATATATATATATATCGAATTATCACTACTTTATTTCTTTGTGATTATTTTATATTTTTAGTTGTAGATTTTTATAATTTATAAAAAATTTAGTAGTAAATTTATATCACTAATAAAAAATTTAATTTTAAATTTGTACTAATAATAAAAAATTTAATGATAGATTTATACTATTAATATATTTGAATGTTATTTTTATCATCAATAAAAATAGATGATATATTTATAATTTTCATAATAATTTGATGATATATTTATTTATTTACTCAAAAATATAAAACGTAAATTAATTAAATGATTTTTAACATTAAAAGAATAAAAAATAATCATATTTTAATTTAAATAACATTTAATTAAACGATATTTACTGTTAAATTATGATTATTTTTTTTAATAATAAAAATATATTAACTAGACATAAAAATTAATACGATCCAATAAACATTCAAATATCCTAAAAAAAAGTCCAATAAATGTGTAATATTTGATCAAACCATGGCCTATGGTAAAGTATTTAGGCTTGGAATAAAGTAAAGTATTTTGAAAAAATTCTCAATTTTAAAAGTTATTCAGAACAATTGTCATTATTAATATTGTATCTTTTTGGTTTAATATTTAATTAAAATGATTCAAAATAATTTGTAAAAGCAGTTGATATAAAAATAAGATTTTCTTTAATTCACACGTTTGCTAAACCAAAAAACATCTAACAATTTATGCCTAAAATATAAACTAATTGTATACAAAAAGACTCTTCTTTAAAGAGAGCTACTTGGTTGAATTTTTGGATTTAATTATGATAGAAATAATTTTATTTTTGAGTATATTATTTTAAGATTTTATAATTATTTTATTAACTAGTTTGCTTTGGTCATAGCATATAATTAACTATAAGGCTAACCACTTTATAAATCAGAGTTTGATGATTTGGACGAAAAGTTAAGAGTTTTTTCTTCTTCTTGGTTTCTAACCAATGGAACTTATCATTTGTAATACCTTGTAGCATTCATTATACCTTTAGTTCATGGATCTTCATGAATTTTTTATAATCATTGGGTTAAGATTCAATAGTTTATCAAGGTTTGAGATATCTTGCAATGCTTGTCATCTCATAATGGTGCATTTGGTTCTTGAATCTTTTATAACTAATGGGTCATTAAAATTTGAATTTTCTTTGGAGTTGATTTTTCATTTATTGTTATTTGGTTTTTAAATATGTTCTTAAGAATTTAAAAAATGTGTGCTATAGGGTTAGTATAAAAAAATGTTTGTTTGTGAGTACAAAATTTAAAAAATTATTATTTTTGTTATTTTATTAATCATATTTTTATTTTTAGTCATTTTTTGACATTTTTTTCAAACATGGACAACATAAATTATATAAATTTTTATTCTCTTATATTATGTAATTTAATAGTTATTTAAAAAAAACCTATAAAATGAAAATAAAGTGTATTTTTATTTTAGATAAACTAATAGATATATCATTAAATTATCGTAAAAATTACAAATATATCATTTATTTTTTTAATTGACATAAATAACACTCAAATATACTAGTTATACAAATATATCATTATATTATTTTTTGATCATTACGTTATATTTTAATAGTAGATTTATACAAATAATAAGAAATTTATTTATAAATATATACTATTAATAAAAAGTTTGATGGTAGATTTTTATGAAGAATAAAGAATTCAATAATATATTTGTCGCAATAGTGATTGATTTATACTACTAATAATATTTAAATACTATTTTTATTATTCAATAAAATTAGATGATAAATTTATAATTTTTTAATAATTGAATAGTATATTTATTAACTTATCTTTTTATTTTTCTTCACAACTTTAACAATTAAATCTTCCCTTGTTGTTCATGTTTTATTTTTTTAAATAATAGTTATCGTTTATAAAGTACCACTAAAATCTATGATACGAATGTAACTCCCTTTATTTTTGATGAGTTGAGTTGAATATATATGCATTTAATCTTACAATAGTTATGATTATATTGAATATGATATGCTCGAGGTAGAGTATAAAAGATCTAGTATTAAAGAAGATCAAATAGATACATGATTCGTTATAAAGTATGTAATTATAACTTGTTTTATTCCGAACATTAGATTATATAGGTTATAGCTCACCTAATTCAGTCAGGTATTATATCTTTGTAATGGTGGAATGAACTAGATCACTTGATCAATTCCAAACAATTATAATTGCACATTGATACATTCACATATACAATAATAAAGCTTAAACTTACTTATTTAAATCTATCACTCTTAGTTTCCACGTGTATAATTGCACTAAAAAAATTTGATATTATTTTGATATGTTTTGTTCCAAGTTTAAGCCCACGTGCAAACAAAGTATTTTAGAAAATTACATTTATAGTTTTTTTTTAATTTATAATAATAAAAATATGTCTTTATTTATTTTATACCAATACATCTTATTTTTAATTTAATATTTTTTTACTACAAAGAAAAAGTTAAATTTTAAATATTTATTATGTGGGTTAGTTCGATGATATTTAAATATTACAATATTAAATTATAATCACTTAAATCTTATTTATTATTATTGAAGTATTATTTTTATTATTATATATTTTAAGAATGTTGTTTAAGAATAATATTTCTTTTTATTTCTCAAATTTTATGTAATTATTAGATTATAACTAAATATGTAAATTAAAATACGATGTCTTATTATTATATTATGTAATTTATTAAAAAAAATTAAAGTTATCATGTTTTATCATACTTATTTTTTAATGGATTAAATGTCAATGTGATGATACATGTTAAAATGTCATATAACTTAAATAAAATTATTATAAATATAAAAATAATAAAAATAAAATATAATTATTTATAATAATTATGAATTTAATAAAGATAAATTTTAAATAAATTTGATGAAATAATTTAAAATTATAAATTTATTAGGGATATTAAATTTAAAGTAAATATAAATTTAATTGTGAAGTGAGAACCCACTTTACTGTACTTATAATTGTTGTGTCATGCTGATGGAAGAAGGGTATATTGGTCTATTAGAAACACAAGGATGATTCCCGTACCCAAAGGACAATTTGAAATTAGAAAAGATTAGAAGGACAATTTGGGTATTTCAAAAGTGATTATATTATTCTTATCGCAAGTCGAGACCACCTTATTTGGTGGAGGACCTATGTGAGGAAGGGAAGGACAGATTCAAGTGCAGACAGTACGAACGGATTTGACGTGAAATAAAAAAAAAAAAAATCGATTAATATTTTGTGTGATTGTAAAGCGTACTCGTGTACCGAAGAAAACGAAGGGAGAAGAAAATAAGATATAGCCGTACTTATAAATGGACATTTAGGTAGTACCAGCCTTACTCAGATAAGAACGGTTAAGGGAGAGAAATTTAATTTAGTTAAAGAAAAAAAAAAAAAAAAAAAGAGGACCAAGAATTGTAAGAGATATTATTTTGGGCTCAGATCAAGAATAACGAAGGTCGTGACTCATACAGAATCTTCCTTTTTAACAACTTGTAATTTTGGCATTTTACACACATTTATATTATCTCACTTCGGAAAATAGTATTTTAAATAAAGTTAGTTTTTTTTTAATGAGGTATCACATAATTTTTTTAAAATTATATTATTTAATTTATTAGATTAAAAATAATATATTTTAATCAATTAATTTTATAAAAAATATTAATTAAAAATTAATATTATTTTTTTATAATTTTTATTTAAAATATTATTATTTTATATAAAATACGATTAAAATATAAATTTTTCATTATAATAAAAATAAAATTTAATATGAAATATCAAAAAAATATAAAGAATAATAAAATCAAACAATTTAAATATGTATTTTAATTTTTAATAAAAATTATAAAATATTAAAATAAAATAATAAATATTAATAAATATTAAAAATAAATATTTCATGAATTTTGAATTTATCATCATTAGATATTCATATTTTAATTATATTTAGTTACTCGATAGAAAAATAAAATATTTTAATATAAAAATTAATAAAATAATATAATTTATCTTTAATCGATCATTTTTATTAAGTCAAAGAACTAAATAATATCGTTTTTAATATAAGAGATTAAACATCATAAATAATATATTCTAAGAGAATTTTATAACATTTTTGTTTATTTTGTAAGAAGATTTTATTAAGTGTTATACTATAATTAATTTGAAAATATTTTTATTATAAATTAATATATGTATCAATTAACATATCATAACATAATTAATTTTTTATTAATTATTTATTCATAATTATTTTTAGCATATCTTTTACTCAATTAATCATCTAATTTAAGGTTAATGTAATAATCAATGCATATAAAAAATTAGCATATAACATTACCCTTACCAGTTTTGTCCACAACTCTTTTGGGATATTGCTAAACACACCCCATAGTGGGGTGACCAGTTGGCACTTAGACCTAAATTCCTATTAGTATTCGGACCAGTTGGTATTTTGATTGAAAGAGAATATTATTGATATCATATCATATCCTTTTGAAAAGGACATTTTCTAACAAAAAGGACTGTAGAAAAAATATTATTAAAATGTAGTTATAAAAATAATATTTATTATATTTATATTAAATATAATTTTAATTAAATAATTATCATTTAAATTTATTTAATATTAAATATTATTTAATTTTAATATATTAGAACTTAATTTTTATTATTATAAATTTTATATAATTTTTTTAAAATAAATTAAGTGATACTTAACTAGATTTAATAGTATGATAAGGATTGTAAATAATATTTTTACACTTTCATAATGTATTTTATTAAACTTTATTAGTAGCTCATTTTTTAGTCTAATGGTAAAAAATATTTTTCTTTTTATTTTAGATTACAATTTTAATTCATACCAAATATCATTTGGTGTAAAAAAAATTAAACTTCATTAATTTTCAGTGTACACTTAATCAATTAAAAAAAGTGATTTAAATGTATAAATTAAAACAAGAAAAATATGTTTTACAATTTAACCACCAAAAAAACTAACTAAACAATAATGGGTTGAAATTGTGATATGGTGATTAAAACTTCTAATTTTAAATTTTTTCATTCATATTCAAACTATTAATAAAATTTTATTTTATTATTTTTACTTTTTTTTAAATCAATTTATTACTTAAAATTTTAACTTATATAATTAAGTACTTCAACCAACTCACTAAAATTTGATCAAATTGATAAATTTTTTTAAGTTGCATGTTAAGTATGTGTTTTTTAAAAATAAAAAATCACCTCGCGAAAAAAGAATGAAAGAAATAGTGTGATACAAGTTTAACTAAAAATAAATCGACCCAAATTTCAAAACCTTATTTCTCTAAAATAAGGTTTTGAAATTAGGGTTGATTTTTTTAAAAATAGATTTGTATCTCTCTCATTTTTTTAAAATAATACATACTTAGCATGCGATTTTGAAAAATCTCCAATTTATTCAAATTTTAGTGGGCAAATAAGTTGATTGGCATAAATTAAAAACTAAAAATAATAAATTGTTTGAAAAAAATATGTAATAAATGAATTTGATTGATAATTTTGATAACAATGGAAACATTTGAGATTATCTTACTAAGTACATTCTAACTTACATTTATAAGACTATATACATACAATTAATTTATAATTAAATTATATATAATCGATTTAAGTGTATAGAATATTCGAAGTTTAAACCCTAGTTAAAATTTGTAAATAGGGTAATTATTTTTAAAAATATTTAAATCATTAAAATTAAAAATGTTAAACCATTTAATTATTATTTTTAAATTAAATAGTATCTATTTGGTTTGAATTTATAATTTACTTCAAAAATTTATAAAACTTTAATTGAGTCCCTATAAATTTTTACTTTAAAATTATAATCGAATATCTTTAGTTTTAAAAATTTATTAAAATTATTAAAAATTTCAATTAAATAAAAATATTTAAAAGAGTATTTGTAATTTATAAATAAATTAAATTAAATTTGAGATGACACAACTAGATTTTTATGGTTTATCTTTTAAGTTAATAATTAATTATTAATTTTTTTTAAAAAATAATAATATACTACTCACAGGTTGACTAAAATTCGAAACTCTTAATCACAACTCTCCAATTAAAAAAATGCCATTGATTTACACATACTTGGATAATTAATTATCGTAATTTATTTAATAGTTGGATGTTTTTATCTCAAATCATCAATTTAAATTACATTAAATCTAAAATAAAAATAAAAAAGCTAGCTATAAAAATGCCATTGATTTACACATACTTGGATAATTAATTGTCATAATTTATTTAATAGTTGGATGTTTTTATCTCAAATCATCAATTTAAATTACATTATTTAATAGTTGGATGTTTTCTACTATTTGCTTCCTTTATACTTCTCGCGCTCATTTAGTAATTTCTCCTTACATTTCTTTAGTTTTGCTTTGCAATTGGAATTGTGTCTCTTAATTCTAGAATATGTTTATCGATGTTTCGTGTAGCTAGTTGGAGAAGCTATGGAGGACTTGCGTACCAAGGTGGATCATCTTGATCTCACTATTGATATTGGTGATATGATTGAACAAGAGAAGGTTGACTTTGGTATCATGATTGTGGCTTGTACTTTCTCGAAGGTCGAGTCTGGCAAATTTGATTATCCTCTAACAATTGCTACTAGCATACTGCTAGATATTGTTAATATTTGATTTCTTGAGCAGCTTTTGGGTTAATGAAGATGAGATCATTTTAGCTTGTTATGTTGAGTGTTTTTGTCTATTTTACTGCTTTTAGGCTTGTATTTCTTATTTCTGTTTTAATGAAATATGTGTAGGAAAAAAAGAAGCCATAATAACATGCCTTAGGTCAAAGTTTTTTTTTTTAGAAGATGAACCTCTCGTCAATTTGATATTTACTAATAAACTTGCCAAGTCCAATCACATCTTTTATCTTTTAAGAAACATCAAACATGTGAGTCACAGTGTACGGCCACATAGTACTATTGAATCAGCCTGGACCTGGGCTTCAATTTAGCAACTACAATTCCCCAATCCCAACGGCCCAACCTTTAAAACCTTCTACTTCGTTCAAATTTGATTACACCTTAAAATTTCAACTAAATTCATATACATATATTCTCAAAATTTTAAAATATGCTATTTAATTCTCAAATTTTTTAAAATTTCAAACATAAACTCCTAAACTTTTAAATTCTACAATTTAACCCCCAAAATTTTAATTTTTTTATTATATATGTCCTAACTCGAAAGAAAACCATAAAAATGATGCCTGTGTGTTGAAAACTTGAAAGAGCAACTGACTGAAAAATAACTGTTATTAATTATTATGAAAACATGAATAATTGTAGTACGTACAGTGACTACTGCAACGGACAATTAAGGCAACCTAACGGTAAAACGTACATGAACCTTGATACAACATGTCTAGAATTTGGCGGAGAAGCAGCCACAAAGACAAGGATACCTACGTAAACACAACAGATCGACAACTAGAAAGGTTAGGCAAAGTAATCCATACATTAGATGGTGCTGCACTGAAGAAAACCGAGGTAAAAGTACTTGGCAATTGATGACTCTACGTGGAAATTGGCACCAATCAACTGTTAATAACCTCATTATAACCGCAAGGAACAGATCCAACATAAAATAATGAATAAACTATATACAAATAGCCCCTAAATATTTCTACATTCTACGATTTTATCCCCTTATTATTTTTTCTTATAATTTGCACACTTTAGTCCTCTTTTTTATCTTCCGATTTGATCCATTTACTTTTTAATTTTTACACATTTAATATTGAACTAGTATAAGTAGCTGTAATTTAAATTATATTGCATCCAATTAGAAAACATTCAAAATAAAAATATTAAACAAACTTTTTTTTAATAGCTAAAATATATGAATTAAACATAATAAGTATGTTATTTTTGTAGTTATAAGTTTTGAAAATAATATTTTTGTTATTTTAAAAAAAAATAATGGGACTAAATTATAAAAAAAACTAAGAAGATTAAAGTGTGAAAATTAAACAATGAAGGGACCAAATTATTAAAAATAAATAATGGATCAGTATAGAATATATAACTTTAGAGATCATTTGTATAATTCGCATTAAAATAATATATATATATATATATATGAAACTAACTTCACAATTATTTTGTCCATTAATTATGGTTTCAGCTTGTTCTTTTCTTTCCTATTCCCATGCCATGTAGCTATATTTAACAACAGAGCATGGTTTGGAGTCAACTAACAAAAAACACAAGATGAAATCGATAATCAAAAAATGAAATAAATGTCATAAAAACTTAAAGGGGGACTAAAACTTGTAACCATATTCAACCAGTATTATGTTCTACCTTAGATATTGCTGCTGTCATTAACCATGCAACACAAACAGATATTTAAATGGAAGAAAATGTAACACAAAGATAGATAGCATCAAACCCAAACTTTCACAAAAAGACCAAGATAATCCACCCATATTAGGCAACTTACATGAGCTCCAATCCACGGTTAGAAGTTAGAGAGAAATCAAGACAATTGATTAAATGTATGGATTTCATAAAATGTCTACCTATTTATAGAACATTTTATGGATTGAGATCGATCCTATCTCGAGTTGGTGATCGACCTTACGGGGGATTTGGCTTCTTGGGATCGACCTCCTACTTGATGGTGTGCTTCAAGTATGCCATTCAAGATATTCCATCTTTTAGCTCGATTTAATCACGTAAGCTTGGGCCGACTTCCAGGTCGATCCATACATCCAAAAATCTAGTCATCCTATTCTTTCAGCTCAATTTCTTAAGATGAGGTGGAAGAGTAATTCCCGGGGAGTGAATATGAACCGTTCAACTTCCTTAATAAATGCATATCAGTTGATTGGAGAGAAAAATTGGATGCCTTTATATAAAGATGTGCCAAGGATGGGATTTATCATTATTTCTTGCACAACAAACAAATAGTAAAGAAAAAACGCTCTATCACGTTAGCTCGAGCTATCAAAGGTTTTTTGATTCGGTGGTAAGAATCCAGCTCGGACTATAGTTTTATTTGTTCGAGTTTTTAGAGTGCAAACCTCAAGAGTCTAAAGCTTTTATACTTAACTTCAAGTCAGTTTTTAAAGAATCACTTCCCTTTATTTTCAAACTCATCCTAGGTAATTCCCCCTTCTCGTGCCTTATCCATTGTTTTTATGTTTCGTGTCTTTTATAGATCATACGTAGAAAAGAGACCACAATCTCAAGCTCAAGCTCCTAGGATTGCCCCCAATATCTCAATGATAGTGATGATTCAGGGTCTTCTGGGTCGGACTCCTCTAGCGAGGCGAGTCAGTCTCCACCTCCACCCTTTACCTCTATTACTCATCCTCAGGCCACTCCCACAATTAAGTTGAGTATACCCCAAACCCAAATATGAGTGGCTAGGACATGGAGGAAAGAATGAGAAATAAGGGGTCTGGGGATTCAACAGGTCGCACAAGGGGTTGGTCGACCTAGTTAAGACTAGTGAGCTAGTGCCTTAGGATAAGGAAAGGTTAAGGAAAACCTACAACATCCCCTCCTCGGTTTAGATAATGATCTAGAGGGAGCTTGTGACAATGACCAACCTCCATTTGTGGTGAGGGGTGAGATTCCCTCTATATCCTCTCATAAGGATATTTTTGGTTAAGACTCAACTCTCCAAGACAGCTAATGCCTAATAGGTGAAGGTATTTAATCTACCTGACATTGATATGTCAAGAACTCGAGATGGATTTAGAGATGGTCGAGTTTAATGATGCTTACGTCTTGAAGCATAACCTCACAGACCAAGAAGGGTATACATGTCTGTAAAGCAAACCTAAGATATGAATGTGTCTCTGTACGAGAACAAGGAAAATTGGAAAGAGTATTTTTTCTATGTCTCAGGCCAGTAGAAGTCTCCTACCAATAACACCAGACTAATAAGGAGTATTTGGAATGACACTAAGGTCATGATAAGGCATATGGGTTCCTTCATCACGACCTTGAGTCTTGACGCAAAGCAACGCTTAGCTGCTATCCATAACTATCTCTCTAAAAAAAAACCTTGGAGACACTTATTAAACACCCTGCGCTTAGTTGCGTGCGAGTTGATGAAGCATAGTTAGATGGAGCCCCTTTTATGATCATTTGTAAACCCCGAGCTCTTCCTAAGTGTTAAACCCCTCCCATGGACTTTGGGGGACTGTTCGAGGTGGTTTTACTATTGCCTAGCTTTTATCCCGTTCGTAGAGTAAGGTCGCTTTTGTAGGGGCAAGTTCCCAAAGGGTAAGAAGAGTAAATCCTCTGGTCAGGAAGGTCGTCATGAGCCTTTAAAAAAGAAGAAAGTGCCTATGGATGAGCTAGCGCTCAACCCAAAGCCATTGAACGTCTGCGTGTCTCTATCCTCATCACAAGCACATGAAACTCCACCTCCATGCTCGGGCTCTAAAGAGCCTAGAGACTCTATCTGGGACTCAAGGAAGGGAAAGATTGTGGTGAATAACCTTACCACCAATGTGGATGGGATAGTTCTAAATCGGGGCTTGGTGTTAGAACATCTCGACTGTTATCTGTAAGGATACAGACTCTAATGTTGTCATTCATTGTTACCTGTATCAGGTATGCTTCTTCGCACCCTGTGTTTATTTAGGACAACTATTTTGTCAAGGTTTAGCTCGCAACATATTGTTTGACCTCGTACCTTTCTTTTGTTTCAGTTGGTGTTGGTCTATGATTTTAACAGGGCTTGAAGTGTAGGTCGTTTAAAGGACGAGTTAACATAAGAAAAATAAGGTCATGCATTGACTCGATTTAGGTACGCCATGCTACTGGTGAGAGAAAATAAGTGGGTGGATGAGGCCATTAATAAGGAGGAAAAACTTAAAAGGGCCATCACCGAGTTGAATGATTAGGCCAAGCGTGTTACCGAGCTGAAGATGAGACCAAGGAGGCCTGTGAAAGAGCCGAGAGAGATCGGAAGAAAGTCAAGGCTGTTACTGAAGAGGCCTACAAGGCAAAGACTGAGCCCCATGGTAGACGCCAAAATGTTTAAGATTGATCCGATTCGTAGAGAAAAGAACTTAGAAAGAAATCGAGACAATTGATTGAATGCGTGAATTCATAGAACATTATAAGTATATGTGTCGATCACAAAATATGTACACATGTATGTGTCAGTGAGGGATACAATCGATAAAAGTACATTTTATGGATTGAGATCGACCCTAACTCGAGCTAGTAATCGCCCTTACAAGTAGGGGTGTGCAAAAAATCCAATCATCCAACTAATTCGATCACTCTAATCCGATCTGTTAATTTTTTGACGGTTTCGATCTGACCATTGGATCGAATCGGATGAAAATATTTTCAATCTGTTAAGTTCAGATCGAATGATAGATTTCACTATATATCATCTGATCTCATCCAATCTGATCGAAAATATTTAAATATATATTTATATTTTATATATTAATCATATTCTCATTGGTTATTCCTATATTAGTCATATTTTAAAGTTTTTTTTAGCTCAAATAATTTTATGTTATGTGAATTTAAATTTTTTATTCAAAAATACCAAAAATAGAATTAATTAAGTTTATTAGTCGGATTGATCGAACTCAACCGATCCAATTCGAATAGGTTACAGATTGATTGGATTTAATCGATCCAATCCGAATAGATTACGGATCGAATTTGAAAGGTGATCAAATAGGTTGCGGATTAGGATGTTTCAATTCGATCGGATAGTCGGATCTGATCAGATGAGTATAAAATCAACAATTTCAATCCAATATACACCCCTACTTACAAGGGATGTGGCTTCCTAAGACTAACCTCCTAATTGATGGTGTGCTTCAAGTATACAGAGTCAGGTATATCATTCAAGGTATTCCATCTTTTAGCTCGGTTTGATCACGTAAGCTCGATCTGACCTCCAAGTCGGTCCATATGTCCAAACATATATATATAAGGCCATGCATTGTCCTTTCTTTCAATCCAAAGCTTTAACATGACCAACTTAAGATAATTTCCAAGTGATTGCCCAATACTGGTAAAAGAGTGATTAACGATTTCCATCCTTAAAATTATCGAGACGAATAAATCTAACTAGCTTAAGATAATCTCCAAGCGATTGCCCAGTACTGGTAAAAGAGTGATTAACGATTTCCATCCTCAAAATTACCGAGACAAACAAATCTTTAATGCACAAAGTAATGACAAAATGACCAAAAATCATTGAGACCCAACTTACCAATTAATTGAACCCAAAGCACAGCTACGATTCAGCCTTCAGTTCATCTGAATCGGAGTCACTTGCATTATAACCTACCACATTATACCCATAACATTGGCATATTTAGGCAAAAAGATGGCAACAAATAATGGTGTTACAGCATTGGTAATGGCACACACGAAAGCTGACCTGGATGCTTGTCACTAACTTTCCAAACTGAAGACCGAGTTTGCGATGCTCTTTGAATCCAAATTCTTCCCTATAACCCCCCACAAGTTCAGAATCAGAGACAACGATAATCAAGAATGCACAGGGGAAAATATATAAAGAAAATACACTCACAAAAAAATAAAATAAAAACAAGGCAAGAATAACTGACTAAAACACCATAACCAATTATCTTTTAGGAGAAATACAATCTAAAAATTTCAATTTTGACTAGTTAATTTTCCAGTAAAGGAACGATATCAAACACAAAGTTTCTGACTTTTACTCTACTATAGGAATTTGGTAGTTTAGTAGTATCTGTTATCTAACAAAAGGTATCCATATATAATCATATTTTCACAACAATATTCTAATAATCTCAATATTTAATATTAAATATAAAAATGATCTAAAATTAAAATTTAATTGGAGATTTAAGCATGTGTCACACTCTTCTATAAAAAAATTCATTTAGTCGTTATTAACCCATGAAGTTTCAATTTAATCTCAAAATGAAATGAAATCAAGAAAAAATGAGTCTCTCGAAAAAACCTTAAAAGAATCGAATCCTTTTAACAATGATGGTTTTACGTAAATAAGGTTACTACGAAACTACTATAAAGCATAAAGGATAACCAATACTCTAAACCCTAAGACCATGCAATCCAGCCAAAGAGAAACGGAATTGGAAAAGAAAAAAAATGTAAGGCAGATAAAGAAAGACCTTCTGTGCATCTCTGACAACACCATGACCGCTATAATACATCTGACCCACCAAGACCTGCATGTTAATATCCCCTGCTTTGGCCTCCTTGAGCGTGTCCTTGAACCACCGCTTCAAGCAATCCGATACTACCTCCGAAAGCGACAAGCGAATGCCGTTTTCCTTCTCTGCGCTACTCTCTGTATCCATGTCCTGCAACCTCAGCCGCTTCGATTTCTCGCCTTTTTCCAGGATTTTGCGATGTGGGTTTAGTCCCTTTCGTAGTTCTGAGACGGGAATGAAGAAGGGTTTTGAAGGTCAAGAGGATTAATCGCTTACCTATACGTCGAACTATCAATTATTATCTCGATTGTCAGTGTGAAAGGAAGTTTTATGCTCCTTTATATTTGAGTTATGTACTCTATATTCAAATCAGAGTTGTGAATTGAGAAGCAAGAAGACTCAAGATTGGGTTTATAGTCAGATACTTGCTAGGCAGCTTTTCAACGTTTTCCTTAGGAGGAAGAAAGAAAACGACGTCGGTTGAAGAAGCATTAGGCTCGAGTACCGAATTCAAAGATTTTTTTTAATCTCAATTTTACAACCATGCATTTCATTAATAATAATATTAACCGCGATAATATTATCCGCAAACTTCTCACAGGTTCTTCATTTGGAGTTTTAGGGATGATTATTTGTATAATTTTTTTAATTTTTTTCCTTTCTAAAATTAATAAATAATCAAGGAAGCATAAGGCTGGAATTGGTATTTTAAATTCAAATTAAATGAAGCCAAAATAAATTAATAGTATATGAAAATTATATAAAATAATATTTTTAAAATTTATAATAATAAAAACAATATTTGGATTAAATTGAATAAATTGCAAAATTAAACACGGTTAAAAGGATGAATTTAATATAAAATAGTAGGATAAAAAATTTTAATAATAAAATTATATAAAATGGATATAAAATAATGTTATTTTTATAAGTATAAATTTTAAGAAGTATTATTTTTATTTTTTTCAATATTATTTATTTATGTTCATATTACATAATATAGAACAATTTGTTTATAAAACATATCATTATCAATTTATCGTGAGGTCCATCTTAAGTTTTAAAAAAAAATAGCGGGTGAGAATCGCCATTCATCCTGTTTGACTGTTCCCATTACTCACAAGTCACAAGTACTGATAAAAGTCAATGTAATCATAACTTTGAAGCAGTAGAACATGATTGGAAATTGAAACAACCAGTATATTAACGAATTATATGTCACAAAGAAGTTGCTGTTTTCATACATGAACCATCCTTAATTAAGACGTGAAAGTGGGTAAATATATTCAATACGATATGCTACATACAAATTCACAAAATTTTTATCAGTACGCTACATATCAAAATTTATACAGTTGAACATCTTTAAATGACTATAAGCATATATTTGATGGATGCAGCACTTGCACACTGATCCTCAGAAGATATATTTTTGTACGAGGCATTGAGCCAACAATACCACACTGCCGTTGGTGGTAAAGCAGAAGCAATTTAAAAACAAACGCATTGTAGGATGTGTGAGGAAGAGAGCATATTACCAAGTGAGAGTATCTTACATGAACATCGAGTATACGAGTAAAGAATATATCAGATTCCAGAATTTCCAATTCAGCTCAGGGAGAGATTCGAAGCCAAGTGGAGGGTACTAACTACTGTACTGAATTTCCAATAAAGCTGGCTCTCTCACGAATCACTCCAACTATCCTCATTATCATCTTCGTCACTTCCCACCCATGCCTATATATTAATAAAATCAATAAATTTGAATATGTAAAATGGGACCTGTTGCTTGTGGGTTTAAGAGAGAGAGAGTACCTGGCGAATAGCATTTGCTTTCTCCAAAATGGCGGCTACCCTCAAGTTGGTTTTGGGACCCTGAACACTAGGTCTTGTCACAGCAGCAGGCTTCAAATTGAAAGACTAGCAACAAAAAATATTATAAAAAACAATTAGATCCAAAAGAAGATATGGGTGTGTATAACATTATAATGATCAATGAATAGCATAAAAATAGTAAGTAAGCTCTAACCTTAGTCCGTATCTGTTCGAGCAAAGAATCTCTTTCATCTGGTTTTGGTTCAATCTCTGGTCGAGGTCGTTCAGTTACTTTTCTCAACTGCATATTGTTAAAAGGAAAGTTAGAAAACAAGCATATTGTGAAGAATTGAATCCGGGTCATCTGAAGGAGGGAAATCACTATACATCAGTACCTTGCTTTTACCATGAGCAGTAACTGCATCTATGAGTGGATTCCTAGGACGAGGGAGCTTGTTTATTGGATTTCCGTTGGGCTTTCCAGCTTCAGATTCAGGCATCAGAGCATAAGAACTTGAAACCCATGATCCCTCCCCCTCAGGAATCCACAAAAGCTGAGATTGATCTACCATAGTTGAAGGCGATACAGATGTGTCAGGCAGATTTCTTTGTTCCTGTCCTGATTTTGGCAATGATTGCTTATGCTCTGTTGCATCTAATCCCTTTTCTAGAGCCACTCGGTTCAGAGGCTGGATGACTTCTTGTGAGACAACTTGATCATCTCCAGGACTTCTATATTCAGTGCTTGGTATTGGTGACAAAGAACTTGAACTGGACTGAGCCATTTTTCCCTCTAAACTAAGGTTAGTACCCCCAGGCCTCCCATTACATGTTGCTGGCACTGTTAAGAATGGGTTTGAGGATAGAGTTTCTTCTGAAGTAAGGTGATTGTACTGAATATTAGCATCAACCATGGTTGGTAATTGCAATGAGTGTGTTATAGGCTGTGCCAAATTTCCCAACAAGTGCTCAGGGCCTTGTTGAGACTTCTCATTTACTAAAGCTTCAAGAGGCAATAAGGGGTTCTGAGGCTGTTCCATCTGACTCTGGGATGTATGCGACTCAACTTGAGCTATATCATCTATAGTTAGTTGTTTTGGAGGGAACAAATCTGGATTGACTTTCAACAAATCTTTCTGTGACACTTCAGAAGCAAATTGAAACCAACCCATCCTCCACTGAACAGGAGGTAGAGGTGGCAATGGTGGCATATCTTGGCAGTCAAGTTGAGCTGCTTCAGGTAGCAACATAAAGGTAGGAAGAGTAGACTCTAATGGATTCAAGGATTGTTTTGTATTTTCAACTTCCAGACCTCCTGATTGTGCTGAGGTTTCTGATGTTGAATGTTGGCAAACAAGGTCTCCTTGACAAGATTGCAAAGAAGCATCTAACTGCATTTCCTGATTTATGTATTCTAGAGATACTCTCTGTTGGCAGCTCCCTTCAACTAAAGGATATAAGAGTTCAATCTTCTCAATTGAACGATTTAGTGAGTTAATGTGCGCTTCATCTGTGGGTAAACATTCTTCATCAAGCTGACCAGCTTGGAATTCTAAAGGGTCCAAAGGTGTGTCTAAATGATAACCTAAATTATCCATTTTCAAAGATTCAGCTTCAACTTGATCAGTTTGCAACTTCAATGATTCTTCTGATAGCTCTCTAGGGTGAAATGTGGATGAAGACATGTCATCCACACTGTTATTAAAGGGATGATTTTGACAGGACGATTTGGTTTCTGACTCTATGTTGCTCAGTTCTAGATGTGTTGAGGATGCAGTCACATCACTGATAGTCAAACTGTTTTCGTTCTGTTCAGTGGCAGATAAATCTTGGACACACACTGTTTCAGAACTGGGGTGGTCAGAAGATCCTAAGTTGCTAGGGCTCACACCTAGATCTTCGGAAGCAACTTCTAGACCACATGCGGCCACTCCTTTTTCCAACCCGGTAAGACATTCTGGAGAACCTATCTCATTCCATTCCATTTCTTTCTTATAGTGATCCACAAAGCCATAAACAGGTTCTTGCAAACTTGTAATATGTCCTGATGGTGAACAAACTTTATCAGTGCTAATAAGATTGTTGTCAACACCAATAGCATTGAAAGTGATGGCAAAAGACACTTCTAGATCTTCTACTTTAACTGCTTCAGGTACGACATCATCGAAGCTTGTGCGACTTTCCTCGCCTGGATCATTTTGAATGCTGGATTCAACTAGCTGAGAAACACCATTTTCTTTGACTTCGTCCATAGAGCTAGTACATTGAGTTATTTCTTTTTCTTCCACTATTCCTGAAATCTCTTCAAGAATTGATTTACCGGTGAAATATGTAAGACCGGCTTCAACTGAAACAGTCTCAATATGAGGTGCACATTCAACTAATTCTGATAGCTGTTGCTCCACTAAGCTGTTAGACTCTGGGGAGTCCACTTGGAAACGTAGCTCTTCTGACACACAATTCGGTGCAGTAATCATGTTGTAAGGTAAATCTTCCACAACTCTGACCGCTGTCACAACAGTATCTATTTCTGTATCTAGATCCTCAGCCTTGTTTACATCTGTATAGTGAGGGATAGAAGCAGGCAAACCATCAGACAATACCAAAGCACGAGATTGACATTCTACTTCTGCCAGGCTATGCACTTCTGTGCTTGGAATAGTTGTAGAATCAATTTCATTGCCAACCAAACTTTGATATGAATCTGAATCCATATTTTTTGTTTCAAACCCTTCATTCACTGCACAGACCCTGCTTTCCTGTGCAGAAGCCTCTAATATGTATGACAATTCTCCATTATTCAATTCATTGAGAGGAAAACTTTGAGTAGTCTTTTTAGAATCATCACTAGTCTGTGACGAAACTTCAGGAACCACAATTCCTAAATCAACCACATTTGTTTCCTGATCTTCAATTTCATGTATTTCATTGGGTTCTACAGATGAAACCATTGGCAAGCTTTCCCGAGGATGTAAATATTGTTCAGGACTCAAACCAATGCTACAGAGTTTGTCTTCCTGGATACATGTATCATCCGACATCACAGGATCGCCAGATTTGGTCCCTAGAGACTCTGTAATTACAGCGAGCTGGTTGGATGACACATATACAGTCTCAGCTCCACGTGTTTCAAATGGAGACACTTTAGCAAATGTATCAAAATCTGATGTTGTCTTCTCAACCAAACTGCTGGGAGTATCAGGGAAGGAAAAACTTGATCTGCCTTTCTTAATGCCGTCATCTGATGTAGAGAAGTTTCCACTTGATTGTGATTCTGAAAGTTGAGCTTGGAGCTCCAAATGTTCATCATTTGAGTCAGAATCTGTCCTATGTCTTTTGAGATTTAGGACTGGCAGATTGTTCTTAGGTCTATATTCATTATCTGTCTCCAGTTCTGACTCAAGGATAGCAAAAGTGTCCATGTAATTGTCTACATCACTGGTCACACCATCAGAATCATACCCATTCACACTGCCTACAGTTTTGTCTTCTGCACTGACTGCTAACATCTTCTCAGCTTCTGTTTCATTTTGTATGGAAGAAATTTCAAATTCCTCATCATGAGGGGTTGGTAGAGAGACCTTGACAAGGTCTCTATTAGCCATCTCCTCAGTAAAACCATTTTCCAACTGTTTTGAAACAACTTCATGGGAATTACGAGATGAACAGACACTATCCTTTCCAGATGACGTTTTTGCAGGACTCACTGTGCTGATTTCAAGTACCCTGAGATCCGAATCACATGTATTCTCTAATTTATATGTGAGGTGTGGTAGAGTAATATAAGTTTGGCAGACTTCTTTTTGCTCAGGTGAAGGCGTCTCTACAAATTTCTCCATGTAACTTTTCCCAGATTTTGAGTCAATGGCAGACCCATTGAGTTGCCTTTTCTTCAATTTTATGAGACGTGCAGGATCAGTATAACTGTTCTCAATACGCTCCTCCAGAAGCAATTGATGCAGTCTGCATTATTTGAAAACAGTTCCACTAGTCAAACATGGAAACACAAAAGAGTTAAAGATATAAGGAACCAATATGAAGCGAGAATACTCACTTCATATGCGAAGTTGGCACAACTTCTTGGGTTTCTCCATTTCTCCAGCGTGATCCTCTCTTCTGCCAAAATAAGGAAGGTATTCATCAACATTCCATGATGTATTTTGTTACTTACAGCAGCATGTTTTCATGAGCAATGGTAACTGCCTTTTCACTAGTTGAGTACAAGGCAAAGAATTGACATGTCTGCCCTCGTATGTATGCATGAATATATATGTACTGAAAGGTTACATGTTTAGGTATGCACATTTAAACACATTGTAATACATGATTTCTGCATACACGTGACTTGTTTGCACCGAGAAATATTTGTCTGCCTGTGTGCATGTGTCATTTAAGAAGCCAAATGACTCTTGGAATTAATGGAGGATTTTCCACTATCTACAAGAGAATAAAGATTAACAAACCCTATAAACAAAAACTCCTGAGAGAACTAAATCAACTGTTAAATGAAGATAATAACTTATTTTTATAGAAGCACTTCCAAGAATTTACTCACACACCCTATCATTTGATGTAAAAAATTAATCCAAGAAAAGGTCATGAAGACTATATACTCATCCTCAGCCAACACTTAATTGTTACAGTTACAAAATGAACTCTAGATAATCAGAAAGAATCAGCATCAGGTCAAAGATTGCATTTCAAGAGATACAGTTCAAAGTCAGGTATACTAATCCAAAATAAAAACTAGAAGTGAGAAGTCCTATAGCAATAGAAATTTACAGTCATGATATCTATTCTCCAGTGCATGATATTTAAAAAAAAAATAGAATTGTAACAACAGCCATCAGCACCAGATTTGTCTTTATTAAAAAAACGAAATCTAGCAATTACCTTAGCTTTACGAGTTATCCTCTCTCGCTGTGTATCAACTGTTGCAACTCCATTTGTTGCTGCTTCCACTTTAAAGAATGATGGATCAGTGTAACGCTTCAAACATGCCCCAGCACCGCCAATATCAAACCTGTTGGAATCCAAGAATATTTTTTTTTAAGATTTCAATGCATCTATTCAGTTCTTTAAGGTTTGCCTTCTTTATCAATATCAGAGTAAAAAATGTGAGGCAATCATACTTGTCAAGAAGGAATAACCGTGGTGGACCCCTGCACTCTTCATAAGAATCCATTATAAAGCGAGGTAAGTCCCCCTGCGCAATAAGGTTTTGCTCTGAATGCATATTAGAATGCCATTCAGTACCTGCAGTTATATTATACAGTTAGCTCTTTCTTTTTCTTACATTCATCGAGCAATTAAAACTGTTTGAAGTGCTATTATCAAATCCCTTAAATATTTTCAAGGAAATACTCATTCATAAATTAATAAAAATAATGTTTAACCTAAAGGTGGTTTGAATGGCCAAAGTAATAGCCAAAGAAGTATCCCAACATAAGGTCTTCTAATGTACATATCAGACCTAAGGGAATAGCACTAAACACAATTAATCACAGGAAAAGAAAAGCGGAGAACCAGAATAATATTCTTGACTCAGCCCAAATGAACGCACTATAACAATCAAATGTCCAGTTGTCCTTCAAACCATCCTTGCCAAAAAAATCTAGATTTAATTTTTAGAAATAAAAATTAGCAAGGTGGTCAAGGGCCTCCGTTCATGAAATTGTAATTAGGAATTACTTTTGCATCCAAAGCATAGAATACCACAGCCTATACACCTCCAAGTCCAGATATAAAGGCACTGCCTTCCTAAGCATCAGCTCTTTTTTCAAAAATTTATGCAGTTTAGTGATCCAAACTTTTCTAAGAAAAATGCAAAGTTGGAATAATGATTACACCACTATATAGGAAATTGACCGAACATAATCAAACAAAATAAAACACAACTCCCTACAGGACGTGGTTACTAAATGAATGCAACATAAATGCACATGCCTGGGCCGACTTAAACAGTAAAAGATATCCATGGAATTTTCCTTTACCCATCAGATAACTAGTAAAACAAAAAAGAAAAGACAAAGGGGTTGATTGGCACGTATCCACATCAACCTGAGGAAAACAACATAATACAATAAAGAGCCATTTAATTGTCATGATTCATGAATATTATTTTTACAATTCATCAGAAAAAAATTATCATCAATGTAATCTAACCTGTATTAGAGAAAAACGATGAGAGGTTAGTTTGAGATAGAAGTGCCCTCTCAAGTGAAGGAACTTCAGCTTCAAGCTGTTGGACACGAACCATTAGACCATGACCTCTTTCAGCAGTTGATAATACTTCTTCATGCAAATCATGGAATATTTCAGCAGCAAACCTATCCCACACATATAAAAAGAACGTGTAAGAATATTAATTGTTTTGAGTTCCTCAAGTGCTCGCTTCTCATTTAAGGGCTAAAACAGCAAAAACCTACTGGTCAAGACAAAAAAGAATTGAAGACGACAACATATTGTCTTAGGTGAGAATATATTTTGAAAACTGAATTGCGATAGATTAGGGGGAAGGGAAAATAAAACAAAAGGATTGTTAGTTCCATGGTTTCATTAGACAATTCTGCTCACTCCATTCCTAAATGAAATAAAACTGACCAATAAATACACAAGAACAAGACAATGATGAAAAACATTAGAATTTCATTGCATTCTCCGATCACCCTGTTGACTCAAAGCACCATCGAGTGAGAAGAAATTCAAACAATCCAATACTACAAAGTTGATTCGGTACACACAACTACTTGGAATTTGAATCACATAAAATTCAGAAAGGAAAAGAGTGGAGGAGTAAGGTATATGAGAAACCGTGAAGCTCATCTCACAAAGTCAATTTTGGTACATAATTTAGTAAATACAGCCATTTATACTAAGTTTTGTATTCAATCCCTGAGAAAATACTCAGTACGGCACTCACTTCAATCTCGCTGGTGGTTAAAACAAGTCCCTTCCACCGGAATTATAAAACCCGGTCAAACCCTCACCTCTCAGTATTATCTTCAAGCAATCCGATTATATAATCCAAACCTAACAATTCCAAACACAATTACCAATTCAACTCAAAATTTCCACCAAAGTCAACAAATGCTGATCTCCTCTAGTCCAACTGAAATGCTAGAGCTTCAAATTATCGATACATACACGTGTCAACAACCACAACCGAATCCACAAACCACAGAGAAAAAGCAACCAACAGAAGAAAATTAAGAGGCACTCACTCAGCAAGGTCGCCGAGCTGACGCAAGACACCAACGAGGCCAGCCATGGCAACTCCTTCCAATAAAGCCTCTGGATCATCTCTATCGGCAGATCTGTACAGCTCTGGATCAGCCAAACCGTACTCATTCTTAACCTCGTACCTAGTCAGTGGCATTCTGGATTCTTCCTCTTTACCAAAAGCTCAAACCAAAACCAAAACCGCAAACCATAAGTACAAAGCCTCTCTGAGGTTAGATTTCACATTTCCACCATTGAAATTCTCAGAGAGAGAGAGAGAAAGTCCCTTGAAGTTTGGGCTGAAGTGAAATTAATGATTTGAGATTGATAGTGAATGAATTTTCGGTGGACAGGGAAAGACATAAAGGGGAGTAGTGTTGTGAGAATAATAAATTTTCCACTCTTTTATACTAAAAAATAAATAAAATAATTTCCTCTCTTCTTTTCATATAAAGTCTTAGAATTTGGGAATGAGAAAGAACGGTGTTAAGGGTTCGAATAAATCATTATAAGAAGAGTGTCTGCTTGGCGTAGATCGTGCCGCTTATGGTGCGTTCGATGTAGGATTGTCGATTTTTTCTGTAGGGGTTATCGGATCGGATGAGAATAATAAAATTAAAAATAACGATATATTTTATAGTATTAGCTGGGTTGTATTTTTTAAAAAAATTAATTTTTTTTATTTTTTTATAAATATAAATATAATTAAATTTAAATTTAAATTAATTATAAATAACTTTTTTTACTATTAA
This sequence comes from Hippophae gyantsensis, assembly GCA_030763125.1. Taxonomy (NCBI): domain Eukaryota; kingdom Viridiplantae; phylum Streptophyta; class Magnoliopsida; order Rosales; family Elaeagnaceae; genus Hippophae; species Hippophae gyantsensis. The sequence continues at coordinate 623,973 of CM061034.1, read as the reverse complement.
ATTATTAATAATTTTTATTTTATAAAATTATTCAAACTTTTATTTAAATTCTAAAACTCTAACATCTTATAATTATTTTATAATTTATAGTTATTATTTTAAATTAATTTATAACAAAATATTATAAATATTATATATTTCTTATTACATATATTTTTATATTTTTCAAATAAATATTATTTATTAATTTAACGTTCAATTTTATTATTTTTAAAACTTAATTAATGAAATTTATATTTATTAAAAAATATAAAATTACATAAAATCAAACATCTTAGTAAAAATAATACTATCATAATATTAAATATTGTTTAATATACATTAAATATTGTTAAGATTTTTTTTAATAATCAAAATATATAAATTAGATATAAATAGTATTATTTTAATGATTATAATTTTTAAAAATATTTTTTATTTTACTTTAATAAATTTTAATGGATTGAAATTAAAGAGAGGAGAGAAATTGTTAGTTTACCTGATGCAAAAGTAACAAGTCAATCGTAAGTGGTAACGAGTTTAGGGTGTGTGAGTTACGTGGTAATAAAAAAAGAAAGTAATAACTTAAACTATAAAAATTAGATATCTTAGCATTGCAGTGTGTTAGATCTAAATCACAAATGTTTTGTTCAATTTTTTTTCAATTAGGGTGTAAAATTTACACAGCCAAAAAATTGTTTTAAATTTAATGCTTTTTTAATTAGTTTACTGGTGAACTAGAAATTCTTGTGTTTAAGTTATGTATAGGTAATATAGTTATTTAAAAAAATAAAAAAAATAACATTCTTAAAACTTATAATCTTAAAAATAATAATTTTTATGTCAAATTCATATATTTTTATTATTATAAAAAAAAATAACACGTAATTTCATATTAAATTATAATTATTTAGATTTTAATATTTAATGTCATTTAATTAAATTTTATTTAATATTATCATAATATTATTTTTTATTATAAATGTTAAATATATTATTTTTAATAATTTCAATAAAATAATTAATAACATTAACCATGTCCCATGTTTAAATATATGGTTAGGGTTATGGAAATGAGAAATGAGTTGTTAAAATTACAATCAAAAGATGTTAATATATGACATGATAATCTCTTTTGAGTATTAAATATATCAAAATGTTAATATAATATATGATAATATATATAATGTTAATATAATATATGATAATATATATATATATATATATAATAGAGAAGATAAAATTAATTTTATTCCAGGTATGCCTTGAATTTTACATGATTTCATAATAAGTATTAGATTTTTTATTTTAATAATTATTCTAACCATTTAACAATTAATAATATGAACATTGTCATTTTTTATTTATTTATTAATTTAAGTAATATTATTTTAATAATTATATAAGAAATAATATTTAATTATAAATTTTACTTTACCCAATCCTTTTCGCGATAATAAAATAAGTAATCTGAAAGCCTAACCTATTACACTTTAACGAACATCTTCTCTTAAATATATATAGGTTACCAAAATATAATTACTAGCTACAAAAGGTCGTAAAAAGGAATTAATGGAGAGAGAGAGGAATTAATTTTGATTTTACAAAGAAGATTATGATATTATCATAATTATTTTTACTATTATTATGTGAAGATTTTATTTCACATGTTATTAATTATATTTTAATTTCATAATTATAGAATAAAATTATTAATTTATTATTAATAAAATTATTATTATGATAATATCTTTACACATTACTGTTTTTAGAGATAGAATAGATACTTTGATTCTATTGGCTTTTTGTTGTACACGTACAAGATGAATATTGAAGTTTCCTTGTTAGGATTCTTCCTCTTCTTTTGTGGTTTTCTTCATTTTACAGAGAAAGCAAGATAGAGAAGGTTTTGTTGGTTTACCCCCAATGGTCTTTTTTAGTAGGATTTCTTTTTTTTTTAAAGAACTTTTCCTTCGCTTTCTAGTAAAGTCTTATTTTTTTTTTTTTTTTACTCCTTTAAATTTTCAATGATATACGGTTGTTAGCCGTGCTATTTTAGGGTTCCAATACAACTAATTGCTTCATTGCCTGGTTCCCCTTCAATTATTTACAGCTTTTCCTTTTTCTTTCCTCTCTGTTCCCACGTTCCTTTTTATGAAAGAGAAATGTTAATACGTAAGAATGTACGTTGGATTGGCTATAACAATTATACTAATAAGTATAATTATTTTATATTAATTTTAGATATATTTAAATAATTACCCTGATTATAGATGCTGTTTTTTTACCACAATTTAACTATTTTCCATTAATCTATAATTCTCTAGTCATAACTATTTGCCCAAATGATTTATCAACAATTAATATTTTCCAATTCTTTTATCATCGAAATAATCCCATTATTGGCAATTGGCATGGTGAAATACTTGCTTCTTCTTTTTAACTATATTTGATATAATAGTTATTATGGGTAAATATGGAAGAAAAAGTTATTAAAAATATGTTATTTGGATATTTTATTCATAACTTTTATAAAATATGTATAAATTATTCGATTTTTAAAATTTATATTTTAATCACATAAATTTATAATTACGTAGCTAAAATGTTATAATTTTAAACATACTTATATATCACTTGTAAAAATTACATGATCAAAATGTTTTAATAACACTGACAAAATTACTTAAAAAAAAATTATCACCCAATGTTAAATATGATGCCTAACACTTAACTGCCTAAATCTCAAGTTGATATGATATATGAATATATGAATTTAGAAAAAGAAAAGGCAAAGTACTGACTTCTTTTTTTTAATATATTCATATATGATATATATGAATATATGAGTTATACCTCATACTACCTCAGTTCATAATCTTTTGAGAAAATTTAGAGACTAAATTGATATCACATTCAAAGAAAAAAAAAGATCATTTATGAAACTAAAAAGCAAAAATTGAGGATTGAATATGTTAAGTGAAAAGTAAAACTAGAGAACCACATGAAAATAAGGTTCGAGAACTTGTATAAGAGCATATCATGATGAAAAAATGATGTAAACTTCGCTTTAAAGGTTGCATTTTTTTGAATAATGTGATGCTTAATTTCGGTATTTAATTTGGTAGTCACTATCAAACTATTTCCACTTGCCACCAAATATATGTAACGACTATTAGGACAACGTGTTGGTTAATACTCGCAAGCTATCTGATTCCAAGCAGTACAATATACTCCTTTATTAAAATATTTATTTGGTTGCTATATGCCGAACAAACTCAACTCCTCTATATTAATTAATGGCTTCTAACGACTATTGAACGTGTAATTTAGTGGAAGCCGTTAAAAGCAATGTAATTCAATATACTATACTCTATATTGACCTGCCAAATGACATTCATGATTGAGTAATGCTATGCATCACATAACCGAGACATGCATCTCAATCCAAGTGTCAATCTTTGATCGAAAGTTAATTCTATTTGCATATCATACAGCTTTTAAATACATACCTTAATGTCAAATATTATGAAAAATGTATGCTTTAGTATATAATTGGAGAATTTTGTAGAATATAACCAATATTTCCCAAAATATTGGGATAGTAAGAAACAAAATGAGAGAATCTAAGACCCATCACCCATCAAAAATAGAGTAATAATTATATGATTATAAATGAAATGAGTATTTCTCTCAAATGTAACATAAAATTTTCCTTCAAGATTGTACACACACAGCCCAATGCAAAGAAACAAACAAATTTATATAAAAAAATTTAATCAAAAAACAAATTCATTTTGTCATTTAATGGTAGCTTTTATAATCAACATAAGTATTAGCTTTTATAATCAACGTAAATATTAGACCATATATAAACAAATTCTTCCCTGTAACCCCCACACGTTCAGAATCAGAGACAACAACAATCAGGGATGCACAGGGGAAAATATATAAAGAAAATACACTTATAAAAAAATAATATAAAAATAAGACAAGAAAAACTTGCTAAAATACCGTAACCAATTATTTTTTAGGAGAAATACAATCTAAAAAATTTCACTTTTGACTAGCTAATTTTCGAGTAAAGGATAAAAACCATGCCAATATCAAGAGAATATACAGAGCTGCCCTGCTAGAGTAGGAATATCAAAAACGATATCAAACACAAATCATTTGCTCTATTATAGGAATTTGGTAGTTTACTAGTATCTCTTATCCAACAAAAGGTATCCATATGAAACCATGTTTTCATAACAATATTTTAATATTCTCTACATTTAATATTTAGATATTGTAAGGATTATGAGTGTTGGCTATTTTCGTGGATAAAATATTTATTTATAAATTTGTTTTTAGGCCTGCTATCAAGTTTATCAAGAACAGCCGAACAAATGTTCAAGTTTCAAATATCCGTACTTCAGGTATGTCTTTTATAATTACGACACAAAGAATTTCATTTATACATTTAATAGTACATGTTCATAAATCTAAAATTATTTTTGGTGCTTAAATATTTTTTATGTGTCTTAATATTTTTTAAGATGTGATTTAAAAATATAAATATTTTTTATTAAGGCTTTGAATGGGCTTTGAAAAAAATTAAGCTCAAAATGCATTTAAACCTAATATTATTAGGTATTATTATTATCTATAAATATAGAGACATTAGGGTTGCTGCAGTGTGTGTTGAGAAAAAAAAAAGGGCTGCCGCATTGAAACAAAGAAAAAGAAAAACATTCAAAATCTGGTGAAAAGCTAATTGATATTTGTAATAGTGAAGATAAGAAGTTAATTAACGTTTGCAGCAGTGAAGGTGAAAAGCTAATTGATATTTGCAATAGTGAAGATAAGAAGCTAATTAACGTTTCCAGCAGTGAAGGTGAGAAGCTAATTAATATTTGAAATAGCAAAGGTGAGATCAAAGTTAATTCATATTTGCATCAGCATACAAAATAATTAAAGTACAAAAAATTAGAGAAACTATTTTTTATTAAATTTATGTTTAATCTTTTTGCCCTAGAATATTCTAGTTGATTTGATTTAAGTGATATATGTTTTGGATCATCTAGTTAGGATTATTCATTGTTAAATCCGTTCTAGAACACACACGGGCACTTGTGTTTTTTTTGTCCTAACCTTTTTGCAGTTCATTTGTGAACGATCTGATTGGCGGGGAGCTTATTGAAACGTTGGTCTGAAAACCGCTCACGCTAATATTGGAAACTGTGAAAACAGAGCAAGGGCTCGTAAGTAAAATACATTGGGGCAGTATCCTAGGGAGGGTAGCATAAGACCGAGTTTGTACTTGAACATTTGATTTTCATAGTGGAAAGTTAGGTGGTCCGGTGGACCGGTGGTTTTTCTCTTAGGTCATGTTTGTGGCCTAGGTTGTTTCCACCTAAAAATATCGTGTGTTATTATTTCCGCACTTTACTCTTACACACGATTGCATGTCTGGCCGTTTTGTTTAGGTTATTAAATTATAAATTGATAAAAATTAAAAATAACCTATTCACCCCCCTCTAGGTTAATCAGGTCCATATCTTATAAACTTTCAATTGGTATCAAAGCCGACACTAGACACACTTAGTGAGATTGATCTTAGGGACACACACACTTACTTATGGACCAAATGAGAGAAGATGGGTCATCTGTTAGACCCCCACTCTTTGATGGGTTTAATTACCCTTACTGGAAGGCTCGCATGCAAGCCTTTCTCAGACAAGATGAAAAAGTCTGGGATGCTATTCTTGATGGTTGGGAACCACCTTCTGTAACGAAAGATGGTATAACAATCATAAAGCCAAGAAGAGACTGGACCACTGAAGAACGCACCCTTAGTGGGGCAAACCAAAAAGGTCTAAGCTCAATATTCGCTGCAGTATCGATGGATGAGTTTCGTCGCATCTCCGATTGTGAGACTGCTAAAGATGCATGGAATGCACTTGCTCTTGCTCATGAAGGAACTTCCCAAGTAAAACAAACAAAATTGAGATTGCTAACATCTGAGTTTGATTCTATTAAAATGAGCAACAACGAAACTTTTGGTCAATTCTATGCTCGCTTCTGTGATATCACTAATGCTTGCTCTAACCTTGGTGAGAAAATTCCACAACCTATACAAGTGCGCAAACTCCTAAGCTCCTTAACAGCTGACTACAAGATGAAAGTAACAGCGATAGAGGAAAGCAAGAATGTGGACACACTAAATATTGATGAACTTGTCGGGTCAATCCAAACCTATGAGCTTTCTCTTGATCGTCTCAAGAAAATCAAGGATGTGTCATTCAAAAGCTCCAAACTGGACATCTCTGATAGTGATGAGAATATAAATGATGAGTCATTAGTCTCGCTAGCACAAAAATTGAAGAAGTTCCTGAAAATGAAGGGTCAACAAAATAATCAATCTAATAAGGGACAATCTAGTTGTTCGAAGGACCGAAAGTCAAGGGAAATCAAGCCTCATAGCTCTGATGGTAAGAAAACTAAGCTCACTAGTCCTCGATGCTATACTTGTGGGGGTTTTGGTCATATTTCTATAGATTGTGCAAACAATAAAAATAAATTTGGAAAAGCATTTAATGCTACACTCAGTGACACGGAAAGTGAACAGGATAATGCTAGTAACTCAGAAGATGATGACACAAACTATCGTGTCTTCACCGCAACTACCAAAGCACACCACAATGACTCTGACTCTAGCTCGGATGAAGAAAATGAGGAAGTAAACTCCTCTTTCTTATTGTCTAAGTTTAATGTATCGAGTTATGAGGAACTATTCATGGATTGTTTAGGTTCTAGAGAAGAGAGAGATAAACTACTTGTGGAAGTAACTAAACTTAATGATATCATCAATATTCACAAAACAAATTCCTCTAGCCTAAAGAAAGATAAAAAGGAATTGTCTGAAAATATTAATGCCATGAATTTGAGACTTGTAGAAACCACTAAGGAAAACAAAAAGCTTAGGCAAGAACTTAGTATTGCTAAAGATACAGTGAAGAATTTGACCATAGGTGCTAAAAAATTGACCAAAGTCCTAGACTATGGAAAGCTACATGGAGATAAGAGAGGTATTGGATACATAGATGAACAGTCAACACCTTCAACATCAAAAACCACATTTGTAAGGTCCTTAAACTCTACTCCTACTGTTACTACTTATGCACAAAGAACTATTGCACCTATGGTAGAAAAAAATGTTAAGTTTGTGCCTATCTGTCATCATTGTGGTAGGAAAGGTCATATAAGACCAAAATGTAGATATTTGATGAATGCTCCTAAACTTAATCATTCTTTCCATGCTTCACATAGTAGGACCCATAAGCATTATTCATCTATGCATGCTACATCATACTCAAGGATGAATGGAAATTATAATAACTTGTTCAGAAATTCTACTAGGAAGCATGAAGTCTTAGGTTCAAAGAGGCAAGCAAAATTTAGTACTTTTAATGTTATGACTCATTATCATCATCCTATTATGCATACTGCATCTTCATTTGGGATGAATAAGAAAAGAACAGCTAAGTTCAAAAACATGCCTATGAAACCTAAGTTAGTTGAGTCCCAACCCAATGATATAGAGAAATCAAAATGCAAGAAAATGTGGGTTAGGAAAGGTTGTTTTTTCTTGGTCACCTGACCATCTTTCATTCCTTCATCTAGGTATTTTTGTTTGAGTGCTTAAATGAACTTAGGTGAGCAATCTTTATTGTCTTTATTTTATTTATTAGTTAAACTTACAAAAAAAAAACATCCTTGTTTGGCCAACAGAGTATTCAACTTATTTAATATTTCCATACACATAATCTCATTTTTAGTGACTCAACTCATTTTGATATTTATTGTATAAATTATTCTACAATTTTGGCTTGTGCATACATATATATTCTTATACATTTGATGATCGATGTTGACATAAACTTCTTCACACACTCACGAACACACATATATGTTATGCTTGAAGTTTATGAATTTTCTTGAAAGACTCTAGGACTTTAACTAATCTTGATTGTAAAATTGTGTTGAGTTCTATGCTTACTAAAATTTTACCGTATGGAGGCACCTAGTATTGAGAGGGCTACCTACTGTGATGTGTGAAGCTACCGCAATGAACGGAGAGGGCTACCTCACAACTAGTGTGAAAGTCATCATGCTAGGTTTATGGCTCGTGCAAAAAAAAAAAGGAAAGGTTATGCAAAAACTGATTGCTTATAAATCTTGTACTTGGAATGCACAAAAAGAAAGAGCTAATAGAGGTTAAAAAATATATATATCATTTATCTCATTTATAAAAAAAAAAATTTAAGTCCTCTTTTAGTAAATATATTTTATTTTGTAAGATTGAAGACTCGATTATATTTTTATATGATAGGTGATATTTTTTCTTTTGAGTCTTTCTTGATAGATCATAAATGAATTAATTGACATATTTATGAAGTTTAAACATGTATACTATTTTAAGTAAATGTCAATATGTCATTATATGTGCGAAGTGTGCGTGTGCACTTCTTCTATTCTACTTATTTATTTATATGATAAATAATCAAAATTAGAGTTAAATAATGATGAGTTCTCAATTGCTTGTGTGCTTGTTTGTAATTAAATGAGATTAATACCTTATGTGGCTAGTAAAAAAAAATCATTTATTACATTTTTAATTGGTTTCTAAGTTAGAGAGTCATAGAACTTAGGGGGAGTTTAAAGCACATTGCACTTTTGCATTACTCTGTTTTTACACTTTTATATCTTTAGAAGGAGTTTAGCTTCAATTCTTTGTCTAATGTTTTGTCCTTCTCGTATGTCAAAAAGGGGGAGAGAATATTTACTTCCATGTTTTTATTTTGTTATGCATATAAGGGGAGACCATATTTTTATTAAGCTTGATTGGTATGAATGCATACTACATGACTATTCTTTACACTTCGCTTATTTTTATGTAAACTGAACTAATGTACAATGAGGCTTTCAAGTCAAGTTGTTATTTGTTTTACCTATGTCTTTTCAGTTACTTATAAGCTTATCAAGTTGCAGCGAAGATGGATTCACCGGACCATAGGATAGTTCCACTATGAAGTCTGGGACATCATTGTATTTTTATCTTATTCCTATAAGTGTCATGTAGTAAGTGAGAGGTTTTGCCACAGGAAAATGCCAAAGGGGGAGTTTGTAAGGACTATGAGTGTTGGCTATTTTCGTGGACAAAATATTTATTTATAAATTTGTTTTTAGGCCTGCTATCAAGTTTATCAAGAATAGCCGAACAAATGTTCAAGTTCCAAATATCCGTACTTCAGGTATGTCTTTTATAATTACGACACGAAGAATTTCATTTATACATTTAATAGTACATGTTCATAAATCTAAAATTATTTTTGGTGCTTAAATATTTTTTATGTGTCTTAATATTTTTTAAGATGTGATTTAAAAATATAAATATTTTTTATTAAGGCTTTGAATGGGCTTTGAAAAAAATTAAGCCCAAAATGCATTTAAACCTAATATTATTAGGTATTATTATTATCTATAAATATAGAGACATTAGGGTTGCTGCAGTGTGTGCTGAGAAAAAAAAAGGGCTGCCACATTGAAACAAAGAAAAAGAAAAACATTCAAAATCTGGTGAAAAGCTAATTGATATTTGTAATAGTGAAGATAAGAAGTTAATTAACGTTTGCAGCAGTGAAGGTGAAAAGCTAATTGATATTTACAATAGTGAAGATAAGAAGCTAATTAACGTTTCCAGAAGGTGAGAAGCTAATTAATATTTGAAATAGCAAAGGTGAGATCAAAGTTAATTCATATTTGCATCAACATACAAAATAATTAAAGTACAAAAAATTAGAGAAGCTATTTTTTATTAAATTTATGTTTAATCTTTTTACCCTAGAATATTCTAGTTGATTTGATTTAAGTGATATATGTTTTGAATCATCTAGTTAGGATTATTCATTGTTAAATCCATTCTAGAACACACACGGGCACTTGTGTTTTTTTTGTGCTAACCTTTTTGCAGTTCATTTGTGAACGATCTGATTGACGGGGAGCTTATTGAAACGTTGGTCTGAAAACCGCTCACGCTAATATTGGAAACTGTGAAAACAAAGCAGGGGCTCGTAAGTAAAGTACATTGGGGCAGTATCCTAGAGAGGGTAGCATAAGACCGAGTTTGTACTTGAACATTTGATTTTCATAGTGGAAAGTTAGATGGTCCAGTGGACCGGTGGTTTTCCTCTTAGGTCATGTTTATGGCCTAAGTTGTTTCCACCTAAAAATATCGTGTGTTATTATTTCCGCACTTTACTCTTACACACGATTGCATGTCTGGCCGCTTTGTTTAGGTTATTAAATTATAAATTGATAAAAATTAAAAATAACCTATTCACCCCCTCTAGGTTAATCAGGTCCATATCTTATAAACTTTCAGATATAATCACATTCTTCTATAAAAAAATTCAGAAAAAAATCTTAAAGGAATCAAATCCTTTTGAAGATGATAGTTTTATGAGAAAATAGATAATTTTTAAAGGAAAACTTAAGATTTTATATCAAATGACCACTTAATAAAATTTATAATAGCTTTAATGCATTTAGAAATAGCAGGTTGAAAACTTAAATGTTGTTTATCATCGAGAAACAATTTTAAAGATGAGTTTGTCCTTCATTTTTAATGGTTGAAAACTGAGACGTTGTTCACTAACAAGAATGTTCACTAACAAGAAACAATTTTAAAGACAAATTTGACCTTCATTTTTGGTGATCATATACTAAAATTTTCAATTAAATTTCAATTTTAAACCATTAAAATACCTAATATTAAATGTAGGGCTAGTAGTGTACTGCTATGAAACTAAACTACTATAAAGCATAAAGGATAACAACACTGTAAACCCTAAGACCATGCAATCCAGCCTAAGAGAAACGGAATTGGAAAAGAAAAAATATATAAGGCAGAAAAAGAAAGACCTTCTGTACATCTCTGGCAACACCATAACCGCTATAATACATCTAACCTACCAAGACCTGCATGTTAATATCCCCTGCTTTGGCCTCCTTAAGCGTGTCCTTGAACCACCGCTTCAAGCAATCCGATACTAGCTCCGAAAGCGACAAGCGAGTGCCGTTTTCCTTCTCTGCGCTACTCTCTGTATTCATGTCCTGCAACCTTATCCGCTTCGAGTTCTCGCCTTTTTCCAGGATTTTGCGATGTGGGTTTAGTCCGTTTCGTAGTTCTGAGACGGGAATGAAGAAGGGTTTGAAGGTCAAGAAAATTAATCGCTAACCTTTACGTCGAACTATCAATTATTATCTCGATTGCTATCAATTACTGTGGAAGGAAGTTTTATGCTCCTTTATATTTGAGTTATGTACTCTATATTCAAAACTCAAATCAGAGTTGTGAATTGAGAAGCAAGACTCAAGAGGGATTGGGTTTATAGTCAGATACGTGCCGGGCAGCTTTTCAACGTTTTCCGTAGGATGAAGAAAGAAAACGACGTCGGTTGTTGAAGTATTAGGCTCACGTACTAAATTCAAGGAATTTTTTTTTAAATCTCTATATTACAACAACACATCTTCACAAAAATAATTTATTAATAATAAATTTACTCAATAATAAAATTAAAAATAAAATAGATGTTTTATATTTTTTCTGATAATAATAAAAAAATTTATTATGAACATTATTATAAAAAATTAATATTAAGTGCCTAACTTATCTAAATTAAATATTTTTCTCATAAAACATATCATTATCAATTTATCGTGAAGTCCAACTTAAGATTAAAAGAAAAAAAAGCGGATGAGAATCACCAATCATCCTCTTTAACTGTTGCACATTACTAACTCACAAGTAGAACAGGATTGAAAATTGAAATAACCAGTATATTAACAAATTATATATGTCACAAAGAAGTGGCTGTTTTCATACACTAAACATCCTTAACTAAGACGTGAAAATAGGAAAATATATTCAATACGATATTCTACATACAAATTCACAAAATTTTCATCAGTACGCTACATATCAAAATTTATACACTTTAACAGAATTTGCACCAGCCCAACATCTTTAAATGACTATAAGCATATTTGATGGGTACAGCACTTACACGCTGATCCAGAGCAGATATATTTTTGTATAAGGCCTTGAGCAAACAATACCACACTGCCGTCGTTGGTAAAGCAGAACCACTTTAAAAGCAAACACATTAGAGGCTGTGTAAGGAAGATAGCATATTACCAAGTGAGAGTATCTTACATGAACATCGAGTATACGAGTAAAGAATATATCAGATTCCAGAATTTCCAATTCAGCTCAGGGAGGGATTTAAAGACAAGTGAGGGTACTAACTACTGTACTGAATTTCCAATAAAGCTGGTTCTCTCACGAATCACTCCAACTGTCCTCATTATCATCTTCGTCACTTCCCACCCATGCCTATATATTAATAAAATCAATAAATTTGAATATGTAAAATGGGACCTATTGCTTGTGGGTTTAAGAGAGAGAGAGTACCTGGCGAATAGCATTTGCTTTCTCCAAGATGGCGGCTACCCTCAAGTTGGTTTTGGGACCCTGAACACTAGGTCTTGTCACCGCAGCAGGCTTCAAGTTGAAAGACTAGCAACAAAAAATAATATAAAAAACAATTAAATCCAAAAGAAGATATGGGTGTATAACCTTATAATGATCAATGAATAACATAAAGATAGTAAGTAAGCTCTAACCTTAGTCCGTATCTGTTCGAGCAAAGAATCTCTTTCATCAAGTTTTGGTTCAATCTCTGGTCGAGGTCGTTCAGTTACTTTTCTCAACTGCATATTGTTAAAAGGATAGTTAGAAAACAAGCATATTGTGAAGAATTGAATCCGGGTCATCTGAAGGAGGGAAATCACTATATATCAGTACCTTGCTTTTACCATGAGCAGCAACTGCTTCTATGAGTGGATTCCTAGGACGAGGGAGCTTGTTTATTGGATTTCCATTTGGCTTTCCAACTTCAGATTCAGGCATCATAGCATAAGAACTTGAAACCCATGATCCCTCCCCCTCAGGAATCCACAAAAGCTGAGATTGATCTACCATAGATGAAGGTGATACAGATGTGTTAGGTAGATTTCCTTGTTCCAGTCCTGATTTTGGCAATGATTGCCTATGCTCTGTTGCATCTAATCCCTTTTCTAGAGCCACTCGGTTCAGAGGCTGGATGATTTCTTGTGAGACAACTTGATCATCTCCAGGACTTCTATATTCAGTGCTTGGTATTGGTGACAAAGAACTTGAACTGGACTGAGCCATTTCTCCCTCTAAACTAAGGTTAGTACCTCCAGGCCTCCCATTACATGTTGCTGGCACTGTTAAGAATGGGTTTGAGGATAGAGTTTCTTCTGAATTAAGGTGATTGTACTGAATATTAGCATCAACCATGGTTGGTAATTGCAATGAGTGTGTTATAGGCTGTGCCAAATTTCCCAACAAGTGCTCAGGGCCTTGTTGAGACTTCTCATTTACTAAAGCTTCAAGAGGCAATAAGGGGTTCTGAGGCTGTTCCATCTGACTCTGGGATGTATGCGACTCAACTTGAGCTATATCATCTATAGTTAGCTGTTTTGGAGGGAACAAATCTGGATTGACTTTCAACAAACCTTTCTGTGACACTTCAGAAGCAAATTGAAACCTCCCCATCCTCCACTGCACGGGAGGTAGAGGTGGCAATGGTGGCATCTCTCGACTGTCAAGTTGAGCTGGTTTAGGTAGCAACATAAAGCTAGGAAGAGTAGACTTCAATGGAGTCAAGGATTGCTTTGTATTTTCAACTTCCAGACCTCCTGATTGTGCTGAGATTTCTGATGTTGAATGCTGGCTAACAAGGTCTTCTTGACAAGATTCCAAAGAAGCGTCTGACTGCATTTCCTGATTTATGTATTCTAGAGATTCTCTTTGTTGGCAGCTCCCCTCAACTACAGAATATAAGAGTTCAATCTTCTCAATTGAACGATTTAATGAGTTAATGTGCACTTCATCTGTCGGTAAACATTCTTCATCAAGCTGACCAGCTTGGGACTCTAAATTGTCCAAAGGTGTGTCTAGATGATAACCTGAATTATTCATTTTCAAAGATTCTGCTTCAACTTGATCAGTTTGCAACTTCAATGATCCTTCTGATAGCTCTCTAGTGTGAAATGTGGATGAAGACATGTCATCCACACTGTTATTGAAGGGAAGATTTTGACAGGACGATTTGGTTTCTGACTCCATGTTGCTCAGTTCTAGATGTGCTGAGGATGCAGTCACACCACTGATAGTCAAACTGTTTTCGTTCTGTTCAGTGGCAGATAAATCTTGGACACACACTGTTTCAGAACTGGGGAGGTCAGAAGATCCTAAGTTGCTAGGGTTCACACCTAGATCTTCGGAAGCAACTTCTAGACCACATGCGGCCACTCCTTTTTCCAACCCGATAAGACATTCTGGAGAACCTACCTCATTCCATTCCATTTCTTTCCTATAGTGATCCCCAAGGCCATAAACAGGTTCTTGCAAACTTGTAATATGTCCTGACGGTGAACAAACTTTATCAGTGCTAATAAGATTGTTGTCAACGTCAATAGCATTGAAAGTGATGGCAAAAGGCACTTCTAGGTCTTCTAGTTTAACTGCTTCAGGTACGACATCATTGAAGCTTGTGCAACTTTCCTCGCCTGGATCATTTAGAATGCTGGATTCAACTAGCTGAGAAAAACCATTTTCTTTGACTTCGTCCACAGAGCTAGTACATTGAGTTATTTCTTTTTCATTCATTGTTCCTGAAATCTCATCAAGATTTGATTTGCCAGTGAAATAAGTAACACCGGCATAATCTGAAACAGTCTCAATATGAGGAGCACATTCAACAAATTCTGATAGCTGTTGTTCCACTAAGCTGTTAGACTCTGGAGAGTCCACTCTGAAACGTAGCTCTTCTGACACACAATTCTGTGCAGTAATCATGTTGTCAGGTAAATCTTCCACAACTCCAACAGCTGTGACAACAGAATCTATTTCTGTATCCAGATCCTCAGCCTTGTTTACATCTGTATAGTGAGGGATAGAAGCAGGCAAACCATCAGACAATACCAAAGCACGAGATTGACATTCTACTTCTGCCAGGCTATGCACTTCTGTGCTTGCAATAGTTGTAGAGTAAATTTCATTGCCAACCGAACTTTGATATGAATCTGAATCCATATATTGTGTCTCAAACACTTCATTCACTGCACAGACTCTGCTTTCCCGTGCAGAATCCTCTGATATGTTTGACAATTCTCCATTATCCAATTCATTGAGAGGATAACTTTGAGAAGTCTTTTTAGAATCATTACTAGTCTGTGACGAAACTTCAGAAACCACAATTCCTAAATCAACTACATTTGTTTCCTTATCCTCAATCTCATATATGTCATTGGGTTCTGCAGGTGAAACCATTGGCAACCTTTCCCGAGGATCTAAATAGAATGGTTCAGGACTCAGATCAATGCTACAGAGCTTGTCTTCCTGAATACATGCATCATCCGACATCACAGGATCACCAGATTTGTTCCCTAGAGACTCTGTCATTACAGCGAGCTGGTTGGATGGCACATATACAGTCTCAGCTCCACGTGTTTCAGATGGAGACACTTTAGCAAATGTATCAAAATCTGATGTTGTGTTCTCAACCAAAGTGCTGGGAGTATCAGGGTAGGAAAAACTTGATCTGCCGTTCTTAATGCTGTCATCAGATCTGGAGAAGTTTCCAGTTGATTGTGATTCTGAAAGTTGAGCTTGGAACTCCAAATGTTCATCCTTTGAGTCAGAATCTGTCCCATGTCTTTTGAGATTTAAGACTGGCAGATTGTTCTTAGGTCTGTATTCATTGTCTGTCTCCAGTTCTGACTCAATGATAGCAAGAGCATCCATGTAATTGTCTACATCACTGGTCACACCATCGGAATCATACCCATTTACACTGCCTACAGTTTTGTCTTCTGCACTGACTGTTAACAGCTTCTCAGCTTCTGTTTCATTTTGTATGGAAGGAATTTCAAATTCCTTATCATGAGGGGTTCGTAGAGAGACCTGGACAAGTTCTCTATCAGCCATCTCCTCAGTAAAACCATTTTCCAAGGGTTTTGAAACAACTTCATGGGAATTAAAAGATGAACAGACACTATCCTTTCCAGATGACGATTTTGCAGGACTCACTGTCCTGATTTCAAGTACCCTGAAATCCGAATCACATGTATTTGCTGATATATATGTGAGGTGTGGTAAAGTGATAGAAGTTTGGCAGACTTCTTTTTGCTCAGGTGAAGGCGTCTCTACAAATTTCTCCATGTAACTTTTCCCAGATTTTGAGTCAATGGCAGACCCATTGAATTGCCTTTTCTTCAATTTTATGAGACGTGCAGGATCAGTATAACTGTTCTCAATACGCTCCTCCAGAAGCAATTGATGCAGTCTGCTTTATTTGAAAACAGTTCCACTAATCAAACATGGAAACAAAAAAAATTAAAGATATAAGGAACCAATATGAAGCAAGAACACTCACTTTGTATGTGAAGTTGGCACAACTTCTGGGGTGTCTACATTTCTCCAGCGTGACCCTCTCTTCTGCCAAAATAAAAAAAGATATTCGTCAACATTCCATGATGTACTTTGTTACTTAAAGCAGTGAGTTTTCATAAGCAATGGTAGCTGAGTCTTTTCACTAGTTGAGTAGAAGGCAAAGAATTGACAGGTCTGCACTCATACATATGCATGGATATATATGTACCGGAAAGGTTAAATGTTAAAGTATGTACATTTAAACACTTTGTAATACATGGTTTCTTTGCACAGAAAAAAAAATTTGTCTGCCCGTGTGCATGTGTCATTCAAGAGGCAGAGTGACTCTTGGAATTAATGGAGGATTTTCCACAATCTACAAGAGAAGAAAAATTAACTATCCCTAGAAACAAAAACTCCTAAGAGAACTAAATCAACTATTAAATGAAGATAACAATCACATAAGAAACAACTGAACATCAAACAACATAACTTATTTTTATAGAAGTACTTCCAAGAATTAACTCAGGCACCCTATCATTTGATGTAAAACACTAATCCAGGACAAGGTCATGAAGAGCTCATCCTCAGTGAACACTTAATAATTACAGTTACAAAATGAACCTAGATAATCAGAAAGAATCAGCATGAGGTGAAAGATTGCATTTCAAGAGATACAGTTCAAAGTCAGATATACTAATCCCAATTAAAAAACCAAAAGTGAGAAGTCATATAGCAATAGAAATTTAGTCATGATATCTATTCTCCAGTGCATGATTTGTCTTTATTAATAAAAATGAAACCTAGCAATTACCTTAGCTTTACGAGTTTTCCTCTCTCGCTGTGTTTCAAGTGTTGCAACTCCATTTGTTGCTGCTTCCACTTTAAGGAATGATGGATCGGTATAACGCTTCAAACATGCCCCAGCACCGCCAACATCAAACCTGTTAGAATCCAAGAATATTTTTAAAATTTCAAAGCAGATATTATCAGTTCTTTAAGGTTTGCCATCTATATCAATATCTCAGAGTCAAAATTGTGAGGTAATCATACTTGTCAAGAAGGAATAATCGTGGTGGACCCCTGCACTCTTCATAAGAATCCATTATAAAGCGAGGTAAGTCCCCCTGCGCAATAAGGTTTTGCTCTGAACGCATATTAGAATGCCATTCAGTACCTGCAGTTATATCATACAGTCAGCTATTTCTTTTTCTTACATTCATCAAGCAATTAACACTGTTTGAAGTGCTATTTTCAAATCCGTTAAATATCTTGAAGAAGATATTCATTCAAAAATTAATAATGTTTAACCTAAAGAAGATTTGAATGGCCAAAGTAATAGACAAACAAGTATCCCAACATAAGGTCTTCTTGTGTACATATCAGACATAAGGGAATAGCATTTGACACAATTAATCACAGGAAAGGAAAAGCGGAGAAGCAGAATAAAATTCTTGACTCAGCCAAATGAATGTGGAACAATCAAATGGCCCTGTTCCAGTTGTCCTACAAACCACCCTTGCCAAAAATATCTAGATATATTTTTAAAAATAAAAATTAGCAAGGTGGTCAAGGGCCTCTGTTCCTGAAATTGTAATTAGAAATTACTTTTGCATCCAAAGCATAGAATACCACAGCCTATACACCTCCAAGTCCAGATATAAAGGCACTGCCTTCCTAAGCACCAGCTCTTTTTTCAAAAATTATGCAGTTTAGTGATCCAAACTTTTGTAAGGAAAATGCAAAGTTAGAATAATGACTACACTACTATGTAGGATATTGACCGAACATAATCAAACAAAATAAAACACAAATCCAGACAGGACATGGTTACTAAATGAATGCAACATAAATGCACATGCCTGGGCTGACTTAAACAGTAAAAGATATTCATGGAATTTTCCTTTACCCATCAGATAACTAGTAAAACCAAAATGAAAAGACAAAGGGGTCGATTGGCACATATCCTCATTAACCTGAGGATAACAACATAATACAATAAAGAGCCATTTAATTGTCATGATTCATGAATATTATTTTTACAATTCATCAGGAAAAAATTATCCCCGATGTGATCTAACCTGTATTAGAAAAAAACGATAGGAGGTTAGTTTGAGATAGAAGTGCCTTCTCGATTGAAGGAACTTCAGCTTCAAGCTGTTGGACACGAACCATTAGACCATGGCCTCTTGCAGCAGTTGATAATACTTCTTCATGCAAATCATGGAATATTTCAGCAGCAAACCTATCCCACACATATTAAAAGAACTTGTAAGAATATTAATTGTTTTGAGTTCCTCAAGTGCTCGCTTCTCATTTAAGGGCTAAAACAGCAAAAACCTACTGGTCAAGACAAAAAAGAATTGAAGATGATAACATATTGTCTTAGGTGGGGATATATTTTGAAAACTGAATTGCGATAGATGATGGGGAAGGGAAAATAAAACAAAAGGATTGTTAGTTCCATGGTTTCATTAGACAATTCTGCTCACTCCATTCCTAAATGAAATAAAACTGACCAATAAATACACAAGAACAAGACAATGATGAAAAACATTAGAATTTCATTGCATTCTCCGATCACCCTGTTGACTCAAAGCACCATCGAGTGAGAAGAAATTCAAACAATCCAATACTACAAAGTTGATTCGGTACACACAACTACTTGGAATTTGAATCACATAAAATTCAGAAAGGAAAAGAGTGGAGGATTAAGGTATATGAGAAACCGTGAAGCTCATCCCACAAAGTCAATTTGGGAACATAATTTAGTAAATACAGCCATTTATACGAAGTCTTGAATTCAATCCCTGAGAAAATACCCAGTACGGCATTCACTTCAATCTCACTGGTGGTTAAAACAAGTCCCTTCCACCAGAATTATAAAACCCGGCCAAACCCTAACTTCTCAGTATTGTCTTCAACATTGTAATTTTCTCCAACACCTCAGAAAGCAAACAATAGAAACCCCCTAGGAGCAATCCGATTATAGAATCCAAACCTAACAATTCCAAACACAATTACCATGTCAACTCAAAATTTCCACCAAAGTCAACAAATGTTCATCTCCTCTAGACCAACTGAAATCCTAGAGCTTCAAATTATTGATACATACGTGTCAACAACCACAACCGAAATCCACAAACCACAGAGAAAAAGCAGCCAAAAGAAGAAAAATTAAGAGGCACTCACTCAGCAAGGTCGCCGAGCTGACGCAAGACACCAACGAGGCCAGCCATGGCAACTCCTTCCAATAAAGCCTCTGGATCATCTCTATCGGCAGATCTGTACAGCTCTGGATCAGCCAAACCGTACTCATTCTTAACCTCGTACCTAGTCAGCGGCATTCTAGATTGTTCCTCTTTATCAAAAGCTCAAATCAAAACCAATACCTCAAACCTTTAATCTCTCAAAAACTACAAAGTACAAAGCCTCCCTGAGGTTAGATTTCACATTTCCACCATTGAAATTCTCAGAGCGAGAGCAAAAAGAGAGAGAAAGTCCCTTGAAGTTTGGGCTGAAGTGAAATTAATGAATTGAGATTGATAAGTGAATGAATTTTCGGTGGACAGGGAAAGACGTGAAGGGAGTAGTGTTGTGAGAGTAATAAATTTTTCACTCTTTTATACTAAAAAATAAATAAAATAATTTCCCCTCTTCTTTTCATATAAAGTCTCAGAATTTGGGAATGAAAAATAACGGTGTTAATGGGTTCGAATAAAATCATTATAAGAAGAGCGTCTGCTTGGCGTAGATCGTGCCGCTTATGGTGCGCTCGATGCATTGGATCATTTATTTTAAGTAGAGAAAAATGTTACACGACCGATTAAATTATGTTATTCTATAATTTAAAAATATTATAATTTAAGTGTATTCTCTTAATTTAAAAATATTATAATTTATCCTCAACTAAAAATAAATTATATTATTTTTATAATTTTTTATTAAAATATTATTATTTTTTATCAAATAAATAAACATCATTAAATCATGAATCTTTAATAATATTAAAATCATAATTTTATTTTGTTAATAACTCGTATATTAATCACATTTTAATTAATTAATAAAAAAATTATTCAAATAATTTTATTAGTTAATTTTTTTATAAAGTTAAGAGATTAAATGACATCGTTTATAATTTAAAAAATTAAATGATATAAATGATATAATATAAATTGTTTTTACTATTTAATGGTTAAATTTGATTAGATAAAAATTTTCAAAATTTGTAAAATATTGATAAGATAATAGATTATCATTTTTAAATACACTTATATTGAAATTGTCTATTTTTAATAGATTTCATAATATTTTTTAATAATTTTATTAAATTAATTCAAATTTACATTCTACTATACACATAATTATAAAATATGTCTATTATTTTAAAAAATAAATTAATTTTTTTATAAAATTATTTAATAAATTATTTTTCTTTTTTCATTTCTATTTTTTCAATATTGTTAGTTAATTTTTAAATTTAATTGACAATAAAATTATTTAAGTATAATATATTATAATTTGTAATTTGTAATTTACATAATCTTTTATTAAAAAATTATGTGTTATAAAAAATAATATTTAACATATTATATGGATTAATCTGAATTAATTTGTATATACAATAAATCAGATTATATTCAATATCTATAATATACAAACGATTATAAATTATAAAATTTAGAAACATTATGCATATTATCATATTTCATATTGGTTAAAATTGTGTGGATTCAATTCATTACACATCTTTAGTCTTGTAGATTTACTAATGTTTTAATTTTGTATTGATTTTTAAATTTAATTTCTTTTATGATTATATAATATGAATGAAATTGTAATTAAAATATAGTTTTACTATTATCTATGCTTAGTGTTGACATTTGAGTGGATTAATACCTCATAATAAGGTTGTAATCGGTTAAAGTTGAAAATATTGCAGTTTAGTACTCTCAACCAATCAGGTGCTGTAAGTAGAATCATAGAAAAATTATTGAAATAATGTGTTTTGTAAAACACGGCTAATGTATTTACTATGACTTAGAATTACACTGCAAAATTATTAAAAAATGATAATTTTTAAGTGATAATAACTTAAGAAAATAACAAATAAATAATTTGTAAATAACACATTCATGTTAATGCATATAATACAAATTTATCTATTTTATTTTTTTAGATATTTTTCTTCTTTTTTTATAAATATAATAGTTCAATTTTAAATCAAAATAATATAATTGTAGCAAAAATTTCTATTTTTCTTTTAAAAACATGAAATCATAAAGTCACTAATTTTTCAAAATGTTTTTTTTTCTTCCCCAATTTAGACATACATTGTTGTGTGATAAGACGAACTTGCATTAATTCTACTTAAATTTTTATTTTTATGAGATAGTTCTGTTTAAAATAAAATACTTTCTCTCATATTCTATCAATTTGGGCTAAGTTTTATTACAAAGATAATTGTGTTTTGTTTTTTTTACTAGTCCTTGTAATTAATTGAACATGTTTTTATTAGATTTTATTTAACATTTAATAGATTTAAATATTTATAATTTAATTTAAACGTGTTTAATAACACGGTATTAAATATGAAAAGATAATGAGATTTTTTTTAATAGTTAAAATTTATGAATTGAAAATAAATAATATTTTTTTATTATGCTTTAATAAATTTTAATTACATGAATGAAGGTAAAGTGATTGAAATTAAAGAGATGAGACAAATTGTTAGTTTACCTAATGCAAAAGTAACAAGTCAATCGTACGTAGTAACGAGTTTAGGGTGTGTTAGTTAGGTGGTATTAAAGAGTGGAAAGTAATAACTCAAAAATATAAAAATTAGATAAATAAGAGATTACATATATTAGAATTGCAGTGTGTTAGATCGAAATTAAATTTTTTTCGATTATTAAAAAAAAGTGGTGTAAAATTTACTCAGCTAAAAATTTGTTTTAAATTTAATATTATTTTGAAAGAATTTGTAAATCAAAGTTGTTTTTTATTTGAGTCACAATTAACGTATATGAATAATATATATATTTAAATAAAAAATAACAAAAATATAATTTATAGTCATAAAATAATATCTCTTATTTTTAATTTATACATTTTAATGTTACAAAAAAATAGTACATTATTTTGTGTTGAATGATAATTAAATTAAATTATGATAATTTAGACCTATTAAATATTATTATAATATTATTTTTATTATTATAAATTTTAAAATAATTATTTTTTGAATTTCTTTTTTTAAAAAATGAGACCATTAAGCACGTCCCATGTTTGATTATGTGGTTGGGGAAATGAGAAATGAGTTGTTACAATTGCAATCAAAAGATGTTAATATAAAATATATGATACTCTCCTTACCATTTATATCTAAAAGCATCTTTAAATAGCAATCAAAACTAAAATTATTATAATTTAATAATGGGACCTTACAATTTCAATTGAAAATGGAGAGCACCTCTCTTTACACCTTTCCCTCCACTGATAACTGCTCCCAACAAAACACCATTTACATGTGATTGAATCTCAATCGTTGCCTCTTGAGTTACAACTATCTAACGACTAACGTGGGGTCCTGTAGAAATTGAAATATTAATATTTATGATCTTTTGGTTTCTTGATACGTGACTTCATCGTCGTTTACACATGTGTTCACATTTCACGTGAGTAACATTCGAACATCATTAGCTAAACAATTTAAGATTAGAATATCAATTCTATTTTTTTAGAAAATAAAAAACCCTAATTCATTGAATTAAATGTACAAAAAAAAATCAAATTACATAGTAAATAATAATGAATACACATATTACAAAATGAGCATAATTTTGGATTCTTATAGTATTAGAACTGGTAATATTTATCTTATTTATAAAAAAAATACCTTAATGTATTCAAATAACTTTAATGATGCTATAAGATTTACTTCTAAAGTATGGTGATTTTTAACAAATAAAATAACAAATATAAGATTAAATCTAAACAAAAAAGGTATAAAAAAATAATAACAAAAACATGCTAAAAATCGCACTACATAAAAATTATGTGAAAAAAATCACTTTAGATTTAGATCTAAAATGAAAAATCACAAATCATGATTGGTTTTATTTAATAACTAAAATAAAAATAAATAAAGCTTAATTAGAAAGAGAGAGATAAAAAGAACATTTTTTCTTCAAGTAAGCAAAATTTAAAAGATAAATAACAAAGAAAGAGAATTGTTAGGGTTTAGAGAGAAAGGGAACATCATATCAATTATATTTTACACATTTAAAATAAGTGTTTTGTGTTTCAACAAAAAAAAATCCATTGTTGCTTTGTGTTTTTTTAGTATATTGATTATAGTATTTTTTTTCTAATTAAATAGTGTAACTTGACTCTCGAACGTGTAATAATATGAGAATAAAAGTAAAAATTGATGGTTGTCTTAGCTGAGGTTCACTCATGTAAAGTATATATTTTTCTCCCACTATTTTATAATTGATCAAGAAAAATGGGGAGAAAATTTTAACAACACAAAAGAGTCATATCTTATCGTAGTTTGATCGGCTCTCTTGAGCATATTTCCTTTGTATTGGCTTTTTAGTTACATAAGAATACTTCAATAATGTGTTTCTTTCTTTCTTTCTTTTTGCATATATTTATTTTAAGGTGATATTAGCTACGCATGTTTCTATCTGTATTTTAACTTGTTTGCCTCTTGAATCCAATATTACATCTATATCAATTGATAATTAACTCATTGAATTTAAATATATTTTTAACATAAATAATATGAAATTAAATAAATTGATTAATAATACGAAAATATTTTTAATTACAAATCAACAATCGAGATAAAAATAAAAATAATAAAATTGGTCAATTACTCACTAACAACAGAACAAAAAAAACAAAATTGTTATGCTATAAGTAGTATATCACTATATCATTCTAATTAATTTATTGTTATAATAATAAAATAATATTTGTGTTGTTTCTTCCCTTAGATCTTGTTTTAAGATGATTTTTTTCTATCTAGATATTTATCTATGATAATTTATGTTATGTTTGTATCTATAAATATTATATTTTCTTATCAATCTAGATTTTTATCTAAATTTAAAGTATGGAATATTATGAAGATTATAATATAGTATTAATATTTTATTTTTCTAAAAAACGATCAAGATATCAATTAGAATATCGAAACAATTATTGAAAAACTTTACGATAGAGTAAAATATAATAACTCAAGGTTTTCTTTGTATGTTTAATAAGGTTTTTAGTTTTGATTTAATAATTTTAATTATTATAATTTATTTAAATTAATGATTTTTTATCTAAATCATAATTTTTGATAGTTAATGAAATTCTATTTTCTTAAAAAAATTATTATTTATTTAATATTTCAATGTATTTTCAATTCCAATAAACTAAAAAAATATATAAATTTTTAAAAGAACCAAAGAGAAAAAGAAACCAAATAGCTTGTGCATATTATACCAACTCACCATCCTACGTACCGCAAGGTAAATTAACAATTCATCAATTTTTTATTGAGGAATACTCTATGTACATCACCATTCCATATCATAAGCGCATTAAAGTAACGTGTTATTCCGTAATAAGCTCGTAAAAAGTAGAAAGATCATGAAAAAATCAAGTATTAAAAATAATAAGTTTAATTGTGACACATAATTTGGGAATCATCGAGACAAATTTTTTTCTTCTATACTAATGTAGTATACATGGGTAGGTATATTTTATTTATTTATCATATAGGTAAATCCCACGTGGCATTTAGATATAGTATAAAAGTAATTAGATTACCTTAAGTGAAATTATTTAGTTAGGTTCTTTAGAACTCAAATTCAAAAATATCATTTTTTATATTGTTGTTTTCAAGAAAATGTCGAAAAAAAGGTAAAATTAATTTTTAAATATTTTTTAATTAAATTTATCTGATTACTTATATATGTGTTAGATTTTTTTATTTTAATAATTATTCCCACAATTCAACAATAATATCAACATTGTGTAATTTTTAATTTTAATCTTTATTTTTTTTCTTTAAATAATAATATTTTAAAAAATAACAATTTATTATAAATTTTACTATCATTTAACTTTTTACCGTTATCTGCTCCTTCTCGCAATAATAAAAATAGGTTCGTTCTCTGAAAGCCTAACGTATTACACTTTAAGGAACATCGTCTCTTAAAATATATATATATAGGATGCCAAAATAGAATTTAGAAACAAAAGGTCGTACAAAGGAATTAACGGAGACGTACAGAGGAGTTAAATTTGGTTTTATATATGATGAGAATTATGATAAAATAAAGATGTTAATTATCACAATTATTTTTAATATTATAAATTATATGAAAAGTTTATTTCACAAATATTATTAATTACATTTTAATAATATTAGTATTAAATAAAATTACTGTTAGGATTATTACTGTTAGAGATAGAATAGATGCTTTGATTCTATTGGCTTTTTGTTGTACATTATAAGATGAATACGGAAGTTTCCTTGTTAGGATTCTTCCAATTCTTTTTGTGCTTTTCTTCATTTTACAGAGAAAGCAAGCTAGAGAGAAGATTTTGTTGGTTTACCCCATAATGGTCTTTTTTCATTGGGATTTCTTTTTTAAAGAACTTTGCCTTCGCTTTCCAGTAAAGCCTCTTTATTTTTTTACTCCTTTAAATTTCCAATGGGATATGGTTGTTAGCCGTGCTATTTTAGGGTTCCAATACAACTAATTGATTCATTGCATGGTTCCCTTCAATTCTTTCAAGCTTTTCCTCTCTCTCTATTCCCACGTTCTTTTTTTAAGAAAGACGATAAATGTTATATATAGAATATGCGGTGAAAACGGTTATCTTATTTGCCATAATTATTTCTTGTTAATTTTATATCCATGCATTTAGATAAAAAAAAAATGTTGGCAATGCATGTGTAGTAGTATCCAACCACGATTTAACTGTCCTTTTTTATTTTTTATTTAATTTAAAAATATATATAGTTTTAAAAAATTAAATATTAACATATTTTTTATTATATTATATTATTTAAAATAATAACATTAATTTTTATCTTTTAACTCTTTAGCACATAGTTTTAAATAAAATATAAAAATAAAAATAAATAAAATTTAATCTAATTACTCAAAATATTATGTATTATATTATTAAAATATATATTTCTATGTATATAAAAATAATATTAATATATGATTAATTTTAATATTGTAACGTGTAACGCCTTATATCAATTACAGTTAAGATATTAAGAAAAAAATTATAATTTTTTTTTATGGTTAATTATAAATTCAATTATCTACGATTAAAATATACACGATATTAAGAGACTCAAACAATTAACTTTTCAAAGACTTTACATGTCATGATTACTAAAATTACATTTCTACTAAAAATAAATAATTATAATAAATATTTGTACATTTATTTAATTTAATAATAAAATCTGTATCTAAAAATCAATTCAAAAAATTCACACATTATCAGCGGAGTTCATGATCCATTAATAAATATAAATAGAATTACTTTTAACTCTATTTTTACCCTTTATAGTAAAAACCTTTGGAACTTTAATTTAATTAATGATTTCACGAATGGAATTTATCTTTCCTTTCAAGTCATATATTTTTTTATATATTAAATGACAATTTTTAGTGATTTTAACATGCCACGAAAAAAAAATCTTACTGTCAAACCAATTGACACATCTTATATTATTTGGTATATTTATGAAAAAGATAAAGAAAAATAAACATTGTTTTTAATCGATGAGCTCTCATGTTAAAATGTGTGAGTATCAATTTGATAACTAAATATATTGACAAATAATTATGATAACCATTGAATTGAACTGGTATAAAATTTTTTTTTGAAATATTATTTTTAATTATAATTTCATCATTATTTGATTGTGTGTAACTAAAAAGTTTAATTCGAACGTTAAAAAAAATATAAACCATCCACTAAAATTACTATTTAATTGAATATCTAATGTTTACCAAAAAAAAAAAAAAGAGTAGTTGAGTAGCCAAAATGATTCATCAACAGTTAATAGTTTCCGATTCTTTTATCATCGAAATAATCCCCTTATTGGCATTTGGTGAAATACTTTATTTATTTAACTACATTTGGTATATTAGTTGATACGGGTAAATGCCGAATAGAGAATTAGCTCAAAAGTTATTAAAAATATATTATTTAAATATTTTTATCATATAATTTTTTTATTTAATTTTTAAAATTAATATATTTTAAATACATAATTATGTAACTAAAGTATTATTTTTTATTGTAAAAAATAGATTACCTAAATATAAAGTTATGTTATTAAAATATCACGATTTTTAAAATTGAGTTATTAATTTATTCTTTATAAAAATTATATGATTAATATATTTTAATAATACAAACAAAATGATATTAAATATGATACCTAACACTTAACCGCATAAATATCAAATTGTTTTGATATGTGAATTTCGAAAAAAAAAAAGATGAAATATTGATTTTTTTTTTTGTGTTATTTTTGTTGTGTGGACTGAATTATACCTCATACTAACTCAGTGGATGATTTTTTTAAAATTTAGGTATTAAATTGATATTACATTGAAGAAAAAAAAATGATTAATTTATCAAATTAAAAAGAAAAATTGAGGATTGAATATGTTAAGTGAAAGAATAACATGAAAATAATTAAGGTTTGAGAACTTGTATAATAGCATATCATGATGAGAAAATGATGTAAACTTTGCTTTAAAGGTTGCACTTTTTTGAATAATGTGATGCTTAATTTCGGTATTTAATTTGGTAGTCACTATCAAACTATTTCCACTTGCCACCAAATATATGTAACGACTATAAGGACAACGTGTTGGTTAATACTCGCAAGCTATCTGATTCAAAGCAGTACAATATACTCCTTTATTAAAATATTTATTTGGTTGCTTTATATGCCGAACAAACTCAACTCCTTTATATTAATTAATGGCTTATAACGACTGTTGAACATGTAATTTAGTGGAAGCCGTTAAAAAGCAAAGTAATTCAATATACTATATATACTATATTGACCTACCAAATGAAATTCATGATTGAGTAATGCTATGCATCACACAACTGAGACATGCATCTCAATCCAAGTGTCAATCTTAATTTGATCGAAAAATATTCTGTTAATTCTATTTGCATCTCATACAGCTTTTAAATACATACCTTAATGTCATAGAGTAACAATTGTATGATTATAAATGAAATGAGTATTTCTCTCAAGTGTAACATAAAATTTTCCTATAAGATTTATACACAATCAGCCCAACAATGCAAAGAAACAAACAAATTTATCTTAATTTTTTCGATCAAAAACCAAATTCATTTTGTTATTTAATGGTAGCTTTTATAATTAACATAAGTATTATTTTTTATAATCAACATAAATATTAGATCATATCTATTTAATTAAACTTTTAACATTTAAAAGTGTATGATACTTATAAATCCTACCAAACTTTATACTATCACTATCCCAACATTTTAAAATAGTAAAAAAATGACTAATATTATTTTTATACATTTATTATTCTCTCAAAAATATTGATTCTATACACCATATAAACTAAATACTTAAAAAAATTATAATTAAAATTAGTGGGTATTAAACATATGACTTTTAGCACTTATATCATGCAAATCTTACACAAACTCAAAATGAATGTGAAAATTTATAAAATAATGACCTAATTAACCTTACACACATGGACTTAATGTGAAATTTGAAGGACCATACAAATGTGGTATTAGATGTTGAAGGTGTGGAACTCTTGTCCTTAAAACCAAAACCATGTGTATCACCATTTGACTTACCCATGCTCAAGATTTTATCTAAGTGTTGAGTTCCAATAGTAAGTATTTTCACTACTTCACATGATTTTTTGAGCTCTTACACTTGTTTTTTATTATCCACAACAAGTTTATTATTTTCTTCTTTCAAACTTACAATACTCAAATTTAAAGTATTATTTTATTTGTGTAAAATATTATTCTCTTTTATGACTCTAAGACATTTAAAAAATAATTATTTAAAATTTTTAACATTATATTTAGAGATAAAATAAGATTTAAGTTTATCATAATCTAAGTTATAATCCTCAATAAAATGATCCATAATAAAGATCCATAAGATCAACACTAAGTGTATTTAGTGTTGGTTATAATATTAATTAAAAATTTATAAAATATGGACCTAATTAATTAGAGGAGGTAAATATATTATTTTTAATTTTTATCAATTTATAATTTAATAACTTAAATAAAATGGCTAGACTTGCAATCACGTATAAAAATAAAATACAAAAATGAAAGAATAACTCACGATATTTTTAAGTGGAAACAATCTAGGTCCTAAGAAAAAAACTACCGGTTCATTGTATCACCTAATTTTCCATTATGAAAAACAAATGTTCAAATATAAACTCGATCTTTTGCTACCCTTCCTAGAATTTTACCCCAATGTACTTTACTTATGAGTCATTGCTCTATTTTTACAATTTTTAATACTAGCGTGAGCGATTTTCAGACCAATATTCCAATAAACTTCTTACCACTAAGATATGTTCACTAATCAACTACAAAATGGTTAGCACAAAACACAAGTGATCATTAGTGTTATAAAATAAATTTAATAATAAATAATCCTAACTATATGATTTAAAACATATATTACTTAAATCAAATCAAGTAACAAATTCTAAAGCAAAAATGATTAATCACAAATTCAATAAAAATAATTTCTTTGAAATTAATAATCAAACAAAATAATTATAATATGACACATACAATTATTTGATCTAACAATTTAAGAATAAAAATAAATAAGAAGCTATAATAACATATGATCAAAATATCATAAACTAATTAGACTTATTAATCAATCAAATACAACCATCAATATTTGATAAATTAACCAAATAAAGAAACTTAAAGAATTATGATCTTATATTTGCAAAACAAGAGAGAGATTAATAAGAAGATAATAATGTTCTTGTATGATTGATTGAAACAATGAGTAATGAATTTTATTTATAGAAAAAATTAAAACTCTTAATCTTATCTAATTAATAATTTTTTTCTGTTACAAATAGGATTAATAATACTCATTAATCAAAAAGACTCATATTTAAAAAAAATTATTTTAAAGTAAACTCATTAATCAAAAAAACTCTTATTCAAAGAAGAGTTGTTTTTAAAATATATTTTAGACTAAGATTTAGCCTATAATTTAAGGTATATTTTATTTAATATTTTAATAACTATCTTATTCTATATCTTAGATTACATTTTAACCTAAAATTTAATATGAATTCAAAACAATGAAATACATTAAAAAAATATGTTAAGTGATAATTTCATAAATTAATTAAATTTTAAATAAGTATTTTAATATAAAATATTTTTAAATTTATGAACATATGTTATTAAATGCATGATATATAATATATGGTATATAATATGTAGACTTTAATAATGTATTATTAATCAAATAGGAGATTATATATCACTTGGTTGAATACACACCAGTTAGTATGGTAGACAATATGTAGAACCATTACATAGGTATGGTCTGCGATACCAATGGACCATGGTATATATTATGTTAATCCCTTAACTATAATACACGTAGTATCTTTAATATCATATTTTTAGTCATTTTGAGGAACAATCACGTGGGGCTTACTAATTTTTTTTTAGCTAAAATGATCATTATTGTATTTTAAATTTATGACTTAAAATAAGAGTTAATAAATGTTATTATTAAACTATTAAATTTTTAAATTATTAAAATGTTAGAGGTATGTTACTCATAATTATTATGTTAGATACCAAATATTTAGTAATTTTTTAAAATAAATATTTTAGTCCTATAATTTATGAATTAAATATTATTAGTTATATTATTATAAAAATTAATTATTTTTAATCATATAATTTATTAAAATTAGTATTTCTGATCCATCAAATATACTAAAATGTAAGATTTATAGTAATTCTCATTTACACATAATAATAAAAGATCAAATTGCCTTCTATTCTATAAAAGTTAAACAATCAAAATATTTAATAGTATTTAATAAACATGCCGATAAGCCACTATAGTTTCACCATGGCTTATGCACAGTATTAGGAATTTAAAATATTGTTTTTACCACTTGTTCTCTTCCTCGCTTGTTACAAACTGCTCATAAAAAAAATTCTCTTGATTTTGACTATAAAGTAGTCAGATTTGAATGGGCTAAAAGCTTTTAGAATTTAGAACTTTTACTGTCATTTGGCCCTTTATTAAATGATGGAGGCCCAACTGGAAAAAATAATTAGGAAAACAATTTCTGTTGTATGTCATTATAATTATAACTTCTTCTATCTGGAATCAATCACTTTAAATCACTTTAAAGGAAAGACCTTTAAAAAAAATCATACATTAAACAACATGTCATTATTGAATTGGCACCTTCTCATAATTTTATTATTTTACTTTTAATTAATATTGAACTATCACTTTGTAATATACAATAACTTAATGTCATAGATTAATGCGTGAGGGAGAAATTAGGCATTGAAAATATTTGATAAATTTTTAATTTTTAAATATGTATAAATTATAAAATACTAATTACATATAAAACAGATATTATCATAAACGGTTTAAATTTAAATTACAATTACATATAAAAGGGAGATGAGAACGCAACAGTTGGAGCGCGAACTGTGGGATATGTAAATGAATTGGAAGACATATTATAGCCAACACAAGTCCATTTGTGGCATATAATATACTACAGGGAAAATTCTAAATGATATCAACTATATATATATATATATATATATATATAACATGTAAAAATAATTAAATTTAAAACTTGATTTGTAAACAAGAATCATGCTATGTAAACAAGAGTTGGCATATTTAAGATTATCATGCTAAATGTCACATTCCAGCAAACATGGGTTAAACCACTTGTATATATATAAGTACGTAGTAGTGCTCCCAAGTTCCAACTCCAGATCTGGGAGTTTGGGAGTGGGACCACCCGTTTGAACTTTGAGGTAAAATTGCTATGTTATGCCAGCGACTGCTCTAAATAATTCTGTAATTTTACTTAAGCTCTCAACCATTTCTAGCTAGCTGATCAAGATTTGAAACCATTGTTAAAACTTGAAATACATTTCTAACTTCAAAACGACGAAGTTTCCAGGAAACCAAATAAATCAACCCTTAATTAATTTTGGGTAATAATATTATTTGGCTAGCTGTAAATAACACAATACATCCTCAACCTCAATATTAATTCCACAATTAAAATATCTCAATATAGTATATATAGCCTCTTGTTTAATTACCTTCCTTTTTTAATTTCCACTTATTTCTCGTCTTAATTTACCTATCTCTTTCTTTCTCTAACATGCTAGCCCAAGTTGTGACTGAGAATGCTCTTCATGGAGCTTAGGAACTGAAAATAACACTATTAATTACTCATATATATATATATATATATATGTTGGTCAACTAACGTGGGCCAGAAGAGTGTGTGAAATAATGGGTTGGTGTCGAAAGAAAGAAAAGAAAAAAAAGGTGAAAAAAAACATTCAAAGATGATGGCGCCGAAAGAAAAGAAAAGAAAAAATTAAAAATGTTAGCTACGTGAAGGATTCATTTCCTTCTATAAAAGGCCTTAGCCTTAATCTCAATTAACAGATTAGAAGCAGAGAAAAAAAAAACTGAGAGAGTTTTCTTAGAGAGATTTTGAGAGGAAAAATTAAGAGAACCAATTTGTGAAGTTTTATCCATAAATTAAAGATACATATTTGTTGTATTTTTGTGAGAGATCTACCTAAAGGTGAAGTGTGTAATCTCATCTTATTATAGTGGAAGTTTAAGTGGCCTACGGGTCCCGTGGTTGTTACTTTCATTTTGAAATGTTTTTTCACGCTAAACTTTTGGTGTTATTTTTATTTGGGAAATTATCCTGAGTGTGTGAAATTTATTTCTTTACAACCATATATTTTTCCCAACAAAGTGGTATCAGAGCCTTGATTTTATTCAGGAAGATACTATTCACAGAGTACTGTTCATATATACGGTACTATTCTGTCGGCAGACACTATTCACATAGTACTATTCATATATATGGTACTATTTTGTCGACAGTTACTATTTATCGATACTATTCATAAACCAAGCTCGGCGAAACTAGTTGACTGACGATTCAAATGGAGGAGAGCACAGACAATATGATAAAGTTGACCGCATTTAATTATGTAATTTGGAAGCCGAAGATAGAGGATCTTTTATACATTAAAGATCTATGGAAGCCAATTATAATGCCGAAGGAGAAAGAAGTAACCGGTGCAGATATTGAATGGGCCGTTTTGAACCGAAAGTGTGCTGCTCAAATCAGACAATGGATCGACAAAAGCATTTTTCAAAATTTTGCTAATGAACACCATACTTACGTTCTTTGGCAAAAGTTAGAGAAAATGTATGCAAGGACAACCGCACAGAATAAAGCTAATCTGATGCGACGATTAGTCAATTTGAAGTATAAAGACGGAAGCAGCGTATCAGAACATATGAGTGAGTTCCAAGGCATTGTAGATCAACTCAACTCTATGAAGATGACTGTAGATGACGAGCTACAAGCGTTGTTGATGTTGAGTTCTCTACCAAAAAGTTGGGATACTCTAGTTGTGTCAGTTAGCAACTCAGCTCCTGACGGTAAGCTTACCATGGATATGGTAAAAGACAGAATGTTAAACGAAGAGTCTCAACGAAAAGATGAAGGATATACTCCTGACACTGAAGCGCTTGTCATGCAGAAACAAGGCAAGCAAGAATGGCACGAGAGAAGTAAAAGTAGAAATCCCCATAACCAAAGTCAACAAAGAGGACGGTCGAAGTCTAGATCAAGGTATGACATGAAGTGTCATCATTGCAGCAAGCTTGGACACTTCATTCGAGAATGTAGAAGATTAAAGGCAGAACAATGTAGAAATCAAGAAGCAGAAACCCAAACAAATGACACCACAACTGTCACTGAGGAAGTTGTCATTGTTCGAGATGTTGATTATGTCAATCTTGCATGCCAAGACACTACTTGGGTAGTTGACTCAGGCGCTTCCTATCATGTCACCTCACGACGGGAATTCTTCTCAATCTACACTCAAGGTGATTTTGGACGTGTGAGGATGGGAAATGATGATGCATCAAAAATTGTCGGTATTGGCAATATTTATCTAGAGACTAATCTTGGATGCAGATTACTTCTGAAAGATGTGAGGCATGTTCCTGATATCTGCCTCAATTTGATCTCTACCGGTATGCTTGATGATGATGGAGACAAAAATTATTTTGGTGAAAGAAAGTGGAAGCTCACCAAAGGCAATCTGGTAATAGCTAAAGGCAAGAAAGATACATCACTCTACATCACAGAAGCCAAACTGTGTAGAGGAGAAGTAAATACCACGGAGAAAGAAGTTCCTACCGAGCTATGGCATAAGCATCTCGGCCACATGAGTGAAAAAGGTCTCAGAATTCTTTCTAAAAATGAGCTCTTGCCAGGAATAAAAGGTACACCCTTGCAAACTTGTGTTGATTGTATTATGGGAAAACAACATAGAGTTGCCTTTCGTAGTCTCGCACCATCTAGAAAGGAAAATATTCTATATTTAATACACACAAATGTCTGTACAATGAGTTGTAAGTCATTAGGAGGTGCTCACTATTTTGTGACCTTTATTGATGACCATTCAAGAAAAGTATGGACTTTTGCTTTGAAAACTAAAGATCAAGTGCATGAAGTTTTCAAACAGTTTCATGTAAAAGTGGAGAGAGAAACTGGCAGACGTTTGAAGTGTGTACGTGCAGATAATGGTGGTAAGTATCGTGGACCATTCGAGGAGTATTGTAGAAGTTTTGGCATCAGGCTGAAAAAATCAGTACCAAAGACACCTCAACACAACAGTGTCATAGAGAGAATGAACAGAACCATCTGTGAAAGAGTCAGATGTATGCTCTCAAATGCAAAACTGCCAAAATCCTTTTGGGGAGAGGCAATGAGGACAACAATCGATTTAATCAACATTTCTCCATCAGTTCCACTGAACTACGACGTACCAGAAAGAGTTTGGACGGGGAAAGATGTTTCTTACAAACACTTGAAAGTATTTGGCTGCAGAGCATTTGTTCACATCCCAAGAGATGAGCGGTCCAAGTTGGATGGAAAAGCAAAGCAGTGTATCTTTATGGGATATGCCCATGAAGAATTTGGTTACAGACTTTGGGATCCTATTAGCAAAAGGATTGTCAGAAGTAGAGACATGGTGTTTCTTGAGGACCAAACAATCGAGGATTTTGAGAAATCCGAGAAACCACAGTCAGATGAAATTCCACTTAATCTGGACCCAGTCTCTCCACCAATAAATCCTGATGACGAGGGAGTTACACCAGATACTGATGATGTCAATCCACTAACTGGCAGTTCAGAACCAGAACAAGTTTCTGAACAAGTCCAACCAGAAGTACAGACAAGGAGATCCATCCGAGTACGACAACCTAGTCGTATATATTCTCCTAACGAGTATGTGATGCTCACTGAAGGGGGAGAACCAGAGAGTTATGACGAAGTTATCACTGATCAGTATAAAACTGAGTTGTTAAAAGCCATGCAGGAAGAAATGAAATCTCTGCATGAGAACCACACATTTGACCTGATGAAACTACCACAGGGAAGAAAAGCTCTCTAGAACAAGTGGGTGTACAGAATCAAAAGTGAAGAAGGCAACTCGCAACCACGCTACAAAGCAAGATTGGTTTTGAAAGGATTCGAGCAGAAGAAAGGCGTTGACTTCGATGAAATATTCTCACCAGTAGTTAAAATGTCTTCAATCCGAGTTGTTCTTGGTTTGGCAGCTAGTCTTAATCTGGAGGTTGAACAACTTGATGTAAAGACTGCATTCTTACATGGTGATCTTACTGAGGAAATCTATATGGAGCAACCCAAAAGTTTCCAAGTCAAAAGCAAAGAGAAGTTGGTATGCAAACTAAAGAAGAGCTTGTATGGTCTGAAGCAAGCACCAAGGCAGTGGTACAAAAAGTTCGACTCATTCATGGAGAAAAATGAATACAACAGAACGACGGCTGATCACTGCGTCTTCATCAAGAAATTCTCTGTTGGTGATTTTATTATTCTTTTGCTTTATGTTGATGATATGTTAATTGTGGGTCAAAATATTGACAAGATTAACAAGTTAAAGAAGGAGTTGAGCAAGTCCTTTGCAATGAAGGACTTAGGACTTGCCAAGCAGATTCTTGGCATGACGATTACCCGCAACATGCAAAAGCAAAAGATCTGGCTTTCCCAAAAATAGTATGTTGAAAAAGTTCTTGAAAGATTCAACATGAGCAAAGCTAAACATGTTAGTTGTCCACTTGCAAGCCATTTCAAACTTAATGTGAGTCAATGTCCTTCAAGTGAGGAGGAGAAATCAGAGATGAGCAAGGTGCCTTATGCATCGGCAGTTGGCAGTCTAATGTACGCTATGGTATGCACCAGACCAGACATTGCACATACTGTTGGCGTTGTGAGCCGATTCCAATCAAATCTTGGAAAGGAACATTGGGCAGCTGTCAAATGGATACTCAGGTATCTCAGAGGAACCTCCAGTCATTGTTTATGCTTTGGTAATAATAAACCTGTATTAGAAGGATATACAGATTCAGATATGGCTGGCGACGTAGATACAAGGAAATCTATATCCGGGTACCTAATAACATTTGGAGGGGGAGCTGTTTCATGGCAATCACGATTACAAAAGTGTATTGCCTTAAGTACCACAGAAGCAGAGTACATTGCAATCACTGAAGTTTGTAAGGAGATCCTGTGGATGAAAAAGTTCCTACAAGAATTGCATCAGAACCAAGAAAACTATGTTCTTTATTGCGACAGTCAGAGTGCAATTCATCTTAGCAAGAACCCAACTTTCCACTCAAGGTCCAAACACATCGATGTAAGGTATCATTGGATTCGTGATGTGTTGGAACATAAACTACTGGAAGTTGAAAAAGTTCACACCAATGATAACGGGGCAGATATGATGACAAAGACCGTGACTAGAGAAAAACTTGTTATCTGTAGAAAGATTGCAGGTGTGGAAGAACTCTGTCCCATATAAAGTGGAGGGGGAGATTTGTTGGTCAACTAATGTGGGCCAGAAGAGTGTGTGAAATAATGGGTTGGTGCCGAAAGAAAGAAAAGAAAAAAAAAGGTGGAAAGAAACATTCAAAGATGGTGGCGCCGAAAGAAAAGAAAAGAAAAAGTTAAAAATGTTAGCTGCGTGAATGATTCATTTCCTTCTATAAAAGGCCTTAGCCTTAATCTCAATTAACATATCAAAAGCAGAGAAAAAGAAAACTGAGAGAGTTTTCTTAGAGAGATTTTGAGAGGAAAAATTAAGAGAACCAATTTGTGAAGTTTTATTCACAAATTGAAGATACATATTTGTTATATTTTTGTGAGAGATCCACCTACAGGTGAAGTGTGTAATCCCATCTTATTATAGTGGAAGTTTAAGTGGCCTACGGGTCCCGTGGTTGTTACTTTCATTTTGAAAGGTTTTTTCACGCTAAACTCTTGGTGTTATTTTTATTTGAGAAATTATTCTGAATGTGTGAAATTTATTTCTTTACAACCATCTATTTTTCCCAACAATATATATTTCTCAACAATGTATGTACTTTTCTTCTAATTAATTATTTTCTTCATTAAGTATGTATTTACTCCTTTAATTAATTTTATTATTACTCTGTTCCTTTTTCATAAACCTACATTGAGAAGTCACAGAGGTAAAAGACTGATCAATTTTGAGAATTAGTAACTTTTTACTTGCCTCAAGTTGATATTTCCAGATAAAAAAAATTACTCAATTATTTCAAACTTTTGTTCTTTAATTAGTTTTAATCAATATGGGATTATCAAATCATATAAGTAAAATTGGAAAATAAGCCATATCCATTTAAACAATAAATAAAATATATTTCTCCTAAGAATTTATTTTTATTTTCATTTGGTCAGCATAATAAAAGTAAAAAAATAATGTTATATTAGATTCCCTATAGCATATATGTACTCAAGAGTATTTTAAAAAAATTCCTTGTGAAAAATGACGGGTATATGCTCTTTGTGAATATTATAAGAATGTATGTTCAACTACATTATTGTATATATGTGTATAATTAGTGTAAATGTGAATTTTTTTCTCCTAATTTGAAGTCTTTAAGTACAATTTTAGGAGACTCTTAACTTATTTTTATGACAAAATTGACATTTTATCTCTTTTCAACTTCATTAATTGTCTTCTTTAGTTTTTCTATTAATGATTAATATAATTATTTACCATGTTTTGACAAAAGGTCAAAGATTGAAATCCTTAATACTTATACGCTAAAAATGAGTGTTTTTCATTTAAAAAAAAAACATGACTAATTTTCTTTTTTTTTAAAAAAAAACCATCCTAAAAATCCTTTTTTTTAAGTTAGGGATTGTTTAATCCTTCTATTTAAAAAATACATTTTTATGTTTTGTTTTTAAAAAAATATACAAGGATAAAATTAATTTTTTATTCAATTTTTTTGTTAAATATAACTAAATAATACTTGTAATATATACATGTTTTTACACTACAAAAAATTATTTTTTTCCGACAAAATATTTGATTATTTTTTGTGATAAAATTGTAACATATTCTAAAAAGTTTGATGAAAAATATTAATAACATTTTTTTTGACAAATTTTTTTCTAAAAAGGTAATAATTTTATTTTTGAGAAAAAATTGTTAGCAAATTTTTTTGAGATCATCTTAGAAGACATATCATTACAGTTCTATGTTAAAGTATTCAAACATTTTTATGTTCTAATATTTAGATAGAGTTGACTTATCTAATTACTAACTTAGAAGAGTAAAAAAAAAGATAGATTTTTTAATATAAAACTCTTGTAAAATATAAAAGGTAATTCAATTTTAATGAATTTATAAATCTCTAATGTTAAGGGATTTAATGTATACTATTCACTCATTATACTTACTATTGCAAAATTTTCACTATTACAATAAGGGTTATTTTCATCACTTTTTTTTTTGTCGATCTACCAAAAACCTGGCAAAAATTAAAAATTGTAGTGGTTTTTAAATAACCGAAAAAATATTTTAAGTTTTTGTAATTTAAAAGCGACAAAAAAATTGTTGGATCAATCCATGTATTTTTCATCGATTTTCTTTAACTACTTAAAAACCATAACAACTCAACTCTTTGTTTTATCTTTCTCATTTCTCATTGCTTTATCCTTCTCACTCCAAATCACTCAGTAACACTCAAAATCACTCATTTCCTAATAACCTGAAAATTCCCACCCTCCTCGCGTATAGCTTTTAACCTGAAAATGCCCACCCCTGCTAGCAACCAACCCACCCTCATAACCTGCAACTAGTCACTATTGTAACCCAACAAACCCAGTTGACAGTCCCGTTATGCAAACCCTATGAAGCACCATCCACCAATGTGCGCACCTTCTTTCTAGCCCACACATCGCCGACCACCCTCGATGTTGTTGTCGTTTGGATATTATGCGTTTGGAATTTTGTATGACTAAGATGATAAGCTTGGTATCGCTCATTACAATTTTTCTTTGACTATTAAGTTTGTTCTTTTTTTGATTTGCTATAGATTCAGTTACTGTTACTATTAGTGGCTAAAAGGTTCGTCGGAGAGTCACCTTGCTGGAACACTTTGTAATCAAACCAAGCTTGACTCTTTTTGTCTAGCTAGTTTCTATTTTGTTTTGTTCATTAAAAAAATGGCATATTATTTGTATTTTTGCTTCAGTTTTTTGTTAATTTTGATTAAAACCATGTTTGGTTTCTGAAAAATCTGTAGAAATATTTATATTCCATTTTTTAGAGCCGTGGGAATATATGAAATATTATGTGAATTTCAAATTATTGGCTATTTTGTTAAGTTATAAGTCAATTAAGATTTTGAGTATACTTTCAAGAATTTGAGTTCAAGTATGAATTTTATTATTTGAACTAATCGGAGATTATGACTGAGAAAGAGCCCTTCCCTTTCACTTGTGTGGGAAGTCCTTGATGGTACTATCAATAACATTCAAAATAGAAATTCAATTGTTTTTTGTTTTATGCATATCTATTTTGATATTCTTCAGGTACTTGAAGAAGGAAAATATTAGATTTCAAAAATGGATGTAAGTAGACAACATACACACTACGCATGCTTACACAAATTGATTACTTATATATGCTTATTTCACTAGTATATGTTAATTGTGTTGGATCTCAGAAAAAATTAGCATTTTAGATTAAATATAATTAAGTTTTGCACATCACATTTGTTTGATATTTTTGCTTAGTAAACTAATTATGTTTTTAGACAAAGGAATTTACATAAATCAAGTTAAGTTATCTACATGTTTGAGGGTCTATTACATCAAAAAAATACTTTTAAAACAATGAATAGATTTTTTTTTAATCTAATCATCATGAAAAATATGCAAGAAAAGTTGGCGATGATGGTCGAAAGCTTTTAAGTTTTTCTCGTTATGTCCTAAAAAAAATCAAAAATAAAGAATATTTTATGTCCTTATAAAAATTATTTAAATTTATGATAGTGAAAAAGTATTGTTGTTTATTTCACTTAACCATCACTATTAAACAACCAATGTAAAAACCTTTTAAGTGAATAATTAAATAATTCTTTTTGTTATAAAAAAATTATATTTCCTACAAGTTCTATTTAAACGTCTAAATAGATTTGCATTGCGTACTATTCCACAAACTTATATATCTCGCGTTTGTCTGAGAATCGTTGCTTGCCATAACTGGAAAACAACCTCGTCGTCGACGCCATTGCTTGAAGTCCGTCACGATGTCCAAGTCAAATGTGAGTTTGAGGTGAGTCGTTGTCGTTCTAAGCACGAGATTGAGGTCCAATTTTGCACCGTTGTTGTCATTCTTCTCGCTATCAGTACTCATTTACGTCGTCCTTCCCATCGTTGGTATTGCCATTCTCCCTATTGTAAGGTATGTTCGTGGCTTCTATTTTGGATAAAGAGATTAAAATTGTGTTTGCACTACCAAAGGTCGAACAATGCTTAAACCTATGTTATTAGATACCCTATCTAGCATACAACTAGCATTCATTGTTACTACCTCTGTGTGCAAACTGACAAATATTGTGTTTATGATAATTATCATATCTATTTCATATTATCTGTTCTGTTTCTATACAAGAGTTAAGATATATGTATACAAAAAAATGAAAATTAAACAATAACCATAATTCCTACACATCCATGTTTTATGGCTCCACTAATATTATTGTCTGCTCCATGTTTTGCTCCATTGAGCATTGATGTCTGTTACTGTTGCAGCATGCACCACAACACACACCAACACTCCCCCTCAAGTTGGTGCATATATGTCTCTTATCCCCAAACATCAGAATGTACCAAAGCAAAAAAAATCATACTTTTATTCATGCTCATAGGATAAGACGCTTTATAACTTTTTGCTAGGATACAAGTATCACAATTGAAATCTGAGTGTGTGATATTGGAAAATAAACTGGGGAACAGGTGCTTTAAATACCTGAATGATGGATGCCCAAATCGACGATGACATAACCAAATCTGGCGTTTCTTGTTACCAATAGTGTGTTGCATGTGATTGGCTCTTCTTGAACTGAGGTCATCCACATAATATAACCTTCCCCTCTTAGTACCACGCTTAATGATCTCCTTGGTGAGAATATCCTGTAGAAGACAAAAGGTAGAATACATCAATACTACATAGTTAAGATTTGAAGTGACCTGACTGACAGACATTAGTTTGTTTGAAAAAGAGGGTACAAGTAATGTATTAGATAATGATAATGAAGGAGATAAAGTCACTGTTCCAGCCCCTGTAATTGGATAGGTGACTCCATTGGCATTGGCAACACAGCTCCGTCTCGGTTGGGTTGTATTGGAGAGATCTTTTGGGTCAAATGTCATATGATCTGTAGCTCCAGAATCTAGAATCTAATCCTCATTATCACTACGAGTAGAGATGTGAAATGCTTTACTTGAAATACCTAAATCTTGGGAAGATTCGGCCTGAGGAATAAGGGATGGTGATGCATTATTGGTACCCATGTAGTTTGAAGCAGTTTTCACGGGTGTGTTTAGAGTTTCCACAATGGCCACATTTCATGTCAATAGACGGTGGATTTCCCGTGGATTTCTTGCTACCCAAAAAAGTTCTTGGTTTGGGTGGCAATGGATTATGGTGTCCCCTGATCCCTTTGAAAGCCATAACTGCTTCGGGTGTCGTATCTGCACCCATGATCATCATAGTCTACCGAACCTTTTCCCTACGGATGAATCCATAGGCTTGTTCCACCGTAAGGAATGATTTGATTTGAAACACATCACTTTGAGTTTTATCTAATCTGTCATCAAGTCCATCGAGGAAGGTATACACTCGATCTTTCTGTATGATGGAGTTGTATTTTTGTATGTCATTCGCACACTCCATTAGATTAGGACGACGGAAATCAGTTTCTTGCCACAACCCTTGAAGGTCATTGTAGTATTTTTCAATGGATCCACCCGATTGCTTCATACGAGTAACTCGACGATGAAGATCATACACTTGAGACGTGTTTGTCCTATC
Source organism: Hippophae gyantsensis (assembly GCA_030763125.1). Lineage (NCBI taxonomy): Eukaryota > Viridiplantae > Streptophyta > Magnoliopsida > Rosales > Elaeagnaceae > Hippophae > Hippophae gyantsensis. The sequence continues at coordinate 580,604 of CM061034.1, read as the reverse complement.
ATAGTAGGTGGTAGCAACAGAATCTCAAACCTGTTTTGCAGTTGGGAATCGAATAAAATTTGCAATCAAGGAGGGGTCCATCGAATTGATCAACCATCATTTGATAATGGCATTTTTAGTACGCCATCTCCTGAATGAGGGGTCGGTTTCAGCAGGTTGAGGAAAATCTCCATTAATATATCCCAGTTTGTCTTTACCAGAGATATACATCTCTACCACCTGGGACCACAAGGCATAGTTGGATCCTCCCAACTTAATACTAATGGGAGTAGTTGACGCTTCAATTAGCGGAGGTTGTGAGGTGATCTGAGCTCTAGTTAGAACTTTTGCAATTATTGCCGTCAAATCTTTCAATATGAAATTGGTGGTTAAATCTCTAGATTCTACCATGAAACCAGAATGTAACCCTAATTTCCCATTCGCGCAGCGGCACCCTTTTTCTTCTGATCTTCCTACGCGAATTCAGAAAGATGGTCGAACGCTTTCCTCTTCTCTCAGATCCACTAAAATGGTACAACCGGAGGTTCAGACGGTTTTAGCCCTCCATCTGGTCCTCCGTCTTCATATCTGTGAGAGTTCATACATCAGTCAATGGACACAGCTACAAACTGTGACCTTAGCGTCGTTTTTCCTACGAGCTCTAACCGGAAAGTCTGAGTTGCATTATGTTTCTTTTCAAAATGATTTTTTTTTCTTCTAGAAAACAAGTATTTTTGGATACTAGATCGTCCTCTCTGTCTTTTCTTCTTCTTTGTTCATTTCGATTCAGATTTCCAGAACACGAAAACGTTTTTTTTTCTTTCCTTTTTTTCAATATTGCAACTGATCTGTTTTTTTTTCTTCCAACCAATTATACACACAAACAAGGTACATAGTGACGTCAAGGGGCCTTTCGCCTAAAAGACGTTCACTTTGAATTTTTTTCAGAACCACTTCTATGGCGCGACACTGTTCATCTCTGCGATTCACGTTTCTTTGAGAAAATAGAATTGGTACAGTTTCACGAATAAACCAGAATTGCCCCACCAGAAATCAGAGATCAAAAAACAAAGGGTAAGTGTAAACCAGAATAGTCACACCAAAAATCCGAAATCAAATGGTCTGAGAACAGAAATCAACATAACAAGTAATAACTTGCTCTGATACCATGACAAATATTGTGTTTCTGATAATTATCATATCTATTTCATATTATCTATTTTGTTTCTATACAAAAGTTAAGATATATGTATACAAAGAAAACAAAAATTAAACAATAACCATAATTCTTGCACATTCATGTTTTATGACTCTACTAATATTATTATCTGCTCTATATTTTACTCCTCTGTGCATCGGTGTCTGACACTATTGCAACATGGAACACAGCACACACCAACACAAACCACCGTACAAATAGTTTCCGTAAGATTTAATTTCCTTGATTTGCGAGTTGAATTGGGTTTTCTTTCTTGCTTTATTTTCCATTTCAACTTTTTTTCATTTCGGGAGTGAGGGTGTCAGAGATCCGTTCTTTCAATGCTGTTCATCTCCAGTTGAATCAGGTCAGTACAATGTCAATTCTGTGTGTTTTGCTCTTAGTGATTATTAACGTCGATTGGACAGTGGATGCTAGAGAAATTTTTCACTACTATTGTAATTCTTCAATTTTTCCAACATGTCCATGCTAGATTACTGTGAATCTGCCACATTTGTGCTTCTTAGTTTCCTTTTTCTGGTTTTGCACTTCTAACAATTTTGTTTTTTTCAAGAAAATGTTGGAAGTATCTTTTTTTCAACCATGTTTTTTTGTTTATGGAATATTGTTCTGGATTCAGTGATCGAAGCTTAATTTTTGATATTCTTTATTGGCTCTTTACTACTAACCTACATATATTTCTCATCGTCCTGAAATGGTCTGTATCATGTTACAAAGGATGCAATGTAATGTGTTAATGCTTTCATATAGAGAGTATTTTCTTACTTTTATACAGGAATGCTCTTTTTCTATCTCTATTAATCATATTTTTCTTATTTTTGATTATCTAATAGAGTAAGTTCATTTCTGTTTTTGTATTCTAGGTTGAACCAGATATTGATGAGAAGTGTTTGAAAAAAATGTGATGATTTTATAAAAATAGAATTATCAATGCACATTTGTTTAATATTTGATTGTTTAATTTAATAAGTGGTGTTTTTAAGTTAAAATATTAAAATATAAATTTTATAGTAAAAAAAATATATATAATTTTTGTGAATTTTTTGAATTTTTTTACGAATTTTATAATGCAATACTAATCAAAAGTTGTCATGTGAATGCCAGACAAGCAAGGGAGCAAACCATGCAAGTAGAGATAGCCAATTGCACTGTGTCATGTGTATTGTGTGATGTAACGTCATGACATATGTCAACACAACGTTTATTATGAGTTCTACAGTGCGATTTATAAGAACACTACACGTTGTCACCAGATTTGTCTCATCTTCCCATCGGTATGTTACGCCAATCGTAATTGCAAATCACAACGTGTCACGTGGAGTTGACTTAGTGTGCGTTTATCAAGATCAATCTGTTCGTCACGCGTCGTGTGCTAATTCACCCAATAAATCACTCGTGTCATGTGTCATGTTTCTATTGAGCAATGTATAATTAAACATATATTATTTATTAGTAAAAATATCAAATTCTTATAAAATTTTCAAATCTTTAGTGGAGAATACCCACCCGTTCACACAAACAATTAACCTAAAAATGAGGATATTAAACCCGACTCTGTCTTGCGGAGTCTTGCCTAGTTGACAATACTACATAAAACCCTCCTCCCATTATTTCTTTTAGTGAGACAAACAAGTAGCAAAGTGAGAGAGGCTCAAAAGAACATAAATCCAAGTTGGTGAGATCTCTTATCGGGTCAATTCTGACTCAACCGGAGTCCATTTATAAGAATTGCACGGGCCAACTATGAAATAGCGTGTTCTTTCGCTCATGTTATGATGGGTTTAAGAAGGCCCAATCACGTAAGCACTTTTGTTTATTTGTTTATTTTTTTCATTTTCAAAATAAAAAAACATCACGTACGAAAATTTTATTGATTTGTATCAAAAAAAATATATATATATTAGCAGGGTTAAAATCCACACCTACTTAACATCTACAAGAAACATATATATCAAAATCACATGTTAAACATAGGAAGTTAGTTTTCGTAAAAGAAGTAATCGGTACAAATTATTAATTTTTCTTATATTATTACTTATGTAGTCTTCCTAGCCAACTAGATTCTTAGTAAATAAAATCAATTTCCTAAAAGTACATTTTTTTTCAAATAAAATTCCATTTCCATTTTAGTGAAAAGGAAAACTTTGCTTATTACATTTACTTACTAAAATAAATGGTTTAGAAAAAATGAAATAAACAATTAATGTGATTGATATAGAAAAAAATATTATATTATTTCCTTCAATGACAACCAACAACACATCAAATAATGATCAATTTTTAAAAATAAATAAATAAAATGATCTCCAAATCTAGGGTTTGATTTTGAAGGTATTCTACAAAATATATTAATAATTAAATTGTGCTTAACATCATGAAATTTATTTGAATATGTTGAATGTTTGAGTATCAATTAACATTATTTGAGTTTAAATTGTATAAAAATAACAATGTATTTTTATCTTGTTGAAAAATGCATATATCTTGTTATTGTTAATAGAGTTAATTGTAATACACATATAAATATATACAGTACCTTTCACTCAAAATTAGGAGAGAGAAAAATAAAGGAAGAAAGAAACAATCATATCTTTTCTTGGGTCCTCGTATCACAAAGGGTTTAAAATTGAAAGAGAAACATATATGATATATGTGAAAATGAGCATCTAAGATATATTTTTTTTATATAAACCAATGGATGACATGACCAAGAAACAATAAATTTATTTTATATAAGTAATAATTCTTAAAATTATCAAGATACTTTATATATTCATGCACCTATTTCATATAAAAGTTTTTATTGAACAAGAGGGTGCCGTTGCACGTGATCAACTCCAAACAAATTATGAAGCTGTCTCGACCAAGACCTCTCTAATAAAATGATTGCGATGGAAACTTAATACCTAACAGGTCTGAAGTAAATGTCTCATCTCTTACTTGAGTTTTGAGAAGCAAGCACTGCCATGGAAGTTAACCACTTCAAAAGTAATACAATATGGATCACTCAATTTCATTCATCTTATCACAATTTTTATGGGCCCGTCTAAATTATCATATAGGTAGGAATCAGTGTACAATAATTTTTTAGGTTATTATTGATATAATAGATAAATATTAATTATATATTAAAAAAATTAACATATAATTGAATGTTTATACATGATATATAATAAATAATTTTTTTCAAACTATATTAGTATAATAATATTCATATATCAAGAAATGAATTTAAACTCTTTTTGATACCTACATTTTTCATATTATTATGATAAGTATCAATATTATTCAAAAATAAATAAATTAATTTTTAAAATAATTTTAATATATGTTGTGGATTATTGAAGAATAAAAAAAGGCTAGCAGTGCATTATTGAAGAAGACCAGTGAGATCCAATCATTCGAACTAGGAAAAAGAACCACTCGTGTACACGGGTTTGGACATTCCGCTTATCTAGTGATCGGTACTGTTAATCATAATTTTGGGAACATATTTTTTATTAAATATTAAATACTTTTTAAAAATAAAATAAAATTACATTAATTTTAAATTTTATATTAATTTAAAATACTACATCACCAAATAATTTCCGAGCTCATTGAGAAATGGAGTCCACATGACCCAACGAATTATTAGCTATCCAATTCCTATTCATAGTTCTGCTGTAAAACTGAACTGGATCGCCATTATTTCTTTCTATTCTAGTTATATTTATAGGCCTAGTCATGTCTCTTACCTATCTATCTATTAATTGTACATTCTGAATCTTTTCGAAATTGTTATATTACCTTTTAATTTATTTCATGTCATGTCATGTCTTTTCTTGATGAAAATGATCATATAATTTAAATTTATGATTTAACAGTTTTTTAAACATTGTTGAGAATACTAAATAAACCACAAAATCTATTATATAATATTAGACAACAGTTCGTACTTAAACTAATTATCTTTCACATACTATGTCTTTTATTATCCCTTTTTTTTGTGTGCGTGTTGTATATTTATGTTTATAAAAAAAATTAAAAAATATTTGAACACAAATGACTAAATGAGTATGGGATTTGAAGCTGTAACTTATAAAAAAGGTATAATTAAGGGTACAAATTTTTGATATAAATAAAATATGTATATTAATTATAATAACGTTTTATACAATTACAAAATGTCTTTAAAAATGTATTAATATATTTTAATATGATTATTTTTGAAAATAACATCTTTTAATGGGGTTATTTATATTCCAAAAAGGTCTTTGCATGTTTTAATTATAGAGATTTTATGTATGATATTTTGTATTTATATAAGATTTTATTATAGTTAATATATTTATTTTAATTAGAATAAAAATTTATATGTTTAATTATATCTTTTTAAAAGTCACAGTAACTATACAGCTATTTTTTCAATGAGTAGGTTTCTATGTTTCAACTAGAGCGAAGATAGGGCTCCACACTATACATGGACCATTTGTAAATTAAATATACAGGTCCAGTTCATGTTCTTTGTTTCCACGCCAAATTCAAGCTAAATGATAATTTCTAGCTGCATATTTTTTTAATAAATGATTACACGCATTTTTATACCAAGGATGGAAATTCAAATCAGTTTATTGCTTAGTCAGTGATTATTCGATAAAGATTTAAGTTATAAAATATAACTGGTAACGAATTTTAATTTTTAAGTAATCACTTTCAAAATATTAAATAATTTATAAATTTTTAAAAATTTGATTTGTAAAAAAAAATTTAATTTTTTTTACAGAATAAATCAAATCTTATGATTTATAAATAATTTAAGAAAAAAATTAAAAACAAAATTTATAAATAATAAAAAAAATTCTTTATTTTTTAAGTTTTCGAAAAGAAAAAAAAACATTAAGTATTACCATATAATTTGTAAGTGATTTTTGATTTTTTTCTTAAAAATTATTAAGTAAAAATTGTTACATAAATTATAAAATTAATTAATTATAAATCATAATCGTTATCAAACAATATCTTAATTAACATATATCATTATATTATAAGATAATTAATTTATAATTTATAATCTTATATATTTCAAATTTGTGTAACCTACAACTACTACATGCATGCATCAAATAGAATTTTTCAACTGTAATCACCTACAAACTATGAGAACGTATATTTGATGTCTAAGCCAACCAAAGAACAAAAATTTCCATCGAGTATATCACCCTTATCAAGATCTTACTCTTATAGTTTGTCTCTTTCTATTGTAATTTTATATTTCAGTAATAGTAATATAATAATTTTTAACTTCATTAAAATTAGGGTCACTTTAGTAATGTATGCCGCTTTATCCTCTCAATTCTATTCCAATATCAATCAACATTTTGAGGGATGTAATGGGAGAAAGTATTTGAAAATTTTACCACTTAATTAACAATTTTATGTTAATTTTGGAAGGAAAAAAATTAACGATGCAATTATATTATTTTTAAGAAAAATAAAACTTTTTATAAATTTTGTAGAATATAAAGTAATTATTTCTTTTCCAACTCAATTGAAAAGTATAATTGATTTGATTATTAGTGCAATGACAAGACTATTTTATTTTATATTTTAAATTTTAAATATATGTTCAAATCTTATTAAATTAAATCTTATTTAATTTAAAGAAAATTGAAAACCAAAAGTTTACTTATTCTTTTAAAGTATACCTATTTTATTTTATTACTACTCCCCTGTACTAGAGTAGCTAGTAATATTTGAAGATATATATAGTCTGAAATTATCCTATTTGAAACTCAAAACAAAGTTAATAAAAATGATATATGTCGACAAACTTTGAAAATATTATTATTAATTTTTTTTTTTACATAAAAGTGTGTTTAATTTCTTATGTTTTCTTGTCGCGTAATGCAATTTGGTGTAATTCTGAAAGGAATCAAGGATAAGGGTTGCGATTAATTCTATAAAGATTAATAATCATTATTCTTTTAATTTCATACAAAAATAAATAATTATTATTAGATGTTCTCGGATATTCGGTTTCCTGAGAAGATATTGAATTAAGTTCATCACGTGGGGAAAAACCCACAAATATCAAATATAATTCCAAACCGGTCGATTTCGAGAAAATTATATACCTTAAGAATAATGGAATGGGTTGCAAAGGTTCTTTAACTCCATCTTTAATAAGGATAAATAAACTAATTTATTTGTTAAAAGATCTAAAATGAAACTAATAAACTTAAATAAAGTGAATAAGTTATTTTTAAATTTTATTGATTTATAAATTTATAATTTAAACAACATAATTAAATAATACAAATGTATATATAAAACAACTTAGGTCATAATCATAACTTAATAAAATATAAACTCAATATTATGCTATTTTACTTAAGATAGTATCCCATTGTATCATACTTATGAACCATTATTTTATTTTCATAGTTTTTAATACTAACGTGAACGATATCTAATTTCACATTCTCATCAACTTTTCACTAATCAAACACTTTTACAGATCAACTTTAAATTTAATTAACACAAACATTTATATATATTTTAAAACAAATTTAATAATAAATAATCATAATTATATGATTCAAAACATATATCAAATAAATTAAATCAACTAACAAATCATAAAGTAAACAGATTAAGTATAAGTGTATTAAAATAAATTTCTTTAAAATTATATGATTATTTATTATTAAAATTATTTGAATCAAATAATTATGAGCAAAATACATTAATATATTATATGCTTTGATAATTCAAAAAATATATTATTATTATATTTATTATATATATATATATATAAATATATATTATATAAAATAATAAATATTGGGTTATTCACGTATCTTGCTATATAGAAGTTTCTCTACGTGAAGGTATAATTTCATCTATCTAATGCTATATGGTCTCCAAATAAATGGAGCCTAGGATTCTTATAATTTTAAAAGCATATATTTGATGGAGAGATGCCAAAATGAATAATTATATTTACAGTACATTGACTCTACTTCATATGAGTCTATGAACATATATCCCATAAATCGACCGTCTTATTTGGAGGGATATATCGGGGGAAAAACCAATGCATACCGATGCCTTAAAGTATGCACAACCACTACCGTTTGAGAAAAAATAATGATGTGTGCATTATAAAATTATAGATTATAGTTAAATTTAATTCTGTTGTATAAAATATTTCATATATCAGGATTTAAACTTTTCACACATTACATATTTTTTTTATAACATAAAAAGTATAGACTAAGCTATACCATAGTTTCTAAAATTTATCAGATTTTATAATTTAATCTCTCATTTTTTTTTACTTAATATTATGTCTAATATTTTCTAAATTTTAATATATAATCCAAATTTAAAAGTTAGGCTATATTGGGCTATAGTAATCAAAATTAACATGTTAAATTTTTTGTATTATTTAATTCATTAACTTTTAACTTTTAATATATTTAATTCATTGTCTCTAAATTTTGATTAAAATCATTAAATTTAATAAAATTATGAACGTAATATTTCAAAAAAAATTACCAACAATATAATTCATCCAAAAATATATGTATATTTAAAAGAAGTTAAAATTTAAATAATATAAATAAATATGTTATATAAAAACCATATGAATCATAGTTGTCACCGTTTACTCTTATTAAAAAATAAAAACAAGTAGTTTTTAGGGTTGTCAATTTATCCTGATATGACAAATCCCTATCAAGATTATCCAAGTAATAATAGGGACACTAAAATTAAGAATGATAAACGAAAAATGAGGATTTGTATTTTATAATATGAGGTAGAATAAGAATAAATATGACATTTTTAACGAATATTGCATTTTTTGTCATGTTTTTTGAAACTATATACATTATTTTAATAAAAATATAATTTATTTATATTTATATTTTTAGATTTAGTTATATTTAAACTCAAACTAATCATAACTAATATATTATATATTTTATCTTTAAGTTATGTTTTTATTTTTTAAAAACATCAATAATTTTTATAATAAAAATTATTTAAGTTATTTATTTAAATTTTAAACATCTAAAATCTTAAAATTATTTATAATTTAATCTTATTATTTTAAACTAGTTTTTAATAAAATTTTATCAATATTGTTTAGAATAAAATAATTATGTATATAGTGTTACATATTGAAAGGTTTATAAGTATTGATAATATTCGTGAACAAAATGTTTAAGTGTAAGTTATTTTCTAGATACGTTTTTATGTCCGTTATTCAAAATCGAAGAAACTTTCGAGCTTTAATTTGATATGCTTCAGGTATACACTTATTTTTTAACATATTAGAATTAAATTTATATACATAAAAAATATAGTATATATGTTGGTTGATCGATTGAACTTAAGTCGATCGATAAATTTCAATCTATGCACTCTCGGGTTGAATTCTAATTGGAGTAAATCGATCAAAGTTATATTTGATTGATCGAAGATTGATCGTGATTGATTTAATTGCTCTCGAGTTTTGTCAATCGTTGTTGGATTAATCGTAATGGGTCTTGATAGACCGATCGCGTAAGTTTTTAACCTAAAATCCATTTGTTTACTTGAGCCAAATATGTAGATTATCATATTTTCCTAATTTAATATTGCTCTATTAAATCTTTTATGGATAGAAATGTCATTACCTTTTAACTTAACATTAGTGTTTTAATTTTTCTATATAAACAACCTAATGCTAATTGTTTTAATGGACTATCTCTATTCTATTCATCTTGCATCTTTGTGCTTTATCTCTCAAAAAAGTTTTTAATTGAATTATATTTCTTTAGGCGGGTTTTTAATTTAATCTATCAAACATATTATGTGATGCCTATTTGTTTTTATAATATTGTGTTTTTAACTGTTGTTCTAGGATTTGTTAGATAATTTCATTTATCTATTTTATAACTCAAATATTTTAGCTCGGGTTTTTTATTAGAATTTACTCTAGGACACATTTTACACATTTTTTATTTGTGTTAACTTATCAAGTGTTCGTTCAACAAGTTTGATAACTCGTGTAAATCGAGAAATCAGAATGTTCATATGGATTCGTATACCTATATTTTAGAGACTGTGAAAGAAGCTACAGATGTAAGTAGATTACATTGAGGGCTTTATCTGTGAAGGGTTATCTAAGACCTAACTTTGCAATTGAACATTGAATTTCATAATTGATAGTTAGGTGGTCCGATAGTCCAATGATTTTTCTCTTAGGTCATCTTTTACCTAAAATATTGTATGTCATATTTATTTTTATTTTTACATTTTATAGTTTATTTACGATTGCATGTTTGACCTCTTGATAATGTTTAATTACTCATAATTAAAAATTTACCTATTCATTCCCTTCTAGGAATTAGACCCATAACTTAAACTTTCAATTAGTATTAGAGCCACCACTATATATACTTAATATTGTCTAAGACTTTGTTATGGATAATTTGAAAAAGGGTTCTTGTACTACCTGTCTTCCCTTCTTTGATAGGTTTAACTACTCCTATTAAAAGGCTCGTATGAGAGCCTTTTATGTTCTTTAGATGAGAGTGTGTGGATTATATTATTTATAGTTGGGACATTTTCTAAATTTTATGTCAAATTATGAATTCATGTTGGTATGGAAGAATCTTTGTTTATTACTAGATCGATTCTATACAAAGATCATTGCCATTAATGAAAGCAAGGATGTAGACATCCTCAAAATTGAAGAACTTGTTGGTTCACTTTAAACTTTTGAAATGAGATTTTGAACACCTACAAAGAATAAGGGTGTTCATTTCAAAACTACCACAATTGATAATGGTAACAATGATAATGACAAGGATGACAAAAAATTGTAACTTTTAGCCAAAAGATTCAAGAAAATCTTCAACCGAAACAACTCAGAGTAACTATAAATCAAGAAATATAAAAGATCAAAAATCAAGAGAACACAAACCTATGAGTTTCGAAGGTAAGGAAACCAAACCCATTAGACCATAATGTTTTGAATGCAATAAGATTCGTCATTTTATAGTAGAGTATGCTAACAAAAAGAAGAAAAGTGGAAGGGCCTTCAATGCTACCCTTAGTGATTCAGAAAATGACAACGGTAATCCTAATGACTTGGAAAATTATGGCACCAATTACTTAACTTTCACTACAACTATTGATGGACACTTCAGTGAGTCTAAAATTGACTCAGTTAATGAGAAAAGTGATTCTAAATTTTTGTTGTTTGAAGTTTTTGATATTTTTTGAATTCAAATCTTGCAAATCTCAAATAGGAAGACAATAAGATAGTACTTGAACTCGAACAATCAAATGAAGTTGTGAAAAGATGACCATTGGTATTGAAAAACTTAATAAAATTTTGAGTTATGGCAAGTTACATGGTGATACCCGTGACCTTGGGTATAAGAATGAAAGATCCACACCTTCAACATCAAATATCACATTTGTAAGTCCTTTCAATTATACTCCTATTGTTACTAATTATGCACAAAGTTCCATTGTATCTATAATAAAAAAATCATTAAGCTTATACCCGTCTATCATTATTGTGGTAGAAAATGTTATATAAGGCCTAAGTTCATATTCTTATTGACATCTATTCATTCTAACAATATCTTACATGCTTTTTAGTTATAGGACTCATTATTATCATCAATCTATGCATATAAGAAAACATGAAATTATAGGTTCAAAAAGGAAAAGAAAAATGAAAATTAATACATTTAATTTTAGAACTCATTATCATCATCTTATTATGTATATTGCATCTTTATTTAAGATGAATGTGAAATATAAAGGTAAGTCCAAGAACATGCCAATGACAATTAAAGTAGTTGAGTCACAACCCAAAGATATAAAGAAATCAAAATTCAAGAAAATATGAGTTAGGAAATATTCTTTTTTTACCGTTCTTTAATATTCACCTAATTACCTTTATTTAAGTTCTTAATTAATATTAGGTTAGCACTTAAGTTGTATTGTTTGTTTTTTATTTTTTATTTTATTGTTATTTCTTTTATTTAAAAAATTATAAAAATTAAAAATATAAAGAAAAAAGGAGTATATTTTTTTAACAATGAAATATACTTCAAAAATTACGTTTACAACTATATCTTTTTTTTACTTGACTTATTTTGACTGTTAATTGTATGAATGGGTCTACAATTTTAACTTATACACTTACATTTTCACATGTAATGATCGATGTTGATAAGAACTTACTCACATACTCACTGAACACACTTGTATGTCATACTTGAAATTTATGATTGCTCTTATAAGATCTAGGACTTGAGCTAACCTTAATTGTAAAATTGTGTTAAGTTTTATTTTTCACTTTCTAAAAATTTTACTATAGAAAGACACCTAGTTTTATGAAGGCTATCTACTATAATGGGTGTAGTTATTGTAGTAAACAAAGAGGGCTACGTTACAACTAATATGAAAGTTATCATACTGGATTTATGGCTCGTGCATGTTTCTTTATTAACAAAACAAAAAAAGAAATTGCATGCACTAAAAGAAAAATCTAAAAGAGATTAAGCAAAAAATAATTATAACTAATGCCTCATTTAAAAAAAGGAATAAATTTTTTAAGATCTTTCTTGGTAAATATTTTTTATTTTATGAAATTGTAGACTCAATTGTAATTTTATATGATAGGTAATACTTTTTCTATTTAATCTTTCATGACTAACCATAAATGTATTAATTGTCCTATTAATAATGTTCAAACATGTATCTTATTTTGGATAATTGTTAATATATCACTATATGTATTAGTATATCTGTGTGTTTTGTAAATATATTTATGCATTCAATAGATAGTCAAAATTTAAATAAGAATAATTTTCTCATTGATTATTTTGTTTTGCTCATGATTAAATAATTCTACTACCCTTGATTTAAAAAAAATCATGTTTTATAATTTTTTTTGTTTTATTTTACGTTATTTTTACTATTTAAATAGGGAGTCATGAGACTTGGAGGAGTTAATTTAATTGCACGTATACCTATTGCTCACACTGAATTATTATGCTTCAAAGTTTGATTAATTTTTCGAATGACAAAGAGAAGGAGAGTGATTAATAATGAGAGAGTATTGCATATAAAGGATAACACAATGTTTAATGTTCTATTTATTACTTCTCACTATGATATATTTTCTTTGCTATATTATTATTGTACATTAAACTAATAAGCAATGAGTCTTTGGAGTCAAGTTGTTGTACATATTTATCTATTTTTTTCGATATACATATGAGCTATCAAGATTCAAGTAAACATGGTTTCAAAAGATCATAAGATAGTTTCACTATTATAATTAAGACATTACATGCAATTTTATTTTTCTTAAGTGTTATACATAGAGAAAAAAATTTGTCACACAAATACACCAAATAGAAAGATTCTAAGGTTTACAAGTATTAGTGGTATTTGTGAACAAAACATTTAAGCGTAAATAAGTTTGTAGGTATGTTTTTATGTCTATTATTTAAAACTGAAGAAACTTCTAAGCTTCAATTTGATGTACTTTAGGTATACACTTATTTCTTAACACTTTAGAATTAAATTTATACATATAGAAAAATATGTATATATGATGGTCAATCGATCGAAGGTTTAGATTGATTGATGATCGATCTTATTCGATCCATGTGCTTTGGGATTGAATTATAATTAGAGTAGATCGATCAAAGTTATGTTCAATCTATCCTCATCGATCATGTTCGATATACTTGTTTTCAAGTTTTGTTAATTGTTACTAGATCGATCGAAAAGAATTTTGATTGATCGACCTATTGTTCTATCAATAGAGTTTGTTTTAAATCGATCGAGCTTGTTTTAGATTGATCGAGCACGTGAGTTTCCAACTTAAAATTCTTTTGTTTATACGAGCCAAAAATATAGATTATCATATTGTCCTTATTTAATACTATTCTATTAAATCTTTTATGGATAGAAAGGTAATTACCTTTTAACCTAGCATTAGGATTTTAATTTTCCTATATAAACAACATAATGCTAATTGTTTTAATGGACTACACCTATTGTATTCATTATGCATCTTTTGTGCTTTTTTACTCAAAAAGGTTTTTAACTAAATCATATTTCTTTAGGCGCATTCTTAATTTAATCTATCAAACATATTGTATGGTTATGTTTAATTGATTTATATACCTATTTGCTTTTATGGTATTGTGTTTTTAACTTTTGTTCTAGGGTTTTTTAGACGATTTGTTTTATCTATTTTATATCTTAAATCTTCTTACTAAGATTTTTTATTATTAAATTTATTCTAGACACATTTTTCACTTGTGCTATTTGTACTAACTTTTCATGGGTTCGTTGAACGGGTTTGATAACTCATATGGCTTGAGAAATCAAAATGTTAATATGAATCCATATACCTACTTTTTGAAAATTGGGAAAAAAGTGATGACTTTTAAGTATATTACATTTGAGGCTTAATCTATGAAAGGTAATCTAAGACCCGATTTTGTAATTAAATATTGATTTTTATAATAGATAATTAAATGTTTTATTGAACTAGTAGTTTTTCTCTTAAGTTATTATTGTGATCTAGGTTGTTTTCATTTAAAATATTATGTGTCTTATTTATATTTAATTATATTCTATTGTTCGCATATGATTGTATGTTTCGCACTTGATAACTTTTAATTAGTTATAATTAACAGAATTACCTATTCATACCTTGGGTTATATAGATCTATAACTTAAATTTTTATATATTTTTTATTTTTTCCTTTTCACGTAAATATTATTCATTTTTAATCATTTATTGACTTGAAATATTATTTTTCTTCCCGTTATAAAATTATTATTATTAGCTAATTTTTTTTAATAATTTTTTTTATAATAAAAAAATCGTTAAAAAAATTAAAAACATAATATTTAAAATATTACTTATATCCCGTATTTTATTTAAAACTTCCTATTTTTGATTGAATATCTCTAATATGTTTTTGCGAAAAATTTAAGTAAGAATGTAGAAAAGATTCAAAACCTAAATGACAAAAAAAAAAGAGGCCCCAACCCCAATTCGTCCTATTGACGACCTAGTGGTGAGCTTCTTTTAAATTATTTAATGCATAGGTGGGTGACACTAATGCTTGGCATTACATGCACTAAGAACATATCGAAACCCTTCAAAATTCCATGTTGTCATCGGAGAAAAGCTCCACTTACTTTTTAACCTTTATTGTAATAATTGGTTAACTTATCAAATCTCATCTCACCCACTTCCTCTTGAAGCACTATAAATACCTTGCATCTCAAACCATTAATTCCAAGCAAAAACGAAATAGTGAAATCAAAATCTTATTATATTATCAAGTAGTTCCTAAATTTAGAGTCATTTCCATAATAGAAATGGCCAATATTTTTGTAAAGCCAAAATCAGAAAAATTCCATGAAATTACTTCCAATGTGGACCCTCAAGGGATGAAGAACAAGGCAATTTTGGAAACACTTTACAAGGAATTAGCACATGGTCACACCAATAGAGTCTCAGAGCTCTTAGCTAGTGATCTTGAATGGTGGTTTCATGGGCCCCCAAAGTGTTATCACATGATGAAAGTGCTCACTGGAGAGTCCACTCAGTCTTTGGCGGCATTTAGATTTGAGCCCAGAAGCATAACTGCTTTTGGTGATTGTATTATTGCTGAGGGTTGGGAAGGTGCTCAAGCCTATTGGGTTCATGTTTGGACCCTAAAAGGAGGTGTTATTACTCAATTTAGGGAGTATTTCAATACTTGGCTCACTGTTAGAGATTTAAGACCACATTCTTTGGAACATGGTCAATTTTATCATCATAACAACTTGAGTAGTAGTACTGTTTGGCAGAGTCAGCCTCGTGACCTATATAGGCGTTCTTTGCCTGGTCTCTTGCTGGCTATTTAGTACTGTTGGAAAAAGCAATACTACAATTGTGCTTGGATTAATCGTGCTTCGAATGATAGTACGTACTGTAAACATTTTCATCTTGGGTAATTATTGTTAATTTGTATAATTGTATTAGTCCAGCCACATTAATTATAAATAAAATATATTTTGAGAAATAAGTTTTTTTATTAATCGGGAAGAAAAGAAAAAAAAAGTAGATTATCCTTTTATTTTCACAAATTTTGTGAACACATTGTTTAAAATTAAATACACTTTTAAACATTTTAAATCATTTTAATTATTTTTTTTTTGTTATATTTTTCACTTCAAACATATATAAATTAAAATCACTTTGATTCAATTTAAATTTTTATAAAAAAAATTAACATAAAGAGCTTAAATATCAAATTAAAAAAATAAAATAATAAGATGTATAAAGTAAACTAATCTTTTTAAAAAAAATTAAACATTCATTAAAAATTGTGTGTTTTACTTGTGTGAAATTCGCGGACATCTATAGGAAGCAATGGAAACTATATGCATTAGTACAAAAAGAAACTTGACCTGTCAACTTTGAAACTATCAAAGCTCCCAATTTTTGTTTGTCTTTTAGTATTAAGAAGTTGTTTGAGAGTCATCAATTAATTAATTTATTATTAAACAATATAACTGAATTAATTCCAAGCTATAATTAAGAATGAACAAAAAATATTATAAATTTGATTATCTTTATTATTAGTTTAATTTTTATCTAATAAATTTTAAAAGTAAGATACAATTTTAAATAAAAATTAAACTTAAAACAACGAATACAATTTATATACAGTTACAATGAAAACGATATCCAATTAACTGTAATCAAAATTAATTATATTTATTTAATTAGTTATATATTTATTACATTTAATTTATATTTAACTAGCTATGCATATTTACTATTACAAAATTAATATATATAAAATACCAATAAATCTTGGATTGAGGACAATATTTGAGACCGAGGCAAAATAATATTGACAAAAATAAATTTTGGAGGTTTAACTCCACGCATACATAGACGAATATGTTAAATTTGGGCCTAACTCCATCTCAAAACCCAGGTTATGAGATGGAGGATTGTCCTCGTTTATATATGTGTTTGATATTTTATGTCCAATCGATGTGTGACATTTTTAACACTTCCCCTCACATCGGTAGTTCATCGATGGACGATGGTGGGCTTACAGCTACGTGCCACGGGGTGAGCTTATCTGCTCTGATACCATGTTAAATTTGGGCCTAACTCCATCTCAAAACCCAGGTTATGAGATGGAGGATTGTCCTCGTTTATATATGTGTTTGATATTTTATGTCCAATCGATGTGTGACATTTTTAACAGAATAAATAGTTTAATTGAAAATTTATTTAGTATGTTTTTTAAAATATCCTTATATGCTCTTTACACACTTTCACTTAGGTGGCAATTATAACTATTACACCTATAAACTAGATTGCATAGAAAAAACCTATGTAATATCATATCCGTGAGACTTAATTATACCATTTAAATTGAATAATTTTTGGTTCATATTAGATAAATAATTAGATGTGTAAATTAAGATAAAATATTATCAAGATTCATGATATAATCTATTAATTTTTAAAACTCATTTAATCTTATCTTAATTAATTTTTTAATAAGATAAGATAGTAATAAAACTATACTAATTAAGATATTTTATTACATAAATGAAATAATAATATAAAAATTATATAAATTCAATAAGAAAAAAATACATATATTTAAAATTAGATCTATTATAATTATAATCTAAATTAGATTAAATGAAATAAAATAATATATTATTTAAATAAAATAAGATAATATTATAACATGAATCTATTAAAGAAAAATATAAAATTAAATAACCAATTTACATCTCTGACAACAAACAACAGTAGTGACATATCCTTAGCATCTGAAGTTTGATTCCAGCATTAGTTTTTTGATTCCCTCATGAGTACTTTGAGGTTTTATTTTAAATTATAAAAATTATAAAATTAAATATAAAATGATAAGTTAACACTTAACAATGAGAAGGTGCAAATAACGTTATCGTTGTTAACTGTTAACTTATTATTTTATATTTAATTTATAATTTAACCTCTGTCAAAAACTTTTTCTTGCTTTTTGTACAAATAATATTATTTTTATTTGGTCTCATTTACTAATTTGCAACTAACAGCAGAATATCAAAGGGAGTGGAATAACAAAAAGAAAATATCGACAAATATAGATAATGGCAAAAAAAAAAAAAAGATCTTTGTTCCATTTTGTCTATATGAGATGGGGAAGATTCACAGTGTAAATGCATTCTGCAGGGAAAGTAGAGCAATCAACAATAACCGAAGATTTACAGAGGATATGATAAGTCCAACATAGTAAAAGATAAATTTACATTATTACATGGATCTCTCTGATGCCAAATCAAGCAGTGTACGAAAGAATTGGTGAGGATACAGGGGAGGGTTCTCTGCTAATGCCTGAGATGCATACATAATACAATATATCAAAAATCCATCGTAATCTCAATTGAAGTATCTAAAACTTAAGATATATAGACTTTCCTAATATCAATTGTCCAGCCAGTTAAAACTCAGCAGGAAGTACTGCTTTCCCGGGCACGGGATATTTATTATGTCAAGATGAGAGAACAAATAACATCTTCGCGCAAGTATCTCGTATTTGTACAAAACTATCATCATCATCATCTTATTATTATTATTATTATTATTTATTTCATGGCTTGCATTCCTTTCCTAAATTCATCGTGTTTCATTTTCTCTCGACCATTTTTGACAAATACATATCTTTAGAAACCAGCACATTTCTATTGAAAAGTAATTTCTGATTAGTGATTACCAATAAAATTCTCCTTTTTAGCTAAAGAGTTTAGGTTTACTATAATATGAATATCAAAATTTTCCTTCCATAGACTGTATAATGTCTTTGCCAATTTAATCTTTATGTGATACCAAATCATGTCCGTTACCAGTAATACCAACAAAAATGGACCAAAGTTCTCTGCCCCATTTAAGTGTTTATTCTATGAAGTATGGACCACCAATTATGTGTGGTGCCATGTATGTTATTTTAGGAGATAGATAATAGACAAATCTTAAAAGGAGTGAAAAGTGACAGGTTTTAACTGTTTAAAAAACACTAACACGACATCACACGATTGGTGATATATGCAATGGAATACCGAAGGTGGGACAGATGAGTTAGTTCCAAAAACATTATAGGAATATTGATATTTACCTGATGAATCAGAACTGTGGAAGGTGTCATGCCGGGCACAGTATTAACCTCTATAATCAGCACCTGTTAAAATTCACAGTGGAGTTATAAAATGAACAAATTGGAATGAATAATCTAGCTTCTTGAAACCATAACAGAAGTGGTCAACAACCATGGTTGATACTTAACCACTTTCCATTCTAAAAAGAAAGTAACTCAAAAGTTTTCTTTCTCATTAAAGGATGGAAAATGGAATTATTGTAATATAGTCTCAGAAGATGGGACACACCCATCCCCTAACTATGTTAGCCTTGCCATCATGCATGCAATGAGGAAAAACATTACCTCTAAGTCAAGATTGTTTAAATTTCATAAATTGCCCTAAGTATGTTATGTCAAAATGGCGATTGAAGTAAAGAAAAGAAAAAGGAAAAAAAGATACAAAAAAGGGAGAAAAATCTTAAATCTTGGCCGTTGTTAATCATGGGAATATATGTATCAGTGGAGTCATACCTCTCCACTGTCAACATTCACAAATGCATCAATTCTTGAAAATCCCTCCAGTTGCAGAGTGTTTGCAATAAGTTCAATATGCTGTTTACATTTCTTTAAGGCCTCATCCCTGAATCAGAAGAAACATAAGGACATTGTCCACAATATTAGTGACATGGTAATATATGATCCTGTGACTTCAAAACCATATTAGTGACAAATACCATCTAAGTTATTAGCTTAGTGGTATAACAAGCTGTTTCTTAACAAACCTAATAATTGACAATGGAGGTGGAGTCAGATTTATGCCAGTTCCACCTGTCAAGAGATATACGGCAGATAAAGCTTAACTCCCAAAAGAATTAGAAAATAAAAGAATCAAAATAATAACATTTAAAACAATATTTTGATGCAAGAATATTCAGAAGCCTTTTTCACTTTGAAAATTTACTTAAACCTTGTGACTGCACCCAATTTTATTATCTTTGGAGCATTTGCTTAAAATTTAAAACTTAAAAAGTAACTCATAATATTCAGGGGATAAGAACCACCTTGGAATTTCTCCTCAAGTGATAATATATCACCAGTTTCTTTGACAGTTATACTAGGACTCATTGAGTGCATTGATCCACGCTTTCCTATAACACCAACTGTTACTTCTACCCACCTACTCTGTCCTTTCCACCTGAGGCAATGCCCATCTTCAGAGGAATCAGATGAAAAACTTATCTCATCAGTCTTAACAAAAGGTTCAAAGATTAATAACTCTGGAGGAGGATTAGGCATCTCAATCATTCCATGTGCCTGAAGATATCAACCACATAAGATGGTGATGGTGCATCACTTGTTCCATGAACAGAAACCAAATATAAGAGTGAATCGAGAATTTTGAAAGAAATCAGCAACAACAAAAAAGCAATTCAAAATAAATGAAAAGATTGATAATATACCTTTGAGAAACTATTAGGAGGAATCCTTAAAAGACAATCCTCTAATGCTTTTAGATACACCAAGAGGTCTTGAGCACAGCTGATGAAAATTGAGGATGGAAAAAAATAAGAAAGAAAAACTGAATGAAAATAGTGTAACAAAGTTTACTGTATGAATTATTATGACGAGATCAACTCAAATAAACCATTTTGAGGCTCGAATTCGCAACCTCAAGTCAAGGGAACCACATATATCACTAGATTATTGGGGTAATAGGGAACTTAAATAAATAATGACTTTGCTAGTGTTCCTTGTTTCATTAGCCCATGAAACAGCATTAACCAAGATGTAAACCTACCATAGTCTTGCAACCCCAGTGGAGCACCCATCTCTAGCTGGCTTAACACACAAAGTTTCACATTGGAGCTTTGAGGTCAAGTCATGCCATATATTTAGTGCTGGCATCCTTAATAGTTCCTCTTTCTTCCTCACATCTTTACTTATGGTAAGAATTCCTAAGTCAGCAAGCTGTTCATACAATAATACTTCATCGTGGGGTGAAATATATAAAATCATAAGGAAAAGGTGCAGAAGAAATTGGGATATAGTACAGGTGCATATTAATGAATAACCATACATGGTTAAGAGAAAGAGATGTCGCCACTTTGTCCATGCATGTCTTTGAAGCGATTACACCAGGGCCTTCACATTGGTAAAGTGCAAGATAGATGTTAGTACAGAAGAAATTAAAGCAAGGAGCATTTGTGATTTAAGTATTGGAAATGAAAAACCTGTGTACGGAACACCCTTGGCCTCCAACAGTGACTGAAGCGTCCCATCTTCCCCAATGCCTCCATGTACTATAGAAAACATTAAATACGCCTCATTAATACACAACCCAGATTCCATAGTCCTATTCTTAATAGCCATATGAATCATACTCCCAGTGCCCCATTTCTGTCTCAAATATCTATTGAAGACAAGATATTGCAGGTTGAGGGAACACATAATCCAAGATTATGATAATTAAAATGCAAATTTAAATGTCAGCTTACATACAATTCATAAAAATTAAATATATTATTCATTTATGAGGAATAAGAAAAACAAATCAAGAAAATAAAAAAAGCATACTGTAGTGCCCTTTGGCCAAGGATGGCATTTATTGGTTATAATAAGTAGGGGGTTGAACATCCCGGCCCAGGGGGTCAAGATCTAATTAAGTTCTACGTTAATTTCTGCATAAAATCCAATAAAACAACTTTGTGACAAGTAGGACTTCCCAGCTTGAAGGTAAAATGCATAAACTTGCTGCTACATCAACTAGATGGTTCTAGGTAGCAGAAGAAAAACGAAGTTGATATAAGCCTAAAAAGGTTTTGGAGCTATAAACAATATCTGAGTTAAAGCAAGGTGCATAAATGACTATATCTGTACCACACATAAAGAGTTATATGCTCGAAAGTCTCTCAAGCGCCAAAACTATCTATCACAAGCTAGTTGTTGAGTTGAATATATAGAGGATAAAAGATGTATGTATCCAGTCAATAGGAAAAGGGGGGAAATGATAAATGGCTGAAAAATATACCTGCAATGAACACTGTGGCCTGCATTTCCTTTGCTAGGTCGATCCACTGCTCCAAAGAAAATCTCATGGGTGTTTCATCAATAATATCAAAACCTGTGAACCAACTGTGCACCTTTAGACCTTCCATGAGATCATTAATCACTATGTTGCGTAATTGAGAAGTCAATGAAGCTCGCGATGGTTCCATTGCTTCTATACATGCAGCAAGAACTTCCTCTGTCGTGTGCCTTAGAACAAGAGAATAACTGCAGACAGCAAGAAAGGGGGATTTGCATCAAAAAATACAAGTGAATGAAATATTTTATTCATGACAACTTTATCCAATAATAGTGGTACTAAAGTGTAATTAATAATATGACGAAATGGATATTTCATGTACTTTTATTGTCACAATATTGTTATCGTTACACAATAGAAGCATAAATGAACTTTATATATAAAAATAGAGACTATTTGAACGTGCATTTAGAATAGCAGAAGACAAAGAAAGAAGGATGAGATCTATATTTCAGATGTTTCTTTATTTAAAGGTCCCTGGCAGTGAGAGTTAGACTCACGGCAATGACCAAACTGTTCTGGAGTTCTCATGAAGCTCCTTTTCATCTAAATCCAAACTTGATGATTTTCCAAAAGCAGGGGCTAGCAAACATGGAGTTACTTTGAGCTACAATCACCAAAATTGTCAATATCAGCTACTACAAAATATAACAGTTACTATATGAAGAAATAGTCAAATAACTACATATAACTGATACCTACATCATCAAAGGCTTGCAGATTGAGCCAAACATTTGTACCACTCATAAGAGATACTTGCCGCTCTGATGTGTCTCCTCCAAAAATGACAAAGACTTTGCGAATGCCTTCTTGTTTGGATAGGGTCTCATTAAGCAGCGAGGTTTCTGATCTATGCAAATGACCTGATACACTACTTAATGATGCAAGCTTGGGAAATCGTGTGCAAGCGCGGTATATTATGCTCCGGAGGATGTTCAAATGAGAAAAGCCAACCTGGATATCAAAATAATTTTCAAGGCAAAGTAGTGGCACAAAAGGAAAAGACACAAGTGACATAAAAGAGAAGCACAATAAAAACTGCCATTTTCAATTAGCTATATGATCTAGATATTAGAGTATAACAGTTGGATAAATTTGGAAGTACCTTTGAGGCCTGTTGAAACAAAAAGCTGGTCTGCTCCATCCCACTAATCTGAAAAACATGTAAAAAGCATTGTGCGGAAATTTGGGAAGAATCAAAACTTTAAATAATGCCATTAATATTAATAGAAATCCTTCTTACCAGGTTAATGTCAGTGAAAACTATAGTACCCAATTCAGTCCTCCCAAATTCGCTCTTTGACAATGATGACATACGAATGGAATCTGGTAAAAACCATCCATCAATTCGTGCAAAATCACGCAGGCCAAGCTTTTGGAATAACAGAGAAGCTCCTTCTCGAATGGTTTCAATAACATCTATAGGAAAACGAGGTGGAGTATGGTAAGCAACCTGTTGGTATGAAGAGACTGCAGAAATTAGAAAGATAATTCGTGGCAAAATGATATGAATAAAGAACATATAAGTGCTGGAAGAACTGCTAGTAAATGTTCATGTGCTTCCTTTATTCATAGAAAACTTAAACATGTGTACGTTCATGGATGCATGCAGATGCTCAAGCAACATAAGCATGTGAACACATATGTGCACATAGGAATATGTATTTAAATATAGCAATCTTAAGTGTCTGTGTCACATTTCATATGCATGTGCATGAAAAGACACACAACTCTACCTGCTGTGTTGGAAGATACTTCCTTCTGTAATTGAAAATTGCATCCTTCTCTATTACATCATTACTACCACGAAATTGGAGCTCCACCTTGTTATTGAAATGATGTTATTTTCCAAAATAATGATTAAAAAAATAACAACAGGGAAACATAACTTCAATCTCATGATGAGTAGTTGTTTATGAAAATGATTCCTACAGGCATATCAAATAATTTTTTTTAACATTCTAGTCCAACTGTACTAAATGCAGTTTACATCCTTTAAGCCAAATATAGAGGTGTCAAAGAGGCCATGCACGTGAATTAGTATGCCATGCCGGTCCGTTGCCCATTTGCTAGCAGACCATGCTAGCCCGTGGCACGTTTAGCTCATTATTTGGAAAAAAATTTGGTAGTGGGAGTCAAACTTCTCATCTATCATGTACCAATGTTAACTCTATCCATTGAGTTATGCTCACTTTTGATAATATATAGATATATTTATTTATTTAATATATATTTATATATAATTTAATTTCGGGCTAGCGTGTTGACACAACTCGACCCATTATAGCCCGTGCCATGCCCTTTTTTTCTCTCGCGTTTCATGCCGTGTCTAATTTTTAACATGCCAGCCCATTGGCCCAATGGGCCTCGGGTCGTGGCATGCCATGCCAGCCCATTTGACACTCCTAGCTAAATAGTGTGGTGTACGAAAGATAAAACAAGCTCAAAAATAGTGGTTTGTAGATTTTTTTTCTTTTTCAGGAAAAAGGGAGAATTTCTCTTTACAATGAACTAAGCAAAGGCAATATTAAGAACTCATAAGATCGTACTTCTGTTGGCAGCAAAACAACAGGATGACATTCTGAACCAGAGCCTACATCAAGGATAATTGCTGTGAACTCACTCCCTCCTTCAAGATATAGTTCGATAAGCACTTTATCATCGATTCCCTATCAAATGTAGAGTCACAAGAAACTTGATGAAGTCATGATTTCATCATAAAAAAGATTGTCATTTTATTTGTTTTTTCAATTTTCATTCCATGTTTTTACTTTTTGAGCCCATTTTTCTACAATCACTTACATTGCATCATTTACTTGTCCATTTGAATGGATGAAATTTTGTTAATAAAAATACTTAGTATTAAGATGGTAATAAGAATTGATTTAAGTAAAAACATATTGTTATTATTATGTTTGTTTGAACAATGTAATCAAAATAATGATAAATAACAAAATAAAATTTATAAAATTATAAATAAAATAAAATTATAAATAATTTTTATTTATTTTTAAATGAGATAAAATGATTAAAAATTTGATAAATAATTATATAAATGTGTGAGGAAGATAGAGTGTTCTAGCGTATTCTTAAAGCATATGGGAAGAATGAGAATTCTTATTATTATTGAAATACTTCACATTTTATTTAACATTAACAGTAAAATTAAACACAAAAATACTTCGAATCATTCACATTACTATTCATATTATTGTTTATAAGACATAACCTAAATGAATATAAGTAAACTTAAAAACTAAAAATCACAAGACAATAAGTACCTCTAAAACAATTGCATTAGCCTTTTCAAGAGAATCAGTCAGACCATATCCAACGTTAACACCAATGCTTGACCCAGCCCGCGCTGGTTTTACCTAAAATTAATAATATAGAGACTTTATATTGGACCAGGTCAAATAAACCAGCTTAAATGTGATTTGTCTTGCTCATTAGACTCAAAACATACAGCCTTACCACAACTTTCCCAAAGTTTGGATCTAATTGATTTTTTATGAACCACTCCAACAGTTCAGATTCTTTTTCTTCATTTCTCTGTCACAACGAGAGCTTATTGAGTAAAATTTGAGAAAAGTGTAACAAACTTTGAAGAATACCTAGGTACCAAGACTAACAGACAAAGAAAATGGTAAAAAAAGAAAAAAAAACATGGTAAAACAAGAAGAATGATAACTTAAGAAGGTACCTGAACTAAAAAACTAGGTACTGTCACAAATCCATGTTTCCTGAGCTCCACTGAGGCATTGTACTGCCGCCAAGTCAAATGTTAAGTGGTTTTTGCACGGAAAGAAATTCTTAGAACTTGCTCAAATAATGAACCTTGGTCAGTTAAAAATTCATGTTTGTAGAACAAATGCAATGAACTAAGGATGTGTAAAGGACCCTTATTAAACCTACAGCTCAAATAATGATGATACATTGTATCTGAGAAAGTTACAAGAACTTTTTTTACTAATTAGACTGAAACATAAGCAACTTTTCCTCTTACTTTATCAAATGCTTGACGACACTCATTTGATCTGGTGCCAACAAATGGAACATTATATTTTTCCAACAGGTCCTGAAACACCACATAGAATCCTCTCATTTTATACTCTTCAGAAGGAAATTAAAACAATAATATTCTCCATTGTTATCAATAGCAATAATATATGCTTGAAGAGCACCTGGATGCCACCATCTTCACCAAATTGACCATGTATTACTGGAAATACTATGTCCACAGAGGCAGAGAGGTGCTCTGCAAAGTGAGACAAAGACTGGAAACCTTGGGCAAGGCTACAGATGCAGAATTATCCATCTTAAATTTCTGGCAAAAGTACAAACATAAATTCCAAACTCAAAAACACTAAAATATTATACCTTTCAAGTTTAAAATCAAAATCTGCTGGAGTGTTTGAGTACACCTGTAATGAGATAGAGAAGAAAAATAAATAGGCAAAATCAGGTCTATTATTTTTTATTTTTTTGCATAAAGCAAACGCTCAAATTAAATGTACAAGTAGGGCTAAAAAAGAGTCAATAACAAGAATATTAAAGCAAAATAATGAAAGAGTTCCAATAAACCCCCATTAGAAAGTGCAAGATACGCGGGTGAAGTTTAAACCAAATCTGAAAAGGGATTTTATCTATGCATGACTTCTAGAGTTTATCATTTTCATTTTAAGACCCCAAAAATGTTTTTTTTCTTAATTTAGGACTTTTAATAAGTTCTTAACCTATTATTATCGGTTTTATGTTTTTATTTTTTTTTCTTTGTACACAATTTGTTCCACTATATACATGTATAGCACTGTTATATAGGTATATAGGGATTAAAAAAGGGGTTAAAACAGGTCATTGTCTGAAGTTGCTCCGCCTGCTCTGGTTGAACCAAAAAGTGGAGGATATCAAACAGAATATTGACTGATCTTTGCATTTCATAATATGAACAGCCTCAACAATGTATTTATATTAAGAAACTAAGAATACACACAAGACTTATCACATACATTTGAAATCGAGACAATAAAACTCCAAAATATTCATGAAGTAAATGAGATAAAAGACCTAACCCAGCAAATGCAATCAATCCTAAATCCTGATCTAATTCAGTTTGTATTACCACATTCCAGCCGGTTTGCAAATTAACAGTACCTTATTAGCTTTTTGCAATGGAAAAACTTCCTTTTTTTTCATTTTAATAACTGGAGGTTCGAAAAGTAAACCAAACAGCAGGTATAAGACTAAACACTGAAACAACAATCGTCGTTCAAAACCTGAGCAGGGGATATTGCAAACGCATTAAGGTTGCAATCTATGTAATAGCAGCTCACATGCAAGTCATCACCCTGTCACGAAGAGGAAGAAAACAGTTAATAGTCCTGACATTTATGCAGTATTTTAAGTCAAAAAGTGTTCAATGAAAAACTTGTATTCAAATAGTAATTTATTAGAATTTAATGAATTTTAAAAGTTTAGCTGCATTCATTTAAGACTTTCTAAAAATTTATAAAAATTTATAAAAGTTAAGGTGCATTTAATTAAAAAAAATTAATATTTTTTAAGAATTTATAAAAGTCTACAAATTTAGGTATATTCAATTACTACTTTTAAAAATTTACAAAAGTATTAAGGTATTTAAAATGTCAATAACTTTTAAAAACTTCACTTAATTAGAGATTTTTGAGAATTTTAAATGTTTTTCATGTATAAATAAAGCCTACCACAAATAACATCTCTTTACATGAGATTTCATTTATGAAGACTTTTTTTTTAACTCTTTTCATTTTTTTTTTATTTCATTCTTTTTTCCCTATATTTCTTTTTTTCCCTCATTCTAAAGTCTTTTTTATTTATTTATTGAGCTTAACCACCAACCCAAAAATGTACCTTTTTTTAATAACATCATGTAAAATTATCAAGAACTCAAGTATTCATAAAACATAATTTGATTTACAATTAAATAGATTTTTTTAAAATAATTCTCACATATTAACAATAATTTTCTTAAATAAATAAAGCATGTTTTGCTTTTATGAAAACTCTATATATTTTCATAGCTTAAAAAATAATATAGGCTTTGTTAAAAAATTTAAATAAAATACACAATAACATATTGAGTATTTTTGATAATTATAAAGAGTTTATTAAAAAATTATAAAATAATTAAGAGTATAGTAAAAAAGTGCAAGTATGCAAAAAAAAAATGTATTAAATTTTATAAAAGTCCCCCAAAGATTATAAAAATTTATGAAAAAAATCGTACAAATACTATTTAAACATATATATATATAGTTTTTAAAATTTTAATAAAGTATAAATTGAAGTCCTGAAAAATCTATTAAAATTAATCTATAGAATTTTTCGAATTTAAAAATTAGAGTCCCTTTAAATCCTAATTGAGTACTCCTTCTAATTTTATTTATTAATTAAACATAAATTCACTCACCTCATTATAATATGATGAATACATACACAATTTTTGTATTATTTTGAACCTTTATTTTATAATATGAATATTTTTTAATCTGTTAACTTATATTAAAAAAATTAAATTAAAAATATGTGTTAAAATATGTTAAAAATGTATAAAAATATTGAATATACGTTATTTGGGTGAATATCAAAACAACCTTAGGGTTTTCTCAAATATAAAATAAGTCTAAATTTTAAAAATAATATCACTAAACTACATTTCAATCATCATTGATTAAAAAATAATAGACAATCTTCTTCTTCTTATATTATAAAGAAAAAATGAATTAATAAAATAGTTGATAAAAAGCTATATTTTAAGTAAATAAAAAAAATAACTTACCTAATAAAATAAAAGTAAATTACAAAAAAGATCATATAGATTTAAAAATTAACAATTATAATAATTCTTGTAACTAATTCTTAATTCGTCAAGAAAATTATTTGTAATAAAATCAATAAAAATGAAATTCAAGAGAGGATATTGTAATAAATAATAGTAGAATGAATATAATTACCTATTTTTCAACCTTACTGATAAAAAAAACTTAAAAATATATTTTTGTAGTTTTAAATAACCTTAAAGGATTCTATAGTAATTTTCCCATAAAATAAAGATTAAGAAATAAAATAAATTCAAAACCTTTATGACCCATGCACCCACGATTTCTTCCTTTTATTTCTCTGTCTTTCAATTTCCTTCTCCTCGATTTTTCATTGCTCTTTTTGTAACCGACTTAATATAACTTACTTTATTTTTCTCGATCTTGATCCTTGTGTTACTCTCTCTCTCTCTCTCTCTCTCTCTCTCCCAATTAAACTATTACAATCTTAATTCATTATTTATCATTATCATCGTGAATGAGCCACTGCAATTGTTAAATTTGAATTGGTTATTTCGTAGATGACATCAATAGATATTCAATATTTTCTTATTATATTCAATAGATGACATCCATAA
Organism: Hippophae gyantsensis; assembly: GCA_030763125.1. Taxonomy (NCBI): domain Eukaryota; kingdom Viridiplantae; phylum Streptophyta; class Magnoliopsida; order Rosales; family Elaeagnaceae; genus Hippophae; species Hippophae gyantsensis. The sequence continues at coordinate 550,704 of CM061034.1, read as the reverse complement.
TTTATTGAGTTTAATATATATTCAATATTTTATTATTATATTCTTTTAAATACACTGGACTAGGATAGGAAAAGAGTAACCACAACGCATATCAATATTTTATTCTTTTATTCATTTGGTTTGTATTATTTGTACATTTTTTATTTTTATGTACGGTAACGCTAGATTTATTTATTTTTTTACCCAAAAAAGCGGTTTATCCTTCTTAAAATCGAATGATTTTCAAGTACAAGCCATTCATTCAGTTATATTAAAAAAAAAAAAAAACGTACAAGCAATAAGTAATACACGAATTCTAATATAATACCTGGATATGATCGAGAACCGATCTTACGGAGTTGAGAGAAATACCACGCTCAGCAGAAGGACCTCCACAAACAAGTCCCACCCTCAGAACCCTGTTGTTTTCTTTTCCCTTCTCTTCTGGCTCAGTCTCTGGATCATCAACCATTACCTCCAAAGCCGCGCGCGGAACTCCGACACCACCAACGTACCGCATCAACGAACAACAAATTGTTGAATCGCGCTTTAATCTCAACAAATTTGAGGAAGGAATCGAGAAGTTCTGAAAGGCGTTGCTTTGAGCACCGCAAAGCAAAGCAAAGCCTGAATTGAAAGCAATCGAAGCCATTGGAGCAAAGAAGAAAATGGAGAGTCGGAACTCGGAATATGAGGTGTTGGTGTTAATTAACTTGTTACACTTAAAGGAGACTGAAGGGTGAGCTCTTAATAATAATTTTAATTGAGGGGAGTTTGTTGTCTACTTTGCATTTTGATTTTGGGGGAATAAACAACAAGCTTGTTTTAGGAGACAGCAAGGTTATACCAATTTGGATGGAATGCTGCCTATTGTTCTTGGATTATTTTATATATATTATAAATTAATAAAGAATAATAGTACGGATTATTTGATAATTTATTTAAAAAATAATATTTTTAAAATTTATAAACATACAAATAATATATTTTATATATATTTTTTATTATTAAATAAATTTAATATCTTTTTATTTTAAATAACTTCGTTTAAATTTAATTATAATTATTTATATATATTTAATTACAATTTTCGTTTAATATTATTTTTATTATAATAAATTTAAATATTTTTTTTTAGTTTTTTAATTTAGTTTTACAGGAGGAGTGTCTTATTAGCAGCAATCACTGCATTAATTAAGTGTTAGTTGCAAGCGATTATAAATTGCTATTTTGAGATTTAAAAATAATAATAAAACAAAACAAAAAACAAGTGCCGGAATAAATTAAAAACAAATTGATGACTAAATAAAATAATGTTCAAACTTTAGAAAAAAATTATTTTTTTGGGTATCCATTTTTAGAAGCTACTGGACAAAAATATGAATTGTTAACTGGCCTAAGATTCATTATTCGAGTAAATACGTTGTTTTCTACTACTAACTGAGAGTCTGAGATACGAGTTCTTAATGTTAACTTTGATCAGCTCATTGTAAAATAAAAATAAAAATGTGCTTTTTTACTAAACTTACATTCAAATTATTTTCAACTTTTTAGTTTATGTTTTTTATTCTTTTTTTTTTGGATAATTTTAAAATTTTCAAAAATATTTGTAATATTTATCACGTGATAAGTACGTGAAGTTTTCAGGGTTAATAATTTTGTTAATGAAAATATCAAATTAATAAAAAATTTAAAGCATACATTAATAAATTATTAGTAAAAAATATAAAATAATAAACTGGAAGTAACTTAGAAACCAAAATGAACGTTCGCTAATTTTCTTTTTGTCTAAACTGTGGAGATAGTTTTCTTTTTCAAATCTTGAATATTTACTTAGAGGAAGATATTCAGATATAATTTTCACATAAATATTATAGATATCATTATCGATATAAATTTTATAAATGATCATGAAAACTATGAAAATTTTATCAAAAATATAAAAAAAAATTATAAAACATCAAAACAACCAATTACTTATATTTTAAACTAATTTTTTTATTTAATATATATATATATATATTTAAATACATTAAATATTTATATTAATAAATAAGTCGATTAATTAATTAAATATTATATAATAATATATATATTTTTGCTAAATATCGTAGAATAAGTAGTTAAAATGTTTGAAATAATTAAATAGATTATTTAATTGTTACTACTAGAAATAAATAAATCTCGACAATATAAAAATAAATTTCATTGATTATTTATTTTTAAAAGTATTTATATATATAGCAAACAAGCTAAAAAAAGATAGAAAAATAAAAAATTGAGAAAAAATTGTATTGAAATGATTATTTCTAAAGAAAAAAAATCAAGAATTAATATTTTTTATAATTTGTTCAACATTTTAGTAACATCTTAACAAAAATATCCACAATATCGAGAACATTTTAGCAAAAAAAAAAATACATTTAAGTGACATTAACAACTGTAAGGATTATGAGTGTTAGTTATTTTTGTTGATAAAATATTTACATGTAAAATTATTTTTAAGCTCCTTATCAAGTCTATCAAACAAAGTCAAAGAAACGTTAAAATCTCAGATAACCATACTTCAAGTATATATATTGTAACTATAACACATAGGATTACAATCATGCATTTAATAGCACATATTCATAAATATGAAATTATTTTTGTTGTTAAAATATAAAATAAGATATATGCTAAAATATTAGATAAAATATATGTTAAATTATAGAGTAAAAAGTAGCATAAAATATACTTTAAAAATTCTATTTTTTAAATAAGAGTCTTCATGATTAATGAATCTACTTTAAAATAATTTATCTTTAAATAGAAGTCTTCTTAAATAGTGAGTGTTGCTAATCCTATTTATACTATAAAATATATTTATCAATTACATAAGAGTATTCTTAATTAGTGAGTATGACTAATACAATTTGTAATAGAAAAAAATATTTATCAATTACATAGTATTAATAGTTTAACTTTTTCTATAAATAAAACTCATTGCTCCTTGTTTTAATTAACCACGTAAGATTATTATTCTATTATTCTTAATTTCTCTATCTTATTTTGCAAATATAATATCATAATTCTTTAGGCTCTTTTATTTAGTTAATCTATCTAATATTGATAGTTATGTTTGATTGATTAATAAGTTTAATGAGTTTATGATATTTTGATCATATGTTCTTATAATTTCTTTTTTATTTTTGTTTTTTTAATTATTATATCAAATAATTGTGTTTGCTATATAATAATTATTTGATTTGATTATTAATCTTTAAAGAAGTTCTTTTTATTGAATTTGTGCTTAATATTTTTGTTCTAGTATTTACTAGTTGATTTGATTTAAGTGACATATATTTTGAATCATCTAGTTAAAATTATTTATTATAAAATTCATTTTAGAAAACATACGAGTACTTGTGTTTTTTTGTGTTAACCCTTTTGTAGTTTATTCGTAAATATATCTGATTAACGGGGAGCTTATTAGAACGTTAATCTGGAAACTACTTATGCTAATATTGAAAACTTTAAAAATAGAGCAATGACTTGTAAATAAGGTACATTGGGGTAGTATCCTAGAAAGGGTAGCATAAGACCGAGTTTGTACTTGAACATTTGTTTTTCATAGTGGAAAGTTTAGTGGTCCGATGGACGGGTAGTTTTACTCTTAGGTCATAGTTATAACCTACATTGTTTCCACCTAAATATATAATGTGTTATTATTTTATTTATGCACTTTATTCTTACACGTAATTTTATGTTTTCACCGCTTTGTTTATATTATTAAATTATAAATTGATAAAAATTAAAAATAACATATTTACCCATCTAGGTTAATTAGGTCCGTAATTTATAAACTTTCAGTAACAACGATAATTTATTAATATTATCGACATTTTCACAACAATTTAACCAAAAGATATGGATATCATATTTTCGATGTCGATATGTATAAAAAAATAACATTTATCACGATAATGTAGCCAACAATATCGATATTTTCATCCCTACTCTTTCCTATGTTTGCTACTTGCACTGATACACAAAAGATTGATATTATCAATTTTAAACCAACTAAAATGAAAGGTTTTTGTCGATTTAGGATAATCAATGAAATAAGAGCATAAAATTTTTTTCACCAATTTCTTTAAAAAATGATTAAATTCTTTTAAAAAATTGTACAAATTTTTTTTAGCCATTTATGAAACATTGGAGAAATTTTTTCACCAATTTTCAAGAACTAATGTAAATTTTTGGGCCCTATAATTTTTATATTTAGCTATTTAAAAAAAATTGAAGGAAAATATTATTTTTTTTATGATAAATGTTAGCTATTTTGTTTTGTCAAACCTTCGTTTATAATAAAAAATAGTGTTAGTAGTGACACAAAACACCTAACTTTATCATAGGAATATTTAAATTAATATTCATATTTATAATAAATTTAAGGTTAAAATATACTAATGGTCTTCAAATTTTAACTAAATTTATAAATAGGTCTTTGAATTTTTAAAAGGTACGATCTGATTTTAAAACTTTTAAAACTTCACATAAAAGTCTCTAAAATTTTAAATTATATGATTTAGTATCCAAACTTTTAAACGTCATACATAAATCTTAAATTTTTGATTCATAAATATACATTTTAAAAATTAAGTTAGGACTTATGTGTAAAATTTTAAATTTTCTTAAACTAAATCGTAAAATTTAAAAGTTTTGAGATCTATGAGTAAAATTTTAAAAATTTAAGATCAAATTATATATTTTAAAAATAAAAGGACTTATATATAAATTTAATTAAAATTTGGAGAATATGATACACTTTAACTTAAAATTAATCTATCAAATGAAAATCAAAATATTAAACTAATAAGTATTAATTTGATTATCCTAAACCTAATTAATTTAAATACATTTTAACATTATACAATGTACTATACTATACTTAGGACCTCTATTGAATATTAGCATTAATATTGTCGTCCATTCTCCCTTATTTTAAGTTGTGATTGATTGTATACTATATTACTCCAGAATTTTAAGCATAACAAAATAGTATATTGTGTTAAAAAAATTAACAAAATAAAAAATAAAAACTTATAATTAATATGAAATTATGATGTATATAACATATCAATGATTGCTGTATTGCTACTCCAATGGATTTTTTTTATATATCTAGACACGTAATAATAATATGAGATGTTATCCATTATTTACACCTCTATTAATTAATAGAAATTATGATCAAATATATTTAAATATAACTAATATTAAATAATAAAACATTAGTCATATTGTAGTTATCAAAATATTTTGAATATATATTCAGTTATTATATGTTATAATTTTGTGGTGTTTAAAATATCATTGATATAATATATTGTAAATTAAAATTATTGATCAATTATAATAAATAAATAAATTAAATATTAAAATCAAATAATACTTAGATAAACATACTTTCTTGAAACCAAGTGTCTGGTTAATTTAACGAATCTAAAATGTAATACAGGTATCAAACTGATTCAAAAACCACATCACCTAACGTGATCTTTATTTGATTTTAAAATTAAACAACATTATATTTAAAATATGACATTCTTTAATATTAAATTAGATTCGTTTACTTAAATAAATTTTTAAAAATATATCACAACGAATATGATATTAACTATTTGGTATTATCCAAGACGTTGTAAAATCTTGGATGATTTATAAATCTATAGATTTAGAAACAATATATTGCACACAATATATATTTTATAGGAAGACGATAAATAATTATAATATATTTACATAATATTTCATTATATATATGGAAATGAAATAAGACAAATAAATACTTTTTATATAATTATGTACACATTTTAAATCATTTTCATTCACAAATGTATCATATATTAATAACACATATAATAGAACTTACGTCATCAAAAATGAAAATTGAACTATTCATATTATTTCTATTAAAAACAGGAGTATTGAATTTGATTGTATATTAACGAGGCCCATCAGATGTTTTCTTGTACGTGGTAGTATTGGGGAAGATAAATTGGGCTGCTAAAGGATAAATAGTAGCTTTTGAGCTCTAGTTATTATTCTGGAGAACCTGGTTGGGTGAAAATCGATTAATAAGCACAAAGAGGCCGTGGTGTTGATAAAAGTGGACACACTTATTATTATTTTATGTTTAATTAAATAATAGTTATATATTCAGATACACACGCACACATTTGTACAACGATAGATTTAAGTACGCATCTTTTTAGCATATTTATAAGAGACGTATATCTATCGTTAGTAAAAGTGAGCATATATAATTATTATTATTAAAATGTGGGTATGTCTCATGCTATAAATGAGTACATAGCTACTTTATCTTTAAATTACAACATTAATTTAATAACAAAATACCAAAATTTAAAAGTAATAGCAGTGTTTATTTGTGTTATGATTACAGTTATATAGGGAGATTATGAAAATGGAGGAAGAGTGGGGAAGAAAGGACCGAAGGAGCGAGCTAATTAGGAGAGTCTTATAGGCCGCCTAATATTACAAAACAGAGTTGCGCTCATTTGTTGTAGTAAATGGGCTTAATATTTTTTCCCTCATAATTGGGTGTATTAGAGATTGATAGTCATCTCTTTCGTCGCCCAAACAAGAGCTCCTAAACCTATCAATGGCCACCCAAATATCACTCTTCTCTCTCCCTTTTTCTCTCAGAAGTAGAAACTATCATTCCAAAATCCCAGAAGCCTTAGCCACCAATGGAGTTAATTAAAACCTCTCTCTTCGAACACAACTCAAATACGGCCAAACCATGTGGTGGAGCAATCCCTCTTTGTATGCTCGACGAGTTCCAAATCCCACCTCACCTCATTGACCAACACATCACATGCATCAAGATCTTCTCTCCTTCCAATATCGCTGTCGATTTCAATAAAACTCTCTGTTTAAACGAGTTCATCACCATGCATGCTACGCCGTGAAGTGTTGCATTCCTTCGAAATTGATAATTTAGTTTAGTACTATCTACTGGTCATATATCAAAACCAACAGATAAATAAAAAGAAGATCTTGGCATTAGCAAGAACAAACAGGTATTAGGTGCGATTTCTTGTATTACTTCTATGTTTTTGGTGGTCATTTTTGGGTCTCTTTAGGTGTTTTTATGGTCGTTAAAGATTATAGTGCTACTAATTTTGCTCAAGAAGTGTTTGATGAAAGTACACAATGCTAAATTTTCTCCGACCTTCTTTGAGTGTTTGTACATTACTTCGACATTTGCAGTGGTTGGACAAGGCCTGCCTTCTCCTTGACAAAATTTACTGTCACATTACACCTATGCACTAGAGCTTGCAGTTCAACAATCTTATTAGAAGACTCAGCATAAAGCGATCTTCATTCCATAAAGTTAAATATGGATAACAATGACAAGAGCTACAATTGGACTCATCTTCTGTAGCAACTAGCAATTCAAGGCAGGCTTTACCTGATTGGGAAGAATCTTTAGTCTTTGCCAGTGATCTTTATTGTTTTTTATAAAATTAAGGAACTACGTCGTACTAATTAATATATTTAATTACCATTTAATTGATTTTGGGCGGGCAAATATTTTGGTGTACAGATTATGCATGGGGTACCTGATCTATATATGTCTTGTTCAGATCCTTGTCTGGTCGGAAGTCCCAACAGGGCATTAGGTTCAGACCTTTTGAGTTGTAATCTTAAAAGCTAAATGATTTATTAATTTACATGAAATTAAGAAACTCAATTATTTTGTAAACCTTAAAACCCAAGGACCACTTTACCACTAGCTTATTAATATATATGGATATATCAAATGAGATTGTGGCCGGGTTGCATGTGGGCTCATTATCTTTCAGCTCAGTTAAAGCATGCATGCATTTCGAGAATATGGAAAACGACTATACGGTAGGTAGATATAAGATGTTATCAAAACGAAGCTGCTAATTATGAAGTGGCCGGCTAAATGTTCATAGATTACAAATAATTTAGAATCTATATTATATATAGGAACAACACCTTCTTAGCTTGTGTATGTACTCTATTGAATTTTTACATACTAAAGACTATGTAATTGTTATATATTACATAAATAATATATATATATATATATTTTTTTTCAATATATTATTAAAATTTTAAAAATATTACATATTTAATACAATGTTATTTTACGTATAATTAATAAAATACATACTTGCATGTCATGTAGCTCATATATATATATACCAAAAATATATATTAAATTTCCTAAATCAAAGTCAAACAGTTTAAATAATAAATGTAATACAAATTTCTCTTTAATTATCCCTCAATATTTTCAACTTTTTTTTAATTAACTGAAATGTGAAAACAACAACTCATTTTTTCCCCTCGAACAATAGAACCAATATGTTATACGAACATGTGGCTAAAATTGAAAGATAATTGTCTTTTATTTTTATTTTTTTGTTTTCTCTTTACCTTCTTTGTCCTAATCTCGATAATTTTAGGAGAGGGAAAGAGAAATTAAGATAGAAGAAAAAATTGATAAAAAAGATTTTTAAAAAATTACTTTTTCAATTATATTTAAATTACTCAATTAGTTTAGATATGAGAATAAAATTTTAAAATCACCACTTACACTAATATCTTATTTTGAAATAAATTATAAATCATGCTTAACATTACATGGAATAGTGCGCGACAATCTAATTATCAAGCCCACCGAGTGTTGGGTCTTGTAAACTTGAAATGTAATTTATTTTTAACTCCTTCATATAAATTTTTTTTTATAGATTTAATTTCATTTTTAATACTTTTTATATATTTTCTTCTTCTTGTAGCATAAAAACATATTTTTCATATATCCAAAAATACATTGTATATATATTATTATTATTTTATAGAGTAAAAAGTATGTCTTTTAAAAAGGTTTAAATATAAATTAAAATTAATTAACCGTTGCAAATTTGCAATACGCCGCAGGTGTTCGGAGGAAGGTGAATTCCATTTACAGATATATACTTAGGATTTATCTTTTCACATTTTTATGATGCATATGTAAACGAGACTCAAACACGAATATAGCAAAAGTATAAATGCTAAATTTGGAATATATAGTTTCCTAATAATTTTATAATTTGAACTCTTTAATATTTTTTCTGAAAACATCAACGTATTACCAACACATGTACGGGTACAAAAATAGTACGAAATTTGGTACTAGCACAATAAGATGGAATTAGTATCAGGTAACTTAATTAATATATTAATATCATTTATTTCACCTATTATTAAAATATATTTTTTTATTTTAATTTAAATATTAATATCTCTTTTAATTATTTTAAATATTTTTTTTTTGTTAAAATGTATTATATGTATCTACGTGATAAATTAGACAATGATATTTATGAAAATTTAAGGAAAAAATTACAATTCTATTTTTAACAAGATAAAAAATTAATGGTATGACTTTTTTATTCTAAATTTTTATGTTATTTGTTAAGTTTTTTAAATTCTAAATATTAATAATAATAGCTATTTATTGACACAAAAAGAAATAATAAATTCAAATTATTTTAGTTATTGTTGTATAAAATTCAATACCTAGTTAATATATTAGTGTTTTTCATGTGTATGTTATTAAAATATTTTATTTAGACACTAATTTAATTAATGTTATCTCTTTTAATCATTATTTTTGTTATTGATTTTTTCTTTTTTTTTTAATTTCTACAAATATTCTTGTTTTATTTGATATATAAGACACATATGATAAATTTTGACAACAAAAAAAACAAACAATATTCAAAATAATTAAAAATTATACCAATATTTAAATTAAGGGTATTAAAATAAAATATTTTAATAACATTGATCATAAATAGTATCAATATATTAACTTAAATATTTGTAATGTATTAAACCCTAATAAGATTATACAAATATACTTAGAATTGAGAAGAAAAAAAGTATTATAATTTTTTAATAGATAAAATTTTATTTTTAATTTATTTCATATATATATTAGTGCGAGTATGCTTCTTAAAATGTTTATAGTGAAATTAGATTAATAATTAAATTATATAAAAATAAGAAGAAAAACTGAATTATTTAAACAAAGGAAAAATAATTTGAGAATAAGGGAACATGTAATATAATATAGTGAGCACTACATTGTTATTCACAATGCCTATTTGATAACGGCGTTTGAATAGATAATATAAATATATGAAAATTCTTTTTTTTTTTTCTGCGCAATTGATTAGACAGAATATAGTAATCATTATTGTCACTCACTTCAAATAATGGTGCAAATCTTGTCTAACTTTCAATGCTTTGAAATTTTGTAGTTCCTACTCCCTCGTCAAAACTGTAGCCTCTAATAACCGGAGTCCTACGTCACCGTGACAATGGCGTGATATATATCTATTTTATTTTTTATATCAGGTTCATGGACACTTTTAAATTTATTTTTTATACGATTTTATGATCGTAATCTACTTTAACGAGTGTAGGGTATGGGTTATAATTTGTATATGATTGGTATGTTTGAATTAAATTAGTTAAAATATAATTTAATTTAATTTGAGCTTTAAAATAAATAAATAAAACATGGTGTCTCAAATCAATTTAAATTTATTTATTAATTGTATTTTTTTAGATAATTAATTATTTTTTGTATATATCAAAAAAATTATTTAATATAATTAAAACTTGATTAATAAACATTACATATTATCAAATTCTTTTAGAGTTATTTACATTATGTGTACTTTTAAAATAAATAATAATTATAAATTATAATAATAAAATAATATCTTAAAACATATACATGTTATAAAATAATATCTTATTTTGTAAATATTTTGATGGGTCTAGAATAACAAAGTACTAGTGGTGATCTATACAACAAACATAATATATTATTATATTAGTACATTTTTGTTAATTATATTTCATTGAAATAATCTTAACTATTTAAATTGATATTTATGATAAGAATGAAAGAGAAATGAAAGTTGTTTTAGTCTAACATTTTTTTTTAATTTTCTACTTAAATTTATTTTATTTCGTTTAAGTTAATGGGCTAGCTTAATCAAACTTGTGGGTGTATTATCCTTAATGTTGATTTCTTTCTTTGTATACGGAGGCCAGTTATGATGACCATAATTATTATGGACATGACTATTGTTGTTGCCATTGTTGTTGTGATTATTATAACCATAGATTATGAATGAATTCGATTAAGTACTCTTTCTTAACTAGTTTTTCAATTTCATCTTTAAGTTTTTGACAATTTTCAATTGAATGGTCAATGTATTTGTGAAACCTATAACATTAAGTTTATCATAGCCAAGATTTTTCATTTTATAAGGCTACTGTACGAACGATTGATGTTCGACTTGTATTAGAATAACCTCTCTTGTTATCTTGAGACGAGTGTAACTTTTGAAACTCCACCTAGGATAAACTAAATCTCCATCTAACATTTGTATTTTCTCTGTATTAAATATATCAAAAAAATCTTTCAATAACTCATCCTTTCTCTGATGTAGGGTTAGCATGTGTGCTAATGCCCTTGACTTTCTTCTTTTAACTAACTTAGAAGTGAAATAATAACTATTTCTCAAATTTCATGAAATAGCTAATAGTGTTGGCTTCAAAGTTTTATACCAAGCTCTGGCCTTATATGCCAAAGTGAGTTGGAAGGCCCGACACGTCATGAAATTATTATAGGGATAAAGATCCATCCAACCCTTGAAATTTTTTAGATGTTCTAAGGGATCTATGGTTCCATCATATATACATGTGTTAGGTAATTTGAACTTATTAAAAAGTGAAATGACCATGATTTATGAGGTGAAGAGAGACTCAATAGAGATTTCCAAGTCTAGAAGTCTACCTTAATTCAACCTCTATTGGACCTTTTGTAATTGTTTAACAAGTTTGTCAATGATGGGATGAGTAATATTTGGCACCTTTTCCTATACCTTTGAATGGTCATTTGTTATTGTGGTTGCTTGGTGAGTACAACTAGTTTGGATAAAATGTCTTTGTCGATACACTTCAAGATGGTCGCATAGGTCATGATGCAAAAGAGCCTCTTATATTGGTCTAAGATGATCTAGGATGAATGGTCGGTGGGGCTGTGATTTGGCATCTAAGGTTAGACGGTTGTGATGAACAAATAAAGTGTGGCCAATCACAAGACTAGGGTTCCGCTTTGGATGGTTGACTTGCCAGCTAAGCCATAGATGGCTATGGGTTTGGCTTTAAGCATTCTAGGCATTAGAAGATACCTCAAGAATATATTTTGGGACCACAACTAATCGAGGAACTTATGGTCTTGGCAAATGCTCCAGGATGGCTCAGAGTCTATTTTCTATCATTTCTAGGCTTGCCTTGCTTTTTTTGGCCTACTTGGTCCGTTGTAGGCAGGTAGGTCTAGATGTAACGTTCATATTTTTGGTAGGTTACAGTGGAGTTAGAAGGATAACCTGTTGGTTAATAGACAAAACCTTTTGACTAATTATCAAGGTTAAAGAAATGGAACTAGCTGTAAGATCCATGAATCTTTTACTTTGTCCAAAAAAGATGAAAATAGTTTATCAAAAGATTTAAAAGATTTTAATGTTTTTTTTAAAACACTGTTGCTAAGCCTGACGATCTGTCTTTTTTATTTCTTTCATTGCAGATCAAGAACTTATAGAATTTTTTTAAGAATTCTATAATTTTGAAATTTTTCAACCAAATAGAACATACATCTTTCACATAGACGGTATCATATGATATTAGAGTGTTTAGTTATGATTACCTCTCTTAGTCTAACTCTAGTAATTATGTGAAAAAATAATGTTTAGTTATGATTTTTTGTTATAAGATGTATGATATTATGATATGATATTATGTTATGAATATACGATTATATATAATAAAAAAAATAAACCTAATAACTTATAATTGAGTGATTATGATTGAATTGTTATAGTTTTATAAATAGTTATTTATTAGACAATTATTTGTTGTAGAAATCTAGATATTATCTTTTATTATCTTTTAGATTATTTTTTAAAATATATACAGATAAATTTTAAAACTTTATCTTTTTAATATAATTAAATGATAATTATTAGATTTTTATCCATTTAAGATAATTATATTGTTTTTAATTTTGTAGAATGATTATACATTTATTAAAATTATCCCGTATAACTATTTCATAATTATGATAACCTTTAACAAACTCGTACAAAATTATAACAGTTATTAATATTTAACTACATATATTAATTAACCAAAATAAATAATTCTTGATTTTTTTCCTCCAAAAATTATCACCGTAATATGTTTAATTTCATTTATGAGATTTATCTATTTTTTTATTAATATTAAATGCATAATCCATAGAGAATTTGTGGTAGCAACTAGCAAGTGATATCCCCATTACACGACAAAATCCTTAATATTTACACCTTTTTACCAACTTCCATTCATGCTTGCCTCCCCACTTTTCTTCCAACACCTCACTAACCATTTAATGGTTCCAACTCTCTTTCCACTTAGCTGTAATTTATTATTTTTGTAATATATATATATATATACCACCAATTATATTATTTATTTTTTATTAAATATTATAAATTTATATTTTTTCAAAAAAATAAAAAATTTAAAACAAAAAAATTAATATCATAACAGTTTAAAATTTCTGTTTATAATTTAATGCTTAAATATTTTTAAAATTAAAAATTTTGCTTTGGTAATAAAACTACTAAAAAATAATTACATTAATTTTATATTTTATTAAATTTAAAATATTAGATTAGTGTTAACTCACTTTTTACATCACATTTAACTAATATGTTTCTTTTCAAAATGTGATGTCAAGTATAGTTTTTAAATTGACATTTCTCAGATATATAATTCATCTTTAATTAATTCCTAAAAGACATTAATTCCAAAATATACTTCTCCATTATGTTGGTTGATATTTAAAAATTTTAAATTATTTTATTTGATTTAAATTGTCTTCTACTACTCACATCTTTATCATTGTTTCCATGGAGTAGTGGAATGCTCGGTCAATGACTCGTATTTAACATAAATTATTAGCCATAAAAAAATAAGACAATCAACCCAAAAGTGAAATTTTTTGTGGTAATACTTTAATATAAACAAATTGATATAATAATAGTGGCAGAGGCATATTGTTAATTACGACAATAATGTGGTCATGAGTGTATATTTTGTCAGTTTATCTTCCCCTCCTACACTTGTCTCACTCTCTTTTGGATCTTATTTCAAATTGTCAAGGCCATAATCTACAAAAGGATATCAATTAATAATTATTTTTCACCCACGGATGATTTTTTAGAAATATGTTATTTATTTATAATAAATTTCCTATACATCTCAAATAATATAACAAAAATATTTTTTTAAAAAAATAAATACACTATTAATATACCCGTATTTAAAACTCAAAATTTAGGCCTTCTAATTATAATATAAATAAATAAATATTTTTAATGTTATAAAAAATAAACATATATTTTTTTATTAAATATATTAAAAATAAATTCAATTAAATAAATAAATTATTTATACACATTAAAAATGATATTTTATTAATTGTTTTAGGCTGCTGAAGATTTTAGCAATCCTAAATATCTACCCCCATAATGCATGCCCACATAATTTAGTTAGTAAATTCATATATATTTTTTAAATATTTATATTTTATTCATTTAAATAAAAAATAAACAATTATATCAATAAAATAAAAATATATTAAATTTATAATAAAAATGTTTTTCTGTATGGTTTAAAGTTTTTTTTATTCTCATTTATAAGACGATAGATTAATTTAACTTAATTATTTGTGTTTTAAAATTTTTACATTAATTTCAACTTAGGTTATTTCTTAAATTCCTCACTTGATTTGTGGGTTTAACCAATTGAGTTTAATAGGATGCTTTACCGACTTATTTTAATGAGATAACATATCGTATACTCGATTCATTTAACTAGATTAGTTATTGTTCATATGCTTGCTCTCATTGGTTAAAACATGCATGTTTTTCTCCCCATAAATTGCAAGTCTTTAAAAATATAAGTGCACAAAAATCATGAATTTTATAATTTTAAAAAGTTAAAATAATAATTAGAGATACTCATAATATTTATAATCTTTAATATAATACATTTGTTTAATATAAAGACTAACATTTTATCACTTTATATTACTTATATTTTTTTTATTTTCACGTTATTTTTTTTTAAGTGGGACATAAAATTTTGAATCCAATATATTGAAATTATGATATTTTGTTAAAATTAATAAGAAACCTATACTAGGCATCCTAAAAGCAAAATATTAACTCAAAATAATCATAATAATTATAAATTATACTCAAATTTTATCTTATAAAAATATTATTACTAACTTTAAATTACAAAGCGTGGGAATTTACATAGCTAATTTATGTTGATAGGTAGAGTTGGTTAATTCTAGAATGGTCATACTTTAAAACGCGTGAATTTACAATTGAAAAAAAACTAAACATTAATGGTAAAAGGGATCAAAATCCTTACACTGGCCATGTCATGCATGAGTCATGAGAGACATGAGAAGCATCTATATCACCTCCAGCGAATGGACTTAGAAAAAGACCTTTACTCATGAAGTTATGGTTTGTGGGACTAAAATTATAACCAATATTACAATCATGAACCATTAACATAAACAGTAATTTTATTAGTTTAGTGGGATATAATTAAACTCTATTAACGTATTTATTTATTTTAATTAAACATAAATTCTTGTATTAAATTATTTAATATCTACAAATATTTTATAAAATATGTATTTTATTTTTATGCAGAGATGAAAGAAGAATCCAATTTTGGTGGTTACACGTAGAACTTAATTTCCTTATTTTTAACCTTTCTCAAAAGTCTCTAGCTACATTCTTCAACAATTAACAACTGTCTCCTTCTAAAATAATAAATAAATAAAAACCATACAGCACACGTCACCACCTATTTTAACATATGTGTGAGTTGCTGGTTAGATGTGTGTTTTAATTGTTTTATCAAAAGGAAAATTAAAAAAACTCCAATGTTCACTCTTTTTTATTTTACTTGTGTATTTTTTTTCCTGCTCTATATCCTTTTTATTATGTCGGTTAGAAAAGAAAATTAAACACACGGAGAATATTATTATTTTTTCTAAAAATACATTTTGTATTTGCTTAAATTAAATATGAATCTTGTATAATATATTATACTATATATGTAAATAATAATTGAATTGTTATTTAATTTTTTTATATGATTTAATTATTTCTATGATTTTACGTTTTACATTTAAAAAATATATTTTTATGTTTTTAAGAAAAATACACCATATTTTTTAACATATAAAAAAAATTTATATTATACGAAGCAAGAATCATACGTGAATCATCTTAAAAATCAAACTTCATCTCGGTTATTTTACTCTTTTATTTCTCATGAATAATTACGAAATAATATTATTTTTCTAGCTTCTCCGATAAAACCAAACCTTTCAAATAAATATACAAGTTCCAATTCTTCTTCTTCTTCTTCTTCTTCTTCTTTTCTCCCTCCTAATTATAATAATAATAATAATAATTTTTCTTATTATTTGAAAGCAATCAAATTTTGTTGCAAAACTTGAGACAGAAAAAGCTGATTAAGACGCAGAACATGCAATTTTCTGGTGTTGATAATCACACCAAGGAAAAGGGACCAAAAACGTTACATTGTGAGATATAGTTTTCAATAGACGTCTCAATTTCTATGCGTTTTATTAAATATGCCTTTGATAATTATTAATTTGATCTTTTTCTCTCCCAATAAAATTTATCTAGAAAAAAAAATCTTAATTATATAATTAATAAATTAATTAAGCAGTTAAATTTTAAATTAAATATATATTTAAAAAAAAAAACAGGTAGATACATGTGATATAAACTCGACAGCTTTTTGTTTGATGGTGCAATAAGTAATGTAGTCATATATAGTTATTAAAAGTAGGACAAATCTAACCCTTAATATGTAATGTAATACCTACTTTGTTATATGTCATTATTATTTACAATTTATAATGACAGTGACAACTTTCTCTCTTAATAATCTGAGTCTGACTACAATTTCTTATCAACTCCAACCCTAGCCAGCTAGAAGCATTCAGATCCAGAAAAGGAAAAAAAAAATACTGGTTTTTTTTTAATTAATTAACCGGTCGGAATTTGAAAAAGTGGGCTAACAAAATTTTATACTTATTATCTTAAATTATATCTTAATTTTTATCTTATTAAATATTTTTACTACAGATCATCTAAAATATTACTCTAATTTAGAGTTCCTCGAAACTTGGTTGGTTTTTCTAAGTAACATTTCATATTTATGTTAATAGAAATTAATTAAGACAAAAAATTTAAGAAAGAAGATTTTGAAACGTCTAATGTACCAGCTGGCCAACAGAAAACTATAGATACTCAAAAGGATTAGAATCAGAGGGGTATAAAGTATCCCAAGTTGACAGAATGATCTTTTCCACTAATCACTCACAAACTTTAAAAAAGTGTTTATTTTTGAAAAGAATAACAGTAGTTTAATTTATAATAATTAATGGCTGGATATATATATCGATATCAATATAATGTTTATTTTAAAAAATTTACCCTTGAAAGTTTGAAGAAGTAAGAGATGATATATATATATAGATAAATAAGCTGAAATTGAAGGGATGTGGTCCAATTTGTAGGTGTGAGTAAATTGTTTGTCTTTGGAATGCTAAACCCATAACCAATTAATACCTTTGATTTTAGAATATTATATATTAAGTTATTATTTTTAATAAATGATCTCTTATTATTTTTAAATTAAATATAAAATTAATAATATAATATGATGGAATAATTATATAATCAATTATTAATAAAAATTAATGTATTTTATTTATATTAATTTAATATCTCCATACCCAACTTTTGTTATAAATTAACGAGTGGGCTTCAAAGACGAGGAGACCAGATGAGTACCTCCAATTTCTCCATTTTAAGATCTCGTCTATCTCTTTAACTTTACTCATCACATACTCTCTCTCTCTCTCTCTCTCTCTCTCTATATCTATATATAAGCTAGTACCAATCTGATCTTTTTCTCTAGAGAAATATATATTAATTCTTGAAGTTCACGATGATGTAATTATATAGCTAGGGTAGGCATGAGATGTGGAATGTGTGTGTGGGCTGAGCAAGATGGAGAAGCAGGGCACGTGCATTACTAACTCATCATCATATATATGTACATATATATACATACAAGGGTTGATTGTTGAATGATAATAATATTAATTTCTATATTGAGTTAGTTCTTCATGTGCCCCTCTTCCCCATCATGACTAGTACGGCACCTTATTTACTTAATTTCATCATCTGGATTCAGACACTTCACATCAGCTTGCTTACTTCAACCTTCAACTCAGGTGGGTCATACTTGTTCTACCAATTTTATACTATCATCATGATTTTCTGATTAGTATTATTAAATACCTAGATTTATAAATAAAATATGAAAAATCCCAATTTAAAAAGTAATGTTTATAAGTATCAATATCTTTTTACAGATCTATAGCAATATTGCATGAGGTGCGTTTTAATATTCTACCTAATATTCCTAATGTTATAAAAAATGGGTTTGAATTTTGAAAACCAATACTTAAATGTTAAAATGTTTCGGTTTTAACCCATAGTATATAGAGAAATAAGCAACCGTATATAGCAAGAGGTCGAATAACATTGATTTTTATTTTTATTTTTAACCGTAATTTAAATATATGATTTAAAATTAGAGAATGGTAAGTATTATTGCTAAATTTCTAAACTTATTAATCTTTTCCAGTATCCTGAGAAAGAAAATTAAGGTATATATGAGAAACAACTATATATATGGTATACACGTGTAGTTTTTTATTTACTAAAACAAAGTTGTTATTAAAAGCATAAGATTTTTAATTTTATTAAGTATTTTAAATTTCACACTTAATTTGTAAATGATTTTGGGCCATGAAATGGGTAAACTCATTTCATATACCAACATATACGAGAAAAACAATACATCTTTATATTTTCGAAAGTTATCTAATTTTATATTTTATAATATTTAAATAATATTGTTTTCTATTTTTTTTTTTAAAATTGAGTATTATTATCCATAAAATACATGAATATTAATGTTTGCTCTAGATCGATAGCTGGAATAATGCTTGTGTAGTAATATAAATAATACAATTAAATTAATTTGTATTATTAACCTAGAATTGTTAAAATGTTTGTTTTAATAAATAGTTTCTCTTATTTGTATTATTGCAAATAGAATACTTATTATTAGAAAGTAAGTGTGATTAGTTTAAGTTAATGTTTTTTTTACCATGCATATATGTGCATTTGCATTTTGCACTTCACTTCCTCGATTATTCATTTGTCATTTAATTAGCATTTTTATTTATGAGTTGGATTTATTTAGATTTGATTGTTTGCGTGGTTTTACTGATAAATTAAAGTTTTATCAATGAAGTTGATCCAGGCCTTACAACATAAATTCATATATACTTAATTAGAATTTAGATAGCAAAACACTTTACATTATTACTACATCACTTAAAATTATCATCAATTTTTTAAAATTTTAATAAAATCTAATCAATAATTATAAATCTATTAAGGAAGTGGTTTTTTTTGACGCACCAATGCCACATAGAATTACTCAGTTAGATGGTGAGGAAAAGACCGAAGGACATAATAGTACAGGGAAACTTTGGATACTAATAATTCAATCATTTGTTACATATATAGAGTGCCAAAAGACGTGCAAAATAAATACAGCTTTCAATCTCAACTTTTCGTATTTGTTGGACAAATGACTTTTTTTATCTTTGAAAAGGTAAGTGATAGTAAATCAATATTCATTATATATCACACTCCTACAGCGTTACTCTACCATGCTGGTTTGTAATATTTGTCATTTTCAGTTAAAGTAGTCTACACTCTACAGGGTTTAATTTGGATGCCAAATGAAACTCACATCATAATAATTGGCGTCTTATATATATATATATATGGAATATCTCTCTTTCTCTCTTGTAAAGAATATAGGAAATGAATTTCTTGTATTTTAGGAATATTGCCTAGCATTGTCCGATTGTTGTTGAGTCGGGAACTTTAATAACAGGTGAATATATATAATCGAATTAACCCTTCATGTACATTGTAAATAATGTGTATTGTATTTAATGTATATACGTACATTTTATATACAACTTACATTCTTCAATACATAATGTGATTAAAATAGCTTATTCTTTTTCCCCACCCCCCCAAAGTAAGTAAACAGTTTGAATTCGAAATCATAAATATGGGTTTAGAAATAGAGTATGACAATATTGCCAGGAAATGGATTAAGTTATGTTCTATCATTAGCATATATATTTGGATTTCAAATGTGAGAAGGACAAGAGTCAGTGGGAAATGTGCTGTGACATTACAATATTTAGAACATATTTTGCGGAGCACGTGTTCTCCCTCTAAACCAAACCGAATAAGGAAACTTGAATATATGCATATATATATATATGGTCCCCAACAAGCATAAGAGATTAAAAAAAGTAACAAAATAAATGTTGAATGCCAACAAATTTTTGGCTCAAAGCTATGTATTTCACTTGGATAAATATAGTATTTAGAATTCAAGTTTTAATTATGTGTAAACATAAGGTTTTCCCTAGTCATATATAATTTGAAAATAATATCAATAAAGGCCATTCTAATAAACAATGTTTTAAAAAATCTTAACCATACCACTAAATTATAGTAATATTTTGTTATTCATAAAAA
Organism: Hippophae gyantsensis; assembly: GCA_030763125.1. Taxonomy (NCBI): domain Eukaryota; kingdom Viridiplantae; phylum Streptophyta; class Magnoliopsida; order Rosales; family Elaeagnaceae; genus Hippophae; species Hippophae gyantsensis. The sequence continues at coordinate 529,795 of CM061034.1, read as the reverse complement.
TTATTCTTTAAAATAAAAAATTATAAATAATATATAAAAGACTGATTAATTCATAGAAGAAATGTGTCCAAAAATAGATCCAAGAAGTCAAAAATCTCTCCATGCCTCCATCATACCGTAAAGAAAATTAATGAAATGAAAACTTCAAGGATTTCTTACTAGTAACAATGTCTCACTGGTGTAGCTTGATTGTAACCCTCTTCCTTCTCTTGCTTAGCTATCTAATATATAACATTTAAAATTGTTGCAACAATTTGGAAATTCTGGAGAGATTTGATAACTTTTGCCCGGTTGAGAGATAATAGAACAATTCTTTCTTGGTATTTTCATTTTTCTTATTTCTTCTTTTTGTATTGATATGCTATTTCTTTCAAACTGTTTTTAAAATTTAATGTAATGTTTTATATTTATTTTCGAGATCCTCATATTTATTTGCATGCTTTGTTATAATATTGTAACATTTTGTCGAAAGTGAAGCTTCTTTAACATTAAATCATACCTTAAGATATATAAATATATATATATATATATATATATATATATATATATATATATACTTCGATATAAAGTGTATGCACTTGATATAAGAAAAATATTAATATTTAGGTAAAAACCTTACGAATGTTAGTGATAGCTACCCGCAAAATAAAATATTTAATATCAGAAAAAGCAAGTGCTTTTTCCCCCTATTTTTTACTTGAAAAATGAGGGGGCAAAAAAGTACGTATATTAGTCCTACTTATCTGAGATGTGAGAATAGTTTATGATCGAAATTCAATACTGCAATAAATTTATCACTTGTTTCTTTAAATTTATATTTAAATGTAGCACAAAAATGCAGCTTTTTTTACTACTAACATTAAATACTTATCGAACAACAATGTTAGTTCGAGCGAGCAGCATATCTCAATGTGTTTTATGATTGATGTACAGTACAGCTTAGTGGTTGTCTAAACCACCATAGCCAAGTGTGGTACAGGGTGTATTTCAACTAACTTCCACTAAACTGGAACAACGGATAATGACACGAGAGTGGTTAATGATATAGTAATCTTTCCAAAACCAAAACTAAATAAAATGGGAAAAAAAACCTTGATTATCTAATCGAATTTTTAATCACCTAGCACAACGACACCAAATAGTTATAACAGCCCCTGCCGGACTCGAATCTCAGCTCTTGCACTCAACTGAGAATATTGAAATACAGGATAGGAGCTTTAACCACAGAAGGTCAGACCACAAGGACTTGTGGACCACATATTGAAGATAATTGTAACAAAGATGAACACTGAAATTTTATTTACATCTGAGTTTTTGAAATTTGGCAGTGTGAGGGAGTACACAGTTCGCAAAAGACAACTTATGGCCACTCTCCTCCCAGCAAAGGCCTCTTTATTGCCCAGGCCATTGGAACTTTAGCTTGACAAGTATATCCAAATTGAATATGTAAACCACAACCTATAACTTACGTTATTCTACAAGTATGAAGCAATGATTTGCAGGCCCTTGATTGAGCTTAAGATGTAGTTGCCAACCATTTTCTTCGACTACAAGATGTTTTTTAAAGAAAAGTAGCTAACCTTATATTTGGAATTTGGACAAAAAGTTGGCCTTCATTTAAACCCTTACACTGTAGAAATTCAAATTCCTTCAGTAATTCATTTGGACCAACTGCCCCTTCAACAAAGGTCTTGCCATCGGAAATCTTGCACTAGATTCTCAGATTGCAATTACCGTTCCAACAACCGAACTGAACAAGTGTTCATCGCATTCACCAAACCAGGTTCATATGCATAATTGTAGAGTAATGCTTCCCAAGCTTTGGCACCAGGGGCAACTTTCTTGCCAACCATTTTCTCCAGCAGTTGTATTGCTCTTGGAACAAGCCCCCCCTGGCACAAGGCATATATTATCTCGTCATATGTCGAGAATTGACGACAGTAACATTTCTCCAACATTTCCTCCATCCAAAGACAGGCTTCCATGATTTCACCTTTATCAAGCAGACCACCCAGTAAAATCCTGTAAGTTTGCAAGTTAGCCTCAACACCTGTGATGCTCATTTCTGTCATAAGCTCCTTAGAACGAGTAAGTTCCCCATTCTTGCTCAATGCCTTCAATATCACATTGTAAGTAATGGAATTAGGTTTGCAGCGCAGTTCTTCCATACGAGAAATCATATTGATTCCTGCTTCCACTTTGTTCTGATTGCACAAACCATTTATATATACATTATAAGTATATACGTCAGGAACCAATCCCAACACAAGCATTTCATCAAACAGTTCTTCCGCTCTCTCATACTCCCCTACCAATATAATCCCATGTAAGACCATAGTATAGCAAACAATATCAGGCTTAATACCACTTTCTTTCATCTCAACCAAAACATCTAACGCATCTAAACCTCTTCTTTCTTTTACTAGGAACCTAATAACATTTGAATAATCCATCATACGAGGATAAAACCCCATTTTCTTCATTGATTCCAAGAACCCCAAAATCTCAAAACCAGCTAAATCGGAACCCTTTACTTCATTAAGAGAAGACAATATCGAAGAACAAATTTTGAAATCTAGATCATACCCATCATTGATCATAAGATTCAGTATCTCAACTGCGTAAACAACCTTTCCAATTCTACACAAAGCACCAACTAATATCCTAAAAGTTGATTCTTCAAACCTTATCTTCATACTCAGGCCTTTTAGCAACAGTTGAGGTACAAATATTAAGCCTTCGTTTTTTCTACAGAGCACAGAAAGCAAAGAATTTAGGGAGTAAGCAGAAGGGACACACCTGAATTTGGGAATTGCAGAGAAGAGCTCAATGGAATCTTCAATTTTATCAGCAGAACCATAGCTTGTGATAAGCTGGGCGAAAACGTATTCGGGTGTTTCGAATTTCTCGACGAATTGAATGCGGTGTAGAACGAGAGGAATGTGATTGAACTGTGAGGTGTTGGACAGGGTCTTAAGGACAAAATGGTAGGCTTCAGGGGTTGGTTCGCAGTTGTAAGCTTTGAAAGAATCGATGAGAGCGGAGAGGAGATGAGTTGGGTTGTATTGGGTTAGTTTGAGAGCTTCTAAGGCTTGGTTTTGGTTGAAGGCTATTTGCCATTGGGTATTATGGGGTGGAATCGGCCACTTTCTGTGTTTTCTAAGAAATCTATTGCTAATGAGAGTGGGTCTGATCATGTTGGAATATCTTGAATTGGATAAACAGAACTACGCTATTCAGACTATGCTCTTATGTATTTATATATCATCACCTTCACTGAGTCGAGAAATCAATTTCCTTTTTTTTCATTAATTGGGTTTCCTTTGGTCAGCGGGAGATAGTATTAATTATTTTCTTATTATTTATTAAAATTATTTAATTTATTGTAACTTATTAGTATTAAAACCGAATTTAAAATTCAATATTTTTATTTTATAATTTTATAATATTAAAACTACAATTTTATTTATTAATATTAAGATAGGTCACGGACCTTACTAACTATTATATACTTATGATTAACCTCTAGATGTGATTCATTTAATAATATATAGAAAAAACTCATTAATTTTAAATTATGGTTAAATTTTATATAATTATATTTTTTAATTTAAAAAAATTTATTTCTTATTTTATTACTAGGTATGAAACATCTCTTATGTACAATTACGTTATAATTTGTTGTTTCTAATTTATATATCTTATATTTAACATTTAATACTTTAAAATATGTTGATTTAATTAAGTTTAAAAATAAGATGATTTTATCACCTTGACTAAAAAATGAGAGTTGATTATCAAAATTAATGCATTTTAAGAGAATTATTTAATTTAGTTCACAAGGTCATTATTTAGAAATTAAGTTATTTCCCCATTAAAATATTAACATTATTTTTTTATTAGAGAATTTGTGATTTGAAATAAAGTTATTTTTAAGTAAATAATACTTAGTGTAATTTAAATTTGTGATTTAAAATATGAACAAGAATCAAAATATCGATATAAGTGATATTTTATACATAAATTTAAATATCAATTTATTTATATTTATATATATTTTATTATTATAATGAGTTGAAATTATTTATTTTGTATCTATTAAGAGAATATTAACTTTTTAGATTTTTATGAATTTTTTATGAATTTTATTTGACAGAAAGATTAACTTAGAAAGGAAGTCAACTTATCTTATTCTATTAACCATAATAATGTATCTTATCATTTTAACATGTAGTATAGACTAATCCTATTTCCCCTATAATACATGTAATTTTAGTTATATTGTGATTTGATCAAATGAGTTGAAGGTTAAAAATAAGGACAAAAATCATAAGATTTTTTCTCCTTTTTTTTATTATTTTCATGAATATTATTTTGAATTTATTATTTTTTATGAGTAGTTAATTTTATAATTAATTGTGGATGATTTTAAAGCTTTAGACATTAATTATAATATTTAATAAAATCTAGAACATTATATTCATCTATGCTTCTTAATTATGTATTAATTATCAATTTAAATATTTGTATGAATTTTTTTATTATTTAAAATACAATTAAATAATCAAATTAATTCATATTAATTTAGTTGATTATATACGTAATCACTTAAGTAATTTAAATACTTAATGATAAATTGCTTGCAATGAAAATTAATACTTAAAATAATTACATCAAGTTTGCATGTTTAATCTTGATCCAATTTGATTATTAAAATTAAATATTTTTGATAGATTAAAGTTAGAGAGCAAATAAAAAGAATTTTGATTAAGAGCTTGTTTAATTTAACGAATATGTAAGAATATATTGAGACTTTTACGATTGTGAATATCTCTAAGTTGGTATAATCAAATAATAAAAAATTATGATATATTTTGTTAGTGATAGATAATGATCACGCGATCATTGTGTTATTCATATTTTTATTATAATATTTATATATTTTTTATTTTTTTTAATCTTTAGTTGTTAGATTTAATTTTCACTTTACAAAACAAAAAAAATCAAAAATCTTCTTTTATTAATTTTAATTAATTTACTAACGAGTTAGTAAATAAGAGCAGATATTATTACTAATCTTCGTGGGTATGACAATCTTTATTGGAAAATTACTTATCACTATCACTCTTACACGATTACATATACTTGCATGTTTTCAATAATGTTATAAATTGTCAACATTGTCATTACAATATCTTTTTTTTACCCATCATGATATCGAAACATAATATACATATATTTTATTCAAATTATCATAAAATTATCAAGAATATCGTAATATACATATCATATTATACATATATCTTGATCAAACATAATATACATATATAATTTTATAATATTATATTTAAAACTCTATTTATCAATATTAAATGGAATAGGAGCCTTACTCGCTCTTATATATACCTATGTTAATATTTGGATGTGATTCATTTAATAATATATAGACAAAACTCACATCTCGTTAATTTTAAATTATATGTTTAAATTTCATAAAATTATATTTTTGATGTTAAAAAAATTAGGTTTCTTATTTTATAACTAGGTACGAAAGACTTACTTCGTATTATTATTGCATTATAATTTGTTATCTTTAATTGTTTAGCAATTTAATTAAAAATATCATTTTTTATGTTTTTGATTTTAAGAAAATGGTAACTATGTTTAAAAACATCTTCTGTTTTTTTTTTTGCTCTTAATTAAAGTTTGCATGTAAATTTATTAATAATAATTAGAGTTATCATTTTAATCATTAATCACACCATTCAAAAACAACTATAATATTTTAATGTAACATTCTCTTTTTTTATTATTCATTTTTATCTCAATATTTATTTATACTCATTTAAATAATAATATTTTAATCATATATATCAAAAAAATAATACTTTATTGTAGATTTTACTAAAATTTAATTTTTTATCCTTTCACAATAATAATAGGATAATAAATTTATTTTTTATTCTAAATAACTAATGATTAGTTAATACATAACTTATACGACTTTCACAATTATTTTTCCCAATTTATTTTGTTCTCGTTGTAGTTTTACAATATTTATTCTCCATTGAATTATTTTATTTAGTTTTTTTATAATAAATATAAAGAATTTTATTAAATAAGAAGTAAAGTATCAAAATATTAAATACATCGCGTAGCTAAATACAAAGTTAAAACTAACAAAGTACTATAACACTAATATTTTTGTGAGCGAATATACACGAGCGTTAAACAATATCTTCATATTGTAACTCATCTTAACACTTGATTTTAGCAAACGGAACAATGATTCTTCAATAACATTAAATATTGAAACTTGATTGCAATGATTCACAAAATAAACAAAATAAACTCTCTAAGTGATATTTTAATAAACATCTTAACCACAAAAACAAATCAAATAACAAATAATATTTTTAAACAACTAAAATAATAATACTTACAAGTTTTTAAACAAACCAAAAACTACAAGACAACAAACACAAAGTCACAAAAAGATCCACCCAGTTAGTTAAAGCAACCACCGAGTCCTAAAGAACCTAGTACTAAAGGAGAGACCCACTCCAGAGCAAATAAACTCACTAGCGTTAAATAAGGCAACCATTACTATAAATAACACCTTTAAAGTTGATTATTAATCGACTTAAAAGATATTTAAAGTCAATTAGGTGAACCAACTTAAAACAAATTGACTTAAAATTTAAAGTTTGTTCACGAGTAGAGTCGACTTTAATTTATCTATTCCTTTTAACATATTTTGGTGATTTTTTGTTATCTTCATTACATGTTTTCAATCACATAATAACAAAAAAAAATCAAGATATATTTGAAATAATTTTATAATAGTACAAATAATTGAAAATTAAATATTAATTAATTACTTGATAACTAAATTTATAACAATCAAATAATTTATATACAATACATATACATAATTAATTTAATTACAAATAAAGTGTGTACAATACATATACATGTATTGGTTTATCGTTTGGAATCATCAACAATGTCCCATTCATAATGACTATGAAACTTTTCATTGAGATGAAATGGAGTTTGAGTAGAAAAATGTCCAAAGTACTTAATTCTATCAGGTCCATACCACAATTCATTTCCCTAAATACATGGGCCCATAAATATTCATCAAACAAGTCCAAATTTTAGAGACACAAGAATAGAGAAATTAAAGCATTAAAAAAATTACCATGGTGTTGTTATATACCATTCAATATCATCAGATTCTTTTTGCGATCTTATAATTTGAAGAATGTGTTATGCTCATTCTTCTCGTAAATAATTAAAAATTTGCATATCATAGCTCGACTTGTTCCAACTAAATAACTACATGTATTTAAATTCAAAATAAGAATGTAATATCATGAATTCATAAAAAATAACTTATATATGTTAAAAAATATATTATTAAAAGAGATTATCACATCTTTAATTAGTATTTTGATATCTGAGATGATTTTGCTCATAAATTTCATGACAAAATAATCACACATGACTCCATCATTTTGTTACGAACCTACAAAAAAAAACAAGTGTACATGATTTTTCATATTTGAACATCTTTATTATTCAATAGAAAAATTCATTAAATTATTAATATTTGCTTCTACATACCATAACTTTGTTCCATATAAGCTTATGTGATTTTTTAAGGGCAATTCCTTTACTTTTATTCCACAGCTTTCATGTTTTATCAAAGTTTAAAATAATTAGTTTTTATTAAATCTAACAAAGAACAATAGAAGAAAAATAGATAGTTATAATTCTTACATTTCAACAACTATTTTTGTGTCTTTATTCAATTCCATGGAAGCTGAATCACAATACCAAGTACGACGACCATGTAGATCAAGGATTACCAAGATCCAATGATCTTGGCCTTCTTCAAACTTTAGTGGCTAATGTATTATCAACTTTTGAAGTATTAATGTCATATCACATAATTGTTTAGCTTTTATACTAACATATTGCTCTTGATATTGATTGACAAATGATAAAATCATAGAACATTGCCAAATATGATTGGTAATTAGCTTGAAGTCAATAATAACAAACTTATATAAATATATATATTATATATATATATATATATATATTATATATATATATATATATAAATAATTAGATAATATAAATATAATTATATTTTCTACATAAACGAAAATTATTTACTGATTGAGAACTCACATTGTCCACACTTTAAGTATACTTAGATTGATCATTTAAAATTCAAATAGTTGCAATATGTACTCGATCAATATATATGTTTGCCCAATGTTTACGCCATAAATTTCTCTAAGAAGTGGCATAGTGCATCCATCATTTATGATAATCTTACTCGCAACAATAGTCATAAAAGATCCAAGATTTTTGGTTAAGTTTATAGCATATTCATAACTATGCTTTTTCCATTGCTTCTTCTTGAATGACTTAGTACGCGATGATTGTCCACTAGACATAGATTTTCCACGAGATACTTAATTTGTTCGCATATAATGATTCTGGTATAATAGACTAAAGAAGATGTATTATATATGTTAGTAACACTAAAAGAATAATAATATAATAGTAGCAAAATTTTTTATCTTAAGTAAAAAAATAATACATATCAAAATTTATCACAGCTTGATTCGATGGCCAAGCCACATATTATCTAGCAACTTCTTGGACTATAGTAACATCAAAAGGCACAGGTAGTGGACAATGATGGAGCATTGATTGATCAATTACTATTTTCCAATAATTTGACAAATATTGATTATGAATTATTTGATAATCGTTCCATTATTGTATCATTCTAATAGAAACATAGTCCGTACATATGAATGTTTCAACAAACATTTCATATTCTATAAAAATTTAAGCATTATATATAATAAATAAAATATATACACAAATGATTCATCAAATAGAGTAGGACTCCCATGTGAGGTAGTTATTGGAAGGACATTCTCATCAAAACATTTATAATGTGATGGATGGTAAGAATACACAGAAAGATATTAAATCACTACCTAATTGCATCGGTATTCCTAGCATAAATGAATGACCAATAGGATGACTTTATCCTGTAAAGGATATAGGTTAGGTGCCAGGAGATTGCATGGGTGGTATGCCTAGCAAGGATGGTGACATGTCTGGCCAATTGGGCATGCCTTGATTGTAGTATGATGTCATGTCTAACATGTATTGTGATTAATATTGTTTTAAAGTGACAATCTCACTTAACATTGAAGCCTTAAAAGAGTTCAATTCTTCTTCAAGTGAACAATACTTCTCCTTACTGACCACTTGAGGTCTTTCTTTTGGAATATTCAAAAACTTCATATAACCATAATATTGGATTCCTCTCCTAACATGATCAAGATGATTGCACCCAAATGCATGATATATAACATTTTTTCCTGATTGTTTGATTATATCACCCCTGTTAATTTGTTCTTGAATTTCTCTCTACAATAATAAAGAAAAAAATATCATACATTATTACATCAATATGCAAAAATCATAAGGAACTCAAATTAAATTACTAACCAACTTATTAAGTTATTGTTCTCCTCGTTTATTCATTTTTTGTTTCTATATACAATTCAGCTCGGGTAATCGGTCTACTCAATTCAACTTTGTAAATAAATTAAATAAATTTATTAATCATTTTATTAACTTAAATTTGTGGAAAATAAATATAAAAATATTTATAAGTTAACAAATTCATATTATCATTTTTTGTGTAACTTCAGAATTTGATGACCTTCCAGTACGGTTAGAAAGAATATTCTGCATTTGTATATTTTGATGTTATTTTCTAATGATTTGAAATTCATTCGTACGTCTATAATATACGAAATCTTTCCATACTTGGGGTTCAATCTAGGGGTTATCTTCAGAGATTTTGTATAGTTCTTGTTCATTAAATGATTCCAAGCATGAAAATACATAATTTTTGGTCAATTTGAAAGTTTTGTATTCTCTCCATGCTTTATTTGCAACCTTGTAACACTTCTTCAACCAATTATCAAGGATTTTAAAATGATTTTATAAAAAATACATTTTAGATGAGATATAATGCAAAAAATATAATATATGTAATTAATTATAAAATAAAAGAGACTTGCATAAATGGTTTTCAATATTTTATAAATTTTAACATTATCAATTTTAGTCAAATCATTTATATTGATTGGTATATTTTATTTGACAAGTCTACTAATAAAAGATTTCAATTGTTGATTATTTTCTCCTATTGGATTTTCAATTGTATCGAATTGAACTGATATTCTATCATTTGGATTAAGTAAAGCATCAAGTATATTGCAACTCTTTTTTTCAAATGTCATAATAGATCATTTGGATCTATAATGTATGACACTCTACGATCCATGAAATACTAAGATTCATGAAATATATACAAACAATGATAAAATAAAAATTAATTAATAATTTTAAGTGTAAACATAAAAACAAAAGTTATTAGAATAATATAGAATATAAATTATATTTAATTAAGTTGTTTATATATATATATATATATATATATATTTATAATCACTTCGATTTCATGATGAAGAATTATTCTCGTCAATTAGATTATCAAATACATTAAATAATTTGTTTGAGAAATAATTAAATGAAATATTGTATCAAATTAATTTTAGTTTTGACTTTTAATAGAAGGAGAGATAACATCAACCAACATCGCATAAACTAGTCTCAAATTCCAGTAAGGTATGAATATGATTATTCCCACTTGTGGACTCATTCTCATCATAATACCCACATATATGTTTTTTTTTTATTATATAACATAAAATTTATAAAAACAAAAAAATAACAATTAATAATAACAAACCAAATTTGATATTAAATAATATAAAATAATTGTAGTTTCATTTTAAAAAGATGAATTTAACCTTTTTTTAATAATAAAAATATAAATAAGGTGTAAATAATATTATTTATATGATTACATATTTTAATTGGTATTATTTTTTTACTTTTTAAGTTTGGTTTTGGGCAAAAAGATTCCCGTTCAGTTAACTACAGAATAAATGTATAGTGTAGTTTGTTTGTAAGTACTCCAAAAATGATTACACATCCTAAGAAAATTCCACGGTAAGCTGGAATTAATGACTTGATATGTCACATATAGTTGGTGACGTGCACATATGTGGTTCACATTAGTTTACATGTTATAGTTGGGTCACTATTTTTGTCCGATTAAAGAGTTCAATTCATTTAAAGTTAAGATACTTTTATAATTTACACATAGAAACTAGATAATAAAAATCTTTCATAATAATAAATAATTTTTTAAAATTTTAAATTTTAAATAAATTAATATATATTAAAAAAATTAAATATATAAAATTATTAAAATGAATAAATAAATAAAATATTTTATTCTTTTCAAAGTTTGAATAAAAATATATAACCTACATGATACAGAATATACGCACCTAATCAATGACATATAATATATAAAAAAATAAAAAAATATAAATAATAAATATAAAATAATTTATATAAATACTTATAAGAATAAATGAAAAAAATAAAGAAAAAATGATTTTTGATAAGTGAGAAAGTGAAGAAAAATTCTTAATTTTTTTTTTGAATATTATGCTTAAAAAATAATAGATCTAGAAAAAAATATTTAGATGAAAAAACCAACTAAAAAGAACCAAAAATGGTAATCGAAGGTGACCTAAAAATGAAAAAAAAAATATAGAGTCGCTCGATTTTCAACCGTGTGAAAATATTGGGTAAGAAAACAAATTAATAAATAAAGATATTGTGTCAGTACGAGGGAGAAAAGAAGATAAAAAAATAACACAATGTTAATTGATACGTAGAATAGACGCTACGTCTTATGTGTAACGTTAGTTGATAAGTAGAATCGACGATATCAATTACACGTCAATCCTACGTATCAATTAACATTACACATAATAAATAACATCGGATTTAGGTTTCAATCGAAATTATATGTAACTCACCATATATATCATGCGAATACCCACCCAAGCCATGTCATGCATCGGTTAATTTCTTGTAATTGGGGAAACCAAAGAAATTTCGAGTAATCTGTACACTGCCTCAACTCAAGTAAGCAACAATTAATCATGAAAGTCCACCTCAAGGAACATTAAAAAATTCTAAACAATTTGTTTAAATAATATTTGACGCGAGGTATTTTCGTATATATTTTTTTACATCGTCACTTTATTAGTAAAATTGATTTGAAAGATAGACATAAGACGTTTTTTTAATCTAATTCTTAAATTTTGCTTATTCATGAGCAAATTAATTTGGCTGAAAATGTATTTACTAACTTGTTTTATTTAATGACACTCCCTACTTTCTTGAAATGAAATCGTGTTTTCTATAAAAATAATCAAATTTGGACTTTGTATAAGCACGGTTAAGAAAAATTAATTGGTGACTCCCACTGGTTGCAATAATCACTTAAGTTATTTTATTTAAATTGTTTAGCCATTTAATTAAAAATATCACTTTTTATGTTTATGGTTTTAAGAAAATGGTATACTATGTTTAGAATCATCTTCTGTTTTTCTCTTTTTTCTCTTAATTAAATAAAGGTTACGTGTAAATTCATTAATAATAATTAGAGTTATTATTTTAATCATTAATTACATAATTAAAAAATAACCCTCATATTTTAACATGATATTTTTTCTTTTTCTTATTCATTTTTGTCTTAATTTTTATTTACACTCATCTAAATAAATATATTTTAATCATATATATAAAAAAATAATACTTTATTATAAATTTTACTAAAATTTAATTTTTGTTTTTCCATAATCCTTTCACAAGAACAATAGGATAACAAATTATATTTTATTCTAAATAAATTCTAAATAACTAATGATTAGTTAATACATAACTTATACAACTTTCGCGATTATTTTTTCCAATTTATTTTGTTTTCATTGTATTTTTACAATATTTATTATTTAAGTATATAATTAAATAATCAAATTAATTCACATTAATTAATTTAATTGATTGTTTACGTAGTTAGTTAAGCAATTTAAATAATTAATGATAAGTTGCTTGTAATGAGAATTAATACTCGAGATAATTACATCAAACTTGCGTGTTTAATCTTAATCCAATTTGATTTTTAAAATTGAATGCTTTTGATAGTGGTAGATAATGATCATGTGATTATTATGTTATTCATATCTTTATCATAATATTTATATTTTATTTTCATTTTTATTAATCTTTAGTTTTAGATTTAATATTTAATTTACAAAACCAAAAATTATCAAAAATATTTTTTTACTAATTTTAATTAATTTACTAATGTGCTAGTAATTAAGAGTATATATTGTTACTAATACTCGTGACCCTTGTTGGAAAATTATTATCACTTGTACATGATCACATATACTTATGTATTTTCAATCATATCATACATCGTCAACATTGTCACTACAATGTCTTTTTTTACATATCTCGATATCGAAACGTAATATACATATATTTTGGTCAAATTATCATAAAATTGTCGTGAATATTATTAAAATATCGTTTAAATATTGTTGTTGCTTAAATATTATTTAAATATATAATTTAGCTAAAATGTCTTGGATATTGTGGATATTATCATTAAAATGTTGTTAAAATATCGCTAAAATGACAAAAATATTAATTTTTAATTAATATCTAAAACCCAAATACCTTAAATCTAAAAACCCAAAACCTTATTTAGAAAAATAATAATTTTAACCCTGAACCCTAACCCACAAATATAACCCTAACCTTGAATCCCAAATCCTAGATTTAAAACCCTATTTGGAGATTTGCCTCGATTGTGTGTAAAAGGTAGAACATAACCAACAAATGTATCTATAGCATTAGTTTATAAAAGTGTGATAGGATAGCTTACCTCAAGAGTATTCTCAGTATGAGGATCATTGGGTACTAGAGAGTGGAAGGGTGCATCAACCACTTCATTTTTTGGAGATTCAGTTATTACTTCAGTTTCAGTTCTTGGAAGTTCAAGTTTGGGTCTAGGTACTGGCTCCTCCATATTGTTGGCATGATTCGAGTATGCTAGATTGTTACTAGTGTCTAATATTTCAACATCAAGCCAATTTCGTTCTTCACCATAACTCTCCCCTTGAAGAGGGTAATTGGATACTGGTGATGGGAAAAAACATTCAGATTCTAAGAAAGTGACATCCATATTAATATAGGTTCTTTTAGTAATCGGATCATAGCATCGATAGCCCTTTTTTTGTACGCCATATCCCAAGAATACACAAATGACAGAACATAGATCCAACTTAGTTCGTTGATTTTTATGGAGGTGGACAAAAACAATACATCCAAAAATTCGGGGCGGAAGCATCAAAATAGTAAGTAGGGGAACATGATCGGATAATACCTGTAATGGAATCTGAAATTGTAAGGTCTTTGTGGGCATGCGATTTGATAACTGTATTTTATATAGTTATTTTCACCTATTTTATTAATTATAATTGCTATGTTCTTGATGTTTTTAGTTAATTTTCGATTAATAAATTAGTATTTACTGTTTTTTATATATTTTAAATAAAATTAAGTAATTTGTATCGAAAACGTACTTAAATGCAAATTTGTACCCAAAAATATAATTTCAAATAAAAGAGTGATTAATTGCAATTTATAAAAGTTGAAAATATAATTTAAATTAAATTTGGGCTTCATTTTAATTATTAAAAGTTTAAAAATTTAATTTAAAATTAGCAAAGAGCTTAGCATGTAATTAAAAAAGTTGAAAATGTAATTTGAAATATATTTGTGGGTCAAAATATAATTAAGAAAATTGAATTTTTAACGCGAGGAAAGAATCACACTGCACAAATCACGACGTCCATCACGCGGTTCGATCATCGGTCGGTCCCAGATTCGGCGAGTACAACCGAGACGAGGAAAAATCGGGTGTAGAATCTTCGCGCGGCTCGGCGTGCCGGTGGGTCCCACGTGTCGCGCGGCCGGCGTCGAGTGGGCCGCGACCATTTGCGCGTAATTCCCCGAGAGATCGTGCAGCCGGTGGATCAGATCAACGGTCCCTGATTGAAAGCGCGTCCATCGGGCATCGACGCGCGGCGGCTCGTGTAAAAATCCGGTGAAACGCGGTCCATCAGCGGCGTGTATCCTCGGTTTTACTGAGAATAAGAATGCGCCACGTGTCCCGCTAATATTTAAGCAAATAATATTCCGACACGTGGCATGTTATCATGACGCGGAGCGTGAGATTACGCCACGTTCGGCGTTGTCTCCCGTGCGACAATCCTTCGCACGCCGTTTCCGCGGCCAATGAAATCCATACGTGTCCCACCATTTTCAAGCGAATGAATCAACGGCCGACATGGCATGCGTAAAGAATTTAAAAAATGCGAGAATCGGCGCCACGGCTCACGCGTGATTTAATTAATAAAATCGATACAGCGTAATTTTGTTTTCGATACAAATTATTGCGTTTTTATAAAAAAATAAAATAAAAAAATGTAATATTTTAGATGTATTTTTGCTATAAATAGGAGATAGTTTTAGTTGTAAAAAATTTTGGTTGGAGTAGTTTTTGGAGTAGAGATTTAGTTTTAATTTTTCGAAAGTTTTTAGAGTGTTTTAGTTTTTCGGTTTGTAATTTTAGTGTGTTGCTCGGTTTTGAATGACAAAACACGCGAAGCCATTTTGGCTTTTTGTTGTGTTTTCGTGTGCCAAATAATTGTTTTAATTGATGTTTTAATTTTATTTACCTTCATCTAATTTTACGTAGTTGTTATAATTTTTATCTTAATTTTATGAAGTAATTTAATTTTTCTAGGGTTGCATTTAATCTAAATTTATGAAGCTTTAATTTTAATTATTTTGTTAGATTTATAAGGCGTTCGATTTGTTTGTTCTATTTTGTGCGTAATGCTTTTTGATTATTTACGAATCTTATCAAAAGCGATCATGGCACGTGAATAAACTTGAAAGGCATTTGTGTGTGTATTGCTCGTAAATAGAATGACATGTATGATGAAGGATAGAGATATACCTAATTGTATGTGTGGCCATTTGAAAACTTAGAAGCAGTAATGAATCTCGGTAAATTTAATTTTCATAGAGATATAGTAAATTAATTTAACGAGGTGTGTTTATCGGAGCTCGAAAGAGATGTATGAATAATAAAAAAAGAAGTTTCGGTTGACAAATTAAATGTACTAAAAAAATATAAATCAAAGAAAATAAATGGTTTGAGTGGATTAATTAGGTGAAAAATTGCAATCCTAGATTTCTTTTATTTTCTTTTATTTTATTTTTGTTAACTTGACGATTGTTTTGGATAAAATCAGAAAGATATAATTTTAGTACTCGACAAACTATAGTAACATTTCCTCGTGGGATCGATACTTTACTTACAAATCTTTATTACTTGTGACCGTGTATGCTTGCACGAGTTCGTGTGTTGAAAAACACGAGGTACGATTGATAGATACGGGCTGTAATGTAATCAACTCCGATATCTACTAGGCATATGTGCACTGATTAGTAAGGCCTGACCAGTTTCTAAAATATGCCTATTATTCCTCTCTACAGTCTCATTTTGTTGTGGGGTTTGTGAACACGAGGTTTCATGGAGAATACCATGGTTTTCTAAGTACGTTCGAAATTGTTGATTAACATACTCCCCCTATTATTAGACCTAAGGGTCTTAATTTTTTAGAAAATTGTGTCTGAATCATGGTATGAAACAAGTAAAATGTAGAAAATACTTCATCTTTATGTTTGAGAAGGTAAAGTCATGTCATTCGTGTATGAAAGTTTATAAGATATGGACCTGATTAACCTAGAGGGGGATGAATAGGTTATTTTTAATTTTTATCAATTTATAATTTAATAACCTAAACAAAGCGGCCAGACATGCAATCGTGTGTAAGAGTAAAGTGCGGAAATAATAACACACAATATTTTTAGGTGGAAACAACCTAGGTCACAAACATGACCTAAGAGGAAAACCACCGGTCCATCGGACCACCTAACTTTCCACTATGAAAATCAAATGTTCAAGTACAAACTCGGTCTTATGCTACCCTCCCTAGGATACTGCCCCAATGTACTTTACTTACGAGCCCCTGCTCTGTTTTCACAGTTTCCAATATTAGCGTGAGCGGTTTCCAGACCAACGTTCCAATAAGCTCCTCGCCAATCAGATCGTTCACAAATGAACTGCAAAAAGGTTAGCACAAAAAAAAACACAAGTGCCCGTGTGTGTTCTAGAACAGATTTAACAATGAATAATCCTAACTAGATGATTCAAAACATATATCACTTAAATCAAATCAACTAGAATATTCTAGGATAAAAAGATTAAGCACAAATTTAATAAAAAATAGCTTCTTTGAAATTTAATCATCAAATCAAATAATTATGATTACACATAAAATTATTTAATTTAAACATGTAACAATCTAATTAAGAAGAAGCTATAGAAAGATAAAATTACCAATCAAATTTATTAATAAATACCTTCAATATGATATCAATTTTATTTAAGTCTTAATTACTTTTGCTTCATAAAGAATATTATTCAAATCACAACATTTATATATATATATATATATATATATTAAAGAAAATAAAAAGCATACCATTCTGCACATGATTACATGCGTTGAATAACTTTATATATATATTACCATTGATTCCTATTGAGTAGCTTTATATATATATATATATATTAGCACTCGGCTCCAGCTTCTTTGTTTATTTATTTTTTTTTCTTTCTCAATTCGGCAGCTGCAGATTTTTCTTTCTTCATTTTCTGTTTCAATTTTGCTTTTTGGCAGTTTTTTCTATTCTCCACACTTGTGCAGCAACCCTAATGTATTAATATTTATAGATAATAATAATACCTAATAATATTAGGTTTAAATGCATTTTGGGTTTAATTTTTTTCAAAGCCCATTCAAAGCCTTAATAAAAAATATTTATATTTTTAAATCACATCTTAAAAATATTAAGACACATAAAAAATATTTAAGCACCAAAAATAATTTTAGATTTATGAACATGTACTATTAAATATATAAATAAAATTCTATGTAGTTTGAAGCAGTTTTCATGGGTGTGTTTGGAGTTTCCGCAATGGCCACATTTCATATCAATAGACGGTGGATTTCCCATGGATTTCTTGCTACTCAAAAAAGTTCCTGGTTTTGGTGGCATCGGATTATGGTGTCCCTTGATCCCTTTGAAAGCCATAAATGCTCCGAGTGTCGTATCTACACCTGTGATCATCACGGTCTGCCTGACCTCTTCCCTACGGATGAATTCATTGGCTTGTTCCACCGTAGGGAATGGTTTGATTTGAAACACATCACTTAGAGTTTTATCTAGTCTGTCATCAAGTCCATCGAGGAAGGTATACACTCGATCTTCCTGTACGATGGAGTTGTATTTTTGTATGTCAATCGCACACTCTATTGGATTAGGATAACAGAAATCAATTTCTCGTCACAACCCTTGAAGGTCATTGTAGTATTTTTCAATGGATCCACCTGCCTGCTTCATACGAGTAACTCGACGGTAGAGATCATACACTTGAGATGTATCTATCCCATCATAGTAGGTGGTAGCAGTAGAATCCAAAACCTATTTCGTAGTTAGGAATCAGATAAAATTTGTAATCAAGGAGGGGTCCATCGAATTGATCAACCATCCTTTAACAATGACATTTTCAGTGCACCATCTCCTGAATGAGGGGTCGGTTTCAACAGCTTGAGAAAAATCCCCATTAATATATTCCAATTTGTCTTTGCGAGAGATATACATCTCTATCACCTGGGACCACAAGACATAGTTGGATCCTCCCAACTTGATACTAATGGGAGTAGTCGATGCTTCAATTAGCGAAGGTTGTGAGGTGGTCTGAGCTCTAGTTAGAACTTCCGTCATTTTTGTAGTCAACTCATTCAATATGGAGTTGGTGGTTAAATCTCTAGATTCTACCATGAATCTATCACTTTTATTTTTTTTTCCTTTTTTTTACATCAGCCAATATATATATAAAACTCAGAACTGTAATCCTAATTTATTTATTTTTTTCATTTGCGTAGCCCTACTGTGGATCGATGCTCTTCTTCTGCTGCGTTCTAAGTTTCTCCACGGCTGCCCATGACGGTAGCTAGATTGGTACGTAGAGAGACTACAACGGCCCCAACGAGCAAGTGGCGTTGGGAAACTACGATGGCTCCAACGAGTAGATAGACCTAAAACGTAGGGAAGCTGCAACGGCTTCAACGCCTATGGCAGTAAGCACCATCCAGCCAAACCAGGTGACACCACCACACGCATAGAGACAAAAACCACAAAAAATGCTGCTAAAAAGACGAATGGAGTAAATAGAGTAAGCTAGATCAACCACCCCTGATCCTAGTAAAACAAATGATCAACGAAACCCAGCTATTTTCGCAGAAACGAAGATCTGAAAGGTTAAGACTCCAAAGCATTAATAAAGTAGTTGTTGGCAATTACTAGTAAGGTATATCATATGCCTCATACTGATTATCTGTATACAGCAGTTGCATTTCCTCACTGAATAATTTTGAATTGATTATTAATCTGATCTCTGGGTTCAACAGAAATGGTTTTTGTTTTAGATTCAGACCACAAGAATCCAAATTAGAAACTCGAAGTCTAGGGTCTCCATTCACAACAGAATGGGAAAGATTTGTATCCCAACAGCCACATCAATACATCAGACTAAACCAATGTCGAGGAGAACAAAAAATAGTGTAACAAGTAACAACGTAGCGTTTTTATTTCTTTAAACCAACTATAATCTGCTCTGATACCATGTTAAAATATGTTTTTTTGTTCTATCATTACCTGTACAAGAGTATCAATATTTATATACTAAGAAAACGAAAAGATAAAAAAATTAAAACATTGTTGTCTGCTACACTTGATGCATTGTTGTCTGACACACTATTAACACATGCCAACAAATAAGTCATTTTAAGTTAATATTGGCGTAAAAATAGCCTTGGAACAACAAAATTTTGATAAAAAATATAAATATATATTTTTCTCTAAATTAATAAAAATAAGAAGATAAAAAAAATATTCAACCAAAATGTGCTCCTGTAAAAAGATACTATTTTCGTCAAAAAGAAAAATATTATTATTATTTTATGAAAAGAATAAGATTACTTTTAAAACTGTGAAAAAAGATACATAAGAAAACAGCGACCGGAGTTCTCAGGTGTGATAGCAAATTTATTTATTTTTTTAAATTTTTTTTCTGCAGTTAAAACGATTAGAGTTAACAGTTATGCTTATACACTTTAAATTTTTATTGAATATTTGTTTATCATTTTTTTATTTTATAAAATATTCATTTATCATTTAGTAGTACATCTTACATATAATCTTACATGTTTAAATAAGATAAGTATCATTAGTAGTCTTTAATTATTTATTAGATTGACATATATAATTCTCTACAGGATAAGATTCAAAATTTGCTCCCTATGTTACTATATACGTAACCAACTCTATTTGTCTGCTCATAACTATTAAAATTTCAATTCTGATGGTACTCAGCTTGTGTGTTCCATTTCAAATAAATATAAAATTATTGTCATGCCCATTAATCATGAAAGTCCAACCTCAAGGAACATTAAAAAAATAAAAATCTAACTATTTGTTTTAATAATATTTGGTACAAGATATTTTCGTATATATTTTTTTTACATAATCACTTTATTAATAAATTTGATTTGAAAGATAATACATACGACATTTTTTTATTCTAATTTTTAATTTTTGCTTCTTCGTGAGCAAATTAATTTAGATAAAAATGTATTTACTAACTTGTCTTATTTAATGACACTCCCTACTTTCTAGGAAAGAAATCGTATTTTCTATAAAAATAGTCAAATTTAGACCTTGTATAAGCATGGTTAAGAAAAATTTCCTTAAGTAATCCTAATTCCAAGATGCATTTTATATTAAAAATTAATAATAATAATATTTAATATTTCTCCACGTTAAATAATAACATAATAATAGATAAATGAATAATTAAACATGCATCCAAATTTTTTATTTTTTTAATATATCTATAGACTATAAATTTAAAATAGTAAGAGGTGTTTAATGAAATTCATTGCAATTAATATTTTTCTTTCTTTTTTTTCGGTTAAAATAATGATTAATTCCATAAATTTGTAATTTTCATAAATATGTACATAAATTGTTTATCTATGACATACATTTACAATTATAAGAATAAAATTTATATGTGAATCTTTATAAGAAAAATGCTAGAAATATCAAATGTCAAGAACTTTCAAAAATAACTAGTCATAATAAATGACCATGAGATTGGATATTTCTATATATTGTGCTATTATGAACACCTACAATATGACAAATGAATTTAACAAAATTCTTCTTGACTCCTCTGATAATCCCCCCATCTCCTTCCGTCAAAAGGTTGTTTTTTTTTAAAAAAAAATTCCCTTTATTTATTTAATTAATTACTTAATTTGATCGTTTTATTAATTTGGATTTGGAAGCAGATATTGACGATGCACAGCAGGTGGCAAGCATTTAGAGGAAATAGTTCAGATTCCAAAGATCTACTTTTCAATGTCAAGATACCTTCTTGTTTTCAACTTAAGACCGAATTAGATGTCTTCTTGGCCTCCAATAACTCTGACGAAAAAGTTTGCGATTTTAAGGTCAAAGGGAGTTGGACTCAGAGATCCTGCACTATCTATGCTGGCGACACCAACACCATCGTCGCCCAAGTATGTTTCTTCATTTACCAACTATATATATATATATATATATATATATTGAATAATATTACACAAACTCACTCAGATTTCGAACCTCAACTCACATTTACATCTCTAGTGATTAAGCTATAATAAGTGCACTAATGATAAATAACCGTATATTTTTCAGAATATTATTCACAATTCACAAAGCTTCACCTTTCTTCTTAATTTCTTACGCACACAATAATAAAAATATTTCTGATGACTAACCTGAATAATTCAAGACTATTTATTATCTATCAAATAGTTTGTATATAATTAACTTTATCTTGTATAAAATTTAGTCTTTAAATCAGTATAATTACGTGAATAGTATAATTATTTAAATATAGTTAAAAAAAATAATCACGCTTATTAAAAGCTCTCTTTTGCCAACAATATTATGTGACTTGTAAAATTGACGTTACGGCTGGAAGACGATGTTACTTTGTTTCTTTCTTTAATTTTCTTTTAAACGACGAGGTTAATTATTAATTAATAGATGGACAAAATATGTTGTTTAGTTATTTAATTTTAAAAATTTTATTTTTAATTCTTTTATTTATAAAATTGTGTCATTTAAGTTCTTTTTTAGGTAAAAAAAATTAGGTAAGAACAAAATTAATTTTTATTTAATTTTTTTTTGTTAAATATAACACAATCATTTATATAGATATGTATATTTTTTATAATCATATACATAAAAAATTAATATTTAATTAAGAAATATACTCAAATGTTTTAAGAATTATTCTCTTTTAAAATTTAACAAAAAAATTATTTTTTAATGTTTAAAGTGGCACGTTAATTGATGAAAATTTTATTTACACTTAATACAAATAATTTATTAAAAAAATTGAGTAATATTTTATTAAAAATTATTTTATTAGATATATTTATATTAAAAAAATAAAAATATATATGTATAAAAATATTATTATATTATATTTAATAAAAAATTAATTAAAAAATATATTTTTTATAAACAAAGTAACTTAAAAATATATTTTGTAAACAAAGAGGTTAAATAACCCCACGTTATAAACAAACGAGCTTTTAATACACTTTTTCCTTTCCCCTATTAATATGTTGAGATTAAATACCAATAATATTAATAATATGCTGAGGCTTAATACCGATAATATTAATAAATAATGATAATTAATATAATTAGAAATGTGCAGATGCATAGGAAACACAGTAATTTTGCAGTGACTGTGTATCCTAATATGGATTATGCATTCGTTGTTGCACTAGCGGCGATTCTCTGTGAGATTTATAAGGATTATGATGAATCAATAAATAGCGGTATAGAATTCGGATTGAGTTTGGGATGAAATATTATTGTAAATGAAAGTAGTAAATAACTGTATATGAAATAAATTGAATTTATCTTAAAAACTTTATATATCCTATCAAATAAAGTAACTCTTCTGTTCAAGAAAAAAAAATCCTACTCTCTTTGTATCCTATGCATATTTGCTTTAAACTTGTGAGAGTGTTTTATAAAGTTA
This sequence comes from Hippophae gyantsensis, assembly GCA_030763125.1. Lineage (NCBI taxonomy): Eukaryota > Viridiplantae > Streptophyta > Magnoliopsida > Rosales > Elaeagnaceae > Hippophae > Hippophae gyantsensis. The sequence goes on along the minus strand of CM061034.1, from coordinate 506,433 downwards.
AATATATATTATGTTTTGGCATGTCGATGCCGTATGTATGAACTTTAAGGCCAGTACTGTTCTGATATTAATATCCTTACACTTTTTAATATATCAGATATCTTGACTATTTAAATTAAGCTTCTCTATGGCTTTATAAGTTGTCCATATCAATTGTTCATTGCAAAAACACTAGCTAATTTATTTATTTATTTATTTTTTTGGGTTAAACAAGCGACTTTAATTTAATCACTCAATTTCAACCAACGAGTACAAGAAACATTTGAAGAAAAAGAAAAGAAGGTATGCCTATTGCCAAAAGCTCATTTTGGCTGGATGCATGTAGGCTTAAATTCTTAATCTTTTTTAAGATTATATGAAAAAACCAAAAAAGAGAGAGACAAGTACAAGAAACATCCCAATACGTAAAAGCTGATTTTTTTTTTGGGTGCATTTGACATTGATAATATGTTTGGTTTGAATCATCGAAAATTAAAAGAATATATCAATCAAGAATTAAAAAAACGATTAAACTGGTCATAATTTGCAATAAAAGTCCGTAGTTAACTAAGGTTTTTTTTTGGCTGAAAAAAAAAAACTGATTAGATGAAAAATATCATAACCTTGATCATTTTACTACCTAAAATTTAAAGGGCAAATCTTCCAACTAGTAAGCTTAACTCTGAGCTCACATACAGCCTAGATGTTTACATCCTGTCTATTCCTTTGTCCGTCGTAAAAGCTCATATTTGGGTTTTGTTTAGTGGTGTAGTCTATGCTTTTAATTGCATCATATGGCATGGACACTTCTTCATGCACATTTTCATACTTTTCTCATTTTTTTTATTTAACACATATATTAATATTAATTAAAAATAAAGTTTATTTAAAAAAAAATACTATATGTTAAAGTTTAAGAAGAGTATTAAGGAAGGTTCTCATTACGCCAAATGAATAATTACTGTGTTTCCATGGAACATAAATGTCTCCTTAAAAGTATTCCTTAATTAGCTAGTGTCATTTGTGTTGGTATGTGTTGTGGTGCATGCTTCAACAGTGACAGACATCAATGCTCAGTGGAGTAAAATATGGAGCATACAATAATAGTAGTGGAGCCATAAAACATGGATGTGTAAGAATTATGGTTATTGTTTAATTTTCGTTTTCTTTGTATACATATATCTCAACTTTTGTATAGAATATAGAACAGAAATAATAATGAAATACACTGATAATTATCAGAGAAATACAGTATTTTGACATGGTATCAGAGCAGGATATTGCTGACTAATGAACTACCTGTTGATTTCTGATGGAACTACCATTTTTGATTTACTGATGTGCTGATTTGCTGATTTCTGGTGTGGCTACTGATTGTAGTTGCAGTTTTTCGTTTTTTGCTGAGTTTTGATTTCTGGTTTATATTGGTCCCGAAGCTGTTTCTGGTTTCTGATTTCTTATTTCTGAAACCGATCAGTTGCAATACTGGAAAAAAAATTAACATCAAGCAAAACAACAACATCAGTGTGCTCCAGAAGGGAATAAGTACAAAGAACATTGTTGTAAGGCGTAACAACAGAGGTTGAAACCTGAGGGGATGGGTAGAAAGTGCAGCCTCACCAGTGCTGCGACCATCTAGTATTCAGAGTCGCCATTTCTGCTCAGCTTCAGTTCCGTCATCGCAACCTCAATATAACCCTTCAGGGAGCCATACTGATCTAGCTACTCGTTGGAGCCATTGCAGCTTACCTGCGGTTCAGGTCTATCTGCTCATTGAAGCCGTCGCAGTTGGCCAGTGTCGCTTACTCGTTGGGGCTGGTGCAATCTCTCTACGTATCAGTCTAGCAGTCATCGTAGAGAAACTTGGAACGAAGTAGAAGAAGGGCACCGCTTCACAGAGATGGAGGACTAGGTAGAGGGCTGACTCCGACTGGATGCTTGTAGTCGGCTAGGGTTCTTCCATCAGAAGAAGAGAGGCGCCGTAGAGGGTTGTGCGAACGAAGAAGAAAATTATTTAGGGTTACGAAGAGGGTTGTACGAAATGGAGAAGGAAATGATTTAGGGTTGCGAAGTTTTCTTTAACTACCAATTTCATGTTGGAAGATTTGACGACGAAAATGACGGAAGTTCTAACTATAGCTCAGATCAGCTCACAACCTCCGCCAACTGAAGCGTCGACTGCTTCCATTAGTATCAAGTTGGGAGGTTCCAACTATGCCTTGTGGTCCCAGGTGGTGGAGATGTATATCTCTGGCAAAGATAAACTGGGATATATTAATGAGGATTTTCCTCAACCTGTTGAAACCGACCCCTCATTTAGGAGATGGCGTACTGAAAATGCCATTGTCAAAGGATGGTTGATCAATTCGATGGACCCCTCTTTGATTTCAAACTTTATCTGATTCCCAACTACGAAACAGGTTTGGGATTCGGTTGCTACCACTTACTATGATGGGACAGACATGTCTCAAGTGTATGATCTTCGCCGTCAAGTTACTCGTACGAAGCAAGCGGGTGGATCCATTGAAAAATACTACAATGACCTTCAAGGGTTGTGGCGGGAAATTGATTTCCGTCGTCCTAATCCAATGGAGTGTGCGATTGATATACAAAAATACAACTCCATCGTACAGGAAGATCGAGTGTATACCTTCCTCGATGGACTTGATGATAGATTGGATAAAACTCGAAGTGATGTGCTTCAGATCAAACCATTCCCTACGGTGGAACAAGCCTATGGATTCGTCCGTAGGGAAGAGGTCAGGCAGACCGTGATGATCACAGGTGTAGATACGACACCCGGAGCAGTTATGGCTTTTAAAGGGGTCAAGGGACATCATAATCTAATGCCACCAAAAACATGACCTTCCTTGGGTAGCAAGAAATCCACGGGAAATCCACCATCTCTTGACATGAAATGTGGCCATTGCGGAAACTCCAAACACACCCGTGAAAACTGCTTCAAACTACATGGGTATCCAGAATGGTGGAATGATCTTCAAGCACGGAAGAAACGGGACACCACTGGGCGAGCAACTGTGGCTACCAATAATGCTTCACTATCACTTACTTCTCAGGCCGAATCTTCCCAGGATCCAGGTATTTCAAGTAAAGCATTTCACATCTCTACTCGTCGTAAGAAAGATGAGTAGATTCTGGACTCTGAAGCTACAGATCACATGACATTTGACCCAAACGATCTCTCCAATACAACCCAACCAAGACGGAGCCGTGTTGCCAATGCAAATGGGGTCACTTATCCAGTTACAGGAGCTAGAACAATGACCTTATCTCCTTCATTATCATTATCTAATACTTTGCTTGTACCCTCTCTGTCAAACCGACTAATGTATGTAAGTTAGGTCACTTCAGACCTTAACTGTGTAGTATTGATGTATTCTACTTTTTTCCTTCTACAGGATATTCTCACCAAGGAGATCATTGGGCGTGGTACTAGGAGAGGAGGGCTATATTATGTGGATGGCCTCAGTTCAGGAAGAGCCAATCACATGCAACATACTGTTGGTAACAAGGAACGACAGATTTGGCTATGTTATCATAGATTTGGGCATCCATCATTCGGGTATTTAAAGCACCTATTCCCCAGTTTATTTTCAAATATCACACATTCAGATTTCAAATGTGATACTTGTATCCTAGCAAAAAGTCATAGGGCGTCTTATCCTATGAGCATGAATAAAAGTATGACTCATTTTGCTTTGGTACATTCTGATGTTTGGGGACCTTCCCCGGTCATTACGTCATCGGGTCATCGTTGGTTTGTTATTTTTGTTGATGATTGTACACGAATGACATGGCTTTACCTTCTCAAACATAAAGATGAAGTATTTGCTACATTTCACCTGTTTCACACTAGGGGTGTGCAAAAAATCCGATCAATCCGATCCGATCCGTTGATTTTTCATCCGATCCGATCCAATCCGATGGTCGGATCGGATGAAGATTTTTTCCATCTGTTAAGTACGGATCGGATGGCAGATTTCACTACGATTCATCCGATCCGATCCGATCCGACCGAAATTAATTATATATATATTTAATTAATATATATATATTTAATTAATATATATTTATTTAATTTTTTAATGTTTTTTTAAGTTAAATAATTTTATGTTATGATTTATGTAAAAATTTAAAAAATTTATTTAAAAATACAAAAAAATAGAGTTAATTAAATTTATTGGTCGGGTCGATCGGATTGATCGGATGTCATCCGAATAATTTATGGATCGGATTGAGCGGATGTAAAAAGTGATCAGATCGGATGCGGATTAGGATGTTTCAATCCGAGCGAATGGTCGGATCGGATCGGATGATAGTAAAATCAGCGGTTTCGATCCGATGAACAGCCCTATTTCACACCATGGTTCAGACATAATTTTCTGAAAAAATTAAGATACTTAAGTCTGATAATGAAGGGGAGTATGTTAATCAACAATTCCGGACATACTTGGACAACCATGGTATTCTCCATGAAACCTCATGTTCACAAACCCCACAACAGAATGGGACTGCAGAGAGGAAGAATTGGCATATTTTAGAAACGGCTCGGGCCTTACTAATCGGTGCACATATGCCTAATAAATACTGGAGTGATGCTGTTACTACAGCTGTGTATCTACTGAATCGAATGCCCACAAAACCTTACAATTTCAGACTCCATTAAAGGTGTTATCTAATCATCTTCCCTTGCCTACTATTTTGATGTGTTCGCCCCGAATTTTTGGATGTGTTGCTTTTGTCCACCTCCATAAAAATCAACGAACTAAGTTGGATCCATGTGTTGTCCGATGTGTATTCTTGGGGTATGATGTACAAAAAAGGGGTACCGATGTTATGATCCAATTACTAAAAGAATCTATACTACCATAGATGTCACTTTCCTCGAATCAGAATGGTTTTTCCCATCACCGATATCCAATTACACTCTTCAGGAGGAGAGTTATGGTGAAGAACGAAATTGGCTTGATGTTGAAATATTAGACACGAGTCCAACATACTCGGATCATGCCAATAATATTGAGGAGCCAATATCTAGACCCGAGCTTGAACTTCCAAGAACTGAAGCTGAAGTAGTAATTAAATCTCCAGAAGATGAAGTGGTTGATGTACCCCTCCATTCTCTAGTACCCAATGATCCTCCTGCTGAGAACACTCCTGAGGTAAGCAATCCTATCACACCTTTACAAACTAATGCTATAGATACATCTGTTGGTTATGTTTTACCTTTCAGACACAATCGAGATAAACCTCTAAATCGATACTCCCTAGAAAGAGAAGAACGACAACCCAAGTATCCAATAGAAAATTATGTATCTAATCAAAGGTTATCAGAACCTATCAGGGTATTTGCACAAACACTCTCCTCGTGTCAAATTCCGAGTAGCATTGAAGAAGCCTTATCTGATCCAAAATGGGCTCAAGCTATAAAAGAGGAATTTGAGGCATTGCAGAAGAATAACACATGGGTGTTAAACGAGTTGCCTCAAGGGAGGAAGATGGTAGGATGCAAGTGGATTTTCTCCATTAAGTATAAAGCAGATGGGTTAGTTGATCGATACAAGGCGAGGCTTGTAGCAAAAAGATATACACAGAAACATGAGATAGATTATCAAGAAACCTTCTCACTTGTGGCTAAACTAAAAATTGTGAGAGTTTTGTTATCTCTTGCAGCAAATTTAGATTTGCCATTGTACCAACTTGACGTGAAGAATGTCTTCCTTCATGGTGACCTTGAAGAAGAGATTTACATGGATATCCCACCAGGATATACTGTTACATCAGGAAAAGAAATTGCATGTAGATTACAACGAGCATTGTATGGACTAAAACAATCACCTCGAGCGTGGTTTGGTAGGTTGAGTTCAGCAAGGAAGAAATATGGGTTCCAACAAAGCAACTCTGATCATACTCTTTTCCTAAAACATCGATTAGGGAAGATAACAGCCCTTATAGTCTATGTAGACGACATGATCATTACAGGGGATGATAAAGAAGAAATCTCTAAGCTTCAAGAACAACTATCAAATGAGTTTGAAATGAAGAACTTGGGAGGGCTCAAATACTTCTTAGGTATTGAGGTAAAAAGATCAAAACAAGGCATATGCCTTACCCAAAGGAAATATACTCTGGACCTACTAGCAGAGGCAGGACTACAAGATTGTAAACCTGTCGATATTCCAATGGTTCAAAATCATAAACTCGGAGAATATGTGGACCAAGTACCAGCAGATAAACAGAGATATCAACGGTTAGTAGGTAAACTCATATATTTATCTCATACTCGACCTGATATTGCTTATGCTGTGAGTGTCGTGAGTCAGTTCATGCACTGCCCAAGTGAAGACCATATGGATGCGATCATGCGAATACTTCGTTACTTAAAATCCTCCCCTAGGAAAGGACTTATGTTTTCAAAGAATGGTCAATTAGAAGTCCTTGGATATACAGATTCAGACTGGGCAGGGAATATGAAGGATAGGAAATCTACTGCTGGGTACTTTACTTTCGTGGGGGGAAATCTTGTTACATGGAGGAGCAAGAAGCAAAATGTAGTTGCCTTATCCAGTGCTGAAGCTGAATTTCGAGGAATGGTCAAGGGAATATGTGAGCTCCTTTGGTTGAAAAAACTTCTAACTGAGATTGATGTTGCTCATAACTCTGAACTGAACTTATTTTGTGATAACAAAGCAGCCATTGCCATCTCTCACAATACAGTTCAACATGATCGCACGAAGCACGTTGAAGTGGATCGGAACTTCATCAAACAGAATCTTAAAGAAAAGATTATTAAGCTTCCATTTGTTAAATCAGAAGATCAATTGGTTGATATACTCACAAAATCTGTGTCTGCAAGGAACTTCTATAACTCACTTGACAAGTTGGGCATAAGAGACATATATGCACCAACTTGAGGAGGAGTGATGGTGTGTGTTGTGGTGCATGCTTCAACAGTGGCAGACACCAATGCTCAGTGGAGTAAAATATGGAGCATACAATAATAGTAGTGGAGCCATAAAACATGAATGTGCAGGAATTATGGTTATTGTTTAATTTTCGTTTTCTTTGTATACATATATCTCAACTCTTGTATAGAATACAGAACAGAAATAATAATGAAATACACTGATAATTATCAAAGAAACACAGTATTTTGACAATTTGGTTGTTCATTAGTGATCTAACACTAGCCTTTAATATTCTAAGTCATAATTTTAGAATATTTTGAGAGCTAAAAAGTGAATTGTTTTTGCTATATGATTTTTGGATGTGTACAATGGATCAATGACGCTGAATGATAATGTGATAGTGATTTATATCAAAATTTCGGTAACATTTTCAATTATATTATCATTTTCATTCTATTTTTTAAGTGATACTTGTAAATTTTATTTTTCTTTTATACTATTTTTACAATTTTTAAGGAAAGTTAATATATAAAGGAAGTAAAATTTATACAATATAAATAAAAATAATAGTGCAATTGAGGGTATTAATTATACTATTTTTTATATCAAATGATTGATTAATTAAATTTTGATCATTTAAAAAAAGAATTATCAAGCATTTCTTGTAATCATTTAATCAAAGAAATTAATATGGGTTGAGTTGAGATAATTTAGTTTGAGATATATTGAGAGTGGAGAGAAATAAAAAATGCTAGATCGAAATATAAATTTATTGCATATATAAATTATATTTATTGAATTAAATTAAATATATATATATATCTAAAAATACCTTTGCAATATAGTGTTTCCTCCAAATCTAATATAATATTGAAAACAAGAGAATAGAGAAGAAAGATAAAAAGGAAGGTAAGATAAAGAAATTGTGTCATGTACACTAAATTGAGGATGGATACATTTATATATAAGATCACACGGAGATAGTTACAATATAATAAATTTTATGAATAACTCATTAATCCTAACACTCTTCAATAATCTTATGGCATATCAAGAACATTAAACTTAGTATTTAAGTCAACAAATCTTACACTAGACAAGGTTTTAGTTAAGATACTTGTTATTTATTTTTTGTTAGGTTTATATTCAACAATCAAAATACTACTAATTACTCTTTTTTTAGTACAAAATGAAAATCAATTTCAATATATTTTGTTCTTGAACACAAGATGGAGTGTTTGGTCAAACAACATGCACTAACATTATCGCAGAATATGATAAGAGTATGACTAGTTGTAACGTGTAATTCAACATAAAAAAATTGGATCCATATAATCTCAACCAAGGTATAAGCAAAGGTTCTAAACTTAGCCTTAGTTAAGGACCAAGAAACCACCTTATACTTCTTGGAGTTCCATGATATTAATGATTCTCCCATGTAAATGCAGAAGAAGCCTTTTGTTGATCTTCTATCATTAGGATATGACGCTCAATCAACATTAGTGTAAGCTATGATTTCTAGATTGTTTAATTTGCATAACATGATGTTATATTGGGCAGTGCCTTTCAAGTACATGAAAAGGCGTTTTGCTACAATCCAATGTGCAATAGTGGGCTGGTGTAAGAATTGACAAAGCATGTTAATAGATAAACTAATTTATGGCCTTATTAAAGTGTAATATTGTAAGGTATCAATTACAGTTCAATATTAGATTATATCTAACGAAATATCACCATCATGTTTAGATAAAAGCTTCCATGTGGCCATGGGAGTGGAAAGATGCTTGAATTCATGTAATTGAACTCGAGCAAGAAAGTCTATGAAGTACTTGGCTTAACTAAGATGAAGACCATCTATGAAATAGGTGACTTTTATTCCCAGAAAGTACCCAACTTCTCTCAATTTCTTAAGAGAAAACTCAGTATTCAGTTTAACAATAATTTCCTTAACAAGTTGTTTATTATTCTTAGTAATGAAAATATCATCAACATAAATAAGAAAGATAATCACATTTCCATTTTTATTATACAATGAAACATCTAAAAATTCTTATTGTGGTAGACTTGACCACTAGACTGAATGTCTCAATGTAATTCATGCCTTCTATTTATTAGAAGCTATTTTCCACCACTCAAGATTTATATTTATCAAGGGTTCGATTTGCATACAATTTAGTAAAAATATCTATTTTTTGCTACTAATTTTTCCATAGAAAGGAGATGGAACAAGCTACTAAGTACTATTCTTAATCAAAGAGTTATATTCAAACTTTATGGTAACCTTCCATTCAAGAATTAGGAAGGCTTTTTTTTGCTGGAATTTGATTTAGGCAAAATAAGGGTTTAGCCTTTGATAAAAAAAAGTCATGACTCTATTAGTAAACATACTCTTATATATAATGATAGAATTTAAAGTCATATCCTTTTAATACATATAAAAAATATATACTATTTTCTTTCAAATCAATTAGCCTTTTTTTAATTTCTTTTCATTTCTACTATATATTTTTTTGTTCAAATAGGTGGAGATAATAACCAATAAATTAATCTTTTTAATTAAAATTAAGTCAAATTAAATTAAATTTTATGTTTTATAGACACAAATGATTGGTTTCAATTTTAAATGTAAAAATTAACTTGTGTCATATAATTAAGCTTTTAAAGCTTATGAAATTAAAGAATATATATATTTATATTTTATATATATTTATATTAACTAAATTTAGTAAAAAATTTAAGTTAATTAATAAAATGTAGCAATTATTTATCAAATAAGATTTCACGTCATTTATGAACAGTGAAACTTTTTCCGTAATGAAATAGAAAGTAAATGTAATAAATTATATTTTAAAACACAAATGTTTACTTCATTGTCGAAGAGTAATCAATATATTGCTAAGGAATATCAACCCCACCTCGTCCAAGATTAATTATTTACGATGTAAATTAAGTTTATGGTCGTTTTTGTTTTCAAATATTTTTTATTTTAGTTTTTAGGAATTTTTTTTAAACCATCTTAATATATTATACTACTACAAAAAGAGGGATTAAAGTCGGTTTGAACTGAATTTAATTTTTTTTTTATTTATTTTTTATTATACTCAAATAAAAACTTGTATTCGAACAGAAAAAAAAAACAAAATCAATTTAGCAAATAGTTCAAATAATACAAATATTTAAAAAATAAAATATTAATTAATAGTAGAAAAATTACCATGGTTTTGTTCTATTTTATTCAAGATCATCATATTCTTCTCCTTATGTTATAATATAAACATATATATATAATACAAAAATTTATACACATAATAACAGGAAAAAAATATGAATAATATGAGATCTAAAAGATTAGTTAAAGAGAAAGAAAACTCACTAATCGGTGCTGGAAATGGTAGTCGTAGGTGGCTGGAAAATGAGAAAGAGTGGAGGAGAAGTAGAGGAGATTTTCGATTTTTTAGAGTTCTGTAACGTTGAAAATAGTTTCTGTCTGGGAAGAAAGAAGAGAAAAGAATTTATCCACGTGTGTAGCGTTGGTTCCAGGTGTCAACCGACGCTATGTTACGTAGATAGCGACGGTTCCAGGTGTCAACCGACGTTACGCTACGTGGATAGCGTCGGTTTACCACGTGAACCGACGCTACATAGCGTAGTGCAGTAGAGTCGGTTGACGTGGCGAACCGACGCTACGTCCATGCATAGCATCGGTGCGACATGTCAACCGAGGCTACATCCTACGTGGATAGCGTCGGTTCTATACCGAACCGACTTTAAACCAATTTAAAGTCAATTTTTTCTAAAAACAGACTTTACGTATCGACTTAAATATCTATTTTTATAGTAGTGTTAAGTTAATTAAGATATATTAATTATTGTAAAAATTGATCAAAATTTATATTAATATCATAAATAATGATATTTGATGTGTAAAAAATAGAGACCAAACCAGTCATTTAATCAAATTATACGGTTTTTAAAAGAAATGATAAAATCTCGTTTGATACCTTTGAGTAGATCTGTCCAATTTATTTAAAATAGCATAAAATATACATATATTTTTAGTATTATTTATAATTTAGTGTAATTATTATTGGATAAAATATTCTTATTATAATAATAATTTACATTGTGATAATATCATTATCTTAAAAAAAATTATATGTTATTAAATTTGATAATATATTTACCTGTTCTTAACGAATCCATTTAATTATTCAGGGTTATGGCTTAATATGATTTAATTAGAATTATTCTAATCTATCTTTTATTTTGTTGATGTGATTTTTCTTACCCTTAATTATATTGATTTTTTTTAATCTTCTTATGAATAGCGATTATAGCATACAAGTTAGTTGTGGATCGTAGGGTTTGTAATCGTGAATAATTCGTATCATTAATTATTATTTTGTAATATTTGGGTGTGATAATTTCCCAAACAGTTTTTTTGTTTAAATAGAAAATTAGTTGTGAAATGTGATGCAAATTCTATGTAGAGTCTAAGTGGATCAGTGCAGTTGTATCTCAAAACAATTTCAAGCAAAAAAAATTGTTTTCTTTTGGAGAATATTTGTATTGAAAAGGGAAGCAAAAAAAAAGTACTTGAACTGAAGCTTAAACACCGTCCACAGTATGGATCACAAGATCGGACGGCTTGCTATCTTAGTAATATTTTATTTTATTTTTAATTGATACATTAATGATATTTACATTTAAAAAAATGATCAATTATAAATATATCTTTTAAAGATTTTTGAAATAGAAAAAATTTAAAAAATAACAACTATATTCTTTATTGTTAATATTTCTTAACCTTTTAATGAAATTATTTACAATAAGATTAATTAAAATTATGAAAGACATTGTAATAAAACAATAATAGAAATGATATAATTGTTTATTTTTCAAACTTTAACTGTTCTTTTATATTTTTAAAAAACTTGAAGAGGACTATAATAATTTATTTAAAAACAAAAAGATTCAAATTTATCACAATTTCCTTACATGACCAATACATGTGATTTTAATGTGATATTTTGGCATTTTCATCCAACACAGGTAATAGAAATAGTTATTTTTGTAATTTTTAAGTCATTAACTGTATATTTTAATATATATATTTTTTGACTAATTATATCTCTTTTAAACCATCTCATCTTACTTTAAAAATGATCAGCATAAACTGTTATAGATTTATTGTAAAAAAATTGCATTCTAAAAACTTTAAGCTTTTTTTTGCAACAGAGAATATTATTCAACAAATAAAAGAAAAATTGTTAGACAAAGATAAAATATCTAAATTAAATAAACGAATATAAAAATATAAAGAAAATACAACAATTATAAAATTTGTTTGTATAAAAGATAAACTTATTTATCTTTTATATATATATATATATATATATATATATATGCTCCATGTTAAAGGTGAGAGATAAACAGAGAGAAAGTTTGAATAAAACAAAAATTAGAAAAAGAGTGAGAAAGATATTAAAAGATAAAAATATAATATTTGGTATAAATTTTAGTTTTAATTTTGTATTAGATTGATATTTTTTAAAAAATATAAATATTATGAAAATATTAATTAATAATAAATTTAAAAAAATTATCAAAAATAAAATTAAAATATTAGTAAAATAACAAATCCAATAATTTTTATACAGTTTAATTAATAATAAGATCACCCTTGTATAACCAAGGTTAATAAATAATAAAAGGTTTAGAATAAGGCTGTGTGACTTTTTTCTAAACTAATAATAAATAATTTAGCGAAATTAATTGTCATTATACATGCCCAAAAGCGTGAGAAAAGAAGCAAAATGACCTCCCAGAGTTTTATTACCACTCTCTTAAATTAGAGTAGTTAGAGGCATTCTACTCGCTTAATTTTGAAATACTAATTACTAAGCCCATAGCAAGGAGAGCGTGCAAGGCACGTGAATATGATCTGGCTAGCTTTGAACGAAGACAGACACTGCACTAGTTATACGGAGAGCTGAAGCTAGAGAGAGAAAGAGAGACTTGGATAGAATTAGAACATCACTCAGTCTTATTAGGCGGAACCCAAACGATACACGAAACTTTCGGTAAACAAGAAAAAGAGAGAGAGAGAGAGAGAGCAATAAAGTTTTGACAAGTCTCTTTCTTTTTCTTACTCTTATCGAGCTTTGCGATAAAGAAAATTCGCGCTGAATTACTTCTACTTTTCCGACCGTCCAAACAGCGACTAAACAAAACTATGCTTCCGTGGTTGTATTTTCCAAGAAATTAAGGCTTGTAGAGTATTGTGGCGGTTTGTTTGATTACTTTGTTAATTTCTTTTTTGGAAAGTTTCTGTTATTTTCGTAAGAGAGATGATGCCTATGGTGTCTTCATCGTCATCCTCAGCTACGGTTGCTGTTGATAAAGCAACGAGCGATCTTCTGATAAGCCCCGATTGGACCATAAACATCGATATATGCGATTCTGTCAATTCTAGTCAATGGTAATTTATCCCAAAACATCTATACGCTTCAATTTAGTGCTTAGTTTGTTAGTTTTTCTCTCGTTTTCTCATTTCCATTTATTTTAAGGTTTTTGGTTGACTTGGATTTTATTTCAATGCTATTTTCTGAAGAAAAACTTTAGGTCTTTAATTATTTCCTCTATTACTTTTCAGATTCTTGTGTTTTTATGATGGAATTTTGAGTGGAAACATCATAACTGCAAGCTGTTAATTAGAAGAGAGCATAGAAATGACATTTACTTTTTGAAGCTTTTTAAAGGGGAAATTTCTTTCTTTCTTTCTTTCTTTCTTTCCCCTCGGTTTCTATTCTTGATGGGTGGTTGTGCGTTGAGGCTTTTAGATTTACCGAGCAGAGTTTTAGCTTTTGCAAATTGAATGTAAATTTTTACTTTCCATGAGCATATTTATTATTAATATGTTTTACGTTAGTAAAACAAACTGTAAAGTCATGTTATGTGGTATTTAGGTCAATTGCATAATTCTAGTTCTGTTTTGATTTAAAAAAGACACTAATTGCTTGTTTACTGATACGTATGCCCTGATCACTTTCAGGCAGGCAAAAGATGTGGTAAAAGCTCTGAAGAAAAGGTTGCAGCATCGGAACCCTAAAGTTCAAATGCTCTCTTTGACGGTATTAATTGTTTCATATTTTTTTTTTCCATCCTCACTTTTGAATAGGAGAAATTATTCATTGCTCTTTGAGTATATATAATAACGTGTTATTTCAGGTCATGGGAATTTAAGATTAATGGAAATTTTTCTTTGAAAAAAAACAAATACCCAATTGGAGGTAGAGAGAGAAAGCATTTTGATTGGTTGGGAGTATTTGTGAGGAATAATGAATAACACCTCTTTGAATTGTATCAGCTGTGGTCATTTTGGTCTATCGTACTCCAGGAAAAAAAACTATTTGTTTACTTTTATGGCAACTTAACTTTTGCTAAACTTGTTGTTGAAGCTTTTGGAGACAGTGGTAAAGAACTGTGGTGATTATGCCCATTTCCAAATTGGTGAGAGGAATATACTTGGAGAGATGATTAAAATTGTCAAGAAGAAGGTAAATTAACAAAATGGTTGCTATTTAGTATTATTTTTTACCATGAGGTGGATCTTTTAAGCTTATTCCATATCTCTTGTCATTTTAGTATTTCACTTGATGAAAAAAATGCTGACTCTAGTTCAAATCTACTGTTGTAATTTTAGGCTGACATGCAAGTGAGGGAGAAAATCTTGGCATTGCTAGATTCTTGGCAAGAAGCGTTTGGTGGCCCTGGGGGAAAATATCCTCAGTATTATTGGGCATATGATGAACTAAGGGTATGCACTAACTAGCTACCTCATTCATCTTTCTATGCATCAGTTTTCAATCTGGAAGGTTTAGTTTTTTATAGCTGAAAACTATCTATTATTGATTATTAGGAATGAAATTACAACCCAGTGGTTCTCTGCCACCCCAGGCCCCCTTCCTCTTTTGGGCATGAGATTGATAACTTCGATTCCCACCATTTCAGTCAGATAATAAAATATTTTAAAAAATGCATTTGATAGGGTATTAAATGTTTGCAAACAAAGTTTTTAGTATCCTAGTTAATGTACAGTATGTAATACGGTTGACTATGATTTGGTGGTTAAAATTGTAGCTTACCAATTTGTGTTATATAACAGTATTGTATCAAGAGGAATACTTTAGTCCCCTATTTAAAAATGCCCCTCTATTAACACAATGGGTCAGATTAGTCCTCTGTTTATTTTGTGGAACACTTTAATCTCATTCTTATGATTTGGGACACTTTTTTGGACATTTTAGTCTCCATTTTTGCGCAAAGGGAGGGGGGACTAAAAGTGTTCCCAAGTTTTTAGGAACTAAAACTCTTTTAAGTGTTTGGTGCCATGAAAATATGTGACTTCAGTGACCCTTCTGTTGTTCAGCCACCTTTTTATAAACTATTTTAGAATCATTGAAATGCTTTGAGAGAAAAGTCAATATCTGATGCTCAAGTGTCCCTTCATTGCTACTATTTCCTTTAGATCATGTTTGGTTGACAGTAATAGAAATAATAATGAAAATAATAATGGAAATAATTCAGGGTATTCTTGTATTTGGTTTGACTGTTGATCTGGAATGAAATGTAAGACATTCTATTAGATGCTCATTTCTCCCACACTGAGGAATACATTAGAATTTTTTATTTTCTTCGCATATTTGTATAATCATTGATTATTTTTTTCTCACTTAATCTCATTTAAAAAATATATATTATTTTTTAATTTTACTTCATTTATAATTTTATAAATTTTATAAATTTTATTTTTTTATTTATCATTATTTTGATTACAATGCTTAAACAAACATAGTAATAGTAATATTGTTTTCATTGAATTCCATTCCCCTATTATCATTCGTATTTTCATTACGTTTCCATTATACGAACCAAACATGACCTTAGGAAGGTGACATTCATTCGATAAATCAGATAGAATTGTAATACATTAACACTGTATTGTATAAATGGCAGCGTGCTGGAGTAGAATTCCCCAGACGCTCCTCAGAAGTAGCTCTAATAATTACACCGCCAATTACACATCCAACCAATATACATGCTCAACCTGGATATGGGATGCCTAGTAATTCTTCAAGAAGGCTCGATGAAACTATGGCAACAGAGATTGAGAGTTTAAGGTGAAACTTTGAGCTGCTCTGCTTATTGTTGGTTTTCTGCTCTTGGATTGTGGGCTTTTGCTATAGGAGTTCTTTTGAAATGCTAGCCCACATGATCTTCTAATCATGCTTGTTTCGTATTTCTGAAGCTTGTCAGGCATGGAATCTATGCAGAACATGATGGAGCTCCTAAGTGATATGCTGCAAGCTGTGAATCCAAGTGATCGTGCAGTATGTGCAATCCAGTAGTCTTTTAGCTTTATGCTAATAGTAACTTATGAGATGTACTTGACATATTCAATCATAAATTTTTATAGGCTGTAAAAGATGAAGTCATAGTTGAACTTATCAACCGTTGTCGTGCCAGCCAGAAAAAGCTAATGCAGATGCTAACTACAACTGGGTGAGTATCCACTATATATTGCATGCTTTCCACGTTTATCATGACTGCTTGCTTTAAGTGCATCTAATATGGAGATCTCAAATTACTGTTTTATTTGGTAGGGACGAGGAACTGCTTGCTCGTGGCCTTGATTTGAATGATGGTTTGCAGAGTTTGCTCGCAAAACATGATGCCATAGCTTCTGGTTCTCTGATGCTTGCTCAAGCTGCTAATTCCAGCTCACAACATTCTGGAGCAAGGGCCTCTAACCTCAGACAAGCTGAAGTGGGAAATTCCAGTCCAAGAGATTTAAGCCATGTATCGAATGCTAACCCTTCTGCATTAGTACCTGTCAATCCAAGCCAGATTTTTGAGGATGATGAAGAGGAAGATGACTTTGCGCAGCTTGCTCGAAGGTTGTCCATCAGTTTCTTTATGGTTTGCATTATGCCTTCTTAGTAACATGTGGTGTTATAGTAGTTGTGGTGCCTTGAGATCTGATATAGTTAAGCCTTAGAATAGTGGATCATCTAATGGTTTTTAGTGGGATGATCGTCCAATCGTTGCTTTTTAACCTCTTAAAAAGCACTCGGAATCTAAAGATATTTTCTCAATTTTCTTCGAGAAAATTAGACTTAATATGTTTATTCTGAGTTATTAAGCTTCTATTATGGATGCAGGCATTCTAAAACAAGGCCTGTGACTTCACAGAGCACTAATGGTGGCACTAATAGAGATCTAGCAATAGTGAACACAAGCACCCCAACAGCTGCTACTGAAACAGTCTCGACATCTTCTCCGAGCAATGCATTAGCTCTACCTGATCCACCTGCACCTGTCAAGACTAAAGAACAGGACATGATTGACCTACTCAGTATTACATTATCAACAATAGATGTTTCCTCAGGTGCCTCTAAACCTGTGTCGTTCATCCAAAACACAAATCAAGTTCCTATTTCCCCCAGCACCCAGGGTTATCCTCATGGTTCTCAGACATATCCTGGAGTAAAAAGTCAGACACCGTACAGCAACTATGTTGTTCCGTGGGCTCAACCTCAATTGCAACCACCACAGCCTCCACTGCAGTCGCAGTTTCCTCTATACAGACAGCAGGTACAACCCCCACTGCAGCCACAGTTGCATCCTCAAGCACAGCCTCGATCCCCCCAATACTTGCAATCTCCGAACTATTCATCTGGTTACCCACCTCCACCGTGGGCACCAACCCCAGGTTATTTTCACAATCAGGCTCAAATGGTACCAAATAATTTGATCCGCCATGCCAATACAACTGCGTCTTATCCTCAAGTGCAGGGAACTAGAAACCTGCATAACTACAGTTCCTTCCCATCTAAAGAAATGAATGGATCAGCTGTACATGTTGAATCACAGGCAGGTACTAGTCCTCATAACAATGGTAATCCAGCTAGTCCAAAGCCCTTTGTTCCATCCTACAGATTGTTCGAAGATCTAAATGTTTTTGGTACTGCGGATGGCAAGCTTAAGATGACAAGTAGCAGCCCAACATCTAGCTTTGCAGGAGCTTCTGGCCCAAGTATGGTTGGGGGTAGAAAGTGAAAAGCATGGCAGAGCTTACAGGACAGTATATAAATATAGATGCATGTAATTGATGTCATTGCACTTGCTTTACACAAGTATTTATTTCCCATCGTCAAGTTTGGATGTAATCAACTTTTGCTTGGAATTTAAGAACTTTCAAGTTTGTCTTTGATCATTATAACAGATTTAGCATGCCTTTTTGGCTTTTCAGCTGGAAGAAGTTGACTGTTTGCTGAAATTTATAAGTATTCAATGTGGACATATAAACAAGAAAAACTTTATCATATTCAGTCGGAAGAGTTTAGGTAAGACTTTCACATCTTCTCTTGCGCATAAATTTTTCAAGATGTATAACTTTTTTTTGAAATGTGATTTTTCATTTTTTTTTGGAGAATTACTTATGTATTATTTGTAAACGCATTTTCGTTTAGTCCTCTGTCGATGGGTTATGTTTTATTTTTTATTTTTGTTATTTGATGAGTTTATTATGTCCATCATAAAAAGTTGTTTTACTTATTTTTATAATGAACACGCATTCTAAATTGGGAAGCAGGAAGGAATCAAGCTGAACCAAACATAAAAAATGGAGAGCACTAGCAATATCGATATGCTTACAATACACGTATATAGTCTCCTAAGAATTGCTCCAATCCTCAATTTAACGTACATACCAAAAAGAAACACATTACTGTAGATAAGCGAGTCGTACGTGATGTAACTAAGAAAATTATTAAAACCAAGCTAATGTAATTTGACAGTGATGTGATTAGTGATACTGAAAATACAGTGATATTTGTCCCATATAAAAATTAACCAATTAGGCAGCAATTCTGAAGATCGAAACCGGAAACAAGATACCAGGAAACACAATAATTTTACTTACAAGCTAAAGGGGAGTTAAGTGTAAAACGTATTAACAGGCTACAGAAAGGTGGTGATAGTTACTTATAGCTCCCCTACTTTAGGAGACAATAACCGGCATCACCATCGTCATGCAACACTAAAAATATTCATTCAATTTTGCTGCTTTTACAAATTGAAGGATGGATGGGAAATGAACACACCAAAGGAGGAATAACGACAAAAATAAAGATATTTACAAGCATTTACCTTTATAACACATTATTTAGCAGAGCCCCCCAGTGAATTTTGCAAACACTACCTTTTAGAGTGACCTTCAATATTCAATATTTGGAGGCTAATGAATAGAATGGCAAATATTATTGGTAGATACCATTACCAACATACCAATCATCCGATATCTTTGGAGAGAAACAGGACTGTACCAGCAAAGTGGATGTCATGATAATCCGTACCAGTCAGTATTATGATGCACCGGGACCAACACAACCAAAGAGTAACACCCCAATTAATGTACCGAACACCTGTATGATTCTGAAAAGGCTTTTCTCATAACATGTATCAAGATAGCATTTCATTTAGCTTGAGTTGTCATCAGCCCAGATAGATACAAGAGCATCTGCAGCACCAGCAGCAAGAAGCGATTCGTAAGGATGGAATGTGAGGCAGCTAACAGGGCCAATTTTTTGGGCCATAATGGTAGGATAGTATCGTATGGTCCCAAGCTGTTCCCCCTCCAAACTAAATACTTTAATGAGCTGTTTGGCTGAGCCACTAGCAATAATTGGCGCATGTCTGTGGACAGCTAAAGCTGAAAGAGAACCCCTATGAGCTTCAATTGTAAGGTAAGCATCTGATTGATTTCGAATGTCAAGGAACTGAATATCACCAGCCTGAGAGGCACTGACAATCTGACCAACAGGTTCATTCAATACATATTATACTAAAAATAATCAACATATCAACACAAAACAATAATTCCAATTATCTAGTCAATATATGATTTAATGCCTACCTTTGCAGGATCAAGTCCAGGTTGAAATCCAATTCCCATAACTCTTTCTACCTTCTGAATGTGTGGCCTTGCAGTGCAGACAAGCCTATGGACAGCGAGGTATAAAAGGTAATGAGTTCTAAGACTTGCATGATTAAAAACCAATCATAGAACACTATCAAAATTCAGGACAAATATCTCCCGGAGAGCATACATCCTCACAATATCGAACTCCTCACCTAATATATATAGTTTTCCTTTCTTTCAATTTTCTAAAAGTATTAAGAAATATTAGCCCATGATTTCAAGAAATACCAAGCTGAACAGTCCGATATCTAACATGAATGTTTATATCTTCAAAAAAATCACCAAGTTTAGATATTTGCAGTTGGACAAAAATCAAAAAATACAAATACCATTGAACTTGAACAGAACAAAAAGGACTAACAGATAATGAAAACCCCAACAAGTGCTGAAGTGAAGATGTTTAGAATAGAAGGTAACACAGCAAACACAGACCAAAAACAAAATGCCAACTACAGTAAGTCCAAAAGTGATGCTTCAGGATATATGCACTTTCTTTGCTAATAATGAAATTCTAGAATTTTCTTGGTTAACTAAAACAATAGTAATCACTTTTTAGGTTATTAATCATGCCACATTTGCATCATGACAAGAATGTCCCCAAGGCTTACATGTCTGGTGATCGCAAATCATACAATCTGACAGAACCATCAACAAAACCAGCAGCAATTTGGCCCCCATGAACTTGAGAAGCAGACTACAAAAGATAATACATAAATAGATAATATTTGATTAATGTTACAGCTGTTGTCTGGCTGATATATTTATCTCAGCAACAAAATTAAAGACATGGCAATTTCTATTCATTACATGTTCGATTAAAATTCTAGTAATATGCCAAAAAAAAAACATAAATTCATTTTCTTACAACGTTAAAAAAACAAGTTCATTTAAGTTGTAGGAAAAAAAACATGTTTTTTTTCCTTGGGGATTAAAATAAACATGTTTTTTTTTTCATTTTTGTGTGTGTTGTTTGTGGGGTGGGGGGATTACATATGATTGAATCTGTCAGTTCTTTCATAAAAGACAACTTGAAATGAAAAGCATTTAACCAAATAAGATTCTCACCAAAGCAGAAATGCTGCAATCTGAAGATGATGGAACAGACTTAAAAAATTTCTCTTTATCCACATCCCAGACCATGATGGATGATATCTCACCAGAAGCATACTAGCAAGTAGCAATCCACACAGAAAAGATATATCAGCCACATCAATGATAAACATAAGCAATGAGAAA
Organism: Hippophae gyantsensis; assembly: GCA_030763125.1. Classification (NCBI taxonomy): domain Eukaryota; kingdom Viridiplantae; phylum Streptophyta; class Magnoliopsida; order Rosales; family Elaeagnaceae; genus Hippophae; species Hippophae gyantsensis. Next base: position 485,244 of record CM061034.1, on the reverse strand, counting down.
ATAATAATGGAAATTATTTCCAGTCTGATTAATCTAATAGCAAAGTACCAGGTAGCCAGACTGCTGTTGCCAATCCACAACAGCATTCAAACTTCGGACACCAGGTTTGTGTCCTTGAATGGAAGAGAATGCAGTGACAAGTTTCTGTTTACCCTTTGAAGCATAGTCTTTCCAAATCCGAATATTTCCATCATCTAAATCATGTGACAACAGATAATTTTTTTAGTTCATACGTCTTAAATCCAATTAATAGCTCAATGTCCACTAAAACAATAACAATCAGCAGCAGTATAATATATTACATGAAGCAGCAAGGAGCATGCTGTCATCTAGCTCGTTCACAAGGCATAACTTAGAAATTCCTTTGTCTGGAAAATCATGATTATCAAAGCTGTTGAGAAGGGTGGCCTCCTCAAAGTTCCATACCCTAGGAACAAAGTAAGCAAAAACAAATAATGAAACATTAAAATGCACAATGGAACTGCCAAAGAAATGGTGGATAAAAAATCACAATGAAGCAACAACAAAGCACTAGCTGAAGAATTTTATAAGTAGCCACTCACAGTTAGCTGTAATAAATACAGCAGCAGAAATCATAGGCATGCTAATGTAACAAACAGAGCATTAAACAAGCAGATTGAAGCAATGCACTACTAAGACACATGAATAAATACAGAAGGCAATGGCAGTAATTAAATGGTATGACTATTCATTCAAGCCTCCCTCCCTATAATTGTAGAAAACACCCTATTCACAATAAAGCAAAAGGTAGCATATCCATAAAAATAATCTCCAACTATTTTTTGGTTTGCACACCTGATTCGTTCATTCTCATCTGCCGCAATTACAATAGGAGAGAATGGTTGCACCAAGATTGTTTTTGTACCAGCTTCAAATTTTGTATCCCAGCTAGCAATAGCTTTGCTAAGTTTGCTGACAGCTGATAAAAAAACACAAACACAAACACCATTTAGCTATGTGAAAAACAAACACCATTTAGCTATGTGAAAAACAAACATATAACGCACAAGAATGCTGGCATTTAGCTATGTGCTCCAAGGCAAATTTCTCTCTCTCCTCTCTTCTAGCTAGTATTTCTTCACTTTCGTCTGCAACAGGAAGCAGAGGCTTCGAGAAATACCCACAGCTCCAATTGTAGATTGTTGATTGTGGAAGAAAACTGCGCTCTGACGCAGAAGAAGATGCTCCAGAACCTAAAAGAGGATCAGCTAATCCCGAATCTGGAGAATTTAGTAAATGATGCCTAAACTCTAATGAACAAACTCTTCGCATTCCAGTCAAGTTCCCTGTAAGGTAACTTGGTCGAGGAGGGCTAACAGGAGGAGTTCGGAAAGTTAGAGGCATGTGACCTGCCAACATCAACTAATTAATGCAAATTGCATTGAACCAAAAATAACAATTGAAAAAACACCAATGAATGTAACAAGTCTTTGAGCCGAACAAAATCTTATAATCTTATCTTATATCTTATAATCTTTCTTATAACTAAGATAAAGGAACAAATTTGTACTTTCATATGAAAATGACAATCCTAACTCTATAAAAGACATGTCACATTTTGACCGGTGAGATCTACCAAAGCATCCATGTATTTTTTCATACAACCTAATCCAGCTATTTATGTACTAAATATATCATACCTTTTGATATTATCTAAAATCTTAATTAATTGTTAAAATGTAATAACTACCTTTTGATATTCTTGATAATAATAATTAATTGTAAAATTAAGAGGGATATTTATTGAGATCCAAAAGCTTCCGATTCGAAGGCCAACAACTATATTTAGATTTTTCATTTTTTTTTCTTTTCATTCAAAATGTTTGACATAAGTGGTAGAAGAAGAGTTGCTTTCCAATTGCTCATCTTATAACTATTCTAATGATTAGTTTGCACTTAAGTAAATATAATACCATCTCACATCTAATATTTATATTTAGACCATTTAGTCCCTTTTAAGTATGACATGTCTTAAAATAATTGGTTGTCTTTAGATTTTAATAAAAACTTTTTATTGGAGTTAATGGCTAAAAATATCAAATTAATATTTTGAAAGAGCTGTCCCAAAAAATTAAATTAAAAAATTATAGAAAATGTTTCGAAAAGTTTTAATTAAAAAAATTGAAAACTCAAGTCATAATTTATTTGCTATGAAGGTTTTAAAAATTATTAATTAATATTGATTTTGTTGGAGTTATAACTAAAAAAAAGGTTAAAAGATTTTGGCAGAGAAAGAAACTCAAACTGCTGAAAGTTGAATGGCCGATTTTTTTAAGAGGTGACATTGCACACTACAGATAAGGAAAAATAAGTTCGCTTTTTTTTTTTTTTTTGCGTATATGAGAGATCATACAAAGCTAAAAAGGTAACTGTAGTAGCAATTTAGAGTTTCAATTATATCTACACATTCAAATTCTTAATATTTAAAAAATTTACCTCATATTATGAGTTAAATTTTTTTAAAAGTAAAACTTTATGATCATTTCTCTAGAGTTCAAACCATACTTGAAGTTAATTGGGATTCGAAAAAGAATATTTCTAATATAAATGTCAAACATTTTCATTTTACTAGATAGCATTTCACAAATTTCAAATGATTAGTCATTATATTATTATGTTTTAGGTTTGTTTTAATTAAACTTTTGCATGATTTAGTTTAACAAGAAATAAAACTTAATAAATGTCTATCAATATACTGTTGCATGTACGTATAAAATGACTAGTATTATATACCAATGGTGAGAGAAACACAGAAGATTACCTCCATTCATATCAAACCATGAGGATGAACGAGCCAATCCTGCAAAATTAGGAGCTCTTGTTGCATCACCACCCCGAAAACTGACACCAGTGGCTTTTAAAGGTCTTGCAACTACTTGCTCAATTCCTATAATGGCAAGAACTCGACGACCCAGGCTGGCAATGTGTGGAGATGGATCCTTGGCTAAGGTAAACATGTTCAATACACATTGTGAATACAGTTTATTATCCAAAGGTTTTGGCATTGCATGGTTAACAACCCCGTTGCTAACACTATCATTTAATATTCCAGAATCAGAATGCTGAGATGAATCATCGGACAGTGGAGAACCATGCATGATTCCAGGAGTAGCCAGAGGGATACTGGCTGACACCCTCCCTTCTCTAACTAAAGATGAGTTGTCATTGCCAACTCTCAGAAGTGGACCTATCTGAGACGAAACAACTGTGCTTGAACCTTTTATGTGAGCCAAAGAAGGCAAGGAACTCAACAGGGAATTAGACTGAGGTTTCCAACATCCAGCAGCAATTGACTTGAGATGCTTGTTGTGGCCAAAAGCAAAGCGTCCTAGAGCTGTCAAATAAAATAGAAAACAAACTTAATTACAGAATTAATAATTTTGTTTAACAATGTTGCATGGACTCTTCGATTCAGCCTCTCTTGCTTCAATCATAACACTCTTGATATGGAAGGGTGGTGGATCCAATTACACAAACAGATCAGAGAAACCAGACATCTGGACATACGCACAAATCTAGACAGCTACCAAAGTCTATTTACCACAGCATTAACAAACACTGAAAGGATAAAATGGGTCCAGGGAAAGAAAATAAAAGCACCATTGTAGTGCACAGTGATTTAACCTGAAAACACTGGTCAATTCAAAAATGAATATGAAATTCAGATGATAAAAACATACCAACAGCAACCTCTGCTCTGACCAGTGGACTTCCATCAGAGACAACACTTAACAGACTTTTGACAATACTAATTTCAAACCTAATCTTTTCATCATCATCGCATTCGTCGTCTCCTCCAGCATCCCTGAATGAGTCCGAACCCACACCAAGCAATGTACCAAGTGCAAAAACAGCAGAAGCCCTAACCTGAAATAAAACATTATAAACAAGATATAAGCTTGAAAAGATAAAAGAGTAACAAACCAGAAAAAAGGAAGGGTAAAAATTCGTATGGGATCACAAAAAGAGAATTTAAACCTCTGGTTGGGGTTCAGACAGCAAAGGAGCATATATAGCAGGAGCATCTTCCCGCAAACCAATATTCTGAGCGTCTGAGTAATCCTCCCAAAGCTTACCCAGACAGAGGCAAAGCCACTGAAGAAAGAGAGGTTCCGTTTGCACATCATTTGTGGCTGATCCCTGAAGGTGCCTCAAGCATACATGTATCAAACCCGCTTCCACACAGACTTCTTGACCCCGTCTATGCCCATCCACTATTACAGCCAAAACAAATGCAGCCATTGCACGCTGTTCTGGATATGCTTCCATACTATCAAGAAATCTGATGAAATATGCATGACCCCCATCCTTCACTAGATCAACCTGACATGACTATCAGCCATTCAAAGAATAATAAGTTTGGTTACAAAAATTTATAACACGAGTTTGTAAGACCAAAATAACACATTGACTGCATGCCAATAGGCATCCATAATTAAATGTAAAAAAGATTTACAACATGTCTTAAAGAAAATATATATATAACACGCACCTTATCAAGTGCAAGAATTTTAGTCCAAATGAAGACAAGAATCTGACGTAATTCTGGTGTAGTTGTTTGCAACAGCTTCAAAACATACGGAAATATTCCAACAGACAAGGCCTAGAAAATGCAACAGGCGATTAAGAATACAAATAGAGGTCACAACTTATGGTACATTAAAAGAAGAGAGCCGCCCACAAAACTTACCAGCTCCACAGCCCAGGACCCCATATCAAGAAACCTTCCAAGAAGAACCAGAGCACGAAAGCGATGGCACTGACTAAGTAAAACCTGAAATATGGCACTTGACAGGTTAGTATACAATAAAACCTAACACACTTCCAAAAAAGGACTTCAGATGATAGAAAATATTTAAAATATTTGAAAATACAGAAAATTAGGTGAAGAAAAGTGCAGAGAACTAAAATTTAAATTCTAAACTGCATTGATATCTTCCACAATATCAAACAATATGTTCCACTTTAGCCTAAAGAATATTGAAAGCTGTTGAAAATAATGTCCTCCCAGCAGTAAGAAATTCTAAATAAATATAATGATATCAGAAATCACTTCATAAAATATGTCAAGAAAATGCTAAAGAATCCTCATTCCAAAAACCATGTACAAGTATACATCTATATTCAGAAAAGTTGGTCACACCCCAAAACTAATAAGCACCAAGAAAACTGCTACACCTGAAGAACAATAGGCAGCTGTTCTGGTGGTTTCTTGTTCTCTGATCCATGGTCTAGCCAAACCTCAAAAGCAGTCAATTGTTCAGTGAAAAAAGGACTTGGCTGGATAAAATGAAAAAGGAGATAAAAATCAGAGGAAACAACACTCGAAAAATAAAGAGGCAAAAACCAAGAAGAAAGGGCACCATACTGAATAAATCTAAAAGATAAAACTGAAACAAAGACTATTTACTTCAAGAAATTATCTAATAAACACAAGAAGGATACCTGGAACTCTGCATTTGGGTCCTCTATCAAGGAAGGAAGCTGTGAAAGACACATCTCAGCAGCCATGTCCCATGCATCCCTGCAGTATGCATCGTCCACATAGTAACAATTGAACAGCTATTGCGAAGAAAAAAAAAGTATTAATTTCAGAAGCAACTTCAGCAGTACCACATATGATGCTGATGAGTGGGAGGCAATATTGGATGAGAGATTGGTGAACAATTTGCTGATCGCATAATTCGCTCAGCAAGTAAAAAGTTCCGGAAAAGACTAGCAACCAATAGATCTTGTCTGAACAATCTCTGGAAGAGATCTGCAGCAAAAAAAAAATATTATAATAAAGAAAAACTAGACTTAAGTTCATAAGATTTATTAAAAAAGGGTACCATGAGGCAGAACGTTCCATGCAATTGTGTCCGTCACAGCAGTAAAAATCCAATTCAATTCCCCCAAAAGTGTTCTGCGGTCATTCTGGCGGCCAGGGATTTTATCTATTAGAGAATAATCAATAGACTCACGCAACAATGAACGGGTGCAGAACCTGTGAGAAAAAATACGGAACATTCAAAAAATCAACAATAAAAAAATATACTGTCGCTTATCAGAAAGCATGAACAAAAGGATGATAAAGCAATCAAGGTTGTGATTCAATCACATTCACAAATTAAAATCAGAAATTGATGAAAGAATCCAGAAACGTCCAAAGCCTGAATCACAAACCAAGACCATTAACTGACCAGTCTATTAAAAAAAATTACTTTTTTTTTATGAAGCCAAAATATCTTATCAATAGAAAAAAAAATGATGACTCAAAAAAATAAAACCCAATCTACATTCTACAACTATAAAAAAATCACTCTACAGCTCAAAAGAAAGGTTTAGATATTTTGAGCAAAGTAGTTCACAATGGAAGACAATTAGACAACATGATAAATCAGAAGGAACGTGTTAAACATCCAAAAGAACAAGTAAGATGATAAAACCTCGTACTTTTCAGATACGAAAACAAAACAAGTAAATTCTTAATAAGTGCATAACATTACATAAGAACCCAAAATGTGAATTAACACAAAATAAATTAAATGGTTTGTGGCCTATAAAAATTAGTCTCAGAAGTATATTTGATTTACTTCATATCAAAGATTATCAATGAATACTGAAGTTAAAAAACAAAGAAACTAATTTCACCATCTTAATGCCATCTTGATTGGTGTAGTGAGGCAAGACGTAAACACATCAGCAGGAAATTCAGCACTCTGTGGAAGTGTTTCATGTGCTTCACAAGCTGCAAGCAGAATGCAATCCCTTGTTGATCCAGAAGTGCTGGAAGCAGTCCAATCATGCAGCTGTCAGACACTCAAGATCAGCATGTAGAAATTCACTATTAAACACCAAACATGACCGAACTGACACCTGAATAGCATTTGAATCAGATGATACCTCAATGAAGGCATTGACAATCATTCCAGCACCTGAGCAGTCAAAAATATATATTGAGGGAGTCTTCAACCAGGAATCAAGATCACTGATTGGCAATGGAATGTACTGTGTATAACTCTGCAAAAATAACATCAATGAGATTCGAGCTAAAGTGAAGTTAAATGATGTTAGACTAGATAGAAGACAAAATGCAGCTAGTAAACCTTATTGAAGACCCAAATTTCACCATTAGCAGTAGGCTTGGGCACACCATGTCCATTATAATGGAACAAAACTCTCTCATTCTTAGCATATCTTCGACATGTATTACAAAGTTTCTTCACTTCATCGACAGTAGGATCAGGCTGAACCTTATACCTAGCCTGCTCAAATATCTTTAAGGTAAATAAAATTAAACCTGAAACCATACTATATTACACATCTTAGAAGTCAATCATCCCCTCACCCTTGGTTGCCACCTCTCATACTGTAGAGTCAAATTCTTTCCGATTGTTTCAAGGGCCTTTTGAGGTGCCATTGAAAACGGATCTGAAATAAAAGAAGAAAATAGGCTGACAAAAAATTAGTGTATTTTGCCGGTTATTTGAAACAAGTACATAAAAACGAAAATCATTATCTTTCACTAGACCTGGTAACTCTAGAAATATATCCTCGCTTTATAAATAAGCACAAACAAGAGAAATAGCTTAAGATTCTTTTGAAGTTAGACATTCAGTTTTCTTTGCACAACTGTTAGATTCAACAAACCGGAGAAGCATTAAAATGACGAGCAAAACATTTCAAATCCTTGCACATCACTCTGTTAACTTATTGTTTGTCAATAGAATTTATTGGAAAAACAATATATAAAACAAATAATGAGAAACTTAATACTATAAGCAACAGGAAACGGTGAAATAATGCACCTATCCAGCACTCCATCCTGGCACAAGGAGATATTTTAATTACATCTGGTGGATCAACGCCAATGTTCAAACATAAGACTAGAGCAACATATCCTGTTTTCATCTGCGGTCCAAAAAAAAGGGTTGTGAGCTAAAATAAAGCAGTCTTACAAATAATGAACATAATCCAAGAATCCTCAATCAAAATAGATATACTAGAAACTAACCAGACAAGCATGAAAAAGAAAATAAAAAGACATGAAAATAGGCCCATGATAAACTCAAGCAGGAATCATATAATATGATGGGCATAAAAAGGGAACTTTACCACTACCTTCTCACCAAAGCAAGCAAACAGATTTGAATAACTACCACAAGAAAAATAAGATATTAAAAGAAAAACGATACCAACAGAAATTAGGTAAGTTTGTATCATTCATATTCCATGACACATGCAGTACCATTACTGAAGCTAATCAATCTTTCTCCACATTGATCATGGCAAAACTTGTTACACTATAAATCCCATGCAACAACAAAAAAAAACCATTGATGTCAAATGAAAATAACAGGTTTGGAACTTGAATAAAGGATCTTGTAAAATTACAAAGAAAAAAAATCCTAGGTCAACAAGTTAATGACGCTCAGGGATCTTACAGACTATTAATTCATAATAATGTTCATTGCTTTGGCCTCTTGGTAAGGTTAGAAACCCAGGCTATAAATTAACAAATTCAACCTCCCCAGCTTAGTTCCTACAAAATTGCTGACACTTTTAGATGTAATTTTATATTATGACAAAAACAATGTCTAGGTAATAGATAATTATGTTGCTCATTGAATAACAAACGCCAACTATTTCTAGAAGAAAGAAAGAAAATTGTCAAAACAATAGACTGAAGATCTTGGTATCTAAATCACTGTTTACCACTAATCATTCTTCTACATCGCTGTTTTATTGATCAATGCTATTGCGCACATAACTAATACAGTAGGCATTCCATTTCTCGCAAGTGCCACTAATAATTAGGTAAAGAAATATTGCTTACAGAGACAAAGTTGTCAAAATTGAAGGAAAAAAATATGCTTGCATATTGAGCCCATATACACAGGTTCCAAAAGAAGGTGACACGCAGCCTAAAATATACTCTCAGCATCGTTTTGAGATATTGCGTACAACCAGCAATATGGAGCTCATTCGCTCTAAACAGTTCCAATTACCACATTAAGTCTAGCCAAATATGTTTTAAAAATAAACAAACAGAAATAGCTGAAGGAAAGTTAAACTTAGTTCACAGATAATTCGATCATCCATACATTTAAGAACAAATAGCTTTCCTCTCTAGGCGATTAATGTTCCCAGACCTTATAAATATGTAACAGAGGATTGAAGAGACGATTGGAATATTTTCTCTTAAATAAATGAACAAATCACAGGAAAAACCATAACCGAAATTCAAGTTAAAAACACGCATTTTGGCAAATTAAATAGTTTCACCATCATCAGCAAAGAAAGGAGAATAGAATGTGATGAAAGAAAAAACTAACTCGGTCTTTAGGCCGCCATTTAGAGAGCAATCCACTATCAGATGGACCAGCAGGACGAAAAACCTCAAAGGCATCGTGCCGAAGATCGCATAGAACAATAGTCTGGGGCAAGTAGGCCATGCTGGTAGCAGCGATGCTAGTGGCATTTCCATAGCTACTACTAGCAGTCTCAGAATCTCTTCTCTGGGAACTCAAATCCACATCGTCATGACTAGAATAGCACTCTTCCAAGTGGTTGGAAACCAAAGCTGCCGAAGAATGGGAAAACCGGGAGGCCATCAAATCCCCCAATGCCATCCAAATCGGAAAGCTTCAGAGCTCGAAATCAAGAAACATATGACCAATCAATGAATAAATCAACAGTGCCTCAAACGAGAAAACATGGACTTGAAGAATTGAAGCAGCAAAACCCTAAGTTCGATCAGTTGAGTTTGAGGAAATCGAGAAATCCGAGGGGGAAATGCGGAGATAATTGGGAAGCAGGAAGGGGATTTAAAAGGGGGCTAATCAACGAAGCCGCTGAACCAGCGACGCATGGAGATTCGCCAGGGGGAAGAAAGGGAATCCAGCTCGAGAAACCCTAGAGAGGTCGGTGGAGAGACAGTCTGAAAACCCTAGAAGAAACCCTAGGCGATAAGGAAGAGGAAGAAGGAGGGGCATAAAAGACGGGTAGTGGCGGCACAAAAAAAAATTATTAGAAAGCGATTTTTGGGAAATAAAAGGGATTGTTGTCAAAGTGGAAGAAGAATAAAAGCATAAGGTTTTTTGCCCTGGGGGGTGGGTGACTGGTATGGCGTAAGAGTAAGATGAGACCAGCCAAAGTCACTTCAAATTATTCATTCTAACTGATGAAATATTAAGCTAGTGAAATATAGAATTAATACAATTATTTAAAAAATAATAATTTCTTAAGAGTTTAATAAATAGAATAATAAATAACATCTCAAAATAATATAATGTACCCTATCTTACCTTTTATTTTTAAAGTTACTGTATATTATAAATTTATTTTTATTATAAATCAAATATCAGTAGTCAATAGTCAAATTATAAAAATATACTACACTGATAGGATGAGTATCTTGGCAAAATATTCATATTGTTAATATATAGGTTTGTTTAAAACTCTTAGAATTATCCATATTGAGTCATAATTAAGTTAGAAAATTTGGATATTATTTAAGTATAAAAAATTTATAAATGTTATTTACATGTTATATTAATCTTACACTATATCTTCAAGTTGGAATTATCAAAAATAATGTTTTAAAGTAATTATCTAATTATTGTTAACAAAATATATGTGTTATTTATTAATTATTACACATTATTTTTAACTTATTAAAAAGAATATTATTAATGTAGGATCAAATTGTAACATTAACCTATGTGTTTAAATTTAAACAAAAGATATATTTAAAATATATTTTTTTTATAAAATAATTATAGGTTATGTACGATTTATTATAGAGATTCAAATATATTTTATTAGAATTTATTTATATTAATTCAACTTTTTATAAATAATATCTTCCTGAATTATACACAATCTCATATTTTTATAATTATTTCAGTTAAAATTTTATAAAAATATTGACTTAAATATCGAATATTTTTGGATTAAATCAAGATAGTAAATATAAAAATTAAATTTGACAATATTTAATTATTTAATAATATCACTTTGTTAAAAAAATTCTTTCCTTCCTTTATAAAATCATAATTATTATTTTTTTTTGGCGCTTACTTATGCTAAAAAAAATTAAATATGAACTGAGATGACAAGAAAAGGTCGACTATACTGAATTGTTGATCAAGGGCGGGCTATGGCCTCTAGTTTGCATATTATGGGAAATGTCTTGAGAAAGTTGGGCTCTTGTAGAAAGAAGTTGAAAATATGAAGTAAACAGCTTCAAGGGAACCCAAGGAAAATTTTAAAGGAACTAAAAGGGAAGTTAGCTCTTGTTGAGAAGAATGGATCTTTGTCTTGGGAAGAACAAAAATTGATTAGAAATAAGATTGATGAGTATATGAGGAAGGAAGAGTTGTATTGGGGGTAGAGGTCTCGTGTAAAGTGGCTGAAATTTGGTGATAAGAATACTAACTTCTTTCATCGTACAGTGCAGCAAAAGAGACTTTATAACAGGATTTTGAAGCTTAAAGATGAGAATGGTGTGTGGCAGAGCCATTCTGAGGCTGTTGTTGGTCTTTTGCAGCAATACTTTAATGGCATATTCACTTATGAGTCATGTCAAGGTATGGATGAAATACTGAAGGTTATGGATCCATGTATTAATGACAGTATGAATTGCAAGCTTACTAAGGAGGTAGAGAGAAGTGAGCCTAAGAAGGCAGCCTTTGAACTAGGTAGGCTTTGTGTACTAGGGCCTGATGGTTCTTTTGAAGCTTTTTACCAAAAGCATTAGAGTTTAATTGAGGAAGATGTGTTCTTAGCTATTAAGAGTTTTCTTGAAACTGGTATCCTTCCTGAATCTATGAATGAAACTCATATAGCTTTAATTCCTAAAGTGCAATAACATGAAATTCCTAAGCAGTTTTGTCCTATATCCCTGTGTAATTTTCTCTACAAGATTATATCTGAGGTGTTGGTTAACAAGCTGAAACCCTTGATGCTTCATGCTATTCTAGAAGAGCATGGAGCTTTTTGTTAGTAATAGAGCAATACAAGAAAATATGCTCATTGCCCAGGAAGTGTTCTACTACCTAAAGAGGAAGAAGAAAGGGAAGAATGGATTTTTTACTCTAAAAGAAGATTTGGCAAAGGCTTATGATCGTATTGAATGGGAAATTTTAGAGTGTGAGACATGGATTCAAAAGGTAATGTGCTGTGTTCAGAGTGTCTTATAGTATCCTTGTGAATGGTTCATCTCAAGCCAGTTTTAAGCCACAAAGGGGGTTATAAGGCAAGGGGACCCTTTGTCCACCTATTTGTTCATAATGGTAGCTAATGTTTTAACTATTTATGTTAAGGAGGCAGTGGAGTTTGGTATTCTAAGAAATCTAAAGATTAAAAGCCAGTGTCCAACCCTATTCACTTTATTCATTGCAAATGTGCTCTCTTTTTTGGAGAGGCAAATGTAGGGAATTGCTGGAGGCTGATGGCATGTACGCAAAAACATTGTAATGTTTCAGGATCAGAATGTAGGGAATTACTTGGGGTTACCTATGGATTGAAGAGCCTCCAAAGCTAGTCTATATGGCCTAATCCATGAGAGTATAGAAGGAAGGATGGCAGGTTGGAAAACCAAGCTTTTGTTAACTGGGGGGAAGGAAGCACTAATCAATCAGTTGCTCAAGCACTTCCTGTCTATGTGATGAGCATATTCAAACTTTCCAAAAAAGTTATTAAGAGACTCATGGTCTGCAATGATGAGGTTCTGGTGGTCAGAAGGTGAGGAAAGCAAGGGTACTAGTTGGTGTTCTAGGGAAAACTTGCAAGGAGAAAGGATCAAGATGGTTTAGGTTTTAGGGATTTGGAGACCTTCAATTTAGCTTTGTTAGCTAAACATGCATGGAATCTTCTAAGAAGGCCTGCCAGTTTATGTGCACGTATCCTTAAAAGAGCTTACTTCCCCCAGATTGATTTTTTCATGTTAAAAAGAACCAAGTTGGATCATGGTCATGGAAGAGCCTATGGCAAGGCATGAAGATCTTAAAGTAAAACTGTGTATAGAGTGTTGGTGATGGCCAGGGATTAATAAGTGCAATGATAGGTGGCTCCCAAGTGCTAACTGTTTTAAGGACATTAGGTTCATGGGTTCTCTTGTGTAAGGGAGTTGATTAACTAGCAGAGTAGGGCATGGAAGTTAGATGTTATTTACCAACAATTTCCTTCATGGGTGGTTGGTGAAATAATATCTATGCCCCCATCGAAGAAAAGTGTAAAGGATAGAATGATTTAGCCTCATCCGAAGAATGGCATGTATATTGTGAAAACTAGCTATCATGTTTTACATGAACAGAAATGAGGGTATAGGCCTAGTGCTGCAACTACTTCTTTCTAATCCAGCCATGGTTTTGGAAAAAACTATGTAAGTTAGATCTACCACCGAAGATCAAGTTTTTTTATGGAAGATAATGGGCAATTTTGTTGCTACTAGGGTAAATCTATTTCAAAGGGAGGTAGTTCCTGATAGAACTTGTTCTATTTATGCTGTTGAAGATGAAACTTTAGAACATGTGTGCTTGGGTGTCCATGGAGTGAAAAAGTTTGGTTTCTGTCAAGCTTATATCATTCCTATGAATTGGGGTAAGTGACTAGTTTTAGAGGATGGCTTCAGGATAGGTTCTCTGATATAATTGCTCACCCAGATAGCAGTGAGAGTGCCTTTGTGTTGGTTTGTTCATTATGTGGAACATATGGATTGGGCGTAACAACTGTGTATTTTCATCTACAGCACCAGACCTTATGGCTACTATCGTATTGTCAAGAAAGCTAGTTGGGGATTATTAACAAGTGCAAAGGAGCGGGCAATCTCAAATGAAAATGGAGGGGCAACGAGATGCTAGTAGTGAGTCTGGGTTTCCAATTGCTGTTGGTAATTATAAAATCAATTGTGATGCTGCTTTTAATGCAGGTTTGAGATGTGGTGCTTTGGGAGTAGTTGTGAGGGATGATGGTGGAAGGTTAGTGGATCTAATGGGTTTGAGAATGAATGCTTTATCTGTGGAGCTATTGGAGTTAAGTGATATTTTGAAAGCACTGGAGTTGGCTGAAGGTAACGGTTGGTTGAAGGTTTGTATTGAGTTTGATACTGCAAATATTACTAGCTGGATAGCTAGGATTAAGTCTTTGGATAATTGGTTGCTTGCTCTTGTTTTGCAGGATATTACTTGTACTATTTCTCTCTTTACCCTGTGTGATATGCAGTTGCTTAGTAGAGATTGTAATAGGCTAGCTGATTCTTTAGCTAAATTTTACCTTTCTAAAAGAATAGATATTCTGGGTTTAGCAAATGCACTAGCTTGTGTGTTGAAGGTGGCTGCTCTTGAATAATTTGTATTGCAGGTTTGGTGTTTGAATAAGATGCATCTCTTTTAAAAAAAGAAGAAAAAGAAAAAGGAAAAAAAACCACTATTACTCATTCTTGCATGAAATTTGGTGATTTAAATTTTGGTATTTATATAATTAATTACATTTTCTTGATTTCCCCACAATCTCATATAATCTATATATTTTTATGAAAAATACAAGTTTTGTGTAAATTTAGATTTAAATTTAAACTTACTATAACATATTATTACATATTTTTATAAATAAATAGTTTTTATCATTTATAAAGTTATTTAACCATATATCATATAATAATTATTATAAATACGAATTTAAATATAAACTTATGATACCTTAACATTATTTATACTAAACAAATTACATACCAAAATACCATAATTTTAATCACATTTAAATTTTTGAAGACATGGAGATGATTAAACACTAAATCAGCATAATTTTCATTCAATCATATTGATTTAGTGCGTATTCTTATTGAGGAAAAGATTAAATTACCTGTAATAATTTATTTTCATTTATTTATTTATAAAATAATAATTTATTTTATGTTTGGTCGAATAGAATAGAATCGGAATTACTTCATTTTAGTTTTATGTTTGGTTGAGCTGAAAAGTGAAAATAAAATAAAATTGATTACTAAAAATCAAATAATCAAAATTCTTTCTCTCTCTTTAAGGAATCATGATTTCATTCTCATCTTAATTTGTTTTTCCAATTTTATCCTAATTTCAAATATAACCCTAAATCCTAAGCCATAAATCATAAACCTTAAATCCCAAATCTCTAAACCATATTTAGAAAAATAATAATTTTAACCCTAAACTTTAACCCACAAATATAACTATAAACCCTAAATCCCAAATCCTAAAACCCTATTTAGAAAAATAATAATTTTAACCCTAAACTTTAACCTACAAATATAACCATCAACTCTAAACCCTAAATCCTAAATCTCAAATCTCAAAACCCTATTTAAAAAAATAATAATTTTAACCCTAAACATTAACCCACAAATATAACCCAAAACCCTATTTAGAAAAATAACAATTTTAACTATAAACCTTAACCTACAAATATAACCCTAAACTCCAAATCTTTAAATCTCAAATCTCAAATCTCAAAACCTTAAATCTTATACAGAACAATATTAGTTTTAATAATATATTTTATTTTTAAGTAATAACTATTTAAAAATAATAATAATTTTAATAATGTATTTTGTATGACAAAAATAATAATAATTAAATGATATTATTTACATTTTACTGATCATAGGAGTATTAAGGTAATATATAATGTTTTTCGTTCCCTTCCAATTATAGACTAAACATTGTAATATTGATTCATTCTTTGATTCTAGTGATCAAATTAAACAAAATTGTTTTCTTTTTATTTCATTCTTATTCTCATTTCATTCTGTGAATCAAACGTCACCTAAGTTATTAAGATTTCACACAAATATTTTTGAGTAACTTGATTCCTAAGAAGAATTTAGAATTTAATTAATGTAAAAAATATACATTTTACCTTCCGAAATTAACTCTTCAAAAATAAATATCATTAAATTAGTAAAATATTTTGAAAAAAGAATTATTTTTATTTGGATTAAAAAATTACATAAATAAAACAATTGAAATCAATTTAATTTCAATTTTTTTTATAATTCCCACAATTTTTGATTAATTATTTTTTATTTTTATCAAATTTCATTAAAATTATTAAGATGTTCTAATCCTAGTGAATACTAAACTTACTTTACTTCAATTTATAATTTTAAAACTATATATATATCGATTCTCTAATTTTAAAATAAAATAATATAATTGTTTAATATTTTTGTGAATGAAATGATTTTGATATCTAAGAAAAATAAAATAATAAATTAATAAATTTTAATATTAATTATTTTACTACAAATTATTAAATACTTTATTATATAAATTTTAATTAAATATTTTATAAAATAATTATAATAAAATTTAATAGAATTCGACTACTATACTTTACAAGTCATTAATGTACTACTTAGTTTGGATAATTTTTACTATAATTTACTGTCTTTGAAGTATATTCATGATCATCCACACATCACTTACTATCATTACTAAATATTCAGTATTTGTAAATTTTTAAAAAATAATTATATTAATATCTCATTTTATTAATCTAAAATATTATATTACCATTTTAAAAATAGTTTTTCTCACTGTATATTTAAAGTCACCGATAACGTCATGACACATACCATATTTCGATATTATAAGCGTTTGGTCATTTAAGTTAAAAGATTAATAACTATATATAGATAATTATTTTTAGAATATATTTTTAATTAATTTATTTATTGTTTATTTATTTTTATTAAATATTAAGTACTTTTAAAAAAATTATAATTTCATAAATCTTGTATTTTATTGGTATAGACTAACTATTCAATACGAATTATTTGTAATAAATATGCAATTATATGTATCGTAACAAGTAATATAATGATAAAAAAATTGTTTCCTTAGAAATTATGTTATTAGAAACTAATTTTTAAAACTAAAAAATAAAGATCATTTTTTTGTGTTTTAAGAAAACAAAAAATAAAAGAATTAAAAATAAATAGCAATAATTAATTAACTTAGAATTGGCAGTTAAGAAGATATATGAAAAAATATCTAGAAATATTTAATCCCTCAATTTTCTAAATATATGAGTTATTAATATAATTACCAATCAAATACATGATCAACTAAATCTCACCTAACATGTATTTTTCCCTAGAATAAACTACACATCATATAGTAATTAATCTAATCATACTATCATGTCAATTAAATTACACATTACTCATTAAGTTTATCAATTATGTATCACATATATAAGAATCATACATTTTTGCTTATAAACTTTGCTTGTTATTTAATTAAGATAAGATATTAAATAATTTTCTCAAATATATTTAATTTTCTTTATAGATCAGTTATTTTTCAAATAATTAACAGCATAAAAATTAAATTAAATAATATAATTAAATTAAAATCATAGTTGGGGTAAAATATTAAATCATCACATAAAAAAATTTGGGTTCATAAGAACCCTAAATTAATAAATTAGTTAGATATAATTTAGTTTATAAATTTTCAATTTTTCATAAAAAAAAATACATAACAATTGATAAATAAATGAAAAGAAGAATAAATACAATCAATCTCTTAAACTATAGTATTAATCTCCTATTGAATCTCCACTAAAATTGTATATTATTTTAAATTTTTTTGAATTTTTCTCTCTTCTTAGCAACAAAAATTGATAAAAAAAATTGATATTTTTTTAATCAATAGAGTTTTTTGGACAATTAGAAAGTTAAATGAGGATTAGATGAAATCTGGACCGTTAGATCATTTTCAGATCACTGGTTGAGATGAAAAAAGGGAAAAATTAACAGTATTGATCAATAAGAATGCAACATATGGCATAGAAAAATCATTAGATGAATCAACGTGTGACACGTAGGAGGGAGAACTTGACGCAGTCAATGTGCGATGATTCAACACCACGTGGTGTACTGTATTTTGTAGATACTGATTATGTGATACTCTGGTGAAAATGACAGATGAATCATGTGATGACGCGGGGTATACTCGTTGATTGAATAGCAAAACTCAAAACTAACGTCATATTGACACGTAGCATGGCTGGCATCTCTCGATACATGTGACATGTTTTGATTGGCCCTCTTTGCTTGCATGACAATGTTTGGTTAGCTCCCTTACTTGTGTGTTGTTTACGTGACGTTTTCTGATTGGTCTTGAATTAAAATATATTAAAAAAAAATTAAAAATTTAAAAAAAAATATTTTCACCCATTTTAACTAAAAAATTTATATTTTAATAATTTTAACCTTAAAAGTATTACTTATTGAATAAAATAAACAAATATTAAACATAAAAATGTATTGATAATTTTACTCTTATAGAATCATCACTATCATATCACCATATTTTTGAAAAATAATAGATAATTTTTGGAGTATCAACATGATTTATCATAACAAATTATGGCTAATTTAGTTCAACATCTCAAATTTTTTTCATCCCACTCTTGCTAATAAATTTGGTTGAATTTTGGGTATTATTAATTTCCATACCGATCCATTTTTCAGATAACTTGGTGGTGCATGCACCGGATGAATTTACAATACGAATCAAATGGCCTTAAAAGGGAAAAAGTTTGAAACAATATCACTTTAGTATATTTTGAAAAGAAAGAAAGAAAGCTAGACATGTAATAATAAAATTTTCTTAGTAATTTTCTTTAGGAAAATTTTTTTTTGTCTTTTTTAACTATAATTTGTCCATTTACTTTATAAATTTTACGCATAGGATCTTTTATTTTTTCTTATGGTTGATTTATTTAATTTTAAATTTTAACATACTTATATCAAAATATGAGACTAACTTCAAATTGAATTTTAATAATTAAATATTAAAAAAATGAAGGAGCTAAAGTATAAAAATTAAAAATCAAACGAAAAAACTTTAAGAAAAAGAGTAAGTAATTAAAGTATGAAAAACTAGAACGTGAACAAGTTTAAGGACTACTTGTATAGTTTAACATTGGAAAATAAACATTGATGGGACCGAAAGCAAATTGACAAATATTAAAGGCGTGTGATTTTTTTAGTGACTTGAATATATTAGTTGAAATAAAATTTTAGATTATTAGATGAATAATATATTTAGAAAAATGAATAAATATGATACATTATAGCTCTAAAATAAAATAAAATTAGGAGACGAATCTCTTATATTAGTCTATTAATGTTATTTGATCAGGCTGTTAGTTTGTTCATTTGTTTATAAAAAATTAGACGATGAAGAAAAGATATATTATTTTAATTATTTTTTAATTAAAATATTATTTTTCTATCGTATAATTAAAACACAATTAAAATACAAGTAAAATTTAATATGAATTTTAAAAAAATTAATAATAATAGCATTTTTGAATACAAATTATTTAAATATATATTTAGTTTTAAAAATTAAAAATTAATATAAGAGAAAATCAACAAATATTAATATATATTATTAAAAATATTAATTATCATTTTATTCTTGTTGGAGGTTCGTGTTTGAATAACATTTTAATCAGTCATCTTATGTTTGGTTGACTGAAATATAATAGAATCATAATTGATTATTTTTAATTTTATGTTTAGTTTAGCTAAAAATAAGAATAAAATAGAATTGATTCTTAAATAAAAGGAATCATAATTTTTTCTCACTCTTAAAGAATCACGATTTCATTCTCATTTCAATTTTTTTCCAATTTCAATCCAACCTTAAATATAACCTTAAATCTTAAATCTAAAATCCCAAAACCCTAAACCCTATTTAAAAAATAATAATTTTAACCCTAAACCCTAACCCACAAATATAACCATAACCCCTAAACTCCAAATCTCAAATCCCAAAACCCTATTTAGAAAAATAATAATTTTAACCCTAAATCTTAACTCACAAATATAACCCTAAACTTTAACCCACAAATATAACCATAAACCTTAAACTCTAAATCTCAAAACCCAAAACCCTATTTAGAAAAATAATAATTTTAACCCTAAATTTTAACTCACAAATATAACCCTAAATCCTATTTAGAAAAATAATAATTTTAATAATATATTTTATTTTTAAGTAATAATTATTTAGAAAAATAATGATTTCAATAATGTATTTTATCTGATGAAAAAATAATAATTAAATGTTATTATTTAAATTTTACTGAATACAATATTTTTCATTTTATTTCAATTATAGATAAAATACTGTAATATTAATTTTTTCTTTAATTTCAATGATTAAACCAAACAAAATTGTTTTCTTTCTGTTGCAATTTCGATTCGAATTTCATTTCGTAAACTAAATGTTACTTAAATATAAAAATAATATTTTGAAAAAAAATATATTAAAAAATATAATTTATTATTGATTTATTTATTTTTCAAACAAATAAAATCAAATAATAATATTTATAATTTAAAATAGCAAACAGAAACAAGATATCTAAACCTATGAAACTATTTTATCATAAAATTAAAAAAGAAACAAGAAGAAGATTAGCTATAGGGATGGTCCAAAATAGGCCCGAAATCATAATATTACATCATGGGAACCCACGATACATAACGAGAATGAAGTTAAATGTAAGTTCCTATGACTAACAAAAGATATAGTGCTTTACAGAGTATAAAAGGTAAAGGGCCGGTTTCAAGTAACTTACACAAATAACTTGCATAAAGTTAACAAAATTTTAGTGAATACTTTTATAAAATAAAATCATATTTTAACTGTTTATTTAAACATAATGTCAGATTATATAAGGTTATTTTAACAGTAAATATATGTATGTGCATAGCTAGGTAGGAAGAAATATTAATTAAATAAATGTTTGGATAGTTTGGTTTCTTATTATCGTAAAGTGTTAGTTATTTGAATACAATAAAAAATTTGAGAAATGCTATTTTCACAGTGATAAACATTATTGTCAGAGAAAACCATCTATTTTTATAACCCTCTAATTCAAATTCAACTTAATACAGACATTTAAGATCTAATTAGTGGCGGAGCAATGATTTTTTGTTTTGTTTTAGGAATGACTAACTACTTATTATATCTACTTAGAATGATTGAAAAGCTTAATTAACCTAACTTGTTTTTAATATATTGGTAAATTTAATTCAATATCATTATATTTATAACATACAGACATAATTTAAAGTAAAATTATTCACTATAATCAATTTGATTATAATTAATAATTTTATGTTAAATTATGTAATTAAAATTAAATTGTTTGGCTAGCCTTGTTGCCATAACAAAATAAAAGGTTAAGTAATTGCGATTATTTATTTATTTTAATTTTTAAAAAGTAATCCATAAGGTGTCGACATGTTTCAGCCAAAATCAATGATAATGAATGTACGGACAAGCTAATGCAAGCTGCCTCACGGATGAATGAATCCACTATGTGCTCATCGTTAAAAGGTTGTCGTCTCTCCCCCACACGCTTAAATCAAATGACCATATTATCCTTTATTTTTAATGTTGGTTGGTGTTGTCCATTAATTAATTAAGTGCAAATCCTTTTGTAACGTTTTAATACACCACACTTTTAACTCCATATAATTGACTGATACATGTTTAATTTCGAAATTGTCATAATTTAATCATCAATAAAAGAATTGAACATCTACATATTATACAATTAAGTAATTTATTTTTCAGCAACACTCATTACATAAATTACGTGTAGAATTCATCTTACTTTTGAAAGGATGCAACATGCAAGTATGTGACGTATCAAAATAAATTCTCTGTTTTTTTATATATATATATATTAATATTAGTGAATTTTGGTAAAACAATAGATATCTTTATTAATTCATCACAAACTAATTTGGGTGCAAATTAATAAAGCACAAAATTATATATTTAACAAGTATCCGGCCCCTTCTTAACCTGAGGTGATAAATAAAAAGAGAGGGTATTTTAGTAAAATTGGGGTTATATATATATATAAGTAGAATATAATATTATTGACATTAATTAAGAGAGCTTAAAGTTGAATTTTGGGAAGGCCGAGAAGTGAAGTAATAATTAAGATTTAAAGGTGGCCAAAAAAAATGTCGTCAGGAATAATAGTTAAAGAGGCAGTGTGGGTATTGACGAGTGTAATTCTAAGGAAGAGCATACACATCTTTAAGAAATTATCCGGTATTTTGTTGGACTTTGTTTCTGTTGCAACGTCAACGATTCGATTCTCCGGTTTGATTTTCAGGCAAACTACGAGGGTTTCGGCTTCGGACAGCAGAAGACACTACTCTCCTATGTCTTCCATGGTTGCTAGACATGATAGATAGGTATATTATATAGCACCTACCACAACCTAGCTACGACTCTTAATAATTCTAATTAATTATTTCACTTATTATTAATTTAATTCGTGATTTTCAATTATTATGATGATTAAGATTTAAGCACTTTTGGGTTTTGTATTTCAATATTAATTGATTTACTCTTGCTGCAATTCTGATCTAAACTAATTGCATGTGCCAACAAATTTTGATGTAATAATTTGTGATAAATCCCTCAAGTGATTTCATTTCTTTTATCAGAGACAATTAATTTCAATATTAATATAATTAATAAGCATCTGCTTTTCTTAATTCAATCCGATTTTAATTATATATATATATATATAAAATTAAAAAAGTACTTACCATATTCATATTTATATAGCTGGGTGCATGATCAATTTTTAGAAATGTTGATGATAACTTGGTAAACTAAAGTTTAAATTTTCTCCAACAATATATATATAGCAATTACTTTAATTTATTTATTTATTGCTCAAGCACTTTAAATATGTATTAATTATAATTTTACAGGTAATTAGTTGTGATGCATGTCATATTAGTAATTAAATACTATCAAAATTAACCACTTTCTATAATTTTTATGTCAAATTTCTTAATTAATCATTTATTTTTTGAAACTATATATAATAATCTCTTCTAAGTTCGAACCATGCACTTCCAACTATATATGCATTTTGTTGGGTTTTAAAGGTTACTTTGAATGATATTTATGGGAATTAAACGTACGGTTAATTAGTACTCTAAGTTAATCCTTTAATTAAGAGCTGCATGGTTTAGCTTGCCTGAGGTGGCTTATTTAGCACTTTAATTTCCCTACAAATTAACGTTAGTTGCTATTTATTTATTTTTTATTTTTAGTTTTTTACTGTTGCTAATAATCCTAATACTGTTTAATTACTTGCACTTGAAGATGGAATAGATGTACTGGATTGTGCACGAT
The DNA here is from genome assembly GCA_030763125.1 of Hippophae gyantsensis. Taxonomy (NCBI): domain Eukaryota; kingdom Viridiplantae; phylum Streptophyta; class Magnoliopsida; order Rosales; family Elaeagnaceae; genus Hippophae; species Hippophae gyantsensis. Next base: position 462,001 of record CM061034.1, on the reverse strand, counting down.
CTCTTTTGTTAATTTGTGGTTTTTGAAGAATGGTTTCTAGTATATATTGTACTTATATAGCTTGTAGTCGTTCTCCACACTAAACATATGTATGTGTAGATTATGCCCAATAGCCATCATGTATATTTTGCATCTTCTTCTTGCATTTTTACAATGTTCATATTAGATATTAATTATTTGATTGAAGTTTTTGCTTTGTTTTTAAAATTAAAGCTGGTTAGTTTTATAAAGAAACGTTTTCAAAGAAAGCTCTGCGCTTTCTATAAGACAAAACAGATTCTCAAATTTTTTTTTTTTTTAATGTTTGGTCTCAATGCGTTTTCTATTATTAAAAACATTTTTAAATAATCTCAAAATCAAAAACAAATATTCATTATGTAAACAATATCAGTTTAATCTATTTATTATTTTTTATTACATATTAATTATTTTGTTTTAAAAACATAACAGAAAAAATAATCAATATTTTTTCTCATATTGTTTCAACTACTATAAAAATATAAATTTTATAAATTATCTTTAATATTAGACAGTAATAACTATAAAATTGATAAAAAATAAAATAAAAAATTTAAAATTTGATTAATTATCTTTTTACTGTTATTTTTCATAATAAAATGATTATAATGCTATAAAAATAATTAAAATTATATATTTTTTTTAAAAATGCACCAAACCCATTGAATCCATGACTAAATTAAACTTATACTTTTGTTATATGCTGGTTGATTTTTAATATATATTTTAAAATTTAGAGAATTCACAATGGAACCAACTTATTTCTATTAAGTATATTTATATTAATTAATTAATTTATTATTTTAATTTTTTTTTATCATTTTCTTCATCTTACTTTCTAGTAATACTGCTATTTGATAAAAGGACATCTCACTTATGTATTTTATTTACAATGATGACATCTCACTCCCTCTCTCCGTCTTTCCACTAAACGACATCTTACTTGTATGATTTCATGATTGCTTTTTTTTTTCTTAATGAAAAGTAAATAGTTCATTCAATTTTAAAAAAAATTACAAAGAGAAATCATAACCAAAGGTGAAAATATAAATAACATCGAAAATATTATAGTGACGATATTTATTATATATTATGATATTGAAATATAATATTTATATATTTTAATTAAATTTTCATAAAATTATTAAGAATATATTTAAAATATTATTTAAATATTTTTAATAATTAAAATATCTTTAATATAGTGAATATTATTGTTAAAATTTAAAAATATCAAAAATATTAATTCTTGATTTTTTTTTCTTTTTATGTAAATAATCTTTTCAATTTTTTTTCTTGTAACAGTAGTACATATGAAATGAATAAATAAAAGTATTAATTATTATGGTTAATTAAAAATTAGATATAAATTATATACGATTGTTAAAATCTATATGATTATTGTATGTTTGTAAATAGTAATATTTCATATCCAATCATAGAACCTGGAAGATAGAATTTTTGGAAGCAATGAGTTTAATATTTAATAATTATTTTTAATTTTGTTTTATAATTAATAATTGTTGTAGTAGTTAGATATATGTTTTATTTTATATTAATGTTATAATATATAGATTATACTTAAAGATAAGATTGATCGGATAACTTTTAATCATGAGAACTTTGAAAAATCAAAAATAAATTAAATTTATTTTCATAATATTGAGATTTATTAATTTATAATAGTTAATGTAATTAGATTTTTTAATTAATTATTTCAAAAACCTTTTAACTACTTATTTTATAATCTTTACTAAAAAAGAATATATATTTTATTATACAATAGATTAACTTATTTATTAATATAAATATTTTAAAATATATGTATTAAATAAAAAAATTAGTTTAAAATATAAGTAATTGATTTTTTTCTTATTTTATTAAGTTTTATAAAAAAAATTCATATTTTAGATAAAGTTTTTATAATTTTTATGATTTTTTTAAATTTTATGTTAACAATAATAGTATATTCATAAAAATTATATTTTAATATCTTTATCGCCACATTTAAAACATTGATTATGATTTATCTCTTTTAGAATAATAAAGATTTAAATATAAAATCAAAATTAACATTCAACTATAAAAACTTAAAAATCTATGAAAGAATATACTCTAGCCATTTAAGTTTACTCTGTATTAATTATCGCCGTAATTAATGAATGTTTGTGAAAATTTAATCCAAGATATAACTGCAAAAAGAAGAAACCAAAATTTACTTAAAGCTTTAATATAAACAGCTTGAAGTCCTTCAAAGACTTACATATAAAGGTTCCCATGGTAGTTCGTAAATCCAACACTAAAACAAGAAAAATATCAAATAATAAAATATAATTTATATATAGTCAAGAGATTTTAAAAACCTGTAGTAATAAGAGAATTAATAAACAAGTTGATCCAAAATCTATTACAAAACGTTAAAAAATTAAGAACCAGATTATTAATGATTACTAAAAAAGAAGACAAAAACCCCTAATTAATTTTATTCTCTCACACACAAACTAAAAGGTTAAAAACAAATAAATACCCACACACAACTTATCGAAAAGATATATCTTTCTAAAATGAAACACTCTCTCTGAGAAGTGAGAAGTTGTATATGCATACATGCTAAAAGAGAAACCAGAGGCTGGAAACCTGGTAGACAAAATAAATTTGGCCGAGAATGCAAAGATAAGAAGAGGAGGAAGTGAGTTCAAGATGAATTATTTATTAATCCCAACTAATATCATCATATATAATATTATAAAATAAATAATAAAAGATAAAGCTAATTAATATAATGGTTCTCATATTTTCTTCTTTTAATTACAATTTATAATATTCATTTTTCATTATTCTGAATCATAAAATCAACACTAGTTCAGAATGAATGAATAATTAATTTATCGTGGGTTCAGACTCTAAAATGCTTATCAGTTTGCTTGGGCATTGTAATTTATAATTGATATATGTTTTCATACAATATTGATGTACATGTATGAATACAATAAATGAATGGCTTCAAATTTTAATAATTACTGATAATATTTGAGATTATATTATTGACATACGTATGTTAAATTGTATATATTAAATGATATATTAGTTATTAATCATGTTAGATAATAAAATGATTATTAGATAATTTATTATTACGATTTTAATTAGATTGTATTATATTGATGTATTTATTTTTGATAAAAAAAATATTTTTAATTTCATATTTGCTTTTAGTTAAAAGATTTATAAAAAAATAATTATATGTATGTTTTTAATATTTTTATACATATTTTAATATATGCTATATAAGTTAATAATATTTAAAAAATATGTGAACAAAAATAAATTATGTATAAAATGGTTAAATAAAAATATTTTTGTTCAAATATTAATTAGTTATATACATATAATTATAACAATATATATTACATAAAATATGATTAATATGATGTGATCTAAAAAAATATTTCATATATTTAAATTTAATTCATGATAATACAATACCACTGTCAAACATTATAAAAATTAAAATAAGAAAAAAAAAAGATTGATGAGAAACTTCAAATTAAAGTTATTAAGGTTTTTTCATTCATATCATTAAAAAAATTCATATTTTATTTAACTTCACATCTTACTGATATATAACATAATATTATTTTATATTAAATTTTAATAATTTTTTAATTTATTTGAAATTTTTAATACAAATTTTTCTAATAATTTCTCCCTTATTTCCTTCATTTTTATTAATACTATAAACTAACTCATTTCTTCGGTTAAAAAAAATTGATAAAATAAACATAAATGAAAAAATATTTGTATTTATTAGTCTTATATTTTTTTTATCTTATCAATACGTATTTTAAATATACTTTTAGCTTAAAATCTTAAATCATATCTTATTATTTATATTTTAATACGTTATTCTAATTCTAGTTTTTAAGACTTATACATGTATAATTAATACTTTTAAAATTATTATATTTTTATTTTTATTATATAAATTTTATTATAGGTTATAATATGATAATTTTTGTCTTCGGTTAAAAAACAATTATAATTCTAAATCTTTTACTATATTTATGATTATGATATATATTTTACACCTATATATTTAAATAAGATTATCTATTTTAAATAATAATTTAACTTTAATTTTCTTAAAATATAATTTTAACTATGCCACTCCATACAAAAGTGAAGTTCAAGACTCACTATATATAACATGCAATTATTGTGAAAATTTATTATTTTCATCTTCTTTGGATATATACTAAACTAGAACAATCTACTATGCCATTACTGTATTTTTTTCATATCATTAAAACTTATAGTAGCTTATTTTTAAAAGAATATGGGAAAAAATATTTGAAATTGAACAGTTTCACAGGCACCACAAAATGTCACCACTTTATTATGGGCTTGTGGGCACTGGGCATGTCCATTACTACGTAACATCTAGGAAGCAGTTGGGTCCCTCTGAAATGTAAAAGTAATACTCGAATATATAAATAGTACTCCAATATAAGGTAATGTCTAATTAAAATTTAACGGAGTAAATGCATCCATCGCTAATTTTTATAAATAAAATTTTAATTTTAAGCTCACTGTTACGATTTATATAAACAATTAATTGAAACATTGTTTTAACTTATTTAAGATATTACTAATTAATATATAATAAATAAATGTATTTTTTTTTGCATAAAAATTAAAAACTAACTCATACTTATTAAAATAGGTTTTGATTTTATAAGCTTAAAATTAAATCTAATAACTAAATATTAATAAAAATAAAATATAAAAATTATGATAAAGATTCAAATAAAAGAATAACTGCAATATTATTCTTCATTACTAATATGTATTGTAAATCAGCAAAAACATATTATATTCTTGTATTCTTCAATTATAACAACTTAAAAAAATTCATAAATGTGAAAATCTTTACCACTTTTTAAATATTAGTTTAACTAAGTAACTCTTAATTCAAATTTTTTTAATAGAAAATCTAGAATAAATTTTTTAAATTAATTTAATTATATATTTAAATAATTAAATAAATTTATACAATAATTAAAATAGATAATAAAAAAATAACTAAATAGAATATTATATATCTTATTAAACTTTTGACTGTGTGTTTTGAAATCACCCTGAATCAAATATAAAATTAATTATTTATAGAAAATAATAAATTAAAAATATTATTCATAAAAATAATAAAATAAAAAGAATATATCTTAAATTTTTTTATCTTTAAATCTAATTTTTAACTATTTAATTACCTCTTAAATCTTGTTCTCAGTTCTTACCTTCAACTTAATTATATAATTTCTATATCTCAATTTCACTAAATCTATATTCTCATATTCTTTCTCTTGTTTTGTATGGTATCATTTTGTATTTATAATAGATAAAAATCAAATCAAATCAAAATATTATTAAAATTGGTGGTATTTTGGTATAGATAAGATTAGTATTTATCATATGTCAAAATAATAGGATAACCTCTTATAGTTAAAAAGATAGTATAAGTTGTGAAATATATCTTCTTTTTTAAGTTAATATACTTATCAAATAAAAATCATAAAAAATTAATGAATTTATTTTTAAATATAAAACATCAATTTTTTTTATAAATTCAAAATAAATAATTTTATTTTATTATAATAATAAATATATATGAATGTAAGAGAATTGATATCTAAAAATGTGTATAAAAAAGTACTTATTAAACTCTACACACCTACACTTTGTTAGTTTTTGAGTAAAGTAAACAACCATAATTAAGAGAATAAATTTTTTACCATTTTATCTCAAGGGTTTAACATTATTATTGTTTTAAAATCTAATAAATGGTAGATATTATCTATAGTCATCATTTTGCTATAATTATTATATAATAATCATGTTCAAAGTGTATGTGATGTAAAATCATTTTACAATAATCAAATCATCTAAAAAAATAAGTTCGAAACATTATTTCTCACTATAAAATATCATTTTGCTATAGCTACTAGAATTGAATTAGATACCATAAGATTTTCTTTAAAATTGTATCTCCACTCAAAATCAAAATATCTTTCATTTGGTTGCAATATATGGCTATTTTTATTGGTTCAAGAAAGGTAAAAAAGAGAAATAAAAACTTATGAGTTCACAGAATAACTATAAATAATATTGTTATAAAACCGATAATCTCAATAAAATATTTTCAAATTTTATTATGTTAGATCAAAATATTATTATTAACTTTCCTTTTATTTTATTTTTACTAGTTGTTTTAATAACATACATCTTTTTTATAAATTTTTTATTTGTTTCCAAATCATTTAATAAACCTATGTTAAACATTTAATTATATATATATATATATATAGCATGAACATAATGTAATGGGGTTGTTTTTGTATTTCATCACTTATTACTCACTCGATAAACATATATATTTTTATAACGTAAATAATATATCTTAAATACATATTTTAAAATGTGATATGTATGTATATTTTTTTTATATTAAAAAAATTGGATAGAAAAATATTAAATGATTTAAGAGCTTAAAAATACGTTTTTAACCTCATTAAAATTTAAGTATTTTATCCTTAAATCACTTTTAACATTTAAAAAAAAAAATCACATGGCAAACACTAAAGAGGAAGAAGAAAAAAAGATTACGTCTTGTCTCGAATAAGACGCCATACATGAATATTAATTACTCCCAAGGAAAAATTATGACCATATTTAAAGTCCATGATTTGAGATTAAAAAGGATTAACAAGTCAGTGCGTAACAACAACACAACAATTATCATGCTCGCTTCTTGCTTTTTATTAATCAGTAAAAGTCAATTAATATGCGATGAATATCAAATTAAATTACCTTTATCTATTGATCAGACTATCAATACAATGTAATCTTCAAAATTGTATCCGGTGATAAATTAATAGGTGTAATTACCACAAATTTATGAAAAATAAGAGATATATGTTTGTTTATGTTTTTAAACCATGCAAAAATGTTTTAATCAATAAGATTTTGTGATGATGACTTATAAAAAAATTCGTGCTTCTTAAATAATTTTGAATACTTCCTTGCGTCATAATAACATTGTGTTATGAAAGATAATTATTAATCATAATAATAAAATATATATTTTTTAACCTATAATTATTAACTGTTATATAGTTGTGATAATAATAACATAATTTTTAATAAATAAACTTTCTTTTCCCCAAAATTACTTATGTTCTAAATCATTCCTAATAAAAGCACATGCAAACGAAAGAATAGTTGCTTTGTGAATTATGATATTTGAGGATTCGCCATATATAAAGCATTTTTTATTCTTCCAGAAATTGACCGTAAAAACATTTTTGTACCACAATTTGGGCTTCATAGTAGTCAGGATTCGGGAACCGCAGGAAGCCTAAAATGGAGGAGTAACTACATTCACATTTCACACAATAACACATATATTTCACGTCAATGGAGTTTTCGTGAATATATATTAGATTTAGAGTTTATTTTAATGTTTTTTTAATATATATATATTTTTAATTATTAAAAAAGTTATTTTTATAATACTTTTTACTGATATATGTAAATATTTGTTACTATATTCTATGATCATTTATCTCATTTCTCACACACAATAACACATTTCTATTTCTAATAATTACTAAGAATCCTATTAAAATTTAAAACTCCTCTGAAATGCACCTTCCGACTTTTTACCAAAACACTATCACAACACACGTGAACTTTTCACCTTCACTTTTTTCTGCAACAGAAAAACCATTAATTGAGTCATTTAGCTAGTAACAAGAATCGAAACAGCCTTCGGATATATATCCTGTTGAATAAGATCACATCTGGTTAAGGCTAGTGATCTAGCCACTTCTTGGTGGATCTCTAACCAAAATTTCAAGAGGAATGAAAAAAAAAAAACTACAATTTGATGCTGGCTTAAACAATTTAATGGATATATAATCTTGTACATAACTCAAAAAATTTCTTAGAAACAAAAAAGGTTATAATTTTTAAAAACTATTGTTATTTACGTAACTATTTTTATTATTATTACAATAAAATCGTATAAAATATTTATTCTATTTTTAATATTTATACCATGGTATTATTATTATTAAATAAAATTATTATTAACTAATCATTGTTGTAGTAATACAATTTAAATTGTGATAATATTATTATTATTTTTGAAAGTTACTTAAGATAATGTATTTTATTTTGTAATATCTATATTTATTTATATGCTATTTATAAAAGCATAAAGTAATTTAACAAAAATATTCTTATATTTTAAAATAATAACATATTTTGCCATTTTTATTTTATTTTAAATTTTTGAAGAAATTAAATATCTTAAATTTATACATATAAGAAGTTTACTTTCCTTATCAATATATATATTTTTTGAATTTATTATAATTATTTTTACAGTATCAAGGAATTTAATAAACAGTGTATATCATATTTATTTTTTATATGTATATTTTAATTAACTTAAAAATTTATAATTATTATTTTTTATTTATCATTGTTTGACATAAATTTTAAACATATATAGTGTAGAATTAGACAAAGATCAAATATTTTTAAAAAAGTATAAGATTTAATTAAATTATATTTGTTAATACGAGGAATATTATTACATAAATTTACACGTATATTATGCTCTATGATAAAATAAATTTTAAAATAATAAAAGTATTAATTTTTAAATAGAATACTATAGTATAGCTCCTAATTTCCATAACAGAAGGCAAGAACCTGAGATTGTGTGGAGCCGCCACTGTAAATAAGCATTCCATGAAATTGCTTAGCTGTCAATTAGGCAGCAAGCCTAGAAAAGTGTGAACTCATATGAATATAGAAATCATAAATTGTGGGAGGGTGCAGTGTAATTATTTATCCCCTCTGTAAATTTCTTTCTAATAATGCATTCTATTTCTTTTTGTTTCCATGCGTGGATTTTGCAGCAGTCTACCATACACGTGAGTAAAAGGGACAAAAATATATATATATATATTTTTTTTTTGTACAATATGCTTCATTTGCTTTTTTTTTTATAAGATTCATGGGTATATTAATATACAATTGATATATTATTATTAATTAAATTAATATTTTATATATGTAATATTTAATTTAATATTGATATGTTACTTTTGTATTAAAAAAAATATTTTTAATTATTTTTATTAGATATATTCAAATTCATAATTAATTATTTGTAACATATCTATTCTCCTTAATTTTGTTTTCATTTATTCCCTTTTGTGACTTAATATAATATACATTATAAGGCAAGCCAGCTATAAATGGATGGAATATTATGTGTGGGCTTTCAAATAATTACCAAAACTAAAAGTTAGCCCGTGAACCAAAATGTCGTAGTCTCATCACATCAAAACAAGGGGATATTATATCCCTTGTCTGAGTGACTCCTGATAACACATTGAAAACTAAGTAGTTCACATAATTTATGAAATGTTCATTAAACATGAATTACAGCCTCAAAAGTTAACTTATTTTATTTAAATTTAACTATTTTGAAGCTTTGAAACATAACTTGTAAAAATTGAATCCTAAACTTCAAAAATCTAAAACTTAATTTTAAGCTTTCACATAATTATCAATTTTTATTCAAATAAATAAATATATATATATATACGTACACACGTTTGTTAATTAGTTCTTAATCATTTAAAGTAAATTGTAGGAGGGGATTGATAATTGCCCTATATGTAACTAGTACTATTTTACATACTATTATATTATAATAATTGGTGAGTCTAAATGAGTTTATGGGTATATGATTAAAATATTATTTGGATTATTAGTACTGGTCCATATTTAAGAGGGGAGAAGATAGATAATTACCCTATATATCTGTCTAGCTGTCCGACATTAAAACTTGTTTGCTACTTGTTTCAGACCCACGAGTTAAATTGTTGGTGTTGAGTCCTAAGCCCTTACTTTTAACTTAATTAGGTGCTATGAACAAGTATTATCAATTCTAAAAAAAAATACACATATAAATATATATATAATAACTTTTAAATTTTATAACCATAAAAATGATATATATGATCACATCATCTCATATATTTTTTCTTAAAAAAAATAACTTAAATATTACACATTAATACATTTAAAATTAAATTCTAAACGATTAGATAATGTTTAACATTGAATTCCACTGTATTAAACCACATATAATCTTATTATGGTGTTATTATTTTCGTTACAAATTTTAAGAATGTTATAGTTAGATGAATTGATTTTGAGTTTTAATATATAGCAATAACAATAAATATGATATTTTCATTAGATATAATTATATAATTTTAACTATATTTATAAATAATATTGTACAATATTATTTAAAATTCATCTCTTATATATTTCCTTAGGGCTAATTTAAATTGTTCGAGAAAAATCGAGATGAGTTCAAATCAACTCGTTAGTTAGAAATGAAATTAAAAATATTTTGATTTTGTAACAAATTTAAATACTGTCGATAATATTATGGATTAAAATTAATGAAATCTAAAATGTTATATAAATTATTTTGAATCTTAATGTTTGAATGATGATGTAATTTTAGGTGTTTAATATGTGTTTTTTTTTGTAATTGAATACTTATTATAACATTATTTTTTCCCACTTTTGTTGTTTTATGTAATGATTTTTGTTAAAAAATATGCATTTAATAATTTAGGCTTAAATTTGGGTTAGTTTAATTGTGTTTTATTTAGATTTTGGTTTAATTTTATTAATTTAAATTAAATTATTGTATTAATTCAAAACATTTAAATTATCTCAATACTTATGAATTGTCAAAAAATGTGGATTTAGAGAAGTTATGAGCCGTGTGTACTTATGCGTATGTATGTATGTATGTGTGGTTAAATTATTACGATAATATTTATAATTTATTTAAATTATTGCATGATATCATATTTACTATTTAGTAATTGGTCTCTGAAAGTAATATATATGAGGTACTGCTCAGATGAGTTCCAATAAATTTACTCATGCACATAACAATTATAGTATGCTACAGTACGTAACTTTTTTTAAAAAAAAAGAAGAAGTAAAAATCATTTTATTTATTTTAAAGAATTTGATAAATTACACATGCATGTAAAAAAGAAAAGAAACTGATCATATGATGTAGAAATAAGAAGCAAACAATAAACATGTAAAAATAGCTAGGTTGGCCTGGGTCGTGTTCATCCATCAGTCTCTCTTTAAAAGGCGTGCGTGAAAAAAGAAAAGAAAAATATATATATAACTCAAACTCAAGAGGTTATTAATTATTTCAAAAAAATAAATAAAAAGAATATATATATATATATATAACTCGATCAAGAGGCAAGAGATTGAAGAATAAGGGATGAGTAGCTCTAGTAAGAAAAATAAAGGTCCAGCTGATTTTTTCAAAGGACTCCAGCGTCTTCGAGCCGTCACTAATTCCAGTGCTGTAATTGACTACTATTCATCACAATTTAATCATTTTATCATACTTTTCTCATATATTTATTTACTACTTACTTATATATCCAAAAGTTAGCTACGCATTAATTGTTTGATGTGCGAATTAATTCTCACAGAATCTGATATCATATTTGCGCTAGCTTTAATCTAATTATTTAAATGGCAGCTGAACAAAGCTTCAATCATAGTAGATGCAACAAAATATATAATGGATTTGAAGCAAAAAGTGGATGAAACGCTAAACGTGCAGGATATTGTTGGAACTTCTTCGCCCCAATTAATACCTATTCAACAAAACGATGATCAATCTCCTTCAGTAAGAAAGATTATTTGAATATCCTAGCTTTATTAATTATATCTATCTCTTTAATCATAAAAAAAGAAAGAATAAGGAACCTTAATTAATGTTTCGATTACAAGTGATATTAACAAATTATCATAATCTTAAAATCATTTAAATTCAATGATCTCGATGTTATTATACTTTTGAATTTGAATTTAATGAATAATTCTTAAGATCGATGAATGGAGAAAATTACATGAAACAAAAACATAACTATATTCTACTTTGATTAATGTCCAACAGGTTTCGGTTGAAACCCTCGAAATTGGTTTCCAGATTAACGTATATGCAGCAAATAATTGCACGGGTTTGCTTGTTTCTATTCTGGAAGCCTTTGAGGAGCTTGGCCTTGAAGTGATAAATGCTAGGGTTTCTTGTTCAGACACTTTCCAACTGCAAGTTATCAGTGGAGAAGTAAGCTAGCATATCAAATCCCTACTTTCTCTTCTTAATTATTACTCTTTGATGTTTGAAAACCTTTATATATATATAATTAATGTGAAATTATGCATACATGTAATACAGGCCTAGGCGTCACTGCTAGAGTTAAAGAGTGTTTGTCACCATCATACCAAAAGCTTAACCGAATGTGTGTTACACAATAACGAATTAAGATATATAATTTATGTATAATTATAAGTCTGATTGTCAAGATTAAACTGCATTATATAGAATAAATATTATAAAGTTGTATATAATTTTTGACTCAATATAGGTATAGTTAGGGGCCCTCTCACTTAATAATGATAAAAAAAAATTAGGTATAATATCATGGAATTATAGATAAGTACATACATAAATTTGAACAGTATCTCTTAAATTTGAAGTTTTCGGTTTTTATAATCTAAGAACTCACAATAATTTTAATAATTTTAACATATTTATACTAAAATAAGATACGTAAAATAATTAATATTATTTTTTTATTGTTTATATGGTGTCCCGACATAAAATACTAGATTAATCACTAATCTTATATTAGATCTAAATTATATTAAACAATTAACTTAATATGTTTAAATTTTTAATCTTAAAATTACGTTTCTTAACCTTTTTTTTCTATCCAATTAAAAATAATATATTTTTTAAATATAAAAAATAAATTAAATATTGATTTAAATAAAATTTTATAATAAATTATTTTGATACATAAAAAAATTACATTTTAAATAAAGAGTCTCATGTTACTTAAAAATTATACCAATGTAATATTTATAAGTAGTATGAGATTTGAGTTGCTTAATATTTATAAGTAGTATGAGATTTGAGTTGCTTGATATTAATACTTATAGATTCTATAAAATTTACAAGACCAACTATCATTTAATGTATTTGTCTCTCATTCTAAAGGTTGGTTCTATTTTTTTTATCTTAATCTAACACTTTAAATTTAATAGTTAAAATGTTTAATTATGTGACATAACTCTCTTTTATATATTTATTTTTATTTTTAACCTCTTCGTAAAAACATACTTATTCTTTTTATAATGTAAACGGACATATGTTTTTAATGTTATAAGAAAATAAACATATGATTTTTTTATCGAGGAGTTTAAAAATAATTTTTTTGAATAACTGGATCATTTATGCAATAATAGGTAATTAAAATTACACAAATTTAAAAACACAGTAAAAATAAACATATGTTTGAAAGTGTTAGTAACTAATTATTTAAAGTACTTAAAATATTTTAAGAAAAATATGAAAAAAAATCTAAAAGAATAAAAATAACATTTTAATAAAATTAAATAGTGTCTAATAGAATTACATTTAACATTAAATGAATTTAAATTGAATATCATTAAATATAAAATAATATGTCATATTTTTCTTTAATAAAAATTTAAAATTTAAATATAAATTATATATTTTATACATCTAACAATTACATTATAGGTAAGTGTACGTAATCCGTATTATTCCACCTTCTGATAATCAAGAGGAACAAAACCTCACATGTGAGTTAATTTGTAAGTCTGTCGTTTAATATAATATAAAAAAAAATGGGAAAAAGGTTCTCTAGTAGTTTTTATGAAATAATTGTATTAATATAACAATTATTAGATAAGAAGTATTAAGTTTTATAATTTTTTAGTCTCTTAATTTATATATTATTATTTTTTATTACGAAAAATAAACATTTTTAATTCTATAATTTATTATCAAAAATATTAAAATTAATTTTATAAATAATTTTAATATTTAATGTAATAATTACGAAAATAAAATGTTTAAATTAACAATGCTACTGAGACATAGTATCCTAAAATGAATCAAATGTGGTTTTATTTTTTTTCCAGGAGAGTACAGTCCGATATAATTTGAAACACTTCTTTTAGATTTCTTTTATGTGTAACTGTTATTTGGGGAAAAAAAATAAAATTATAGTTTAAAAAAAAAATGCCAAGGTTTTGGATGTTTCTGGTATTTAGTTATTTATTTTTTCTGTTAAAACACTGGTGGCGGCGTTTAGTAACGATACGCTTATATGCATCTTAATTCAAATAAATAAACGTAGACTGTTAATATTTCCAAAAATTAACTTTAATTAGAAATAAGCTTTATTTATTTATTTATTTATTAATTAGTACGTAGAGATAGGTAGCAATCAGTTACGTACTTTGATTTCTACAGTATTAATTAATAGTACTGAATATTAATGAGCTAGGGTTGGTTGGTTGGTTGGTTTTATGGAACAAATTGTAGAGTATGCAAAGGCAAGATGATAACAATATAGATGCTCAAGCTCAAGCTCAAGTGGTGAAACAATCAGTCCTGCAAGCTATGAAGAAGTGCTGCCAAAGTTAGCAATTTCCATTAATTATCATCAATCTCGATTTATTTATTTATTTATTTAATTAATTTTATCCTTACATAATTAAGCTTAAAATTGCTTTATATAAAATATAAATATATAATATTAAAAATTAGTAACCATTTGGACCCACCATATATAATTACCTGTCTGTCTCTGAATTAATACGATCGTTGGTGTTATCTGCTTTTACTACTAATTCAGTCTGATGCATGTGGTGACCATATATAATTGGTAAAATACGGGATGGAAATATGATCGATCGATCCATCGATCGATGTTAATACCTAAATTAATAATTAATATGTTTGACGTTCAATAAACATTTAATCCGATCGAGCAACCATATTCAATGTTGATCACACCATGTTTGTTTACTATCTGAACTAGCTCACTTCGGTGGATCAGTTTGTTATTAATTGATCAACACCAAGTACACTAATTACGAGAATAACTACACAAATTAAAAGTTTATCTACAACAAATTTTCTTATAATATTAAATTATGTATCAAATAATAACATGTTAAAAAAAATAAAAATAAATTATGTATCAAATAATTACGTTACCATTTCCTTTAATTTACGTATAAATTATTGCATGTATTTGATATTGCCCTTTAAGAATTGATGTATCCTGTTAATGTACAATTTAGTTAAAAGGCCTATTAAGTGGCTTTAAACCTATAGGCTTTAGAAAAACCTATTGAATATAAATGTTTGCAAAAGGTCAATTTTGAGTACATCAACAAAATCTCTAAGTATGTATATATCACATTACACCTAACATCTCTCACATTAATTAAACTACATAAGCTAGATATACTTGAAGATTTTGCTAAATGTACCCATAATTGGCATTTAAGAAAAATCTACACTTTGGGCTCAAAAGTCCCTTACATAAAAGCAAAATTCCACCAATATTCAAGAAGAAAGGATCAGATAAAACATTATGGCCGGGTAAGCCTATATTTAGTTTTATAAATTTAGACTTGTTTTTTTTCTTCCCAAAAGTGAATAATCTAAATAAAACTTCTATGTATTAACAATATAAAAAAAAAACATGTATATGGTTATTTAAACATGAATATTTAATTATATGATTTATTCAATTAATTAAAAAAATTAGAATACACAAATTAATTAAAAAAATTAGAATACACGATTTTTGATGCAATGGGTTGTTAGATGTTATTCTAACTTACCTCTCAAAAGATAAAAATAGAATTAACAAAGAGAACTTCTAAGAAGATATTGTAATCGATTGAAATGTGTTACTTTTCAACCTTCATCTTATAACTATTTATAATAAAAATTAATATAATATAATATAATATATTTTGACTAGCTTGTTCTCTAAACACAAGTATATCTATTTAAATATTACACTTGCTCTCTAAGTATAAGTGACTTTACTTGTTCTTTAAACACAAATATAATTATTTAAATATATAAAAGTTATCCTATATATTTTTTATGTAAATAGTTACATAAGTTCTTTCCTTCTTAAAAAAAACTCATTATCGAGTTGATTAGGATAATAGCTCAGGTTCATTGTATTCATGTACGTCTTGGACATTAAATGTCTTGAAAATAACAAAGGTATTGAGAAGGTAAATCACATAGACATTATCATTGATCTTTTGAAGGATGCAAAACAATCAAATCTTCTTTTGTTTGAGTTTTTTAATATTTTTCAATAGGAATTTGTTTTTTACGCAAGTGACAAGATAACCTTAATTAAAAGAATTAAATCGTCTATGTTTTTCACCATCAAGTTTGTACTTTGCGGTATAATCTTCCAATTTTCTTTAGACAAACATCGAAGAATGTTTTCCAATGATCAATTGGTGACCACAATTTTATCATCTGTTTGTGGATGACATGTGCTATTATAATGCAAGGATGTATCAAGTCTCTTCTATAGAGTTTGTTAAAAATGATTAAGAAATTTGTTGTCACTATCAGAAATAATTATTTTAGGTAAACTATATAATAGAATGACTTCTTGAAAGAACAATTGAGTAATATGTGTAGCATCAGATGTATTCTTATAAGGAATAAAATAAGTCATTTTGAAAAATTAATTGACCACAACAAAAATAAAAATTGAACCTCTTTATATCCATTGAAATCTCAAAACAAAATCCATGGAAAAATCTTCACAAGGAGCATCTGGAATTGGTAGAGGTGTGTAAAGACCTGTGTTCTAAACTTTTTTCTTTAGTTACATCTTGCCAACCATGGTTTTGGAAACAATATTCTCACTACTAACACTATCAATGATGAGATCACATACTATTTGATTAACTGTACACCTCATTTTGAAGATGTTGTGTCCTTATGAGTATTCTTCCTTCTTTAGGTATACATTAATCTTCTTATTACTAAAGACACTTATTCATCCTCGTAAATAACACCTTTTGGTTATTCTTATACTAAAAAGCCATCTTTTTAAGGGGAGTCGTCGTCTACCTCAAAGTCATCATCATAAATAACTAAGTTGATTGGTCTATTTTGACGACATTGGTGAGAGTTATGTTCTATTTGTCTAATCGATAGCATTTGTTTATTTTTGGTACTACACAAAGGTTGCTAGAAGAATCTTGATTAATGGTTGTTTCATGTTACCGACATATAGTTACTTGATCCTTGGGTGGTCTTGACCTTAGTGCATCCTTATATACTCTTTTAACTATCTTCCTTTTGTTTGGTAAGAGTATTTGTATTAATGTAGAAGAATGCGCAAATATCAGATTATGTGTCACCCTTTGTTGAGTTATGTCTTTATTTTCATAGCAAGTTGAATGCACTAGAAAGTGTGAAATTTGATTACTTGTAGACTTTCTCTTGTATGTTTTCATGCAAACCATTGATAAATCTTGAAATTCTTTGATTTTTAGATTCACATAAATCAACTCGAGTTGTAAGTGTGTGAAACTCGATAACATAAGCTTTCATTGTGTGGTATCCTTATTGACAATGTTGATAACGACTACGAAATGTCTCCTCATAATCTGAAGGTAAAAAATGCTCAATCATAAGTTTTTTCATTCGTCGCCAACTTTAAACTTTGTCATTATTCTTTCGAATGTGTGTCATTACAATTTGTCCCACCTAGCTAGTGCATCTCTTTTTAATTGATTGGCCACCAATTTGACCTTCATATGTTCTTTAGTTTCCCAATAGTCAAAAAACTTTTTCACTTTTGCTAATCAAACAAGGAATTCTTCAATTACATATGAGCCATCAAACAACGTCATTTATATCTTCATACAATAGTCATTTTGTCAAGGTCCATTTTTCTCTAATGGTGTTGGTATCTCTTCATCATTGGTGAAGTCTTCATCCACAATATTATTCTGGGATATCTAAGATTACCTTGAAAATTAATCATATTATCTCTGTAGATTGACTTTAATTGGTCTATAAACTGAAAGCTCATTATTGATGTTTGGTTCTCCAAGACATTGAGTCAAAAAATTTCTAAAGCTTGGAAACCCTTTTTAAATGTTGTTTGCAAATTTTGTATTTGTTTAATATGAGTATCAATTGACTTTTTTTCTATGTATCTTTCTTCTATTGAAGGTTGGCATTTAGACTCGTTATTAGATATATTTTTTTATAAAAAAAGTTAAAACATTTTTTTTCACTTC
This sequence comes from Hippophae gyantsensis, assembly GCA_030763125.1. Lineage (NCBI taxonomy): Eukaryota > Viridiplantae > Streptophyta > Magnoliopsida > Rosales > Elaeagnaceae > Hippophae > Hippophae gyantsensis. Next base: position 443,659 of record CM061034.1, on the reverse strand, counting down.
TCTCTCTCTCTAAGCTTATTTTTTTCCATTTCATTATGTTCTCTTTTTTCTTTTTCTTCTCACTTTTCATATCACACTCCTTCTATTTTTTTTCCTTTCTCTGTTACATATCCTATTTTATCACGTTTGATTTTTTACCTTAAATAGAAATGAAAATTATAGATGAGGTGCAAATGATACAAATATTAAGTTGATGAACGAAGTTTCAAGGTAAGAAAGATGCACAAAATAAGAATTTTTGTTTTCAATTATATGTAAGTGTGGTGATGAATACGTTAGAAATGGATTTGAAATAGATCTTCTATAAGAAAGATTGAAAATAAAGATACGATGAGTTTGATGATTTATCGTGATAGTGTTTCAAAGATGATGATAATCAAGAAGGTTGTGATATCACTTAATGCATCGGGTTATTAGATGTAATTCTAACTTAAATCTCAAAAGAAAATAATAAAATTTTCAAAGAAAATTTTTAAGAAGATATTATTTATAATAGAAATTAGACGGATAAAATAAAATATATATATAATTTTACTAGTTCTTCGAGCACAAATAACTTTACTTATTCACCGAACACAAATAACTCTATTTATTTTACGTGTATGGATATAATTATTTAAATATATAAAATTAATTTTAGGTATACAAGTATAATTATTTGAATATTGAAAAATAATCTTAGATATTTTTCTTTATGTAAATAACTACATCATTTTTACTATAAGATATCAAGTTAGAAAAGAATTTGGATCCTCGTTGATATTTTCTTAACCTTAAATCTGATTCTTTAAAAATATTCAAATTATTATAATTATTAAATAAAATTATTAGTCAATTCCCAATTTGCTACCCTTAGCAATGACTCCCCCGCCTTCATAAATTTTGTCTTCTAGCTAGCAGTTATCGATTACAAAGTTTTTGGCTTTTTATAAAGGTAAAATAAGATATTTTACCGTTTATCACCATAAAATTATTTATTATTATATATGTTAATAAAATAAAATAATTCTATAATCTTTTGTCTTTAAAAAATATGTTACATTTTTTATGTTACATATCATTCCCTTACCATATAGATTTAAATATTAAATATATGATTAAATTCATCTATATTATTTATAGTATTTAACTTTATTTTTTTTACCAAAAAGTTTATAATACAAACAAATTTTTAACCATTATTGCTATTAGTATTATATCCTTTGTCAAATTTTTATTAAAATGATAAATTTTATATTGATAAAAGATAATATTATATTAAAATTTATAAAAAAAATATGAATTTACTTTTTTTTATTAAATTAATTTTTTAAAATTGTATGTAATTTTTATATTGTATCCTAGTAACTAATAACTAATGGCCACCTCACAACGAAATACATGGGTTTAAAGGGGAAAAATCACAAATGATTTTAAATGTAAATCAAATAATTTAAAAATATAAAATAATAAGATTTGTAAAGATAAAAATTCATAATTTGACGTGATACTAATGATAAGTCTCATAATGAAAATATATATTAATATAATAGATTTTAAAATTTGAATTTTTAACTTTACCCTAGGAGTTGAATCTACCACCCTGCACCAGCTATCAATTAAGCTTAAAAATAGGAATATTTTAAAATTTTAGACCAATCAAAATTTAGAGTTGGAATGTTTGAACTCTTTTTCTTTCATACCTATCTTTATCCATGCATCTAGATTTGAAGAAAACTAGTTATATATATATATTATTTTGAGAGGGTCAGATCCAAATATTTAAAAAAAAAACCTCATCAATTAGCTTTCATGCTCAACTGGGAGCAAGGGTCGTTGTATCATTTCAATCAAGGGAATCAAATAGGTTCACACACCCAGGTCAAAGCTGTGTTCTGAATTTGAATTTTCTAAAGGACAGTTGGCCTTATTTCACACAGCTTTTTCAAATTTCTCCAGAAATAATTATTCGCTTATCACCGAAAACCCCACACATAACTTAATTTTCTATATTTTTAAATTTTTACAACTTAACTTATAAATTATTAAATTTTTAAATCATAAAATTTATTCTTAAATTTTTAAATTTTCGTACATATATTTTAATCTAATTATTAATATAAATATTTATAGTTCAAAATTTAGAGAACTTAAATATCAAACTAAACTTATGTTTAAATTTTTTAAAATTTGAAGATTAATCATACAATTTTAAATTTTAAAGATTTATGAATGAAATTTTAAAAATTTAATTACTAATTCATATATTGATATTAAATTGTAATTATTTTCTAGTATCATAAATTTTATTAAAAATAAAGAATTTTAATTTATGTATGAATTAAAAATTAATAAATTATTTTAAATAAAATATTAATTCTTGCCCGAGTCCTATTTAACCTTATATATACCTACGCCATTGACTGTATTAGGTTCGTAAAAAAGCCACTTACATTAATTTAAACAAACAAATAAATTGAGTGATATGCTAATATTTATTAAATTATAATATATGCGTTAACGTATAAGTTAATTTTTGATAAAAAATATTTTTTTAAATCTATGTATAAAAAATATTTACTATCATCTAGAGGTATAAATTATTATAGAAAATACAAATAAATTACATTTCTTAATCGGATGAATTTTTAACTAAAGTTACAACATATTATAATCTTATATAAGATATTTAATACACACTTTACATTTCTATACTAAGCATAATTACAATTATGTTATTAGTTAGATTAGTGAGATGTATGTTATAATGTATTAATTTTTAAAACTCATTTTATCTTATCTTATTTAATTTTTAATAAAATTATAATTAGACGATATTAATTGAGATATCTGATTTATCTTTAATGAGTTAAATGAGACAATTAAGATATACAAACATTAAAATACCTTTAGTTTATGCATATTGGAAGGATTGATATCAATCTAACTCTTAAAAATTGAGATCTTTTGATGATAAATTAATATTTATTTTATCTCTTTTTAACAATTTTTTTAAATTTGTATTTTGTATCTAAGATGTCTATCAGTTAAAATTGTATATTATTATAAGTTATATAAATATACAATTTTGAGATAATGTTCATATTAATAAGTTAAAATTTATATTTATATTAATACGTTGAAATAATCTATATCATATAGCAAATGTAATGTATTGTTGAGATAATGTTCATATTAATTAAAAAATAATTTTATAGAAAGATCATTCGGAATATTAATCCAATGGAAAAACATATATAAGTCTATGTCATGGTAAAATAAAAATAAAAAAATGCCGAGCCCTTCTAGTGAAGGCCGAAGGTAAAACTGATGATGCCAGACAGCATTAAGACAGCTCAGAACCTCTACTTTTAAGGAAGTGTGTGGGTCATGGTCACAATACGGGAATTTCTCCAACTCCGACAATGCAGAGTAACAAATTATTTATTTATTTATTTTTATTAAGCAACATATTAACGTGCATAACTGCATATGAATTAATAATATAGTTTATATATAACTTATATAGTTTTTCTATCATCATGATGTTGAAAATATGGTTACTATGAAATAATTTTTAATAAAATAGTTGTTATAGTTTGAATTCAAAGCGAAGACGACTTCATCTATAATCCTTAAATACAGGAAAGGGGGGTCAGAATTAGAGTAAAATAGACGTGAATGCAAAAGGCTAACATCTTTGACGGTGGATTAGCTGTACTTGTATGCGTGTTGCTAACAATATTAAACGTTTTTTTTTTTTGAAGGTTTCCATATATAATCATTTAATTAAGACTGCAATATTATTATATTACATTAATGAAATCATCCTTAGGAAATTTGAAATTAAAAAGAGAAAGATAATGACAAAAATATCACTTTTGAGGAAGAGTAATACTATAGTGAACGTGAATCTAAAGTTATAATCTTTGTCATGATTTTATCTTATCCATTCAATTAAAAATGATGGTAGACATAAAACATGCCTCTAAAAATTAAAGTTTCATAATTTAACAGTATCATGATTAAATTTTTAGTACTATTTTTTATTTATATTTTTGAGTTGTATCTTAACGTTACATTTTAACGTATGTAATAATATATGTGTTATATTTGTAGAAATTTTTTAAATAATTGATATTTAATTATCTAAAAATATTCGCTAAATATTATCTGTGTATTATTATATATAAAAAAAAATTACTAATTAAATAATGAATTTTATTAAATTAATATATTTTTAAATGATATTACTTCAAATACAGTTAAAAAAGATTACAAAAATGAAAATTATTGAACTAATAATATAGAAAATCTCTACAAATTGTGTTCTCAAGCATTTTTTGTATGAGTGGCACTAAAAAATATTATTATAGAAAAAATTAGTCAAATAGATAAAAAAAAATTATTTATTATAATTTATGATATTGGTATAATTCATGTGATATTTAATTATAATATGAAAAAGTGTTTCATAGTGTTTTAGTCAATAATTGTCTACACATCTACTATAATTATATTACATCGGTAAGGATGATTATGTTAATAATCATAATTATTTCAAATTAATTTTAGGTATATCCTGCTAATAATCATCGGTTATAAGTTAGTACCCGTTTCCCTATGGTGTAAGTATGTTTTTTTTAATATTTATTCAAAAATATATTTAGTTTAAAAAAATTAAATGTTAACATAATTCTTATTCTATTACATTATTCAAAATATTGATATTAATTTTTATTTATTTTTAACTATTTAACTTATATTTTTAAGTAAAATAAAAAATATAAAAATAAAAATAAATAAAATTAATCTAATTATCGTTAATATTTTATATTTTATTATCAAAAGTATATTTTCTATGTAATTATATGTATATAAAAATAATATTATTATATATTTGGTTTTATTAATCATAATTTTAATATTACAATAATTATTATATATCGCTCACGATTTATCGATTATGAGTATTTTTGAGAAAAAATCATCAAATTTTTACGATAAATATAATTTCATTTATGTGTAATTAAAATTTCCAGCCCTAATGTCTATTGAGATAATCCTCCAAGCAATGACAAGCGGTGAATAATGTGTATTTTAATCCTTTTGCAAAAATGAAAAAAAAAATGTAAGAAGTGGGCCGAAATTTACAATTAGTAGGTATGCATACAACAAATAATATACTAGATTTTCTCCCGTGTAATGTATATTTTCTATGCAAATTGTTGAGCTTGTTACCTTTATACTTCAATTTTTTACTTTGGTAACATAAATCATCACAATATTCAACTGTATTTTTAGAGTTAAATTGAATAGGATTTTTAATTAATTGAGTTTTTTTTTTGTAAAATTCTTAGAAATTGAAACATTTTAAAGGGATATTTTTTATGTTCCTTTTAATATTTTTTTATAAATAATATTTATTTTCCAAAAAGTAAACATTAATTATCAATAAATATACACTAAAAACAGTTGAATAAACCACTAGATTTTATAATATCTTAAATTTTTTAAATAAGGATATGCGAATTCATGAAGGAAAAAAACTGATACGAAAACGATAAATATTTAGTTCAAAGTAAAACATCTGGTAAAGGAATAACGAATTAAAACAAGGAAATGAGAGCTTAAATGACCAAAGAATAATTATTTCTTAAAAAAATAAAGAAATGTTAAAAATGTGAGTGAGCAAAAGTATCCTTTTAAAATTGGCCAATTAATATCAATTTTAAATCTCAAGTATTTAGGAATTACTATTCAATTTAACTTAAAAGATATTAGATAGGGATTTAAATTTAGGTATTTGAAATTTTTTGATTGAAAATTGAAATAATTTAATATACCAAATAAAAATTGGGTACAAGGTACCAAATTAACCCTACATGTTATTGATTACTTCATAACCAATTAAATGTATATTTATAGAATATTGGTGTGTATTATTTGTTATATATACATGTTGCAAAATGTGGATGAAACTAATATGTGTAATAAAAATGCGTGTTTAGAGTAATTTTTTCCATAAAAAATTATCATAATTTTATTTATATATATCTTATAGACTTATATTTACATCAAATCATCTTTTGTACATAAGTGTTGGTAAAATCTTATCACGATTTAATAGTTTCAATATAAATTATTGGTATTACGAAAACACCTTAGTAACTATATATAATTTTATTTAAAAATAATAATACTAATATGTAAATAATCTTAAAAATAAAATAAATATTATATATATTTTTATATGTGTACAGTTTTACAGGGATATATAATAGATCTATTTATCCATTTCAGATTTGGGAATTAAATATATATATATATCGGTTTAATTTCACAAATTAATCTAATTTTTTTTAATAAACAATATTTTTGTATAATTTAAATTAAAATAAATTTTATTCAATTTTTGTTTCAATTTTTTTATTATATTAAATGGAACCCATGCCTTGAATCTTAAAATGTATAATATTCATCCCTTTTTTTTATATTAATAATATTAATATTCTTGAAAAAAAATACCATTAACTAAACAATTTTGAATAGAAAAGTGATATCCCGTAGTTCATCAAATGTTTAATTTGATAAATAATAATACATACTTTCATCCTAATATATTTCAAATCACAACTTCATAAAATTTGATTAATAAGAGTAAAAGTTTCAACTTGCAAGTAAATGTTAGTGAAACCTACTCTAGTGTTAACTTAGGGTCGTGTTGAGGCCAACTCCAATCCTGAATCAAGCTTTAAATTTGTTATAAAATTTATTAATTACATAATTGTTTGAAAGTTTGTACTAAATTTTTAACTAAAGTTGGTTTGATAAACAATAATAATGTGTTAAGTTACGTTATTTTTTATGAAATTTTTTAATTTTTTTATTATATATTATAAATTAAAATAAAATCTATAATATAAAACTAATAAAAAGATTATTAAAAATAAGTTTTGTTGTAATTTTAAAGCAACATTCTATTTTATAAACAATATTTTTAATATTATAAGTTAAAAAATAAAAATTTAATGTAATTTTTAATATAAAATATCATAAAAAATTATATAAAAGTAAGAAGGTAGCGGATCGACTATGCACTTAGTTTCGATCACAAAGTCGTTGCAATTAATATTATTCAAATAATATATTCAAAAAAGTTGGAGAACCGAGGTGGGAAGATTATTTTAATATAAAAAAAAATAAAAAGGATGAACAGTTGCATGCATTAGTTTAGCAAGTTGTTGATAGTACCTGTGATGGACGTCATACATGATCCGTGAGTGATTTGTTATTTTTATTAAGTTAGTATATTAATAATTTTTTATAGTAAGAAAAGTTCAATAATAATTAAATTTTTAAAAAATAAAATTTATACAAAAGTAATCTTATTTTTATAAAATTATTTATTATTTTATACGTTATCTTATTTATTTTTTGTTTATTTTAATATAAAAAAGATCTAATATTATCTTAATAATTATCGCCAATTTTTATTCGCATCTTTTTTTTATTCTTGTTATCGTTTTATTATTTTATCAATTTTTACTATTTATTATAAAATAATTAAAATTTATATTTTTAATTAAATCAATAATTAGTTTATTATAAACTTATTTAAAATATAAATTTTTATTTTGAATATCAATGCACCAACTTATTTCCTCTAATTTTATTTTTTTAATCATCTTATATTTACTCAAATTAAAATTAAAAATAACTTTAATTAAACACAAATTGATTGAAAAAGAATAAAATAGGTAAAAAGATCAGAAAAAATTAACTTACGATAATTACCATAATTTAGAAAGATAATGTTTTGAATAAGTTAAAGGTTATCTAATTAACTTTAAATTTAATAAAAATTATAATTTTTAATTACTTTATAATAAATAATGAAATGTGAAATAACGAGATATATTAAGGATAAGATAAAAATAATGATAGACATGAAAATGATTAGTAGTGTGAATATGTGTGTCTCATGATAGATAAATATATATGAAAAAAAGACATAAATAATAAAAAAATTATAAATACAAAATTATTCTTTTATAAATTATGTTTTTTTTGAAAAAAAAATTGAATCATTAGTGTATATTTTGTTAAATGTGAGGACTACCAATTTATTAATTTAATAATATAGATTTAAATAATGTAAAAGTCTTAAAATGTAATGTAATATTTATAAAGGTACGTATTAAAATTATACAAGAATGTAATATTAATATCTTCTTTATATATATATATGTATGTATGTATATGTATACTAGTAATTTGTGTTAAAACAATTTTGTTTTAAAAATATTTTAGCTTATGTTAATTCATTTTACTTATAAAAAGGTGTAGAAATAAGAAATAAATTTAATAAAAAAATGCAAAAATTATTGATTGTGAGAGAAAATGGAACAAAATATACATATATAACTATTTTTTAAGGAAAAATAAGTAAGGAAGTCGACACAAATATTATATTCATTTAATCGAACTTATGATTATACTAATTTAAAAAAACATAATATGTAATATATCTTTACAAAATATAATATTTTTCTCAAAATTAATGCACCGTAAGTACCAATCTCGATTTAAATATATACCCAACCCATCCATAGCGATACGAATTTTTAATGAAAGACGGAACACTAAATTGATCACCCCAATTATGCAAATAAGGCGTCCTTATATTAGATTAAGAAGATAAGAGTGGACTCGGGTGTTAAAAATTGGACACAAATTTAAATATAAATTATTTTGTTTAAATTCTATTCTTATATATTATTTTGATATATATATATATATATTGTGCCCAAAATAATATATTATGATTAGTATTCTATTTTACTACAATAAAAGGAGTACTATTTCTATTAAAAAAGGAAGCTAATTACCGCAAGGATGACTCAGGCTAAGCTAATTAATGTGAATTTTTTTTTAGTTAATATTTTTTTTCACCAAATGATACTTTATTATTATGATTTAAAAAAAATATTTTGAAGTTTTTCCTTACGAAACTATCATCGATCCTTTATTATATTATTAAATGGTTTATCACTGTAGCAGATGAATATCAAAAGATACAGAAACTAATAATTAAAGTTTAATTTGTTAAAATAATTTTCTTTTTCAACCCCTTTCATTACCTTTCATTTTTGATAGTCTAGTCAATTTACAATTAAAGTGGAACATACGTACATTCAAAAATAAAAGCTATTTGAACAAGTGTTTACAATTGGCTACTTTAGTTTGTGCTTTTGAAGGCATGCCAAAATCTAAAAATATTTATGAATAGGTGTTCAAAATTATTGTAGGCCTGGTTCAAAATGAAATCACTACCCATTGAAGGGGTTATCTAATCATGCATTAATATTCATTAATTATAAATGTAATTAATTTAGTACAGGCAGGCCGGGTATGATACCGAATATAAATGTAATTTTGATTGGTGGTAAATTATATTAGATTCTGTTTTATTAATATTGTTTTAATTGATTAAGTGTGTCTCTCACAGTCAGGAACCAATTTAGTCTGGATGTATATATATATATATATATATATAGCATTAATTGTTAAAACCATGCATAAATGCTAGCTAGATGTAGTCCGTGCATATATATATATATATATGCTTCATATAATCCCCTAGCCATTGCATCAAACAGCTTCATTTCACATAGTGTATTATTGTTTCACCATTTCCATCGTTTATAAGAAACGTTGAATAATCAATCGATCTGCTTTAAAAATGTCCCTAGCTAGCTAAATAATTTCAATTTTAACCTTCCATCTTAATTGTACATCTAATATTTATTCTATCAATTTTAACCTTCTATCAATTTTTCAATTAACGTGGCTTAAGCACTAGGAGGTTATCCCAACAAAGTGTGATAATTAAATTGTATCTAACTCCAATTTTTTTACCATGTCATATTGATATTTTGTAATTTCTTATATATATATATATATGCATGTGTATGTTATATTCTCAATGGAAGGTAATGATTTGTTGTACCACCTAACACATAAAGGACAGAAGAAAATAACAAATATTTGATTGTTTATTATTCAATACAGTCCCACATAAAAGAAACTTGATTATTTTATTTTAATATTAAGATGAAATGGAACGTAAAAACTTTAATAGTATATATATATATATATATATATATGCTGATTAATTAAACAACTTTCTTTATAGTCTTTATATTATTATGTTTTGATTATTAATTAAGAAGAAATTTACATACAATTTTAAAATAATAATAAAAATACATTTATTTAACTCGGTCGATCCCGCCTAGTCCCTCTGGTGCAACGTTGACTCAAAATTGCATCAAGTGGGAGTAGTAGTACTCAAGGTAGGTAGTAGTATAAATATACGAAACGCCTAATATATATTACATGCCTCGCTCTAAACCAAGGAAGATCTATTTAATTAGAACTCTCGTTCTAGCTATATATAGTTTCCTTCATTTTCTGGCTAATTATCAACTAGTCATATATATCATATCATATGGCTTCATATCATTCAATATCATTCTTAAGAAATAATAATAAAAATAATAAGAGTATAGGGTCATTTGTATTTGCATGTTTGATCCATATGCTTATAATAGGTATTGGAATAGCCACAGCACAATTGTCGACAAATACATATGCTACTTCTTGTCCAAGAGCCCTTTCCACAATCAAATCAGCAATCACTACTGCTGTTTCAAATGAGCCTCGCATGGGTGCCTCCTTGCTTCGTCTTCATTTTCATGATTGCTTTGTTAATGCAAGTCCCTCTCTCTCCTTCAGTCCCCCCTCTCTCTATATATATACAGTGCTTCTTTATATTTTCTCCCTCTCACTATATATATAATTAATTTCTTACACTAGGTTATATATATATATGCTCATCCATATATATATATATATATATACCCTGCTTTATTTCCTACTTTAATTTTATATTAATTTACTAATTAATAACTCTCTCTCTCTAAAGTTAGAGGTTGCAAGGTAAAACATAATCCTACTAGATATATAATACTATTGTAGCAGAATGTTTGACTACATTACGTACACGTGTAATGCAGAATTCAAAATATTTTTATTTGATAATTATATAGCTACTTGTATACATTTTTTCTATATTAAAAACTACTTTTATGATTTCTACGGTTCCTACAATGAGAAACTAGCTTGTTTTAATAAGTATATATGATGAGTTTGGCTTGAAGAATTAAGTGTATGATTTGTGAATTGTTAATAATATATTATTTCTTTGCTTTCTCTTTATTTTTGATGAGAACCGTTGACAACTGCCGTCATACCTTTGACTTTTCAGTTTTGTACAGCCACGTACGCGTTTAGAAGATTTAAATCATACACCTGTTATTTAACAATAATTGTTGTAAAATCTCTATTATTATCGGCTGGCTAGTTTTTGAGTAATATATTATATATAGCGTCAGTGGGCATCAAAAAGTGGATAGATTTATGTCAATCAATCGTTAGATTTGTAACTTGTAAGTGATATTCTGTAGTGTTTTACCCAAATAATTCTTGCTAATTAATTAATTAATCTGTTGAAGTACAATAAATGAAATAAATGCATGTGTTATTTAGAAAATTAATGTATTAATTAATAAACAGGTAATTAATGATGAGATTTTAATACAGGGATGTGATGCATCAATACTGTTGGATGACACATCGAGTTTGACAGGAGAGAAAACAGCAGGTCCAAATGCAAATTCAGTTAGAGGTTATGATGTGGTCGATACCATCAAGACACAACTCGAGAATATATGTTCTGGTGTCGTCTCTTGTGCTGATATTTTAGCTGTTGCTGCTAGGGACTCTGTTGTTGCTGTAAGCTATATCTTTAATTAATTTCCATTAACTCTATCAATTTTAACATAATTAATTATCAAAACTAATTTTTACATTACCTTCTACTTTTAAAATAATAATTAATTAGTTGGGTGGACCTAGTTGGACAGTACAATTAGGCAGAAGAGACTCAACCACAGCAAGTCTAAGTGCTGCCAATAACAACCTCCCTGCTCCAACTCTCAACCTTACTGCACTCATCACTTCTTTTTCAAACAAGGGTTTCACAGCTAAAGAAATGGTGGCTCTTTCTGGTACTATACATATTCTGTGTTTCTCATGTCAATCACTATACCTTGGTCTCACAAACACTTACACATACATATTGTTTTTTTCTTAATAAAAAATTGTATTTGATGCCGTTCAAACATGATAAATAATTTTCACATGTCATCTATATATTGTTTGTTGGATAAGCTAGGTTCTCATACAATAGGGCAAGCAAGGTGCACAACCTTTAGGACAAGGCTGTACAATGAAAACAACATAGAAGCAACATATGCAACTTCAGTTAAGAAAAATTGTCCAAGCAGTACTGGAGGTGACAATAACCTTTCACCACTTGACACCACAAGCCCTACCACTTTTGACAATGCCTACTTCAGAAACTTGGTTAACCAAAAGGGTCTTTTGCACTCCGACCAACAACTCTTTATAGGAGGCTCCACGGATGCTCAGGTTAGGTCATATAGCAATAATGGAGCAACCTTCAGAACAGACTTTGCCAACGCAATGGTTAAGATGGGAAACCTTAGCCCACTCACTGGCACTAATGGTCAGATCAGGACCAACTGTAGGAAGACCAACTAGTTTATTATCAATTATTACCCACTTCAACTATATATCAGTTCAATACTTCTTGTTTTTGCTGTCTACTACTTATTTTTGATGCAATTTCAATTGTAATTGAAAATTTGAAATCCAAAGAATAAAAGTCAATTGCATAACATAATCTATTGGTAAATATAATTTTATTTTTAACGCTTTAATGTAATGCACATATGTATTTTTTCATATAACATAAAAAATATATGGTTTTTTAGAAGGATTGAAAGTAAAATAATGTGAATAATTAAGTTATATAAAAACTATAGTCTAAAAATATTTCTTTCCTTTTACTTTTATCATTCTAAATCAAATATATGTACTTATAAGTTTTTTGTTTTGTTTTGCTAGAATATTGGTACTGAGTTATATATTTTATTCTCAACTTAGAAAAAAAGAGATTAATTTTTATAGGTTAATTTTGGGCCTAATCAAGTGTTAATGCAAAACCTTTATGATTAAATTGAAATTCACAAAATCAACAATCGGGGAAAAAACAATCATGGAAAAGGGTTATTTATTTTCCAATGGTACAAAAACAAGAAGATGAAGTAACTTTTGTCCCAAAAAAAAAAAAAATTAGACAAAGTAACCAGGACGCACGACCAAGAGAAAATACTTAGATAGTAACAAGCTCTAGCCCAACCCAACAATTGAAGTTCTTTTATTTCTTAGTCTGTAATCTTCAACCTTTTGGTCGTATCGTTTTTAAACGACACATTATTTTTAAACACTTATTTTAAAATATTTTTTCTTACATGCGTTCAAAGTATAAAAGTGATTGGAGCTCTACAAATCACATATATAGAATGCACACATTTGACATTAGCAACTATTTAGACTACTTTTGAACTTTATTTTTTTACAATTTTTTTTATTTGTTTACACCTCTGTTTGAACATATGGATCGGCCTTTAATCTGATCCAACTAATAGCTCGATTCATCATATGAGTCAACCAAGAAAGACCTATTTGTATTCGTGCCTACGACAACACTCGTAGGATGGGCCTATCTACACATAGGACTTTGGGTGTTGGAATGCCGATCTCCAGATCGAACTATAGTGTGGTCGACTTAAAACTTTAAATGTGTTTTCTTTTACTCTTGTACTTCTCTGACACACTATGACATATACCCCTATGTAATTGGCACGTGTATGTGTAATGCTCTACATATACATAGACCTCATCAAAGATCCACACATTTTATAAAAATTATCTGAATTCTTTCTAGTTTCTTTTTCTATAAATCGAACAAATCCCAACATTTTAACACCCACCGTGGGGCTCAGATTTGAAGGTTAATTTTTAGCTTCTGACCTTATATTTTCAAGAATTCACCCCAATTTTTGAGAGAAAGACTTAGTAAGTGAGCATAGTTCTCTAGAATCACGGACATCATGGTAGGAACACAAGTTGAGGAATGATTGAGACTAGAAAATGAGGAGGCAACATCGACACAAGACCACAACCCCTTTTTATAGGAAATGATATTGGAATAAATTTTATGACATATGTCCTTGAAAGTAAAGAGGTGGGTCAACATCATAAATAAATACTATAAATACAATACAAGTTGTGCTCAAAATCAATTGTTTCTCATTAATAACAATGGGTTATAGGTATGAGCTTGTGACCATACAATTAGGAAGAGGCATTGATATTTTTTTTAAGAAAATAAAGCTACTTAATTAGGAGGCTTGGGCTAGTGCCAAAATCAAAGGTTTTTAGTTCCACTTTCTTCATCCCCCATCACGAGTCCATCACCACTCACACTAGAGTCCGAGCAATGTTCCTCACCCTCGTCTTGGGTTTGAGTGGCGAATACTAAGGAGTGATCGGGGTATTCATGATCTAATAATAATATTCCTTGAGGCCTATCTTTTTGGCCTCTTCCTTGAAATAGTCTATGGCCACGTTATACCCTATCTCGATGCTCGATGAGAGCTATCCGATCATCGCGTCAAGCTTGCACTTTGCTTTCCTTGATCACTAGCATATTTCTCTTTGACATCGACTAGCTCATGCCTATAGGCTTCGACCTTAGCCTTGACCTTCCTAGGCTCCTAGAAGTGTCTTGATTTATCATTCAACTTATGTATAGCCTTGGATAACTTCTCCTCCTTGTCGATAGCCTCACCTTCCAACTTGTTGGCCTTGGTCAACAACACAACATTCTTGGCCCAAGTTAAAGTATGGCTATCTTTTTTCATCGTGAGCTCATGCTTCAACCTTTCCACACCTCAAACTCTGCTAAGTGTGTGAAGAAATTGGGCCTGAAAATAAGAAAAAATTATGATGTCATTAAAATATAAAAGCCCAAGGCTCAATTAAAAATAAGGTCAAACTAACATTTGCTTGGAACAAAAATTGGTTGAGCATGACCCTAGAGTCCACATCCTCGCACATGGCATCGATTTGTCTTTCATGTGCCATGTAAGGCAATTGGTCCACGTAGTGGTCCAACCTCTCTGTTGCCATACCCTTGTACATGGCCATTCCCTCCATGCCTACAATGAGGTCATCGACGACACATTTGCACCTCTTCGTTTCCCTCATAGAAGAGTAGGTATTAGTTGACCCAAGGCGAAGGGAGTGGAGATGTGTTAACCCTGGGATGCTGGTGAGGGCTTGAAAATATTCAAAGGTGTAGGCTTGAGCATAGGCTCATAAATGATCACCTTTTCTTCTTTTTTGACAGGGTTGAGATGACCTTCTACCCAATGGACTTGCTTCTCTACTTCCCTTTGAAGGAACTTGTCCCTTGGGAGGAAGTTGTAATTTTCTAAGAGATCGCCCTCTATTGATCAAATCTACTCTAAAGCCGTGCCAACAACTCAACGGTATTGAACTCCATTCTATCTGTAAAGACAAGGAAAAAAAGGTATTAGTTTTAAAAGGGTCGAGTTAAATAAAAAACAAGATATTTGTAAAATTTGAGGGCTAGTTCACCATTGTTAGAGAGGAATGCAAACCTGTTCTTAGAGTATGTGGGAAGGGTCCGACGCTTGGAGGGTGCTCGAGGTTTATGGATTATCTTGTGAAAGGGCTCCACTGAACCTTGCCTCATCAACCCATACACAACAAAGCACAGGGTTTTTAGTAGTTGCCTCTATTGTGTTTTCTTGGGAAAATAGTTCTAAATATCAGTCAATCGTTACTTGGCCTCATCGTTCAAAGTCATGATAAAGGAGCTCTTATTCCTTATCACAACCTTGGTGTCAACCTAGGTACTCCTTATCAACATGGCATCATTGTTTGGGGTATCCTACTGACCATATACATAGAATAAATATTCCTTTTAATTCTTCTTATTCTTAAGAAGGATCACATTTACATCATGTCTGTGGGATTATGTTTCAATATGTATGCCTTATTGAACTCAAGCATCTCCAACTTGACCCCGAGCTTTCTACATATTAGTGTGAGGTAGAACAAGTACCTTCATCCATTCGGCATCGATTGGCTAGGCGTGAGCTGAGTCTTGGCCAAAAATTTCCTTGTAAAAAGGCATAGAGGAAATCTGACCCTTAGCCACAACGCCTTCTCATAGAAGGCTGTCCACTTATCTGAAGGTGGATTGCTATCAATAACACCCGATCTAGGGATCCTTATTTGAACTAAAAGGAAATATCATACATTATCCTTGTCTTCAGAAGATAACCCACTGGCTTTGACCTTGGTCTCCCAAACTTTGGTATAACCTGTAGGTTCATCGATTCTTTTATTCCTCTATGATCTCGGGATGTATATTTGGATATGGGGCACGTTTAACCTAATTGTAGGTATAGTCTATGGGCAAGACATAGAGGTGGATGGATGAGGCTCAAATAGCTCCTTTTCACTCAAAATGCTTATCTCGTTGATGGACCTCGAGATGTCACTTTCTATATGACCTGAGAAAGTGGGATATTGTGGGTTCTCCTAGGAGGATGAGCCCAAAATGTACTTTCTACTTATAGTATCTACAAAATATCACAAAACATAAAATTGGTAAGATACGAGAAATAGAAATTACCTAAGGTCGAGTTTAAAAATAAAAAAAAAGGAATGATTCTTTAAACCGACCTAAAAAAAGGTAGAATGCTTTTAGACTTAAAAAGGTTCCTTTTAAAGCTCGAGCAAATAAGCTGTGTGCTGTATTGATATTCTTACCACTGAGCTAAGAACTTGTATGGCTCGAGCTAAGACGATAGACCTTGTTTGTTCCAATTTTTGTTTGATATGCAGTAAAGGATGAAATGAAGGAAAGCCCATACTCTTCTTTATATAGAGGTGCATATTTATCTCTCCAATTAATTGACAAACATTTATTAAGGGGAGTCGAATATTTCAAATCTACTGCCCGGTTGTTACTCTTCCAACCTTGTTAAGGACCTAAGTTGAAAAAGTAGGATAATTGGATGTTTAAACATATGAATTGACCCTAAGTCCGATTCAACTAACATCCCAAGCCATCATACGAGTCAACCTAAGAGGACTTGCATATGCCCGCACCCACAATAATACTCGTAGGATGGACTTGACTACACATATAAGCTTTGGTGTTAGAAGGCCGACCTACAAATCAAGGTATATTGTGGTCGATCTCAAGTTTGAAATGTGTTTTCTTTTACTCTTGTACTTCTTTAACACGTTGTGGCGTGTTATTCTTATGTAATTAATGCGTGTATGTGTAATGATCTATATATACATGGATCTTGTAAGAGATCTACACATTTTACATAAAAATTTCGAATTCTCTTTGATTTTTTTTCTCTCAAATCAAACAAATCCTAACAATTTCAAAAAATAATATGAAATATAATTATACACAAAAAAATTAACCTAGAACATCACACTAGATACCGCACCGAACCTATAACAAAAATAAATGAGAGGAATTGGATCACTTCTAATAATTTATTTAGCTATCATGCAAACCATATTTAAATTCTAATTAACTAGGTTAACATGTAAAATTAGTTTAAAATTTAAGTTAATTTTATGTGTCCATAATTTTGGAATTTAAATAAGTGGACACATTCAAAGTCGATTACACACATAAAACATACTCAAATATTAAGTTGCCTCAGTCTAAAATATTGAAATAAACAATGCCCTGTACTTCTCAGCTTATGGAATTATTTTGACTGGTTCAATAATAAAAGGTAAGAAAAGATGCACAATTGCGTAGGAAAAATCTTGGTTAAGCGGTGGAATACTATTAACAAATGCAAATAAATTAAATAATTATTGGTATCTAATACTTAGTCTTATTAATTTCTAAAATGAAAATTTAATAGGCAGAAATGATCAATTGACCCGGGCGGCTCAACTTAATTAATTTAAGCATATTATTAGAAAATAGTTAAGGCACAAGTAGACGCCTCTATTTTTATTTTTATATGCATGCAGATAAGGTTTCTCCAACTAATCCTACCCAACTGAACAAATGATTAAAACATCAGAGAAGAAGCAAGAAATATTCAAAGTAAACCACCTTAATAATATTCATTTCTTTTATCCCTAGAAGAAAAATAAAAGACGTCATCGATTTGAAGAAAAATTTCACTACTTTTGTAAAAGTACACATGCAGCAAATTGAAAGAGGGAAATCGCGCGCCTGAGATTCATTCAAGATCTAATCATAAGGAACAGTGCGAGTCTACGCTACTCATAAAAAAAATAGGGGAAGATTTTATATATAATATGTTATATATTTTTATTAATATCAATTATTAAGTATAATATATTTATGATTTATATTTAAAAAGTATTATATATATATATATATTAATATACCTTATTTTTGTAAAACTATAATCAAATTATTAAATTTTACTGTTATATTGAGTATAAAAACTTAAAATTTAAAATTATAAAATTTTATTTTATACATTAATTTTTATATATTTTTATAAATATTATAATTAAAAATTTATTTATTAAAGTTGAGATATGACATGTTTTCCACTGTATATATCTATTCTTGATTGTTGATTTTGTCCTCATTTTTAATACTTTATTTTTTATAAAAGTAAAAAATTAAAATGTTTCCATTCTACCATACATTCATACCTTTTTGTATGCAATATTTTTTTTTAAAAAATAGAGGTGTTGAAGTTGGATATTTTTAAATTCAATAAAAATAAAAAACCAAATTTCCACCCATATGAATAAATAACAATGTTTTAATCTTGCTATAAAAACAAAACAAAAATATATTTTTCTCTTAAATTTAAACAAATCCAACAAAATTAAATTACTTAAAATAATATGAGCTTACTCTAGTACATTAAGGTTCAAATATCAACATTTTACGTTCTAAACGAGTATTTGTTGTTTGAAAAAAATTAAAATAACAAACTAATATGTGATTAAGAAGCACAAATATCTTGTAATTATGAAATTAAAAGAATGAATTAAGTTTTAATATCACATTTTAATTTAAATATTTGATAAATTGTGTTTTCACAATCACAAATATATTTTTATATATTTTTTGAACTTAATAGATTTAAAAGAAAAAAAATCAATCAAATATCGGAACCAAGAGTATAGTTGTCATACATGGAATGACCTAAATGCAAACATTTATACAAGATACATCAAGAAAGGATCAAAACATTAAAGCGTCAAAATTAAAGGTACATTGTAGCATGATTATATGTACATTGTGGCATAACACTCTCGGTATAAATTTCAACAAATTTGGGAATAAAGTTGCACCGTGGGACGAGTCCACGCACATATCAACCCATGCAGATGAGTTTGCATTCAAACACATGATTTCCAATACACATTTATCCAAACTATTCCAAATTTATTAGATTACTATTTCAATTGTTTTAAACCTCTTCAACCCTATCCTAATTACATTGTAGCTACATGTAACTCTTTTACTATAAATATGTAGTTATGATTAACAATAAAAGCATCCATAGATTTTACATATTATAGGCACAAAAATATATATAAAAATATGCAGGTTTAAAGAGAATTAAAAGCTAAAGGCAAGATAGAAATTCAAATAGACAATTAAGAAGTTGTAATCAGCCATTGATATAAATCATAAATTGCTTCTTGTTCATCTTTATCTTCTTTGTTATTTTTTTATTTGTTTTAATTATGATTCTACCTAATTGATTTATTTATATGATTATGTGTAATTTTCAAATTTTAAATTATGATTTTAATTAATAAAATAGTATGATATTTTTGGACAACATTATTAAGTTTTGATGTATTTGACTCTATGATTAAATTTCATGACTATGCATATATGAATTGGAGTAATTTACTAATTTATTAGATGTGTATGTTTAATTTTAGTTTAAGTTGTTACTAGATTATCTTAGAAATATATAGGTTTTGAGTGCAACAGTGGGGAATACTTATCCTTATTTATTTCGTCATTTATGATATTCGTTAATATTCTTATTTGAAGTGGTAACTTATTACTTTGTAACAATGTGACAAGTAGAGTTGATACCTTTGTTGAATGTTGCTAAGAATTATGATCTTGCGAAGTTTAATTATCTCCTTTTTTGTACGTAATGTGATGAATGAATTTTATGTAGCAATAATGACTAGGTTTATATTCTAATTTAGGATTGATTTACGTAGGTATCCTCAAACTTGATTAATCACTCTTTGTTGTTCAAAATGAATGGTTTCATTTTTGGAGTGAATTTTTTCATTATATCCTATTCACCGTGGCTTAGAAGTCGTTGCTAACTAGTGTATAGATTTTTTAAGCTGTTGTTTTTAATTCAATGGTAATTATAATATTGATTTATGATATAATTGACCAAATATTATGATAATTGTGATTATTATATTTTCAAAACCCCCTTATTAATTTATTAATAAGTTAATAATTAGTTATATTTATTATAGTAATCCATGTGGGTCCGATGACTTTTTTTAAAATTATTTATCATTTGTATAGTTTGATTATGTATACTTGCATGTTTCTAAGCATGTTATAAATTAACCTTCTATTTTTTAAATAACAATTATACTTATTTGAGTCTAGACTCCGTAACTCTCCTATTGAAAAACAAACCATTAGCGAAAATTTTATATTTTAAAAAATATAATAATTAAATCAATAAATGAAAAATGTATCAAGTTATCATAAGAGTTAATAAATATTATTGAGTGTATTCTATCTTTCTTCTTTGGTACTTTCAGTTCTCTAAATAAGTATGACTTTTTTCATTGATAAGATGATAGATCTTCGATTTAATTTCACAATTCATGTCTTCCGATCTTCAAGTTTTGAACTATAAAAATATCTAAATAGAAAATATAAAATCTAGAAATAAAATTAAAACATAATAAAATATGTTTAAAATCACCATTAGATGCAAA
Organism: Hippophae gyantsensis; assembly: GCA_030763125.1. Lineage (NCBI taxonomy): Eukaryota > Viridiplantae > Streptophyta > Magnoliopsida > Rosales > Elaeagnaceae > Hippophae > Hippophae gyantsensis. The sequence continues at coordinate 422,617 of CM061034.1, read as the reverse complement.
TATAGGTGAAAGAAGACCACATTAGATCGAAATCTAGGTGGAATCTACGTATTATAATATATATTTATTGAAATAAATTAAATGAAATCGACGATCTATAATAGAAAGCTCATATAATAAGAAATAATTTATCATGATTTATTAATGTTATTTGTTAATATATTTATGAGAAAAATGTAATAATAATTCTTTAAATTAGATTATTTGTATAGTTAATTTTGTGACATGGAATCTTAGCATTGACAATCACGTAACACTCAAATATTATCTATATCTAATTTTAATAATTTTGAGTTAGTTGGTTTTTGTCACTAATAAACTTGTGTGAAATGATTAGGACTAATTCCTCCATCTGATGAATCCCACATGACTCGTTCAGAGGGTTGATCTTATTTCTACTAATAAAATATGTGTTCCTTGTAAAGAATTAGTTTCTTTAAAAAAAATTGCGTTTACTTAATCCACAAATTAGCAAATAAATTAACATTCTTTGTTTCATTACTTCAACTATAAATACGAGTAAAAGCCAAAGTGTATGAAAAAAACAGAGTTGGTTTGGTAGCATTTAATTAAGAAAAGGGCAAACTAAAATGGGTTCAAAAGCGTATTTAATTTCATGCATATTAGTTGTTATAGTGTTATGTCTGGCTCTTGCAAACACAGTGTTGTCGAGCCAACTGTCTCCTAAATTCTACGACCAATCATGTCCGGCTGCTCTGCCCGCAATCAAAATGGTTGTGGAAGCTGCTGTTAAGAAGGAGAGACGTATGGCTGCTTCTTTACTACGCTTGCACTTCCATGACTGTTTCGTTAATGTAATATTGACTACTACTTCATCAATTCTTTTGTTAACACATGAATTATTTTATGCATGGCTGACTCAGTTTTCTTGATTAATTTAAAATGAAGGGTTGTGATGCTTCAATTCTTCTCGATTCCACAGACATCATAGACAGTGAGAAGAATGCTGGTCCCAATATAAATTCAGCCAGGGGTTTTGATGTTGTTGACCAAATTAAGTCTGAGGTTGACAAATGTTGTGGTGCTTCTGTTGTGTCTTGTTCTGATATTTTAGCTGTTGCTGCACGTGACTCTGTTGTTGCTGTAAGTAATATATAATTATATTAGTTTGTTTCATATACATATATCGTATGTTATTGACTTTTCATGGTATAAAATACAAGACATTTTAAGAAAATATTAGCAGCAACTGTGAATCTTATATTACTTATAATAGGCCTCATTTAATTCTTCATTGATACCCCAGTCATAAACTCTTGTGCATAAAATACTTACTTCAAAATCATGAACAATCTGTAATTTCTTATGTGTATTGTAATTGTATAAAATAATTATCGATTAATCTTCTAATAATTTAAATTTTGTATATAGTTGACAATAGTTTAAGTTTTTAATATAATTATTTTTTTAATAACTTGTAAAATGTTATCAAAATGAAAATATTCTAAGTATTTTATATATATATATAAAATGATTGTTTACTAATTTATTTTTAAAGAGTTAATTTTTCAACCATTTTTAACCATATATAAATTTCAAAATTATATGCAGCTAGGAGGTCCTTCGTGGAAGGTCAAACTAGGAAGAAGAGACTCCACCAATGCAAACAAAGACGAAGCTGAAAGAAACCTTCCAAGCCCACTCATGGACCTTCCTCAACTAATTGACAATTTCAAAAGCCATGGCCTTGACGATAAGGACCTTGTTGTGCTATCTGGTGGACACACTTTAGGCTTTGCACAATGCAATTTATTCAGGACAAGGCTTTACAATGAGACGTCCACTATTCATAAGGGCTTTGCTAAGAAGCTAAAATCAGTATGTCCTGAAAGTGGAGGTGACTCACAACTCTCCCCTTTGGATCCAACACCAGCACAATTCGATAAGGGCTATTTCAGTAATTTAGTGAAGTACAAGGGGCTTCTTCACTCTGATCAACAACTTTTCAATGGGAATGGGATTTCTAGAAGTTATACTGATGATTTGGTGAACAAGTATAGCAAAAGTCTGGGTGCATTTTCTTATGATTTTGCCAAGTCTATGATTAAGATGGGAGATATTAAGCCTTTGACGGGGGATGAGGGTGAAATTCGTTACAATTGTAGGAAAGTCAACCACTAGTTGTTGCTTATTTAAAGCCATTTATTAGGGTTCTTACGTTTGGGGGTAATATTTTTTTAATTGGTATTTTTTAAATAAGAGTAATGCAAAAATATCAATTAAAATAAAAATAAAAAATAATATCAAAATATAAATATAAATAAATGCCAATTCCCCTTTATTTTGTCATTATGTTCTTTGTATTTATTCTTCAATTTTTAGCTTGTGATTATTTTGTTTGAGCTTTTATTTATACATAAAATAAATGTTTATAATAATGAGGAATTAAAGTTTATCGTATATATTATATACTTTTATAAAAATATAAAATATTATAAATTATTTTATAATATAATGATATATATTTTAAATAAATATTATATTAACTTTAGTTCAAATCTTCTTTAATATAAATAAATGTGTGGATAATATAATTATCTATATCCATATATTAATAGTCAAATTATCATTTCTTCCTAATCTTTAAGAAAATATTGGAGATAAATTTAATTTTTTCAATTATTTTTATTCATTTTCACCTGATACAAGAATCCCATTACACTTAATGCAATTTATGAAGATGTGTGTATTAATGAACTAATTTTGAATTTATTATTATATTACATTTGTATTTATTTAATTTATAAAAATGATATTAATATAATGTTTACAAATAATATAAAATTTATATTTTTTTATATTTATCCTAACTTATATTTCCAACATTATCTCTATATAATATTTTACATATATTAGGTGCAAAAGTAAGAGCAAAGGTTCGTCTTTCTTTGATTTCTTTTATTTGCTATGAAAGTATATGTGGTAAATTTCAGTAGTAATAACGTCAACGACACAATTTAGATAAAAAGGTAATTCACTCATGACTCACGAGGTATATAGTATTCAAGTACTTTCAATCTTCTATAGCTTTCGGGTTAGGTTCTGCGGCCTTTCTTCGTTGAATTACCTAATTATTATTTAATTATAATATATTAAAGTAAATTATAATTAATAAAAATTATTCAAATAAAAATTATATTTAATTTTTTTTACATTTTAAATCAACTTTCATGTTGATACTAAATTTTTACATAAATTTATAATTTTTATATTGTATAATATAATTTAAAATACATAATTATAAAAACTTAATACTATGTAAAAAAAACATACCTTTAATATAATAATATTTCTCAGTATTTGGCAGGAAGGAACATGCAAGTTGAAGTACTAAAATGGACACTTTTCATTGGCAGGGGAGTTTTTTTTTTAATATTAAAATGATAAAAAAAACTATGTCTCCAATATGCCTTTTCATGGGCTCGTCTGTCAAGGTCTTAGATTTGCATACTAACAAACAATGTGGGGGTCCAAAACTTCAATAAGAAAAACCCAAGAAGTAACCAGAAAAAAAGTTAATGTTGAGGAACGGTTCAACATTATTTGGCAGAGGAGTAAAACTTATTTGACTTTACTAAAAGTAAACTTTTTAACTTGCATTTTTTTTTCTTTTTACTAATAATTATGAACTACCAACAAATCACGATTAAGAAAAAAACTCGAGAAAATAGACTTAGAGTTGAGTTTGAGAGCTTTCACTAACCAAAGCGAGATCGTTAAAGCTGAAAGTCATAGCCAAATAAATCTCACTTTGTTCGTGAGTTGTAATTAGGGAATTATCTATCTTTTTTCACATATTTCTCGGCGATTTGTATGTGTTATACAAGTTTGTTAAAACAGTATTGGGTAATATTATCGATAACCTGGAAAGAACTGTTTGGGTTAAGTCGCAGATTAGGTCGTTCTCTTTAAGACGTTTCGCGATTTTGTCAAATTTGTACAAGCAAACACAGTCCCATCGTCCTCAAGATAAAACAGCACAGAATCTTTTTCTCTGTCTCAGAACTTCACTGCACTGATGAAGACTGGAATGTTACACCTGAAAAATTTGTTGCTCAAAAAACTGAAAAAATAACTTAAAATTGCAGAGATAATTTTTTTTCTTAGTGAGATGAGTTTGCAGATTGTTGTGTAGAAACTGAGAGTTAATACCCTCTATTTATAGGTTTCAGAAACCGTGTGGTCATTATGATAATAACGATAATATCTGGGGATGGAGAACGTAACAATCATTCTGAGTAATGAAGAGTAACAATCATTTTCTGAGTAAAGACGAGTAACATACATTTTTGTGAGTAAAAACAAGTAACAACCATTTTTCTGAATAAAGAAGAGTAACGGTCATTTAACGGTCATATTTTGATAAAAGAAAACAACGATCACATTCTGAGTAAAAGGGAATAACAGTTGTTTTTTTAAGAGAATATATATATATAACAACCATTTTCTGATTGGAAAAGTTTTTTTTTGTAAAAAATAATTTTTCAAAAAATAAAATGCCACCTCACCTCACACACACTCGGACTTGGACTCGGCTCGGCTCGGCACCCGCGCGTGTGTGATATCACATTTGCCTAGGTCCTCTCCCCTTCCACAAAAGTGGGTACCATTTGGGGCCCAATCCCAATAGCCAACTATTCACTATTTATACATCTTTTAAATAATGTAAAAAAACAATGTGGGATAAGGCTTTACTTAAATTTTTTTATAAACTTCATCTTTTCCAACAATCCCCCACTTCAATTTTATATAAAAATAATTTTCATCGAGCAACCGATCAATTAAAATTATAAGATTGTGTATAAGCAAAAAATGTGTCTATCAACTTGAACTTTTGCATAGTGTTGATGCTTTAGAATATATTAGAGTAACTCATAGTTTTGAACTTTATCTTTAACAATCATCACAGACACAAACTTTCCAAGGTGTAGTTCGAAAAGCCCATGCTTTATGGCCATGCACATGCATCTCATTATAGTGAACGCTCTAGTAAATTTTGCCCAAAAAAATTTCATAGGAAGCGGCCACATTTCCACATTCACATAGGTGAGTCTATCAAGAGCACTCTTGTAGCTATGTACTCTACTCCACATAGAGTATATAACTCATTAAGAGTTTAACAATTAACTCATCCTTTTTTATCGCTTCAGGACTTCATGTTTATAACAATAAAGAATGAGATTTGAAAATAGCATGATACATCTCATATCACTTCATTACTTGTTATGACCCTTTGAACTTATTTCTTGGGATCTTCAGTCTATAAGTTGGGTTACCATCATAAGTGACTCTTCATTCTAAGGGCATTAATCTCATTCCTTTTGAGGTTTTGAAAACCTTCTCTCTCGGTAATCCTTTCGTCAAAGGATCTGCCAAATTTTCATCCGAACGTACATGATCTACTTTTACAACTCCTGTAGAGAGAAATTCTCTAACCATACTATGCTTACGACGTATCTTTCGTATCTTGCCATTGTAGTAAATGTTTTGAATCTTTGCAATAGCTACGGTACTATCATTGTGGATTAAGACAGCTGGTTTTGGTCTTTTCCATAAGGGATCTCAGCCAATAGACTTCTTAGCCAACCTACTTCTTCACTAGTAATGGCTAGTGCTATCATTTCAGACTCCATTGTAGATTGAGCCAATATTGTCTGTTTCTTAGACTTCTAAGAAATAGCTCCACCAGCTATGTTAAATATATAGTCACTAGTTGCTTTGGAGTCTTCTGATAAAGTATTCCAATCTGCATCGTTGTATCCTTCTAGAACAACGGGAAACTTTTTATAATGTAACCCAAGGTACATAGTTCTCTTAAGGTATCTCATAACCCTTTCAATAGCATTCCCATGCTCTACACTAGGTCTACTTGTAAACCTAGATAGTAGTCTCATAACATAAGTTATGTCTGGTCTAGTGTAATCAGTAGCGTAACGTAAGCTACCAATGATGCTCGCATACTCAGTTTGTCTAACATCGTCTTTGGTGTTGTTGAACAACTTTACACTAGGATCATAAGGAGTACATGAAGGTTTGCAGTTAAAATAATTATATTTCTTTAAGATCTTCTCAATGTAGTGAGATTGATCTAGAGAAATTTCCTTTTCAGACCTAGTTATCTTTATACCAAGGATTACACTCGCTTCTCCGAGATCTTTCATATCAAAATTAACACTTAACAAAGTTTTCACATTATTCACAACATAAATATTTGATCCAAAAATAAGCATGTCATCCATATATAAACATATAATAGTGTAAATATTATCTTCTAATTTATAATAAATGCATTTGTCACTTTCATTTATTTTGAATCCATGTGAGATAACTAGATTATCAAATTTTTCATATCATTACTTAGGTGCTTGTTTTAGACCATAAAGAGATTTATCTAGTTTACAAACTTTATTTTCTTGACCTGGGATAACAAAACCTTCAGATTGATCCATATAAATTTCTTCTTCTAAATCACCATTTAAGAAAGCAGTTTTAACATCCATTTGATGTACTACTAAATCATGGATATCAACAAGAGAAAAAAGTACACGTATGGAAGTTATTCGTGTGACTGGTGAAAAGGTATCAAAAAAATCTACATTTTCCCTTTGCCTATACCCTTTAACTACAAGACAAGCTTTGTACTTTTCAATAGTGCCATCGGGTTTTAATTTCTTTTTTAGTATCCATTTACATCTAATGGTTTTACAACCAGGAGGTAAGTCAACTAAATGCCAAATCTTATTATACTCAAGTGAGTCCATTTCATCATTTATGGCTTCTTCCCATAAGTTGGCATCTAAAGAAGATAATGCTTCTTTAAGAGTTTGGGGATCTTTCTCTAAGGCATAAGCATAAAAATCAGACCCAAAATCCTTAAGGGTTTGAGCTCGTTTACTTCTTCTAATTTTAATGTTTCATTCTTCATTTTGTTTACTAGTTCTAGTTATGGGTAAACTACTAAAAGACGAGCCCCCACTATTTTTAAATTTAAAGGAAACCTTATGTTCATAGAAGTCAGCATCATTTGATTTTATAACTACATGATCATTTAAGCTATAGAATTTATAAGCTTTACTATTCACAGCGTATCCTATGAATACACACTCATATGCTATACTAGCAAGTTTATTTTTTTTAGAATCAGAGATCCTAATATAAGCTAAACAACCCCAAGTTTTAAAATAAGTTAAATTAGGTTTCTTATTTTTCAAAATTTCATATGGTGAAATTTTATTTGTAAAGTTAGGCACTCTATTTAACACATAGTAAACAATTAATAAAATTTCTCCCCACCATTAGAAAGCAGCACTAGAATTTAATAAAATTGCAATAATTGATTTAATAAAAGTTCTATTTTTACTGATTCAGTCTGTGGAGTTCTTGGTTGGGATTTCCACAAAAATGACACAACTCTAGAAATTCTCGATCCATAATCGAAAGATGGGTTTTTCATTGAGCTCTCCTTGGAAAGAAGCCTTGAGAAGAACTTGTCATCATGTTCAATTTTCAAAGACTTCTAGGGAAGATGAATGTCTTCAGGACTCTCTCTACTTACCATGTTTAATTTCTTTGATAATGGGTTTGGTTGGTTTGGTTTGGTGGTTTCTTCCTCCTCAGCAAACTTTTAAGAGACTTCTTTATGATCAAAATGGCTCAGAGTCTAGTAGGTGGCGTTAGTACTGTCAACTCTGCAAATTAACCTCAGCTTGCTAGCTACACTTTCTTTACTCCAATTAAATAAGGCTATAATTCACTCCGTCCATACCTGCACAGAATTTACATTACATTTCACCTATATGTTAGGCATGTAAACGGTGGCTCCATCTAATCCGACTCGTCTCCAAGTCAAATTGGGTACTAATAAATTTGACTGGATCTTATCCGAATAATGGTAGGATCGGATTTAAAGTCAAAATTTTACAACCAATACAGTTCTAATTTAAAATGTGAATTAAATTTAAATTATAAAATATATATATATATATATATTTAAATTTTTTTGACATTGTTTTATAATTATCGATATAAATTAACTTAAATTAATATTTAAGTTAATTTAAAATTTAAAAAAATCAAACTTAACCTACCAAAATGTATCAAGTAAGCTTTTAGCTTCCATTTCTTTTAAAAAACTCAATCAATTTGAACTAATAATAATCATGATCCTATGATTTATGATGGATGTTAAAATTAAACCTAAACTTTTGAACTTAAGTTAGTTTAATTGGTATGAATTTACATTCGTATATATACTTAATTTTATAAAAAAATATACATTTTATTTTAAATAATATATACATGAATTAATAGTACATACAATTTAAATATCTTATTATTTAATTATCAAATTTTGAATTCAACTATTAAAAAAAAAAAAAATATATATATATATATAATCAAATCATATCCCCTTTTTACATTTTGCAAAATGCCTTATCAGTTACCGACTTCTCACCAATCAATCGCAATTAAGAATTAATTACCAAATGTGTTTTTTTATTAATCTACCAAAACATAATTAGGCAAATAAATTAATTTAATTTTGATATAAGTTTAATTTTTGAAAATATTATCATAATTTATTATTATTAATATTACATATATATATTGTAATCTTTTAATTTTACAATTAATTATAATTTAATATTATTATTATTGAATAAAATTATTGTTAAAATATTAATTATGATAATTTAAATTACGACAATATCGGATTTTTTTCCCCCTTTAGATACAAGTTACGGGATGTTTAAGAGTGATTCAAATCTACGTTGCTTCCTTGGCAACGCAACAAATTACTTTAACTGACCATAGAGATATATAATCAGGTGAGCGAAACAACGTTGATAAAGTCGGTGATATTCGTGTTCAAATCTATCGCACCGGAATCATATCACTTTCTGCTTCTTGCCTTCTTCTAAAAGCAAAGCCAACAACCATTCAAAAAAGCCAATTGCGCTTATCGGCGCTATAAAGAAATCGTTTTTCCCTCGGAGATTCACATAACACAGACCTTGTCTGATTTCTGAAAGGTAAAACATAAACCAAGTAATGCTCTTTCTTTTTCTAATTTTTTTTTCTTCGATTATGATAATTTATTTTCCAAAAAAAAAAAAAAAACACTAGAGGTAAGAAAAACTATATTACTATTTCAATTTCTCTGCCTTGACTTACTCTTAAACGAATTTGTTAGGGATTTTATATTACACTTTTGCTTGTTAATCCCTATTCGTTCGAATTTTTGAATATTATTTTTGTGATTGTATTATTGTCTTCTTGTTCATTTCTTTTGAGCATCTGAGGATGATTAGGATGTCACCGGTCGTCTTTCTTTGTATGTTACAATATATAAAGCATATGTATAATTTTAATTAAATAGTTAGCCAGAAACTTGTATTACTCTCTGTACTATTACTATTTTTATGTGACGCTGTCAAAGCTGGATTTGAACCTCCTTCTGCTTGGAATACGCTTGGTTTGAATTTTGAACTAATAAATGTTTTCTTAATCTTGATTTACCAGGAAAAAGAAATCATGAATATTTCATTATAGGTCAGTTTAGGTATCTCTGTCAGCATAAGCCAAACATGTACCCCAGTTTGAGGTTCACCATTTAGTTTTAGTTGAATTTGAACCCTTTCTTTCAACTGTTGAGCTATAGGATGTTCATACAGAAGTAATGGGAATTTTAACAATACTGATATGCTGAATGTCAATTACATATTGCTGCCGCTGATGAAGTTGCTTAGAGTAGTTTTTAGTTCTGCTTGTTAGTTTTCCACCATAAGATTGTAGATGGCTCAAAGTTGAGTTACCTTATACAAATAATTTGAGCAGGGAAGTGATATTGAGGCCTATTCAAGCATTATAGCATCTATTCTGTAGCCTTTGACTGTGCTGTTTTCTAAGGCACATTGATCTAGGAAAGATCCTTACTATTATTGTTTCAAGTTATAGAATTTATGTGGAGCAGAATATCAGACTATTTTGATTTGCAACATTTATCTTCTATTTTGCTCTATGGATTTTTGAATGTCTTCAATTGATGTAACATCAGGCACAATGGCTGGGAGAGTTGGGATTATTGTTCTTTTGTTGTTGGGTGCTAACTGGGCTTGTGATGCTAGAGAACTTTCAAATCTTCATATGTCAGGTAAATCTGTAACCTACTCTCGCTCGTGATGCTAACCTTCACTTTTTCAGGGGATTTTAAAGCTTATATGTTGTGTTTTCAATAATGATCAAGTTTAATGCCATTGTCTAAAAGGACAAAGAGCTAATTTGCTAACTGTATTACAGCCTTGCAAAATTGGTATTTTTTTTCCACATCTTTTCATGTGGGTTCAGAAAGTTTTAGTTTTATCATTTATGTGATTTAGAGCAGTGGGGTTGCAATGGGCACTATTAGTAACCGTTCTTTTCATTTTAGTGAAAGTAATAAACAATGATGTACCTTTCTTTTAGATACATTGACTAGCTTCAATGGACAAGAAGTTGCTGAGAACAAAAAGGTTTGCACATTGTGTGAGGAGTTTGCTTCCCAGACACTTGATTACCTTAGTGAGAACAAGACTCAGACTGAGATACTTGAAATCCTCCATAACTCCTGCTCTCAATTGCACTCTTTCAAGCAGAAGGTGAATCCCGTCTCTATTTCAGTTGATAATGTTGTTAGAAAATACATTGACTAAAAGAACAAAATAATAGCATTATACTAAAGGTTCTCGCTGTTGATGAATGATTTATTTATTACTTGATGGCTTAGCGAGGAAAATGAGCAAATGTTTGTTGGTTTTGTTACTGTAATGAACATTAATATGGATGATTTTCGTGTGAATATCTGTATGGAAAGTAGCTCATGAGTTGATGTATCCCAGGCTGAATTTCCTTGTACTTATATTAATTGGAATTTATTTTTTGTAACAGTGCATCAGTCTGGTAAACTATTATGCTCCTCTTTTCTTCTTAGAGGTTTCCTCCATACAGCCAGAAGAATTTTGTAGAAAAGTTAACCTATGTGAGCAAATTGCAAAGATTTCTTCACAATTTTATGAAGATAGCTGTGAAACATGTCACCAGGCTGTTGCAGAAGTATTAACTAAGTTGAGGGATCCTGATATGCAGGTTTGTAATATCTGGCCTGTTATTCTAAGAAAATATGCATTTGAGAATATGTACGTTTGGTGAGCCTATAAAGTTTCATTGGTATAGTATGTACAACCATATTTCATCTTATGAAGCTTACTTAACTAATATCTTATCTACTTGATCTTGTTTTTCTTTTTGTCAGCTGGAGGTTATCGAAATGCTTTTGCATGCCTGTAAGTCGATGGAAAAATATGCTCAAAAGGTGAGAAAAGCATTTAAGTAGAAGGAAACCATGGAAACTTTAGAGCATGATTAGATTTTTTCTGTTTCAATACAAAGAAATAGTATTTTTGATATATTAAATGAGGAACTGTAACATTAGTGACTGATCGGTTATCTTGATGAAAACAATGATTTTATCTTCTATGTCGGTATACGTATCATGTAGTCAGTTGAAGGATTGATGTTAATGCCGTTTGATTTACTCTATTACGTTCTATCTAATATCCTTATTTCTTTGGCAGTGCAAGATGATGGTTTTGAAGTACGGACCCCTCATCCTTGCCAATACAGAGCAGTTTCTCGAAACAACAGATATATGCACAGTGCTTCATGCTTGTAATTCAACCAAAGCACCATTTTCATCAGCAGAAGTATCTCTCTTATCCGACTCTTAAATATGAGCAAAAAGGGATTGAACCTTTGACGGTTAATGTGTTATTCTTTGCTTCCACGTCCCATTCGAGTCCCATGTATAAAAGCAGCTATTATGGCCTCCTCTGGGGTTGTGACGTTATTGTGAATTTAATGTAATTTTTGTGATACAATGTTGGAGTGTGAGACTGTCAAATTTCTATATGGCATTTGTTTGTATATCTTGTCTTAGGGTTGCAGACTAATAAATGATATTGGGATTTTAAATTCCTATCTGCATGTTGGTTAACAATTCATTTGAACCCATCAGATTTGCATTTTAGGTGCATATTTATTGGTCGTTCAGTTACTATAAGCCGATACTATATGGGTGAGTGGGTGGGTTGTCTACGAATATAGTATGCAGCAAATTAAGGAAAATCATTCTCATCCTGCGCCAATCAACTTTATATAAATAACATAATCGCCTCCCTAATAGGCTGATAGCCTGTCATAGTCGTTTATAAGAAGTTGACCCTTAATTTGCCACCTAAGTGTGATTTAATGGCAAGTAGATTATTAGCATACGTAATAATTCTGAATTTGATTGTTATTTAAAAATGAGTGAGTAAGGTAGTAATTAACAAAAAAAAATTGATACTTATTTTAACTTAAACTTTAGTATTTTTATAAGTTGGATTTTAAATTTACATGCAGAAATAATGGCTAAAAAAATTGATGTAGTAAATTTTAAAGGTGAAGTAAAAAAATCGAATAACAAGAAATCAGAAAATAAATTTGTAGTTTCATATATATCTCGTATCAAACCATAATTAAAAGTTATCAATAATATATAAAATAATAGAATTTATAGAATTAATAACTACAATAGCATTATTAATAAGTTAAAAATAGGAAAATTAATATGAGGGGGTTAAAAATACGAGAGAATGTTCAAAAGATTTAAAAGAAAAGTTTTATAAACTCAGACTCTTATCTTTGTATAGTAAACAACTCATAAATAATATATTACATTATTTAATTATTTCCCTTTTGATTTTCTACGGTTATATTTGCCTCCCAATTTTTTCATATAAAAGTAACAGCCAAACATAGCCTAATGCGAATTGATGTATTTTAGCAAGTCAAGCAAATGCAATAGGGTAGAGGGTCCTAAAACCTGAGTTCCTTTTTTCCCCAAAGAGATTGACTCTCTCTTTGGATGTTCTATTCCCAGCTGTATGATGGCCTTGATCTCGATCTTGCATTTTCTACTTTCATTTTCTTGATTTTGTGGTTCTACTCTTCTCATTACTCTTGCCATTCTTGTTCTATTTTAGCTTGCCTTCTCTTCTTTCGTTCTCAATCACACTGTTTTTCTAGGGTTTTTTTCTGTTTCTGATTAATTCGTAGTTCCCTGTGTCTACGATGGCGAACCTTAGGGCTTGTATTGATCAACTTAATCTCACCATCGATTTGGGGGATTTAATTGAAGAGGACAAAACAACTCTGAGCTCGCGATTGCTGCGCAAATCATTGTTCAGAAGCCTATAAATGTCGATGCTCTCTTGCAAGTGTATGGGAAGAGCTGGACAAGGAATGGTGGATTGGATCTGAAGGTACTAGATCTTAGCACATTCATCTTTTACTTTGAGGGGACAACTGATATGGAGTTTGTGCTCAGGAAGGCTCCGTGGTGTTTTGAGAATTGTCTTATGGCTGTGCAGCACTTAACTGCAGTCATCCCTCCATCTAGTTTAGTTTTTGACACTACTCCTATTTGGATTCAAATCTGAGACTCCTGGTGGACTGGAGAACTGATGCTATTGTTAGGAAGATGGTCAGTTTTGTGGGTGTTGTGTTAGAAATTGACAAATTCTCACTCTTTGGTGGCTTGATGAGATCTGATAGGGCTCAAGTGTGCTTTGAGTTTGTTAAGGCACTTGTGCCAGGTGCTTGGATTTCTTTCAGAGCTAGCTATGTCTGGAGTGAGTTTAAGTACAAAAGGCTTCCTATAGCTTCTATTATTTATGTGGAAAAATTACACATCAAAGTCGCTTTTGTGATAGTTATAGTGATGTTTGCATTAAGTTTGGGGGAAAATATGATCCATTTAGAGAATGGCTGCGTGCTGACATGAATTTAAAAGTTCCTTAGCATATTAAGAATGGAGGTCTAAAAGAGAATGAGTTGGAGAGGTTTGTGTTTGGATCAGGCTCCTGCTCAAATAAAAAAAAATACTAATACAAGACTGACTGGCAGAGGGAGGGAAAATAGTGCAGCTGGTAGTGAGAAGGGCAGAGGCGTTGGAAAGACTGGCGATGCACAGTATGTGAAGGTTGGGAAGAGATTAAGGCATAGATTGGAGGAGGTGGTTTCTCTCAATAATCTCCAAAGGGTGTCTGCTAGTCTAAGGATTGATGTGGTTTCAAATGATGGTGCTGATGCAGAGATGGGGAAAATGATTGTTGATTTAATTGGCTGAAGCAATCATAATGCTGTCATTCTTAAGGCTATTTCCTCTGTTTTGTTTAAGAATCTTGAATATCTGTTTCTGGTTGTTGTTATTGTTCTTGCTCTTTTATTTTTTCTGGTTTTTGTTTCTGGCATTTTCTTTTAGGTGCTCTGGTTGTTTTTGCACCTGTTTTGTCTTAATTTCTTCTGGTCTTGGTTCTCCTTATGCCATTGTGAACTAGTTTTGCAAGGTGGGCATGTCTTTGTGTCTTTGTGTTTTGGAGATGTGTCTTTAGTCTTTGCTGGTTGGATTGCTAGATTGCTTTTGGTTGATTCTTCCTCCCACTCCATCTTTAAGACTTTGAGGCAATATTTTTATGATCTCTTTGGTTTCTAGGTTAGTTCTGTGGCCTGTGCTATTGTTTGATAGAGCCTTTGTCGTACTTGGTTAGTTTCTATGTTCCCTTTGTTATTGGTTTTGTTGGTTTTCTTTGTTCTTTTTGGTCTGGTTTAAGTGGTCTTTAGTTTGTATTAGCATTTTCATTTCTAATGGATTGCCTTATTTCTGACCAAAAAGAAAAAAAGAAAAACATAGCCTAATGCATTACTATTAGTCATTCTTAATAACGAATCCTTGTCAAAGAGGAATTTATGTACAAAATAAGAGCAACTCTATGAAGTAAAAAGTAACGTTTGAAATTTGACTCAAAAGTTGGTTGTGAAGTTAGTCCAGTGAAATACTTATTCTTTACATAGGTAATGTATTTATTTTTTTAAAATAATTTAATCTTAATAAATCATCATTTATTATGTTTTTATTTAATTTTTAGTTTTAGTTTATTAAAGTTAAAATTATTTCTAACTAATGTACGTGAAAATAAAAAAAATAAGAATGTTCTAATCCAAAGTTTCAATTTTCAACCCTCATTGCTCAATCCCATCCTAGCTAAAATGGATGATTATCGTTTTAAATAAAAATAAAAAAATAATTTTTTTATTGTACAATCATTTTTTAATAATAATAGAATCTAAAAAGCCTAGAAGAGATATTACGATTACAATCATTTTTAAATAATAATAGAATAAAATTGTTATATGATTTAAGTTTTATTTTTACGGTAAGTAAAAAATTATGAGATTATTATTTTTTAAATAAATTTAATATTAATTTTTTATGTTTTTATGAGTAACAGCCACAAATATTTTTGTTATTATCAAATTAAAAATTTATAAATTATTTATTATATTTTAATAATTAATTAAATATTAATATCATTATTATTTTAAAAAAATTATTAATAATAAAAAGTAATTGCAGTGTAAATGTGAATGTTCTCTTGTTTTAACGTGAGTGTAAGTGAGTAAATAATTGTGGGTGTCGATAGAGTGTGCGATAAGAATCGTAATGAAAACCTAATAAATCCAATCATCGTAGGTTAGTTGGACGGTTTATAAAAAGTGAGAAGCAGCTAGTGTCTATTGTCTAGTAGTTTCCTAGGGTTTGTCACCACTTCAATTCATAATTTAAATATTCATTTGAGTGATTTCACAGCAAGAAATCTATAGCCATTTGAAAAGTTTAAGGTAATACCGAGCTCTAATTTTTCATTAATAATTTTACTGGTAGCTTGATCATATCGATTTTTGCTTGCTTGTTGCTATTGTGTATTCATATCTGGTTTCTTCATTCCTGTAATGTAATTTCATCAAGGTAATTGCTTTTATGTTTCGGGTATTTTCTTTTCCGTTCCGAAATAACTCTTTCATGTTTTTGTTTGTCTAGAAATTCGTATTAAGATTGCTGGGATTTATCCTATCAACTCTCGAAGTGCTACTTTTGTTTAGTTTCTAAAACTTGATCGAAAACTTTTGTTCCTTGCCATGGAAAACAGGCTTACTCTCTTATTTTGGTATATCTCTGTTCATGTTCAAGAAACAAAAGGATATTCTTTACCGATTACCCTGTTTACTTTGTAATTAGGATTTCTAAATATTAGACTTCGGCGCTTTGCTTGGTTTACCTCTAGAAGTTGCTGATTTTTTTTGCTGTGACTTCATATTGTTGTGTTAAGAATGAAATATGAATTATTGTCTCAACTACACGTTTATAATTGACGAGCTTCTTAAATCTTATCATTGAATCAGAACATGTGTATTATTAGTGTTTGTAAAGGAATATCATGACTTGGAAGAATAACCAGATTGTTTGACTATACTTTATTCACTTCACCAACATTTTGTGCCTTTGCTTTATATGCATATTTTGTCCTTTCTTTTACAATTCTTTTAAAGAGACAATTGCTAGGAAGGTCTACTAGTTATTCACCCGAAAGAAGTGACGAGGAAAGGAAACTGTCTACAAGCTTTGCTTCCCTCCCAATTTAGTCCATTAGTTTTTTAAAAGTAACAATTTATTCTGTTAATTTTAATAAAATAACTGTTTAGTCCATTAGTTTTCAAAAAATTTACATAATCAAATTTAGGTTTTTAAAAAAAATATTTTTTTATAAAATAAAGTTTTAATATGAATATTTACTTAAATATTTTTTTAAAATAAAATAAAAGTAAATAAAAACACAAAATTTATCATTTCTCACTTTTTAAAAACTATTGAACTAAACTATCTTAAAAAAAAAAACTAAATCTAAATAATCTATTCTAAAAAGCCAGTGTACCATCCTTTTTTTGAATTATTATTTTGTTGTCTTGGGCCCTTGGCTTTCCAATTTTGTTATCCCAAAAATCTGGATAATTCTCTCTTCTTTTCTTTTCTTTTTCTCTTTTTTTTTGTGTGGTTAAAATTGTTAAGATCTCTGCACTTCCTGTATCAGTGAGATTCTCTCATAATTGAGAGGGAACTGACGTTTTCTATTGATAATTCCTTTCCTTTCCTCTCCACATGCTTCATTTTCCTCAGTATTCTCTAGGCCTTAATGCTGTAAGAAATTTTATGGAGTATTTTCAATCTATGATGTGATGATGGTAGATCATTTATGATTTTAGTGTATTTATGTGTCATAGTCAAACCAACCGGTGAAGATAAAGTAGCTGATATCTGTGGAAGAGTTGTCGCTGGCAATGGAAAACAAAGAGAGTATCTTGATGCAAAAGTATGAGTTGGGTAAATTATTAGGTCAAGGGACTTTTGCTAAGGTCCACCATGCAAGGAATCTTAAAACTGGAATGAATGTGGCTGTTAAGATAATAGATAAAGAGAAGGTCTTGAAGGTTGGGATGATTGATCAAATTAAGCGAGAAATATCTGTTATGAAATTAATTAGACATCCCAATGTGGTGGAGCTTTTTGAGGTAATGGCCAGCAAAACCAAGATTTACTTTGTTATGGAATACGTTAAAGGAGGTGAATTGTTCAACAAAGTTGCCAAAGGAAGGCTAAAGGAGGATGCAGCAAGGAAATATTATCAACAGCTAATTTGTGCTGTAAATTACTGCCACAGCAGAGGTGTGTGCCATAGAGATCTAAAGCCAGAAAACGTGCTTTTGGATGAGAATGGGAATCTAAAGGTTTCAGATTTTGGTTTGAGTGCTCTTGCTGAGTCTAAGCGTCAAGATGGATTGTTGCATACAACATGTGGGACTCCTGCATACGTTGCTCCAGAAGTAATAAAGAGGAAAGGCTATGATGGTATGAAAGCTGATATATGGTCGTGTGGGGTGATCTTATATGTTCTGCTTGCTGGCTATCTCCCCTTCCAGGACTCGAATCTAATGGAAATGTATAGGAAGATTGACAAGGGTGATTTCAAATGCCCTAATTTGTTCGCTCCAGAAGTACGCAAGCTACTGTCGAAGACTTTAGATCCAAACCCAAATACACGGATATCTATGGCAAAAATAATGGGAAACGTTTGGTTTCGGAAGGGCTTGGAAACAAAACCTGTAAATATTGAAGAGGAGGAAAAAGAACCAGCAGCTCTTGATGTCGATGCACTTTTTGGACTTGACGAAAGCAGTACTCTTTCTTTTACTGAAGCAAAAAAAGAAACGGCTAACCCTTGTAATTTGAATGCTTTTGATATAATTTCTTACTCTTCAGGATTCGACTTGTCTGGTTTGTTTGAGGAGGCTGAACAGAAAAAAGAAGTGCATTTTACTTCAAAAAAGCCTGCCTCTTTAATCATCTGTAAGCTGGAAGATATTGCCAAGTGTCTGAGACTGAAAATAAGGAAAAAAGACGGGGGATTGTTGAAGATGGAAGGGACGAAGGAGGGCATGAAAGGAGTCCTCGGTATTGATGCTGAGATCTTCGAGATAACTCCTGTTTTCCATTTGGTGGAACTGAAGAAATCAAATGGCGATACAATGGAATATCAGAATACAATGAAACAAGACATAAGACCTGCTCTAAAAGATATTTTATGGACATGGAATGGGGAACAGCAGCTACAACAATAATTACCACTACTTGGGGAACCGCCAGAGCAACTAATTAATGCGTTACAGAAGCAGGTTGCCTAATGCCCGGATTATTTTGAAGCTCAAAAGAGAAAAAAAAATCATATACTCTGTTCCTTTTTATTGCTTAGTTCATTCCTAGGGAGGGCCTAACATTTTTGAAGCCTAACAGCAAGACTTGACTTGTATGGAATATTTGACCTTCCATCATCTGGGTTAAATTGCATTTTCCCCGATCTCTCTTCAACGGTTTTTTATTTATTTATAGTAGTTCATAAGCTATCAAGTGCAGGACCTGAAGTGAATGTTGCTCGTACTTTTCCAGTATGTATCTGCAATAAATTATGCTGAATACACAAGTTTTTCTAGACATGTGCCTAACCACGGGGCATAAATTTGTTGTTATTATTATCATTATTATTATTTATTTATTTATTGTTTTGTGAAGAATGGCATGCCATAGATGAAAGCATGAAAGGAATGCTTTGCCTTTGTTTGATAACTAGTTTTTGTAATCGTGTACGAATAGATGATTGAAATTTAACAAACATATCAAGGTTAGTAAAATATCCTATCAATCTAAAAAATCTATCTAAAAAATCCAACTGAATAAAAATAAGTGTATTGGTTTAGATTCGAAGTCATATCGAATTCGAATTGAATTTTAACAATCCGATTAGTTTTGGATTTAGATTAAAATTATTTAAATCTGTATAATGTAATCTAATTCAATATATTTAATATATTATTTAAAATATATATGTATATGTATAAATACAAATATTTTTATATTATTTGTCTAATTTATATATTACGTTGTATTATTTTATACGAGATTAAATCATTTTAAAAATTTATATAATAAAATAATAGATTTTTTCTCAGTTGTAATTAATTTAACATGTTTCTTAACCTATGTTTCATTATTTATTTGATTAATCATATTATTTATTCTTAAAATTTAATACTTTTTTTATAACTATACAAATAGCTTAAGATAAAGATAAAGATACACGTTATATGATCGAAGAAGCAAATAAAAATAAAAATGCAACACAATCAACTCAAGTAGAAGATTTTGTAAGTACTCCACTTCCTGACCTCTACTCTCCTTCTAAAAAAGAAGGAAAAAAAGTTTTCTCTTGATCTAGTAGTGAAGCATGGGCATATTTTAGCATAAAAAAGGTTAGGTAACATTGTAAAGCCATATGCAAATATTATAAGAGATAATATAAATATGTGTCAAGTAAATCAAACTCTTCAAATTTACTTGCACACGTTTTCATTGGATGTGATAAGTTTTCTATTAAAGTGCTTAAAGCAAAAAAAAACTTTAGTTTTCCCTAAACAAGGAGTATATGGTGTAGAAAGTTTTGTATCTCATACTTTTAATGCTAAAAGATGTAGAGAAAAATTTGTACGGATAATAATAAAAGATAAATTACCATTTATTATCGTAAAAGGTGAAAGATTTAAAGAGTTTATTTAAGAGTTACAACATTTGTTTAAAATCCCTTTGTAATGGACTATTATAAGAGATTGCTTGAATTTATATATTATTAAAAGAGTTGTTGAATAGAACTAGTCAAAGAATACGTCTTACCACTGATATGTAGACATTTTATCAGAATTTATGTTATATGTGTTTAATTGCTCATTTTGTTGATAGTGGTTGAAATTTACAAAAGCAAATCTTCTACTTTTGTCAAGTTTCAAATCATAAATGTGATACACTTGGTAGATCTATTAAAACATGTTTGTTAGATTTAGGAATTGATAGGATATTTTGATTTACAATTGATAATGTAAGTTCTAATGATATTGTACTTATTTATTTGAAGAAAAGTGTTAATGGTTAGGATAGTGGAATTTTAGGGTTAAATCACTTACACATACGATGTGGTGCACATATTTTAAATTTAATTGTTGAGTAAGGCTTCAAAAACTATAACATATAAATAAATATGATTCTTGTTGTTGTAAGATATGTGAGAGGATGACCAATAAAACTTCAAAAATTTAAGAGTGTTGTTGAGATGGAAAAACTCTTTACTCAAAAACTTATTTGCTTAGATGTCACGACAAGATGTAATTCAACTTATTTGATGTTGGATTCTGTAACATATTTTCAAAAGGTATTTGAAAGGTTATTTAGATCACTGATTTGGGATACTATCAAGAATGTTTTCAAAGTTGAATTAAATAAGCTCCGACTACAATTGATTGAGATATTATAAGATATTTTGTCCAATTTTTGAAAGTTTTTTATGAAGCAATTTTAATGTTTTCTGGATCTTTGTATGTGACTTATAATTTTTTCTTAAGTCATATTTGTTTTATTCATGATCAACTTGATACGTGGAGTAAATATGAGGATTACATTATGATAAAGATGGTTAATGAGATGAAAGTAAAGTTTGAAAAATATTGAGAAGGGATAGCTAAAATGAATATGATGTTATTTAGGTCTGTTTTACTAGATCCTAAGTACAAAGAACGTTCTTTCAATCTAAGTTTTTTACAATTGTGTAATGAAGATGAAATTAAGGCATAAATAAGTTCAAAAATGGTAAAAAAACTTTGAAATATATGTATGAGGAGTATTATCGTAAAACTTATTTTTCTTCAAGCATAGAATAATTTTCTCAACCTTTAGAAATGAGTACACAATGTTTTAATTTAGAAGCAAATGCATTTCAACTTTATGCTTCTCGTAAGATAAAACATTTAAAAGAAGTTCATACCATGGAAAACAAATCTGAGGTGGAAAAATACTTGCAAGAAGGATTTGTTGATATGGATGATGAGAAACTTGATAGTTCAAGATGTATTGGTCATACTAGTATCTTCTATAGCATCTGAATTTGCATTATCTATTGATGGTTGTACAATTAGTCCATATAGGAGTTCCTTATCTTCTAAAACTGTATAATCATTAATTTACACTCAAAATTGGATTCGTTATTTTACAATCATTGATATCCAAGAGTTATTTGATGAAATTGAGTCTTTAGAATCAAAAATATTATATAAAACTTTTAAGTATATAGTTTGAATATATATATATATATAGATTTATTTGTTATTATATTATGTAAAAATGAAAATGGTTTACATATTATTGTGTTTATTATTAACTTATCTATAATTTTAATTTTTTAATTTTTCATAGTATAGATATTCTAGATGGTATTGGTGACTTAAACTTTGAATAATTATCTCAATTAATTCATGTTATTATTATTGTTTGGAGAGTAAATCTTTGGAGGGAACAACATTTTAAAATTTGTAATTTATTTTGAGTTAGTTTGAACTTTAATATTTTTAAACTTTATGTTAAAACTATGTTTACTTTAGAGTTAAAGCATGCAATTGATGTTGAGTTTTTATTCTTTTGGATCATTTTTATTAAACTCTTTTTAATCATATTATCATTTACAATTGAATTTGTATGAATAATATTTTTATTTTATAGATTGGAATCATGATTTTGAACCATAGATTTAGATTTAAATTTATTTAAATTTAAATTAAATAATTTATAATTTAATTAAGAATAAATTTAACAATAATACAAACAATTAAAGCATTACTTGATGCGATTCTTTTCCATGGTCAGAATATTACCCATATATCAATAATGCAAACAATTAAAGCATTTTTGTTTATTTAAAAAAAAAATAGCGACAATATCTGATAATGACTCGCGCTTGCTTATCACCATTTTTGTTTATTATGTTCGGTACCATACTTCCTCTATTATAATCATCAATTATGTTAAGTTTATACCGATTAACTCTCCATACTTTATATTTAATTTATAAAATAATTTTGAAACTTATTAATTATATAATTATGCAAAAATTTATTATCAATAATAATTATAAGTTTAAATCGTAATTGATACTTCAATTAATCTATTTAAAATTTCATTTCTAATATTATGTATTTTAATATTTTTTTATTTTAAATTAATTTTTTTAAAATATAAGAAAAATATAAAAATAACTAAATATTAATTTAAATAATTTCTATAATTAAATTGTTTTAATAGATAAAAAATTACATAATAAATTAAATATTATTTTAAATATAAATTTTTATTAAAATATTTATTATTAATTTTATCTGATTATACTTAAATGTTACCTTAAATTAAGATACACTTTTTATCTTAATATTAAGTATAGTAGCATAATTTGGTTTTCTTTATAAGAAAATGTTTCAAAAATTAAAATAGATTTTTACAGTATTTTTTATAAATGTAATAAATTTGTAAGTTAAAAATAATAAATTTAGATTATTTTTTTGATATATTTACTATATCTAATATAATATAATATATTTATTTATAATAATAAATTATATAATATATTTATTTATAATAATTTGTTATATAATAATAAATTATATCATATATAATAACAGATTAAAAATAAAAATAAAATCTAATATTTTAATTAATAGATAAATGACGATTATTTTATAATAATTTGTTATAAATAAAAGTATTAAATTGTATATATCTTCCTCGGAGCCGGGGTCCGAAAAGGACAACCGTTGACAGATATGCGTCCAGATTCATTCATATTTTTACTTGCTTAATTTCTGATCAACCCTATGTATGACTCTGAATCCCATTCAAATTGTATCTTACTAAATATAGAATTTTAATTGTAGTCTACATTAGGCCAGATTTTCCATAGCGACATTAACTTATATTCCAACTATTTAAATTTTTTTATTCATGCTTTATCTTCAATTATTTAAATTTATAGTCAGTGTATTATATAAATAAATATGAGATAGGATCAATCTCCCAAGTTTTTATTTTTATATTATCTTATTATGATAGTTAATACTTAAATAATTAATTTTATTTATTTACTCTCTTATAAATTTTAATAGTTAAAATTTAAAATTTTAATCATTTAATTAAATTGCAACAAATATATGCGTTCCCAAAAATATAGACATATAAAGCAAGAATATAATTTTAATTAAATTTTGGTATGTAGTGTAATTTTTTCTAATTTTATGTATAAACTTTAAAGAAAAACAAATTGGCAAGTTGCATTTTAGTGAACAATTTTGTGTTTCTTATGAATATACAAATAAATGATATAATTATTTAATTGATTTTTTTAATCATCTTAATAAAAAAATTAATTTATTTACAATACTAAAAAATATATGTTTATTTACATTATAAAAAATAAAATAAAAAACTTTTTTTTCCTAATAAATTTTTTATATGCAATATAATTAAACCTAAATTTAGTTACATTCTCATCCTACCATTAAAATTTAAGCTTCTTTTTATTTTTCAGATCTCTTTTACTTGAAATTAAGTTAACATAATACAAGCTGCATAATTAAATATTAATGAAAATTATATTCCTCGTTGCATTTAGTACATAGATTTTATAGCAAGTCAAGTTTTGAGAAAATTTTATGGATTATTTTTGCTCATGAAACATATTGGGTTAGGAGTTGAAACTTTATGTCACTGTGAAGTCTAATATCATATTTAGTTATGAAAATTTTAATTATAAATAATTAAAATTATGATTAATTAACTACATAAATTTGATGATTTTTTGGGTCTTCAAAAATAATCGTAACTAATAAAGTATGAGATGAAGATGGTTATATAATAGAAACCAAACATATACTAATATCATATATATATATATAATTACATAAAAAATACAATTTTAATAATAAAACACATAATATTTTGAATAATTAGATAAAATTTTATTTATCTTTAATTTTTTATTTTTTACTTTACTTAAAAACATGTACTAAATTAAGTAAAAATAAATAAAAATAATGTCAATATTTTAAATAATATAATAAAGTATGAATTATGTTAAGATTTAATTTTTTAAAACTAAATATATTTTTGAATAAATATTGAAAATAAAAAATATGATTAAACTATGAAGAAATTATTACTTATTTATAATCCATGATTACACTCAAATATATTTAAAATTATTATAAAATAATTATAGTTATTATTTTGATAGAAGCAAGATGAAAATTTTGGAGAAGTAATATAGCATATACGTATTACATTTTTTTTTAAACAATTACATTATTACGTAAGGGATTAGTTTCTATGATTCTTTGAAAATCCAATTAGATGAGAAAAAGAATAATACATCAAGAAGAACTAATTCTGATATATAAATTTATATATACTTTTACGTTCATATCTTTTATATTGTGCCACGCAAAGGCATAGCTAGAGATATTTTCAAGGGAGGTTGAAAACTAATTTTTTTTTTTTTATAAAAGGTTAGATAATTATTTGTTATTTAAATATTATGATGTATAATTATTAGTAAGAAGTACGGTGAACTCTCATTTTAAGTCTAATTTTTCACGCCATAATATAATAAAAACCTTGAGTTAAAATAATATAAAATATTAAAATTGATTTTTGTCAACATTAAGTAGTATTATTCTCAATGAATGT
Source organism: Hippophae gyantsensis (assembly GCA_030763125.1). NCBI lineage: Eukaryota > Viridiplantae > Streptophyta > Magnoliopsida > Rosales > Elaeagnaceae > Hippophae > Hippophae gyantsensis. The sequence goes on along the minus strand of CM061034.1, from coordinate 397,518 downwards.
GTAAGATGTACAAATTGTTAAGATCTCATATTATATTGTAGGGATAATTTTTAGCTTTTCGATACTTAATTTGTAACAAAATAATGAAGATTAGAAGATATCTATAATCTTGTCCTGTGATTAAGAGGAAAAATAATATTGAATAGTGATTATTTGTTATGTGATTAAATTTATTTCATATTGTGCATATATGTAAATATATATAAGAAAAAGAGTTAATTTGATGATTATTTTTTACTATAATAAGATTGACTTGTTGTAACATTGTAGACATCTATCTGTAATTACTTATTTAGGATAATTAAGAAATAATTATTGAATCTTTATCTTTTTATTTAGATTATTTTACAATAATACTTATATAATGATTCAAAATTTATTGGATTTAATACATAAGATTATTTATTTAATGAAACCACTTTTTACTCATCGCGTAAGATTTACGAAATTATACACGATATAACTTATAACAAAATTCTTCTAACCTAGATAAAAAAACAAAATACAATATATTAATAAATATTAATATATATTTATGAATTAAATAGATAAATTAAAAGTGAATTTAAAGAAATGAAAAGTTAATAAAATATATCAAATTTTATAAGGTGTTAAAACTAAAAGTAAAAAAATATATATTAAAATATAAATAATAAAATATGATATAGGGTTTTAACATTAGCCTTATTTAAAAGTTACTGAATGTTAATGCATTTTTTCTTATTTAAAAATACATCTTGATAAATAATATAAAAAATAAAAAATAAAAGAAATAATTAATGAAAAAATAAGGGTTAAAAAAGTATTAATTGCCTTTATAAGGAAAACTTCAAATAAATTTAAAAAAATGTGTGTGAAAGTCCAACAGAGTAATGGATCTCATATAAGTGTCATATTTCAATCCAAAAGTTCAAGTTTATTGAGACTTGAGAAGAATAACTCAAATACTTACACAATTTTTTAAATTTTCTTATATTTTTAATGTGTAATTCTTATATACTTTTCCTCAAATAATATGAAATAATATGGTGGATGTAAATGTTTATTCAAATGTACATTCATAATTTTTCAAGTCTGTTGCGCTTTGTCGCAGGTCTTCCTTTTATTTATTTGTGTAGGAGTAGTTTAAAAAATTTATGAATTGAAATGGAAAAGTAATAACACATTCACATGAAGTTATAATTTATTTATTTGTGTAGTACTGCAGGTTCTTGAAAAAAATTAATTAATTAATTAATAAATACACTGCAGGTAAGAACGCACAAATGCTTATTTTGGATTTGAAAAAATGTATTTATAATAATTTATTCTTTTGAAATTAAAACACAGAAACCAATCAGGAAATTAAATAGCAACGATTAATATGAGAGCGTTAAAGTTAAATTAAATAATAACATTAGTGGTCACGAGGTGTAGTGTTGCATACTATAATTCTAAAATTTAGCTAGTATATAATATTTTATTTTCCAGTAATCATTGGCATTATTATTTAAATAAACATTTACTTATATTATTAATTATAATTAGATAAAATATATAATTATATGCATTAATGATTCAATATTAATCAATAATTATAATTAATGTTCTATATGATTTTTTTTCTTAACGCATGCAGCATGTCAAAAACGAATAAAGATAAGGAAACATTACCGAATACAAAGGCAGTGATTAATACGTACCCGTAATTATATTCACCAGTTATACAATTCATATCAATTATATTATTTTAATAGAATATTTATAGTTTTTTTTAAATGTATTAATATTTAATTTTATTAACTTATAACTGATATTTATCCCAACAATCTACACCCACTAATTTTATGGTTTTTGTTCATTTACCACATGTTTGTTTTGAAAGAGTGGAATGAAATTAGAATTAATTCCTTCTATTTTGTGTGTTTGGTTGGACGGAATGAAATCAGATTATTAAAAGAGAAGACATTATTTCCTCATTGGTAATCATAATTTCATTTCCATCTAAATTTTTTTTTTCAATTTTACCCTCACTTAAAATATAACCTTAAATTCAAATTCCAAATTTTCAAACCCAAAATTCCAAAACCCTAAACCCAAAATTTCAAAACCCTAAACCCTAAATCCCTAAACCCCAAATTCCTAAACCCTAAACCCCAAATCCCTAAACCCTAAACCCTAAAACCCTAAACCTTAAAACATAAATCCCAAAACCCTAAACCCTAAAATATAAATCCCAAAACCCAAAACCCTAAACCCTAAACCCAAATTCCAAATCTTAAAACCCTAAACCTTAAACCTTAAACCCTAAACCCTAAATCCCTAAATCCGTAAATCCTTAAACCCTAAACCTTAAAACATAAATCCCAAAACCCAAAACCCTAAAACATAAATCCCAAAACCCTAAACACCAAATTCCAAATCCTAAAACCCTAAACCCCAAATCCAAAATTATAAAACCCTAAACCATTTTAAAAAAAAAATTTAACCCTAAACCTTAACCTACAAATATAACCCTAAATCCCATATCCCAAACCTCAAAACCCTAAACCCTATTTAGAAAAATAATAATTTTAATAATATATATTTTTTAATTAAGTAATAATTATTTAGAAAAATAATGATTTTAATAATGTATTTTGTCTGACGAAAAAATAATAATTAAATGACATTATTTGAACTTTACAGCATGTAGGGGTATTAAGGTCATTCTGACTTTTTCATTCCATTCCAAGAAACCAAATCGTAATCTTGATTAGAGATTTATTCAGGTGATCAAACCAAACAAAATTGTTTCCTTTCCATTCTATTCCATTCTAATTCCGATTTCATTCCACGAAACAAACGCTACCTTAATATATTTACATTAAAAATAATAATAAATAATATAAAATATCGATTTCATTAGTGGTAATTTGATTTCCCGACTTAATTAGCCGCCTGTATAAACAGACTTATCATTCTTTTAAATTTTAAATTTAATTCACGTATACTTCATGAACCTACCAATTCTTTTAAATTTCTATAAATGCTTACATATTTACTGATCTGATACATACACACATTTTTGTGCCCGTATTATACATGAATTAATACATAAAGTATAATTACATTATTAAAGTTATTTATTTTAAAAAAATTATTTAAATTAACATATAATTTATAAATAATTTTTTAGGTAATATATTTATTTTTATCTCATATATTTTATATTAATAATTGATTTAAAGTATTGATATTACTTCTAAAAAAATATAAACAATCTTATATTGTTTAAATTTGATAAATATATAATAGTATTGATTCTTGAGTAACATGCTTTGCAAATTTAATAATTACACATAAATATTTTAGTATTGATTAATAGACAAGAACAAAAATAATGAGAATGACTAATTAATGATAAAAAAATAAAAATGAAAGAGATAAATACATATTGATATTTATTTATGTATTAAAAAATAGATATAAACTAAAAAAAGAAAAAATAATAATGAAAGCAATACAAAATAAAACTAACAAAACAATTATTGTTTTAAAAAATATATTTATTTTAGAGATATTTTGATATTTATTTTATGTCTAAAAAAATAACGAAATAATAAATGTGAGAATAACCAATATAATGTTTATTGATTATTTTCACTTTTTATTCATGATTATAAAAAAAATATTTATCTTAAGAATATTTTGGTATTTATTTACATATATGAATAAAAAAAATTATTTATTTTAAGAACATTTTGATATTTATTCATGTGTAAATAAAATATATATTTATTTTATAAATATTTTGGTATTTTTGTGTGTAAAAAATAATGAAATAATAAAGTGAAAGAATAACCAGTATACTATTATTATTTCTTCTATTTATATATAGTAATAGATAATTATAAAAAGTATATTTTTTTATAAATATTTTTTGTATTTACTATTTGTGTGCATAAATAATTTTTTTTATGTATATATGATATTTTTTAAAAAAAAATAAAAAAATATACTTTTTATAATTATCTATTACTATATATAAATAGAAGAAATAATAATTTTTTTTATGTTAAAAAAAATAATCAATAGATTATTCTTCAAATATTCTTCGGTTATTTTTAAGAGTACTAATTCGTACGAACTAAACCAATTTAAGTTGTTACGAATTAATCTAATTCTAACTCAATTCAAATTTAATTTGAACTAATAAATGTGAATTCGAATCAAAATAAAACATAAACGAGTTCGTTCAAATTAAATCAAATTAACCTAATTTGTTAATTATATTTTTTTATAAATAAAAATATATATTTAATGATGAAAGCTTATTAACTTAAAAAATATTATATGAAACACCAAAATGAATAAATAATATTACAACTATTTTTTAAAATAAATAATAAATTAACATTTAATAAATAACTTACGCATATAATAAAGTCCAAAGAAATAATACAACTCTTACATACTATTATGTTATAATAACTAATCAATTACAAAACAAAAATACTATTAAATATAAATTAAAAAAATTAATTCTTAAAATAAGAAGTATATTTTTAAATAAAAATTTAAAAAATATATGTGCTATTAAATCCCTTATATGTAAAAGTAAGAGACATTTGTATTTTTATGGAAACACATAATGTGAATAAAAAGCTTCAAATTATAATAAAAATTTCCTCGATCATTAAACAAAAAAAATTATTAAAAATTAAATAAAAAAATTTCTCAAAAACTAACTACATATAAGGTTCTTTTAACGTATTTAAATAAATCGCATGTGATAATATAAAAATATATATTTTTTAAGATAATATAAAAAATATTTTAATATGTTTTAATATACGTAAAATTGTTACTATAATGTAAGATTGTTTCTGATTATTGGAGAAACATAAAATTGAAGAAGTTAGATTGAATCGGTGGAGAATTAGGAAAAAATATTTCTTCAATTTTAAATTTTTAATCTTACGTGTAAATTATATCGTTTATGTATTATAATTTAAAAAAAAACGATCAATCATTATCTTCCTGGATATTCCTGCTTAAGAAGACGTAAAGAAGAAACAAAAATAGAAAGAAATAAAAAAATTCAAAATTTAGAGTCTTCAAGAAAAATAATGATATAAAAGTAAAAATAACAATTGATATAATATATATTTTTAAAATAATTTAACCTTATTATTATTAAAAAATAACTGTATAAATATAAAATATATATTTTTTAATTATATTAAATAAAGATTATTTTAATTTAAAACATAAAAAAATAATCTCATTTTTTACAATAAAAAGTTTAAGCTATCAAAATTAAATATTTTAAAATAAATATAAGAAATGTAGAGTCGCCCTCCCATTTCGTTAAACAACAAAATTCGAGAATGGTTTATATACTTCTTTTTGTAATTTTTTTCTTCGATTTTCTACACCGGGTAAAAATAAATATAGAAAACCCGGCATTGGTTTTATTGGGTCGCATTTTTTTTTTTGGTACCAAATAAATTAACCAAATTTAAACATAAAATAATAGACTGGCCGGATCTTTGGCCTCGGCGTTTCTTAAATGACTGGAGACCGGCTCTTCAGATTGATATACCAAATACTCCAACTGGGATCTCAACTTATCTTTCCACATTTTCTGTCTAGTTCCGGTGTCTCTTTTGAGTCTTTCCCTTCTCTTGACCTCTACAACAACCAATTTCTCCGTTAACCGGTAAACATCCACTATGGCCACGTAATTACCATTATGCCCTTCCAGTCTTATTCCCCACTTCATCTTCTTCACCACCTTCACATTATCTGCTTTAGCAATCTCCTCCACCTTCTCAATTATCGTATCCGGCGTCTCGGCCGATACGAACCGCTCACTGCAGTCTGAAATATCGGACTCATTGATCAAACCGGAGAGTTTAAAACCGGACGAGAACGAAATCAAATCGAAAGCGTTCATAATCTTGTCACTATGTCTCTGTTCCTCCCCGACATCCTTCAAATCAAAATCCTCACAGTGAAACTTGACATCCTTGTATCCCTTCCTGAACCAAGGGTCCATAAGGATTTCATCAATAGTGATTCTGGTCTTGGGATTGGTGTCTAAAAGCCGAGATACGAGGCGTCTCAAATCAGGAGACGTCCATTTCGGAAACCGAAACTCGCCCTTGTAAATCTTCCTATACATAATCATTATATTCGTATCGCTGAAGGGTAAATAACCGGAGGAGAGGACAAAGAGTATGACGCCGCAAGTCCAAACATCCACCTTCGCTCCATCGTAGCCTGTCTTTGCGATAATTTCGGGAGCCACGTAAGCGGGTGTACCGCACAGGGTATGGAGAAAGCCGTCGGGTCGGACTTGTTCATTTACGGCGCTAAGACCGAAATCGGAGACCTTGAGGTTCCAATTTTCGTCAAGCAAAAGATTCTCCGGCTTCAAATCCCTGTGAAAGACACCCCTAGAATGACAGTATCCAACGGCAGACATAAGCTGTTGGAAGTATTTACGGCTGAGGTCTTCGCTGAATCGACCCTTGGACACTTTTGTGAAGAGCTCGCCTCCTTTGGCATATTCTATGACGAAATAGATCTTGGTCTTGGTAGCCAAAACCTCGATGAGCTTGACAATGTGAGGGTGGCGCATACGGTGCATGATAGAGATCTCCCTCTTAACGTGAGCCGTGAACCCACCTTTCAACACCTTCTGTTTGCTGACGGCTTTAACAGCGACGCTCTGGCCTGATATGATATTCCTGGCGTGGTAAACCTTGGCGAAAGCTCCACAACCCAAAAGTTTCCCAATTTCGTATTTTCCGAACAGGTCAGCATCTCCGGCTTCTAACACCGGAGAACTGATTCCTGAAGAATTTTTGACCACCTGCATGTTTCAAAATTGTTGGTAGAATTGTAGCTTGTTTTGTTCTCTGGGCTCATAAAATTAAATAAACAGATCAAAGCTCATATATTGTTGAGGGAAGCTATGGCCTTTGAGATGAGTTAGTTTATAAACAACTGAGAATTACAAAATTGAATGAAAAAAGGAGGGGGAAGTGGGTTTTTCGGTTGAAACAGAAATAGAGTCCTCAAAGTCTGAAATGCTTTTCTTCCCTTAAAAGATATGTAAATAGTAGCACCAGTACAGCATATGCGAATCACGAGGACTATCTAAACATCACCATTTCGATTTATACGGTACACGTTATATTATAAAAAATTAAAAATTAATAATTATTTTATTATGATTAAAATTACATACTAGTCCCATAATCGTCCATACACGTGTCCCTTTTTCTAACTGGGTACGGCTGCTATAGTTGTTAGGAAAACGACTAAAAATATTTTTAAAATTTATCATATTATTTTTAAAATTAAATTATAATTATAATTATAATTATTTAAATTTATTTATTACTTAAACATACCATATTTAAAATTATTTAAAATTTATTTTTATTATCATAAATTTTAAAATATTACTTTTTAAAAATTATAAAATTTATCAAATATTTAAAATTTATTATCACATCAATTAAGTAAAAATCATATTCAATAAAAACAATATATAATAATCATGGCAATGCACATGTATATTATTAATAACTACAAATACAACGTAACTTGATATTTATTCATATTTTTTTAAAAAAATTATATTATTTTTATAATATTGATTTAAATATATATATCTAATATTCTAATCGATTTTAAAATCTCATAATTATTTAATAACTTTATATTCTAAATTTTATATCTAATTAATAATTAATACATTATATCTTATAATTATATTATAAAAGGATAAGTTTATACTTTTATATAAAAATTATCATTATAATCTCAAAAAATACATGTAATATTTTGATTTGTAAGATTTATTAAAACTATGAATGAATTTTTATATAATTTAATTCAATTATCTATATATTAAATATATCATACTTTTTTTATTTTTTTCGTAACATTAATAATTTTATTTAAAATTAATTATTTTTAAAATAATAAATAAAAATATAATAATTTAATTAAAAATTTATAAATTACATATAAATATTTTTATCATTATTCTTCAAAATTATTTAATTAAAATGATATTTTTTGAAATAAAAAATAATAGTAATATATCTTAATTAAAAATAAAAACTATAATTCTAAAATATTTTAATATAAATTATTTAACCATTTTTGTATATTTATTTTTAATTAAAATTTATTATTTTTGATAATAAATAACAAACATAAGAAGTTAATTAAGAATTAAAAATATAATTCTAATAACTCTAGTTAGTATTATTTAATTGTCCATTTATAACTTAATTTTTTGATATTTTTATTTAAAATTAATTATTTGAAAAAATAAACGAAAAATGATAATAACTTAATTAATAACTAGAAATTAAAATTTTAAAATATATCAGATTATTTAATTAATATTTTATAATTTTATTTTTTATTAAATTAAAAGGTTATAAATTAAGTAAAATTATTTTGATTATACTTATTCAAAATTATAAATTTAATTAAAATTAATTATTTTCGAGGTAATAAATAACATACAATTACTTAATTATGAATTAAAAAGTAAAATTTTGAAAAACTTTAATTAAAATTATTTAACCATCATTTCTTAATTTTTTAATAAAATTTTAAAAATTATATATTATATATAATTATTTTAATTATACTTACATAAAATTATAATATTTTAATTAAAAATAATTATCTATAAATAATAAATAACATTTATTAAATACTAGAATTTCAAAACACTTCGGTTGTAATTATTTGATTAAGATTTTATAATTTTTAAATAAAAAACAATTATATATTATATATAATTATATCAGTTAAAAAATTTCAATACTCTTTACTAAAATTAATTATTTATAAAATAATAAATAATTGTCATAATAATTGAAAAAAAATACTTTCAGTTTTTTTGCTAAACGTGTAAAATACCGTCTTAATCAATGTCTTGCTCGAGTCTCTTACTAACCGCTGGACCTACTATTATATTTGTATTTATTTTATTTTTTAAATAAATACTAATTTTGTGTTATTTTTAAAATTCCTTTCTTTCTTTTTTCAAAGGTTCTCTCACTTTTTCTAAGAAAACAAAATTATTTTTCCTATCGCTTCTTCTTTTTCACAGATTAATTATAATAAAAAAATTAAAATAATATTTTTATAATTTATAAGAGTAAACATAATATTTTAATAACTTTAAATAAAATTTAATTATATAATATTAAATATTAAATAAATTTAAATAATCGTAATTTAATTTAAACAAGTTCAATTGGATAACGTTCAAAATTAAATAATGTGTTAAATATTTTTATAATAAAAATATAAAAAAATTTATTTTTATTATTACAAGATTTAATTATACTATTTTTATTATTATTTTTAAAAAAATATTTTAAATTTAATGGTTATAATTAGTTTTAAATATAATAATTGATAAATAATTATTACAAAATTTGATATTTATGTTGTAACCGTTCCAAATCATACATTATAATTTTTTTATAAAATTATCACATATTTTAAAATAATATTTATTATATTTTTATTTTAAAAAATTATCAATTAAGTTATAAAATATTTATGATTATTTATCTTTTTATATAAAATAATTTATCTTGATTAACATAATCAATTTTCAATTTTTTGATTAATCATCTTAATATGCATATAAATTAAGTAATAAATCATATATATTTTTTATGTAAAATTATTTATTTTAATTAACATAAAAATATTTATTTTTTGATTAATTTTTATTTTTATCAATTAAATAATAAAAATATACATGAGCTAACTAGTTAAATGTGCGTGCAATGCACGTATTTTATATTTTACTTTATATTCTTATCTTGCACTTTTTTTTTTAAAGCAAAATCGTGGATAACTTAAGATATAATTCTACTGCCTTGACATTTGTTGTAAATAGTTTAAAATTTTGGATATAATCGTCTAATATTTTGTTATAATAGATAAATATAACAAAATATCGACAAAAATGTTGAAACGTAACAAAACATTTCTATTAAAAGAATACTATTGTCTTAAAAACAATATTTTAAGAGAAATAACATTAGTTTATTATAATGGTATAGCACCTTTGAATTTTTAATTAGTATAAGGAGCTGATTTATGAGAAAAGTTTGATTTAAATAAAAAGTTAATCGAAGAATAAAAAGAAATTAAATAAACATAAGTACTGTAAACGAATAAGTTTCCTTTATTTTTTTTATTTTTCTGTAAATTATATTAATAATAATGAAAAAAAATTAAACTATATTAAAAAATTTAACAAAAATACTTTAAATCAACAAGGTCTGATAAATATATATTGTTGATATTGGTTTTTATTAACACTAATTATTAGATATACATCTTCTTATGGACTAAAAGATAAATAATAAATTATTAAAATCTTGAACCAACACAAAATATGATGACATTTGACAAGTGTGGATAGTACGAAGAAAGGAGGAGGAAACGGATCTCCTTCTGATATACATATGTGAAGAGAAAATTTTAGAAAGAGAATATAGATTAAGGTATTTGTCTATTACAATGATATTAAGTTAAGTTATTTTCATAGGTTAGATACATATGGAATATAATATGAGAAGATAATATATGTAGATGATTTTTATCTGTCATGATAAAATTATCATAATATCGAAGTTAAATTATCTCGTTATCAAATAATTAAAAAATATATTTTAATTATTTTATTTTATTCAATATTTATCTAATATTTATACTTATATTTTTAATGAAAATTTATTGTGTTTACTTATGAATTATCTAATTATATCACATAATGTGAACTAATTATATCTAATATATAATAAAATATTATAGTAAAAAATTATACAAAACTATCCAAAATTAAAAAGTGAACAAATATATATATACAAAGTAATAAATTTATATATAATATAAAATGGTGAAATAAACTTAATTTTTGCTACTCCTGGTAAGGGTTGCAGACACAAAAATAATTAAAATAAAAAATTAAATTTGGAAAATCAACTTAACTTCAAATAGAAATTTGATTTTTAGATAATTTTCTTTAGAAACAAAAATAATTAAAATAAAAAATTAAATTACGAAAAATAAGTTGAGCTTCAATTAGAAATTTAATTTTTAGACAAGTTTCATTAGAAATAAAAATAATAAAAATACAAAATTAAATTACGAAAAATCAGTTGAACTTCAATTAGAAATTTGATTTTTAGATAAGTTTCATTAGAAATAAAAATAATAAAAATTAAAAATTAAATTACGAAAAATCAGTTGAACTTCAATTAGAAATTTGATTTTTATTTTAAAGCAATTTTACACCATTATAATATTTTAATTAATAATTAATGAATTTATGTTTTAACAATATATAATATAGTTAGGTGCTTGAAATATTTGAGGTTCGAGTCATAATTATGAATGTATAAATAATATAATTATTTTATAAAAATTATTTAAGAAATAATACATTTCTTTCCATATGAATTTAGTAAGAAGATAATTAAAAGTAATAAAAAAATTATTGAATGTTAATGTTGCAATAAAAGGGGGGAATCACAAAAATTTCAAAAAAATTATTCAGTTTTTTCTTTAATCATCTTATTATATTAAACATTAATATAACATAATAAATAACAAGAATTTAAAAACCTTTAAATTAATTTTATATAATTCAATTATTTATAAAATTTTATTTTTAACTATTACCTATAAAAATACATATTTTTTTTACCTTATTTCAAAAAAAAAAATTTACTATATTTTTTTAACTTCAAAACATATAATATTTAATATATTTTATGGAAAAAATATATACATGCATGCACGAAGAAGCGTTAAAAATATAACATTATTTATATGTTAGATAATTAAATTATTTTGAAAATAATTATTGTCACACTCAAATTGAATGCAATTAATATTGAGAATTAAAAAGCAGGAGCACGTTTAATGAGTAAGCATATTTGGAAAATAAATTACCGTCCAAATAAGAGGAAAAAAATGTAAAACTCTTAAGATATTTAATTGAATGATATCGCAAGAGCTCTTTTAGCTCTGGCAATAGGCAGTCTATAATTAAATTACTAAAAATATATCATTGAAGTAAGTTGGTAAAGCATCATCAAGTCTATTTATTTATAAATGTAAGAATTGGATTTTATTGATGATGAATAAACGAATGTTTACAACTTATTTATACAAAAGAAAAACAAAATTGTAATAATTAAAAATAAACATAATTATGGAGATGCATGTTCTTGGACAGCCTATCATTCCCCACCAAGTTGTTGGTGGCTGATTCCAACTGGTGTGTTGGTTGTCACCAGTTGGATATCATGTTCTTTAACATTCCTCCTCAAGTTAGAATATATGATAATTATTCTTAACTTGTTAAGTAAGCTTGAGAACTGTAGAAAACTCAGAGATTTGGTAAATATATCTACTGGTTGTTCTAATGTAGAGATATGATAAGTTTTGATCATTCCAGCTTGAATCTTTTCTCTTACTAGATGGCAATCGATCTCTATGTGTTTGGTTCGCTCATGAAACACTGGATTTGATGCAATGTGAAGAGCTTCTTGATTGTCACAGTATAACTTGGTCGGTTGGGAGTGTTTGATATCCAAATCATCCAAAATATATCGTAACCAGGTTACTTATGACATATTCTTTGCCGTAGAAGTGGTATTCTCCTTCTGCACTTGATCGTGAGACTGTATTTTGTTTCTTAGTCTTCCAAGAAATTAGCGAGTTTCCAAGAAACATACAATATCCTGTGGTTGATCGTCGTGTATCTATACATTTTGCCCAATCTGCATCACAAAAAGCATTTAGTTGTAATGAACTAGTTCTTTGAAAAAAAAAAGACCTTGCCACGGTGTCTTCTTGACATATCTTAGCACTTGTTAATTTCTTCCAAATGTGGTTGTCGTGGTTTATCCATATATTGACTGAGAATGTGCACGTCATACACTAAGTCGGGCCTTGTGATGGTCAAGTATATTAATCTCCCAACAAGTCTTCAATAGGATGTGGGATTACTGATGAATTCCCCTTCAACCTTGTTGAGGGATAAATTTTGTTCCATAGGTGAGTTGGCAGATTTGGCACCAAGATAACCCATATCCTCCAATATTTCAAGTGCGTACTTGCGTTGTGATAAAACAATTCCCTTCCTGGAACGTGAAACTTCTATGCCCAAAAAATACTTTAATTCACCGAGATCTTTAAGCTTGAATTGTCTCATGAGATGATTCTTAGTTTCTTCAATGTCTTGTATATTGTTTCCTGTTATGATTATATCATCTACATAGACAAGAAGAGCAGAGAAGGAATTACCACGGGTTCGGACGAACAGTGAGTGATCATACTTGGATTGGTTAAAACCAGCTAACTTAAGTGTTGTTGATAGCTTGATGAACCACTATCGTGAGGCTTGTTTGAGTCCATACAAGGATTTATGTAGCTTACATACTCGTGTTTCCCTCTTTCGTCTGAATCCAAGTGGAAGGGACATGTAGACATCTTCATGAAGATCACCATAGAGAAAAGCATTGTTGACATCGAGTTGTCGAAGATGCCAATTTTGAATAGTAGCAACAGCAAGAAGAAGCCGAACAGTGACAAGTTTGGCTACTGGTGCAAAAGTTTCTTGGTAGTCAAAACCTTCAATCTGACTGTATCCTTTGGCCACTAACCGTGCTTTATATCGTTCCACAGAGCCATCAGGATTATACTTGATTTTGTAGACCCATTTACAACCAACTGGTTTCTTGTGTGGAGGAAGCTGTTGAAGCGTCCAAGTGCCATTAGTTTCAAGAGCATCCAGTTCATGTTTCATGGCAAGCCGCCATTTTGGATCATTGAAAGCTTCAGCAAAGATGGTTGGTTCCCTGAGAATGGAAATAGAAGTAGCAAAAGCACGATGTGCAGGTGATAATTGGTCATAGGTAAGTACATGAGATAAAGAATGAGAAGTACCTTTGTCTTTGGACGATCTTTGAGTGAGACGAAGGGAAGGATCGAAAAGGCAAGGAGTCTTCTACATGATATTTTTGAAGGTAGCTCGGAACGTGGGTGGATCGACGAAGCCTATGTGTGACTGGTGTTAGAGGAGTTATGTGTGGTGGAGAAGTTGATGATGATATTTCTGGAGATGAATTTTGAAGATGAAGAGTGTCTGAGTTGATTGTTGGAAGGAGAGATGGTGTATGATCAAGTGATATATTTGGATTGGTTGATTGACGAATGTTGGGTATGTCATCATAAATAGTATCATCTGATGGAGGAAATAGAGTTGGAGTGTTGACAGCGGAAGTGAAATAAGGAAATACACGTTAATGAAAGATAACATCACGAGACACTAAAGTCTTGCTTGTTTCCAGATTGTAGACACGATAACCTTTGATCCCAGATGGATACCCAATGAATATGCATTTATGTGACCTAGCATCAAACTTGGTGAGTCGATCATGATGTGTAGACACAAAACAAAGGGAACCAAAAACACGAGGATGTTCATACCTAGGAGTTTTGTGAAAAAGGACTTCAAATGGTGTTTTACCCTTGAGAACAGGTGTTGGAGTACGATTTATGAGGTATGTGGCTGTAAGAATAGCATCTCCCCAGAATTGTTTAGGAAGATTGGCTTGGAAGAGCAATGAACGAGCGGCATTGAGAAGATGACGGTGTTTGCGTTCAGCAACACCATTTTGTTGAGGGGTAGAGACACAACTAGTTTGATGAAGGATTCCCTTGGTAGAAAACAACTGGGTCATAGAGAATTCTGGTCCATTGTCACTACGAATGATTTTAACTCTAGATGAAAATTACGTTTCAACAAGATTGATGAAGGTGGTAATAAATGTGCGTGTATCAGATTTAGTATGTAAGAGATAGACCCATGTGCATCTTGAGTAATCATCAATAATAGTGAGAAAATAGCGTGCTCCATTAAGTGCTGGAATGTGATAACCATCCCAAATATCGACATGAATCATTTCAAAAGATGCTTTTGTATTGATGGAACTTAAAGGAAATGGATTACGTTTTTGCTTAGCTAATGGACAAATAGAACAATCACTAATGGAACAAAAAGGTGTGTTGATGGAAAGAGAAATTACACGCAAACTGTTATTAGATAAATGACCAAGTCATTGATGCCATAGATGAGAGTTGGTGGAAGCAGTGTTTGAAACAGAGAAACATCCAGCCTCTTCAGAAATAGTCAGGTAGTAGAGTCCTGCTTTCTCAGTTCCCATCCCAATCGTCTTCCCTGAGCATTTGTCTTGAACAAAGCACATATTATTAGTGAAGGTGACATGGAAAAATGAGGTTTGAGTTAGTTTGGCTACTGAAACTAAGTTTAATTTGAAGGAGGGAACACACAAGACATTATAGAATATGAAATTATTTGAGAAATGTACAGTGCCAATATGTGTGACACGGGCAAGAGAACGATCAGGTAAATGCACATGTCGATTAGTGACTGGAATACTGGAGCTCATAAGGTTTTGGGAACAGACCATGTGATCAGTTGCCCCTGTATCAAAAATCCAACGAGTTTTTGAATGGAAAATAGTTGCACATAATGTGTTACCTGAAGAAGTAGTCACTTGACTTGCCATGCTACCTGATTTGGATTGATTGAGAAGTGTGAGGAGCTCTTGATATTGGGCAGATGTAAGGTTGTGGGATGGTGTCTTTGTGTCGGAGCAGCTTTCCTGAAAGTCAGTATGATGAGCTTTGGAAGGGAAGCCATAACTTGTGTTTTTTTTATCTTTAATTGCTCCTTTCTTCCGACACATATTGATGTCATGTCCATTCAAACCACAGAAATTACATTTGAGACGCTTTCGGCAGTTTTCAAAATTGTGTCCATTGAGACCACAAAAATCACATTTGAGGTGACTTCGGCAATTCTCATAATTATGGCCTATATTGTTGCATCTATTGCACTTGAGATGTGGGTTCCTTGGTGGGTAATTTCTGTGAGGATATTGTGGACGACTATCTCTAGCAACAAGTGCGGCAACTTCTGGCATCCTTCCTATGCTTTGAGTGGAGATAGCTCTTTGCTTTTCATCTTGAACAATAAGTGAATATACCTTATTTACTGTAGGTAATGGTTCCATGAGCAAGATTTGTCCACGTGCTGATGTGTAAACCGTGTTAAGGCCCATGAGAAACTTTATGGTTCGCTGCTTTTGTTGATATTCTTATAATTCTCTTCCGACATTTCCTCCACAATGTGGAAGAGAACATAGTGCATCGCGACTATCCCATAAACTTTTCAATTTGGTATAGTATTCTCCAATGCTTACACCTTCTTGCATGCAATCATGGATCTCTTGCTCAATGTGGAATAGGTGAACGCTGTTGGTGTGTGAAAAATGTTCCTTTAATTCTTCCCATAGCTCATATGTAGTATCACTATACATGACACTTTATGCAATTTTGGGTGATATGGTGTTGAGGATCCATCCTTTGACAAGAATGTTGCAGTGAGTCCATTGTTTGATTTCTGCTTCAAGGTTTGTTGATGGCCTTTTGATTGTGTCGTCAATGAATCCTTCTTTGTTTTTGGTTATTAGAGCCATGAGCATTGCATGACTCCAAATGTGATAGTTTTCTTGGTTTAAGGATTGAGTTACGAGAACCATGCCTGGTTGGTCTGAGTGGTGTAGATATAATGAATGGCTAGGGTCATCATACCATTTTGGTAAAGTAGGATTGGTATTGGTAGTTATAGACATTTTTTGTTGAATAAATTCTAAAGAACGGGATAGGTTTAAGTGTATTTTAGACAATAATGACTATTTATGAAATAAATAATGTACTGAAATATGCTTAATCTTATAGAAAATGAGTCAAGGATTACAGAACCGGAAATTTTAGCCGCAGAACCGGTCGGAAAGTGGGTGAACCGGCGTCTGGAGTGGCTGAAACGGCGGCTGCAACGGTGAAGCGCTAAACCGGATGAAGATCGAACCAGATCGGACCGGATGGAAGACCGAACCGAGTAAACGACGCGTCGTTTGCTTCAACGGCGTGCGAACGACGTGTCGTTGGAGTCGTCTTCTTCAGCAGCTGGCGCGTGTTGGCGCGTGTGTCTCCGGCGAGGTGCGTGGAACGCCGGTGAGTTTAAACAAGGCGCGTGTGAGCGCATGGAGAGGTATTTTGGCTTGATTTTAATTGCAAATTACTCGGATTCTTCTAAATAATATGATGGGATGAAATTGGAATTATTTTGTGAATCAAAATTGGTTTTGGAAAAAAAAAGATTGAGGAAAAATGGAAAAAAATTTCTATGAATTGAATTTTCTGGGAATTGTTTCCTAAGCTCTGATACCATGTAAGAATTGGATTGTATTGATGATGAATAAACAAATATTTACAACCTATTTATACAAAAGAAAAGCAAAATTATAATAGTTAAAAATAAACACAATTATGGAGATGTATGTTCTTGGACAGTCTATATTTCCCCACCAAGTTGTTGGTGGCTGCTTCTAGCTGGTGTGTTGTTTGTCACAAGCTGGATATCATGTTCTTTAACAATAAGTGAAATCGATTAATCTCCTTAATTTTTTTAAAATATGTTAATTAAATATATAAATTATTATTTTAATATATTAAGTAAAAAAAAGAAGATGAATGATCATTTTAAAACAAGGTAATTTTGGAGGTAAAAAAAAAGAAGATGAATGATCATTTTAAAACAAGGTGATTTTGGAGGGGGTGTAAATACTTAATGAACATGTTTACAAAGAGAATAAAAAAATGATAAAAATAACCCTACTAAAATTAATATTAAATATTAAATAATATTTTAATAACTATTATTCGTTATTATTTAACACTTTTAAAAAATTAAATGGATTAAACACCAATTTTAACTAATTAAAATAACAACTAAATATAAAATGTGTGTTTTTTTATGTGATTTTTAGATTTAATTAAAATTTAATTATATATTTTGTAATTTATTTTTAAACATTATTGAGATAATAATAATATCATTTTATTTCTAGTATTACATTATCGACAAATATTTTTATTATTTTAACTTCTTGTTTTAGATACGTTATTTTTTTATTTTTTTGTTAGATGTTTTTTCTTCAAGATCTATAAACGAAAACTTTGATACATTATTATTTTTATTTATATTACTTTTTTTGGTAATATATAATTTTTTTAACATTTAAGTTTATTTGTTTTAGTATTTAAAAGTCGTTAATATTTTTAATTTTATTATTTATCTAATTTTTAAAAAGTTTTATTTATTTTTATTGTTTTTATGTATAAATTTTATTTATTTATTTTTATTAACTTTAATTTTTATTTACTTGAAGAGATATTTATAAAAAAACTAAAATATTTATAATATTATTTTAAAAATTATTATTTCTCTTTTTATTAATCTAGTTCTATATATTTGATTGCTATTTGCTCCTCAAAAGTAATTCTTTGCATTTATCGAGTAAATCTCGTCTAACATATTAATTTTATTATTAAATTAAATTTAACTCATAAATATTTATAAAATATATAATTTACTTTTAAATAAATATACGTGTTCATAAAATTTTCTCCCCTTCAATGTTCAATGACACTAGCTGATATATGAGAGCCAAGCGTTTTTTTGTTATATTTTCTGTTTCTTTACATCTTATTTTGAACCAAATATTTATCCACTATCTAATAATAGTAATGTCTCCAATAACCTAGAGACATCTCCATCAAAGAAGCAAAAACATGGAGACATCATATACTGATATGTCAATGGGGAATCAATAACTCAGTATGCATGATTGATTATCTTTAAATTTGTTGATTTTTTTTAATGAAAAATTATTAATTTTATGTCATCTATAATCATACTACAATTTATAAATCCTAAATTTATCGTGATCTTCTAGTAAATTTTTAATTTTTAATTGTAAATTAATTTAATACATAATCATAATCTACACAATTATCGATGATCATTAAAAACATTTAAATCTCTAAGTAATCCTTATCAAGTACGTGGAGAAAACAAGAGAGCTAGCAATAACAATGTTTTATTCTATAAAAAGAGAGAAATCTTAATTGCAAGTTTTTGACAGAAAGGTCCTTTCTCTAATTTTTCTTAATATTTTTTATTTTATATCTATTAAGAGAGAGAGAGACACATATTAGTAGAGGAAAAAAAGCTTTTGAATTTTTAAGAATTGATTTATAGCTTATTTCCTTATTAGATCCTTAGAGGATTTAAATTTTGAATTCAAAACTTAACTATTTTTTGTTATTTTTTTATTGGATCCTTAATGGATTCAGATTTTAAATTCAGAACTTGTTTATAAATAAGTATTTTCTTTATTTACAGAACATTGTTATATTTAATTGTGTTTTTCAAGAATCAATAACATAATTGTATTATTTTCAAACTTTATATAATTTAGATCGTCACTAAATCATAAAATTATTAATACGTATTCAACATATTAAAGGTTCTATTTTTCATGATACATATTGAACCCAATAAATAATACTTAATTTGATCATTTAATAATAAGTTTAATTAGATATTTAATAGTTTATTATTCAATATATATTTATATCACATATAAGTTTATATGTTATAATTAATTAAAATAAATTCTCACAAAAATAAATAAAATCAATAATAAAGTATGGAAAGAAAATAATAATTATAATATTAAAATTAAATATATATATTTATATATATATATATATTTATATATATATATATATATATATTTATATATATATATATATTTACATATAAAATAACAACACTTAAATTTAAATTTTATTTATTTTTCATTTTTCTTTAAAATATTTGATAAATAATTAAAAAACATACATTAACAACAATATAATCAAATAAAAATTATATTAATATTTATTTTTTTAAATTTAAATGTATTTAAAATTAATAAAAATAATTATAATTATTAATATAATGGTCGTTATCCGTTCCGCATCTATGTTTATGACTAATATTGCTTTCTGTGCATTGTTATTACAAAAATATCCCCAACAGCCATTCAAAAGAAACAGTGGTAGAGAGGAAGCTCGCATCGTGTATCCATTTTTCTTGCTTACCTTATCTCACCAAATCCCCTCTCTTTCCCTTCCCAAATGGAAAGTTGTAGAGAAGCCTTCTTTCCACAATCTGATTGATTATGTTTTTTTTCTTCAGCTTCGATTTATTCAGTGATTCTGATATTTTTAAATTTTATAAATATTATTTTTATCGTTCTTTTAATCTTGAATTTATAATATCTTTTTTTCTTCTTCAAAATATAACATAATTACATATTCATCTCTAACAATTTCTTCATTATATTAAAAAGACGATTCATATAAAGAAAAAGTTTGGGACTTTTCTTTCTCCTTTCCAACTGGGAATTGTGCACAGAAATATTTTTGTGGCCATTTATCGGTTAAGTTTTCTAGAAATATAAAATATGTTTATACCACACCGAATATTATACAATCGAAGTAAGTTGCAGGGAGAAAACTAAAAAAAAAAAAAAGTACTTTAATTCTCATTATCTAATACCAAGGGATTATATGTATATTTGTCTAAGACTAAAACACTAATACTCTAAATTAAACACAAAAACTAATAAAAAAGTTATTATAATAATAATAATTAATTAATATTTAATATTA
Organism: Hippophae gyantsensis; assembly: GCA_030763125.1. Lineage (NCBI taxonomy): Eukaryota > Viridiplantae > Streptophyta > Magnoliopsida > Rosales > Elaeagnaceae > Hippophae > Hippophae gyantsensis. The sequence continues at coordinate 376,830 of CM061034.1, read as the reverse complement.
ATAATTTCAAAACTAAAAAAAAACTAAAATTTCATATTTAACATTCAATTTTCAATTTTCAAATTATAGAGACATATAGTAATTTATATTTAGACACCGATGTCTATTTAATTTTATAAGAATACTAATTTTTTTATTATCTATAATTCAAATTTGATAAATATATAATAATATTAATTATCAAGTAATAATTATTATGATTTAAAATTCTTTGTTTCGTAAAATAAAAAAAAATCTTTGAATATAAATTTTTAAGTTATTTTTATTTTAATTGAAAATTTGATGCCAAAATATTTTATAAAATAGTTTGCAAAAATATTCTTAAAATAAATAGTTAATTAATTGATTTGTTATTTTAACGATAAATAAATAAATAATAGTAACTATTTTATGAGTCATAAAATTCAAATACAATATAAACATGAATAATTTATCAAGATATTAATAATAATTATATAACTATATTTAATAAATAGTCAAATATAACTTCTACATATATGACCTTATTCAATCAATATTTTTACTATCTAATAAGTTAATTCTACATGAATAATAAAAATAACTTAATTGAATATTATAAGTATTTTTTGGTTAAAAATAGTTTATATTAATTGACTATTTTTTTCACTTGATATAAGTTACAATATTGATCTCGATAATAAAATTATTATTTCAACATAAATATTATTTGCTTAAGTAAATTTATCGAAAACTTATTAAATGTATAATCATGAACTGTATAAATTGTTATCACTAATGTAATAAGAGTAATTGTATTATACAAAATATCTATTTATAAAAAATGTATTTATATATTATATAGATATTTTAGTATTTATTGATACAAAAAGGTCAACAAAAGTGTAAAAAAATATAAATGTATTTATTATATGAATATTTTTGGTATTTATTGGTATAAAAAATAAAAATGTGATATTCTCAAAAGTAAATTAATCGAAAACTCATTAAATAAGTTATATATATGAATTTTCACCCTTAATGTAATAAAAGTAATTGTATTATACAAGATATTTATTCATAAAAAATGTATTTATTATATAAATATTTTAGTATTTATTGATATAAAAGGGCTAACAAAAGTGTAAAAAAAAGTAAAAATATATTTATTATATGAACATATTTGGTGTAAAAAATTAAAAATGTGATCTTCTTAAAAATGAATTAATCGAGCATTCATTAAAGAGTAATTATATATATGAATTGTCTCACTTATGTAATAAAAATAATTGTATTATATTAAATAATTATTCATAAAAAATATATTTATTATACTGATATTTTGGTATTTATTGATGTAAAAAAATAAAAAAAATATTTATTATATAAAAATTCAATACACAAATAAAAAAATAAAAAAGAGAGGAGTTTGGTTCATCCCCTCTTTTTATATATAAAGATATAAACAAAATTATCATACATGTCCATTTTTTTTTCTCTCTCTCCCTAACCTCCTACATATCCAATTGCTTCAGTTCAAACACAAAACATATATCCCGTAAATTACTACTGAATTTACATATATACTTTTCAGGATGGGATTTCTAGTTGTCTACTAGGGATATATTTCACATAATTGACATTTTTTTTATAGATAAATTTTGATATTGTTTTAATATTGTCTTCTTTGAAAACTACACTTAGAACCCGTTAATTGGATGATATCTCAAAACAAGCTACTGTTGCTCGTTTTATAAGATGCTGATTTACAACTAACAGTCTCATTTACGGTTCCACGAAAAAAACAAAACAAGACAAAATAAAAAATCCAATTTTGACCGTAAAATATTGAAAAAATACACTTGTTTTTTTTATATAAATTGCAAAATACACCTGATATTACTTTAATTATTTTATTTTAAATTGTTATACTTTAATTATAATATTATTATATTTATAAATATTTTGATTATTTTAATAATTTTTTTTTATCTTTACTCAACATTTTGAGACATTTTTATCTTCAAATTTTTATCAATTCTTTGCTAATAAGATTCACTTTTATCCAATTTATGTTCTTTATGTTGAAATATTTTGAATTAAATTGTTAACATTTCTATCTTAAATTAGAAACAGAAAATTTATTAATGAATTAAATTGCCTTTTTCTTCCATTATTCTTTACTTTCGTTTAAGAATTGATTGTTTTTTCATTGCTCTTTCTCTTTTTCAGTCGTTTCTTTGCATTAATTTTTTTCCATTTTTGTATGATTTTTCTATAACTAGAAAATAAATCAAAGAAAAAAACACAAAAATAAGCAAGATCTAAGAAAGAAAAGGAAAAGAGAAAGCACCAAAGGAAAAGAAGAAGGAGAAGAACAAAGAGAGAAAGAAAAAGAAAAGAAAAGGAGAGAAGTACGAAAAATGTTATATATATATATATATTTTATTATTATTGTTATTATTATTATTATTATTATTATTAGTTTGTTTGTATATTTTTTTTATCTAGAGTTAGTTTCTTTGGATAGAGTTTAGACACTTTAAAGTTCGTAGAATAATAAATTATGATGTAAGTTTATTATTATTTAATTGTTGTATCATGTGAGATAAATTTTCATCGTTCTCAAACACCCACGATGAGAGGAAAAAAATCTTAAGGATATTGTGTGATACACATGTCTCGATTATTATTTTATTTATTTAAATTTTATATTTATAAATTTATATATATTTAAAAAAAATTAATAAAATAATTTCATTCTTAAATTATTTATCTGATTATTATTTCTAACAATCTTAAGATAATTTTTCACTTACTTTTTGGACAAACAAATAAAAAAAATTAATAAATATTTTGAGACAAATAGATTATTTATAATATGTTATATATATTCTATTGTAATTACTGTTCAATTTTTACATTTTTATTAATTTCTTTCATCATTTTTATGTGACTTATGTTTATCGCTTTCTATATGGTTGTTATTATTAATTATTTTATATAATTGTAATATTTTTTTTATATATCAATATTTTATATTAAGTATTTTTTTTTTATTTTGTGTTACTGGTCTTAAAATTATTTACCTTATATTTGTATTTTATTTTTATTATATATATACTCCTTTATACATCTATATTTTATAATTTTATAAATAAATAAATTGTTTTATTTTAAAATTATTTAATCACTATAATTAATAAAATTATAAATATATATGTAAATTAACATATTTCTATCATTTTTTTATTATATATATATATATTAATCTATAAACTTCATTTGGTAATTTTTAAAACATAAATTGCTATTGTGCATTGAACAAAGAAAATATAAAAAAAGATTATGCAATCTGAAATGATAACTCTAGTGTCCTAAACTGAAAGTCCAATTATGAATGTCGTTGACCCTATTGTGAGTGGTTCTACTGTGAATAAAATGATGAAGCCTTTTATGGCTCATGGGGTAACCCGAATGTTACCAGTTTTTATTCCAATGAATCATGTTGTGACAGAAAGACCAAAGAAGTTTAATGGTTTGAAATTTAAGAGATGGAAGAGTTAGATGATGTTTTATCTCACCACCTTGAATTTATCAAGGCTTTTGACTGAAGAGGCTCCCGATCAACCTGGGTAAACAATATTTTCAGTCTGCTAGTGTTATTGAAGTATGAAAGCATTTTGATTATCTATATCGGAATTATGTTCTGAATAGTCTAATTGATTCTTTGTATAATGAGTACAATAAGGAAAAGACGACCAAAAACTTGTGTGAATCATTGGATCGGAAGTATGAAACTAAAAATGTTGGTGCCAAGAAATTTTTGGTTGGTCGCTTTCTTGATTATAAGATGGTGAACTCTAAATCGATATGCAATCAAGCACGTGAAATCCAAGATATCATAACAGAGATGTATGATGAAGGGATGATACTTAGTGAAACCTTTCAAGTTGTAGCTATTATTGAAAAGTTGCCTTATTCATGGAGAGATTTCAAGGCCTACCTTAAGCACAGACGAAGGGAAGTGTCTTTGACAGGCTTGTTGATAAGATTCAAAGTGGAAAATGACAACAAGACTTCTTCTAAAAGAGGTTATATCCCATCAACACCCAAGACTAATGTGATGGAACATGGTCAAAGTTTCAAACACAATAAGAATAAGGGCAAGGACAAGCTAGGTAAAAGGTCTAAATTGGGACCTAGAGAAGCAAATTTTAAGAATTCAAGCTTCAAAGAGATTTGCTTTAATTGTCATAGGATAAGGCATAAACCCCAGACTACAAATTTCCAAAAAGAAACAGAAACTGTGAGGCAAACATGATTGATGACATCACTTATGATATTTTTGACATTAACTTGTGTGTAGTCATTTTTGAGGTAAACTTGGTGGGATCAAACCCATAAGAATGGTGGATTGACACTGGTGCAACAAACCACATATGCTTAAATAAAGGGCTATTCAATACTTTTGAAGTAGTGAAAGATGGAGAAAAGTTCTTCATGGGAAATTCTTCCACATCAACTATTCAAGGATAAGGCCAACTCAAACTGAAGATGACCTATAGGAAGGAGCTTAAATTAAATAATGTACTCTATGTGTCTGACATCCGTAAGAATCTTGTTTTTGGTTCATTGTTAAACATGTATGGCTTTCAGATGGTGTTTGAATCTGACAAGCTCGTTGTGACAAAAAATGGGATGTTTATGGGGAAGAGATATGTCTTTGATGGGCTATTTAAGCTTAATGTAATGACTGTAAAAGCTAATAATATTAATAAGATTAATTTTTCTACTTATATGCTTGAGTCTTCCAACTTGTGGCATGGTAGACTAGGTCATGTTAATTATGATACATTGCGTAGATCAATTAACATGGAACACATACCCTCATTCCAAATAGATTCAAAGCATAAGTGTGAGACTTGTGTTGAGGCAAAAATGACTAGGTCATCATTTCATTTTATTGAAAGGAACACTGAACCCCTGGACTTAATCGATAGTGATCTATATGATTTGAAATTTCGTCAAATAAGAGGTGGCAATAAGTATTTTATTACTTTTGTTGATGATAACACAAAATATTACTATGTGTATTTACTTAAAAGCAAAGATGAAGCTATAGAGAAATTTATTCTTTATAAAACAGAAGTTGAGAATCAACTCAATAAGAAAATCAAGGTACTGCTAGTGATTGTGGTGGTGAATATGAGGCAATGTTTGGTGAATTCTATGCACAACATGGAGTTATTAATAAAACCACAATGTCTTATTCACCTCAGCAAAATGGAGTTACTGAATATAAGAATTGTACCTTGAAATAAATGATGAATGCAATGCTATTAAGTTCTGGGTTGCCAAAGAACTTAAGGGGGGAAGCTATTTTGTCAGCTAACTATCTTTTAGATAAGGTACCCTGGAAAAAGACACATAAGACACAATATTAATTATTTAAAGGAGGATACCTTTCTATGAATATTTACGAGTATGAGCTATCTTGTAAAAGTGGTCGTACATATACCTAAGAAGGTGAAGATAAGTCTAAAAATAATAGATTGCATCTTCATTGGATATACACATAATAATAGTGCTTATCAATTTCTTGTGCATGGGTCAAAGATCCTAGATATACACAAGAACATAATAATGGAATCAAGGAATGCATCGTTATTTGAAAATATATTTTCATGAAAATCTCAAGGAGAATCAAGTTCGTCTAAATGAATATATGAGACCATGAATGAAGATAGTAAAACGAAGAACCTGAACAAAAAGTTGAGGTTGAACTGAGACGTAACAAGAGGGTTAGGACATAAACATCCTATGGTCTAGATTTTTTGACCTATTTGCTAGAAATTTAACCTCAAACCTACGAAGAGGTTGTGAATTCTTCTGAAGGTCTTCAATGTCAAGAAGCCATAAATAGTGAAATTGAATCCATTCTGCAAAATCACACTTGGGAACTAGTTGATTTACCTCCAAGTAGTAAAACACTAGAGTCTAAGTGAATTTTCACAAGAAAACATAAATTAGATGGATCAATTGATAAGTACAAAGTCAAGCTTGTCATTAAGGGATATAAACAATGACATGACCTTGATTAATTTGATAATTATTCTTCTGTGATGATGATAACATCTATAAGGATGATAATTGCTATCACAGCTCTACGAAATCTTGAAATACATCAAATGGATGTAAAGACAACCTTTCTAAATATAAGAGTTTGATGAAGAAATCTACATGGACAAACCAAAGGGTTTTTCATGCCTAGGGAAATAAGGAAAGGTTTGTAAATTGATGAAGTCTTTATATGGCTTGAAACAAGCACCAAAACAATGGTATGAAAAGTTTGATAATGTCATGAGGACAAACAGCTTTAAAATCAACGAATGTGAAAAATGTGTATATGTCCAGGACAAAGAAGATGGATATGTTATCTTGTGTTTTTACGTTGATGACATGCTAATTGTGGAAAGTAATGATCAAATGATCAAATCTACTAAGTTTATGTTGAATTCAAGGTTTGATATCAAAGACATGGGACCTGTTGATGTAATTTTGGGAATTAAGATATCAAGGATATCAAACGGTCTCATTTTAAGTTAATGTCATTATGTTGACAAAATATTTGAGAAATTCAACAAGGGTGATTCTAGAATTGTGAGAACACCAGTAGATGTAAATTTACACCTATCTAAGAATAAAAGTGAGAGTATGTCTCAACTAGAATATTCTAGAGTGATAGAAAGTCTTATGTACTTGATAAGTTGTATGAGACCACACATACCTTATGTTGTAAGCAAACTAAGAAGGTATTACAAGACTACTTAGATATTTAAGATATACACGTAGTTATGGATTGTACTACACAAGATATCCAGCTATATTAGAAGGATATAGTGATGCCAATTGGATATCTAATATGAAAAAAATCAAAATGTACTAGTAGATATGTATTCATACTGGATGGTGCAGCTGTTTCATGGAAGTCCTCTAAATATACATGCATTGCTAGATCCATGATGAAATCTAAGTTCATCACTTTGGATAAATGTGGCGAAGAAGCCGAATGGCTAGACAATTTTGTAAAGGATATTCCTAAATGGGTAAAGCTTGTACCTGTAATATGCATTCATTTTGATAGTCAATCTGCTATTGGCAGGACACATAGTAATATGTATAATGGTAAGTCTCGACATATACGTCGTAGACATAATACTATTAGACAACTACTCTCAATTAGAGTTATCTCTGTTGACTATGTGAAGTCAAAGGATAACATATTTGATCCCTTAACTAAAAGGTTAAATCGAGAGTTAGTTGATAAGTCATAGGAATGAGACTAAATCTCTTCAATGAATAAGTATTTTCTAAAGGAAACCTAACCTATTTGAATGGATATCCCAAGATCTAGGTTCAAAGGGACAACCTAATTGTAAAGACTTAGTGAGATTACTGTGAGGGTTTACCCTCAAGTCCATTCCTATGATGAAAACAACGATACCTATAAGATACAAGATAAGCTAAGGCTTTTAATGATTCTTATGAAGAGAATACCGAGCGGAGTATGCAGATTACTCTTTGTGGATTAATTTTAAAAATAAAATATCACCTATGTGAGAGAGGAGTAGGGTCACTTTGAAAGATAATTGTATAGGGCTTAATTCTTTATAGACTCTCACAGAACTAAGCATATGTTCATGGCCAAAACGAACATAATAGTGAGAACTGAATTATGTCAGGAAAGATTCTTGTGTAAAGTATGTCATCGCTTACATAAACGACAAAACAGGTCAAAGACATTGCCTTTACTGGTCAGTTAGTAAGGTAAATATATTTTCACATGGGAGGGTTCAAAGGGTAACACCTACGTATCATATGCAGGTTTTGATCCGTTGAACTCTTATTTTGTATCAAAATTTGATTTAAAATCTATATCAATTTTATTCATGTGAAGGATTGTTGAAATATTTTGAATTAAATTGCTAAACGTTTTTGTCTTAAATCAGAAACGAAAAATTCATTTCTGAATTAAATTTCCCGTTTCTTTCGTTCTGCTCTACTTCTGTTTCTGAATTGATTATTTTTCCACTACTTTTCCTCTTCTTCGATCGTTTCTTTGCATCAATTCTTTTTTCCATTTATGTATGATTCTTCTATAAATAGAGAAAAAATCATAGAAAGAAAAACACAAAAAAAGAAGAATCAAGATCTGAGAAATAAAAGAACAAAGAAAACAAAGAAAAGATAAGACTTCAAGGAGAAGAAGAATAAGAAAATGAAAAGGCATAGAAATACGAAAAAGGTTATATATATATATATTATTTATTTTTTTATTATTTTTTTTATTATTATTATTTTGTTTGTATATTTTTTATCTAGAGTTAGGTTATTTCGATAGAGTTTAGACACTTTAAAGTTTGTACAATAATAAACTATAGTGTAAGTTTATTATTATTTAATTGTTGTATCATGTGAGATAAATTTTCGTCGTTCTCAAACACCACGATGAACGAAAAAATTATCTTAAGGACACTATATGATACACAAGCCTCGATTATTATTTTATTTATTTAAATTTTGTATTTATATATTGATATATATTTCTAATTTTTTTTAATAAAATAATTTTATGCTAAAATTATTTATCCGATTATTTTTTCTAACACTTCCACAAAAAATTGATAAGAAATGTCTAAAGTGTTCAAAAGTATAACAATAAGGTAACTAAAATATACTAATTTAAAAAAATATAAAAAATATGTTCAATTTATAAAAATGATTAAAAATAACATTTTATCCCAAAATACTTGCTCAACATATTCTAAATCAACGTAAAATAGAATTTCATTTTATTCTAAATCAACATATTCATAAAGTTTTTAGTAAGGGCATGCACTATCAATTTAGTTAGATATTAATTTATTTTACAAATAAGCCTTATATTTTGGTGGTTTTAGAAAAATCAAAATCTTAATAGATTTATAAACTCTTTAAAATCGACCATCAAGACTTAAAGTTCGGTTTGATAGTTTTTGACCTATTATTTTTATAAAAAAAATTATTTACAAAATTATCAAAAATTTATTTACAAAAATACAACTTATAATTTAGAACATTTTTAGCATACTACAACTTATATATATGTTGCTATTTAAAAATGTTTAATTTTACTAAAAATTAAAATTATTTAAGAAAAACTTTAAAATATACACAATACTCGCCATCAATATGGAGTGAAGCACAATAATAAAGATTTTCAAAATAATAGGAATTTAGAAACAAATAAAAAATAAATCTCATGAATTACTAAGAAAAACTTGCTAAAATATATTTATCCTTCTTTTAAAAAGAAAAAAAATTATTTTACATGTAAATGATTAAGGTTAAAAATTTTAATTTATGAAAAATAAAAAAGTATATTAATTAATTTGTATAAATATTATAAATATAATAAAATTAAAATTTATATATAATAAAAGTAAGTCGGTTCAAATTTTATCGATTTTGTATAATAAAATCTCTAACTGATCCAAATAATTGGTTTTTTTAAATTTTAAGACATACAATAGAGATAAACAACGTAAAAATATATATGGGTACAATTTAGTATTGAATTCGGTTGATTTGAATATTTTTTTAAAAATATGCTTACCCTTAGTTTTTAGAGTAACCATATTCTTATATATATATATATATATAAGACAATTCATTAAAACTGAGATATAAAAAATGTAATAAGAACATCACTTATTCAAACGAAACTTACTAATATATATGGTTGTTTAAAGTTTTGGATCAAAGAAATTTTAGGTTGAATAAAATATTTGTAACTTACTAAATCTTTGTAGATTTGAAAATTGTAGAAACACATAAATGCTTGATTGATTAAAAAACTTCATACTCAAGAACCATAGTTATAAAGGCACATTATATTTGATCTTCATGAAGTCATATACAACAATAAATCATTACAATAGTGGCAAAAATTTATTTATAAAACAAAACTCTTACTAAGGATAGAATTAAATAGCAAAACACAAAAAAATACCCACTAGAGAGAGTACTCTTTCTAAGGGTTGGTCTCTCCTCGACGTGATGAAAGAAAGCAAAGAAACAAAGAAATTGATAAAAAGAAAAATTTGAGAAAAGGTAGAAGAAACTAGAGTAACCATATTCAGTAGAGAGACTTTTCTCAATTATTTATTTTATGTACATTTTTTAATCGATGAGATAGCATATTTTCATTAAAATTTTACTATCTATGATTCAAGATTTTAAATATTTGAATTGTAATGACCTATACAAATAAAACATCATATTTATATATAAATATATTAAAACATAACAAAATATGTTTAAAAATCATCCCTAAAATATATAGATAGGTGATGAGAAACACCCTAGATTAAAATCATGATTTAATGCAAAGATAAGCTGTGTTTATTGAGATAAAACAATCATATGAAAAGCAACCAACCAAAGAGTGCTATCGCCATAAGAGCTAGCTCTTACTTAGCCAAAAAAGAAAAGAAAAGGACTCTTCCTTTAATAACAATAGAAGACACATTTTTTTTAAAGAATAGAAGGAGAGAGATATATTTACTCAGGAATATATACTTCTATAGTAAGAGATATGAACAAATCAAAAATATGGTAGAATTGAGAAATATTTAACTCTATGTTCCTGTCGGAATATTTTAAAAATAATTCAAGGAGAGACAGCTAGGTTTTCTCTTCGAATCAATTATTCTACTTCTTAATCCTAATTATTATTTTCAATTTGAACAATCAATTATTAATAACACGAAGTAGTGAGGTATTCGCATAGCCATCAGCTATTTAGGCCTTAATTGAGCATGGGAATTGGGCCTTTGGCCTGCCTAACAGCACCGCAATATACAAGCAGCCAATGCATAATGAGTTTTCTTGGACGTCGGAACCAACAACACAATAGGTTTTTTTATTTTTTATTTTTTATAACAAAATTACTACAATACATTTTGTTATTGCTATAAAAATTATTTAATAATAGTGACAATTAATTATAATTAATATTAAATATAAAATAAATATTTTATATATTTTTATTGTAACAATAATAAAAATTATAATAAAATATCATTACTTTTTCGATCATAATACAAATATAATTTACTATTTAAAAAAATTTTAAAATAATAATTAAGGGATAGGCATATATAAAACCTAGAAGGAATAATTTACTATTCAAACTCTAATAATTTTACTTATCATGGGTTAATTGGGTTAGCATTGTGTTCAAATGACATGCATAAAAATGCAAGTTCGAGTTTTGGTGAATGATGTCAAAAATTCTCCCAACTTATCTCCACGTTAGTCACGATGAGTTGTTGTGATGACGACACATCTTGTCGTTCTAAGCTAATTATATGGGATTATATGTATGCCTGCTTATTCCATTATGTTTATATAACAGTTAATAAAAATTATTTGTAGTACATTTTTAGTTTTTTTTAACCATTTTAATTCTCTAAACATGTATGATTATTTTCATTGATAAGATTACAAATCTTTGATTCAATTTATTCATTCATGTCTTAAGATCTTAGTGTTTTGACTTGTAAAAATACCTAAACAAAAAATATAAAATCTAAATCTAAAGTTAAAAAGAAAAAAACTAGATTAAAATCTAAGTGTAATATACAGATTATAATATATGTTTAATGAGACAAATTAAATGAAATAGACGAATTAAAGAAAATAGGCAACTATTTTTTTCTAAAAATAGGAAAAAAATTAATAATATTTTTATTGGTATAAATAATTACACGAAAGTACCCAACTATTGACTTCCCCTTATTAGTTTGATGTACGGGTATTAGGTAAGTTTTGAGAAAAATATTATTTAAGTTGAAGTCACAATACGATAAATCATTATTTGGAACTTATAAGATACATATATTCTATAGGTCCCACACACATGGAATGGAGGAATAAACTCTCTTCGGTTATGTGAGTTATTCACTTCTTTATTCTTTCATTGTAGACCTTATTCTTGCCAACCAAATCACCCAAATGTCCTTATGATAATAGATGTTCAATTTTCTACTTGAGGTGTCGACAATCCTTGGTTAAATGACTTGTGTTTTACAGAATGCACAATACTTGTTGGGATCCCTATAAGGAGCTTTCTAGGTTGCAACCAGTCTACATGATTGATATGGTCTACACGTTGTATAGCCCCAACCAAAAAGACACGCAATGATGGACCTTTGAAAGGATACAATGCTCCTCCCTAAGTCCTTACCCTTCCCTTAAGCGTGACCACATGTTTGAAGCGAGGAGGATTAGGATGCATATTCCCATAAGGCTTCTTATCTTATTCTTTTTTGGGCTAGGAAGGGATTATCCATAGTTTTATTGAACAATCCCTTCGTAGACTTCATCTCTCTCCATGTTCACAAATTTCTAGGTCTCTTTGTAGACCATATCGAGTGATCGTAGAGTGATCTTAGTTAATTCGATGAATGAGCAGTGTCAGGTTTGATTCCCTTGTGGATAGCCTCAATAGCAATAGAGTCAGGACATTGTGAACATCTTCTCTGTTATAAACCTCCTCATATAAGTTTTAATGATCTCACTATCATCCTAAATAATTGAAAATAAATTATACAACTCTTTTTGAATTGACTTGTTGCATGCGTAGTTAATGATGAATACTTTTACCAATGCATCAAAACTTTTTACACTATTAGGGAGGTAATTTAATAAACCATTGTTGTGCCATTTCTTGGAAGACAATAATGAATAACTTACATTACATGGCTTCCTTATGTTTTCCAAGATACTAATAGCGGCCACGATCATCTTAAAGTGAATAACATGGGCCATAGGGTCTTTTGTCCCTCTATAGATGGGACATTTTTGGACAAAAAACTTAAGGGGTGGTATTGTTAACTCAATATCATCCAAAAAAAAGTGATGCCAATAATTAGTCACATACTATTTCAATATCATTCTAGAGCTATAGTTTCCTTTCACCTTTAAGTCTATCATTCATATTTACTTCAATTTTCTCTTCCATATCTCTAAATTTATCATCAAGGATACTACTTGGATAACCAAGTAGTACTTGACACCCCTTGGTTGCAGCGATCACCAAACATATATGTCATGGGAATTATTAGGGTGTATTTTGTGCTGAATATTGATGGGTAGAATAGGTCATGTATACAAGTCTTGGAATTGGGTTGGGTATCGAAGTTGCATGTATACACTTTTCCTCTGTTATACTGGGTTGATACTGGTGGGGAGCTTGTATGGCATGCTTCGATCTTGGTGACTGGCTCATCCTTATCAATGGGCGAGCGATTTGGAATGAATTTTTAGCCTTTGAATAATCATCATATACCAACCTTAATCTAAGTTTCTTATTATCATCTTGAGACTTGACGAACATTTGTTGTAATTCTATCTCTTGTTTTTAAGGACTCTCTAACCTAACGTCATTTTCACGATATGTACTTTTAGAACTGTAGCTAGTAGAACTATTGGTTCATAGAATTGTCTAAATTGGTATGCTCATGTCATCACGGGCTACAAGTCGTATGCTATAATTGATCAAAGGTTATATAGGACCATATTATAGACCACGATGCGACGTACCGATTGACAATAGATAATGTAATTGATTATTGAGGTCAAATTCTTAGATTGGGCGAGTAAGGTTGTTCATCCGCTTGAGATAAGGTTGTGGGCTCACCATAATGAGTCGAGTAAATTTTCCTACAACACAGAAATTTTCTTCAAGGGTGTAAGATGTAAAGTTTCAAGTGTCAACTATGAACTAGAAATATTTAAGGCTCATTCTTATTTTATTTCATTAGTTTGATATATATATATATAACACAAGATGTAAGTGTCAATATTATATTAATAGGTACTCTATTTAAGGTGTCAAAACTGACCTAAATATTATTTTTTACAATCAAGATGTTATTTCATCGATCAGATCGTTGGGGTTATGTATCTCATATACGAATATGGGCTAGAAATTTAAAAAGCCACCAAGTCACTTTACCGCAGTGTTCACGTGGTCAAGTAGGTAGGTAGGTGAAGAAAATACTACGAAAAAATTTCAACGATGTGTTACTCATCAATGCCTGATTAACACAAAAAATAAACTCAATAATATGTATTCTATATAAATAAGGTGATCCAACCATTCGTTTTACACATCTTTCCGCGCGTAATATATCTAATAGTTTTGATAGTTATTTTTTAGATTTTTTATAAATGCGATTAATAATTGTATCAAAAAGTTAAATTAATTTTAATAAGTTCAGTATAATCAAAATTTGAGTTACTTTATTTATTTTAAAATGACTTTGTCAAACCTGCTTAAACATATTTTTTATTTTTTTACTTACGACTTAACAAATGTACCAGAATTATATATACTAGTAAAAACTCTAACTCTAAAATTTTACCATCAAAGTCATTCACCACTATCAACGCCATCCACGAGGAGATGAAGGTTGCAGCATTGAACATTTCTCATGATCATGGTTGATACTTGTAAATAACATCTCAATGTGAGTAAACTAGTAAATCTATAATGTCATTAACGTTTTGCATAGAATTGATATTTCTAGGTTTGAGGGTTCCGTACTTATGAGTGCTGAAATTTTTCAAAAGCTGATTCATTTATGTGATTTAATTCTCATAAGATCTAGTCCTTTGTTAATCTTAGATCCTTGATATCCTGCATTCTTACAAATTTCTTTGTTTTCATTTGATTTTCAAGTTTGATTGAAATTTGAGATATTTCAACTCGTTTGTTAGATTCACTTTCTCATGTCTTCCTGATAATATGAACTAGCAACACCCTCGATCTTTCGATAAAGATTTTTTTATTGTATTTATAAATATATATTTTTATTTTATAAAAATACATAACATTATACCTTTTAAATTTTATTATTTGGATATTATTTTTTCCTTCTTTATGTTATAATACATATCAATTTATATTTTCTATATATTTTCATTTTAAATCTTTTTAATGAATGAAATAGTGATAAATATTTTAACATTTTTTCATAAATTTTAGAACAATTACATCAAATATTGAACGAGTTTAAATGATTGTAATTCAACTTGAACGATGTTCAAAATGAAATGAAGGATCAAGTTTTTTTAATAATAAAAATATATTTACTAAACATAAGGGTGTTTTTATAGTTATAAGTTTTAAATATGTAATTTTGTTATTTTTTTAAATTTTATTAGTTTAATTTTTCTAACATTTTCTTAAAAAAATAATACATTAGCATATAATTTAACCACTCTGTTTTTATTTCACATAATTGAATTTTTTTACATGATTATTATGATTTATATTGTTTGATTTTTTTTATCCATCTATATAAATATTAAGTTATTTTATTTAGTTTTGTAATAACTTGATTTATGTAACTTTGAGTTTTTATTTTAAATGGATAAAAATAGACATTTGACATATAAAACTTGTGATATAATATTCAAGAAAGTTAAAATTTGTAAATTTTTAAAACATCAATCATAATATTTGTTTTCATATTATTTTATGATAACTCGATTAAAAATATCATAAATTTATTATAATCATTCAAGTGGTATCAAAATTATTTTTTTTATATTATTAAATTTATGCGAAGTGTACTCTTTGAACATTAATCCTGACTAACCCCCTTAATATAGTTTTGAAGAAAACATACCTTAATATGATACGGTTGGACAATTGTATCCAAATCTTTACAGTTACGATTGCGTAACTATGGATAATACAATTACTTACTGACTATAGGTATGATTATTAATAATACCTAAAATTGATAACTTTAATTAGAGTAACATATAGTACGATTGTTTCTTCAACAATAATTGTATCTAATGATTTTTAGTATATTTAATAATCATATTTAAAATTTATTTTTGTTGTAATGCGTGTAGGTTGTACATGTGGTCTAAGTCTAAAATAAATGTGGAACCCTTGTTGAATTGTAACGAAAATTATGCAATATTATTCTAAACTAATTAAACTTTTGAGATGTAATTATGTTGGTGTGAATTCTTTAATCCTTTCTTATCTTATTTGATGCATTTGTTGAAGTATGAATGTATGTGGGTTAAGAATGATCATATTAAATTGTTGATCTTTGATATAGAGGTATGGTTAGAATCTAAAGCATTATGTATTCTTGTTGTGTGCGAACAAATTACATGTTGAAAAATTATAAAAAACAAATTACGTATATAGTTTAGATTAATTATTTTTTTATTAAATTAATCTTTTGAGTTTAAACCTTACACTTAAAAATTAATAGGATACATTTAATTTTAAGAAAAATATTAAATTTTAGTTCATAAAGCTGTAATACCCATGCAAAGTTCCAAGCTTCAAATTCAAATTCCAACGTCCCACGAAGTGCTTAAACGTATTAAAAAAAATTATTCATCTTTATTTTCTTGGTTGCCAAATATCTTAAGTTTTGAGTCATACCTTTTATACAAAAAAGTAGTAAAACAACACGAAATTGTCTTAGTCCTCTTCAGCAAAAATAATATATATGTATATATAGTTGAAGTGTTTTACATGTCGATAGATTAGTTTTGGGATAATATTAATAATTAAACTTTTATATTTTTATATATCAATCATCCAAATTTAAAATGATAATTTTTTCTCTTCATTTTCAAACAAATTTCAATCATTGAAATATAAAAATGTAAAAAATTGTTTAAAAAATTGGGTTATATTAACCATCACTCCTTAATTTTAACAAATTTCAATCATTCAAATATAAAAATATCTAAAAGGTTGTTTAAAAAATTAGGTAATATTGATCATCTCTCGTTAATTTTATATACTTTATCAAATTAGATAATAATATGTTTATAATTAATGATACTTATATATAATTAATTTATTGATATATTAATGGAAAATAAAAATTAATATTTTTAAAATTTATAATTATAAAAATAATATTTTACATTGAATTCATATATTTTTATTATTTAATAATAACACATAATTTTATATTAAATATTATTTAATTAGATATCATTATAATAATTTTGACTTATTTAATATTGAATATCATTTAATTAAAATTTGTTTAATATTATTTTTTTATTATAAAATGAACGATAATATTGAAACAATACAAATTGTTATTACACCGATAATATTTTATTAATAATAATTATGTTAATATTAAAATAAAATAGATATTATTATTCTATAAATATTAGGGGATTTTTTTATTAATTTTGCTAAAAAGTATTATATATAGAAGATATTCTCCGGATCGTATAATTAATTACTAGAGTCAGTTGTTTCCCTCCTTGAATTATGCTAGTATTGTCACCACCAGAAAACAAATCAAGTCATGGTGTTGCCCAGTTGGTTGCTTCATCATTATTATTTGTCGACAACCTCATTAAACTAATCACATGTGATAATTACTATCACAAAAATAATAAATAAACAAAAATTTCATATTATATTTACATATTTTTTATTTTATTTTTTGCTAAGATACATTTGTATTAGTTATATTGTGTATGGTGAGTTATTGGCGGTTATAGCAGCGTATGGTGATTGGTGGATAAAGAAAGTGGGTGTGGTTTTGAGGAAAGGTTCAGAAAGAGCAAGAGAAAGGGAGGCAAGGAGATGGTGGCAGAGGTGGCTTTAATATCAGGAATAGAGAGAGTGGTATGGGAATTGATGAGAAGTGGGACTTTAAGAGGTAGGAGGAAAGCTGCAACTTTGTTAAGGCTTCTTAGAAGATGGGCTGCTGGTTTGGAGTCAATATATATTTGAGTATTTTTATTTTATGTCTTCAAATTCATACATTTGGAAGTTGGAACCCCCACATTTTTTAAAAGGCATAAATTGTAAAAATGCTTATTATCTAGGTATGTTTTCAATAGCCATCAACTTAAAATTGTAGCTTTTAATGAATTATTTGTACCCATTTTAAACCTATTATTTTCTTCCAGTAACTTCAATCTTATTACCATGCCAAATTTTGTTTGGTTTCTGATTATTTACAGTCCACCCTCTTCTGCTTGTATTTAACAGAATCCTCGATTTCCCTTTTATTGGGGAAACTGGATTGACATTTTAATTGAATAAGAAATTGAAAAAAGAAAAAAAAAAGATCAAAAAGAGCAAGTGGACATCCAAATTGTATTGAATTCAGTCGGTCAGATTATGGGCCGGTCCTAAACCATAATGGGCTGTAGTCTCTGTCGATCTGTTTTGTTCCATAAGACTATATTTTCCCATCCCATCCCATCCCATCTCTCTATTTATTATCACACAAATGCACAATATTATCCTTGTCTATTTTATGTATTTCAGTTTCAGAATAATGTCAACACGCTTTGCCTGTATATTTTTTCTTCAACGTACAAAACGACAAAATGTCATAACTACCTACAATTTTGTTCAGAAAGGACAAAATCTTTCATTTGGTCCCCCTCTCTAGTTTTATTACAGATAGATACAAACACATTTACACAAACTGTAGCCTTGGTGGTTTGGTCTGGTCATGTCCTTGTCAAATTACTTTAATAAGGGGGTCCAATTCAAACCCCTCAACTGGACTCTTAAACCAAAAGAGAATGTCTTATTTGATGACCAATGTGGCATATAGCAACCTTGTCAATCTGCGCGCTTTGGCCCGCTGCATTTTGAACAAAAGTTATGACATATCTAAGCAATTGTTCACCCGTATCTTTTTTGTCGGGTAATGCCTTTAGTAATTATTATGAATTTTATTTATTTTAATGAATAAAATATTTTTTTCTAAATCTATTTTTAATTTCATTACGATGAAAAAATGATTAAAGCTTGAGTTTTAAATAATCATAATTTAAATATATTTTTTATAATTATCACATATAATATTACACTCATACATTAAATATAATATTTTTATAAAATTTAAAATTATTTTTAATCATAAAATATTTATTTAAATTTTATTAAAATTATTAAATTATCAATTAATTTTTATTTAAAGTATTTCATTGTTTTTATGATATGTTCTAAATATGAATCTTTATTTTATTAAAACTTTTAATAAAATTTATATAATTAATTCTAAAAATAATTAATCCTAAGTTATCACTATCGCTATATATATATATATATCTTAATTAAGTTTTATATATTTTGATCAAATAATTTTATGTAGTCATAATTATTAAATTTTAAAAAAATTAATTTTATTTAACTTCTCTCTAGTGTGTTTATTCTAAGATTTACTAGTTAGTTTGATTTATTTGATATGTATTTTAAATCAATTAATTATAATTATTTATTATTAAATCTATTTAATAACACACATAAACACTTGTATTTTTTGTACTAAACTAAGTTGCAGATTGATTAATAAATACGTCTAATTAATAAATACGTCTAATTGACAAGAAGTTAATTAGAACATTGGTTTTGATATCGTTCATATAAATCTTAAAAATTGTAAAAACAAAATAAGAGTTCGTAAGTTAGGTATATTTAGACAATATCTTAGAAAGTGTAATATAAAATCACGTTTGTACTTGACGCTTGGTTTTCATAGTAAAAATTTAGGTATTTCAATGATTTTTCTCTTAACTCATAATTGTGACCTAGGTTGTTTTTACTTAAAAATATCATACATTATTCTTAATTTTTATACTTTGCTATTTACACTCGATTACATATCTAGTCGCCCTTTTTAGGTTACTAAATTATAAATTAATAAACTTTAAAAATAATATATTCCCTTCTAAGCATATTAGGTCTCTTTTATAAATTTCATCTTTGAAGTTATATGTTTTCCCCCACTTTGCAAACAAGCCTATTTTTAAGATTAGATATAAATCAATTTCATCGATTTTTGGTTTGAAAAACTAACCGAATCAACCTATTTGTTAGAAAATATTACAAACTAATATCGACACGTGCATAAAACATAATTGAATTAAAAATCAAATTATTTAAATTATTAGTTAGTTTGGTTTATACTTAATCAATTATTGTATTATTATTTGAATAAAATCTAAACATATCATTATTTGAGTAAAATCATAAAATTCAAATATTTCATCCAAAACAAAACATTTTTAAAGTTAAACATATGTACCTGATAAGCAAACTTAGTTTCCAACTTTTTGGACAAAAGTCAACATTAATGCAATCTTTGAATTACATATAATTAATATTAATATATTATTTTTATTTTTATAATAAAAAACTAAAATTAAATAGATTTTTTTAAGTATAACCAAACTAAACCTATTGGACTAAAAAATATCAACCAAAAAGGTTATATTCTTGTCCAATCTCGTTGATTTGGTTAGTTTTCATATTTAAGTTCATAGAAGAGTAGTGGATTGAAACTATTTATTTTTGATCAATTTGAATCTGATACGATAACGTAACAATCTAAATCCAAATATATTATATTTTTTTAATCGAATTAGTTCAGATTAATATTAAATTTATTTATAAATTATTTCATATATATAAAACACGAAATATATCATAAATAAATTTTAAATAGTAAAATTTATTATTTGTAATTACAATTAAGAAAATCAAAAGAAGAATAAATATTTTTAAAATTATTAAATTATTAAAAATTATTTATTTTTAAGTTAAAATAGTAATATAATTTAATTATAGTATAAATAATATTTAAATATAACAAATTATAAAATAAATATGTATTTATTTATAATTTAATAATAATTTGTTCAGATCAAATACAATAGATTAAATAAAATCTGTTAATTTGAATCTAATTTGAATCTAAACAGATAGTATATTTTTTAAAATAAATTAATTTTGACTATAAAATTTATCAATAAAATATTATCTAAATTTAAAAATTAGATCGTATTTATAAATTTAAACTTATTGATCGGATCTGCTCACCCTTAATGTACATCCTTACCTATTTTAACCTATTTCTAAAGGAGGAGATTTAACCTAAGTTAAACATACCCGATAAGAAATTTTAGTTAACTTAAAAATCAACATTTCCACTTACCGAGAAGATTCGGTTCTTGTCCAATCTGATTGATTCGGTCGGTTTTCTTATATTTATGTCCACCACTACCTATTTCAGCCTATTTCTAAAGGAGGAGATTTTAACCCGAGTTGTTTTCTAAGGGCACCACAAACTGCCACCGCTTTTGCTACGGGGCTGTAGGCATAGCAAGTTATATGTATGACAAACACCCATGTCACAAAAGTCTGGATCTTTTGGCTTCAGTATTTACTTACGTAGCTAATTAAGCTACTTTAATTCCATCAACTTCTACTGATGCTCAGCTTTTCGGAAAATGAAAGGTTAAGCATCTCTTATCGCACACTCCTCGAATTATCTACTTTTGATAAGTGCTTAACGTATTCCTTCCACACAAATTAAAGTTGTTTTTTTATAATCAATTTTTTTTAAAATAATAATAATAATAATTTAGAACCGCAAGTTTCTTGTTCTTTAAGAATAAATGCGTGTTTGTTGACGAGGAAATGGAATGAGTGTAAAGGCACTTATTTTCATTTTCTCATTTAAAAATATGGTAAAAAATAAATAGATACTCCACAAGTAATTCTCTTTCATTGTTTCCGTGCTATTAATGATTCTCTTTCTTAAATTCACACTATCTAATTACAAAACTATACTTAATTTTCATATCGATGTCTTTTTTTATTTCATATTATTCGTCATTAATAAATTAGTTAAATTAACATTTCCATTCAATTTCTTGTACTTTTTTCAGTAAGTAATTAAACACAAATAAATGAAATGATAATTTTTACATTCTCTTTCCTGATCACTAGTTTCATATTCTGATTGATTTCCAATACACGTACATTAGGAAATACCTTTCTTTCCTGCAGCTCTCGAATGGGTTTCGTTAGATTTTTGGGACCATGTTATAATCTTATTTGATTGGGGTTTTGTTAGCTTATATATGGTAATTTAGTTTGAATATGACTTGTAGCTATTTCACTCAGTAGATGCATGAATTAGTGATGAAGACAATACATGACTATATGTATTAGTAGTCTAATAAGATGATAAGATTAAGACAATGAACAACTCCTCATGATTTATATATGATGGATTTGTTACACTGATTCACTAATTAATTTATGTATGGCTGTACATTTTTGTCTACAACGACAATGAGATAGAGACCAAGGCTAGGCTCAACGTTCAAATGATATATAGATATATTTTTTTTTCTTTTCCTCCGTAACAAACAAATACCGACATTATATTTTCAAAACAAATTCATTAAAATGCACTTTCTCTTCTGTCTGTCTTGTAAAAACCAAAACAAAAAATTGGTAAAGAAACAAAGTAAACAACACAAATGTTAAATACACACATTTAATTATTACTTAGTTTTTAAAAAAAAATGAATAATTTTTTTGAGATATAACTTAATATGATTTACCGATAAAGCCCCTGAAATTTTCTCAACTAACAAAAATATTCTAACTAGTTTGCTTAATTTTATGAGTCGGTTATCTATATTAGTGTGACTTAATGTGAAGGAACTTTTAAGTCACACTAATAGCTGCGTAAAAAATTAAAATAATTAATACCCCAAAGAAAAAACCATGACTTCATAAATAAAAACAAAAATAACTTTTATATATATATTAATAAAATACAATTTATATATAAAATAATACAAAGAATACGATAAAAATAATTACTCGTGACGAAAAATATAATAACAAAAATTTAAATATACATCAAAGTAAATAAGTTATGGACTTCTTTCATCGAAATACAAATTATGTTTTTACAAGGGTGGTGGCTAATTCGTTAGTGGATCATAATGACAAATGAATAAAGATAGCATTAGCTTAATCGAAAGTCAGTGACACAAAAATTAAGATGAACATATAATATTGAGAGAATCATAAAAAGAGGAACGAGAGACAAATTGATAAACTGTGACTAGCTAGGTTAGAAAGTGTTGTAATTTATTTTACTTTTTAATATTTGTTTTATCAATTATATTTTTATATTTACTTTAAAACATCTTTTTATTAAATAATTTTTTTAATATATAAAAAAAGTGTATATGTATACCATCATTTTCAATTGCTTTTTAATCAAAATTTGTTGAAATGAAATTTAGTGATATTATTTTTAAATTTTGATTTTTTTGGTATTTGAGTAAATTTTGTGGGTGTTATTGACTTTTATTTTTTAAAATTATTTTATTATATAATATATCATAATTAGTATGAATATAAATATGTATCATTTAAATTATATGAAACATGTGATGATATTATCACGTAACACATGAACAATTTTATTTATTTATTATTATTATTATTTTGTGTTCAAGCATACACAATTTTGATCATAAATAGATGTTAAGGAGAGAGTTTCTACCTTGCCTGTTTCACCCACACATATTACTCCATGATAAATTTTAACTAATTTTTGTACCTAAAATATTTATGTAATGACATGTGGTAGATTTATTTATAAAAATAAAAAAAAAATTTATTTTTTAGACATTATGTTACGTAATATTATTAAATAATTTAATTATAAATATTTATATAATTAACATTAACTTTACTATGGAAATGGAGCTATGATCGTGTAGTCCGTCCATGTACATGGATGATGGGCCACATTGAAAATTTAAATGTTTGGACATATTTATTGTTGAGTCATGACTCATGAGGCAAAGCCTATGCTCCTTAAAAGCTTCTTTAGGATTTGTCTTTTTTGACCTCTTTATTTCTGGAATTGATTCTAGTAAAAGCAGGAACTACAGTGAATTAGTGATTGCAAATTGCATGGTGAATGGTGAATTAACTTTCCTCGACTTTAATGTGTCTTATCACATACTTATTTTTTTTCTTTTATAAATTACTAAAACATTTTGGAAGAAAGATTAACAATATAAATATATATATATATATATAATTAAAAATAAATTTAAATTATATAAATAAATACATAACAAATTGAGAAAATACTTAAATTAATAAAAATCTTAAAAAATTAATATAATACTATTAAAATTTTCACCACTTGTACCCTTCCTCTCTATCAATTAATTTTTTTATACATTGTCAAAATAATTCTCATTCTTGCTAAGAAAATTATTCAACTAATTAATTAAATTGAGTAACAATATTATAAATTTTTTTAACAACATATTGTAAAAAATTAAAAATTACTTTTCATATACTTAATATTATTAAAAAAAATACTTACAACATTAAAAAATATAATTTATGTTTATAATAATTAGAGAATGTGATTATTTGTAAAATTAAAAAATATAAATTTAAGAATATTATTGATATTTTTTCACTAATATTATTTATTTAAATTTATATGTTATTATATTTTTAATAAAATAATTTATATATGTTAAATTTGAAAAAAAATCTTAAATAACATAACATAATATTATCAATTAATACATTTTGAGACATATAATTATATCTAATAAAAATTATCATATCAATCATATTTATAATATATTGGTGAGATGCATCATATTATTTCTAAGAGTATTTCTTATACTATAAATTATAGAATGATTATAATTGATTTGAAAAATAATATGTTAAAATAAAATATTTTTTTTAATGTTAAAAATATTTAATGATTATATTATATTTTATATTTTAAAGAATATATATGATGTCTTTATATAAGAGTTACAATTAAACTAAATGTGTTTAAAACCTATAATATATATATATATATATATATATATATTAACAATCTTTCAACCTTGAGGTTGATTTGAGATTAAATTTAAAGTGTCAACAAATTAAAATATAGAATATAATATAATAATTAATTATTTTTAATATTTAATATATAATTAATTATTATATTAGTTATGATAATACAATAATTTATAATAAATATATTTTTAATTTTTTAATTAACCTTTGCATACGGATCGAAGGGTTCTCAAGTTATTTAAAATATATTATTTCTTTGTATAATAAATTATAATATAATATAATCGATAAATATGTTTTTTATTTCCACTAACATTGGTTACAAGGAAATTAGTCCCCTTTTATAATAAAAGAAATTGGTCTTTTTGTACCCTTATTTTGAGCAGAAAAATTATAAATAGTGTCCTATAAAAGGGTAGCCGATCAGTCTGACTATGGAGGCTTAGGGGATCAAAATAGGAGAGGGGGGATTGGTAACATAGTAACATCTTAATTAATAAATTCATATTTTAAATATATTATTATTTTTATTATCTTAATTTAAATATTATTATCATTTTTATTATTCTAAAATGATAATTAATTTTTTCCTTAAAATATTGTTTTGATCTTATTTTTCTTTTTAAAAATTTAACTATGATTGAAAAGGTGATTTTATTTTTAGAGGCTGGGCTTAATAATTACTACTAAAAATTAAGAAAAAAATAAAAACCTTTGACTTTTTGTCTTTGAAAAATTAATACAAATAATTACTAAAAAATATAACATTTAGATAATTTCATTTTAACATGATGAACATAATTTTTATAACTCTCTAAATGAAAGAATTTGTATTAATAATACTGTAAAAAAATTATGAAAATTAACAATTTTCGCTTTTTTCACCTCTAGTTAATTTTCAAAAATATTTTGTTAATATTTAAAAATATTATAAAGGATATCAATACTTAAATTAGAACATTAAAATAAATTTTTTTAATAAATAAAATATTTAAGTATTAATACACCGACCAAAAATAGGATATCCTCTTATGTTTAAGGGGCATCATCAACATGTTAACCATTATGGGTGTGCATATATGGTTGTTTTAGATTTATATTAAACCAGAAATAACCCAATATGAATGGTTATTGAAAAATTATTAGTAGGTCAAATTTAAAAAATAAATACAAATTAGTTTGATTTGGGTAGGGTAAATTTTTTTTTTACTTTTCGCTAATGAATTATTTTTATTAATAATTTTTTAAATTTTTATATTATAATTTTTAATATTTTTAATGTTAATTTAATTATAATCTTTAAATTTATATATAATTAATATCATTATTCATATCAATTATATAGTGTAAGAAATAATTAAAAGTAAATTAAATAGATAATAATAAATAATAATGATTTATATGATAAAATTTATTAATTCTCTTATCCAAACTCTAATAATAAAAATATAGAAGACGATGTAGTTATAAATTATAATATATAAATAATTAAATAATATAAAATTAACATTTTACATAAATAAGATAGAAAAGATAAAGAGTGCATAATCTAGAAGTTCTTGCATTAATTTTACTTAAATATCTAAATTTTAGTGATAAAAATAGATAAAATTAAAAGACAAAAGTTAATTGTCTCACATTAATAAATTAGAAGACAACATCTAATTCTAAAATAAAAAAGTTTTTACTCTTTAAATGGAATTAGAAACATAACAATAAACAACAAAATAGGATATAGAAAAATTTAAATCTTTAATACTCATTGTCTATTACAAAATAAAAAATAAGAGTAAAATATATTACTTTTCATAGACTAAGGACAAAAAAGGAGGTTATCGTTAGGCATTATGAATGTGGATGAGAATTGAGGAGGTTATCGTTGGGTCTTGAAACTTTGTGTGAGAATTAAGGAGGTTGTTGCGGTTAAAAAACAACAAATGGTGAGGAAATTAGGAAAAAGAGAAAATGATGGAATAAAAAGACAAATGGGTAGTGAAGTAAACTAAAACATAACACTATTACAAAAATTGGTATTTAAATCGATACGTAAAATCGTTTTTTAGAAAAAATTGACTTTAAATTAGTTTAAAGTCGATTCGGTGTAAAACCGACACTATCCACATAGGATGTAGAGTCAGTTGACGTGTCGAACCGACGTTATGCATGAACGTAACGTCGGTTCGACACGTCAAAATTAAGTTTTTAGTCCATTCAAAGAAATGATAACAATACTAACTTAATATTAATCGGTTATGTAGAATAAAGAACCAATCAAAATTAATAAAATTTTAAAATTAAAAACATTAACATAAGGGGCAGAGAAAGCATGAAAGGGTATGATTAGGCATTGTTGGAAAACAAGATAAATTGGGTAGCATCACGTATGGATATTTAGAATCAGAGAAAAATAAAATGAATTGCAATAATCATTTACACGTGAGTTTTCTCGAGGCTTAAGATTCTTCGTTCATAGATGAAAGGCTTTCATTTATCTTTGTAAAAGAGCAATCAAATACATCTAAGGTTTCCTAGAACAAGGGTGTATTTAAATATAATTTTGGATTAATGGATTTTAAATGTTTTTGAAAGTTTAAGCTTAATATTTAAGATTTATTTAAAAAGTTTATAAAAATATATACTAATTTAAGTGTATTCAATCACTATATTAAGGTATTCAAAATGTTAATAAATTTTAAAAACTTCACTTATATCTTCTCGCATGAGGTTTTTGGAGACTTTTTAAAAAATTTTTCTTTTCTTTTATATTCAATTCTTTTTTTATCACTCATTTTCTTTCTTTCTTTTTTCCTTACTCTCGACTCACTCTTCTTCTTCTGTTTTTTATGTTTGAGGAGCTCAATTTATGTGCTTCTTTTTTAATACCATCACGTTAAATTATAAAAAAATCTAGTGTCCATAAAATATAAATTGATTTATAATTAATTAATTTTTTTATTTTTATAATTCCCACGATTCTTTTTCAATTAATACAACTCTATATTTATTTTTTTGAATACTCTATATATTTTTACAACTTAAAAAAAATTAAATTTTTATTAAATTTTTAAATAAAATACATGATAACATATTAAATATTTGTAATAATTGAAAAAATTGAAAAAATATTCACGAAGTAATTATAAAATAAATGAAGTACAGTCAAAAAGTTTGAATATGATAAAATTTAAAAAATATTAAATTTTATAAAAAACTCTAGAAAAAAGACTCAACCATTAAGTTTAATAAAACATATATTGAAAATTTTAAAAATCTACTAAAATATGTAAGTTTTTATAATTTAAAATCTATTAAAATCTCTTTAAATCTTAATTGAATTTATAAAAGTTCAATAAAGTGTATATTAAAATATGTAAGTTTTTTAAATCTTAATTGAATTTATAAAAGTTCAATAAAGTGTATATTAAAATATGTAAGTTTTTTAAAATTTAAAATCTAAGAAAATATTCTTAAATTTTAATTGAATACACCATTTTTAATTTCCTAAAAGAAGTATTTTAGTTTTTTATTTTATTTTTAAATAGTGCACTAAATATCACTGCATTTTAAAAAAGTAGTATTATAATTATTATTTTTTAAAATGGGGTTAATCCATCTTTTTTTAAATGGATTAAAGTGTTATTTTGAAGAAATTAATGATTTGTTTGAAATTGCTTCTTATTTTTGGTTAAAAGTACTTTTAAATAGATCAAAATATTTTCAAGAATATTTTGTAATATTTATATAAAATGCTTTCAAAAATTTGAAAAACATTATGTTTCAAAAGAATATTATTTACTTTTGAAATAAGTAGTTTTGATAGCATGTTTTCTTAAAATAATTATAAGATTACGTTTGGTTTACATAATGGAATGAAATAGAAATGAAACATTTTAATTTGATTTGATAACTAGAATTAAAGAATAAATCAATATTACAATGTTTGGTTTATAATTACAATGAAATGAAAGACATTATATATTACATTAATACTCATATATTCAGTAAAATTTAAATAATATAATTTAATTATTATTATTTTTAGTAAAATACATTATTGAAATCATTATTTTTCTAAATAATTATTATTTAAAAATAAAAATATATTATTAAAATTATTATTTTTCTAAATAGGGTTTAGAGTTATATTTATGAGTTAAAGTTTATAGTTAAATTATTATTTTTCTAAATAGGATTTAGGATTATATTTATAGGTTAGGGTTTAGGGTTAAAATTTAAGGTTAAAATTATTATTTTTCTAAATAAAGTTTAAGTTTTTGGGATTTGAGATTTAAGATTTAGAGTTTAATATTATGGGTTTAGGTTTTATGGTTATATTTGAGGTTGGGATAAAATTGAAAAACAAGATTGAGATGAGAATGTAATCATGATTACTTAAGGGAGATAATAGATTATGATTTCTTCTATTTTAGGAATTATTTTCATTACATTTTTATTTTTCAGTTTAACAAAACATAAAATTGAAAATAATCAATTTTGATTTTATTACATTCTATTCCAATCAATCAAAAATAGGGTAAAAATGTTAATCAAAAAATCATTTATAATATTTTAATCTAAAATCCCTAAATATTTCTTTTAATAACTTTATTTATAACCATTTTGGTTTGAAATCGTTTATACATTAAGAACATCTAAACCAATAATAAGTCACTTTTGATACTCTATTTTTAAAAGGTAAGTTATTTTTAGTGTAACACTTAAATAAATTAAAATATTTATTTTAAAAAATTAAATTATTTTTATATATTATTTAAAAATAATTGGAATCAAGTTTCCTTTTAATAATAATAATAAAAAAGAAGAAGTAGAAATATAAGTACAAGTATAAGATAAAAGAAATGAAATTTTTTAAAAAAATTCAGTTCATTTTGTGTGATCTTACTTTTATAGTTTAAGGAAGAAGAAAAATATAACTCATAAAATATAACAAAAAAAATGAAAAATTATTTTAAATAACTACTTAAAATTTATATTAATAAAAAAATTATACTTTTAAAATCACGAAATGTGTGGTGTTAAATTTGTTATTTTATAGTAAAATTTGTTCTAAATATGAATTTGCTTGGGAAGTATGAAGAAGATCGCGTTAATAATCATAATTATTTTATAATAATTTTACGTATATTTTATTAATAATCATCGATTATAAATCAGTATTAATTTTTTATGGTTTAATTATATTTTTTAATTTTTTAATATTTATTTATTATTGAAAATATTAATATTATTTTTTATTTTTTAACTATTTAATATATATTTTTAAATAAAATAAAAAAATATAAAGTAAGAATAAAAAAAATAATTAATTTATATAAATATTGTGTATTTTATTACTAAAATTATATTTTTAAATATAATTATATATATAATATTAATATATATTTAATTTTAATTAACTATTATTTAAAAAAATATATTAAATTTTAATAAATATTTATAATTTTAATTATTTATGATTAAAATATTCAGTTTTAAGTTAGGTGATTTGTAAGGCGTCAATACCAGAAGGGCCTATATTTACCACCTGACCCCTTTCTCTTTTCCTTTATATCAACCTTTTTCTTTGTTTGTGGTCCCACTCAATTCTTCTTGTCAATTTTGATGCATTTTGCGTATTTATTATCTATAGTACGCAATATTTATGTCAGTAAAAAATATTTAAAAAATTAACAAAATGGTTTAGGAAATGAAGTTATTTTTATCATTTATATAATAAAAACATATAAATT
Organism: Hippophae gyantsensis; assembly: GCA_030763125.1. Taxonomy (NCBI): domain Eukaryota; kingdom Viridiplantae; phylum Streptophyta; class Magnoliopsida; order Rosales; family Elaeagnaceae; genus Hippophae; species Hippophae gyantsensis. The sequence continues at coordinate 346,341 of CM061034.1, read as the reverse complement.
ATTTATTATATTTTTATAATTAATGGTATATAAATATTACTTTTATCATAAAATTGTCAGTATTAAAATATAATCATGATAATGATAAATTCAAATTATGAAAGGTTGAAGTCTTGTGGACCCTATTTTTCACTTTTTTTTTCCTTTTCTTTCCAGAAGGCCAAGTTTATCCTCAACAAAACTGTTTAGAAAAGTCGCTCCCTGAAACAAATAATACTTATTTGATATATAATTTATTTAAGTATATAAATAAAATTACTATTAATATTTATAGATATGTTTGAATAGTATAATTATTTTTAAAAAAATTAATAAATGTTATTAAATTTTTTGTTTTTGGTATAGCGGTATTGTTACCTTTTGAGTGAGAAATATAAAAGATTGAATTTTTGTTAGAGTAAGAGAAAATAATAAAATTTAATGGGTGAGAAATATTTGACATATAAGAGAGGTATCCACTTTCTCTGCAATAAATATTATAAAAAAAATGATAAATTCCTCTAAAACAGACACACTTATGAAAGTTTTCTAATATAGCAGCACTCTGCCATTGAATTGAGAGAGGAACTACGAAACAGTGTCTCTTGTTTCGGTAGCTTTACTTTATATCTTCATAAAGTAATAAACAGAGTGAGCATTAGAAAGAAAGAAAAGAGAGGATAATTGTTTAACTGATGGGTAATCACAAGTTCAGATTATCAGATATGATGCCCAATGCCTGGTTCTACAAGCTCAAAGACATGGGTAAACCCAGAAATCATAACAAAACTTCACCAAACAAGAAAAAAGAACCCACATTTACTTCAACAAATCAAGCCCACCAACAATACCACCACCACCATCATCATCATCCAAGGAAGTCTTACTATTTCACTAGGGAGCTTCTTAACCCAGCCCCAGTTGGTGAAAAATTGTGTAGCCCACCTTCAAACCCAAAAGACCCAGAAATTCCATCCCCTGACCCACCAAGAAAATCAGCAAAACAAAGAATTAGAAGAAGGAGACCCACCAAGTCTTCTGCAAAACTTGTTAGTTCCTCTGTTTCTCATGGATGTAGTTGCCGTGCTTCAATTGAATCTATGTGGACCAAATCTGATTCTCCTGATTTGGAGTACTACTCATCATCTTCATCATCATCATCATCTTCTTCTTCTTTTGATTGTGACCCCGAATTCAGATGTGACAGAGCTCTTACAGCTGATACATTTGATGGCATCATCTCCAAGTCGACAACTTGTGACTACCCAGATGATTATAACGCAGATGATATAGTAATCAACGTTGATAAGACATCTCTCTCAAGGAAATCCGATGTCCAAGATGGGATAGATTCCCTAACTGAGTTTGAGCTTCCTCCAATTATAACCAAACCTGCTAAATTCAATGTTAAGAAGAAAGAGTCTAAAGGAATAGCCAGGTATAGAAGAAGCTTAGTTGGTTCTGATTCTGAGGAAAGAAATGGCAATGGATCCCTTTCAGTAAAGGTAATTATGAAGGAAAACAAAACCTATGTTAAAGAACAAAGGACTAGTCCTGTAGCTGTTCGAGGAATTGCGTTGAATTCTCCAGGAATGAGACTTCGGATTAATTCACCCAGAATTGGAAGCAGAAAGGTTCAATCCAATGTCAGAAAAGGTGTATCATCTAGCTCGAGAAGATCAAGGAACCTTTCTGATAGCTTTGCAATAGTGAAAGCTTCTTTTGATCCACATAAGGATTTCAGAGAATCAATGGTTGAGATGATTGTGGAGAACAACATCAGGTCATCAAAGGACCTTGAAGATCTTCTTGCATGTTATCTTACTCTGAATTCTGATGAATACCATGATCTTATTATTAAGGTCTTCAAGCAAATCTGGTTCGACCTCACTGACAATCCTTCCAAGTAACATTTTTTTTTCTTTCAAAAACGGAGCTGAATTATAATGTATTTATCATTTTGTTATCCCCCTGTTTCTGAATTAATCGTCTTCTTTTATATATAGTCTTATATAGTTAATAAATAAAACTTAGCAACCCATCTGTAGAACTTGTTGTTAACGAATATCGAATACTTGAGAGAGAAGAGAGATTTATGCTGTAAAGTTTGAAACTTTTCTGTGATTAAGATTGTTGCTGGACTTGTAGAACTGAAAATTAATGCATAACCCTTAAAATATAATAAACTTTGGTCCTTTCACCTAACTAAGCAATCTTGTAATTGAGTTTTATGAAGTCGATATATTAATTTATCAACAATAAACAAAAAAAAGGGGGGTTGAATTACAAGAAGGAATAATCAATAATTGGAAAAAGAATCTCTGATTTTGTGAGTTCGTTTGAAGCAGAGTCTGTCTCCATGGAAATGTTATGTTTGCACTATCATGAATCCTGAAGCAAGGTAGGGAAGTGGGTCACTATCTTTCTGATTCTCAGAGTTGAATTCTGAAAAGTGTTTGGTTACCCTTAGCACTTTGTGTTGTGTGTGTGTGTTTTGTGTTTTTATTATTATTTTTTTTAATTTAATTTTTTTTAAGATGTTTTTTTTTAGTAATGCGTGGCCTCTTATCTTAACAAACAATCAGAGAAAAGACAGAGGAGGTTTTGAGTTATCTCTGCGTTTCTGTACCTCTTCAGAAGCTATGCCTGTACAAATTGGTTCTTTACAGGACTCTCACGCACAACAACTGACAACCTCCCTAAGAAGCCTCCTTTTTTTTTCTCACCTTAGTCCAAAATAAACCTACCCTTTGAAGCTTCAAGGACAGATTCATGTTTTTTTTTTTTAGTATATTTCTTTATGAAATTAAAGATGATTTTACATATATATATATATATATATATATATATATATAAAAACTAAAGATGATTTTTTTTTTCTCTCTGGGTAGTATATTCAGCTTTCGGGACTTTTTTTTTCTTTACTACTTCATGCACCTCCGTAAAGATATGAAAATTTATATGTTTCAGTTCCATAATCAAAGGTAAAGAACAGCTTAAATTCCGTAGATAATTTTAAAATAAATTTATATATTATGAAATGGAATTTGAAGGAATTCAAAATTCAAATATCTAAACTTACGTAAGACTGTTCATTGTAAAAAGCTTCGTTGAAACGAAGATTTCAAATTTTGTAAGTAACCTTGCAAATGTGATATCTGGTAAAGTTAAAAGTGAAAAACTGGAATATTTCAAAAAGCAATTTAAACTTTCCAACCTTAAATACAGCGCAATTTTTATTTATTTTTAAATGAAATATACATCGCAATTAGGAAACACGGTCTTGCCATTCTCTCTAACGACAATTATTTTAGTACATTACGAGCACATATTACCTTGGTATTATTTTGTATCAAATTTTTATTCTCTCTAACTCACGAATATCATGCTAAAAAATATTTATTTTTTAAATAAAATATTTCTGTTATTTTTCTTTATAAAATACATATTTAATAATTTTTTATTAATTTTGTATCAAATAATTAATTTTAATTTATTATATTTAATAAAAATTTAACAATATTTTCAAAATTTCTTTACTAAAAAAACAAACACATAGTATTGAGCTAAATTTGAAGCAATATGCATTGCATCGTTTTTTTGTGCAAATTTGATGTTAATTGGAGCAATTTTTATGCCATTTTAGTGGAATGATGCAGGGCTGTAAATGCCCTTTGAGATAGAACAAATATAAAAAAGAGATAAAAATAAATATAAAATGCAGTAGAAGTGAGATGAATACGTGATTGATAATAAATAAGTAGATATGAAATTATATATATCTTCCTCGTTGAAAATACACACGTATTCATACTCCTCGAATATTTTTAAAAATTTACTCCCTGGCCCTCATCCTTTTTAATTTCAATTGTAACCCCCCGCATTAATCTCTTTGTTGATTTTAGGCGATTAATTTTTGAGTTAAATTACTATTTACTTAAAAAATTGGTTCATTTTTGTTTCAATAGTGAGATCATCCGATACGGATAATTTAAATTAAAAATTTATATTTTATATATTTATAGAGATAAAAATACTTATAATTTTAATATTTATAAAAAATAAAATCAAATATATTAATTATACATAACATATTATTATTTTTAAATTTTACAGATTTTTTTTATAAAATTTAATAATTTTGAACCATTTTAAATTAAAACGAAGGAAAAATTTAATGTTTAGAGCTACAAACATATAACAATTACTTAACTGCCATTACTTGAATTTATACCTCTTAATTTTGATTTTGTGAGTTAATATTTAATATTTTTATTTCAATTTTAATAAAACAATTCTTAATCTCATCTCATTCCGTTTATGTTCTTATTTTCATCTTATAAGTGAACACTTATTAGGTTGGTATTTTGTTAACTTAAATCACCCATTATTTATATAGATGTATATATTAAATTACATCACATAATTCCTTTTTTCTTTATAATATTTAATAAATCAACATAAATAATATTTATATTTATTTAAGCTTTAAACATTTGTTGTTTAACTCGTTTGTAATTGATAAATATATATTTTTAAGTTCAAAATATGAAATAAATATGTTATTTATTAAATATGTCTTGGACACCTGTTTATATTAAAAATAAATTTAAACAAATGTTAAAATAGAAAAATATATATTTTAAATTGAATATAATTTCAATTAAATATATATTGTTTATAGAGGATAACGGCGAGGTTATTTATTTTTAAACTAAATTAAAGTATATAAAAAAAACAAAAAGCTACAATTTAATATACCTTTTTAATAAATAAATGTCATCACAGATACTACCTTATCTTACTCCCCAAATTCAACCTCCAATCAAATATTTACGTACTGCTTCATTGCATAAGGTAATAAAAGATTAAGAATGGTGTACTATTTAAGAAGAATTTAATAAAATTTTAACGTATATTTTATTAAATTTTTAAAAATTTAATTATAATTTAAAGATATTTTAATAAAATTTTAATTACTTCAATATATAATTTATCAAACTTTTAAAAACACTATAAAACTTGATATAAGTTTGAGTATATTTGTATGGCTTTTTTATAAATTTTTAAATTTTTATATAATTTAATATATTTTAAATTTTTTATCATATTCACACTTAGAGATGGACATGGGATAGATAAGAACGATTTTTGCTATAACCGTCCCAAACTAAATTATAAAATCTATCCCAAAACCACCCAAAAATTGTTACGATTTAGAAACTTTTTTTACCCACGGGTAACAGTTCGGATCAGTTATTAAAAAATCCTTGAAAAAAAACCAATTTTCAAACAGAGCACTAATATACAGTTATACATAGAAGAAAAAGTGAATATAAAAATTGAAAGACTTCTCTTCAAGCACACACATAGAGAGATAACCATTATATTAGATTTTGCTTCATCGATAGTCTTTAATTCTAAGTTTGTGCATTCTCTACCCAAATAAGTGATTAAAGTTTATCATCAAGATTTAACAAAACACAGATAACACTAATATACACATAGAAGAAAAAAGATGAATATGAAAATTGAAGTCTTCTATGAATACACACACAGAGATAGAGACAGAGAGAAGATTAATATGAGAAGTAAGAACCCCAATCTTACACCGACCTGCTTGATAACCTTAAAAACATCGGGCAGTAGAGGAAACAAAGATATATTTCTGAAGATGAGAGATGGAAGAGCAAGAGATGCAGACGGCAGACGCATACGACATATATAGAGACGAGAACGGCGAGTCGACGACACACGTATAGCAGCAGAAGGTAGAGCGGAGACGAGAGCGTCAGAGTAGAGACAAGAGCAGTAGAGTAGAGATGAGAACGCCAGAGTAGAAACGAGAGCGGTAGAATGGAGACGAGATTGGTAAAGCCGAGACGAGAGCGACTCAAGCACTCAACCGAGATGAGAACAAATTTATGATTTTTGAGTGTCGAGACGATAGTAGATTTCTGATTTTTGAATATAATTTCTGATAGTTTTGTAACTTTTGTTTATATATCTATGGAAGAGTAAAACCTAATTAATAAAATAATATATAATTTAATTTAATTTAATAAATATATAAATTAATTAAATAAATATAATTAATTTTAGGTACAGATGGATATGGTTATCAGAATAATCGTAACCGAAACGAACTCGTTACTTCATGTTCGATTTTTATCCAAAATTGAAACTTGTTCTCAAAATTTATCGGTTAAAAACCAAACTTACGGTTTTTTGCCCATTTCTCGTACTTTCACACTATACTTTAATTATTTTATAAAATTTAATAAACTATTTACAATTATAAAAAATATTTGATATGTTAATATGTATTTTACTTAAAAAATTAATAAAATATATTTTTTTCTATATTCTTTAAGTTGTAAAAATATTCAAAGTTTTCTTTAAAACAAATGCGGGTTTACAATAATTGAAAATATGCATATACTTAACTTAGTTTATGGTAAAAACTAGATGATTGTCCCTAAAAGGTATTTAAAGTTATTATATGATAATTATAAAAAAATATAATTAAATGTAAATGAATTTATTAGGTTTTAGCTTATGGAAAATAATTAAAAAAAAGCGAGAATCAGAGTCGTCGAAAAATAAAAAGAGAGGAAAAAATAAAGTTAAAAAAGAAAAATCTAAAATAGCTAGAAAAAAGTCTCTAAAAATCTCACGTAAGCAGATGTTATTATTAATAGATTTTATTTATACATAAAAAATATTTAAAATCTTTAAAAATATACTATTAAGTGAATTTTTTTTAAAAATATTAAATTTTAAATAACTTAATACCTCTGTAAATTTTTAAAAAGTTATAATTGAATACACTTAAATTTGTATAGATTTTTATATATTTTTAAAATGTATTAAAAAAATTAATTGAATAAAATAAAATTCTTAATTTTTTTTAAATAAATATACCTAAATTTTATAAAAATTTGATTTAAATACATCCTTATGGACTCATTTATTATAACACAAACAACAAGTAAAAATTAATATTGTTATTTATGGGGGGAGTAATAGTTTGATCCAATTATCCATGCTTAATTGAAAAGAAATAATAAAAAATAAGTACAGGTTCAACGGCCGGTAGCGAGGCAAGTAGAAGATATGGGTTTGGGTTTTGTACGGATAGATTTAAATAATTAAAATTATAATTATTTATAAAAATTTGATAATTTATTTTTAAATAAATGTAATAAATAAAATGTGAGATGTGATGATTATTGTAATATAAAAATTATGTTTAATTAAAATTAAATATATATTAATATTTTTTATATACATATAATTATATAAAAAATATATTTTTAATAATAAAACACATAATACTTAAGATAATTAATATGAGTATTATTTATTTTTATTTTTATATTTATTATTTATTTAGAAACATGTGTTAAATATTTTAAAAAAAATAAAAATAAATATTAATATTTTAAATAATATAATTGAATAAAAATTATCTTAATATTAAATTTTTTAAATTTTTAAATAAATATTAAAAATAAAAAATATGACAAAATAATGTAAGAATTTTTATTTATTCATACTCAATAATTATTATATAAATATATTTAAAATTAATATAAAATGATTATGATGATTGAGATTATCATTATCGTCTATCCAGGCCAATTTCTAGTTACACGCCTATTAGATAAACTTTAAATTAACCTCAGAGCTAAAAGGTACGTAAATTAATTGGCAAAGAATAATGCAAAACAATTATTTACAGGCAATAATAGTTAAAAAAAAAAAAATTCTTTCACATTTTTAGGAGGTTTCACTTTTAACATGCATAATTGTATATTTTAATATATATATATAATATTAGGGAGAGAAATAGATAAAGAAGTGATAAAATTTAAAATAATAGAAATAAAATTGAAAATACTATTTGTATAAAGAAAGAATTAAAATGATATATAACTTAAATATAAAAAAAATATGTTAAATAAAATGGGTTCAAATAAAAACCACTATAGAAATAAATGTCCTGTAAGGTAGTTAACTTTATTTATAAAAAATGATTAGTTATTTATTTTATCATATATAAATGTTGAGATTTATAATAAATATAAAAGAAAAATTTATTCTTTTTTAATTTTAAGGGTTGAAAAATAATAATATAATATATGATATAATTGTTTTTACTGCTAATCATAATTTTTTTTATATTACATATATATATATATTTAATTTATAAGTATACTTTTTTTGTTTTTGTTTTTGCTTAAAGCATAAGTACACTAAAAAAAAAACAATTGAAAGTAGTAGCATAAGAAACGCAGCTTGAGGCCTTATCCGTGTGATATCGTCCTCTTATAAATTATGTAGCTAAAAAGAGAAAATCTGATAAATTTCTATAGTTTTCATTTTTCCGTATCTTTATTACTGTTCTCCATTTGACTTTACTGTTATTTGCAATATTTGATGTAACCTTTTTTTCTAGCTTTATTTGGAATTTCACCAGCTTTAGCTTTTTCTCAGCAAAATTCCAAATAAATTGCAGGTTTATTACGACCCAACTTACTACTTTTATATAGGTGATTAAATGAGTGTTTATTTTTTTATTTTTAACCAGGGAGCAAAATTTGAGTCTATTTATTCGTATTTATAAAGTTTATTAAGTCATGTTTAATTTGATATTTATTAATTGAAGAAAAAAAAACTAATCTTTCTACTTTCACTGTTCCCTAGGGAAAAAAATACAACTTCAACATTTGCATAATCTTATAATTATTGGAAAAAAAAATGCATCATTTTACAAATTAGATATACTTTATAAATTAAATTAAATTTCATTTGAATTTTTGTTAAAAAAAAAACAAAAATTATACTAAGGAAGCAAACTTAATTATATCGGACCACTCCTGTCCTGCCTAAGGAAATTTAGTTTTTAGCCTTTTAAACAATATGCGTCTTCTGCCAACCTCATCCTCATTGTCAACAGTTCACCCATGTATACTAATATATACATCAATTAAAATAAAACCACTGTAAAGCTCAATCCACAATTTCCACATTATTTGCTAGTGTCAGTGTCTCACATACTTTGTTTCAATACAAAACCTTAAGTCTCATTATTTTATCATAACAGTTTGATACAGTACCTCTAATATTCCAATAGAATTTGGGTATTTATATTGCGTAAAGTTTGTCATTTTTTATTTTTAATATAATTTATAATATTCTTATATTTAAATTACATATCTTTTTATTTTTTCATTTTATTTTATTTACAGGTAAGACTCAATTATGATTTTTGGCTCAATTGACTTAAGTTTTAAAATAATATTAAAATTTATAATAATTATAATATTTTTATTCATATCCGTTTAAACTCAAAAATAAGTAATTTTCGTACTAATTATAAACATTATAATAATATATTTTTTAATTAATAATTTTTATACATTAATATTCCTTTCAAAATGTGCATAAATTTATTCAATAATTTATATTTTTAAATTATTTTTGTTAATTTTTTTTCAATCTTACGTCGGTCAGGAGTTAAACAATAATATTGCTTATAAGATTGGATAACCCTTAACTCACTGAGATCTTATTATGTTGAATTAAGCCTGAGTTTTCTAACACGATATCACAACTATGTTCTTGATATTTATATGCTTAGACCCTAAGCTCTACTACAGTTTCACTGTGACGTTTATGTCCACTTTTGTCCGCTGTGTGGAGAAGGTTGTTAAATATCCTTGTATCATATCAGTTAAGAATAAGACAAAAACAGTGCTTATAAGTTTTAAAAATTTTTAATTCAAATAAATTTTATTAAATTAAATTAGGTCTAATTTTTTAATTATTTTTATTATATTATAATTTTATTTGAATCACTTATTTTTAAATTTTTACAAATGACGTTGTTATGTTAAAATTTATAAGAAACATAAACCTATAAATCTCAAAAGTTTAAATCAAAGGATAATAAAACTCAGATTAGTATCATATGTTCGAGCAATAGAAATATAACACTTTAGGTTTTTTTAACTGGATAATATAACATTCTTTATACATTTAGTTTTATTTCTAATTTTCTTTAAAAAAAAATTTATATTTATTTTTATTATAACATAAATAAATATATGTTTTTTTATATATGAGATTAAAAAGTAAAATTAATTAAATAGCAAAATTACTTACTCATTATAGATTTTGTTTTTCACTTAGTCCTATATTTCTCAAAAGTCCCAAAGATACTACTTGACCACAATTTTTGATCACGTGGCTATAAAATTGAGGGCATTATTTGTCATGTTTAAAAGTTTTAACCTATGAGATATAAATGATTTATTTATTTAATTTATTTTATTTTTATTTTTTTAGTGAACAAAATATATATTTATTTTCTTATAATATTAAAAAACATATGTTAATTTATATTATAAAAATAAATATATGTATTTTTTCTAAGAGACTTAAAAATAAAAATCAATATACGAAGAAGAGTTATAACATGTAATTAATTTAAATTTATTTACCTTTAAATTAAATTTAACTCTAAATTTTTTTTTCACTAACAATAAGGAGAGTAACATATTAGGGGTTACATGTAGCTGTCAATTTTTTTATAAAAATTAATTAATTGTATATATTTATCATTAAATAAATATTTTATTTATAATAATATATTGTATAATTTTTTTTTGCACATATTTTGGTGTATTGTTTTATATTTTAATAATATTTAGTAAACACGTGAAAAAGTAATATAAATAATTTGTGAGTAAAATATTATTTTTCTTACTTATTTAAAAAACATTAATTAATTACCTATTTAGAATTAATTACACATAAAAGTAAATAAAATGTTTAAACAGTAATATTTTTATTTTTTATATTTAATACGATATAAAAGTTTTATTTTTAATTAAAAATAATTTATTAATCAACTTATATTATAATATATTTTTAATTTTTAAATATTTAAATACAACTATCTATTTTATATATAAAAAAAAATTTACTTCAACTATCTTAAAATATATTTCTAAGTCCGTGCTAGTTAACAACTAAATTAGAAAAGCTTGAATTTTGTTCTTCTTTTCTGGTTGCCCTTCCCCCTCTACCTCTCATTTGACTTAGATGATTGTTTTATTTGTATTAAATCTGTCGTTATTTTTGTCAACAAGTGCCAATGATACCGGAGATGGGTCTAATTAGAAACAAGTTTGGAATATTCTACCACAACTAAGTAACGGAAAACTCGTTTTCTATTATTTTCTTAGCTACCAAACATAAAAAGAAGCAAATCTTGAATGACTACCTCATGCATGTGCAATTAGGATTCATGGTGAGAGTTCTGTGATCCCAACTTGCATAAAATTCTATACCTCCCCGACACGGCCGCTCAAGCAATCGAGGGGCCTTAGGTGAATTTATTATCAGGCCTTTTTTTCTATTAAAATTTTAAATTTTTATTTACCTTGAAATTTTTTAATATGAAAGTTATAATAATTTTTTCGTTGATTTTATAATGCATCAAGCATAGACAACAAATAGTTGTATTTGTTAATATTTTATATTTCAATAATACATATTTTAAATAAACTCTTAAAACTTAAAATTTTAAATTAAATTTGATTATTTATATTTTAATATATTTTTTTAGTTTTAATTTTAAATACATGTTAAATAATTTTTATTATAAGTTACAACCTAATTTCAATGTATTTTATATCTATATCATGTTATTGATAAGTATTTTTTTGTAGTAATAATTATGTTAGGTTTGATTTTAATGTAAAGAAAAAAGCAAATCTTTTATTATTTATTTTAAAAAAATAAATGAAATTTTAAAACACAGTTCTTGAATCGAGACCCTCCTTAAATCGGAGCTCTAAGCGACCGTGTAAATGGCCTAGGGCCATTCCATGCCTTTTTAAAGTGTAAAATATCCAATCAAGGGTTTAATATCACTTTTTTTTTTTTTTTTACCTTTATAAGTAAAGGATTAAATTGTTGAAAAAGAAAAGGGAATGGCTAAAACGCATCTTTTAGCAAAAACAAAGGATTATTATGTTATTTTTTCCTAAAAACAAATTTAGAATGATTTGATTTGATTTAAAATATAGCAGGTAGATTATATCTAATATTTAGAAAGCCAAGCAATTTTTCAAAGTTAAATTAGTTTAATTGGTACAACCAAAAACTAAAACAAATAACACGCAACATACAAACATGTAACAACAGTCCTAGTTGGCTATGATTTAATTATTATTATTATTATTATTATATTTTTATACAAATTCATTCTACTTAACAATCATAAAAGACATATCCTTTACCTGTAATTAAGTTATTTTGGTTTCAAAATTTTCATCCTTACTTTAAAAATAAAATAAATATATATATATATAAATTGGGTTTGAAAAGGAAAAGAAGGAATCAACACCAACACCAGTACCGCCACAGGCCGTATAGTGTGGTATGGCATTGATTGGAGAATGATTGTAAAATTGAAAAATGAAATTAATATTTTAGAATTTAGATGAAGAATATGGTGTCGGCGAGCCGTAAGGAAAGACTTAGTCAAATTAATTAATTAATTAATTAATTAATAAAAATCAACAATACAACATTAATCCGCATATTCTGGGTTTTTGTTCGGAATCTCTATGGCCCTTGCCATTGACGCCTCACTTGTATATACATCAACAACACTTTTTTACGAGTAAAACAATATTTTGATTATTTTTTCAAAAAATATTAATAATATTCTTTTTAAAGTACACCAAAATTTATATTTTTATTAAATACAATTCCGAAAATAAGTTTATAGCGGTAACATTTGGAGTCAGACTTAAACGTATATTAAATTATAACCAAATAATATTTTATATTGGTATATTTAGATAACCATATTCTTATTTAGTTATATATTATTTTTAATTTAAACGTATAAAATATTAATATTTAAGTTATTTGTATATTTTTTTTATCAAATTTAATATTAAAATAAATAAATTGAGATAGTTCATAAATATTACTAATTATTTTTAAAATTGAATAAATATGTATTAATAATTTATATTAAAATATTTGATGTATTATAATTTAAAATATTAAAACGAAAATAAAGATTATCGAAGTTATAATAATTTCATACATTTAAAATAATAAACAGAATAGACGTGGATTATGTAAAGAAAAAGTATATTTACAATAATTTTTTATATAATAATAAATTATGCTACATATAATTAAATTAATAAATAACTATAGTAATTAATCGGAGTTGTAAGATAATTTATTCTTAAGTAAAACTTGTTATCCATGGTTATATGTAGCTTTCCATCTCTGTACAGTGAGAGCTATATGAGTTGGGTTTAGTTTTTCTATCATTTCTTATCATATCATGGTCGTAATACCTAGGAGATACCTATAATACCCCTATAACGACAAAAAATTATAGCTAGCCGAACTCAATTATTTTTCTTTCTACCTAAGTTTTGCACGTGTGACTAGCATCTGGTTAAGATTGTGTGGGACTAAATGAGAAGCAGATGTATTTCACAATTGAATTAAATGTTAAATTATAAGATAAATTTTTATTTTTAACTCACATAATTAAATGTTTAATAAAAAAGTCATAATTGTGAGATATATATATATAGTAATGACAGTTATGTTAAATTTTTTTCTTTCATATTTGTGTCAAATTCACACGTCATTAATTAGTTAGAAAAGTATTAGTCTAAAATAAATTATTTTTAAAAAACAAATTAAGGTGGATTAAATCAGAAAAGTATACAGTGTTGTATGAAGTTGCAAAATATTAATATAACATTTTAATTTAATTTGGTAAGTTATTTAATGTTTGCACATAGAGGTATGTTACCTAAAGAACAGAGTGCAATATAAATTTGTGGTTTTAAATTTTAATTGAGTTGTCTTCTTCTTATTTTCTCTGCTGATCCATATTGAGTTATATTATGTCCTTGTTATTTGATGAGTTAAGTGGTACACTTTTTTTTAATTTTCAGTGTTAATTTATTCATAGCTTTAGTGGTACCTGTTGTCTGATATAAGTATTTTTGCAGGAAATCTAAACCTATAACTTTTAAATTTTATAATATCGGAGCATGTATAAAAATCAGATTGATTATTTTTATTCTAAAAGTGGTGGTTTCAATGGATACAATTTTAAAATTAAGAAGCATTTTGACGTTGTTGAGTATACAAATGATAGAAGCGATTTTGAAGAGTATTTAAATTTTATTACATGAAAATAAAAACGATGGATCCAAAATTAATTATCTCAAAGATAACTATAACTTCTTCTCAAAATAATAATATAGACAGAAAAAATAAAAAAAATTATATTTGATGATTGACTTTCCAAAAAGAGTTGCAAATTTTAATCCAAAAAGTAACAAAAAAAAAAGGAGAAAGTAAAAAACAAGGTAATCTGAGGAATTTTGTTTGAAGCTACAAACAAAGATTGAAGGAACAGGTCACACGTGCTGGAGAGGAAGACAAATAGTGATAGCATTAAGAATGGACAGATATTGAAATGGGCAAGTCATGTAGTGCACTGCACGGACGTAATTTATTAGTAACCTCATCACTCATCTTCGCCTGTCTTTATCACTCAAATTTCAATCAATCTCGTTTGATTAAAAAAAATCAATCTGATGTTAGCTTTAATATAATATGTTTGTAGCGTGTAATTAATTCCCAGACGATATCTTGTTTCTTCCGCTTCATAAAGTAATAAGTATTAATATCATGCAGCTTATATTTTTAACAAATCATTATTTACAGTGTGATCTGGTAGTGAAATTTGGTTTTGTTTTTATTTCAAAATCACATATTTAAATTATATTGGTATTACCAATTTTTTTTTTTTTTTGTTAAAATGTAGATAGAGGAGGGATGTTTTTTTTATTTATTTTTTAAAAACATCTATTTTAGAGGTAAGAGTGCGATTTAAACTTGAGTGAAGCATACCGAAATATAATAGTGATAATCTTACAACAAGATGATTGAGTGAAGAAGCATACAAAGAACTAACCGACTCATATTTTAACAAAATTGAGGTGTTTTGGCCAAAAGAAAGGAAAGTTTACATATAAAAGAGGGAAATCGATTGCTTCACAATATTATAAAGGTGATCTTAACCGGTGGATTTGTTGGAGACTTTAAAGGTTAATCAAATGACTTTCTTACTACTAAGAGTGGAGTAGGACCCAAAATTGATTGTAACGGTTCAGATTTGTGGACTTTTTGCGTGATCAAGATTCTCAATAATGATTCGAACCAAAAATAATAATAATAAACCCTATAATAATGTGGTCGTCGATCATAGAGTTTAATAAGTGAGATTAGAAGTGACCATGACAAAAACAATAAATTACTGATTTACAGCTGCTTAATCAAGGCTAGATTTTTGTGGGTCATTTCAATTTCGAAGTGACCTTTTAACTAATTATTGATATACTAAATATGCTATTTCTTTTTATTTGATTGGTGACAAACTAACTAGTAACTAGTGGAGTTTGACAAACATAAACAGTACCCTCAAGGATTCAATTTCTTACTCCATATTCTTCAAAATAAGGTTCTTGTAATTTACCAGTCGTAGAACTTGTGAATTCGGTTTTTTTTTTTTTGGGTAATATGTCTTTCTTTCTTTCTTTCTTTTTAAGATTTCAAAAGATACTAAACTTCATGCTAGTTAGGCCACTAGATGTTAATTATCATTCATGAAACAAATGAAGCTGGCTTAAATAACAAAAGACGGAGAGGAAACTACAGGAAAGAATTATTTAAAAAAAAAAACACTGCAAGTTTGGTGCCCAAATTTGTTATATTTATATATATATATAAAATAAAAAATTAAGCAGCAAATGATAATCAAAACCACCCATAGTCCGCCTCTATAATCTTTACTGCAATTAGACGACGAAAGGTCTATTTTTCAAGTTCAAAAATATGCTCCATAAACTTTAGGGATAGGCTCCAAGAGATAAATCAAATTGGAATCACCTGTTGTGTGTGTACTTCACTGAAACAACTACACGACTTCACAAGATTGAATATCATTCCCGGCTAAGGGATTGATTGAACTGGTAACTGACAGTAGAAGATTTAGAAATAGCTATTTAATACCCTGCAAAAGAAACTATCAATCCTCCAAGTGTTCACATGGAGCTCGAGATCCGAAAGATATCATTCCCTGACCTTCAGAAACCTCACTACTAGGAAGGATAGCCAGGAGTACATTCCATGCCCTTCCAGGATAACATCTTCCTACGATCTCTCCCTCTATATAATCTGGCAACAATCTGGCCGCTAACAGGTTTGCACAAACCAATGTCAACTACAGAAGTACTCTTTCTCTTCTCAGAAGACGAGGATGACTCGTCCATATAATAGTCAAACAACATTGCCAAATAACATACTTGATGAGCTAAGACATAATTTTCGTGCTCAAAAGGTATCCTCGACAAAATATTCAGATTTAACTACAAGATACAAAGGGGAGTATCGATCAATCAACATGAAAATAGTGATAATCAAGATGAAAAACAATGCATGCCTCACGTTATGATGATTATTAACAATATACACCTAATTCAGGTAGCTTATATTGAAAACTGAAAAAGAATCTAAGCAATCTATAAATTATTTATGGATAAAGAGAATCCTCAGGAATCCACCATAAATAGAATTATTTATACCTAGCCCAAGTTACACAACTATTACCAATCACTAAGCAAAAGTGAGTGACACACTTGACGAGTTTCTACTTTAAATTTCAACCATCCAAAAGGCTTCTTCAACATATATGCTTCAGAACATATAAAACCTGGTACTAACAACTTTTTTTTTTGTTCTCTATTCAATATGCCTTTTAGTGCCTCTATGCCCTTAGAAATTTACAAGAAGCCACCTTCTGCTGATTTAGCACAGAATTTTAATTTTAAAAAGTAAACTGATTTAGGAAAGGAAAACGATTACACACCTCTGCTTCCATGGCACGAAGTTCATTGAACCACTCACAACCATCGTCCTCATAGTAATTATCTCCAGATACAGTGACAATGCTCAATGTAAAAAGGGGAGGTCTCAAAGGATACTCCATGCTGATCTTAATCTACCACAACAAAGATGGGAAAATATCAATGTGAATTTTGTAATTCAATAGAAAAGCAGGGAGAAATCATAATGCCAGAACAATCATTCACCTTAGCATCTAACTTCAGCATCCTCTTCTCCATACCCATACTCCTGGTTAAAACAAGAGAAAATTCTTTAGCTCCATAATCTAACCATGGTTTTCTAGCAACCTTAGACTGGCGCATAGTAACCACATCTTCCTCTGGCTCTACACGTGCAAGCTCATCATCTACATCACCATCGACATCCAGCATAAGATCTGAATCTTCTTCATATTTCTTTGAACTATGTGCTTTTGCCTTGGTAATTGGAGATACCACACTTTTTGAAAGTAAAGCCATCTGTCTGGAGCGGTCAAGAGCAGATCCTTCTGATGCAGCAGGCCTAGTGTCATTTACATCAGATACAACTGAAGCCAAAGATGGAAGCTCCCCATCCTCCCTTGTACTCTCAGCCTCTTCCTTAGAAGTACTTGATTGTCCAACCAAACCAGAATCTGTTGGTTCTTGAACCTGCTCAATATCTACAACAGATAAAGATGAAGTCTGACTAGGTAGGGTTCCTACGGGTGAAAAACCAAGCAAATTGCACAAAGGGGTATGCAACGCCCATGGAACACTTTGATAAGATAAAGTAGGCCATTTAAGCTTCATAAGTGAATCAAGCTGTTCCCTGTAGCAAAATAAAACAATGCCAACTTTTCAGAACCCAGAAATCATGCCAATGGCAAACAAGACAATATGAAAGTCTCATAGTTCAAAAAAATTCATCACAAGTAATGGCACCAATATACGGGTCACTTAAGTGAAATAGCTGCCCAATGTAGTGAAAAAGAAGTACAAGGGGTGTTAACATTCATATTTGATTACTTAATCTCTCCAAATAAGTGAAATAGAAGCAAAAGACTCTATACATACTGTACAACAACTTACACAAGAGCCAGCTGAGCCTTTTTCCGAGAGCGAATTCTTTGCACAACTGTCTGCACCCTGTTCTGCTGGCGGTATACAGAAAGACCAGACAAAACAGCATCACTTGTAGATATATCACTGCTTGGACTTTCATGACGTGAAGTAATCAACAGAGACAACTCAGGCAAGAAATCAATCCCAGCCAAATGCTGGGCCCACTTATATGGACGGTAAGCTCTCCTTTCATCAAATGCAGGGGTGCCACCAACGATGAGTTTGGCTGACTGCATCAGTCAGTAAAATGTTACAACAGCTTAAAAATATGGATAATACTAAAAGAAACTGCTAGCCAATAAAACGTAGGGGGATCAAAAACAATTCAATACCAACCAGAAAGACAAGAAAATAAAACACCATACCTGCTGAGGAATCTCAAGACCAGTGTCATCAGGGAATAAGTTGCACAAGATGTTATTTTCATGTCTTTCATGAGAGCCTTCAATCCCAACACATACAACATTCAACTTGAACAGATATTCGAACCTCAGGGTAATTACTTTTGTATTCTTGGGATTAGAAACCTCATCATCATATATATGAAGAACAATTTTTAGAGGATGAACTTGATATATTCCCGACTGGTCTACGCTTTCCTTTAATGGCACTCTCTTAGGCCGTTTCCTCCTCCTTTGCCCATCATCTTCTTCATCTGGTGCATCGTCCTCCATCCTGAAATTCTCTAAATTTGTTGTTCCTGCACCATTAATGTCATCAGGTTTAGAAATTTGCTGTCGTTAAGGGTATTTTCTTCTTCTCTTGAGGTATAAACAACAGAACTGTAAAATGATGTGAAGTGGCTTTTACGCCATATAAAATGTAGAAAGGATGACTAGACCCAAAATAAAAATGTAGAAGTGGATGCGAACAAACTAAAACACTATTGATTTAGCCACTGCATTATGTTTCAACCTTAGAGCAGTCAGCATTGTGAAAACTCCAAAGTTTATAAGTCCAAATACATTCAGAATCCAAGTTGGTTAAAAGGAAAGGGAAGAAAGACGAGCAAAATCCAAGACCAGCATTCATTAAAGCAAATATTAGGTCCCATGCGTTTCTTTGATAAAAATTATGATTAATAGATGGCGGTTTCAGGTCCATCTATCAAAAGAGTGAAAAGTTTCAGCCATGCACCTTGGCTCTAGAGGCTAGTTTTAACCAGCCAAAACATACCCAATTGCCTATTGTAACTTTTAAGCATATCTAATCAATGTAACAGCCCGAAGGATCTATCAAAAGTAGCTCAAACAAAAAAATGCATACCACGTAAGTAACATAGAACCAATTACGTTTAACCTTCTTGCAGATATTAATGTATGAATAAAATATTCAAGAATGTACTAAGTAGTTAAGAATTAAGGGAGAAGAAACATACCAGTGTCCACATTTGCTTTCTTGTGAGCAAAAGCTTGGGCGTCCTTGAGGCTTCCTATAATTTCCAGATCAATTTGTTCGCTAAATGCTTCTTTCTGTGCCATGAACTGGGAGTATACCACATAAAGGGGAGGAGGAAGTAGCTCGACGAAGTGGTGCTGCTTTAGTTTCTTTGAATGAAGGATCCCTAACTGGTTTTGTACTGGCAATGAGGCTTTCTTAAGAGATTTGAGATGTGAAGGGAGGCTAGACAAGAACTTTTTCCGGTTTACAATAGTGTCTTGAAGAACTTTCTTGTGTTGTTCCAGTTTGTCTCCAAGTTTGCACAGCTCTTTACGCTGAATTAAGATCAAATATTTATTAGTAGATCAGAGAAAAAGACTGAACTAAATGAATGATTAATTAAAAAATAATAATTGTACTTATAAACACGAAAATAACCTGGAACAGTTCAAAATCAAGTCTCTTAAGCATGAGATCATGAGCAGGATCCTTGGACAAGATAGGAGATTTAATATCTTCAGGAGCATTCTGGAAGAACTCTTGTTCGGGAACGAGCTCGATATCTGGGTACTTAGTTTTGAAGTCTTTGCAAGCTTTGATAGCTTTAATGTAGTGACTCTTCTCATACATAAGATTATGAAGCTGTAGGGTCGTGAAGTCAACTGGTTGCTTAGCTCTTTCAGTCTCCGATTTCACTCGATCCTCTTCGATCAAGATGGAGCGATTTGCCTGAGAAAATTACATAATTAAGCAGTAAATTAAGAAAAAATAAAATTAGTAGAAGCTAAAGAAAAAAGTCATCAACAGTAGCAGAAAATAATGATGGAGCGGTTGAATCATGTCCTTGCTGTGTTTCAAAAAGGCCCACATGGGTGCAAGACTTTGAGGTGATAGGTATTCATTCTGATAACAATGATACAATTACCCATTATGCTCTTTTATCAGATTGTGATCCTCTTACTTTCCAAGAAGCTGTCAAAAGATTCAAATTGGTAAAAGGCCAAGAATGAGAAGATTCAATATATAGAGAAAAACAATAGTTGAAGGCCAAGAATGAGAAGATCCGATATATAGAGAAAAACAATAGTTGAGAACTGGTGGAACTTCCAAAAGGGAAACAAAATATCCGTTGGTGTTAAATGGATTTATAAAACAAAGTTGAACAAGGATTGTGTAGTTGACAAGTACAAATTGTGGCTCGTTGCAAAGGAGTACAAGCAAGAATTTGGTGTGGATTACAAAGAAGTGATCGCTCCAGTAGCAAAACTTGACACAATTCACTTGGTGTTAACTATAGCTGCCCAAAACTCATGGTATATCCATCAGTTAGATGGAAAGTCAGCATTTTTGCATAGAAAGTTGGAAGAAATTTATGTTGAACAACCTCCTAGATATGGGCTACGAGAATCATGTATACAGGTTAAATAAAACACTATATGAACTGAAACAAGCACGAAGGGCTTGGTACAGCTATATAGATGCTTATTTTACTAAATATGGTTTTATCAAATGCCCGTATGAGCACATTCTCTACATTGGACAGATATGGTGTTGATACAAAAATTCTGATTGTGTGTTTATATGTTCATGATCTCATTCATACTAGTAATGATAAATCCATGCTTGCTGATTTTAAGAAGCCTATCATGAAGGAATTTGATATGAAAGATTTGGGGCTAATGCACTCTTGGCATTGAAGTACTCTAATCATCTGCTGCTATTTTTATTTGTCAAAAGAAATATGCTTTAGAAATTTTGGACAAGCTTATGAAAAAGAATTGTCATTCAGTCACCACCCCGACTAAAGTTGTTTGAAACTCTCAAAGAGTGGAGCAGGAAAAACAGTGGACAGTAATCTGTACAAGCAGATCATTCGAAGTTTTATGTATTTGACAACTCCCATCCTAAAAGATTAACCCTTTGGGTGAGATTAACTCATGCACTTATTGTTAAAATTAGGTTTTCGATTAAGTTGATTTGGTCTTAGGATAACTCTGAATAAATCCCGAGTGTTTAGGGATTTCGTTTTTCTGTTTTTAATTTGCTCTCTACCATGATGATAGGAGTGGAAGACGTGCGTAAGTATTTTTCTTCATTCATGTAGCTCTTTAAAAAGCTGATTTAGCTTTTCAATCAAATAAGAATTAATCTTCATCACAGATTTCACATTTGGTATCAGAGCACTCTCGTGAGAATCTGAACCCTATTTGAAGCCGCAATTTTCTGATTGCGTGATTTCTTTGTCAAATGGTAGCTTAAGATTTTGTTCAACTTGCAATCCCAAGGTTAGATGGTCACTACGATCATTGGAGCATACTCATGGAAAATTTCCTACGATCAAAAGAATTTTGGGGTTTAATTGAAGTTGGGGTTCCTGTAGCAACAAAAGGCGTTGAACCCACTGAAAGACAGAGGAAGATAATTGACGATTTAAGACTGAAAGATCTGAAGGCAAAAAATTATCTGTTTCAAGCTATTGATCGCTCAATTCTGGAGACGATTATGAATAAAGAAACAGCCAAAGATATTTGGGATTCTCTCAAGTAAAAGTATCAGGGGACGGCGCGAGTGAAACGTGCCCAACTTCAAGCTTTACAAAAGGAATTTGAGATTCTTCCTATAAAAATAAGAGAATCAGTGAACGAGTACTTCTCTCGTACTCTCACCATAGCCAACAAAATGCGAATTCATGGAGAGAAGATGGGAGATATCACTATCATCGAGAAGATTCTGTGCTCCATGAACCCTAATTTCAACTATGTTGTCTGCTCCATTGAGGTATCACACGATTTAGACATTATGTCCATTGATGAATTGCAAAGCAGTTTATTTATTCATGAACAACGCATGAATGAGCATACTGTGGAGGAGCAAGCTCTGAAGGTTGTTCACAATGAAAATGTCCAATCTGGAGGGCAAAGACGAGGCTATAGAGGACAAGGTAGAGCAGGAAGAGGCAGATCAACATTTGATAAGTCTTATGTGGAATGCTATCATTGCCACGAGCTTAGACACTTTTAGTATGAGTGTCCAAGGAAGGAGAAACAAACTAGAATCAACTATGCAGAAATTAGTGAAGAAGTCCTGCTGATGGCTTATGTGAATATGCATAAACCAAGCAAAGAAGAAACATGGTTTCTTGATTCAGGATGCAGCAATCACATGTGTGGTAAGAAGGAATTATTCTCTAGTATAAATGAAGAATTCAGAGAATTAGTAAAGTTGGGAAACAATTCTCAAATGGCAATAATGGAAAAAGGCAACATATGGATGATGATAAATGGGTTTACACAAGTAATAACTAAAGTATTTTATGTTCCAGAAATGAAGAGCAACTTGTTAAGCATCGGCCAATTGCAGGAAAAGGGAATAGATATTATTATCAAACGTGGAACATGCAAACTGTTTCATCCTGAGAAGGGACTCATCATGAACATTCAAATGACCAAAAACAGAATGTTTGTTGTGATGGGACAAACTACATCAGTGGAAGCACAAACTGCAAAACAAATATGCTTCAGACAAGCTACACTAATGGAAACACAACCAGCAGAACAAACATACCTCAACTCACTTACAGAAGTGGAAACACAAACTGCAGAACATACATACATCAGACAAATTACACCAGTGGAAACACAACCATCAGAGCAGACATACTTCAACTCACTTACAAAAGATTTGTCTCGACTATGGTATTATCGTTATGAACATCTAAGCTATAATGGTTTGAAACTTCTTCAACAAAAAGAGATGGTGAAGGGACTACCACATATCAGAGAGTTTACAAAGCTGTGTGAGCATTGTGTGGTGGGCAAACATCATAGAGATCAGTTTCTAAAAGGGGTTGCATGGAAGGCTTCTCAAAATCTTCAGCTGATACATGCTGACATTTGTGGACATTGCACTCCTATTTCAAACAGCAAAAAAAGATATCTGCTCAATTTTATTGATGATTTCAGTCGTAAAACTTGGGTATTCTTCCTAGCTGAAAAATCAGAACCTCTACAGTTTTTCAAAATTTATAAAATTATAGTTGAAAAGGAAACATGAGTATACATTGAGTGTCTTCGTACAGACAGGGGTGAAGAATTCACCTCACTAGATTTTGAGAAATTCTGCAATGAAAATGTAATTCCTAGACAGTTGACAACAGCATACACACCACAGCAAAACGGTGTAGCAAAAAGAAAAAACAGAACGATCATGAACCTAGTTAGAAGTATGTTGTCAGAAAAAAGAATTCTTAAAACCTTCTGGCCTGAAGCAATAAATTGGACTATTCATATTCTAAATAGAAGTCCAACAATTTCAGTGAAAAATATGACTCCTGAAGAGGCATGGAGCGGATCAAAACCTTCTGTGGATCACTTTAGGGTATTTAGGTGTGTTTCCTATGCCCATATCCCAGACAAGAAGAGAACCAAGTTGGAAGACAAGAGTTTACGCTGTGTTTTACTAGGAGTCAGTGAGGAATCTAAAACATACAGACTGCATGATCTAATCTCAAGAAGGATTCTAATAAGTAAGGACGTGGTATTTGAGGAGGATAAGAGCTGGGACTGGGATGAGAAACATAAAGAGGAGATTTTAACTAATCTAGAATGGGGAGAAAATGAATCAACTGCTACAGAAACTGAACCAGATGGAAGCTCAGAAGGCACTGATGTTCTTAGTGAAACATCAACAGAAGGAGTAGAACATAATGTTTTAGTTTCTGACTCAGAAGAAAACCCAAACGATTCAAATGAAAAGAGAACTAGAAAGCCTCCAATATGGTTGACGAATTATGTCAGTGGATAAGGTCTTTCTTCGGAGGAAGATGTAGCACATTTAGCTATGTTCGTGGATAGTGATCCACTACTGTATACTGATGCAGTCAAAAGTGCTAGATGGAGAAAAGCCATGGACTCAGAAATCAAAACTATTGAAAGAAATGATACTTGAGAATTAACAGATCTATCGAGAGGAGGGAAAAGGATTGGGGTGAAATGGGTCTACAAAACAAAGTTAAATGAGAATGGAGAGGTTGACAAGTATAAGGCCAGGTTAGTTGCAAAGAGGTACAGTCAACAACATGGTGTAGACTATACTGAGGTTTTTGCACCTGTAGCTCAATTAGACATTGTTCGGATGGTAATTTCTCTTGCAGCCCAGAAGGAATGGCCACTCTAGCAACTGGATGTGAAATCAGCCTTCTTACATGGTGAGCTAAGTGAGGATGTGTTTGTAGAGCAGCCCAGAAGGAACTAAAAAAGGCTCTTTATGGACTTAAACAAGCACCTCGAGCATGGTAAAATCACATAGAAAGCTAGTTTATAAGTGAAGGCTTCCAGAAGTGTCGTTATGAACATACTCTGTTTACCAAGGTACCTGGAGAAGGTAAAATCCTTACAATCTGTCTTTATGTGGATGATCTGGTGTTTATTGGAAATGATGATTTAATGTTTGTTAGATTTAAGAAATCTATGATGGATGAATTTGAGATGACAGATCTTGACAAAATGAGATATTTTTTAGGTATTGAGGTAGTACAAGGACCAAAAGGAATTTTTATTGGACAAAGAAAATATGCTCTGAAAGTACTAGAAAGATTTAAAATGGGAGAATGCAATCCGGTTCACAATCCAATTGTCCATGGCTTCAAACTTATGAAGGATGAGCAAGAAATGAAAGTGGATAACACATTATACAAACAAATTATAGGGAGTCTTATGTATTTGACTTGTACTCGACCTGATATTATGTTCGTAGTGAATCTCATTAGCAGGTACATGGAGTCACCTACAGAAATTTATTTGGCAGCTGTAAAAAGGGTGTTAAGATATTTGAAAGAAACTTTGGATTTTGGGATATTTTATAAGAAGGGAGGAAACAAGGAACTCATTGCTTACACAGATAGTGACTATGCTAGAGATCCTGATGATAGGAAAAACACGCCTGGTTATCTATTCATGTTAAGTTCAGGTGTTGTATCATGATCCTCTAAGAAACAACCAGTGGTCACTCTATCCATTACTGAGGCAGAATTCATTGCAGGAGCCAGCTGCGCCTGTCAAGCTATATGGATAAGAAGGATATTAGAAGTACTTTTACATGCACAACTAGGTCCTACAAGAGTGAACTGTGACAATAGCTCAACAATTAAGCTCTCTAAGAATCCTGTAATGCACGGACGCAGCAAACACATTGATGTGCGATTCCATTTTTTGCGTGAACTCACAAAGCAAGAAATAGTGGAACTGATTTATTGTCCCAATCAAGAGCAGGTTGTAGATATCATGACCAAACCACTCAAGCTAGACACATTTTCAAAGATGCGTGAGTTAATGGGGGTATTTTCAATTTCATGTATAAACTAATTGCTTTGCAATATAGTTTAAGGAAGGATGTTAAAATTAGGTTTTCGATTAAGTTGATTTGGTCTTAGGATAGCTCTGAATAAATCCCGAGTATTTAGAGATTTCGTTTTTCTGTTTTCAATTTGCTCTCTACCACGATGATAGGAGTGGAAGACGTGCGTAAGTATTTTTCTTTATTCATGTAGCTCTTTAAAAAGTTGATTTAGCTTTTCAATCGAATAAGAATTAATCTTCATCACAGATTTCACACTTATAAACCCATAATCTCATTGGTATTTTATCAATGTGAGATTTATTTCACTTCTCAACAATTCCCCTCACAAACAAGATTCACTTGGCTTCCTTAGATCCACATTCCGACTCAAAGCCAAATCAACCGATTTTACATGATTAGCCCCCTTGAATTTTTGATTTTAAACCACCTTTTTTCTCCAAGGTTTCAGAGTCTTCCTAAGGTCCTTCAAGTTCAATGCCTTCCTTAAATTTTGACTTCAATCCATCTTACTTGCCTAAGGTTTAAGGTCCTCGAGTTCAAAACTAATATAGGTGTTATTTACAACCAATAGCAAAATGGACAAACATAAGATAGTAATTAAAAGACACATTTTAAACAAGAAAGAAAGCATCAACTTACTAATAATACTCATTTATTGGTGGCTAAACTTTAAACATTAATCCTAAATCCTAACCATTAGATTTAGGGTTATTTTAATATATATATATATATAAACTACTAATCATGTAACCTTTATCCTTTTTGCTGTTAAATGTAAATACCCCTATGTTGGATATTTTATTCTAAGTTTAACTTCTAGAACAGACCCACACCACGACGAAGTTTGAGAGAATTTCATTTCAAGTCCGACCAAGTCTACAGTTCACAAATTGGCCCAATTACAATAATCATAGGCTCTGATACCATATAAGAAGTTTTTGAAAAATAAACTCTTCCAAAAGCTTAAGGTAACAGGAGGAGGATTTAACAACTTAATTATATTTCTTAACAAAAATTACATAAAAAATGTATATAAGATTTTAGTAGACCTGACGAAGAGTGACGAAGTGAATGAACATCTGGGTGACGAGTTCTCGGAGCTGAGATTTGGGTTTGGATTCGTTCTTGATAGAGAGCATCTTAGCTACGACGTCCTCCACAGAGGCTTTACTATCTCGCAGCATTTCAAAAGCCAATTCGCCAACCTTTGGCTGCTGCTTAACTTCAATCTCTGTTTCTGTCTGCTGGATATAGTCCTCCACCACCATCCCTTCTTCTATCTCCTCCTCCATTTTTCCCCCCTCTCTCTCTCTCTCTCGTTGCAATTTGGCAAAGGAGAATCATATGGTCATATCTCGTATAATCTTCGCATTAGGTTTACCCTCAACGACGGCGTTTCATCTTATTTGTTGAAGGTCGTGTCAAACATCTCTATCTCTTTTAAAGCCGGTTTGGCGTTTTACTTGTGAGTTGTCACATATATTTTTGGGCATTCGGTTTGGTCCGATTTGAAAATATTCTGGGAAAACGACGCCGTTTCTTGTTCTTTTATTTCCTACTTTTATTATTTATATTGTTTATTCTCTTAAATTAAAAATAATATTATTTAATCTATTAGTTATAAAAAAATGAATCAACTAAAGATAAATTATATTATTTTAATAATTTTTTTATTAAAATATTATTATTTTTCTATCAAAAAATACGATTAAAAAAATTTAACAATAATAAAGTGAATTAATATAAAATTATTTTTTTACAAAATATGTATTTTAATATTTTTTAAATTTTAACTGTTTTTTTTATTTTTAAATTTTATTAAAAATTTAAAAATATATTTTAATAACTTTTTTCTTAAATATTATTATTGTGGATTTTTTTTTAAAAAAAATTTTTTTGAAAAAAAATTCATATTTTAATTATTCTCAATCGACCTACTTTTTATAATTAAAAGAATAAATAACATCATTTTTAACTTAAAATATAACACGATATAAAGATATAACAACTCTTCTAGTTTTAAATTTATATTAATGGTCGGAACAACTACTTGAACCCTCTTAGTTGGGAGTCTAGACATCTTATAGTACTGTATTTAACATGTAGTTTACGTGGATGTCTAGATCTTATAATGGTTGTGAATATTTCTCATAATTTGGTCAATTTCTTTCCAATAATAAGGCTCTTTCCATATTAAACCGTTCCCCTAAGCAAGAAAACTATTATCGATATAAATAAGAGTTATGGATTAATATAGAAATTATTTATAATCAATAAAAAATAGATAAAAATATAAAATGTATAATTAAAAAATAAATTATAAATAAAAAAATTGACTTAATAATTATACTTATTTACGAGTAATTAAAGGTTTAATGGTAATATAACTGAAAATTAGATTTTAAGTTATTTTATTATTTTTAATATATATTTAAACAAATATAAACTTTAGTTATTAAATTTGTTATTTTTATCATTTTTATTACTAGACGTAAATACCCACTATATAAATCTTTTTTACATGAAATAACAAGTAGCTCATCAACCCAATTTTTTCTAAATCCCATCCATCTCAAAAAATAATAATAATAAGAGTAAAAGGTTTAATTGCAAGATTCATCCATTTTCAATTTCAAGTCACATATTCGATGGATAAATATTATATAATGTATAAACATCATAAAACATCTAAACCTCAAAATTTAACATCAAAGAAAGA
The DNA here is from genome assembly GCA_030763125.1 of Hippophae gyantsensis. Taxonomy (NCBI): domain Eukaryota; kingdom Viridiplantae; phylum Streptophyta; class Magnoliopsida; order Rosales; family Elaeagnaceae; genus Hippophae; species Hippophae gyantsensis. Next base: position 317,790 of record CM061034.1, on the reverse strand, counting down.
TAAGTCTCATACTATTATAAATACTATAATAATATCTTTTTTAATCAATAAGATATTCTTTATATAACTAATACACTTTCAAAGTGTGAACTCTTTGTATTTTTAACATATTTTTATTATATTATAAATCTATTTTAATAATTTATTTTCCTTCTTTTTCATAAAATCTGTGTATTTTTTTTTGTGGAGGCTTATTATTTTTTTATTACGCCATTAATCGATTAAAGTTATGATAACATATAAATTTTATATAATATATAAATACCATGAGATATATAATCTTAAAAAATTAATCTCAAATGAATATAAGTCTTATAATATTTATAAATATTATATTAGTTTATTTATTAATTAACGGAGATATTATTTTAAAAAGTAACACAAACAATTATGATATAAAAATTATGTATAAGGAATGGATTACATAGATTGAGCAAGAAGCTCGTGCGTTGTTTAATGCAAACATGCTAAGATTCCATCGTCTATCCTCGGAGTTAGTTTTTTCAAAATTTTAACAGATTCAAGACACGCATGTATCATATCAATACATTTCAATCGTGCTGATCAAACAGCAGGTTTCTCTCATACATACAACAAAATAATGCAGAACAATTATGTGAATCAAGCCACACTCTTTCGAAAAATGGGATCCTAGCTATACATCAAGCGACATAACATGCATGACTACGTTTTCTGAAAAAAAAAAAAACCTACAAACCAATGAAAAAATCTTCAAAAGGAAAAAGAGAGGCATAATATTCTCGTGTTGAACCAGCTATGCTCCTGTGATTTGTGAAGATATAAACACACAAATTTTGTAAAGAAAAGCCAGGAAGAGATATATTATCATCTGCTCCCAGATGGAGATTGTCTTAGAATTTCTTTGTAAGTTATTATCTGAACTTGTAGCTGAAAATTTTTGCTCTATGGAGAAAAAAGTTTCTGTTCGATGGATTTTAGGCAACAACATCACACTCTCAACCAGACATTTGTATTTATAGAGGCTCTGTTCCTGTTATCATCAGTAAAACAAAAGTTCAAATTTTGGCACCTCAACAGGGTTTATATCAATCTATATTATTTATATTTGTAATTTTGCATTAGTACTCGTTGTCTTAGATGGTCCCAAGTATCAGTTCAATTGAGGCACTTTAGTTTAGCAAGCAAAAAATTTGAACCCAAAAAAGTAATAATGAAACCAAGTTGGTTACCTCAAGTTTTTTACCCACAATAACGACAAGTGAGTCTGGTCCTGTATCAAAACAAAAAGAACCTTGTTTTGATTGTACATTGAATTGACATTGGCCTAATGGAAGGTGAATGGATAAAGCATGATCCATCAGTTGAGTATTTATTTCATTCTGCAGAGGTTCATTTTGCCCTATCGAACCTTGATGATTGTATCTGCATAAGCTAAGAATAGACTCCTTGTGCTGAATTTTCATCTCAGACTGGTTATCAACTTTTTCAAGGAGAAGTTGAAGCAAAAGTTCAGCAATTGAATCAAATTTACGGGCAATTTTATCCATGTTTTCACTGCAAATACAGAAACTAAATTTATAAGCACTCAAAGGGGCGAGAGGGTTTGAACCAATTAGCATTAGTAAAGGCAAATAATCGTCCCAATCCACAAAAAAGTTTGACCTTTTGTTGGATTCATAGCAGACGCAATTGCCTCTACAGTAATGTTATCGAGCAATGAATCTCTAGTAACACGAAAAATAATCATTTGGTTCCATTGTATCGATGGGTAATTATATGAAAGGAACTTTTAACAGATCACCGAAATAAAAGACCAACTAAAAATAAAAAATGTATCCCCATTGGGCTTCGGCTGTGTAAGAGAATAAAAATAGAGGGATTGGGAGTTGTGCATATACCATCCAGATTCACGAGTTGATACAACTACGTACTCCATTATTAATTTTGGATTATAAGATTGTTCGTCTTCACTACTTTTAGTTGTTAAGAATAATGTAAATGGTAAAGGAATTAGAGAGGAAAGAAGAGTAGAATTTACCTGAAGTGTTGAGATTTTTGACGTTGAGTCGATTCCGTAATATGATTCCAACAACGAACCCAGACAACCTCCTTTCCAGGAACAGATTGAGTGAGCTGGGCCAAAGAACGAAATTCATGGGCAGAAATATCGTGATAGCATATCCGGAACACACCAAATTTGCGAGCAGAATCCAGAATGAGGTTGATCGCATCGGGAAGTCCAGAGACTAGTGATGAATATGTGATATCGGCGGGAATGTGATGAGGCTTAACACCAGAACGAGAGAAAGAAGGGAAAGAAAGTTGAGGGATATTGAGGGAATGCTCGAGAAATTGAGTGAAGAGAGGTGAGGAGGGTGCTGAACGTGATCCTTTGGCCGTAGGGATTGGCGGTGGTTGTGGACAGTTTAAACGGCTTCCCAGCTGCTTCATAGCCATTTCCATTAATTGGGAAATAGCGATACAGTCTTGATTTTATAGGCTTTGCTAAAATAGAGTGTTCTTATTTTATAGGTGAGGAGTAGAGTACACGTTTAGACGTGGGAGTTACGTGTCAGATTATGATGCTTCCTTTGTCAAAATTAAGAGCAGCAATTTGAACGAAGGAAAGTGATAAATACTGTGACGGTATATTTTCTTTAAATCAAAATATTTTTTAATCTTTTAAATTAAAAAGAGATGTATTGAAAAATTTAATAAATATTTTATTAATAAATTTTTTAAAAAAATACGTCGGTAATTTTATAATAAACAGTAAAATGCCATGATATTTTTGATAATTTTTTATAAAATAATTTTAAAATTATTAAATATTTTTTTTGACACACTTTTAAAACAAAAAGATTAAATAATATATTTTTTAACTTATGAAATTAAATGATACTTTCTGTATAAATAAGTGGATCAAATCGATATCCATCCATAAAATAAAAAAATGGTTATTATTTTTTATTTAATGAGTTTGATGATTACAATCATTTCTCATTTTCACACATTGATATATACTCTCTTCTCTTATATAAATAAAAAAAGCTAAGGTAATTGAATAGCATCACATAAGAGAAGAATTATATATGATATCTAGCGAAAGAAAAGAGAAATATTTATTTAGATGTATTATATTTTGAAATTATGAGTTGAATGTTGTATTAAACACTATTATATTATCGCCTAGAGTAAAAAAGAATTACCTTGTAATAATTTGTTTAAATTTTCGGGTAAACCACGTAAGAAACTATGTATCTTATTTCCTTGTTTATGTTTTATTTTATCATAAATATGGTAGCGAAAATTTATCAAATTTTTCCAACAAATAATTATTATCAAAGTTTGAGATTGTGAAATCTTAGTAAGAAAATCACATCAAACAAAAATTACTATTCATCAAATAGTAATTATTGTTGTGGATATATTAAAAAGTACTATTTAGATCCTTATTCGTAGATACTATTCATAAAGTCAAATATTTTTCAAATAATGATTTTTTGCTAGCGAGGGTAATGACAAACAAAAAATTAAGATTGAAAAATTTAATTAATCATACTCAAGTTTATATATACTAAAAATATGTATAAAACCCTTTCAAGAATACAATTAGAGAATATTAAATAAGAAAATTGGGATCTTTTTAACAAGCAGGTGTTAGGAACAATTCGGTTAACTTTGTCACTAAATCTCATGTGCCACATGTCGTATTCATATTGGATGATGTTGTAAATTTTTCTTTTTTTTTATCTCACCTCTTGATTTGAAGCTTATTTTGTAATTTAGATTCTATTTGAGCTATATTTAACACTCTAATTACCTCATAAACCATAATCAACTGAAATTAACATATTTTTTCATTTTTTTGAGCTAAAAAGAGAAAAAAATACAGAAAAATTCATAAATAGATACAATTTTGGTATAGATTCAAGAGAAGATTGGTATTATAATTCAAGAGATTGATTGTATTTTTTCCTCCTCTTTTTTAATGAAAAATATAATATTTATGAACAAAATTATATCTAGTTAATTTATTAATATGAGAATCTTATGAATCCAATTGTTACCATGTGATGATTTAATATTTTACCTCAAGTATGATTTTAGTTTAATTGTACTATTTAAATTTATTTTTATGTTATTAATTGTTTGACCAAAAATTAATCCATATAGTCAATTAAATAGATTTGAGAGAATTATTTAATGATTTATCTTGATTAAATAACATGCATAATTTCTAGGTAAAGATATATGATTCTTACGTACGTGATCCATAATTGATGAACTTAATGAATAATATGCAATTTAATTGATATGAGATTGTGATTAAGTTAATTACTGTATGCTTTGTAGTTTATTTGAGAGAGAAATACACGTTAAATTAGATTCAATTGATCATGTAATTAATTGATAATTATATTGTGAGATTTTAATGATTCATATATTTAGAAAATTAGAGGATTAAATATTCTTATATATTTTGTCATATATATTCTTACTTATCAAATCTGATTTAATTAATTATTATTATTTATTTTTAGTTATTTTAATTTTATTTTCTTAAAACATCAAAACACAAAAAAATTGATTTTTTTTTAAATTAGTTTCTAATAATATAATTTTCATGGGAACAATCTTTTCTTATCATTTTATTACTTGTTGTGATATGTATACTTACGTATTCATTGCATAAATTTCTTGTGTCGATCACCTGGCCAAAAAATCTACCCAATAACACATTGAAGACATGAAGTTCTACACTACATATTAAGAATTCTCTATGAAAAGTAAATTTAATATCTTGGAAGGTGGTGATCTAATATTTATTTATAAAGCTTTACATGCAGAACTAATAGAAATATATATCTAGGAACTAATTTAAGTGAATTAAATTATTTTTTATAAAATTTTAAAAGAGTAATAAATAACCTAAAAAAAAGATCAAAACAAGTGACAAGTTTGTTTATCTCAAGTTTTTTATTTAACTAATTGACTGAAATAAGAAAAGATGTATTAGTTCCTATTACTTCATCAAGATAGGGATTTCCAACACAAATAGAAAAGTTTTCAAACCAAAAATGCCTTGAGAAAAAAGAAAAGAATTCAACACAGAAAAATTATGTATATTAATAGGTCAAATGTTAGGTCAAATTTTCTATAAACACAAAAAAATTGACAATTATACTGAGATCAAAGTAAATTATTCAATTAATAAAGTCATCATTATTTCTCATAGTAGCGTGACTATTTCAAAGAAAGATGGTGAAAAAATTATCAAATATGAAACCAATTTTAACAACTTGAAAATTGATCCAGAGACAAGGAAGGTATCTTGCATCTATGCTAAAAAAGTCATCAAAGATCACAGATATATTTGCTGCATCAAATAACGAAAAGACAAAGATGCATTATAAACAATGTCATCAAAAAGATTGTCGATAGAAAACGTAAAAAAGAATAAAAAATGTCATCATAAACAATGTAGATCCACATCTCAATCGACAACATGTGCTAAGAAAAAAACATTGACTACCATTTAAAGTAAAAAAACAGATGAATTATTAAAGTAAAGAAAAAATAATAATTTTAGTCTTATAAACATGGATTTCTTGTACTATATAAAAAACCCTTATTTTCATTTTAAGGACACATAGAAAAACAAAGCATACTACTCTTTAAATTCCCTCTATCTAAAAATCTCAAACCAGTAATGATATATCCAGTAACTATGAGCGTTTAAGAATCCCTTCAAAGTTCTTAATTGACTTTAAGTTTGTAATAATTATTATTCTACGAATAAAATATAGTTTAGTTATTCTTTCATAGTAAGTCAAAAATTAGATATCTAACAAAATGATAAAACATGATGAACCCACTAAATTCAAGTATAATAATTATAAATTTAGGCAAGTTAAAAATCTTGAATGTTTAGATATTTACTTATATTAAATTATAATACTGATAAACATAAAGACGAAGATAGAAAGAAAAATAACAAATTATAATAATTATAGGAATAAACATTTAGCTCCAAATTTAAAAGAAATTAAAATGAAAGATAAAAATCTAATTCTATTAGAAAAATTTAATAAATGTTATTTTTAGCATTAAATGATTATTTTAAGGATGAAGATTATGACATTAGTCTTAAAAAATTTAAGAGATTATACTTCTTATATCTATACACATTATATTAAAACTATCACAAGCATAATAGACCATCATGTTTCAAGAATATTAAAAGACCATTTTAGTCAAAAATATGTAAAAATAAAAGATAAATTCAACAACTTAATATTTAGATACTATTTTTTTAAAGATTATAAAGATACTGCATACACACACAAAAAATATGTTTGTATATTACTAATAGAAAAAAATGTGCACTCATTGGCTTATCAACATGATAACTTAACCAACATATTGATATCAAATTAATTAAATTTTTTTCATAATAGTCTCTTACGATTGAAATCGGTATCAGAAAAATATTAACAAAAAACATGGATGAAAAAATTAACACCATTAATTTTTGAGGACACCAATAATATTAACTATTAAGTCTAGGAATATTTTAACATTTTTTACAAACGTAAAAGGACATAAGTAAAGATATATTAACCTCAGTACATTTTAAATATTATCCCCCAAAGTCAGCATACCCTCATAAAATAGCAAGTAGTTATACAATTATAGGAAATTGCCGTAATATGACAGTAATTAAACAAATAAGGAAATAAATTAAAAAATGCATTATAGGATTGATATTTGATAGGATAAGAAGGAAACGAGAAAACAGATGAGGAAGTGTTAATGGCGGAAGATGGAGGAGCAGAAAGCTTCTGCAAAGCAGAGGTTGTCTCTGATGACATGATAATCCAGGGAAGCGCACACACACACACACAGAGAGAGATGAAGAGAGAATCTTGATTGATTGTATTATGAATGTACAATAGATATTTATATACAATGTAGTCTTAAGAGCCATGTGACCAACTCTAAGCTGTTAGAGATATTAACAATCTTAGCAGTAGCTATAACAAACCGATAACAAATTCTAACGGCTACAAACAGTCCAATGCTAACACTATCTAACAGTTGCATGTGATTAACATTTAACTACACGGTTAAATTTGTTTACTCATTTTAAACTTAATCAAAATTGTGGAGTAAATCTGTTAATATAAAAAAGTAAATGAGCTAATATCATAAGAAAATAAGATTAAAAAAAGAAAGAGATCAAAATGTAGAATTCGAATAAATTAGGGATCATTTGTGTACTTTATCCTAACATAAATTCAAAATTCTAATCTTCATTGTACATTTAAGTTAAATTTGAAAATTAAATTGAAGCTCTCCTTTAAAGTATTTAAGACTAGGATACCAAATACTAGAACAAGAGCTAAAACATTAAATAAACAACACGGAATTTACAACTAATTATCATCTTTTTTAAAAGCAATGTACATAAGAGGATGATAATAAACTAACGAGACAAATGCATCACGTCCTTAGTTATAATAATTAAACAGTTTAATCTATTTATTAATTTTTGTAGTAATTTAATCTTTTTGTTATTAAAAAATGAGACAAGCCATAAAATTTTAAATTTTTTTATTTTAATATTATCTATGAAATTGATATATCAAAAACAGTTTAAAAAATAAAATGAAAAAATTGATTATTTGACTTTATGATATCACTTTTTCAAAACAAAAGAACTGAATTGTTAAAAAAGAAGAAGACTGAATTCCTATTTGTGAGATAACAAAGGATCTAAATTTTGCCAAATCTAACCGTAAGCCAGACAATTTGAAACAAAACCTGAAGAAAAGGGTCAACCAAACCAAACCAAACCAAACGTCCTATATATAAACAAATCCTCGAGGTTAAGCAGATATGCCTATATTTTCAAGAGAGGAAAATAAGTATAAATGTTGCATGAAGCATATCATCTAAACAGACAGAATACCATACCCAACGTCCTTAGCTTCCAAAAGGCTTCAGAGTCCCAAAAGTTGAAAAGCTCAGGCTAATATGTTAAGCATGTTACTGTGACACAAAATGATTCTTTTTTCTAAAAGATAAATAGATAACAGCTGCTTCACATTTCAGTCAGACTGATAAAGGTGGGAAATCCTCATCGTCCTTCAAATGGTATGATTGTACAAAAATCCTACATGCCCAAAATAACAAAAGGCTTATGCATAATCCCATATTATCTTTATCAACAATTATTCGTGAAAAAAAAAAAGATTCTCGTACCTATCTTTATCTATAACCACTGAAGGTTCAGTCCCTTCTGTTTCTGTTCCTGGCGAGTGGATACTTAAGGTTGAATTTTGAGTTTGTACTGGTAGTGTGCCACGCCTAAACAAGGGTTCATTTGATGGTAGATCATTGATTGGCCCAAAATCAGCAAGGTGTTCATCTAGATGAATTGAACCATTTGTAGCATGGGGGCTAGTTTTCCTACCAGGGGAACCACAGGTGATGTCTGCAGACCCAAACTTTCCCCTGCCTCTATGAACATAACTTTGAGATTGTGATGCCTCATGACTGCTTCTGTTCAGAAATCCATTTTCTGAGGGAGGCATCATCACCTTGCCATTGTTACGAGGAGACCTCACAGATGCTTGATGCCTTCCCCTTGGTGTTATAGGCCTATCCCTGTTGTAATGGATCTGCAAAAAAAAAAAAATCATGAAACACAGGCACTTCAGATGACAATCCCGCCACCTGAATCACAAACTAATATTGTGAACCCGGTACTATCTGTAAGGTTTCAACCCAAAATATATGGATTACAAAAAGTATGTAGAGGCTTAGAATGAAAATACCACTTTGGGTAAGAATGTCCCCGTTCCTCGTTGCTTTGAAAACTCATCCATACCAGAGTGTATACAGCCAGGATATAATTGCATGGAATAGAAACCTGGTCTGGGAACAATGCCATTGGCATTCGCCTGAGGAAAACCATTCTGCCTTAACTGCATCGAAAGCATTAAAGGTGGTGATATAGCAGGGACTGAGGCAGTCAAGGCAGGCTCATAGTACTTCCGAACATATTGCAAACTGCAACAGTGGTTATTATAATCCCCACTGAGATCAGACAAAGACTTGGAAGGCTCAGGACTCCCGGCATTGCCTCTTGGTACCTGATAAATGGAATAACTAGGATAGAAGTCTTCAGCAAGCCGTGCAGTTGAGCTTAAACATGAAAGGTGGTTCTTCAACCTAACAGGTGATGCAACCTCATTATTACAAACTAACCGGTTCTCGTCCAGGCCAGCAACTTTATTGTCAGTAGACCAAGAATTTTCTCCCTGTTTCATATCTTGATTTCCATATTTCGTTAGTCCATTTGCCATATATGAGTGAGAGAAATAAAGATGAGGAGCATGACGTGCACAACTCAAAGGAGATGTTTTTGCATCAATACTAGAAGGGGACGATGTCAGTGGACCACTTGATATTGTAAGACTTTGGATTCTAGAGGTAGCAAGGTCTATAGCATCCCCCTTAAGATGGTTTTCTGAAACAGAAGCCCCACTTAAGATACTGTCAAATTTTAACAACACATTGGATGATGCCACATCCATAGGGCTTTTGCATGGCTCACTTGCTCCTCTAGCAGTGATAGTTTCCATGTCCGATGTCTCAGAATTAGTGACTCCACAATATAAGGATCCCTTATGATCCAACCTAGATTCCCCAGTCATGCTACTTGAGAAGGCTGACAACCTAGTTTCACAAGTTGTCTGATCTTCTAGTAAATCTGTGCCAGAGACTTTTGATGCAGCACTAGATCCATCATGTCTAAACACTGGAAAAGGATCTTGGACATCAGGCCTCTGTCCACTTCCATGTCTGTCCAAAGTGTTAGAGAAAAACTTCCGAACTTCATCACCTATGTTTTCTTCTGGCTGAGACAGGATATGCCCCAACTTTCGAGCACCATAAGTGAAAGCACTCCTTATGCGGCAGAAGTTTCCTTCAGGAGAACATAGTTTTTATGAAAGAAATCATCCACAAAAACAATGTATAAAACTTCTCTACACCAACAAAAAAGATATTCTAGATGCGACAAATTTTACTAGGCTTCAAAAGCTAATTATTGACATGACGATTTGCAAACAAATACAAATAGAGACGTACATCCATCCATAAAAAAACTACAAAAGCAGAAGTAAATTGCTTTAAAAAAATCACGGTGAATAAGAAAAGAACAGGCCATGAGAATCTTTGAAAGGAAATGAGTTCTACCTTTGCTCACACTGCGCCCAAGGTTGTTATTTTCTTTAAGTGGATCGACAATGTTCAGGTTCTTAGGGGGAAACGTACAAGCATTTGTTTCATATCCCCTTGAAGGAACTGAGAACATTTCTACACACTCCTTTAGAAATTCATTGCTGAGCAACAGATCATCACCACCATTGTCAGGTGTCCCAGCTGAAAAATGCCCGGAAAAATAAGGATCTTCCTTTTGTTTTTTCTTTATTTCTCCTTTCAAAGATATATAACAACATAAAGAGGGACAAGTACAGTAATATGCTGCTCACCCAAGAGTTCTGGAAGTGAAGATAATCGAACAGGACCATTCAAGCTGATGCAATAACTATCCCAATCAAACTTACTGAAGTAGTCCAAGAATTTATACAATACCTAAAAGGTTACAAGTAAAAGACTTTCACAACTCATCATAAAGGTTTATGGTCTATTAGAAAAAAAAAATCCCGCCTAGCACACTCACCGCCAAAGGACCATTCAAGGAAGAGTGGAAGAGATGGAAGACATAAAGGACCAATGTCTCCAATGCATATGTAGAAATCAAACCATGATGAGCACCAAGTATGCGGCTTTCATAGTAACACCAAGCCTTAATCAGTATAATACTGCGTTTGAAAAGATGATCTTTTCCAATGAGGCGATCAACCTGGCAAATGAGCAATTCAAGGATGCCATCATCCCAATCTTCAAAACATCATTAATGCAAACCAAAAAAGTAAATGAAAAAAATACAATGGACCATGTAAAGAAAAGCATTTTCTCTAAATATTAAAGAAACACATAACAGAGAATAATACAAACCAAGTATGAATACTAATACATTACCACAACATAGTTTGAAATTTTTTTTCCCAAATTTCAATGGCAACAAGTGAACTAATATGTTTGCATCCACTAAACTCTTCACCAGAATGTACTAAAGATCAGTGAAGACAACCTAAAGCTTCAAGTGGATATTTCCTATTTTCCAATGACATTTAAATATACAACAACACAATTTATGTAAAAACCCACCTTCATTTGAGGTTGACATTAAAATGAGCATACCTTCTCAAGAAAGCACAGTGTACAAAGCCCTCCCAATTGATTGAAGGATATATCAACGACGATGTTCTGTACAAGGCACTTTACAAGCTTAACCTGCCACCCCAAAGACCAAAATTTTCTATGAAACATGGGAAGAAATAGATGAGTGAATTAAAATGTCAGAAAATAAGTTTAAATAATAAAAAAATCTATGACACAAGGGAAGAAGTGGATGAGTGAATTAAAATGTCAGAAATAAGTTTAAATAATAAAAAAACTCCCTAAAAAGTGCAACAAAATTAAAGGAATAATGACATAACATTACCAAGAGTTTACAAAGCGCAAAGTAGATATGCATTCAAATATGCATCAGATGAACAGACCACCTGCACTACATGATATGATGTAATATATAGCACGGCTACTAAAATATATTGAATGAACTTCTGCCCCAAATGTGAGGAGAAAAGAGATTCTGCCATCAGTAACGAATAAAGACATGCATGCAAAAAAAATTATACAACTAATTTCTTACCTCAGGTCTTTGGCATACACTAAAAGGTGAAATATAGTAGAAAATGTTATGAGTAAATTTCACATAATCCACACAGTTTTCCAATTCCCATGAAGCTCCTACATCTTTTCTTTAAAAATAATGGTGGAATGTCAAGGGAGTTCGAGAGGCAGCCTCGAGATTGCAAAAGAGAAAGAAAACCCTCAAGGATTGATGCCTATTTCATAAAAATGTGGGATTGATATGAATAGAGACCCAACGTCAGGATAGGTCCATGAAATTCATCCAATGATAAAGCATTAACATAGGATTAATTATAAAAAAATAAATAAAAAAACCCAAACAAGAAAATTATAAATAAATGTGCAAGCACTAAAAAATTCCCATCTCCAAGCCCAATTCCTATAGCAAGTGACAAAGAAAAAAAATCAGCTTGCTTTCACCTAATGGTAAAAACGTTACAGTTTAAAGATAACTAAAAAATAAAAAGAAAGAAGGCATAACTTGTTCAATAATGAATAAAGGGATCCACAAAACCCAAAAAACTAAAAGAATGAGAAATATCTATGGAGATGTTATGAGTATTCAGTGAATTCATTAATAATGACACTATCTTGTCGTGTTCATGAAATGAAGACTAGACCAAGGTAACAATCATTGTGGATTAAAAAATATATTGCAATAAACCCCCAGACAAGTAAATACATTTCATACAACCAAAAAAAGGTACATACATTTTGAAGGGGAAAAAAATCAAAAAATAACAACAAAATTGTGATTCAGACAGATCCTACATGGTATGTAGTGGGAATGGTTAGAGATAATTGTTGGGAGAAACAACGAGCTCAAAACATTTATAACACTAAATAAGGGATGGTAATTTCTAACGCAAAAACACAAATATGACACACACAAAGAAACATTTGAATCATAATTAATCACTAGTTATTTGTTTTCATTAGTCAAAGGTCTTACTATTCATTACTAATAAAAAATTAAATTAAAAAAATTTTAAACAGAGGTAATAGAAAATTATCTAGATTTTTTATTCTGTCAACAAACACAATAACACTAAAAAATCCAACATGATTTCCACCCTAACCAAATCCTAGCAATAAGTGATCATAAAGAAAATATAAAAAGTACTGTGACAAATTTGAACCACTCATATTTTAAGGAGGGGAAAAACAGTGACACAGTTTGAACCAAGAAAATAACTTCAGTTAAAATATGGATTAAATGGTAAAAACCTCTGCCCGAATCAACTGTACATCCTTAACCATAAACTCTGCACCTGCGTTATGATCTTCTCTCTTAAGGACATCAAACACGTTATTGGCCAAAGACTCTTCAACATTTAGACCATCAAAGGCCGTCAAATCAATATCTCCATCAGGCAAATATGTCTTTAGAGGTACTGATCCAAATGGGAATACCTGTAACAGATACATGTTATTAGCTTATCAGCACTAACTAGCTTTATAGATCTAGCAAATAGAACATAAGACTACAAACAGAGCGTACTATCAAATCCTTGCACAGGTTACATGTTATATAGGGGTAAAGTATCCATAGACAATGTGACATGATAATATTGTCCAAGCAAACATTTCATACTTTAACATTATGTCAAAATTCTAATCAAAGAGGGATACACGGGCTAATGGTAGGAAACTTTGCTGATGTACTGTGTTAAACAAAGACAAATAACAATAATAGAGCAAAGGGATGGAGAGAGAGAGAGAGAGAAAGAAGTACTATGGAAGATCATCCTTGTCCCGGTAACTTAAAAACAACGAGAACCAAAAATTCAATCAGAGTAAATAAAAGGGGAAAAGTTAGCAATATTATGAAGGCAAAGCGTGAAATAATTCATCGTCATTAACAAGCTCAATGATAGCCTGGAATGCAAGCACAATCAATACACTTTGAGACCAAAAAGAAACTTGATTTCAGTTGTTAATTCATAGATCTTTATTTAGATCAAACAATACTTGGTGTACTTGAAATGGGAGAATTGGGGTGAACCACTAGGTTAATTCAAAAATCCTTATCCTAAGCCAAGTTTGATGTATTCTTAAAGGATGATAGTGAGTTACCCTCTGCCTTTGAGTCTATATAAACAACCTAGTTAAACCTTGGACAAGAGAAACTTGCCTTATTTCAAGTAACACTCTCACAGCCACTGTATACAACACATAGAATCACGTCTCATGAATTTAAACATAATCAAATAGTCCATAGACCTCAATATCCATTTGTGGTGGTACTCTCACCTATCTAAGCCGATGATTCCACTAATCTTGTAGCATTTCAAAAGTTCTAACTTTTTCTTTTTTATATAAGAAAGTTATAAATTTTCTCCAAATTACCAACATATATTGCAAATGAAAGCGAAAAGATAACTAAAATGATTGCCTTGAGGCAATACAAATACTAAAGAACAAACAAAGAAACAACTGCTATAGAAAGTAAAACTTTATTTCATTAATTGTCTCCTTCATTTTTATTGGATTGTAAAATTACTGTCGGAAAACATATTTCGAAAAAAAAAACCAGTAAAAATGTTGATTCAAATGCACACTCAAAACAAGAGCTTCAGTAGCTATTAATTATAGAAACGTTGTAAAAGACCACAGATACTAATAGCCTAAACTCCACATTACAAAAGAAAAATATGCATAAAAAAATTTAAGGAAATGTATTGAGGTTTGTTGAATAGAATTAGAGACTAACCTCGCAAGGAACCGAGCGGCTGATGAGGTTCTGGACGTAATCAATAACGGCCTTCCTCCTCTTTTCTGAAACAAGAGTCGCCTGAACCTTCGCTATAATACCCTGAGTAGCTTCCTCAGCTTTCTGCCAGTAATCCACACCAATTGTCGTTTGATTGGAAGAAAACGACGACGAGGATGACCATGAAGACAAAGACGAGGATGGTCTATCTTCCAAAATCGACCACTCCCGAAGATCGCCCATGAAAAGAAACTCCGAGTAAAAGAATTCAGACTGAAGGTTTCTCTTTACAGACAGTTGACACTAAACATCATGGTCTTCATATGAGGCGATCAGATGGCTATTGAGTGCCGAATGGAATCGATGTAATTGGGTCCGTGGATTCGGCGATTTATGAAGAGGAATGGAAAATCGGATCCAAACAAAAGGGAGCGAATGGTGGATTATTTTCTTTATCTGTTACATTTATATACAGAACTAATATATTAGCTTTGTTTGAATGTATAGACTTATTTATCCATTTATTCCTTAAATTTAAAATATGAAGAAAAAAAAATTATTATAGAACTGCCTTAGATTTTTTTAATTAAAAAAAACCCCTCAACTTAAATAAATAATCATATCCCTCAATCATTTTTTTTTATCACAAATTATTCCTCTTCAATTTCATTGATTTGTTTTTCAAATACCTGATTTGAAAAAAATTAAAATATGAAGTTATTATTTTTTAACCGAGAAAGGAATATTTATAATTAACTCCTAATATATTATAATTTATACTAAAATTTCAATTTTTATTAACTATGTTACACTTAATTATGGTGTAACTTATTTAGATTTATTTAATTTATAACTTATAAATTTGGTTCATGATAAAATTTATAATTTTATTATTAATATTTCAATCATTTGTTAAATAAATGTAATAATATTGAATAAATTTGATAAAAAGTAAAATATTTAACTAATAATTATAGAATTTAGAAAAGTCGACTAATTTTACTTATCGAAAATTATCTATTAAATTTTAAGATCTATTTTTTAAAATCAAATGAAATAGATGTGCCTTGTGTACGTTGGGTCTTTTACATCCTAAGATATTATATTATTAGCGGTTGCGGAAAATCTATACAAACATTAATAAATAGGATGAAATATTTAGATAGCCAAAAATAAATAAATACAAGGTTGAAAAATAAATTTTTGATAGATGTACCTAATTCATTCATTTTTCAATTGATTTAAAAAAAAAGCATGAATTCTAATGGACTTTTGAATTAAAAACACACAAAAAAATATTTACCTATAATTTCAAGTCTTTTCCATTTTCTATTTTTACAAGTTTAATTCAATTTGCTAATATCATTCTAAAATATACTAAACACTACCAACGTTAATTAATTATAACTATCATGTAAAGGATTCCATGCTATTAAATTTTTTTCCTCCTACATCAAAGGGCAATTCATTCAAATATTACACTACGTACATCTTAAATAATCAAATCTAGCGGCCATAGGAGTGTGAAGCAAAACATTGAATTCCCTATGTACATAGACACGAGTATTTGAAGGATGAGGAATTCTTGACATCTATTACCTCAATAACAAGATTGCCCTCCATGCATCCATGCCATTAAACTTAAAAAAATGTACTTGAACTATTTAAATGAGAAATTTTATTGGATATAATTCAATACATTCTACATGACAAGGAGTAATCCCACTACACCAAAAAAAAAAATTTAAAGGCAATTATTTAACCATCATCATAAAACTATCATGGTGCTAAAAAAATAAAAGATAGTCATCTATCCAAACATCATAATAAATATGAACTTTTATTATTAAAAACAAAAAACAATCGTCATGAAAAATACATTCTATAACGCATGTTTGACCACAACCATCCTAGAAAACTAAGGATGACCATCATGAAAAATTGCCATTAAAAAGATAATTTATTTTACAATGACGTAATTTTGTAATGAACATCCTAAAACATAAAGTTTAGTTTTTTAATAATAATTCGATTTTATTATTCTCTACATATATCATGGACAAAACAAATCTAAGAAGACAAAGTTCATCGATATTCTTGCTTAAGACATCACAAAAAAGACATAAATATCAATAAACTACTCCAAAATTACAAATTTGTCCTAAAAATGATTTAACATCTTATAAAACAAAATTAAATTGTTTAAAAATTACAATTTCATCCCATAAAGATTTAGCACCTTATAGAACACAATACATGGCATGGTTTAAAAATTAAATTCGACAAAATTTGAAACAATAAACAAGTTAAATTATAACTACAAGTGAACGCATTGCATGAATATGTCTGGCTCCACTCCATAACCTGTATACACACATTATATATCATCATTATCATCATCATAAGTAAGCAATACATTAAATTTTAGTTAAAGTAAACCTGTATGTGAAAACGGTTAACTCCAAGTGAACGCATTGCATGAATATATGTCTGGCTCCACTCCATAACCTGTATACACACATTATATATCATCATTATCATCATCATAAGTAAGCAATACATTAAATTTTAGTTAAAGTAAACCTGTATGTGAAAACGATTAACCTCAGCTCCATCACCACCACCAAATTTGGCTCATCTTCAGGCATTAAACAATTTGCCTCAGCAAACGTCTAGAACTTCAGCTCCGCCTCCTCCTCCACCACAAGCAACGTCAAATCCTCAAGCGTTGGGATTTAGGGGGAATTGCAGCTGTGAAGCCAGCCCAAGTAGCAGCAAAGCCACAAACTTGGAATTCAGAAGCCAAAGTAGCAGCTGAGAATGGATCAGCTGAAAAGGTTAATAAGGATGAGAGTTTTGATGGAGATGATTCAGGGGGATCAAAACCCAAGTTGAAGCCTTTGCATAGTGACAAAGTTCTGGTTACTTCAGAGCGAGCCACAGTTTGGTATCAGCTCAAATCAAGCTCATTTCAGTAAGTAGATTTAGCAGTCATTTGAGTTTAAGTTACTCTAAGATGAAGCTTCGAATTTTGGTTTCATGTCTTTTTTCATTTCCCTTTTCTGTTTTCGGTAATCAATTGAATGAGGACATAATGGAGTCTCTTTTTGGGTACAATTCAACTGATTTGGCTCCAAAGGAAACCACTAGGAGGTCTGTTGGCCTCCTGTTGAACAAGGAAACAGAATTTTGGACCCAAAAAAATTCTCAGAACATTGCTCTACTGTTAAGAGCACTGAATGTTACTCGAGATAAGGTCTCAGAAGCTCTTCTTGATGGTATGTTTTTTCATACACCATTAATTATTCGGAGCTTCTCTGTTAAGCAAATGCTTTTGCTATTATATTATAGCTTATCTCTCAGGAGTAATGATGCTTGCTCAAACAAGTATTGAACATTCTTCATCACATTTTAACCCACTATATTCCAAAACTTCTTATAGAAAACTACTGTCAGTCTATTCTTCCTAGGAACTATAAGATTATGCATTTTACACAAAGTTCTTTTAATCTCTTCTTCTTCAGGGATTTTGCACAGTTCCATTTGTTCTTGTTCAGAAATGCACAATGGAAACATATTTTCAATTTCATCCGAAAATTGGCATTTTTGCTTCAAATTAAAAAGATCGTTGAAGTACCACACAAAAAAGGGACAACACATAAGAGTAACCCACACAAAAGATGAGTGTGAAAACCACACAAGAAACATGGTCGGGAAAGAAAAATGCAAATCATATTCACAAGAGCTTAATTCCATGAATCCTTTGTCAAATCAAATATCAAGTATAAACTCTTTTACCTTCGATTCATAACACTACAGAACTCATGGAGAAGGATGACGATATCGTCAGGTCGGATATAACCATTATCAAGTGAGGCGAAGGCGTAAGGAGCGACGGGTGTGGAGAACGACAACGCCCTCAACCTCACGTTCAATCTAGACCTCACGACGGAATTCGAGCAATGGGGTCGACGACAGGGCTGCTTTCCAGCGACGGCAGAGCTGAGATTTCCAGCGAACAGCGGGATTCAAAGTGATGGAAAGTTTAGGAAATGGATGGAACCCTACCACGCGTGAATACTAAGAGAGGGAAAATACTGAAATTTATTCACTTAACAAAATTGCTTAGGATGCTCGTTTCAAAAACGACCATCATAAAATATAAAATATAATGTTTTGGGATGATCAATTTAAATAATCTTCATAAAAATATAAAATAAATATATTTTTCTTATTTTGAACGTTTTAGGATGGTAATTATCAAATGACTGTTTTAAAAATTATTTTTTCTTTTTTACCATCATCGTAACTTCTATTACAAATTTGCATAACGTTGGATTTTGAAAAAAGGGCCAGTTTGTTTGATGTATTGTCCTAATTAGTAAAATCCTTATGGAGTATTTAATCATACGTCAAATGTAAAGAGATAAATAGATAAATTTATTATTATCCAAATAGATACTTAAATGTTAATTGTACGAACTAAAATATGTGATAAGAATACAAAGTGTATTTATGAAAAAACCTTCAATTACATCAAAATCACTACATAATTCTAAAAATATGAAATTATTAATTGTTTAGATATTGACAATAATACCACAAAAACAAAAAAATGCACTCAAAGAAGCTTACAAGAACAAGAAAGAAACGAAGGGATAACTTCCTTGACATATCCTTTAACTTAGCACCCTTGATTGGTTTCCTCTACACAAGGTGATGGTTGTTGAATATTGGTTAGAGATGCTTAATTCTACTACTTTAAAAAGCTCACATCAATGTAAAGTAAGAAACAGTCAAGTTCAACTTCAAGGCCTGTCTTCAGGCTAATTATCATGAAACTCGTCCCGTTTCTATAAGCTTTGGTACACTTTGATTTTAGTATCTCCACTAATTTGGACAACGAGCTCATCTGCTTCTTTAGTAAAGTCATTTGATCTCTAACGAAGCTCACTACAACTTGAATATTCTTGACCTTCTATTCAAAATGGGTTACTCGTTCTATTTTTCTCAACTTCTTAGATTTTCTAAGTAGGTCACCTTTCAACTTTAAAAAATTGGTCTTGTTTTTAATAAAGAAAGCATCATTATCCTTTATGACTTAGCTTACATTTCGTATTTGTACGCTTTGAGTGATAGCTTGTCTTCCCCAACCAATGATAAAACTTATAAAACATAAGTTAGCATGAAAATAGAATCTCAAGATGAGGTATAACGGGAAAGGAAAAAGTATTTACCTTTATTAGACGATCTGTTATCGTCTTTTCATTAAAGGCTTCTCTAACTCTAGCCTATTTTGCATCACTCCCAAAATGACTAAAGAGATTTCTCATCAAATCAAGCTACCTAAACACTCTCATCAAAGTAAGTAACATGCATATTTAGCATCATAATGTCCTTCAAAATGACCTTGTTGAACTCAAAGTCATTCAAATCTATAGCTTGCATCTATGGAGTTAAAGTTTCATCTGATTCCTCTTTTTGAGAGTCGTAACAAGAAGTGGTAAAGAGAACAAGCTAGGGAAGCTCGATATGTCTGTTATGGCTAGGGATGGAACTTCATTTAGTCCATCATCCAAGCAAACTATGTCTTCAGTTTGGGGGATGTGGTGTGGATCACTCTTTGGTATGTGGGCTTCATGTCACGAACACTTGATGTGTCAATCAGGTCTTCTAAATCAACATTAGAGTAGTCCATATTTGTAAAAATAAAGTAGTACTTCGTTAGTTAACAAATCATATCATAAATAATTTTACACCTCGTTATAGATGAACGACATGTGTATTCATCATCATAGTCCCTCCACATGCCTGATTTTTTAAAGTGATCAGCAATGAGAATATCTTTGTAGGTTTTTTTCTCTGTATTTTGGAGCTTAATTCACCTTATTTTCTCCTTACCATCACGACCCAACTTATTGATTAGCTCGCTTGCACGAGGTTAGGTCATACTAAAATTATGGTTGAAAGAGCTACATATTGGGAATTCGGCCCCATCATTTATTTTTCCAACCAAAAATTTTATGAGGGAGTCTTAAGTATAACCCGTGTCCTACCACACAAAATATATGCACCTTATTTTTATCAAGGTCATTCTTTTTGAGGCAATACATACATTTAATTTCTTTATCTGTTAAGTCTATCTTGTGCTCCCTAGTAACAATTTATATGCATAATAGAGTCCATCATCTGTTGAGGTTGACTTGAGAGAGATTGATGTCAAATATATTAAAGGTATGAGACATGGTTTTTAGAAAAGGAAATCATAGTCCTATTTTGAATGCAGCAAAGTGGGTAACCCACTACCTACTGAGGATCATCGACATCATAGAGGTAACGAGGAACAGATATCATTCCTACCTGAGGTGGAATGTTTTATTCTTTATGTATTTGTACCAAATCATCATAGTCCAGCTCACTCGACATTTTCTTGATATAATGTTTATCTTTGGTTTTATAGATGAGCTCACCCTTAGAGTCATGCTTCTTATTAGGATGGGATACCTTCGTCATAGTCACAGGGATTCTAAATATATGTATGGGGCCTTATGAGGATGAGGAAGAGACGGGACATAATTTAGAGGAAACGAGGAAAGCTATAGTGTTTTATTTCATTGACGTACTACCAATTTTACTAGTTTCTTTACCATGACCTGTTGTGGTGTCCAAAGGTAGTTTAGCTTGTTCTAAACTTAGTTGTAATTAGATTGAATCTCTAGTGCTATTTAGGGATGTTCCTACCTGTAAAGTAATATTTTTGGTACAACCTAAAGAAACATCTCGGAGGATATCAAGCAAGTTATATTTTTTTATCATAAGAAGACAATTTAAAAAAGAGAGGAAGAACTTACCTAGATAATAACTTAAAGAGATTTACAGGTTGTTTGGTGAGCGAGCTAAAAAAGTTGGATGAGTTTATTTGATAAAAAAGTTATAACAAAATCGGACTGGTTTTCAAACAAGTCTTATTCCAATATATTGGATTAAAAAAAAATTGACCTAAAAAGTTGAATAATGGATTGAGATTCTCTTAAAGGAAATTTGATTAAGTTATGAAACAAAAGTGATAAATGGTAAAAAAAAATATTCACTATTTATAAGGATTTAGATAGTTATGATAAGGGTAAGAGGAACAATTGTGGGAGTCACGAGAAAGTTAAAAGATTTGACAGTTACATATTAAATATTCCATTAACTTAAAGTTTAGAGAATATAAAAGTTAATATTTGATATTAAACAAATAGCACATACGTGACTGATAACTGTATTTTATATAGTTATTTTCATCTATTTTATTAATTATAATTGCTATGTTCTTGACATTTTTGTATAATTTTAGTGAAATAAATTAATATTTACCTTTTATGTGTTAAGAAATACATTTTTAATAAAATTAAATAATTTGTATCG
Source organism: Hippophae gyantsensis (assembly GCA_030763125.1). Taxonomy (NCBI): domain Eukaryota; kingdom Viridiplantae; phylum Streptophyta; class Magnoliopsida; order Rosales; family Elaeagnaceae; genus Hippophae; species Hippophae gyantsensis. The sequence continues at coordinate 295,829 of CM061034.1, read as the reverse complement.
AAAATGTACTTAATTTCAAATTTATGTCCACAAATATAATTTCAAATAATAGAGTTCTTAATTATAATTTATAAAAATTGAAAATATAATTTAAATTAAATTTGAGGTTAATTTTAATTATTAAAAGTTTAAAAAATTAATTTAATATTAGCAAAGGGCTTAACTGTAATTAAATAAAGTTTAAAATGTAATTTGAATTAAATTTGGGGGTCTAAATACAATTAATTAAAGTTTAATTTTCGCGCAGGAGAGAAGAATCCACGTGTCATCATCCACGCGTACAACGTGGACCATCTGATCAAAGCATAAACGGTTAGGATGCGCGCGTGTTCTTCATACCCGACCAAAGAGAGTGGGTGTAGGGTTTCTTCTATCACGCGGCTCGGTGCGCCAAGTGGGGCCCACCTATCTGACGCGTCGTAGCCGCTGTCCCCCACCTTCGCGTGCCCTTTTTCCCGTGCGGTCGATCCACGTGCGCCCGGTTATTCCACGAACCAAAATCTGCCACGTGTTCCACCGTATCTATCACCGAATCATTTTCTGACACGTGGCATGTTACAATGAGCGCAAAAGCGTAGGATCACGCTCGCGTTGCAGCCATTGTCTCCCACGTTTCTTGCGCCGTAATCCGGTACGGAAATTCTGCGTGAGCCCGTCCTTGCTATCCAATTATCTGCTGCCATGTGTCCCACCATTTCTTGCAACGAATCAGACGCTGACACGTGACACGCACAATGAATTAAAAAAATACAGAAACGGCGCCCTGTTTCACGCGTGAATTAAAATAAAAATTCGATTTTTGCGTGGCCGTGGATTTTAAGGAGAATGTCGGGGTTTTGTTTTCGATACAAATTGTTACGCGTGTATGATATTTTAATATTTTTGATGTATTTTTTTAGCTATAAATAGGAGATATTATGATAGAGTTAAAAAGTTTTGGAGAGTTTATAATTTTTGTGTTGTTCGGTTCTGGACTGTGGAATACGCAGAAGCTATTTTTGGCTTCTGTTGTGTTCTATGTGTGCCAAATATTTACGATACGAAATGTTTTAATTTTTCTTTCTTCTTCCTTTAATTTTTCTGTAGCTGTTGTAATTTTATTTTTAATTTATGAAGTAATTTAATTTTTTTAGGGTTGCATTTGATCTAAATTTATGAAGCTTTGATTTTAATTATTTTTGATAGATTTATAAGACGTTCGATTTGTTCACTCTATTTTGTGCTTAATGCTTTTTAATTATTTACGAATTTTATCAAGACGATCTGTGGCACATAAATAAACTTAGAAGAGACATTTGTGTATATATTGCTCGTAGATAGAATGACATGTATGATGAAGTATAGGAATATACCCTAATTGTATGTGTGACCATTTGAGAACTTAGAACGTAATGAATCTTGGTGAATTTAATTCTCATAGAGATATAGTGAATTAATTTAACGAGGTGTGTTTATACGGAGCTCGGAAGAGATGTATGAATAAAATTAAAAGTTTTCGGTTGATAAATTAAATGTACTAAAAAATATAAATCAAAAGAAAATAATATGATAAGAGTGGATTAATTTGATGAAAAATTACAATCCTAGATTTCTTTTATTTTGTTAACTATTTTCTTCTTTTTCTAAATCAACAGTTGTTTTGGATAAAATCAGAGGGAAATAATTTTAGTACTCAACAAACTGTAGTAACAAATCTCCGTGGGAACGATACTTTACTTACAAATCTTATTACTTGTGACCGTGTATACTTGCACGTTTTATGTTCTTCAAAAGAGACAACAGTGACCCTAATGATCTGAAGTACATCACTTATATAGTGAATGTAAAGTTGTCTTTTAATAGTCTACATGGTGACTTGATATTAGAAAACGATGGATCCAATTTTGATTAGACCTTGGATAATCCGTAGTAAGTGACTTTAAAAGACAAGAACTTGCGACTAATGAGAAGACCTAATCGAATAACTTTATAACCGAGTGACTTGGTGATAGCAACCTCTTAAATGTTATGACCTAATGATTATTATAATATTATTATGTATAGGTCAGCTTTGATATCTCGAACAAAATGTCTATCAATGTATCAATAACATGTTTTCTTTATATATCTATAAATATCTCACTAATGAGATGAATAAATGATCTAAAAAATTATCTTCTCTCTAACACCACTCTAAAACTCCTTGTACACGAGCAATTGTTTAAAGAATTAAAACATCTTAAGAGTATCAAACTTAGAATATCAATTAATTCAAATGCTTATCCTTTAAGGATTAAGATTCATTTATTTTATATTAGTTATCTATAAAGAGTATCTTTTGGAGGTTAGGATGTTTAACACAAATATTGTATAAAAAATTTTGGACAATGAAGGATTTTTAATGACCTCTATAATTCGTATGTAGATAAAAGGAATACCTTTACGTTATGTTTATTACACGATATTAAAGAACTTAATTATATAGTTTATATATAATCATATATTCATTGTGAAGTCAAATCATATCATATAATATAAAATAGTATGATTATGTAGAAATTTTATACAATAAAGAAGTATGATTTTAAATTATATTAACAACATTTTTGGTTCATAAATATGAACAACATTTTTTATTAATATTTATAGTTTTAATTATAAAAAAGTCTAATTATTTTAAATTGTGATGAAATTTTAATTAAAATGAAATTATTTAATAGTTTTTTTGGTCCATTTAATTCCATAATTTTACTCATTTAACGCTTTAATCCAATGGTTATTAGAATATGTTCATTTAGTAACAAAATTTTATTTTTGGTTAAAGTAGTCTAATTTTTTAAATGATAAATTTTCAAGCATAAAATTAAATTTCTTTTTTAATTAATTTTTTATCTTCCCCTTTTGTTTTCTCTCTCCCTCTCCTCTCTCTTACTTAGTATAATACTATCTTTTTTTGTTGCTAAAAATATAAGTAGATAGGACTACTGTTATATTACTGAAAAAGAGTTTATAAAGGGTCGTAAAACTGATGTCTGTATAGACATGTTTATGGTGCCATCAAAATGAGAATGAAAAATCCAATTAATTACACAATGAGCAATACTATTGTTCTCTTTAAGAATTCATCGAACAGAAAGCATAGAAAAAACTAAAAGTTTTTGTTCTAAAACTCTGAGTATCTCGTCCACAGTTAATGCATCAATGTTTAGTTTAGTTTAAAAGGACTTAAAGGTAGGGGCTGCCATATGGAAGGAATATATGTTAAACCCTTGTGAAGTTTTTGCAAGGAGTTTCCTTTTGATTTAAGGAGAAAATGATTAAATTCTTTGAGACAAATATTTATAATCAGAAATATTTTATGATGCTATAAAACTTCATTTTGAAATATGATTTGATTTCTCAACCACCATATTGTTTCTACACAATATGCACATGAAGTTTTGTGGGTCATAATATAAGTAGTGGAGAAAGAATAAAATGAATGTAAGATTTAATGTCCAATTTGTTGAAAAATTTACATAAAACATTCAATTTTTATTGAAATTATAAAGATAAAAATTTCATAGTGCATGAAAAAATGCCTAGTGTCTTTTAATTCTTGATGAGTAGGATAATTATGATCTTCAATTGTTTTAAATTTGTCTCTTATGACAACATACCAAGATAAATTTTTCATAATAGAATTTTATGTCTTTCATGCAATTCAGATTTCTATAACTTGTTCCAAAAGGTAGAAGAATTGAGGATATACCTATTTTAGGATAAAGCAACATAATCTTTTTTTGACAGAAAATAAACCTTTTTTAAGTAATCATTAAGCATATGATTAGGTGGTTGAAGAGAATAGATAAATTTAATAATATTAGGACTTCAAATAGCTTATAGTTTGAGTTTATCCCATTTTCGCACTTCATTCCAATAACAAAGATCTTTAATTAAAAAAATTGGAATATCAAAAGATTAATTATAAAGTGTGTTTTTTTTAAACCTTAGATACAAAGATTGGTCAAGATATTAATGAAATTTTCATCTCTTATCTTGAAAACCAGACCACGTAAAATCGCATCCCTTGCCCCGAGACATTTTCAAATAAAAGAGTCATAAGATCTTTCTTTAGTCCTTAGGAAGGAATAAATAGTGAGAAATTTTATTGAAAATAATTATACCTAAATTTTATTGTGATTATAAACTAAATCCCACACTGCTTTAACCAACATAGCCCTATTGAAATCAAAATGTCTTTGAAATCCTATACCACTAAAGGATTTTAGGAAATAGATTTTATCCCAACCAAAAGGAGTGAAGAAATGAGAGTTAGTGATGACACCTGTCCACATAAATTTGTGTATAAGACTATCAGTTGTTTCACAAATGGAAGTAAGAAGTCTAAAAATACTCATTGTATAAATTAAGATGTTTTGTACAATTATTCTGATAAAGGTTGCTTTATGAGTGTGTGACAGCACCTTGACCTTCCAACTCTAAAGTTTATTTATGATCTTATTGATGATACCTTAGAATTCTCTCTTCTTCTTTTTTTTTTTTTTTTTTTTGCTTCTATGAAGGAAAAGTGAATAACCAACGTAATTGATTTGGAACATATTACTAAGTTTCTGCTTAACTTCACTTGGAACATTAGGAGAAAAGAAAAGAAATAAATTGATTTGTTAAAATTAATTACCTAACAATAACGTTGACATTAACATTCAAGAATTAAGTGGATGGCATCACATTTAGATCTATTTATTTGCTTTAACAAAAATTATCAAATCATCAACATAAATTGAGTGAGTGGTCTAAGGAAATTATCTTGCTATTCGGACACCATAAATAGTATTTACTCGTTTTGCTTTATGTATTAATTTAGATAGGCATTCCACAACAACACTGAATAAATAAGATGATGAATGGTCTTTATGCATAAAATCTCTCTTAGTATGGAAGTTACCAAAAGGAGATAGATATGACTTAATAGTTAATGTTATACTCTTAAACAATATATCTAATTGTTCCAACCTTTCTCGTGATTTAAAACAACGTTATAATTTTGTCATAATATAAAATTATATTTCTTGTTGTCCAATTTGCATCAAGAAGTATATTATGATTTTTTTTTGTTTTAATTAAATTTTTTTTTTATTTTACTCTTAAAAAATATCATTTAAAAAGTGAACTAACTTGACTTAAAAATAAAATTAGACATAATTTACTAATTACGTGATTAAAATATTGAATAAATAAAATTATAAAACTAAATGATCCAAAATTCTTATTTAATTGGTAGATAAATTTGGACATAATTCTTATATGTTATTTATATTTTGCTAAGATGTATCTCAAATTAAGATAAAAAAGGGTAAAATGACACAAAAATCTTTTATATAAATTATTTATGTCGTTTAATCTATCGGATTATAGATGATGTTATTTAGTTTATTAATTTTATAAAAATAGATTAATTAATAATAAATTATATTATTTTAATAATTTTTATTTAAATATTATTATTTTTTATCAAGTAATTAAAATACAAATATTTAACAAAGTGAAATTTAATATAGAATAATTTAAGAAAAATAAAATTCAAACAAATATTTTAAAATATATTTTTTTAAATTTTAATAAAAACTAAAATAAAATAGTAACAGTTAACAAATATTAAAAAATAAATATTTTATGATTTTTTATATTAATTATAATTTTATCATAATTAAAGAATTATATTTTAATCGTGTTTAATTACTTATTAAAATAATAATATTTTAATTAAAAATTATTAAAATAATAATTTATTATTAATTAATCATTTTTACTAAACTAAATTAATTATAATAGAAGAGATTAAACAATATAAATTATTTGATATTTTTCTTTAAAAAAAAATGTTCTTTCGCTATATCGTCGATTTTAGTAATACTCATTTGGATTTTGGTGGGTTTTGATGCGAAATATTGACACCACACGACATTTTTTCTGACTCTGTAGGAAGGGAAACGAAAATAACTAAACCACAAGAGTAGAGCAACTACGAATCGAATTAGAAGAGCACACCATTAGAGTGCCTTTGTTATGAAGAAGGATTGGAGCTTCAAGCCACAAAGGCATGGAGATGGAGGATATAGCTCAATTATGGTGGTGATTGTTCTGCTATTGCTGGGGTCGCCTATTGAGTCGCTCGCTTATAGACCCGGTGACATCGTCCCCATGAGCAAGATGGGTCAATACCACTCTGTTCGTACTCTTTAATCCAATCTCTCTTTTTCACATACTATTTTTAACCTTTGAAGTGTTTTTTTTGGAAATTTTTTTGAAATTTTTACGCTTCGATTTCAGTCCAGGACTGTGTGGCACGACATGATCGGTCGGCATTGCCCAATCTTTGCCGTCAATCGCGAGGTTCTTTTTCCCCCTTACTTTTTTCCCCTTTCTTATTAACTTCTCAATTAGGGTTTTAAGCTATTTCAATTTTTCATTTTTATCTTATAGCCTTATATTCTTGGAAAAATGCTAGAAACTACGTTTTAAGTACTCATTGGTTTTTTAGTTGGATGGATCTCATAGCTGCAGAAAGTTGGCTTAGAATCTTCACCTATAGCATTACCATTTTGCTTATACGATATATTCTTATTGGGCGCATGATGTGTAGGTTTTGATTCCCTTACAAAAACCAATGGGTTACACAGGTGCCGATCCCTACAAGATGTGAGTACCTTTCTCCTAAACTTAGGCTAATTATTTGCATTGATTCTTAATGACTACATTGCCGACGGGAAGAAGCAGTTGCCAAAGAATACATCGTAATGGAATAATTTTGCAATTACATAAGATTCAATTTTTCTTGGTAGAGTTGGATTTTAGAAAATCAAATATTATTTCTGTCATATAAGTTGGACATAGAAAATTAAATTAAGGGTCACTCATTGATCATTGTGACTCTTGGGGATTGATATTTTGACCCTGTGATTCATATTTGGGTTTGTTCATTTTGATATTTATGGACATTATAAATTGCAGATGTGGAACTAAATGGTCCTTCTATGATTCTTGACATGGTTCTTATTTATAAAATGATTGACTGTGCAGATCATTTCAAGTAGGAAGAGAGAAGTTTTTAGTCCCATGGCTTCTTGTGATAAATCGTAAGAGTTCAGAGGTTCCAATGCTGAATGTGCATTTGGTAAATTTACAACCATGTGTCATCTTTAAGTATCTGGTGACTTTAGGATAATATGCTTTTATGTGCTTAATTGATAAATTATTTTACCCTCGTTGTCTGAGGTGTCAATAATAAAATTTCTTAAGAAAAAAGGATACTTATTGGCTTGAATCTTGAACTGATCTCTTGCTGTAATTGGCTTGTGTGCCACACAGAGGTACTCAGGAAGTGATCTGCTAGGTGTCACCGCCAAGGTTGTGGATATGCCTCATCACTGTATGTAATTCTGTATCACCTGCTGCTTGATTTACTTAAGCATACCCACTCATAGATTTTTAATGGGTCCTAGAGGTCTTTTATGGGTTGCAATGCACTCTGGTAGACTAGGCTTGAGAGAGTGCTGTCCTAAGATCTTGCTGATGCTTCTTATCCTTGTATGTTATTATCTTTCCCTCTTGGGTTGGTCCTTAAAGAATGTTTCTCTGCTCTGTTTTATTCATCATATAGAAAGGAAAACTCCCTGCTGTTTCCTTGTTAATTTTAATTGTTCTTTTTGATCAGTATATTAACTTTGACTACTACTTCCAAGGTCTGAAGTCTTAGAAACATAAACTTGCTATCTTCTGAGCACTGCTAATGAAAATTATGAACTACTGTATATTGAACAGACATGGAGATTCATCCAGACATACGTAGAGAGTTCTGGGATCCTCAACACTGGCCAAAACATGTGCTAGTAAGATATACGTGGTTAGTGTCACTGCATTTTTCCTGCTTCATTCACATTTATTGACCCTGGGTCATTGATTTCATAACCAAATGTTTCAGAATTTAGGCATGTTATTTTTCAATGATATGTATTTGTCTTCCTATGAGGTTAGCATCGCAGACATATACATTATTCAATTCATCCTAATTGGGTTACAATTATTTGATTGTCTCTACCTGCAATATATCTGATAAATGAATCTCTTTGTTCGCAACAAAAAGTACAAAATGTGGTATATGTGTTCTTCAGGTGAAGGTGACCCCATGTCCTCTAAATTTTCAACAGCAAACACTTTCGTCTTCTATTTATCTTTTAGGACACTTTCCTCTCTTAAAATTGTCAAATGGGCACACTCAAGTCCAAATTAGAAATGTGTGTTAATAGTGAGACGGATAATATTATAGTTTTAGCATGGGTCATTGTTTGGGGAAATTTTTGTCATATCAACCCTTTTCCATCATTAGTATGACAGAATCAGTTTGGTACAATTTTCTACTTTAAAGTACAAATAAGAGTGGGGGGGTTTTTCAGTATCAGTTGTGCCTTATTGGCAGAAAATTGCGCTAAAAAGCTGGCTTCCATTATACTAATTTTGAGAAAGGGTTGGAAACGACTAGAAATGCCCCAAATAGCAGGTCATGTGCTAAACACATTATCCTTCGGATTCGTAACAGATTTCCAACTTGGACTCAAAAGTAAAAACAAAGTTAGGGAACTAGAAGTGTTCAAAAATTAAACAGAATATCAAGTGTAACATTGCTGAAAATTAACTCTCAGAGGCATGTTAAGTCCCTTTAATCAATGATGTGTATGAACCTTGGAAGTTAGTATGTTTACGCTGTGACTCTTTTGTTTTTATTTACATATTCAGGGAGGAGAAATCAGAGATAGATGTGACATCTGGATTTTATGTCCTGTTTGGATCAGGTAAGTGTTGAGAGCATGCTTATTTGGTTTATCGCGTTGGTGATCAGATTAAATGGGTAATAGAGATAACATGAAATTATTGGAATTGGATGCAATCCTCCATAGTCCACAGTTTATGGGATTCTTTTACTTTTGATATATTGCTACTTAAAATATTTTTTTCGTGGCACAGGTCTCATGCTTTCCTTTATTCTCTCAATCTACATTTTACAATCATCAGGGGACAAATTAGCAAGGTGTGAGCATATTATATATTTTGTTAATTATAGAAGCTGGATAAACTTGAATTTTGTTCACTGTAACCTAGAATTGTTATCTGAAACCGAGATTATTAATATCCCCAGGTTTGTTAGGGAGACTGTTGACGAAAGCAGCATGCCTACTGGAGGTGTGGCAAAGGTTGAATGATAATAAGGTGCTTAAAAACCTGAGAAGATCATTCTTTTCTAGGTAATGGAATTGAAAAGATAAAAGCTAATATTGGTTATAACTTATAATTAAAGAACCAGTTCGCATGTATCATCAAGCCAGAGGAATGAGTTGAATCAGAGTTTATCATCTGTGCAGAAGAAAGTTGCAAACTAGGCCATATATTCCATAGTTTCTCGTCTTCAATTAGTTATATGAAAATTTTCAGTTTACTATTTTTATTATTGAAATGTTTTTCAATTAACTATTTAGTCAAAATTGATCCGGAAGATAATGCACGTAACTTAAATTTTTTGATTAAATGTTTCGATTTTTTTGGGTCATAATAGTAGATTGAAATGCATTTCAATACTACAAGTATTCGATCGAAACAAAAAAAATATTAAAAATAATAAATTAATTTTTTAACATAATATTAGTTGCAATAAATGCTTACCTATAGTACTCTAAATTTTAGAGGTCCATGTTTGAAATTTTTTACTTAGTTATAATTATGTTTACAATATAGGTAACAATAAAAACATCCAATATTTTGCATGTTATCCATATAATGTGGTGCGAAATTATAACTAAACGTTTTAGATATATTTACGGTTAATCTTATATGTCGTGTACATAAAATATAATTAAATTTAATATAAATAAAAGAAAGAATAAGGAGTAGAGTACAACGTAACTAAAAATAAAGAAATTAATCGTAGACACGACATATGGTGATCTAAAAATTTTCCTTAACTCGGAAGAAGATCCATCCAGTGGCATAGGATTTTGCGTTTGGCTTTGATAGATTGGAGTAGCTACACTGACTTAAACCTCAATTGAACATCAAAATCACACCCCCCCCCCAAAAAAAGAAAAGAAAAAAGAAGATAACATTAAAAGCTAAATTGTAATTTAGAGTTTTTTGGGGTGTTTATTGGAATTGGAACAGTGTAGCATCATTCACACGGACAACGATGTTGTTGGATTGGAATAGAACCCAAAATATTAGGATTGCAATACCAATAAGAATGTATAACTTAAGGAAACAAAAAATATGGGTAGAATATATAAGATAACTGGTAATGAGGAAATTAATAAAATAATAATAATAATTATAGCTAATCAATGATCATTAAATTGGTAGGTTCTATCTTTTATGGGAATATATGGGTAGAATAATGTATTTATAAAAACAAAGAGAATGGATCAGTTAGGTTAATTTCGTTAAAAACATGGGGTAGCAGAGAAGAATGCTGTAATTAATTGGCCGTGATCGATTAGATTAATTAACGGTATAATGTGTGGGTGGGTAGCTCATAGAAATTGTAACTTTAATTTAAAGAGTTAGCTAGCATAACAACGCTTTTTAACTTTTCTTTTTAAAAAAAAAACACTCATGATGTTAATTATTATATTTTGAGACAAACTAAACTAAAGAGGAGAAACAAAATTATTATTATTTTAAAAGACAGATCATGTTTCCGTTTGAATTACTAACGCTGTTACAAGGATATTAAAAATTATAGATACCATTTTAATAGCAATATGTAATTTGAGATTTACTGTGGATTTTATTGACTATATAATAGCAATCGATAATTAATTTATCCAAATGTTGTTGCATCAATGAAAGGCAGAGTTTGATGGTGTCTCAACACAAGTGTCACGATCTAGTTCAAGAAGATCACCCTTTATTTAGCAACTTAATTAGTATATAATTGCAGCTCCAAGGAACCTCTTTATCCTAATATTTCTTTAATTTTGTTTCCTTTGCATTAAAGTGATGACCCACTAACATAGGGGAAAAGGAGGGAACACACATATAATATATATATATATATATAAGTTACAATTCTCTACAAAGTCATTGGATCTACTTTGTCCCCCACAAGTTCATAATATATTTTGATTTTATTTACAATCAATATAACTCATTTCATGTATATATATATATATTACTGTAGACGAACCCACATCTAAAAAGACACCGACCATCGCTTCTAATATTCCTTAATTTTGCATAAAAAAATATATTACTTCACATATATCTTCTTGTAATACTGTGATTATTTATAATGATAATAAATTAAAAATTGCCTTACTGTGACATATGATTCTAACTATGTCATAAAGGATGTGAATATGTCTTTGCAACTTGAATAATTGTTAACTTTCCCAAAATACTGGTATAAATAGAATAAATTAGAGATTTCGTTTCTTATTATAGATTTTGGCAAATATTTTGAATATGATGTTATAAATTATAGATTTTTGTAAAAGTAATACTTTTAAGCAATATATATGTATCATGTTAAATCACTATAAAAACTATGCAATATTGTTTTAGATTTATTTAAATTCTCAAAATTTGATTAATTTTACTTGAATTTTTTGTTTATTTTTTATTACTCTTATAAACACAATGTAATATGGATATCTTTTGAAGGATGTAATTAAACTATTATATTTGATATTGGGGTATGATTGGGGTTTAAGAGTGATAATATATTTTAATTTTAAAGATATTATTAGATAAATGGATAAATTTTACATTAAAAAATAACTAATAAATTAAATATATAATTACAATTAACCATTTCTAATATATTAACATTTTTTTATTAAAATATTAAGAATAATAAATGTTTATATTAATTTTTAGAGAGTTATGTACACCTTCAATGGGATACATATAAGCCATAAGTATAATAGGTAAATAATTCTCTTATAATAATTATAAATTAAATTAATTAAAAAAATTAATATATTAATTACAAAATATTATTAAAATTAATATGATAATTAATTATAAATTAAAAAAATTGATTCTATTACTTTAATTAATAAAATAATCTATGTATTAATTGTGATTATACCATAACTTAAAATATTTTTAAATGTATGAATGAAGTGTTAAATAATAATAAAAAAAAATAGATCTATAGATTAAAAAGAAAAGGAAAAAGAGAAAAAAAGAATGAATAAACAGAAACATGTCTTATACGATTGATAATAATAATAAAAAAATAGATCTATATATTAAAAAAAAGAAAAAAGAGAAAAAAGAATGAGAAAACAGAAACATGTCTTATACGATTGATAATAATAATAAAAAATAGATCTATATATTAAAAAAAGAAAAGGAAAAAGAGAAAAAAGAATGAGAAAACAGAAACATGTCTTATACGATTGAAAAAAAAAGAAGAGAGAAATAACCCACCAAAATGTGCATCTTAAGATCTCAGGAAGTACCAAATGGCATAAATTAACCAAGCTAACTCATTTTTAATTTTAATTTTAATTGGTTGGTTAATTGTAGTGTTAAAATTATATATAAAGGCAGATTGTGTCTAGTCAAGTGCTTCCAATTACTGCCAGTGGAGCATATGCCTAAGCTATGGTTGGTCGTATAGAGTATCTTCGTACGCTTGATTTTCAAGAGAAGTACTCTCTCCATCCGGTGGTCCCAAAACGATTTAATCTTAATTCACCTGTTTTTATATTAATATCATAATTAATTTAAATGTTACATTTTTTTAAATTATTTCTAGTGCATGTTCGTTATGATGATTGTAAGTACAATATATATGTTGCTATAATTATAAAGTGGTTCATATAGAATATATTTGGTATTAGTAATATTCACTATATACCGTACTTCAATTTTTAAACATGCAACTTGACAGCCGAAAGCTATATAGAGTTATCAGTTAATTACTACTTAATTTACTAGGTTAATTAATTTGGTTTGCTTTCGAGTTGCAAAAATATTGCCGTATATTTTTATAATTTGACGTGTTTCGTTAAAAAAACAAATATGTTATATCATCTTATTGAAAATAATTATATATATCATATATATTAAAATAATTTAATACTCCGTGGAATAAAAATCACTTAAATGATTTTTATAATAATTGATAAAAAGTTATTTGTTATGTGATAATAGACTCAGTTTTTTTCTTAAATAAAATAATTAAACAACTTAAAATATTACAACTACTTCAAAGTAAAAAGAATTTTATTTCTAGAAAAACTCTATAATATTAAATTAATCAATCTAATAAAAAAATATATAACACATTTTTTTTTATATTCTTGAATATTTATATAATAAAGACATATATACCTGTCATTATCTTCAAATATAAAGATAACTTAAGAAAAAAAATATGATTAAAATTTATATATATAAAATATAGAAATATAAATGTATATATTAATTTATCCTTTCAAACTCACCGTATAATGAGACACTATAAGGTGCTTCGTAACTTAGCAAATCACACGTCCCTTTTGGTCTCCGTTTGATAGGGTATCAATTTTTGGTTACATTTATTTTATTTTTTATTTTTAAAAATAATTATTTAAATAAAATTTTATAAAGATATTAATTTAAAAATATTATTATGTATTTAAGTAAATATTATTATAATAACATTTTGCAACATAATTTTTATTGCTTTTAATATAATACATAAATTGATTTTTTAATTATAAATAATTATATTTTAATACTATTATTATTAGATAAATTTAATGAATATTATTATTAATTTTATATATTAAATAAAAATAATAATCATAATTGATGTAATTCGACATCAATTACAAAATTTTAATTCTTAAAAGTTTACGATGTTAATCATGAATAAAAATAACAATCATATCTTAAAAGTTTACCGTGTTATATACAAAAAGTGATATTTTAATTCTTAAATTTCGGTGAAGTAGGATATTTTAATCTTTAAAATTTTAAAATTTAAAGATTAAATTACAAGATTTTTTATTTATTTTTTAAATAAAACTTAAATGTACTGGTTAAAACTTTAAAAATTAAAGTATCACAAACAAACAAATTTAGTAAACTTGGTAAATACCCAAATTTAGTCCACTCCTTTGCAAAATAGGGCATTAAAATTTAAAACTATTGCACATAAAAAAACAAGTATCTGTCTACGGTAGGGAATGTTCAAATTAATTAAAAAGTATTATTATATATTATAAACACAATTAACATATTAATATTTTATTGAATAATTATACGGAATATTCCAATAAACTAATCTTCTCTAATATAGATATTTATCTCAAAATTAACATATATAAATATTTTCTTAAATGAAACAGGCTTAAAAGATACTACCTACTTAGGTGTCAGAAACACCCTGACCTCAACCCCGCATTTATAACCATAAAAGCGGTGTTGGAGCACCATTGGAGATACATACATAGCAGTCCAGTCCTCCATTAATATAAAGGACTTAAACTAAGTTTGTTTAAAGTAAGGATTGTTTCATCTTCTTAATTTGAACTTTATCAATCTTCAAAGCTACCTTTCACTTTCTATTTTAATTATTTTATAATTCTTTTACATTAATAAAAGGGTGAAGAACTTGGCTAGTATATTTTATTTTTATTGTTTTAATTTACAATCGAGCACTTTAAATCCTTTAATTAAATGGAATAACTTCAATCCTTTTTGTGTCCAAAAAGTAAAAAGATAATTTGGAAAATAAACAAGGGCACTATAAAATTGTAAGTACTTTGTAACCTTGCTCTTAAACTATCCCATTTAAAAACATATATCCTTAACGTATTTTTTAAACATAGTGGACCAAAATCAACTTTCTAACTGGTAGAAGTGTACATTTAAGTGAGATGTTACTTTATAATTAGGAAAAATATATATTATATTCTGTTGTTTTATAAACTTTTATCTCAAAATATTTTTTTATCTATATTTTTTTATAACACTTAATTTAATTCAAACAATCTTTTAAAATTTAACATTTATTTTTTGCGAAAAAGTTAAAAACCAAATTCTATTTACACGAATAAGGTTATTGATCACAATTTTTATTAAATTAGATTGAAATTGTTAAATTTTTAAAAATTAATATTAAATTATAAGTTTTAAAATGTTAATAATTAAGTTATGTTTTAAGATATATGTCTGAAACCAACGACGTAAAAAAAAAGTGAGATGCAACGTTATTAATTTAACAAATAGTGGTCAATTGTATTTTTTTTTAAAAAAATTATTACATTTATTTTGTATATTATTGGCTTAAAATACTATATTAGAGTCTCTCCAACCTAACAAGCATCCTAGTAAAATGATGAAATTCTTAGAGTAAAAGTTGTTCCAATCTAGTCCCAAATTTCGTACAAAAAATAGTACTATAAATAATATGTGCTAATTTTGGCGCAACATTTTCATTTGAGGTGAAACTGTTTGTGCGATATTTTTTTAATAAAAAAATTCTAAAAATATTGTTTATTTTTTATACATATAATAAATTAAAATTAATTATATGATACAAAAATTATTAAATACAATTAATTGAATATAATAATTGTTAAATATTTAATTAAAAAACAAAAAAAAATTTATTTTATAAAGTATTATACTTTTTAGTATAATATTTGATATTTTGAATTAAAAATAGGAAAAAATATAATACAATTTTTGCACCAAAATAATGTAAAAGTTGGTGTAAAATAAGTCTAAGGGTTGGAGTTGCTTTTGAGTAAAAATAATTTATTTAAATATGAAAAGTATCTAAATAAAATGCTTTTAAACATGAGAATGTAATTTTATATTTATTTTAAAAATAACATTTATATTTTATATTTATTTTTTATGATAATTTAATATTATTGTTGTAAAAATACAAATTATTATTTTTTAGATTATTTATTTATTTATTTTATATTTTTATTTAATTTTTTTTGTTTATTTTATTTGCATTTTATTCAAACTAAGAAAACTTCTTTTTTTAATGTAGTTAAAAAATATCAAAAATAAAAATAAAAAAATATATTTTATATTTATATAGTCATTTTTTAATAAGAATAAGATTAAATTATTATAAAAAAATAAATATTATTTTTATAATAAGTACGAGAATAGTTAAGATTTTAAATATATATATATATAATATTAAAATAGTCTTATTACAATCATAATTCCACATATTTATAATCGTGTTTGGTTTGATATTTGGGATAAATTTCTTTTAATTGTACGGTAAGTTATAGTAAATTATTTCATTAATTTTTAACTTTTTAAAATAATAATTAATAATTTTTTTAAAATTTATAATAATAAAAATAATATTTTAATAATATAAAATTAATCAAATGTAACGAATTTTAATATTAAATAGATATAAATATTTACAACTAATTCAAATATAATGAAATTAAACGACGTTTAATATGAAATAATACATTATATTTTTTAATGATAAAAATATGTGAGTTAAATATAAAGATATTAATTTTATGTTTACAAATTTTAATAAATACTTTGTTAATTTAAACATGTAAATTTTTTAAAATTTAAATACTTTTTTATTTATTAATAGATGAAGGGGAACTTAATCATCAATATTTTAAATAATATATTAAAATAAGTATTATGTTAATTTTTAATTTTTAAAATTAAATATATTTTTGAATAAATATTAACCAATAAGAATTTTTTTAAAATATATGTAAACTGTTATTGATTTATAATTGATTATTATTATACAAAATGTTTTCAAAATTGTTATAAAATGGTTATAATTATTATTATTATAAACGTGACCTACCGTACACCTCATTCCAAGACGTTGTCATACTCCTAATTAAATAAAATTAAGGTTTAAAAATTAAGTGCTTGTTGCTAGCTACTTTAAGGCTATCATAATAGTTTATGCAATTTGCAACTTGGAAGCAAAAAGTACGCAAATGAAGTGGGAAAAAAGAGAGAAACGCTATACAAAGCACAAGAATAACTTTTTGATTAATATGCTACAAAGCCTACAACAACCAAAACCTCAAAATAAGAATGATAAATATATAATTAAGAAAGATTAATTTAAACCCGGAGCAATCAATGATCTCTTGTGTATTAATAGAAATATACGGCCTAGTTCTATGTATATATAAAGAGCAAAGCTATTTACCGTGATTATATATATATATATATATATATGATCGGATATAACTTATTTATTATTTTTATATTATATAATAGTGTGATATTTTAAATAAATAAAATTTAAAATTAACATAATTATTTTAAATAAATACTTAGGTCGAGAAAAAAAATAATCTTATTAGAAAGTAATATACATAATAAATAATAATTTCAACGAGAGTATCATGTTTTTATTTTTGCTTTTATAATATGTGTTCAAAAATTAAAAATAAAGTTTAATGAAAAAAAAATAGGAATAGAGCTTTTCATATTATATAAAATAAAGGTCTTATAATTAATTAAGTATAGATATGGAGCCGGTGCACAGCATAATTAATAAGCTGAGATATGTTTATTAAGTTAAATCAGTTTTTTGACTGGAACCTAAGTGAAAGTCAGTCTCCCACTATGTTTGCTTTAATAATGAAACCTTTTTTCAGAGTTGTGTCTAAATAAAAATAAACATTTGAGCATTTGAATAGAACCTAACAAATATTTCACTAGCTAGCTAGCTAGCTTAATTAGTATGTGAATATATAAAAAGGAGACATAAGCATTGGCATATCAATCATTATGTTTTTGAAAACAAACACCTCATAATTGAACTTGTCATGAACAAGAACCAATTAATTACAAGAAAATTATATAATGACTTAAAACACGGCAAAACTTTATTATGGATTTAGATCGTCTATACATTAATAACCTAATAATTTTGATTTTGATAATTATATATAAACTATTTATTTTTCTATATACTAATAATATTTAAAAAATTATTAATGACCAGTTATTTTACACCTATCACATGTTTCACATGTTGAGTGCAATTAAATATTATTTAAAAAAATGTTATAGAATAGATAGCATATATAGAATAATACATCGATCCTTCCTTCGAATAGATAGCATATATAGAATAATGCCTAGTTCAACCTTTAATTCCTCGAATAGTTAGCATAGATTATGGCAAGCTGATCAACCTTTAATTTATGATCTGTTGAATTCAACTTTTTATTTGTCTGAAAATCAGTGATAATGCTCCTTGTGAATCAAAAAAGAGAGGCCCTAAATTATCATGCCTCGTGCTACTTAGGCTTTGAAGGGGCAAACAACATTGGTCCTTTTTATTTTATTTTAATAATTTAAAGAGATTTAATTAACTGATCGAACAATTATACTTAAAACTTGAGCAGTCATAATTAATAATGGTACATGGTTTAATTGCATTATATATACAAAATTTTATTTTTAACTTGTTCTATCTTTTTACTATATATATAACTTTTGTATGTTTAAAAATACAATAAAAATATATATTTCTATAAAATAAAATAAAATATATACTGAAATAAATTAAAATGATGATATTATCCTAAACAGCATTTAGAGGCATGGGCTAGCTAGATGAATCAAAGAAACGTTACACGCATTATGCATTATTAGAAAAAAGTGAAAATACAAAATTAATAGAATTATTTTTTGTTAAAATATTAATACAAGCAACAAATCAATAAGATATCGGAATTGAAAGGAACCAAAAACAAGTTACTCTTATTAAGCTAAAGAATAAGATCGGAAGAAGAAAAAAAAAAAACTCCTAATTAACATCATATGCTTGAGCTTGGTGGACATTGTTGTAACACTTATGGCACGGATTCAATATTCCAAGTCTACCCCGCCAGAACCAATTATGCACAAACCACGCAATATAAAATAAAATAAAATTTATGCAGTCATTTCATAGAACATATTTTGAGCACTAGTTTAGATATTATAATGTTTGTCAAAATGCGCCTCTATGAAAGCAGAAATTTTCCTTTCAAGAGTTGAGCAATATACTGCATTATTAGCTAACCATGTAATATTAAGTAAATATAATGCAGAATTTTAAGTTATTTTGATATTGTTACTATATATTCGTGGATTTCGTATTCGATAGTTGAAGAAGTCGAAAAAAATTTATTAATATATCTTGGATTATAGATAAAATCTATGGATACTTATACGATAGAATATAAAATCCACGAATATATAATAACATATATATTATTCTTTTCATTATTTGTCATAAATATGAATTAATTTAGTAAATTAGTTAGTATATATTATTATAATTATATTAAATAATAAAATTAAAGCACATATATTAGGTAGGCTGTAATAATATCATTAAGTTTTTTTTTTTTTTTTTTCAAACAAAGTTTGATAAGATGTCATAGAACATAACAATAATTGAGTGAAATGTTTACAAGATTTGTTGAGGCCAATTAGCAAAAAAGAGAAAAGAATAATTATAATTAAGATACACACGATAAGGTTGAAGTGGAATGATTCGTAGTCTTTGCTAATTGTGTAATGCTTAGTCAGTCAAATCCTCAAAATGAAAAAGGACCGTACTTAAAACAGCTAAGACATATGGGATAAATTGGATTCAAGGCCTTAATATGCTTTTACGTACTTATTAGACACCTTTGGAACCAACTTATGAGACACCTTGGAAAGCCAAGTGAGAGCAATTAAACAAATAAACGACAAAGGGAAAAGATAAATCCAATCAAATTTGTTATTTTATTTGAAAAAAAGTTACGGCCTATATATACGACAAACTAATATGCTGTAGCCTAATTGGATAAATAAAATAATTATGTAGCAATTAAATTTAAATATAATAAATTTAAAGTATGGTTATTTTAAAATAAAAAACTTACGATCAACATTTTATCGTTGAAAATATAATTTTTTAAATTTTCATACTTATTTTTGTTAAATACTTATATTTTAATAAAAAAATATTATTTCAACCAATAAATTATTAAAATAATAAAATTTCTAACCATTTTTTCAAAAATAAATAATATATATATAAATAAGATCAATGATATAAATTAATTATTTTTTTTATATTTTTTATAAATGTCAACCATTAAAACATGAGCGTGTAAAGAATTGTATAATAGAAAGATAATTCTTAATAGGTAGGGATAAATGCATTTTAGTTGTGGTTGTTTTTTTGTTTAAAGTATTAATTGAATTAACATATATTAATTTAATAAATTAAAAATTAAAATTCATCAATAAAATAAAATTATTTATATTAATTTGATAGAATCAATTTATATTTTAAACTTAAAGTATTTTTTAATGAATTTAAATGATTTTAATTTTATATTAACATTAAATTAATAAATAAGATTTATTATTGAAACAATAATTTAATTAAAATGATTATATAATATTATTTAAATTAGAATTAGAATTTAATTTTTTAGCAGAAAAGAATTCTTAAATATGGGTTATTTAGCACTACAATACCTTATTATTTTTTATTTTATAGATAAAATAATAATTGATTTAATTTATAAATTAAAATAAAAAAAGTATAATTAATATCTGAATTATTAGGTGTAACACTCATTACTAACCCCCTCCCCCTCTCTCTCTCTCTCTCTCTCTCTCAATATATACTAGATAAGTTAAATAATTAAGCACGCATATGTAAGTCTTACATGAAAATGTTGTAAATAAGACAAGCGCTACTTTTAAAAGATTACTTTTTAAATAAGCACATGTTATCATGACCAACCAGTGATTTTTCTCTGTCTCTGTGTGCGTGGGAGGCTTGTAGTATCATGCTGATCAGTTGAGATTGTACCTTCCATTTTAACCACTTCATTTTAAAAATAATAATACATATAATATACTTTTTGTGCTACTAAAGTAATATACAATATAATTCTTTTATTTTAATTAACTATATATTTATACATAAAAAAATCTCGATATTTGGCCGACAATCAAATTTTTTTTAATCTTTTTTTGTTATTTTTTTACATCAATAAATACAAAAATATTTATATAATATAATTAATTTTTATTAAATTAAATGTGATAATTTATATAGTTAATGATTATTTATTTATCAAATACATAAAAATTAATAAATTTTTATGTTTTTTTACACTAATAATTATATTTTTATGAATATTTATGCTATATAACGTAATTATTTTTATTACATTAATATTGATAATTTATATAATTAATGATTATTTATTTAATAAATATTTAATTAATTTACTTATAAATATATAATATTTTTGTTAAATTAATAATTTTTATGTCAATATCATATCGTATCTCATATCAATTTAAAAATAACAATCAATTAATATAAATTATTTTTAAGTAAAAAGTATTTATTAAATTCATTTAAATAATGTTTATCATTCATGTAGGATTAACTTACTATATAGTAAAAATATTAATCGAATAAATTCACATATTTTTGTTTTTTTTTATGTTCAATCAATTTACTTATATACATATTATATTTTTGTTTAACTAATAATTTTTATGTTATATCATATCATATTTTATATTAATTAAAAAAATAATAATTAGTTAATATAATTTTTTTTAAATACTTATTAAATTTAATCAAATCATAACTATATCATTTATATAGGATTAAATTTTTAAAGAGTAAAATTATTAATTAAATAGGTCAATATATTGTTATGTTATATTTAAGTTATTTATAAAATAATGTTATACAATTATAATCAATATCATGATAAATTACTAGTGTTATATTGTATTTAAAATCTATTGTACTATTATATATTTATTTATTATTAAATTAAAAAAATTAATTAACTTCTGTTTTAAGAATATTTTAACATTAGTTTTTTAATTAGAATAAAAATAACATAAAAATTTATATTTAAAAACTTAAATTTTCTTTTATTTTTAAAATAAAGAATTTAAAACAATAACAATTATTTTCAATAATTAATACTTCTGTCTTTCAAATTTAAATGAGTTACAAAAATAATATTAATAAAACAGGTGGCCAAATATATTTTCAGCCCTATGTCTTTATCTTCTATTATTAAACTTCCTATGATCTGATGAAGAAACATCCTAGCTAGCACACAGTCATCCCTTGCGTTTCCACGTAAGAATGGGATTTTTTTTTTTTTTTTGCATATTCGGTTATCCGACGTTATCAGCACCGTAAATCGACTTTTATTAGATAAAATTTAAAAATAAATACAATTTTAAGTATTAAACAACATTAATTAATGTATGCGATTTAATTATAATTATATTGATAATCATATTCATATATATTTAAAATTAATTTATATATTTATTAAATTAAATTATATATTTATTTTAATTAATATTAATTTCTAAAGCGAATAAAAAACTATCCTCGTAATATAAAGATTTCAAGAACAGTTATATTAAAAAATATTTTCGTCCGTATCCATGCCATTGTTATTTTCGTGTGATTGCCTTCTTTTATTTGTTAATTTGCCAACGTTTTTTTCTTCTTCTTATAAATAATTCACGGCGCTCCTTAATTATTACTCTCACCCACATTTTGTTGTATATATACGTAGTTTATTAAAAAAATGTAAAAATGTTTTAGAAGTCTTACGTTTATATATGTGCAATGTGTGGATAGTATATATTTGTGGGTTATTAAAAAAATGTAAAAATTGTCAAAAGTCTTACATTTATAATTGTGTAATGTGTCCATAGAATATAAGTGTCCCAAAAATTTGAAAGTTTTTTATAGTATATAGAAGAAATATTGATTTATTCAAACTTTCACTTCATTTATTTTCTTTGTATTTTGTTGGTTTATTAAAATATATATTTTAATTCTGTACTTAATTTGACACTCGAAATTTTATTATTTAGTTTAATAAATTACTTTAGTAAATTCTTATTGATAATTCATATTGAAAACTTACCTCGTGCACAGGAGTTTAAATTGGACTCAATTTTAGTTATCGTAGTACATATGACTTTTTAACAATTGTTTGCTAAAATAATTTTCAAAAAATAACAATTACGCACATAGTCACTCACCCACCTATCGATATAATTGCTGGGTTTGAATCTTACATTAGTGAAGGGTCAGTATCCCACACCTATTTCAGTTAATACTGTTAATACATTAATATTTTGAATATTTCATATTATTAAATATTTTTATTTTAATATCAAATTTAAATATTGGTATCATTTTTTTTAAATAATAATTAATTTTTTTTACCCAAATATCATTTTGATTTTTTTAAGAAGTTTTTTTTTAATTTTAAAAATTAACTAGATTTTAAAAAAATAAATTGTTAAAATATTATAGTTATTATTATTATTATTATTTTAAAATTTAATAATTTTTTTAATAGTAAGTGTTAAACTCATTCTTTAATAAAAAATATTTTGTAGGTCTAGTCTATAAAGAAAAATAAAAATCTTTAACTAAATATCCAAAATGATATTTAGGGTAAAAAAATTAATTACTATTGAATAATGATAAAAAGGGTACTAATATTTAAATTAGAGTACTAAAACAAAATATTTTAATACAAAGTGACATTTAAGATATTAATGTATTAATTAGGATAACTCTAAGATAACATTCCCATTAATTAGTGTCAAAAAAAGTTTAAAAAAAATCTAAAAATTGTATAAAATTTCTCAAATGTTTTCATTTGTAAAATAATAACAATACTATCAAAATAACAAATTTTTTAAATAATTATAAGTAAATAAAGATTAAAAAAATCCTAAAAATACTTATAAATTTAAGTAAATAAAATATACCAAGTTTTATGCATATCAAAATCCATATTTTAAAAAAATCCATTTCATTCATCTATATCCCAATGTTCTAATATACACGTTCATATCAATCTTTTAAATTTAAAATGCACCATACAAATTTGATTCAACTTTAAATCTCGTAAGATTTACGCGAATCATAAATTTAAACATGCATCAAATATATATGTAAATAGAATTTATCTAAACAAAAAAAACAAGAAATAAACATATATGTATAAAGAATAACAATTCAAATACGACAAAATAGATCTCATCAAATTAATTAAACATTAATTAGGATTGTACAAAAATATCATATTTTCTAAATCACGTAATAATTAAACTTCTAAAACAAGCATTATCAAGCAAGTATACAAAAATAAATGCTAAAGGAATTTAACTAGAAAGAGTAGTTAAGAATAGAATATAGCATGAAGCATAATACTTAATTTCTTTATTTAATATCTCTTGTGATAACAACCTTGATAACCTCTTAAATGAACTTGCGGCCTCATTAAAGTATTGAAGTAGTAAATGAAATCGGGCACTATATATGACTACGTATTCACAAGTCTCAATCCATCCAACACAATTCACAACAACCATAACTATTTCTATTAGTGGTCAACGCTAAGTAATTCACGACTTTGAGAATATCAGTGCTTTAGCCTTTGTGACAAATTAAACGTATATATATTTATCAAATCATCGAAACTATTTTTACACTCGTTTAGTAAAGCATTCCATACTTCCATGTAGGGGTCTACAACTCTTCGCAAAGATTACACTTTGCGCTAATTAAACTAGAGATAGAAGAGGGAATAGTTAATGAGAGAGAGAGAGAGAGAGAGAGAGAGAGAGAGAGATAGATAGATCTTTTTTTTTTCTCTCCTCATGTCAATCAATCTAAATTACCGCTGAGGAAAAAGAAAAAAATGATTTATATATAATTAATCTTTTTGTGGAGGTTATACAGAAAATAAAAGCACTAAAAGGAGGAAAATAAATTAAAAGGCAGAGAGAAAATAAAGAAAATAGAATTAATCCTTTACCTCCTCAACCCTGTAAAAGTGTACTTTTCATGTTCATAATATACATTAACAATCGACTATATATCCAGGGATGATGAGAAGAGTGAAGTTTATATGATTCAATATTATATATAATAATAGTTTAATTAATTATATACACGACTAATGCCCAACATGTACAAGCATGCATGTTTTTTAATTGAAAAGTAGTCATATAATAATATTTGAATAGTGTAATTATTTTAAAAATATATGTACATCCCATTAATTAATGTAACAAATTGTATCTGCATGCAGTTCTATATATATATATATATATATATATTGTAAGAATAATACTAAATACTGGGAATAAATTAAAGACCCAATTATACATATGCCTGCAGACGTTGTATATATTCAATCGTGTTTCGAATGGAATATATATATATATATATATATATATACATGGAAACTAAAAAAAAGAATATTGATGTATAAATATTGAGTACATGTAATAATATTGATGATTAAACTTTTGTATATATATATATATAATATGAAATGGAGAAGCCGTACTCATAATTAACGAGTGTGGGAAGTGGAGAGTTAGATGGAGTAAATATATTTTATATATAGCTAGCAAAGGGTGGTATTGGTTTTGGTAGTGTGTTTTGTAAACATGTGCACAGGTACTGAATCTCGAGGAATTATAAAGAGATGTGATCCTTTGATATTTGGGAAGGATGGTGATATTGAAGACTACAATAATAATAATAATAATAGTAATAATAATAATAATAATAATAATAATAATAATAATAATGAAGCAACTACAATGAGAGATAATAGAGACTACTACCACAAACTACTCCGTCTTTGTTGCGCCGCCTTTATTCATTTTCTTCAATGGCTTCTTAAGCTTCCTTCCAATGCTCTTCAACTGCCAACTCTACCCCTCTCCGAGGTACTCACGCATTATTAATACTACTAGTTACTATTATATATTTTTCTCTTCTCTTCAATCGCTATGTGTGTATATATATATATATGCTAGTTCATTTCTTCATCAATCACAAACCCAGAAAATATACGCAAGATTAATTCTCATTTCAGCTCTTCTTATTTTTTTTCATTAATTAATTATGGAAACTAATTAACTATATATAAAATTAAGTTTTCTGCAGGCTTTTAATTAGTACCCTGTATGTATCCGGCCATTAACAATATTCACCCACAAAATCACTGCTACAATATTCTTTTTTGCTAATTAATAATTAATTAATGAAATCACTGCTCTAATTAATATCACATGCATATTCACACTATATATAATTCACTAAATTTTTAGAAAGAAATGATTTAATACTCAAATTCATATAAGTACGAATAGTTACATACCAATGGAAATTGGTAAAAATAATGTGGAAGCTAGAGTGAATTATGTGGTAACTCATTGGTTGAGTATACAGAATCAAATCTCACCAATCACATCAAAACTCGATTCTTAGTATGTTTAGTTAATTTGTGTAATTAATTATAAAATGCAGGTGGTTGAAGAATTGAAATCTTTAGTGAAGATTGCAGGGCCTATAATAATGACAAGCTTTCTTATATACTCAAGATCTGTTATTTCAATGTTATTCTTGGGTCGTCTGGGAAAAACAGAACTAGCTGGAGGTTCATTGGCACTTGGTTTTGGAAATATCACAGGCTATTCCATCCTCAGAGGCTTATCTACTGGAATGGACCCAATTTGTTGCCAAGCTTATGGTGCAAAGAGAATGTCAGTATTAAGCCAAACATTTCAAAAAACTGTATGTCTTCTACTACTTGTATCTATACCTATTTCAATCTTGTGGCTAAACATGGAAACTATCTTCACTTGGCTTGGTCAAGACCCTGCAATCACTAAAGTTGCTAAGCTCTATTTGGCCTTTTCTATTCCCGAATTACTATGTCAAGCTCACCTTCAACCTTTAAGGATCTTTATGAGAACACAAGGCCTAACCGTGCCACTTACCGTAGCCGCCACTTGCTCTGCCATTTTACACCTTCCCATTAACTACTTGTTAGTCACTTATTTTAAATTAGGTGTTGGAGGGGTGGCTTTAGCTTTGGGTTGGAACACTCTCAACTTAAACGTGGGTTTGCTACTTTATATTATTGCCTCTAATAAACCATTGAAACCTTGGCAAGGTATATCCAATCTTCTCTCTGTGTTTCAAGGTTGGAAACCATTATTAAGCTTGGCATTACCTAGTTGTCTCTCTATATGCTTAGAATGGTGGTGGTATGAGATAATTGTATTTCTTTGTGGCTTGCTGCGTAATCCAGAGACTACAATTGGGGCAATGGGAATCCTAATTCAAACAACAGGAATGTTGTATGTGTTTCCTATCTCTCTAAGTGCAGCCTTGACAACACGAGTTGGTTATGCATTGGGCGCTGGACAACCAACCCGCGCCCAATGGACTGCAATACTTGGTATCATAGTTGCATTTGTATTTGGGATTTTTGCATTGGTTTTCACGACCACAATGAGATCAAAATGGGGCAAAATATACACAGACGAAAGAAATATACTTGATTTGGTTTCGAAAACACTTCCTATTTTGGGGTTATGTGAACTTGCAAACACTCCTCAAACAACTGCATGTGGAGTATTAAATGGCACAGCACGCCCTAAATTAGGTGCCAAAATAAATTTGTATGCATTTTACCTAGTTGGATTACCAGTTGCTATTTTGGCAACATTCACTTTTAAAATTGGGTTTTTGGGACTTTGGTACGGTTTGCTATCAGCTCAATTGTCTTGTTTATGTATGTTGCTTTACACATTGCTTCAAACTGATTGGAATCAACAAAGTATGAGAGCTGGGGAGCTCACTATGACCACAGAGGAAAAGGACAAGGAATTGGAAAAAGTGGTGGTGGTGGTGGTGGAGGAGGATGAGGAGGAGGATGAATAAAGTGCCCCACGTTTTTTTTAATTAATTTTTTAATCATATTAATACAAGTACTCCCAACCCCAAACAAGTTATAACATATTACTTAATAGTACAAAATGTTTCTTTTGTTGAATGATTTCCCCAGCATATTTCACTTCTGATTAATTAAGTTGAAGAATATATATATATATATATATATATATATATATATATATATATATATATATATATATATATTTAAAATTCGATACTCTACTGTCATTAACCAATTGTATTGTTATTAATACTCATTTCTCAGTTAAATCATTTTCTGTTTCCAAGAGTCTTGTATCTTATCTCCTTGTATCATTAATCTCTTTCAATTAAGAATTTTGATCTCATTTGTTAAATTTGAATTAAATTATATTAATTAATTTTCTATTTGAATTAAATTTATAACAGACATAATTATCATAAATTAAATATTTTTATAATTTAAGTTCTCATGCAAATAAAATATAATTAATCCTATAATTATATCAAGTATTAACTTCCCAATTTAATATATCATCAACACTTATCATACATTTTTTTTATAAAAAAATATAGAATAAATATTTTTTCTTACTATTTAAGATTATTAATATTATAGTACAATTTTTACTCACTTTATCAAATTTTAATAAAAACATTATTACTCAATACTTACAAGAATTAAATCACAAATCAATATTTAAAATAACAGTCAAACTTATACCATCCTATCAACCCAAATTAATGCCTAGCAAAACACATACAATACTCGGTACATATATCTTACATCGTGTCTATAATTTTACTCGTCAATTGAAGCGTTCCGTAAAAAGGAAAAAAAAAAAAAAACAGTTAATGGAATCCTGTCACGTGACTCAAAATTTTAAAGGATAAAATCGTCTTCTCGGTAAAAAGAATTCCATTTACTCATGTACCCTAATTTTCATCCGGAGGTTGGAAACGCCGAACTGTTCGTACTTCCCTTCACCACACCAACCGTGGAACCATCAGCGTTGCGTTGGACAACAGTATAGCCAGCCACCAGTCCATACCAATGTTCGAATCTGCATATTTAAGCGTCAACGTTCCGCCACCGTTCTTCTCTCACCGTCAGCTTCCCTAACTGGGTACTCTGCCAGCCAGAGAAGTTTTGCGAGCTCGTAACCTATTATGCTCATTTTTTAGATTTCATTTAAGGTATGGATCATCCTCTTATTTGCAACATTGAACCCTATATATATGGTCCAACTTCTGCTCATTTTGGGAATTTAAGATCAATCTGTTTTGGAACGTAAATTCGTATTCAATTGTTGAAATCTTTGGTATAATTCATTTGGGGTTTAGTACCAACATACAAACCTGATTGCAGCATGTAGGGAAGTCTTCAAGTTTTAACCTTGAATCTAATTTTTGTATGAATTATGATGATCTGCTGCTGGGCTGTTCCACCCTTTTCCAGTTTTTAATGAGTTATTACTTCTAGCATGGAGCCATGGATCATAATTTATGTGTTACAAAAGCTAAAGTAGTCAAACAAATTTTGTGTATTGCCTGTGATATTTTCAATGCAATTTTTAACTAAAACTTGAACCCTTAGCCGCATCTCAGCGGGGAAGATTGTTGTTAAACTAGAAGTGACTTTTTTGTGTTACTGACTGTTGAATACCGAGTGGTTTATTTGGTTTTAGTTTTTATTAGACAGCATCCACCTTAATTTGCAAAATAGATGGTAGCTTGTTTATGGGCTGTACTATGAGAGGCTAGCGGTGAAAAGTGAAAACGTTACTGTGTTGCACTAAGGGACTTTTGCTACATGTCTAAGAGCTGGTGCATGTTGCTGTTAGATATAGTTCTGGTGTCATGAAGTTTCTCCTGTTATTTTCTCTTTTGCTAAGCTTGTATTTATATTTTTTTAAGCTAGCTACTTTACTGATGGTTGAGGTATTGGCTCCTCTTTTAGGTTTTAAGTTGCTGCACTCTTTTTTTTCTTCCTCTTAAGTCAAATTTACTTTATTTCTGGCACTAGAAAAAAATCAGTAAATCACTTAGGCCCTTTTTTTGCTGATGTTGTTGTTATTTTTACCCCTGCTTTAATATGTTCATTTTTTGAGTGTCCAATTTGTGTTGAAGGTGTATCCATTCATATGAGATGAAATTTTCTTTATGAATGGAATGAGCATTTTTTTCACTGGAACTCTGACAATCTCTCACTAATGACCAGGTAAATTTGCTAGCTGTAGGAAAAAATATTTTGTCAGTATAATAATGAGGTCATACATGTTGATTTATATTTTTGGGGACTTATATACATTGTTAACCCTGGAATTCACCTTATCAAATTCCATTGATAACTTTTAGATGTGTACTATATTTTCCATTTATGTTGCTTTTAGTTTCAACCACTCTGTTCATATTGTCATCCTTTGTCCATCTGTGCTTTCACATATCCACAGCAAGTCAAACTTCAATAGTTGTCGCTGCTGCCAGCAAGGGTGTCATTGAGATTATTTTCCGTACGAACCCCAGCCATAAATTTTTGTCACCCTTTTGACTCTCTTTAGTTGATTACTTTTCTTATTATGTTTGAGCTTAATGTAGTTGCTAATCTTTGGGAGGTCTCCATACATAAATTTCAGATCATTCGTTATTATGATTGTGTCATTTTTATGTTTATAGCATTGCAAAAAAATGATCCTTTCTCCTTTTTGCGTCGCATATGACAGTATTTCATCCAAGGGTGTTTAAGTGAAGCTTTTGGAAGTCCAAGTGATTAGAGAATTCACATGATTTTGGTCTTTGGTTCAAATATTTTATTGCTAATGCATATGCATTAAGTAGCTCGGAGCTATTTTCCTCTCTCAAATGCATCGTCAACTTGCTATTTTCGTTCATCGTGCTCTTAAAAGTTTTAATCACTTCCCTTCCAACACCATTAACACCTTCTTCCTTAGCACTTTACCACAACCCCGAAACCCTAAACCCTATGCATCCACCCTTGTTCGCCTATTCTCCTTTACACCACTTCATCGCCGTACACATGATCCTGATGACCCCTCCACCTTGATGAAAGAAGATGGAGTATCGGTGTTATCCCAATTGTGGATTGACAATTTTCGAGAACCTGATCGAATTTTGACCAATTTGACCTCGCACATTCGAAGATTCGAGCTATGGGTATTAGCTTACCAAAAGGTTTGTGCAGACGAGATGGGTAAGTATATGCCACGCAGTGAGATTCAGAGGCCAGCTCTAGATGACCTATTGGCACTTCGCAATGCAGTGCTGGATGATAGGTTTAAATGGGGAGCTAGACTAGAGTTCTTTCTCAAATCACCCAGCGATAAGACTGACTATCAATCCCTGTCCAAGAGGAAAATCAAGGCACTTTTGACAACGACGCAGCCAACACCATTTCAAGATAGGATTGTTCAAGAAGTGTTGTTTATGATTTTGGAGCCAATTTATGAAGCTCGATTCTCACAGAAATCATTTGCATTTAGGCCAGGACGGAACGCCCATTCAGTTTTGAGGGTGATTAGGAGGAGTTTTGCAGGATATTTGTGGTATATAAAGGGAGATTTGAGTACCATTTTGGATGGAATGAAGGTGGGGCTGGTGATCAATGCTTTGATGAGGGATGTGAGGGACAAGAAGGTGGTTGATTTGGTAAAGTCAGCACTGGTGACAACTATGATCACTACCAAGGACGACGGTGGAGAGAAAAAGAAGAAGAAGAGGAAGTATCAAAAGAAGAGGGTTTTGGTAGAGGATGAGCCAAAGCCGGACCCTTATTGGTTAGAGACATTTTTCGGCTTTGCCCCTGAAGAAGCGGATAAGCTTCCTAGTTGGGGTCATTGTGGGATGCTTAGTCCTCTCTTTGCTAATATTTGTCTGGATGAACTGGACAAGTGGATGGAAGGG
The DNA here is from genome assembly GCA_030763125.1 of Hippophae gyantsensis. NCBI lineage: Eukaryota > Viridiplantae > Streptophyta > Magnoliopsida > Rosales > Elaeagnaceae > Hippophae > Hippophae gyantsensis. The sequence continues at coordinate 264,094 of CM061034.1, read as the reverse complement.
AAAATTAAGGAGTTCTATAGGCCTTCCAAGAGTGATGTGATTTGGAATAGTCCAGAAGGAGAAGCTGAACAGGGAAACACATCTTGGCCAGAATTTGTGCCAACAAGTGGGCCGGATAAGACACGGAAGATGGATTATATACGATATGGGGGCCATGTTTTGATTGGTGTTCGTGGACCCAGGGCAGATGCTGCAATTTTGAGAAAACAATTGATTGAATTTGTTGATCAGAAGTATATGCTCAAGCTTGATAATGAGAGTCTCCCCATAGAACATATAACCAAAGGTATTATGTTTCTTGGCCATGTATTGTGCCGAAGAGTAGTGTATCCAACACTGAGATACACTGCTTCTGGAGGTAAGATCATTAGTGAGAAAGGTGTGGGAACTCTTTTATCTGTCACTGCAAGTTTAAAACAATGTATCAAGCAGTTTAGGAAGTTAAACTTTTTGAAGGGGGATAGGGATCCAGATCCACAACCTTGTTTTCGAATGTTTCATGCTACTCAAGCACACACTAATGCGCAAATGAATAAGTTCCTCTCAACAATGGTTGAGTGGTATAGATATGCAGATAATAGGAAAAAGATAGTGAACTTTTGCTCTTACATTATAAGAGGTTCGCTTGCAAAGCTTTATGCAGCAAAGTATAAGCTTCGCTCAAGAGCAAAGGTGTACAAGATTGGTTCTCGGAATCTAAGTCGACCTTTGAAGGAGAAAAAGGGGCAGTCTCCTGAGTACCATAATTTGTTGAGGATGGGTCTTGCGGAATCAATAGATGGGCTTCAATATACAAGGATGACTCTTGTTCCAGGGACTGATTACACTCCTTTCCCAAGTAATTGGAGACCTAACCATGAGACAGTATTACTTGAATATATAAGGCTTGAGGACCCAAAAACTCTCGAGGAACAATGTAGTTGCATAAGAGAGCAAGGCCTTGTTTTGCCACAGGATTACATTTCAATGCTTGTTTGGAACTATAAAAGGAATACAATGTTGTTGCGTCAGCTTTCCCCGGTAGATAGTACTTGTATCAACATAGAGCGAGATAAATTATTGCTGTTGGGTTCAGACCAGGGTGACCATCAGAGTGATGTCAAAGAAGTGAAAGCCTAACCTTATGATAAGAGCTGTATGTCCCTTTTTCCCCTTTAGCTGTATTTTTTTTATAATAGATACTATAATCATCCAATTGTTTGTCATTTTTTAAAATGGTTTTATTTACCGTACCATATTTGGCTCGTGATGCTGAATTACTTTGATTCATTTGCCTTGAATTTCATTATAGAAGATCATTAGTTTGTTGTGGTAGATTACCTACCTTTCCGTAGGAAACATGCAATGAAGGTTACTGGTGAAAAAAAGATTGTCTTTTCTGGTTTGGTTGTGAAATTGGAGTTTTGTAGAATGCAAGGGTGCTGTAACTCTTGAGCTTGGTTGATATTTTGGTCTAGGGTAGTAACTGGAGATAGTGGGTCTACAGTTGGGTTGGTTTTCCAGCTTAATACTCTGTTATCATTTTTGCATGTCTAGCATTTATTTGATATAACCAATGGCTTGGATGTACTTTCCGCCACCAAACAAAATTCTCATTCTCTATGGGAACAGAAATACTACCTGTTCCGTTTCATTTCATTATCTCCTCAGAATATTTTATCCTTGACTCAATTTAGCCTTGTTAATATCTGTCATTAATAAATTTTTTTTTGGTAAATATTATTATTATTATTTTTTGGCTAAAGTATCTATCATTATGTTGATTTGTCCCATGACAGTCCAGTGCAGTGGAGACTTATCTATCCTCTCTCTCTCTCTTTCTAAATTGACCTTCTTTTGCTACCCAGATTTTGCCCAAACTAAATGTCTGTGCCACTGAAACCACAATTACACCACAGGACAGGGACTCTGGTAGGTATTCTCTCTCTAAAATATTTTATTCTTTGATTTTTCTAATAAGAAGGATGATGTTTGATCCAAGACTGTATTGGGAATCTTTGAGAAGTGTAAGAAATGATTTTTTTTGGTAGCATTATTATTTGTGCACCTTAATTGATATTTTGGTGTTTTGAAGTTTTCAGGTTACTGCATTTTGTGGCAGAGCTGGAAAAGAATGCTTAAGGCATCATATGGTAAGTTTTTCCCAAGTTATTCTTCAATTATCTGTTCCATCCTTAATTTGCTAGCCGACTTCTAAAGCTCTTGCTCTCTCTTTCTTTCACACTTTGGTTGCCAATCTTTGGCATTATTTGGTTGCCAATCTTTGGCATTATTTGGTTGCAGCAATATCTCCACTCCAAAATACCTGAGTCTCCTGAGTAATTCCTAAGAACACGTAAATTGTGTTTTGAATTCAAATTATGTGATAGTATTTGCGTGTTTGACTCACTGTCCCTGATATGGTGTAAACAGGAGCCTCGTGCATGAAACTGCAGAAAGGGTGAAACTATAGATCATGGAGTGATGGAGACAAGAAAAAGATACCGAATTGAACAGAGCTTGCTAGTGTATTCATATTATTTCAAACTGTTTTCTCGCCTTTTTAGCTGGATATAGTCATGGTATGGAAGTATTATAATATTTGGATTTCGACCTTTAGGAAACCATGGCAGTGATACTCACTTTGTACATTTACAACTACTAGTTTACGACATATGGTCATATCTGTTTATGGTAATCAAAGAAATTTGAATCTTATGAATCCATCATGCAATAGACAACAGACAAAACAGAGCAAACCAAAGTGACTCTTACCACCTACAAGAAAAGTCTTCTCTCTCCAGAGAAAACCTAATATAGATAATGCAACTTGCTAATGTCCAATTGAAACAGAAGTTTTGGACATTATGGGATAATGATATATGATATGATATATGATGTGCAAGTCTACAGTCTACGGTCTATTTTTTTTCTTTTTCCCCTCTTTCGATTCTTCTCAAGTCTTTCTAATCTTTCGATAAAGTCCAAAGTCCAAACAATAGCAGCCATCAAACAAAGATCCAACTTTGCCTTTCTCCCTACGAAAAAAATCTAAATAATCTCACCAACGCGTGAGAACAAGACATTGTTTTATACCACGGTCGTGTTTGTAATCTAAATATTTCGAAACTTTCAACTTGGGTATGCGACAAAAAATTATTTCATGCATTGAGTTTGGTTCTAATCTTTCTACGAAACATTTAAGAAAGTTTGTAGTATTTTTAAGAGCGTTCGATATCAAGCCTCATAATTATCTTAAAAAATGTAGTTTATAAGAATAATCCGATTTTTTAAAATTCTATTAGAAATTTAACATTGAAGGACATTTACAAGTATGTGATAGATATTGTGAGATAAAAAAATTTATGATCTTTTAATGTTTTTCAGTAGTTTTTACTTTTATTTTGATATAATTTAATCCTAAGCTTTGAAATAGATTGTGTTAATTTTTTAAAGTAATTTTACTGTAAATTTTTTAGAACATGATTTTAAATCATGAACGAATTAAATAAGATAAAAGACTTTATGTAAGTAAAAAATTGGCTAAATTCAAGCTGATTTGGAGCCGCCGGCGTTTGCAATTTTGAATTAAACTTTTTAACATATTTTGTGATATAAAGTTGATTAAAAGAGAGAATTAAGAATGAAAATTAAATAAATTTATGATTACTTACCATTTATAACAAAATACTAAAATAACTCAACACAATAAAAATATTTTTATTAATAAATTAATTTAACATGATTTATTTTTCAAATAATTTTAACACTCACATTATCGTAACCAAGCCCAGATGAATTGATTAATCGAAATAGTTTGTTTTCTATATTCGTGTCATAGCGCTATTTGGCTGACCAGTTTTATCTTTGAGTTCCATTTCACACAAAGTAGTTTTTAAACCCCGTCGGAACGGAACAAATACTCGGAGAATCGGACTGACTCTGTCCGCTCAGTGGTTAGAGAGAGATAGAGAGAGAGAGAGAGAGAGAGAGAGGTGAAAATAAAGCAACTCCTCCTACTTTCTAGTCTCAGAGCCTAGGGTTTTTCGATTGAAATTAAATTAAAAGGGAACAATTCATTGAGAACTGAACAATTAATAACAAGTCTTACAGTTGCGAGGTTGAAGACTGTGACCCCCATCTATCTAATTTTATCGGAAAATTTTATCAGCAAAAGTTTGCGTTGTCTGTAAGTTGCTCTTTTGTGTTTTGAGTTATTTAGTTTTCTTTTTAATAACCTGCAAGGAAGACGACGCTTCGTTTGAAAGCAAAGTTCTTCTTTAATAAGTTTCGAGCTGGGATTTTTTATTGGCGGGGGGTGGGGGGTTCTTGTGACTAAATTTACCATATTTTTTATACCTGAAATAATTTATTGTGCAAGAAAGTAGTCCTGTCCTGGAGTAGCAGAGTTGCTCTGAATGGTTAATCTGGATGAACAAGTATCTACATAAAGAGGAATGCGGGGATTCGTTTGCTACTTTGAAAATTTTATGCAAAGTGAACGTTGACGGAAAATCGGATTGGATTTGTGGATAGATTGTTTAGTATGAGAATTTCAGGAATAATTTGATCAGGTTGCAACATGAGTTGCAGCGAGAGACAAAGTGGAGGAACAGGAGAAGAAGAAGAGATGCATGTTCAGGAGGAAACCAATACGGTCTCGCAGAATGGTTCAGTTACAGCGCATCAATTGACGATCGACGAGAGTTTGCTGGTTGACCCTAAAATATTGTTCATCGGATCCAAAATTGGTGAGGGAGCCCATGGTAAAGTCTATGAAGGAAGGTCAGTGTCTGTTTCAGCTCCTTTATTCAACTTCTTGTTTGCCTGATTCTAGTATATGCATAAATATTGAAGTGTGGGATTATCGTATATTGTTTACTATATGAGTGATAGTTTGATATTCATTGAAATTTTGTTGCGTTGAACAAATGCTTAGCGGGTTTTCTGAAACTAATGTTGGCTATGATTTCGAGCCCCTGAGACTCGGGACTCTTTTATTTTTGGAACACTAGAGTTTTTCTTTTTCTTTTCCTTTTCTATATTTTGATTGGATTTTTATGAATTTTTCGCATGCTGCTTTTGGCAGTTGTTCTCTTCAACCACAGATAGGCGGCTGACGAAATGGGTAGTCAGATTTTTTGAATATATAGAATTGCTTTCTGATGACTTGACTAGGTGTTCTGAGTTCCATTTATTGCATTTACAATTGTATTTATGAACCACATAAAGGTTGTGAATACTATAAGTAGCTTTGTATGTGCATTTATCAATATAAGCCCAATTTTTGTTTGCAATATTTGTTTTCCCTACAAATTCAGTTGAAGTTGTTTATACTTTTGGTCATTTAGAGCTTTATTCAGTGGCCTTGACCCTTCAGATACAATGGCCAAATTGTTGCTATAAAGGTTCTCCATCGTGGGAACACCTTAGAAGAAAGAGCAGCACTTGAAAATCGTTTTGCACGGGAAGTTAATATGATGTCGAGGGTCAAACATGAGAATCTTGTGAAGGTGAGTGTTGCAAATATGTATGATGTTAGAACCTTAAACTTGGAAGTGTTTTCATGCAAGGCTTGGCATTGATGTTTGTGCATACAACTTTTTTCCATATTAAATGTTCTAAATTTATCCTATTTTATCTCACGTTATACCAAATAGCATTTGCTAGAATATTTCTTTGATGTAGACCCCACTGGTATGCTACATTTCTTGTGTTTACAGTTTCTTGGAGCTTGTAAAGATCCCTTGATGGTGATTGTAACTGAGCTACTACCTGGGATGTCACTCCGGAAATATCTTGTCAGCATTAGACCCCAAAAGTTAGACCTCCCTGTGGCCATCAAGTTTGCTATGGACATTGCTCGTGCCATGGAATGTTTACATGCCAATGGAATTATACACAGAGATCTGAAACCTGGTATTATAAGGCCAGTTTAGGCTGTATTTCTTTATCGGGTGTTGTTTCTAGATAATCTATAGTTATGAGATGTGATTGAACACTGAGATCTGAAACCTATTGTCATAAGGCTCGTTTGGGCTGTATTTCCTTGCCGAGAATGCTGTTTTTAGATGACTAGTAGGGAAGAGATGTGACATATACTCGGCCATATTAAAAATCAGCACTTTTTGTTCATGATGTGGTGGCACAATCTTGTGATCTTGTCCTCATTCCTTGATCTTTTCTAAAGGGTCATCAAATAGTTATAGGGTTTCGCATGCAAGAGGTTAAATGGAGTTGTGATTGGGATGAGTTATATCTCAAAATGTTCTTTTATTCCATGTCATGTTCATTTCTTCCTATCAATCTATATATTTTCCTCTCCTAAGAAGCTTCTTCCTTTCATTTACTAGTTATGAATATATTTTAAACTTTGTCAGTGCAGACAATTTGTTGCTTACGGCAAATCAAAAGTCTGTGAAGCTTGCAGATTTCGGTCTTGCAAGAGAAGAATCTGTGACTGAGATGATGACTGCAGAAACGGGAACATACCGCTGGATGGCTCCTGAGGTTTGTCCTATCTGGAAAACATAAACTGATCTACTTAACAAATGTAGCTCTTTTTTACCATGTAAGAGCCTGATGCTCAAAATGTTTAAGCTGAATTCTTGGGCTGGATTGGTTGGTTCACATCTCCAGTCTTGAGTACAAGTTAAATTGATCTGATTATGAGTATCTTACCCATCCTTGTTTTGAGTTCTCTTTCACTAACTATCCATTTGTGTTCCTGCAGTTGTATAGCACTGTGACTTTGCGCCAGGGAGAGAAGAAGCATTACAATAACAAGGTTGATGTATACAGCTTTGGGATCGTCTTGTGGGAACTATTGACCAATCGGATGCCATTTGAAGGAATGTCTAATTTGCAGGCTGCTTATGCTGCTGCATTTAAGGTGTGAATTGTTAATCTATTTTCTTTTCAAATTTGTTGCGTCTGTATCATGTGGGTAATGTTCTATTGATTTGGGAATATTTGTGAATTTCATTTTTAGAGTTCATGTGTTTGGGGTGCCATAGTTTATTCTGTTGAGGTGCTGCATCACACACTTCCAATGCTTAGAAAAATATGATTAATGTTAAACATGAGAAATATGCCTCATTCTGTAGAACCATCCTGGAAAAAAAGAAGAGAGAAAGTATGTTACCATCTAAAGAATGCATAACCGGTGTCTTCTCAAATTAATATATTGCTGATGTTTTGACATCTGAAAATGCAGCAAGAACGGCCCATTCTTCCAGGGGATATATCACCTGATCTTGCATTTATCATGCAGTCCTGTTGGGTTGAGGACCCTAACTTGCGGCCCAGTTTCAGCCAGATCATCCGCATGCTCAATTCATTTCTGTTCACACTTTCCCCATCATCATCGTTATCCTTATTGGATGCTGAGAGTAATGAGGCAGCATCCAGTAATGGCACCATTACTGACCTATCTGTGCGGGCAAGAGGAAAGTTTGCTTTTATTCGCCAACTATTTGCTGCTAAGAGATGGAAGAATTCACAATGAAAAGGTAAAATAAAGTGTATTCTGGCTCCTGATGTTGGAATATAGGTATGTCGTAGTGTAATAGATGTAATTTGAATGTTTTTGTGATTAGTATGTACTAAGAGATGATGACTGGTACAGTATGGAAATACCAAAAAAAATATTTTGAGAGAATAAAGTTATGAGTAGACGGACAATTTAACTACATTGTCTACTTAGATTATATTTATCATAAAGATTTAAGATTTTTTTGTGTGTGCCCTTATTTGCAAAGAAAATGAAAAGAAATAATAGCTGTATATGGCTCGCACAATTTTTAGAGAGAGAATAGGCCAAAAAAAGATTTAAATGACCATGGAAAGCTAGAGTATAATTTACCTTTCCGTGAAACAAGTGGATCAAGCCCAATCTTGTTTAGTTATTGTAGTTTTGGGTCTGAAATTGCTTGTTGGAGTTGCGATTGTTAGATTACGTTATGGGCAAATAGTACTACAATTATTGATGATATATGGCGCCATTTGAAGTGAATGATCCATCAGAAGCAAGATGCAGGAGAATGTTGGATGAAGCCTACAATTAACACAAGTTTATCAAAACTATTACTTTTCCTGTCCATCCAATATTTATTTATGTTCAGGAGGAATAGTTGGGTTCCAAAGAAAAAAGAAAACCAAAGGTTGTTACTTGGTGAATGATGGACATGCTGCATGGGTGCTGTGCTGTTCTGTAGCAGGCAATTCCTGCTTCTGTTCTACGTTCTATTTCTGTTTAAATAACAACTTGTTGAACTTGTTAAAAGGTTTGGGTTTGAGTTTCAATTGTGATTAATATATTTATTTAAAAAAAATTTAAAAGTATCTTGTCTCATTAACATATTGAAAATTTTCTCTTAAATTAGATTATTTTAAAAAATATGTTAATTAAACATAAATTATATTATTTTAATATTTTATATTAAAATAATATATTTTGTTTATTTTTATAAAATAATTAAATTAAGTTATATGGAATTTAGTTTATGTAATAAAACAATACTAATAACTAACATATATCTCCGTTCAAAACATATATTGCCTTTATTGGTGACAAATTTATAATAATTATAAGAAATATATATTAAAATAAAATGGCCAAACAGCATATTATCTCCGACTTTTCGTATTTTTATTCTGTTATTGGTAATGTACATAATCACTGAAAACATAATGGATATTAAATCTAATAGTTATTAGAAATACTCCTAAATTTTAGAAAAAAAAACTCTCAAAAATGAAAGAAAAAAAAAATAAACCAAGAAATAATAGACACAGAAACAGAAGACATTTCAAGATATTTTTTTACAAAAAATGGTAATAAGTAAAAAGAAATTTGAAGAAATTTAAAAAGCAAAGTTAAATCTTAAAGAAGAGGATGGATTTAAAGACTTATCATTTTTATTAAGAAAATTATTTCCTAGATAAAATATAATTGATTATGACATAAGTAACAAAGAAATAAGTATTAAAATTACAGTGCAAAATGAAAATATAATATACCATTAATTGATAAAAAAACTATATTAAACAAGTTATCAAAAATTCTTCATAAAGATAAAGAAAAAATTGGATACATCCATTTAGGAGGAATTCAAATATTAATAAAAGCTCATTTTAGAGAGAATAGATACATCGATAAAAATAATATTATTTGATAACAGAATAATAAATAGTCAAGATGTCTTATTAGGAATGATCCATGATAATTTAGGATACAAAAAGCTAAAATTTACAGCATACCCTATATTTGCTATAAATATACATGATAAAAATTTAAATTAAGTATTAAGTTTAGCTTATGAATTTGAAAGAGGAGATTTAATGAAAGAATGAAATCATTAATTTTCAATACATTATCTAGTGACATATTCTTTAACAAATAGTCATAATAGTTTAATATATGGACAAAATGAATTTATAAAAATAAATAAAACTTTTAAGAAACTTGGACAAATAATAAAACTAGAAATACTAAAAGACTTTGAAATACGAGAATAATAAAAATTAGATATCAAAGAAAAACTCTTAATAATAGGAAGAAATAGTAACGTTAAAACTAATAGCATACCAAGATTTACTTTTATAGATCATGAAGGAGAAACTTCTACCAAGAAGAAGTTAAAAAACTAGAAAATGAAGTTAAAATAATGAAGACATTAATTCATGATTGTATATTAGGAAAAAATCATGTTTAAAGATAAAATAAAAAAATATGCATTTAGAAATAAATACAAGCCTAATAAATGTAGCAAAAAATCAAGTAAAATTATTTTAAACTGTACAAATATTAATAGAGAAAATGGATTTAGTCTAAGAATCAAACACAAATATTTATAGGAAATAATAGATATACAAAAAGGATTACTGTTGCGTGTTTTTCAACACACGAACTCGTGCAAGCATACACGGTCACAAGTAATAAAGTTAGTAAGTAAAGTATCGATCCCACGAGGATTTGTTACTATAGTTTGTCGAGTACTAAAATTGTATCTCTCTGATTTTATCCAAAACAATCGTTGATTAATAAAAAAGTAAAATAAGAAAATAAAAGAAATCTAGGATTGCAATTTTTCACCAAACTAATCCACTCAAATCATATTATTTTCTTTTGATTTATATTTTTTAGTACATTTAATTTGTCAACCGAAAACTTCTTTTTTTATTATTCATACATCTCTTTCGAGCTCCGTATAAACACACCTCGTTAAATTAATTTACTATATCTCTATGAAAATTAAATTTACCGAGATTCATTACGTTCTAAGTTTTCAAATGGCCACACATAAAATTAGGGTATATCTCTATCCTTCATCATACATGTCATTCTATTTACGAGCAATACACACACAAATGCCTTTCTCAAGTTTATTCATGTGCCACGGATCGTTTTGATAAGATTCGTAAATAATCAAAAAGCATTAAGCACAAAATAGAACGAACAAATCGAACGTCTTATAAATCTATCAAAAATAATTAAAATCAAGCTTCATAAATTTAGATCAAATGCAACCCTAAAAAAATTAAATTACTTCATAAAATTAAAATAAAAATTACAACAACTACAGAAAATTAAGAAGAAGCAGAAATAAAATTAAAACATCACTTAAAACAAATATTTGGCACACGCAAAACACAACAAAAGCCAAAAATGGCTTCTGCGTGTTTTGCCGTCCAAAACTGAGCAACACACGAAAATTAAACTCTACCCAAAACTCCAAAAACTTTCTTCAACAAACTTTTTTTACAACTAAAAACTATCTCCTATTTATAGCAAAAAAATAAATCAATAAAATATTAAATTTAAATCTACGCGGGGGGACAAAAAGGTGTGGCGAAAATAATAAATTAAACGCGTGGGGGACAAAAATTGTATCGAAAATGGGATCGAGGGACGCTGCGCATTTCTGTTTTAATTTTCTTCCACGCTGCCACGTGTCGCGTTCTGATTCGCGGACACACTTAGTGGGACACGTGGCAGCATCTCATTCGTTGAGGGGAAACGGGCGCACGATGAATGGACGCACGGGAGCCAACGGCTACAACACGGGCTTGATCCAGCGCGGTCGCGCTCATTGTAACATGACACGTGTCGGAACATGATTAGCTGCAAAATTGAGTGGGACACGTGTAATATCTTTATTGGAGGAAAATCGGGTTGCACGCAGAGATCAGCGCACGGTATCAGAGGCGCGCGAACGTGGGGGAAAGCGTCTGCGCGGCGTCAGACGGGTGGGTCCCACGCTGCACGCCGGCCTGCGCGGCAGGTGGCCCCACTGGCACGCCGAGCCGCGCGATGGAGAATTGCCTGCATCCATTCGCTTTGGTCGGATGTGATCAACACGCGCCAATCCTAACCGTTTATGATTTGATCGGACGGTCCACGTTGTTCGCGTGGATGATGACGCGTGTATTCTTCTCTCCTGCACGAATATTAAACTTTATTTAATTATATTTTGACCCACAAATTAAATTCAAATTACATTTTAAACTTTCTTTAATTACAGTTGACCCCTTTGCTAATATTAAATTAAAATTTTCAACTTTTAATAATTACGATTAAGCCCAAATTTAAATTTAATTTGTATTTTCAACTTTTATAAATTGTAATTAAGAACTCTAATATTTGAAATTACATTTGTGGACAAAAATTTGAAATTAAGAACGTTTTCGATACAATTTATTTATTTTTCTTATAATATATAAAAAACAGTAAATACTAATTTATTAATCGAAAATTAACTAAAAACCATCAAGAACATAGCAATTATAATTAATAAAATAGGTGAAAATAACTATATAAAATACAGTTATCAATTACTAAAGGAAATAAAATAATGTGGTTATAATAAACTACAAGAAGATATGCACAAGGAATTTTCAGAACTAAGAAAAGATATATACAACATACATAGGGATAATGAAATAATAGGTTATAAATATGATCCTTTAGAAGGATTAAAAGAAGAACCACCAAGGAAATCAGATTCTTTGATTACTAAAAATGAGAAAAGGAAAAATGAGGAACAATCTAAGAATAAAGAGATAATTCTAATTTAATGAAATATAGAAAAGAATTAGAAAGAAAATTCATGGACCCTGAAAATAGAGATATAGAAACATTGGTCAGATTATTGACATTAACCAATGAAGAAATAGAAGAACATTATAATGAAAAATTTTGTACTAACAAAGAAGAGGACGATATGACAATAATCAGTGAAATTGATTATGAATAAAAAAATATGACCTCAAAAAGTCATATAAAACCAATTTCATTACCAGTCCTTTACCAAGAAGGAACATCTGACCCACATAAGGGGGAAAGAAATAGGCAAAGATCAGAACAACCTGATACTACGTATAGAAGAAGACAACTACCTAAAATAGAGGAAGGGTTGCATTGGGGAACTAGAGGTAGTATTCCACCAGAGTTCAAACTCTATAATAATTATAAATCTGAACTTCTAGGTTTAGATTGTATAAGAGATAGGAAAAAAACTCTAGATGAATGGTCTAGTGGGATGAGTGTACTTATACAAACTTTTCAAACTACCCAAACAAATCCTTCAACTTGTAGAGTGCTTATAGCACATAAAATGATAGGAAATGTAAAAGTTTGGTTTTCAAACTTAACAGATCAACAACATTTATTAATGCAAGGAAATGCTTTCATAGGGAGAGAATACTTGGATACAGTAATAAATGAAATATACAAATAATTTATTGGAGAAAATAAAGGAAGGACTATCACTGAATCCAGTGAAAATGAAATCAATGAAACTAAATGGCATCTGAAAAATATGAAATTTTATAACATGTGTTATATAGATTCTTTTATTTGTGAATATGTAATGTATTACTACCCTCTATACAAACAACTTATAAAACTTATAAAGAAATGTTTTTTCAAAAATTACCTGAAACACTATATAAAACCTTAACAGAAAATTGGGAATAAAGAAATAAAAGAATAAAGAAACTATACCAGATACTCTAGGAGGAAGAATAAGAAGTCTTAAAGATTGGATCATTATTAAATACCAAAAAGAAAAGAATATAAACAAATAAGAGGAAATGATAAAATTTGCTATGATACAAGAGATTTTAGAATACCAGAAAAATATGGATGTAATATAAAATCTTATAAACAAAAATATAAAAGATTTAAAAAAATATAAATTCAGAAAACAAAATTTCCAAAAATATAAAAAAAAAATCCAATAGAGAAAATTACAAGAAAACATATTTTAGAAGAAAAATTTATAAACCTCCTAAAAAAGGAATAATTGCCCTTCAGGAAAGAAAAAATGCAGATGTTGGATCTGCAACGAGGAAGGACATTATGCTAATGAATGTCCAAGCAGACTTCAACCTAAAAAAGAATTTTCCACAAAAAGCAAAAATCTTAGAAGAAGCTTTCAAAATGGAATTAGAACCAATCGAGTAATCTGATATAGATGATACTTACAATATATATCTATTGGAAGAAACTGAGAAAGAAATAACTGACTCAAAATATGAACACTCAAATTATGAATATTAAAGTAGGACTAAAATTCAAAGGCTATAACACTTATCATTTACATGCATACATAGATACATGAGCTAATATGTGTGTAGCCAAAAGATATGTATTTCCAAAAGACAACTAGAAACAAGCACCAAAATATTTAATTGTAAGAATTCCTAATAATACTACAATAAAACTCAATCATGTATTAAGAAATACTGATATAATGATAGGAGGAGAAAACTTTCACATTCTTACCATATATTAACAAGAAATAGGAGTAGATTTGTTAATAGGAAATAATTTCCTAAATTTATATAAACTTTTCACACAACATTTTGATAAAATAAGTCTCACTACCTTAGAAGGAGATACAATATATGTTTCTAAAGTAAGAAAAAATTTAACTGTCTAAAACCCAATTTTTATGCAACAATATAAAAAGCGAAAACGTGGTGAGATAGAAGACCAACAAAAACCTTATTTAGAAAATATTTCATTAGATATAGAAGAAAAACAAAACTCTTTTCTTAATGAATACAGGAAGACAAAGCCCTAACAGACATTAGAAGACTATTAAAAATAGTCAGTTCAGAAAATCCTTTGGATCCAAAAATAAATAAATCTAAAACAATAGTCAATATAAAATTAAGAGATCCTAACAAGATCATAAGAGAAAAACCAATGATTTATACTCCAAAAGACATGATTGAATTTGGAAAACAAATTGAAGAATTTTTGGAATTAAAAGTCATAATACCAAGTAATTCACCTCACTCTAGTCTGACATTCTTAGTTGAAAAAGAAGTTGAGAAAAGAAGAGAAAAATAGAGAATAGTAATAAATTTTAAAGTATTGAATAAAGAAACCATTGACAATAGATACTCCATTAAAAAAAAAAAGAACTACTATCATTAATAAAAGGAAAGAAATATTTTTCGAGTTTTGATTACAAAAGTGGATTTTGGCAAATAAGATTGGAGGAAGAATCCCAAAAATTAATAGCATTTAGTTGCCCCCAAGAACAATTCCAATGGACAATTATACCATTTGGATTAAAACAAGCTCCAGGTATTTTTCAAAGATATATGGATAACATTTTTAAGAAATTACAAGATATTTATTGTGTTTACAAAGATGATATTTTAGTTTTTAGTAATGAATTATATAAACATTATTTGGATATTATCAACATTCTACAAGAATGTAGAAAAGAAGGCATTATACTCTCTAAATACTCTACAACCTCATATACTAAATAATATTCAAGGTTTTTTTAGTGAATTAAAAGATAAAAATCAATTACAAATTTTTTTAGGATGTTTAATATATGCAGAAGCCTATATCAAGAAACTTGCAGAAATGAAAAAACCATTATAAGCAAAATTGAAAAAGATCATATTTGGAAATGGACAAAAGAAGATACTCTATATATGGATAGAGTAAAAGCAAAGGTAAAAAATTTACCAACTTTGTACCATCAAGGACTAGATGATAAAATGATAATTGAAACAGATGTTTCACAAGAATATTGAGGAGTAGTTCTTAAAGCAAGAGTAGATGACAAAGATGAATATCTTTGTAGATATACATCAGGATCTTTCCAAGGTCCAGAATTAAATTATCATAGTAATGAAAAAGAATATTTAGCTGTTAAAAAGGCTATTAAAAAATTTACAATATATGTCATAAGCTCCAAATTCACTATTAGAATATATAACAATTTTTTTTTGGCTATTTCTTAAGAATTAATATTGCAGGTGATTACAAACAAGAAGACTAGTTAGATGGCAACGATGGTTCAACCATTACAATTTTGATGTTGAACATTTTTTGGGACATTAAAATAGCTTAGTTGATGCTCTTACCAAAGAATTAGCACCTCTAACTATTTTTATGCTTTCAGGAATGGAACATCTTGATATCAAAATCAAGATAAAAGAAAATGAGATAAAAATGATATAGGAACAACTTGAGGTTCTATATCTCGAGAAATCTCTCATGAAGATAGGAAAGAAACATGAAGAACTTAATTGTTCAAAACAACCTCTAGAGACTAGAATCTCAAACGAGGAATCTCTATTAAAAAAGGAAGAACCTAATAGTTCATAAAAATACTTCTGAAAACACAAAGCTCAATTGGGCCAATGAGGCAGAAAAAGAAGAACAAAAAAAAGTTTATGTGGTCTATAATGGTCAAAAACTAGGAATTTATAACAATTGGGCAGAAGCTAGCAAATCTATTCTAGGAATTAGTGAAGTAACTCATAAAGCCTTCACCAACAAAATAGAAGCAAAAGGTAGTTATGCCAACTACAAAACACCGAAACTAATAACTTTAGAGGAGATAGTAATAAATTATTCTGCAGTACTACAACAACAACCAACAACTCCAAGCAGATTGACAAATCTTGGAAAGATAGCAAGGTCTCCAGTGCTATTTAGAGAAACATCTCCACTAGAGACATCAAAAATAGTAAAACATTCAATACTATTTAGGGAGACATCTCCTATAAATACTCCAATCATTGAAGAAGAAAATGATCACTATAGAAACCTATGAAATTCTATACTACAAACAAGGAATTTCCTATAAGAAGTAAATTCAATATATTGGAAGGAGCTAATCCAATATTTGTGTATAAAGCATTTCATGCGGGATTAATAGAAAATATATATCTAGTAATTAATTTAAATTAACTAAATTATTTCCCAGAAAATTTTAAAAGTACAATTAAGAATTTCAGAAGAAAAATTAAAGCAAGTGATAAACTTGTTTATCTTAGATTTTTCAGTTCATTAATGGACTAGAATGAGGAAGAAAGTATTAGTCCCTACCACTTTATCAAGATAGAGATTTCCAACACAAACAGAGAGGTTCCCAAACCAAAGGCACTTCCAGAAAAAGAATTCAACACAGAAGAACTATGTGTATTAAAAGGATAAATGTTATGCCAAATTTACTATAAACTCAAGAAGATTGACAATTCTACTGAGATTAAAGTAAATTATTCAACTAGGAAAGTCATTATCATTTCTCACAGTAGCATGACTCTGTCAGAAGAAGATGGTGAAAAAATCACCAAGGAAGATATTCTTCTTCTATGCTAGAAAGCCACCAAAGATCACAAATGCAATCTCTACATCAAAGATCGAGAAGATGAAGATGTGTCATCATTAACGTCATCAAAGAAACTGTCGGTAGAAAATGACAAAGAAAAATAAGAAAACAAGCTGTTGGTAGAAGACTACAAAATAAATAAAGATGTAGATCCCACATCTTAATCGGCAGCATATGCCAAGGAAAAAAGAAATGATTATCCTTTAAAGAAGAAAAAAGAGATGAATTATTGAAACAAGGATAAAATAATAATTTTAATCTTGTAAAGAGAGATTCCTTATTCTATAAAAGGAACCCTTATTATCATTTCAGGGATACACGGAAATCCAGAGCTTTCTACTATCAAAAACTCTAACATAGAAAACCTCTCTATCTAGAAATCTAAAAACCAATAATGTTATACCCAGTAACTATGAGGGGCTAAACACTCCTTTCAAGGTTCTTAGTTGGTCTTAAGTTGTAATAATTATTATACTACGAATAAAATGGAATTCAGTTACTCTTATCTAGTAAGTTAACTATTAGACACCATTTATGTACGGATGCAGAAGGCTCATCGTTGCCAGGAGGGCGTTGAAGTGTGAACAAAGCTGATGCATAACAAGTGTAACAAAAGAAGACGAACAGAAGGGAAGACCGTGGTGGACCCATTAAATTTAGGTATGATAATTATAAATTTAAGCTAGTTAAGAATCTTGAATGCTTAAGTATTTTCTTAGAACAAAATATAATATCGTTAAAACAAGAAAATATAATTTATTTTTAGATATAAACAACTAATAATTCCAATGAAAATCAAAGATAAAAGTCTAATTCTATTAGAAACATTTGATAAAAGTTATCTCTATCATTTAAATGAATATTTTAAAAATGAGGACTATAAAACTTATATTGAAAATTTTAAAAGATTTAACATCTTATTAGATATCTATACAGATTTTATTAAAGCTATTACAAGCATCATGGACCATCCTGTTTCAAGGACACTATTTTAGTAAAAAATATGTGAGAATAGAGAAAGAAGAATTCAACAACTTAATATTTGGATATTACTTATTTGAAGATTATAAATACGTTATATGTACACAAGAAAAACCTAATTGTATACTAAGAATAAGACAAAATAATATACATTTAATACATATGATTTATCAAGATAATATTCTATGATGAACATAGAATCATTAATACATAAGTTAGAATTATTAGATTTAACAAATGAAAGAGTAATTTTTAATTTTAAAAGACAATTAATAGATTCAGGATTAAAATTAATTAACTAACATAATGAAGAACATAATATACTATACAGTTGTAATAAATATAGAAGAAAATTAGATTTATACAACAAAATAATAAGTTTTTTAGAAAAATTATTACCTTCAATAAATACACAAAAACCATTAATTAAATCAATATTAATTCTTGATTAAAAAATTGGTATGAAAATCAATAAGTAATAATCTAAATAGTAATGGATGAAAAATTAACACCATTAAAATATAAAAATATTTTTGATATTTTATAAAACTAAGATATATAATTAAAAATATGTTAAATCTGAGAAACATTTAAGATAATTTTCGTAATGGATTACAAAAAAAAATATTTGAATTGGTGTATTGAAAATTATATAGTTTTTTTTTTAAATATTTTAGCCATCATGTGTTTTAAACAATGTATTTTTTTTAAAAGTTAATATTCCATCCAATGCATTTACACCATAAAGAGTTAAAAATAAAATAGGCAGTAGAATCGTAGATATTATTTAAATTATATTATGTATATTTTTAAGATAAAATATATTATTTTAATCATTTTTTAAAGTGATATTTTATTATAAAAATATAAAAATAATATAATTAACTTTTAATTTATCTATATATATATATATATTTTTAAAATTAGGTAATGTATATAAGATTTTTCTCTATAAAATAAATGAAATGAAGTCTATAGACCTGATGTCAAGTCAATGATTCTGTAGCAACTCGCAAGTTATCAAGTCAAAACTAGTATAAACCAGAAAGTACGTTTCGCGGTAGAAAAATATATACAATTTTACGAAGAGGGAAGTGCTGTCAATTACTGTAAAAAAATTCAAATTATTTTTCGATAGAGATTAAAAAAAAAAAAAAAAAAACTTTTATAAGGTTGATCAAGAGACTATACGCCATATACGATCCTTATATATTCTTCAAAATTTTGGTAGATAATTCCACCAAATCCTACGAGCATTTAATGTGATATCCAGGCAATAATGATGTTGAACTCCCTTCCTTGCAACTAAGAAGGATTCATTATTGTCATGTTTTAAATGTTTTGATATCCAATAATAATGTTCATAAATATGGAAGTAATATCCATTAATAATATAAATATTATTAGTAAAATGTTTAATAATTCAATAAAATATCATTTATAATTTATT
This sequence comes from Hippophae gyantsensis, assembly GCA_030763125.1. Taxonomy (NCBI): domain Eukaryota; kingdom Viridiplantae; phylum Streptophyta; class Magnoliopsida; order Rosales; family Elaeagnaceae; genus Hippophae; species Hippophae gyantsensis. Next base: position 245,032 of record CM061034.1, on the reverse strand, counting down.
TATTTTAAATAATTTATCTTTAAATATATTTATGTTATTTTATTTATCATAACATTTATTAGTTTAAATAATTATTTTAAATATTTTAATTTATTAATAAAAATAAATATGAAACTTTTTTAAATTAAAAAAATAAATAATGATCGTTTTAATACTTTTAAATATTTATTAAAATCTTTATAAATTTTTTAGTTAATAATTTTTTCATAAATCTTTCACAATGTTTCTATCCACAATAAAACAATATTTTCAACATTTAGGTTTAGGGATTTTGACAAATATTTATATTATATAATGTAGTTATTTATATGATTTAATTTTTCAGAAAATATTTTTTTATATTATTTAAAAAATATAATATGTATTATATTTTTAAAATTAATATATATATATATTTGGGTAGAAATTATGTACAACACATTGTGAAGTTAAAAATAAAATCGTATTTATAAAGGGTAAAAGTTTTGCAATTAAATCATCAGGATTGGTTACTTATAGATACCTAATTAATATATTAATATTTTAAATATTTTATATTATTAAAATTTTTTAGTTTAGTAACTAATCTAAATATGGTTACATTTTTTATTTTTTTAAATAGTAATTATTTTATTTTTTTTAATAATTTTTATTTTTACTTTAAAAAATAATTATAATTAATTTTTTTAGGTTGAATTTTATACTACTTACTAAAAGTTGTGAAAAAGTAAAGATAGTTAATTTTTAATTTTTTAAAAAATAAATAATATTAATCTTTTTCTTTACTTAAAATATTTATCATATAAGATTTATTAATTTTTAGTAAAAAATAAATAATAAACGAACCTTCACTGTTATGTTAGGATAAATAGGTTTATGTTAATAATATTGTATATAAAACTTAATATTTTGTTCTTATTTTTTAACTTTAGTTAATTTAAGAAAAAATAAAATATTAAAAAAGTATTTTAGATAAAAAAATTAATTATTATTTAAAAATGATAAAATTGATACTAATATTTAAATTAAAATTTTAAATAAAACATTTTAATAACATAAAATATTTAAATTAAAATTTTAAATAAAACATTTTAATAACATAAAATATTTAAATTAATATAGATTTCGTCACCAATCCTACTCTAATTTTTGGCCTTATTGTTAAAAAAAAAAAAACATAGCAGCACTGAGAGATATTTTGATACAGCAGATTGGGAGAGAGGAAAGTGATATCAGGGTTTAAAGAGGGAGATAGATGGAGAGTTTTGGGGATTGATAATTTTCAATAGATAATTTTGAGACCCAGAGGAGAAGATACGGATTGAGATTCTTGATTCATGTGCCTCCCTTATTGATTATCGTTTCTAATCTCTATTCAGAAGATTTTATCTGGGTTAAATAATCGAGAAAGATATAGAAAGTGAAACTAATTTTGACGGGGCTAGTCAACCTCTAAATCTCAGATGTCTTAAGAAAATGGTTTGTTTTTCAGAATCGTCGCCTTAAGAAGATTAATGCTCATTAGATGCGATAGTTTGAATAATTTATGGGTTTCCCGGAAATTTCATCAAATGGGTTTTTCTTGTAATCTGGGCTAGTTTCTAAACGGAATTGTTGTGGGTTTTGTGATGAGAAATGGGGGAAAATGCTGCAGCTTTGCACACTCTTGAAAACTCCGTTCAGGCACTGGGAAGGGGCTTCGACGTTAACTCCGATACGAGGCTTCTATACTGCAAAGGAGTAGCAGGGTCTCGAATTGTACAAGTTGATGAAGAGCACACTAGGGATCTCTGCCTTTATGACCATTTAGTTGTGCCCAATGTATCCAGGGACATTCAAAACTTTCAGGAGCTTGGTGGGCGTCTAAGTTCTGGAGTTTGCAGCTTCCATCAGGTATGAGTCATCATGCCCATCCATGTCTTATTTACTCCATGAGTTGAGTTTAATGGTTTAGGTGTTTGTGTTTGGGATTGGGATTGGGATTCAGTCATATTATCAGAATAAGCAGATATTTGCTTACGTTTTTGAAAAATAGTACAAAAATGTTGCGTGTCAGAGTTCAATCTTGAGATTGAGATTGGAAACAATAAGATTAGCTTTTTGGTTGTGCTCTGATTTTGACTTTTGTCAAGAATATTGGTATTTTCGTTGCATTAGTCTGAAATGTATTTTTAAAAAACTCGCTTTGTTTGAGTTGAAATGTGGAAACCCATTGTATCCAAGTTATGTGTAATTATCATGATAATGTTGCAGATGGTGGAATATTTTAATCAAAAGTCTAATCTATCTGGGAGCTTGCCTCTTGGTAGTTTTAATTCTGCATTTAGCTTCACTGGATTGAAGCATATTGATTCTACATCCACAAAGACTCTTTCTATGGATGGATTCTATCTTCCACTGGCTAAACTTCAGCTTGTGAGGTCTCCATTATTGTTACAAGAAAATGTCAAACGGGCGGTACCAGCTTGTTGGGATCCAGCTCTATTGGCAAGGTAAAAATGTTACATTTTTATTAGAGTGAAATGGTGATGTAAAGCCATATTTGACGATAGTACCTTTCTGACAGCTTTATAGAAAATTTTGGGACTCATATCATAACATCTGTTACTATTGGTGGGAAAGATGTAATTTATGTGAAACAACACCAGTCTTCACCTTTATCAACCATGGAGATCAAGAAGTATGTTCAGGAAATTGGAAATCAGAGGTTCTCTGATGCAGGAAGTTATACAAGTTCAGGTTTAATGAAGTTCAAAGATAAGGCTAGTTCCTCAGTGTTTCTTTATTTATTTATTTATTTGTTATTTCCTACAGCTTGATCACGAACAACACTATTTTGGTTCTTTAATATATTTCATTATTTTCATCTTTTAGGGTGTTGATCCAGGTTTATTCAATAGTCAAGGGATTTATCCTCATCCAACCATCATGCCATGTCTTGCTGGAAGAGAAGTATGTAATATAATTAGTCATATGATATCCCATTCTCTATTTTGTTATACATTTGATTAATAATATGGAGAAGAGCAAAAATAAATTCTTGCTGCTCCTTTCCAGGACTTGAAAAAAATCATAAATGTATGAAATAAAAAAAATGTGGAGATCATCCCCTGTCTTATTTCGGCAAAATCTTAGATTATGTTTGGTTGACAATAATAAGAACAGTAAAGGAAATGATTCAGGGTATTACTGTGTTCGGTTTGATTGTTAACGATAATAGGAATCCTCTTTCCTTCCTGACCTCTCAAGAATACGCTAGAATGGTCTATTTTCTCACACATTTGTATAATTATTTATTTTTTAAAATCATTTTATCTCATTTAAAATTATAAAAAATTATTTCTAATTTGACTTCATTTATATTTATAAATTTTACTTTAATATTTATCATTATTTTGATTACACTACCCAAACAAATATAGTAATGGTAATATTGTTTTCATTGAATTCAATTGCTATTATCGTTCTTATTTCCATTTCGTTTTCAAACTAAACACAACCTTAGTGTGTTAATTTCTGTTGACCTTGTATTCTTATTGGAACTTGGAATGGATGGATTTCTTATATTTCTTAATTTCACTACTGGTTTTGCTGCATTACAAATCTGATTACGATTAGGCTTCCTTGTTCCTATTAACTTTATAATTATTGATGCAGGATGTGACAGTCATTTTCCGAAGGAGGGGAGGAGATGATTTGGAACAGAACCATAGCCAATGGGAGAGAACCATCAAGGCATCCCCAGATATCATTGGGATGACATTTTTCCCTATAACAGCCCTCCTTGAGAACCTGCCTGGAAAGAAGCATCTTATTCGAGCTATTACCCTCTATCTTGAATGTAAGTGAATCAAGCTTTATACATGTGCTGCAGCCTGCTATGGATTCCTGTATCATCATTTCATTTTCATTTTACCTTCAGATAAACCTCCCATTGAAGAACTCAAATATTTTTTGGAATTTCAAATTCCTCGAATATGGGCTCCAGTACATGAGAGGATTCCCGGACAACAAAGGAAGGAACCTGTTTGCCCATCTCTGCAGTTCAGCTTAATGGGGCAAAAATTTTACGTCAGCCAGGAGCAGGTATGGTTTTTTTTTCTTTTTCTTTGTTACAGATGCAAAAATCCTATGTTCCTTAAGAAGATTTTACTTGTGAAAGTGGAATTATTATCGTTTTTGTGGGTGGGATAAATACCACTCTTTATTTCCTTAGTGCAAGTATTTTCAGTTTTAGTTGTAACTAAGGGCTAACTCAATAATTGTGACATGAAGGAAACAGCAATTTTCTATCATTTTTTGTTTCACTGAAATCTTTGCTTCAGAAGAACATAATCTTAAGTTCCTTGAGATGCCAAAATGGTGTTCCAAATTTTAGATGCCTGAAAGAAACCTAATTATTCAACCAGTTTTTGCTCAAACCCTGTACCCTGTCTTGCTTTCTGATTCGGATATGTTGGTTAAGTTGACATGAGCTTTGGCTGCATAAGTTCAAGAGGGGCCTCCTCTAGTACAGGTAAGTGCTTTGGATAATAACTTGACTTAATTGCAGATATCAGTTGGACGGAAGCCAGTTACAGGCATGCGGCTCTGTCTAGAAGGAAATAAGCGTAATTGCCTGTGTATTCATGTTCAACACTTGGCATCTCTTCCAAAAATCCTTCAACCATACTGGGATTTCAATGTGGCAATTGGTGCACCAAAGTGGCAAGGACCTGAGGAGCAAGACAGCCGATGGTTCGAGCCAGTGAAATGGAAAAATTTCTCACATGTGAGCACTGCACCTGTTGAAAATCCAGAAGCCTTCATTGGTGACCTCTCTGGTGTGTACATAGTCACTGGAGCACAGCTGGGAGTTTGGGATTTTGGGTCAAGAAATGTTTTATACATGAAGCTGCTATACTCTAAGTTGCCAGGTTGCACGATTAGAAGATCGTTGTGGGATCATACCCCTGATGAGAAGTTAAAGAAATTGATGTCTACTAGTAATAATAATTCAGATACGGGTGACTCCAGTTCGGGTTCAAAACAGAATAGTGGAGGCAACAAGCTGATGAAGTTTGTGGATATGTCAGAGATGAGCAAGGGAGCTGAGGATCATCCAGGTCATTGGTTGGTAACTGGTGGAAAGCTGGGTGTTGATAAAGGGAAAATCATATTGAGAGTAAAGTACTCCCTGTTAAATTACTGACTTTAGTTTAGTAATGCTAATATAAACATGTATGATGTATGATCATGTCTAGTGCTAGCTGCTGCTTTATCTTGTTAGGTAGATAGATGAAGTGGTGTTTTTTTTGTTGCATGCGGATCGCTTTTATCACCATGCACTGTGTTAGGGATATGGAAATGTTGTTTTCAAAATATATTCTACGGAAATTTCTTCATATTTGTACGAAAAATTGTCATTTTTCGATAATAAGAAAATTGGTATTTATTTATTATTCCGAAGACTGGATTGGTAGGAAAAGAATTGACGTGATAATAAGAAAGTTTGTTCTTTCCCTTCCTACCTCAGACCTCGGATTTCTCCGCTTGTTGATAATAATTTATTTATTGTCGCAAGGTCTTCCATATTTATATGTACCAATAGTCCAATTAATTAATACAATTTTAGACTCCATTTATATACTTGATCTCTGTTTTTCTTTTTCCAGATGGAACAGGGGAATGAGTGTAAGGGAAACAGAGCATTAATTTGGCTGATCAAATACACATGTATATATATATATGGAATATACACAACAAACAAGGAATTCACTTGAATGAAGTTATTATTCAATTTCAACAAAAGGCGGGGGAAAATGTGAAGAAGAGAGTCACTTCAACTTTTAATTATAAATGGCAATCCAAATATTAAAAGCCAATAATTGTCAGTGACATAAACAAGTGTTTATATTAAAAGTATATGATATAACATAATAAATAGATGACGTTCAAAATTGGCCACCTTCAAAAGTCTGTCCAAATTGCCAATTAGGAGGTGCCACTTTGTTGTTTGTGAGAGACCGAGCATCACTGGTGGTGATTCTGAAGGATAGACTTTGACCATTCAAATAAGAATTGGTCTGCCAATTTTGACCCCAGTTTCTAGACATGGGCATCCATGAATTTGATCTAGACCCTTTTATTGAAACTGACTGAACATTTCCAGCACCTCCAACATTTGTTATTAGAACTAAAATGAAGTATGAGTGTCCATTTATGGTGAACCTTATGCCTCCTTTTTTCACACAATGGACCCTGCATGCACTCAATTAATATATAATATTTTTTAACTGAATATTAATTTAAGCATATATAGTAATTAAATAATGTATATACTTAATTGCTTACTTACCTCCTAAACTGAACAGGGACAATACCAGCTCGAAATTGAGCAATTTGAAGGAAAGCAGGCTCGGCTAAATCAAAGTGTTGGAGAGGAGGGTTGCACCAACCACCATTGTCGTTGGACAAAGCATTGTTAGGGGGACAGAGATTTGTGGCAGTTATAGTTATTATACCTGAACGACACCATTGTGGATCGTCGTCACATTTAACTTCATAGCATGAACCGCAGCTCAAACCACTATTGAAGAGTGAAGTACTAAGAGCTGCTGTGCTCGTTCCGTAACCTTGGCTGTATAAGTTTCCATATCCACATGCTCCCCCTATTATTATTATTATTATTATTATTATTATTATTATTATTATTATACATATATATCATGAGTATCATACATATACATACATATATATAAATATATAGTCAAATATTGTAGCTTCATTATTACGTACCCATAGTGCCAGCTGCATCACTGCCGCCATAAAAAGTGGCATGAGCTCTTTGCCACTCGCCATAATCAGGAAGAAACGTGCAGTGAGCTAATTGATTATTAATAAGCTGCAGCTTCAAAACAAACAAGAGAATAAGCTGCACAACCCCCGCCATTGTGCTTAAATATTGTTATCCCTCGATCGATCAGAGACTATATGTCTCCGGCCGGCCAATTAAGCTAGCTAGCTTTCTTATTTTGGGGACACTACTACTGAGGCTTTTTTGAGAAACAGACAACCAAGGTGAATCCACTTATATATTAACAAAGACTTTGGTAATTATAATTAATTAAACTACGTACGTGAACGTGAGGTTGGAGCCCTTTCTTTTAATTTCTCTTTATTACCAACATCAATTTCAATATGGTTGAGCGCTTTAAATTTCAGCCACCCAAACGCCCAAACTAAATACATTTTAATGGAATTTAAATATAGTACGTGTAAATTATCATGTAACCAATGCGCATAGTTTGTCAATTTTCCATTGTGGTTAGAGACAATAAAATACGAAATCAACACAGGCTAACGACAAAAATTACATTTTCTGAAATGATATTTCTCATTTAAATAAATTTATAATTTATTTATATTTTTGAACTTTTTTTATTATATAAATTTAATATTATATTTAAACCCTAAACCCTAATAATCTTAACTCATATATAATTATATATTATATTTCAACTTTCACATATGTCTTTATTATTTTAAAACATCTATAACCTTTCTTTTATAAAAATTATTTAAGCTAAGAACTTATGTAATCATTTTATAATTTATTCTTATTATTACAAACTAATACTATATTACTACATTATATATAATAGTAAATTATTTTATATTTTGAACTCTTTCCCAAACATCTGGTTAGGATTTTCAATTTTTGTTGATGTGACCAATTTTATGAGAGATATTTAGTTGAAGGTAACGATAAAAACAATACAATAAGAAATAGGATAGAAAACAAGAAACATAATACATATTTTATAATATAAGATAAGATAAAGATGAATATTGTATTCTCGATTCTCCCTTAACTATATATCTTATTTAATCTTTAGATAATATTTAATTACATTTAAATTCAAACTAATCATAGATAATACTTATATATGATATATTTAATCTTTAAGTTATGTTTTATTCGTTTAAAACACGAATAATTTTTTCCTATATAAAAATTATTTAAATATTAAAAATCTAAAACTTTGTAATTATTTTATAATTTATTGTTATTATTTTAAAATAGTTTGTAACAATATTTTATCAATATTATTTAGTATAAAATGATTATATATTTTTTATTATATATATTTTATTTTTATTCCTTTTACATAAATATTATTTATTACCTACAAATTTTATTTTCCTTTCCAAGATATTTATTATTGATTTTTTATAATTTTTCTTGTATAATAAATAAAAATTACTAAAAAAATATATTTAAAATATCACATGGATTCTCCTCTTCATTTTAGGGTTCTCTTTTCCATTGAAAATTTTCAATATATTTTTACAAGAATTTTAAGTTAAATAGAAGACATTTAAAATAGAAGACGAGAAATAAGAAAGGGGTCCCTAATCCAGTTTCATCTGGAACCCTAATTCAAGTTATATCTTTTTTTTTAAATATTTTTTTATATAATTCAAACTCACACATGACATCTATTACGTTTCAATCTCAAATTTTTAATATTCACAAATGTAAAATTTAATTTTAATCATAGTAATTAAACAAGAGAAATTTGCTACCACATGTCATAGTTAATTTGAGCATATTCCTACTATCATAGTGAATAGCTACTTGATTTATTTTTTGCAGTTTGAAACAAAAGACAGTTCATTAAAAAAAGCTAATGATCGGAACTTTAGTTAAACTTTAGGACATAATTATATTAAATAATTTTTTTGAAAATAAAATATAATTAACTATATTTATGTTAAGATACGAGTAATTCTAATCATATTTTCAAAACAATACTCACTATTTTAGTGTTTAGAGGGAATAGAAAAGAATCCGAATTAATTGTTTCTATTTGTGTGTTTAATTAGACTGAAAAATAAGTTAAGAATAGAATCGATTCTTAAAGGAAAAGGAATCACAATTCTTAAAGGATAAGGAATTACAATTTCTTCTCCCCTTTAGGAATCATGATTCTATTCTCGTCTCAAATTTTTCTTCCAATTTTACCCTCATCCCAAATATAACTCTAAACTCAAATCCCAAATCCCAAAACCCCAAACCCAAAACCCAAAACCCTAAACCCTAAAACCTAAATCCCTAATCCTCAAACCCTAAACCCTAAACTTTAAAACCTAAATCTCAAAACTCTAAACCCTAAAACTTAAATCCCAAAATCCAAAACCCTAAATCCCAAAACCCAAAACCCTAAATCTCAAATTCCTAAACCCTAAACCTTAAATCTCAAATCCTAAAACCCTAAACCCTATTTAGGAAAATAATAATTTAAACCCTAAACCTTAACCTACAAATATAACCGTAAACCCTAAACCTCAAATCACAAATCCTTAACCTCAAAACCCTAAACCCTATATAGAAAAATAATGATTTTAATAATATATTTTCTTTTTAAGTAATAACTATTTCGAAAAATAATGATTTTAATAATATATTTTATCTAATGAAAAAATAATAATTAAATGATATTATTTAAATTGTACTAAATATATGGGTATTAAGGTAATTTACAGTTTTTTTCATTCCATTCTAGTAGGAAACCAAACACTGTAATACTAATTCCTCTTTTGATTCCAATGATCAAACCAAACAACATTATTTTCCTCATTCTCATTTCGATTTCGATTTCGATTTTATTTTGTGAATCAAACGTCACCTTAAAGTAGAAGACGAGAAACAAAAAGGGGTCTCTAATCTAGTTTGATCTGAAACCCTAATTCAAGCTATATCTTTTTAAAATATTTTTTTTATATAGTTCAAACTCACACATGACATCTATTACGTTTCAATCTCAAATTTTTAATATTCACAAATGTAAAATTTAATTTTAATCATAGTAATTAAACAAGAGAAATTTGCTACCACATGTCAGAGTTAATTTGAGCAAATTCCTACTATCATAGTGAATAGCTACTTGATTTATTTTTTTCAGTTTAAAACAGAAGACAATTCGTTAAAAAAAACTAATGATCGGAACATTTTGTATCTAGGATTTTCTAGTTGAAAGAGTTTGCATTTAGTTAAACTTTAGGACATAATTGTATTAAATAATTTTTAAAAAAATAAAATATAATTAAACTATATATTAAGATACCAGTAATTCTAATCATATTTTCAAAACAATACTCACTATTTTTAAAGCAATATTTATATATATTTTTAAAAAATAAATATTTATAGAAGAAGATAATTTATTCTAACGATATAATTTATTATTCTAAAAATATCAATTACTTCTAATCCAACCCATAACTTTTAAGTATCGGCTGGGACATTTACAAGTTACAACTATGCAGTTAGTAATTTATTACAAGTAATTAGTAGAGTTAGGTTGACAACTAACTATAATCCTAGTCACACACAAGCCACAATGACAATGAGCAACACACGAAACAAATCATATGCAAACATATTTAAAAAAGAAAAAAAAAGTAAAGCTTTAAAGAAAAAAGTCACAAATTAAACGGTTTGGTAACAATACATTTTCATGATCAGAACTACTAAGTTTGCTTCCAATTAATATAGAGCAGATGCACCGTCACCAATCACCATTAGCATTTAAAGGATCAATGGTAGCCAGAACATATATATGCCATGATCATATTCAAGAGGTTATTACATTCTAGATCGTTTCTATAATAATTTCTAGTACTTTTTTGGTGATCTTGTGAACGTACGTTCCTTTTTTTTTTTCTTCCCAATCTTAATTTGTTTACTTTAACTTCATGACGCAATGTTTACGATACCATGAAATGAAGGACATTTTAGAAATAGAAAAATAATAAAAAGAAATAATGCCTTGTGCTTTGTGGAGGGGAATCTACCATTGAGATGGAAGATAAACTCATGACAAGAATTTTGAGGTTCAAAGCAGGTAGTTGATGGCCTATTGTTGAATGTAACTAATGAGTGGTAGAGGTGATTGCATGTGCTAGGTTGTTATGCCTAGTCATGAGTTTGTTAGTACAGCCTGTAAACACTATAAAGCCAGATAATACGATTTAGTATAATATGTGATTTCATTATTTTCTTCTTGATTCTCCTACACTCTTCACTTCATCTACATTGCTCTCTCTTCATTGTTTAGTTTATCATGGTATCAGAACTCTAGTTATGGAGTTTCTACCTCATTTTTCCACAATACCTAATTCACATGAAATAGCATCAGAACTTGAATCTGCAAGCATAAACAACAGTGGCGTTCAGCTAACAACAACAATTTTACCTATCTATCTAATAAATCCTTTTTTTTTTTTTTTTTTGTGAAACTAGATGAATCCAACTTTCTAATATGATGTGAACAGCTAAAACAATTGATATCAGTTTATGAACTCCAATCACTCATTGATCCGTCAAAAACACTCCAAAAAGACTTTGCAAAAGAACTGTTACATTTCTTGATCCTAGTGGTATAACTTGACTAATGAAGTGTTTAAAGAAAGTCCAGACTATCTTGTTTGGGATAAACAAGACAATGTAGTGAAAAATTGGATATATTCTACACTTTCCCATGGATATCTTAAACACTTGATTGGTAAAACAACAACTTGTAGTTACTTGAATGCTCTAGCAAAAATATTTAATGATGATTCTCATGCTAGGTTACTTGAACTGTGATAGTATCTTTAGCCGCTTATAAAGGGTACAAAAAACAAAGAGCAATACATCAGTATGGCCAAGGATCTTATTGATCACATTCTTGCGAATGGAGATATGATTAATGACAGAAAATAAATGTTGCATGTTCTAGGTGGACTGGACTCAAACTACTCCTCTTTGATAACAAATATCCCGAGTAAGAAACGAATTATTGCTTTCAACGAAGTTTTTTCAAGGATGAGAATGCATGAAAGACAAATAGAACATATGAATTTGACAAATTCTAAGATAATTCATGCAAATTTTGCCTGTCACAACAAGAATCCACGATCTGATAATACACATCTTGCTAATTTTTTCGATCAAAATTTCAAGGCATAACAATCTCAGTCCAATAACTCAAATACCTCTACACAATCTCTAGCACCTAATAATGACAAAGGCAAGAATCCATAATTTGATAGCATTCGGTGTTAGATCTATAAGAAGATGGGACACATAGTTGCTAGATGTTATTCTTTATTTACAATACAAAAATAGTGGATCAAATAGCAACAATTCAAACAATAACTCAAGCAACAAGGGCCTTTATCTTAGTTCATCCATCTCAGTTTCAAGAATCATTTGAATCTGGTTCAAATGAGTCAAGTAAATTCACTTTGTATCCTAAGAATGATGAGTTGCTTATAACTTTTAAACTAATTAAAGATCTTGAATGTCTAAATATTTACTTATATCAAATTATAATACCGATAAATAAAAAGATGGAGATAAAAACAACACAATATTATAATAAGAAAATTTTAAAAATTTAGCTTTAAACAGCTAGTGTCCAATTTGGTATCAAACCCATAGAAATATTAACATAATATAGACGAAAAAGTTAACATTATTAGATTTGGTAACATCAATGATATTAATCATAAAATATAGAAAGATTATAACATTTTTTACAAATCTCAAGAACATAAATGAAGATATGTTAAACTTTAGGGATATTTCAGTATAAAGATAATTAATTATAATTCAAATCTACTAATAAATATACAATAAGACAAAAAACTAAATGGTTATAAATATAATTAACCATAACACAAATCTATTCCTAAATAAACATACTAATAAAAAAAACACAAATATTAATTATAACACACATTAATTACTAAATACACACAATAATAAAACACCTAAATAACCACATATACAATTAATTATAGTATAAATCTACTAGTAAACAAACATATTAAGACAAAAATAACTAAATAACCATAAATATAATTATTTATACCACATTATACTTGTTAGAAATATTTAATGATTGTATTCTATTTTGTCATCAAAATGAATATACATGATACCTTTATATAAGAATTACAAGTAAACTAGATATGTCTAAAATAACTAGATATAGATATGCTTAAAGTAAATAGATATACATTAACAGCCCCCCTCAAACTCAAGGTAGATGTGAGACCAGCTTGAGGTTGTCAACCAAATTACGAGTGCGTCCTTTGGGAAGTGTCTTGGTGAAGATATCTGCAAGTTGATCGTTGGAGGAAACGGGGAAAAGCTTGAGAGCAGCATGGACAAGATGAGAGCGAATAAAGTGACAATCAATCTCAATGTGTTTAGTCTGTTCATGGAAGACATCGTTGTGAGCAATATGAATGGCACTCTGATTGTCACAATAAATGGGAGTAGTAGAGGATGTGGACACACCCAAATCCTTAAGAGACCATCGTAGCCAAATAAGCTCAAATGTGGTATCAGCAAGAGCACGATATTCTGTTTTAGTACTGGAGTGGGCCACGAAGGTTTGTTTCTTACTTTGCCAAGAAATCAAAGAAGAACCAAGGAGAAAGCAATAACATGTAGTGGACCTATGATCAGTGAGATCTCCTGCCCAATCAACATCAGAGAATGCACGAAACACTAAAGAAGACTGAGTTGAGTAGAAAAGGCCATGGAAGATAGTGCCTTTCAAGTATCGTAGAATACGCAGAACAACAACATAGTGAGTTGATCGTGGAGTAGACAAATACTGGCTCACCTGATGAACAACATAAAAAATTTCTGGACGAGTAATTGTAAGATAAACCAGGATGCCAACCAATCGTATGTAAAAAGAGGGATTAGACAATAGTTGCCCCTCCGATGGTGTGAGATGTGCATTAAGTTCAACTGGAGTGTCAACAGTCTTACTGTCAATGAGTCCAGTTTGAGATAAGAGGTCAGATGCATACTTAGCTTGAGTAATATAAAGACTATCTATGGAATGAGTGATCTCAAGACCCAAGAAGTAGTTGAGATGTCCAAGGTCTTTCATCTCAAACTGTTGACTAAGAAAATCCTCGAGTTCTTGAATGCCACTGAGGTCATCACCAGTTATGAACATATCATCCACATATAGGAGAAGCAAAATGGTGCCTTTATCATTGCGATGAAGAAATAAGACAGAATAATAAGGACTGGCAGTGTATCCCAAGGGAAGGATGGTGGAGCTGAACTTGGCAAACCATGCTCATAGAGCTTATTTAAGGCCATAAAGTGCTCATCAAAGGCGACAAACCTTATTTGTTAGAAAGACCAGTAGGAGGTTGCATATAGACTTCTCATCCATCTGAAAAAGGCCCCATTTAATAACAGTGGCAACAGTTAAGAGGGTACGAATAGAGGAAATACGGGCAATTGGAGCAAATGTCTCTTCATAATCAATCTCATACTCTTGTGTAAAACCTTTTGCTACAAGACGAACCTTGTAACGATCAATGGACCCATCAAAGCGAGTCTTGATCTTATAGATCCACTTACTACCAACCACAGACTGACCAGGAGAGAGAGTAATCAAATCCCAAGTATGGTTTTTGGTTAATGCATCAATTTCTTCTTTCATTGCAATCTGCCAAAAAGGGTTAGTAGATGCCTCACGATAGGTGTGAGGCTCATGGAGTGTAGTAAGAGCAGTGTAACAATGATAGTCAAGTAAATGTGTAAGAATGGATCTTACCTGGGTTGAGTGGCGAGGTGGAATGTCTTGTGAAGGATCTTCAGGCGGAGCAAAAGCAGGGGACCTATGTTCAAGGTGGGATAGCTCATTATCAACCTGTTCTTCTACAACCTGTCTAGGATAATCATCAAAAATATCTAAAGATTGAATAGTGAAGTCCATAGGTGGATTAGGAGTATCTGTAGAAGGAACAAGAGACTCATTTGGAAAGATTTCTAAAAAATTTGAATTAGTTAAGGAAGAACGAAAGTGAGAAAGTTCAAAAAATAAGTGGTGTTCCCAAAATACAACATTTCGGAAAACACGAAGACGATGTGAGACAGGATCATAACATCGATACCTTTTTTGAGTTTCACCATAACCAAGAAAACAACAAAGTCTAGATCGAGGCTCAAGTTTGTTGTGTTCATGAGCCTAAAGAAGAACGAAACAAGCAGATCCGAATGAGCGAAGGTAATGATAGTCAGGAGATGACCCAAAAAGGCGCTCATACGGAGTCTGATTATGAATAACAGTGCTTGGAATGCGATTAATGGCATGAACAGCATGAAGAGCGGCTTCACCCCAAAATGGGGCAAGGACTTTGGTAGAAAGAAAAAGAGTACGAATAGTGTCAAGAGTATGATGAAGTTTTCTTTCAGCTCAACCATTTTGTTGAGAGGTTCCTAGACAGGTTAGATGAAGTACAGTGTCATAGGAGTGTAATAGAGATTGAAAAGCATTTTGAGTATATTCAAAAGCATTATCAGATCGAAAAGTTTTGATATGTTTGAAGAATTATGTTTCAACCATTTTTACAAAGTTACTGTATATTGGTAATATTTCAAAACGAGATTTCATTGGAAAGATCCAACTATAATGAGAATAATCATCAATAAAAACAACAAAATATCAAGATCCACCAATACTAGTAACAGAAGAAGGTCCCCAAACATCAAAATAAATTAACTCAAAAATACTATTAGAGATAGATTTATTATGATTGAAAGGTAAAGCTCTCTGTTTTCCTAACTGGCATGAAGTACAATCAAAATTGTCTTTGGACACAGAACCCAATAGACCTTTAGAAGCTAACTGTTGTACTCGAGTGGATAGGGCATGACCAAGACGAGAATGCCAAAGTGCGAGAGAAGGTAAGGAAGAAACTACAGCAGTTGCAGCAACAACAGAGGCAGGAGCAATAGGTGGAAGATGAAGATTATTTATGGGAAACATACGCCCGACCCTAGGACCGGTCCTAAGCTCTTACCTCGTCCTCGGATCCTGCATAATACACCCAGAATATTTAAAAATAAGGCGATATCCTAGTTTAACTAATTGTCTCACAGTGCATAAATTATAGGATAAGTCAGGTACATGAAAAACCCCAGGAACAGAGAAGGTAGAGGTCGAAACAAAACCTAGAGTATTCCCATGAATGGTGGAACCATCAACTATATGAATATTAAGGGGATGTGGTGCAGGGTCAAGTTTGGAGAATAAAGATGAGTGAGGTGTCATGTGATTGCAACATGCAGAGTCAAAAAGCCAAGTTTGAGACTTACTGGGCAGAATTGAGAGAGTAGTGGAAAGAGATGCATTACTAGCCATTTGAACAGCCTGAGTTATGATCTTCTATAGTTCAGTGGAGGAGAGGTTGATAGTGGATCCAGAAGACTTGGACTCTACTGAACTAGAAGGCATCAGCGAAGTAGGCTCAGTATTAGCAACAACAACAGTAGATTTGTTGCGACGGTAACAAGTCTCAATGGTGTGGCCATGATGCTTGCAATAATTGCACAACATTTTATTACTCTGCCTACGACGATTGTAAAAGCCAGAGGAATCACCTGATTGTTGAGGTTGCTCAATGGCAGGAGTAGGAAGAGTAATAGCCAAAACATTGAACTTATTCTGGGCTTGTAGAGTTGCAAGCTGAGCTTCTTCTCTAACCAACTCATTTACAATAGTATCAAGAGAGGGATGAGGACTGCGATTAAGAAGCTGACCTCGGATTGGCTCAAAGTCCTTGTGGAGTGACATCAAGAATTTATAGATACAAAATTCATCCCTAACTGTAGCATATTGCTGAGCATCTATTGAGCATGCCCAAATTGGATCACAAAGGTCAATTTAGTCCCAAAGGAAGCGAAGCTGATCAAAGTAGTCATTGATGGATTGCCCTGGTTCTTGTTGAAGTTGATGCAATTCAACTATTAGCTGATATTTCATGGATCCGTGAGTAGTGGAGTACCTTTTTACCAACATATCCCATGCTGATTTGGCATCATCAAAGCTGCCTAACAGATTGGAGATGGAGGGAATGAAAGTATTCTGAATCCATGTGAGGATCATGTGGTTATGACTATCCCATTCAATCATGTGATGAAGGAAAATAGAATCTTCTTCACTTGCTCCTTTAACATGAATTATAATTGCACCAATACAATAATGTCAGAGCATACGACTCGTAAGAAAACTACGCATAGCTTGAGACCATGATAAGTAATTCTTGGTCCCCTCCAATATAGTATTAATAGGGCAAGAAACAAAAGCATCCTTTTTATCCATTTAGAAACACAATATGCAAAAATAGACTGCAAAAAACGAGATCTACGTGAAAAACTGGGTAGGGAGGACCTGTATTACAAAAGTCAATGGTCAACGTTCAGCTCTGTCAACGAGAAGTCAACGGGCAGCGGGGTCTTTGCGACGTTAACTCTAGGCAAGTCATTAATGACATCACGAGACCAGAGTTCGGCATGTGTGGCTCGTCAAATTCATGCGTTATTGCTGTTGGCGGCATGTGTGGGCGCATGCAGATGAGGATGATTGTGATATGCCCACGGTTGTGTAGATCTGGTCGTAGTGATCATAGTGGTATCTATAGAAAGGTCGTCGGGTTAAGATTCACGTGAAAGGACGTGCAGATCTTTTGAGCGGTGCGTGAGGGAGCATGCGGTGTCTGATGGTTGCGATACTTTCACGGTTATGTAGATATGATCGATCCGATCATAGTGGTATCTGCAAAAAAATTATCGGATCAAGATGCACGACGACAATAGTGATTGTAGTGGTCTGTGTGGTGCAGGACTCCTTAATAATGACAACTGTAGTCTCGGAACCTAAGGACAATGGCTGAAAGACGTCGGAGGTTCAACGGTGAGTGGTTGCATCGACTATTGTGACAACAGAAGTTATAAGGGTTGAGTAACACAAAAAAAACAAGACTACTAAAAAGATAATAGCAGTGGTTATGATACCATGTTACAAATACTTAATGATTGTATTCTATTATGTCATCAAAATGAATATACATGGTACCTTTATATAAGAATTACAAGTAAACTAGATATGTCTAAAGTAACTAGATATAGATATACTTAAAGTAAATAGATATACATTAGTAGATATATATATATACATTAATACGTTACTAGATATATATTAGCAATAATAAATAAGCATAATAAGATAAAAAAAATCAAAATATTCATAAATAGAACAATTATAACTTTTAAAAAATAAAATAAAAACAAATAGGCATGAACACGTAGAGTCGCGCGAGGGATGGAAGCTCAACATCGTAGGGACAACAGCTCGACAACGAAAAGGTAGAGGACAGATAGACCGATCTTCGCGCACAGTGGAAGAGTTCATAATTTGTGTGATTTTTAGTGTAAAGTGAAAAGTCGAAGATATATTGTTGCATTAGTCAAAACATTTTGCGTGGGCTTTTGGAAATAACCCATGTAAAACTTGCATGAATTATTTAGAAAACTTGTGCAAATTTCGCATGAGTTTTTGTGAATAACTCATGAAAAAAATTGTGTAATTATTTAGAAAACCACACAAATTTAGAATTTTGTCTAATAAAAGTCGTTTTCTTTATAATAATTTTAAAAAAAATAATCTATTTTAATTTAAAAATAAATAAATTAAAATTTATTGAACAATTTATCGATAACTACTTTTTTTCTCTCTCCTTCCTTATTTCTCAATCCTATTTTTTTTTCTCTTCTTAAAAAAAACTAAAAATAAAATATCCTCGTTCACTAAATTTTAATAAATAATAATTTATTTTTATTATAAATAAAAAATAATAAAAATAATTTATATTTATATAATAAAAAATAAATTATTTAAGATTAAAAAATTAAAAAATAGATTACATTATAATACATATCTCTAATATTATTATAATTTATTTAAATATTAAAATATAATTAATTAGATATACTTTATTATATTAATAATAAAAATAATTATAATAATATTATATTAGATAATATTTTTATGCAAAATTTGCGATATAATGTTCTATATTTGTCTTTATATCTTGTAAAAAGTTGGATATAGAGGTTTCTCAATTTTTTTAATAATTTAATTATTTTTATGAATATTATTTTTTATATCATAATTATAATTAATATTATAATTATTTATTAAATATAATTATAATTATATTTAATAATAATAATAATAATGTATTATATTATTTATGAATTATCAAAATACTTAGCATATCATTTTCTTATAAATTTATATTTATTTTATTATAAAATAAATTATTTTTATTTTTTAAAATAAAACTTTAATATATAATATGATAAAAGAGATTTATGTATTTAAAATTAATTATAAATTTATAAGGTGTTAATATTTGTTTATGTTTATAATAATTATGTTTCGTAAAATAGAGTTGATATATCTTTCTTTTTTTTAAATAGAATTGACTAAAAAATGTGTTTTCAAATTTAATGTTAAAATGTGCCTATTTTTAAAGTAAAATCCACTTAAACCCTTTTTCAAAAAAATGATTGTAACTATTTAGTAAAGTTTTTAATAATTTAAAATTTTATAATTATTTTTTTATTATTTTTATTTATAATAAAAATAAATTATTATTTATTAAAATTTGATGAATAGGGATATTTTATTTTTGGTTTTTTTTAAGAAGATAAAAAGAGAAAAAAAAATATGATTGAGAAAATAGGAGAGAAGAGAGAGAAGAAAGTGGTTATCTATAAATTGTTCGATAAGTTTTAATTTATTTAAACTATTTTTCAAACTATTATAAAGAATACATTTTTTTTAAGATAAAATTTCCACAAATTTTGCTTTTACGTGGGTTTTTATAAATTATTCACGCAAAATTTGTATGAATTTTTTTTTAATAACACACATAAATATTGTTTAGGTGGGTTTTTTTTTTTTTTTTAAGATATAAGACATGCAAATTTTTTTGAATGAGTTTATAGAAAGAAAGAAAAAAATCCACTTAAATGTAACTTCTAAAATTTTATGTAGGTTTTAATTGCATGTTTTTTATAATACAACCCACACAGATACACGTAATTTTTTTTTAATAAATTTCATATATTTTAGTAGTCAATTGTGGGAGGATGGACAACGAGATTTTAAATTTAGAAAATCTCAATTGGAATGTCCTAATTCTATTGATCTTCGGGAGGTGAAATAGAAACAAACATGTAATCTGAGGTAGTAATAATAACTCAAATTGGCTACCTCTTAATAATCCGGTGCCAACAACCATATACTAGTAAGCAGACTGCCGTCCTGCCACGCCATTCAAGTCAAGGTATTTAATAAATCCATTAAGGTAGGTACCGCACCGCCCCATCTCAGCAAACAGTACTCCCCTAAAACGCCAGTGGTACTCCTTTTTTTTTTTTTTCATCCAAATAAATTAACAATATATTAAACTCACACTTTCACCAACTTAACCTAATTAAAAAATAATAATGATATCTTAACAAATAGATTTATCGTTGTTAGAGTAATATTTTATTAAAAGTAATTTAATAAAATAATAATAAAATTAAAGTCTAAGTAATAATAGGAATATAATATATAATTATTATATTTTTATTATGAAAATAACAAAAATTATTGTAATAATATCATTATTATAAAATATGATTAATAATATTTTTATATATTTATTACTCATAATAAATATTATCACTTTATAAATCAAATATTTATAATTTAATTTAACTTATAATTTTAATATTATATTAAAAATTAGTGATAAACTAAGTCACATAAAAACTTTAAATAAAATATTAATAATATTTTTATATATTTACAATTATATAATTAATATTAATTATATAAATTTGTGATACCAAACATAACATCTAAAGTGAAACTCCCTGACATTACCCATCTTCGAACGAAAAAACAATTTAATACAACTTTTAGAGTATTCTTCTATGTCGCTATTCTATAATAAAGTTTGATTTAATTATTTAATTTACTTGTTTACGTTCTTAGTTCTCGATACTTATTTTAAGAATAATTTTATTTGCATATATTAAAGATGCATCTGTATTAATTTTTTATTAATTTTTATATATACTATTAAATTAAGAGAGGCTCGTAAATGTTTAATTTATTTTCTAGTCGGAATGTAATAAGGATTATATAAATTTATATTTCTTATATCTTACTATGTGTTAAAATTATTTTAAAAATTAAAAAAATATATTTAATTTTTTAAATATTATTAAAATATAAAAAATATGAATTAAAATGTATAATAAATTACTTTAATTTAATTATTTTGTTTTTGATTAGTTTACTACAAGTAAATTTATTTTTAAACATGATCAAATTCGCTTCAATATATATTATTATATTTATATTATAAAATATATATATACATGAGAAAGAATATTATTGAAAATTAATTTATTTATTTTTTTATTAATTTTTTTAAACATATTTTTAATATAATAATCTTATATTAACAAATATTTTATATTATATGTAAGTGTTTTTAATAAAAGATAAATTTTATAAAGATATATGAATCATTGTAACAAAATATATAAAATGAAAGAAACAATTTTGATTTTCAAAAATATTTTTGTTATTTATATATTTTTTAATTTAAATATAATAATATAAATTAAAATAAATTTTTGATTGTTTAAAAATAAATAATTACAGAGAGATGAATTTATTTTAATAAAATAATGTGTTTGTAAAAGAAAATTAGTGTAATTAAAAATATGGATTAAAAATAAATATAAACAATAATATTATTCGTTCTTGATTTGAGTGTCCGATATAACTCCAAAGAGTAATAATGTGTGGATGGCCCGTAGGTACATGAATTGAACACAAAACAGACAAAGCATTAACCAAAACGTGTAGTCATACATGCATATCGTGAGCTGTATTTTGTCATTAAATTGGTTAAAAATCACGGTAGCTAAATAAAAAAATTATTTATTTTTAAGATAAAATTGAGTGAATATATAATAATAATAATAATAGAGATGTTTAAAATTTTACATTAACTATAAGAAGTTGCTATCACAGCCGTGGAAAATCGTGATTGGGCTTGGACCGGTAGATGCCAATAAAAGCATTAAATGAAGCACAACTACCCAACTCCCAACTGATTCATAATTATAGATAATAGATGATGCAATTCCCTAAAAACAAAAAAACAAAAAAATATTATGTATTCACACTCCTCCATATCACACTATAAAAAGGGAAGGCAGTAACACCATAATTTCACACAAACCTACTACTAAAATCAATTTAAACATTTGCATATTGCTGAAACAAGCTAGCTAAGTATTAGCTAAAGTTAATTAATTAGAAGTTATTTGTTGATCATATTTAAATTATAATGGGTAGCTCATCAGTAGTTGTTAAGGTTGTTTGTGCAGTTGTGATATTAATGTGCATGATGAAGGATGCACCAATAGCCGAAGCAGGCATAACATGTGGGCAAGTGACACGGAGCGTAGCACCATGCATTGGGTACCTCAAGAGTGGAGGAAAAGTTCCTGCACCATGCTGCAATGGGGTTAGGTCACTGAACAGCGCAGCAACCACCACACCTGACCGTCAAGCTGCTTGCCGATGCTTGGTCCAGGCTTCCAAAAGCATCAGTGGAATCAACCCCAATTTGGCAGCTGGCCTTCCTGGTGCCTGTGGCGTCAACATTCCCTACAAGATCAGTACCTCCACCAACTGCAACATGTAAGTTATTTATCAATAATAATCATTATCTTACCTACTCTCCAACTGGAAAATTAATTAATTAATTAATTAATTAATTAATATTCTCCCCTTAATTCTCTCGTTACTATTTATTTAGCATATATAATTTGGTACTCATTTTAATTTTCCTCTTGTACTTGTTCTGTTCTTACAGCGTCAAGTGATCAAGTTGATCGAAGAGCAAAATCTGGTAGCGAGATATTTTCAGCCACCAGGATTATAAAATATAGCTAATTTACGTACTACGTACTTATGAATAAACTGAACTATTGCATCTTTGTTGGCTTCACTATGAGGGAGTCATTTTGCTGTATGCTATAGTTGTATCACGTACTATATATGTAACCTTCTTATTAGGTTACTAAATTGAATGAACTAGTGTGTTTATTTTTTTTTTTTTTTTTAAAAATACTATATCAATCTCAGTTTTCAGTCTTGATTAATTAAAAGTCTTTTATGGATAATTAATATAAATATTGCAAGATAAAAATCATTGAAACTATATATGAGAATACAAGTTAAAATGACAATTACTGAGACGATGGCCTATGTTTTTACTCTTCAATTAATCCAATATAAATAAGACGATATATAGGATGCAATTGTCCAATGAGTGACGATCTAATTAGAAACATGTGGCTTATGAAATTGGATTGAAAAGCACTTTTCTATGTTTTATATAACTACATCAACACGTTAGTTTCTTCTTCAGACACGAATTTCGCCCAATAAAAGTATATATTGTCTAATTAATATGCACCGGCCCCACATCATCCAACACAAATAATTGAGGAAAATGGGTCAATTCTTATATATATATATGTTATGTGATAAAACTATTAATTAACATAAAAATTAATGCATTTGAGAAATATTAAAACCAAATTAAAAGGGATTATGTATTCAGTAAACACCACGATTATTTAAAGATATCAAAAACTAAACTTTTTAGCTAGAGATCAAAATTCACAAAACTCACTAATGTAATTGATCAAATTAACATGATATATATAGATCATAAACAAAACTTCAAATACTTCATTGCATGTTAACACAAACTTCTAGGCTTCTAGCTAGCGTATTTGATCTTAGATATCTTAAGAATGGAGAATAAATTAAGTTCTTTACTTCTTCCCCTTTATATTTGATGATTTCACCTTCATTCATGTGAAAAGATAGATAGAGCCAATATTCCATATTATGAGTCATTTAAAATAGTGAAAAATGGTTGAATTTGACGTACAGGAGATAAGTTAAAAATAATTAATATTGTTCATGATTTGATTTCAAAAAAATGGAACTCTCTTTACAGCAACGCATGGTCCCCTTACACTATTTATCGAGCATTCGTCTCCACAATATTTTCAACATTGCAACAGTAACTTGCAGTACGTACGTCTTAATCATTTCTTTCGTATAGAATATTTCACATCAATAATGAGAGCGAATTTATTTTATGGCATTAAGATTTATTTTCTCATTTCGTCTTGACAACTTTTACTAAAAATTAACATGATAAATTAATGCAATTGAGAACTCAGTTTGTGAATTGGAGTTGGAATCTATTAGGGAGATCAAGGAAATTAATGTGACAATAGACCCATATGTTCAAACCATGTTGACAACTTCTTTTTTTTTTTCTTTCATTTAATAGATTTAAAATATCTAAAGTCACATGCACTGGGTAGGATATATATATATATATCTCAGTTATAAGAAAATTTAATAAAATTTGTATGGAGTACATATTTCAAATGGCAAACACCTATTTTAAGTGTGGAGTAGTATAGAGTTTGACCTGCTGGGCTTGCTTCTCATGAGATTGGGATGAGGGAATCGGAAAGGGGCTCATAAACCGGATGGATGGGCTTTTGGGCACACGGAAAAAGAAAAGTGGATGGAGGGGGGCTTCTCAGTTAGAGTTGGGGGTGGGATCGCTTCGTTGGATGAATAGTTGTTAGAAGTTTAAAAATATCCTTTGTTCGTCCATGGGTTCTTATCAACTGAGTCGATTTTGAGTTTTTTTTTTTTTAAAGAAAGAAAAATAATAATTAAGATTTTGATGATGTTTATGTATTATATGGGTGGTATTGACACCATAGGTCCTATACGGGCCCAACCAACTCATCAGTCCAGACTGTAGTTGGCTGTGGGCTGTATGAGCAGTAACGTCAGAGATTTGAAATTTGAGCTGCCTCCTTTGTTCAAGGACAATACACACCACTTAGTACATACTACTTTATAACATATATCTTTTTTAGATTAAATTAATTTGCTAAAAGTCATTAATTGTTCCATATACATAGAGTTAATTGTATTAATTAAAAGCTTCTTAAAGATATTTTGTTAAGAAAGAGAGAAACTTTATGAGAATATATAATCAGAGAATTTTATTAATATGTATATATATATTATATGGTATGATTCTTAATTTGGGCGCTGAAAATGGCTTTATTGAACATGATGTTGACAATAATAATAAAGGTAATATATATATATATAAAGGTAGTTTAATTAACTAGTTAGTGATGTTAAGAGGTGAATTTGCACAAGGAATAGTGAGTAGTCCACACTTTTGAGGAAGTTGAAGTGCAACAGAAGGATTAACATCATCAATGGTAGAAGCAACTGAATTCAAGCAATTACAAATGTTATCCTTGTGAGCTTGTGTAGTAGTAGTGGCTGTTGTTTCCAAGATTTTCTACAACGATCCACGTCCACCATTTTTTAGATATATATCTAAAAAATGATTAATAAAGTGTAATTTATATTTATAAATAAATAGTTAATAAAATATTAATATAAATTTGAAGAGATAAGGTTATTATTATATGTATTAATTTCTTTTTAATAGTAATATTTATAATGATTTAATTTCTTCATTCGTATGTCTCTTAAGTTTAGATTATTTGTTTGATGGATGTTTACGTGCTCATATATGTAAGAGAATGAATTATTATATAAATCAACTGTTTTTTTGTCTAGTTTAATGGTTTTAAACCAAACCAACCAAATTTGCTCGTACAATCCAATTACACTTTAACGATATTATTTTATTTGTAATTTAAGTTAATTATATATATATATATGTATTGTATATATATTATTTATTTTTTAATAAATTTAATTATTAAATAATTAATTATATTTAAATTTTCAATTATTTATCTTATTATTTATATTTTGATTTTTTATACTATATTAAATACAGGTTAGTTGAGTAAAAATGACAATAAAAAAAATCATTACATGTAAAGTCAGTTTATACTATCAATCAACTTTACATTTTAAATTATTTAATTTAAATTTAGTTTTTAATCGACTTTAAAACTCATTTTTATAATAATGTATATTCTTCACCACATACTTTGTTTCACTTCATTACTTGTTTATTCTGCCCTTGCCACTACTATTATAACCATCAATATATAATTACCATAACTAGTACCCGTCTACACTCACTTCCCATGATTCAATATCTTTATTATTAATACCTACTTACCTACGTACACTAATGCACTATGATGATTTTATTTTACTCAATAATCCAGGCCTCTATGAAACCCAATATTTATAGTTTTACATTTCCTAATTTTAGCCATATGTATTAATAGATAATAATTTTATTTTTTTAATTAATTAGTTATAACATCATCATCTTAATTTGAACTAATAACCCATTAATTATAATATTTTATTTACTAATAACGATACTTAATTGACTTTGTGATTATTAATTATTACTTCTTTTTATACGTCGAGAATATATAATTTTATTATAATATTATATGTTTAATTTTTATATATTTAAATTTAATAAATATATAATAGTACTGATCGATGAGTTATAATTAATTATTTATTTATTTTAAATTAGGTTAAAAAAATATTTCAATCTTCAAGAAACATCAAATTTAAAGAGAAACTACAGTTACGATAACTTCACTCGTTGTTTTTTGACTGTATCTTGTGGCTCCTTATAAATGATCAATTTGACTAGTAAAATTAATACATATCATTTATTTCACCGTACCTAAACACTTTTCATCTTTTGTAAGAAAATACTTTTAATAAGAAAAAAAATTAATATTAAAATTTTATATAAAGGTATAAAAAAAATAATCTTTAGTACAAATCACATGCATACTATAGAAACTTTTTTTAAAATTCTATAAAGTTCTAACATGTCAAATAAGGATGTCATGAGACAAATATACTATAAATCATAACTATTTTCACCAATTTTCAATAATTTTAAAAAATAATTATTAATTATAAATAAATAATAATTTATCATGATTTAATTATTATATATTTTTACAAGTATACTTAATTTTAAAGGAATTAAAACAGTAATATAATATTTTTTATACTATATTATTTAAAATATTAAAATTAATTTTTATTATTTAATTAATTAATACATATTTTCAAGTACAATTTATTCAAAATATTGAGTATAGTATTAAAAATGTATAGTAAGATAAGTACATAAAAAATGCATGAAGCAAGGTGCAACATATAATGGTGTGCTCAAAGGGAGAAGGGCTTTTATGCTTTATTTTAGAGTAATTCATAAGTTGGGTCATCTTCTTGGTCTTGGAGTATCTTTTACTTTTGCTACGATGTATTGCACTTGACATGACACGGTTATTGGCTTGATCACTTTCAACATTCTAGTAAACATCATTTGCAGTTTCGAGTACTACTACTCCAATCAAAGTCACACTGTAATTACTTAATATTTTAACTATTGATAATTAAAATTATATTTATTTATAAAAATTGAATAATTTTTTTAATAATTATAACCAATAAAACGTAAAATAAAAATAATTATTACAATATTAAAAATATGATTAATTAAAATTAATATTATTATTATTATTATTATTATTATTTTATATACGTATAGTTATATAAAAAATATAATTTTTTATAATAAAATACACAATAATTTATATAATTAAATTATATTTTATTTATTTTTAGTTAAAAATAAAAATTAACATCACTATTTTAAATAATATAATAAAATAATAAATAAATTACATTTAATTTTTTAAAATTAAATATACTTTTGAATAAATGTTAAAAACTCAAAAAAATGATTATAATGTGAAATGATTGCTACTGATTTATAACATATGATTATTAACTAAATATACCTTAAATTGATGTTAAATAATTATGAATATTAACTAACCGTAACCGTCTGATAGCTGTGAGTTTAATATTTACATTTCAAAGTAACATAAGAGTCATGAACGTTTATCTAAACCAATAATGTCCTTCAATTTAGAAACTGAGATCTTCTAGAAATAGAAATATTCGTACTGTCACCTCTTGAGTTCTCATAGTCAAATGCAATGAAGATATATCGAATCTCCTGAATTCCATATTTTCTGTCAGTCTACCCTTTATGAGACTCTTTGTCTAAACCCCTGCTGCTTCTGCTCAGCTTCACTTTCAGCTTCATTGACAATTTAGATGCATATTTTGAGTATATAATTAACTAATCATTCAAATCGTTTTCCCATCCATCTTTGTTTGATGACCTAGAAGTAAGGCCATTAGCAGATATGCTGCCTATATGACTTCCTCCTGGTGACTTCACTGCCTTACCGTCGTCCCAATCATCATCCCATCCCTGGTCCCAACCTTCTGTCGTTGTTTCCACATCTATAGCTGAAACAGATTCTCGCATTCCCATTTCAAGCTCCCGATATGCAACTCCACCACCTCCCTGCCGTCTACCCTTCCTCAACTTACAGCAACCCCATGTCCCTCCAAATACTACCACTGTAAAAATCAGAAAGTAGGCACCATTAATAGGTGTTACTAGCTTGTCGTATGAAGGGAGACGCAGAAACAGGTTTCCTTCAGATATTGGAGAGCCCAGATACAGCACGCATTCACCATTTCCAGCATTTAGTATCACAGTAGTGCTTACACCACTGTTGAGTTCCAAATGGACCTGAAGAAGGAAAGAAAAAAAATTAAATTAAATTAAATTAATTAATGGCATGTTTGGCATTTTGACAAACCAAAATGCAGCCTACATCTTCTAGGATCATTCAAAACAACAACACGATAAATTAACTGAAGAATCCATGACAACTAAAAAGCTCCCTTTTTTGTCAAGGGCAAAATTTTCCAAAATTTCAGATGTGGCAAAACATACAGTGCATTGCATTCCAACTTTCTCACCTTTCTTGGCCACCAATTCACCAGTTAAATAATGACACGTATGTAGTATTAGTTGGTCTTGGCCAACTTTTCACACCACTTCCTTCCACATGATTGATGGCACATGTAATGGTTTACTAAATTGGCATGAGAATTGACTCCCTTTCTATTCCACAAATCTTACCATCCACTATAATAAAATCCCAAAGAAAAATGCAATGTTTCCATATCGTGCATACCAAACTATTCTAACTCAACAAAATTTTCATCTAGACTAACTAGAAAAGGCATACTGCCAACTTTTGGGTGACATTAGTGAAATTTAAGACCAAATAGTTTCCAAAACATTTTGCAAAATTTCATTTATAGTTCTCTTGGAAAAAAACTCATCTAGAGAATGAATAACTATGTTTCTCTACTATTTTGCAAAATTTCATTTATAATTCTCTTGGAAAACAACTCAACTGGAGAATAAATAAGTATGTTTGTCTACTATTTTCTAGTTTGAAACCAAATGACACAATATTTTAACCTACTGCCCAAATTAAACTTTCTTTCACAAGCGTCAAACCAAGAATTTAAATACATTTAAGTTCCAATACAGCTAAACAAAATAAAACCCATGAATAAACGATAATACAAAGCTGGAGAGCAATGAAATGTACCTTATCAGTTTGGTTTTTTGAAATCTCAAACTCCTTGTGAATATTTTCTACATAAAGGTTTACTTTTAAAGTGTCCTCTCCTTTATTTTGTACCATAATAATCAATTCCTGAGACACTGCAATATGTTGGGGGAAGCAAATTTACACTTCCATCTCAAAGAAACAACAGAGCTAGTGGTTTTACTAGACATTTACAACACCGAGTTGCGTAAAGCTGGTGAGAAAATATGGCATAAAAACAATGTAACTTTAACAAAATCCAATAGAGAACATGACATGATCAAAATATGAGATTGAAAGTCGAAACTAAACATAAAGTGCTTAATGTAGAGCATCCTTTCATAAACCATGTTAAGAAGAAAACATATGGAAAAATAGTAATCTAGAAAAGAAATGCAGCCAATCATACATCTTTCTTAATTGCTTTAAATGAAGAAAAATTTACAAGGTTCTAAATTTTATATTTGGACTGAGAATTTGATTGGAATTGAACTTGGAAAAAATGAAAAGAAATCAGAGTCAATGCCAACGCAATGGAGGTTGAAGCATTTCTTGCCTCCAACCAAAATTTATAACAATGCAAATATAAATTTCAACTTGGAATGGGAAAAGGAAAGCAACAGCTTGGCAAATTACCACTATTAGATCTCTTAATGCAAGCAACCATACTCTTCAAGTCTCTGCACATAATCGATAATTCATCACAAATCTCACTGGCCACATTCTCCAGCTTGGGTTTGTTGTCATTCTTCTTCTTAATGTTCTTGTTATTCGATTTGTCACTTGAATCCCTTTTGGTTGAATTATTATTAGCTGTTTCGTTATTTGGTAGAGAACCCAATAAGTTACTGGCTACAGATTCTGGACTCGGACTAGGCATCGGGGTACCCTAAACCCAAAATATAGTCCATAATACCATAAGAAAAAAATAAAGAAAGAAAGAAAGTAAGGAGCTAGGGAAGAAAATTACAGTCGTTGAAGTGGGAAACTGTTTAGGTTTATGCGGAAACTCAACCAGCTTTCTGAGATGGGATAGCAGGGAAGCATCGGAAACGTCAGCCGCTACGAAAACCAACAGAAAAAGAACCGGAACCGCATTCCTGTCCATCGTAAGAAATAAGAATCGGACCCTTTAAAATAGTCCGGCTAAGACAGCGAACATCAACTTTAGGGAAATTTTTCGGCAAAGAATTGGTGCATCTGATAAATACGATCTTTGATCAATAAAAGAAGAAACATGTATGAAGGTAGCTGAGATATCACGCTGAAAGGGAATAACTTTCGAAAATCTAAGGTTTTGAATATGATTATCGTGTGCCTTTAAACTTCGAAGCAGGGGAAGATGTGCTTGCGCATCCAAAAGTTAGCTTAATAAGACTAAACAGAGTCCTCAGCCGAGTCGACAATCGCCAAGCAGAGTATCATAAATGGGCCTAAGTTGGGCCTACATTTATAAAACTCGTAAAATTTTAGTTTAATTTCACAAAATCTTCTCTTATTTCAAATAATTACTAATAATTCATTCTAAAACACAAATTTTTCAAATAAAAATATCATTTTATAAAATCATTAAATGGGACCAAATTCTTGTGAGATTTAAACTTATTATTTTTTTATTAATTTTATGTAGTAAACTTAGTGTTTTGCTATAATCTAATGTGTTTTATAACTGGATTGGAGACGATAAATAGTGAAAGAAAGAAAAATACTTGGAATTAATCACACATTTTGCACAAATATATTTCGCATTAAATTTTGTACTTTATCATTTCTATAACAAATATTAGAAAAAGTTTATGACTGAATGCTTACATATATAATAATTAAATGAATAATTTTTTCATATCACTGAATTTAATCCACGTAAAAGTTCCTCTAAATATTATGACAGGCCTTTCAGCTTCCGTGCAATTAATATTGAGACGGTGACAAATAAATACCTTGCTTTCTTTCACAGATAACGACTCATTTTTGTTAAACACTCCATTAATTCTATCAGCAAAGCAAGGGATCTTCAGGCACAAACTTGAAGCTGAATAATCCACTACAGAGTACATATAGCAATTACTATTAATATGGTTACATAAAAAAATGACCATATTAACAATTACTATAAAAATATCTGATTAATGATAATTTTATTACATAATAATGATACTTAATTGTAATTAATAATAGAGTTAAAATAGACATTTTTTTTTTGTGAGAATAACTTACAACATTATTAGCTAAAAGAATAAGCTTGCTTTCATATTTGTTTCAGATAGATTTTGATGCATTTTTGTTACTTATAATACATCAAAGTTATGTGTATGTATAAGCTATAGTATAGTTATAAGCTAGAAAGCGGATGTGTAAATTAATGGAGGATGCAGTGAAGTCTACGAATGATGAGTTAGGGAAGGGAATTATGAGAAGGTTTGGAGACGAGCGTAGCAGTCTAGTGGACCAGTTTGAGAGATTGTCGTTTGAGGTTCATTTAAACAAAACTATACTTGCTCGGAGCCTCTCCGAGCCAAGTACCACAGTTCGAGCATCAGCCAGATTGCAGCACCCACCAACACTTGTATTGTCCATGTTGTCACAGCCGAATCAAGGGAAACAACGTCGTAGTAGGTCCAGTTTTCACAAGCTTCTCAACAAATTGATCAAACCTTTTTTTGCTAAAAGAAAACAAGTGTCTGCAGATCCAAAAGATCCCAGGTCTAATTGGAAGGCCCTTAGTAGATCTATGCGGTTCTGAACCTCATCGGTTTGTGAGTACTAGTAGTATCTATCTATCTATCTATCTATCTATATGCATAATGCAAGTATGTTTGTATCCTCAGCAACTTGATGTTTCTCCTTTTCATCTAAATTCAAACAATTGCCGGAAAAATATAATAAGTAGTTAACATACATTTTAAAGGCGCTGCAATTGGTGGAAAAGATATATGTTCATGTACTGATCATAACTTTTGAGGACTTATACTGCATGAAGCTGTTAGGGTTCCCAATATAGTTTCTTTCAACCTTTTCATTCAAGGGTTAAATCAACAGGTCCCCAACATTCTTTAAGTCTGTACCAAAATTTCTTCCCCCTTTCAAGGACTTCTGCAGCCACAAATATTCTACATACAAAGTTTAATCATGTCCCATGCTAGCCTAAAGAAGCTTACCTGAACATTTACTATTTCATAGGACCACATGCTATTGAAACTTCCAATTTTCATTGCCTGCTTATACAAGTCGAAAACTCTATATATCTTCATTACTAACCAGTCCCATCCAGACTCAAAAGTAAACTAAATATCCTATAAATTATTGTGGGTCCAATCTGATTTGATAGTGTGATCCATGCTTGCAAACCAATAACACATAAACATGGTGGGGTTCAAATAGAATTACTCGATAGAAGTATAAGTAGGTGCTGATCACAAATAAGCCAATAAATTATAGCAAGATGTTGGTGTGTAATCCTCTGGCCAACGTTGTACATTTAAATCTCTTAGGATGTATCAAATGTTGCATACAAAAATTTTGGCCAATGCAAGAAGTCTTGGACAAGAAGCTTATGCACGACTCATATATTGCCCTGTTCTCGTATCCACCAATATTTCATCGCCTATATTTACAAACAGCGGGACATTAACCACAGCACCCGTGTCAAGTGTTGCTGGCTTTGACCCACCTGATAGAAAATTTTCAGATTTTAGAAGTAGATTTAAAGGAAGAACTCCACAACATAACCAGAAGAACAAAGATTTCAAATATCTCAAATTACACCCAATAATGATGTATTACATATTACCATAAAACCATTGGCTATAAAAGTTAAATATTTAAAAACAGATCAATTTTCAAGACAGGGATAGCCATCTCTGTCCTAGGTGTATAGGCATTCACCATTCAGATTAATGATTCTATACCAAGGGCCCTAGGCAGTGCAGCTGTAACTAACCGGTCACCTCACCTTCTCCACACAGATCGTGTGAGAAAAATTTTCTGGTCATGGACATTAAAATAACAAAATAGGTTGAACCTTCCAGCGCTTGCTGAGCCAGTAGTATAATGGTGAAGCAAGCATTTTCACCAACCATATAGTAGTTAGCTTCAGTCAAGGAAATTTTTCAAGATAACCAAGTGAAATTACCTTGAGCTGTGTCACCTTTAAGTCCAGGATCAACATCCACAACAGCCAGCTTCACTGTGATTGGGAGTTCAAGATCGATAACCTGAAGGCATATACCAAAATCCAAATTGATAACCAATAATGATAAGGGGGTAAAAAGATACAATTGGTAGGTCGGTCCACAAACAAAATCATCTTCATTTTTATTTCCTATTGATGTAATAAATAGATGCAAGCCCACCTATCCTCTCCGTGAAAAATGATTCTAATTATGACCTTAACTGTAAAATCACAACTAATGAGTGCTTCGCTTAAAAGCCCACAACCAATATGATGGTGCTCTTTTAAGAATGACATGATTTAAAATGCCGGGAAGAACATAATATTTTCAGATGCAAGGAGCAGAATTTAAAATATTGAATGACTAAATACTTTTCCATTCCAAAGTAGCAAATTGCAGTCCATTCCTTCTTTCAGCCATTTTGTTCTATCCCCAACATCAGACTCATCTAAACGAATTTCTTCAAATGAACTCTACAAAAGAGTGACAATTACGAAATAAAAAAATGTGTTAGTCAAGACTCAAGACAAACAAATAGTGGAATTCTATAAAAAGATCTTGCCCAAGCTCTGACATAGTGGATGATGTGTAGACTGACAATACCAGGTCCATGAAGACAAACTGTGAACCGTCTTTGTATGTGAACTGCTTTGTTTCTTTAGATACATTAGCCTGATCAATCTGGAAATAGAATTACACACAAGGTGCACATCGGGAGTGAGAGATCAAAAAACCAGAAAATATTCTAATTTCAGCACCAACAAAAAAAATCAATTCAATTCTAGTGGAAATTAAATCTGCAAGGATGTCACTTCAATTTCCAAGATGCATAGACATGTTACCCAATTAGGAAACAAAAATGCATGACATGAAATGAAGACTACTTGAACATAGCACACTATCCCTTGGAAGCCACCAATCCATGTATCAGTTGGAAGCATCGGTTTAAAAAACTGTCTGAGGCCAGCCTCTAGGCTTTTTTTCCCAGGTAGTGTGCTTTGAGGCTAGTCTTTTCTGCAAATTTTGAGGCTTACGCCTCATACCCTTCAAGCCACGCTACTTTCTTGTGCCTTTAGGCTTGGAACTGAGGATATTGAGGCATGTGCCTCATTTATATGTTGTTGCTAGATTCTACCGTTTACTCTCTCCAGCCATCCTATCTTTCTCCTTTCTTCTTTGCTGGAAACAAGCATGCAACATCTTCTTGACAATCTCTTCATCTTAGCCCATAGCAATTTCATGTTTGTTCCCTATATTTGTTGATGCCTCTCTCTTTATTTTGATTTTTCTTCCCCTACTTTTGTATGTCTCTTGAA
Organism: Hippophae gyantsensis; assembly: GCA_030763125.1. NCBI lineage: Eukaryota > Viridiplantae > Streptophyta > Magnoliopsida > Rosales > Elaeagnaceae > Hippophae > Hippophae gyantsensis. The sequence goes on along the minus strand of CM061034.1, from coordinate 210,062 downwards.
CTTTTTAAAATAACTACGTACTTAAGATGAAACATCATAATTTTTTAATTATAAGTTTATACCTAAAATGAGGTATTTATGAAAATCTATATGATGTTATTATTGTTTATGTTACAATTACCTTTTGTTTTAAGTTGAGGCTTATGCCTCGGACCACCTTGCCTGGGTGGATTGAAAAAGTCTCAAGGCTAGAATCCCTTGGTTGGAAGCTGAAATAATTAAAGTAGGTGGTTCCAGAAACTTGAAGCCAAATATACAACCTTAAAGGCTCATTTGGTTACAGAAATATATAGAAAAAGGAAGGTGATGAGCAAAAAAAAAAAAAGCAGAACCATAATTGTATAATATATATCCATCAATTCAATGTGAACGTTATGAAGAGTTAGTAGTACAGAAAAAATATATCATGTGACGTAATATTTGCATCAATTTAATGTGAAGAGTTGCAAGGAAAAAGTAAAAGCATGTGATGTAATACATTGTCGTGATTTTTCCATTGCTAAGGTTGATATTATGTGCATAAGCAAGAGATGGAACTCAAAGTTTTGCTATTGTCAAAATTGTGCTGGAAAACTGGTCTAGTAATAGATATGCCAATGGTCAAGTTCAAATGTTAGATTTATCATATATCATTGTTCGACTAAAAAGAAAAGAGAAAAACTTAGTAGAATATGATGGCAAACAAACTTAGTAATGAGTAAAATTGCAGTTAAAAAGGAGAGAGGGAGAGAGAATTGACCGTGGATCCAGCTCGAAAAGTTTTCTCAACAGTGTTTCCAGTAATGTAATTACGCATCTTGGTCCGCACGAAAGCTGCCCCTTTGCCCGGTTTTACATGAAGAAACTCTACACCACACACCACAACGGACAGGTAATAATAATTTTAAGCTTCAATAAGAAAATGTGAAGAGCTAATTGGGTAAAAAATGTAAGAGCATTAATCCTTAAAAGGGGGGGATAAATGACAACTGAGGTAACCTAAAACTCGCCAAGGAGCTCCATCAACTTCGATGCTGGTTCCCACTTTAATATCGTTGCTAGAGAACGCCAAAATCCCTTCGGGAAACAGGTAAAATAATCGTATAAATAAATTATAAATCCTGCAATTAAAAAAATTTAAAATCGATGAAGAGCACGCGATAACAAAATAGGAGGAGGGAGGAATTCAACTGAAAACTCTAGAGCGCAAGGACACGCGAGGAAAAGAGAGCGAGGAAAATGGCCATGGACGGATGATGACAGATGAAGAAGAAGAAGAAGACCAAGCTGCGGATGAACTAAAACGAGAGGCAATTCCCGTTCCCGCCATGGTGTGAATATTGCTTTTTGAGGAATGTATAGCTGAGTGAGTTATCAAATCTTGTTCGCAATTGAGATTTGACTATTTGAGATATTACTGTAGTCTTTTGTGAGTGCGAGTGTGGAGGGACTATGGCACTCATAGCTAGTCCGACAAGGATATAGATAAAACCGCGGCAGCTGCGAGGCTCTGATGGGTTAGGCCCATTCAATCATTTTTCTCTTTTCTGCTTGGGCTCGTTTTTTCATATCTCAGTGCACCCACCGTTATCTTTTAAGAGTATAGTAAGTAATATATATATATAAATCTCTAAATTTTTAAAATATATAATTAGTTTTAAAATTTTATACCGTTTATTTTTTTTAATTGAATAAATTTTTGAGAATATTATACTATTAGTAGTATAAATAATGACAATAAAATTGAGAATAAAAAATGAGGAACAGAGATTCTTACGTTATAAAAAAGAATTTTTCATCTCATTTTTCAAAATTATATACCATAATATATAAAAATTTAATATTTTTATAAATTTAATTACATTTAAACTTAAACTTAAACTAATAATAAGTAATATATTATATATTTTTTATTTTTTAAAACATCAATAATTTTTCTTTTATAAAAATATTCAAAATATTTATTTAAATTTTAAAAATATAAAATCTTATAATTATTTTATAATTTATTGTTATTATTTTAAATTAGTTTATAACAAGATACTATCAATATTGTTTAATATAAAAAAAATTGTGTATTTATTATTACATATATTTTATATAAATATTTTTTATTTTTTATTATGTATTGATTCAAAATTTTAATTTTTCAATATAAAATATTTATTATTTTTATAAATTTTTATTTATAATAAAAATAAAAATAATATTTAAAATATTACTTAGATTTATCTCTAAACATTTTCATGTGACATTTAAACCTACTAATTTGACTCCCAAAATTTTGAAACCTATGAATTAAATTTTAAAAATTTCAAGAATCAACTCATATATTTCAAAACTTTAAAAAACTATACATGGATATAATTAAAATTTAAAATCCAATGAAATAATTTTAAAAAAAACTCTATAAGATACCTTTTTTAAACCTTTTTTTATCTTATTTTTCTCATTTTTAGTAATACGAAATTCAATGGAATTTTTATTTTCTAATTTGACCACCATTTAAACTTAACAGTTTATTTTAAGATTGACTTGTGATATTGATAATAAAACTCATCATTTTTACTATTTTAAAACTAAATTCAAATCTCATCTAAAACTAAATTCAAATCCCAACAGATTACAATTTCTTCTAATAACAACTTCAATCAATTTCATCATATTTGTGCGAATAATACTATTACCATAACTTTCCCCTTCCCATAAACAACGTGTCATGATTGCAGTGAGACGACCAAATGTGTCTTGACATGACTGATATAAAAATCTCTTTTTTTTCATTTATTTATTGAAGACTGATATATAATCAAATCAATGCAACATAACCTAAATTGAGGGAGCGATAAAGAACATACGAAGGGATAAGAAAATAAAACTCCTTGTATAAATGGCACTTAGAACTTCATAAACTAATGGAACCTGAATCATAATAACAGGTTTTCTCTATCTACAAAAGATCATCCTCTCCGTTTCTTCATATAGAGGGATGGAAAGGAAGAAGAACATATTTTATATTTTATATATTATGTTGAAACACAAACAAACAAACAAATACCGAAAAATAAATAAATAAAAAATAAAAAATGCACATTATACCCAATCAAAATCCTTCAACACTAGTTCTCCTGACAGATGACGAAGATGATTTGCAGCCTTCCTGCCGATCAAGCTCCTCCACCGAAACATTAGTTGAGCATGCACGAGGAGGAAGAGACCCAGGCAAGGGGAGTTGTCTAGACGGTGAAATAGATGGCCTAGCTCCTGATGGTGGTGATGGAGAAAAACTTAACCTCGGTGCTGGTGTAATGATTCCATTAAGACTCGGTGATTTTGACATTTGTTTACCAGTTATTGCAGCTGGCTCTTGCAACGGAAACCGACAGGAGTGCTTCATGTCTTGTATTAATTTGAGATTCTCAACAACTATTCTCATTGTGGGCCTTTCTGAAGGATCCTTCTGGAGGCATCTTTGTGCAATGTCAGCCAATGTCCTGGCTGCTTTGGCTGGAAACCGTCCCTTTAGATGAGAATCCATGATCAACGACAAACGACAATCATCAGTTAGGAAAGGCTTACTCCACTTCACTAAATTCCTTTCTTCCTTGGGATGACGGCCATCTAGATTCCTGCGCCCCGTCAGTAGCTCAAGAAGAACAATCCCAAAACTCCAAACGTTGCTCTTTGGAGTCAGCATTCCTCTCTCCAGTGTCTCCACAGAAAGATTTGCCACTGCCTATTTCAAAGCAGGAAGAAATCGAATCAACTTCACTCACATATTCAAACATTATACTAAATTCAAGAATCTTTATAGCCAAATTGCTAAACACAAACAGAATCACAGATTGTGGAAAACCAAATGCAGAAAACATAAGATCACTAACTCATCATTAAAAAAACTCACAACTGAATTATTAGATATCTCTGACTCGGGAATATGACCAACACAACCATATCCTGAAAGTTTTGCACTAAAGTCCTTGTCGATCTGTATATTAGCAGTAGAATACTCATTGTACATAGCCTGCACAGATAATAAGAATGGTTTCAGTAAAGCAAAAATTACATTTCACATGAATATCTAGATTTCCTCAAGAAATAGTCCGTTGTAAAAATTCAACTTTTTTTTAACCAATCTTATAGTCCATAATAATCTCATTGTCCAGAAAGTTGAATCTAATTTGACCATATCACCAAATGGATGCCTATATCCCCTTTTTTGAAATCAATAGTATTTTCAAGCTCCCTTTACGTGGGGATATAATACTTGCAAAGAAATCTCATAGCTCCCCTAAGGGAGCTTGAAAATACTATTGATTTCAAAAAAGGGAGGAAACCTGTAGAGTTTTAACATCCATAGAAATACATCTAGAATCTGCCAGGTCTACATGCAGCAGAGATGGCATTTTTATTTCTTTAGTTTATCTGTAAGAATACAGCATAAGTTCTGATTACCTGAAAAGGCCCTTCTTCATGCAGGAAGGTGAGACCTTGGGCAGCCCCTAAAGCAATTTTCATTCTTGTATTCCAATCAAGAGGTGGGCCATCGGATCTTCCATACAGTAAGCGGTCTAAACTTCCATGATAGAGCCTCTCATAGACCAGCATTCTCTGATCTGAACCCTCACGTGCGTGGAAACCAAGCAAACTACAAAGATTTGGGTGCTGTAAGGATGCAAGAGTATTCATCTCATTTGTGAATTCCTTCAAACCCTGGGAAAAGCAGACACAGGATGACCACATAATAAGGTGCTTTGTTTGTTATCAATATTTATAGCAACTATCCAAATTCTCCCATGATGGTAACCATGAATATGAATCGTTAAATGATTAGAATAGCAGGAAAAAAACACAACTAATTTTTCTAATATCAGAACCACCAGTTCATCTACTTCTCAATTCTTAAGAGCATTTTTCCACAGATAAGTATATATCATCCTAGTCATCACTATCAGCTACTAACAGAATCATTATAATTTAATTCTCTATTAACATCGGGCAACATATTGGAAAGAGTTTTTACCCCAAAAAAAAAGGACATAGAGAAAGAGGTATTTGTGCCTTGTATAATTTTTTTTGGGTAACTTCTATTAGACAAGTTTAATAGGACAAATAATGGTAGGTAACCTGAGTTGATGGATGAAGACGAGTAACAGTAGCTTCAAATTTTTTAGAGCTGGAATCATCGTCCCCAAAAGATGCCTTAAAAATAATAGAAGAAAGGCCTTCTGACATGCATCTGTCAGAAGAGAAATTGTGGCAAGCATTTGACACTTCTTCATAAGAAAAATTCTGCAGTGATCCAGATGGAGGAAGAGGTAAAGGTCCAGAAGCATATAGAGGGCCACTAGCAGTCCCTAACTTGAAGCTTCCTGCATTTTTAAGGGCAGCAGGTCCCTTGGGTGAAGGGAGAGGAAGTGGTTGTGGGCTGGAAGACCTTTGTTCCTCTTTTTTTAGCTGTTCCTTCGTCCATGCAGCTCGATACTTGGACTCTTTGGTTTCTTCATATTCTATGGATGAAAGCTCTTCTTGCTCTGCCGCATCAAGGGTTGAGGGAGCAGACAGTGCTCTTGTCCTATTGTTTGTGACTTTACTAACTGGATGAATTGGTTTCACTCTGGTCCGAAAACTTGGGGGTGCAGACTGTAACGATCGTGTTTGGATTTTGGGTTCTGGCAGCGTGATGGGTTCTTTCTCCTTAAGGTTAACACGTTTAACGTAAGCACTGTGCTCGGACTTTTTCTTCTTGCTCTTCAATACTGTAAAACACCCCATCTTACGTTCAAATTGTAGCGGTGATCAAGATGTGATTCTGGAAGAGAGAATTTCAAGGCACGAATAATCATCAGAAGGCTCAGACGAATGAGGTTATATCAGTAAATGGATGCCATACTGAAAATTAAAGGAATTCTTCAGTTTTTTCTTTCTTTCTTTCTTTCTTTCTTTCTTTTTTCATCAATATTCCAATAAAAAAATACTCAGCAATAAAACTTTAGAAGGGCCAAATGAAGAAATGTCCTTATCCACTATACGGAGATTTAAGACATGCAGACAATCTAGAAACTAATAACAGGCAACCTCAATTGCCTTTTCTACTGCAAAAGAAAAAAGAGAAAGAAAAAAACCAAAACATACTTCGATATGATTAATTTAATCTACTGGACCCAGTTAATCACTACAGGAAATGGAAGAATCAAAATTTACAAGAAAAAAATCGAAGAGAAAATCAAATCTTGAGTGTTAAATGCTCCAACTCATTTCTAAGTTGCCTGGGTGATATTGCGACTAAAATCAATAATTCAATCGTCAGTATTCCCACTACAATCAACCTTTCTGCATAAGAAAAAGGAAAAAGACCCTTAACTTCAACCCACCCACATGAATAAACCCCCAAACTCTTCTCTAGTGAAATCTCTCTGAGATGCAACTAAGATGAAGCAGATGGCTTTTCCACTCAATGGTTGCCACAGAACTTTGATAAAGAAATAGATAACTCCATAAATTCATATAGCTTACACATTGTCCTACTAGCTCCATTAAAACGAACTTAAGGTTTCATTAATTTGAGAGTCCTATGTTCAAAACCTAAATTGCAGGTGAGAATGTAACTAATGCATTATTCCTAATAGAAATCGCATATTATTAAATGCTCTGTTTAGGATATAATGGAGTACCCACGAACCAGCATCTAATCAACTTCACTCACAAACTAAGGGGAAATGCATAAAAGATGACAGAGATGCAAAAAAATCCCAAAATTCAATAAATAAAAGAAACAAACCCTATTATCCACGAAAATGATCAGGGGAAAAAGCAAAAAAGAAGACAAAGATCCAAAGAATCCCAAAATTCATGAAATCAATAAAACAAACCCTATTATCCACGAAACACATTATTGACTATTAATTATCCAACTTATATCTCTAGACGATAAATAGCAAAACGAAACAATGGAAAAATAAGGAAAAAGTAAGAGAAAAATCACTTGAGGAACATGAAACCCCAATCTCTGAGAAAATTATCATAATAGAATAAAACACACACAGAAGAGCAAACAAATCAAATCAAGGAAAACAAAACTACCGTCTCATGCGACTGGACACAGATTTTAGGGAAAGATGAATGGCGGAGCTGGAATCTGTGGCTTCGATTTGGTGATTCGGGAGAAAAAGTTGCAACGAGTCAAAGAAAGTAGATGGTAAAAGGGTGACTAAAAGAGAGAGAAAGACTTAGAATAGTTTTGAGGGAGGGAGGGAGGGAGGGAGGGAAAAGCAGACTAAATATTTTCGCTAATGATATTAAAAATAATAATTATGACAATAAATTATTTATAGTGTGATAAAATTTATTTATTTGTATTTAGGATTATTTAAAAAAGTGAGAGAAAGAGATGGAGCCCATGAACAGCAGTCAAACCTACCGAACATCCAGATTTGAAAGAAAAATGCTTAGTTTTTTTTTTATTAGGAAAAAAATGTGAGAAATGCTTAGTTAAATCTGGATTTTCTAAGCATTTTTCTTAATAGTAAAGGTATCGTTATTAATTATTATTATCCCTTTAACAAAAGAAAGAGCTTCTAATTCTCGTTGGACATATTTACCCCTTTATTTTATTTTTTTGAAAAGGGTAGCTCCAATCGCTTGCTTAGTTTATCGGAGTCTTTTAGTATCATTATTTACAAAATATATTTTTAAATCTTTTTGTTTATAAAAAATTAATCATCCAATAACAATTTGACCTTTAAAAAAATATTTTATTATAAAAATTGTAGATGTACATTATGAAAATATTTCATTATATAATAAAAGCATGAGATTAATTAAGAATAAAAATATTACAATAAAAATTATTTTTTATTTTTAAAAAGAATTACATCAAAAGATAATAAACACTTTTATCGTTTCGTTTCTCGTGCAATTCTAAACTGAATTGATAAAATCAAAAACGCATCTTTATATATATTCATAAAAAAATACTTATGAATATTAATATATATAATCTCATTATCTTATTACTAATTAATTCATTTATGTTATTTATTCACATTTTTAATTATCTTAATTTTTTTATTCTGCTATCCTATGCCTAATTCTCATTTATGGACCAAATCAAGTGAAAAAGAATTTGATGTCGATCCTCATGCATACATGAATCTTAGTTATAATCCACGTATGTAATCTTGTTGTAAAATGCATAAAATCTATTGGAACTCAATCATTGTTTTATTGTTTTTATATTATAGGTTTAATATAAAAAATAAGTGTCAGTATCCATGGATAAAAGAAAAAAATACAACTAAAATGATTAGACATGGTTATCATGCTATCATAAGCCTTCACAAGAGTTTGAGAACAAATTGGGAAATCGTCTCAACCAATAGCTTGTTAGATTTATGATATATAACTATTATGTTATATATTTTTTAGTAAAAATATAATTATGAATGTTATCGGTCTTAAATGCATTATTTTTTAATCTTAATTAAGCATTTTATAATTATTTTGAAGTTATTAATTAAAATGTAATACATATTTTAAGTATTTTGGTAATGGATATTATTGATAATATTAAATGTTCGTATTATTATTGGTATTAAATATGATTAAACAATAAAATTAACTTAGATTTTTTCATTAATTTAACATTTATAAATCATTTAGAAAAAAAAAAGAAAAATAGTGCCTCATTAGGACAAAAGAAAAACTAATTCAATATAATAAAATTGACTAGAACAAAAAATTGAAAAAAATAAGAAAAAAACAGATGAATATGAAAGGAACTTATTTAGATAAACATTGTATTCTTAAAATATTATTTACTATATTATAAATAGTAAAATACCATAAAGTTAAATTGTATTTCAATAATTTTTATTTTTTAACAAATGGGCCTAAAAATTAATCTTGTAAACAATGATACTAAATAACTCTAATAACTTAAACAAGGGGACTAGTTGGACCCTCATCACTTTTTTTTATCTTATCAATTGCATTTGTAAAAATCCAATTCAGGATAAAAATTCACATGATTTAAGTTAAATCGAGTCAAATTTTTTAAAGTAGATAAACGTACGAAACTCTACCATCATTTGGGTTTATTAGGACCTATCTTTTTAACTCTAAATTGATGCTAAGTCAATATGAGTTTAAATAGTCTAATAAATTATAAAATATTGTCATAAAGTATTAAAAATATTTTTTATAAAATTTAAATGTAATTATTACTTTATCCATGTTCAAATATAAAACATATTAAAAATATTCAGTTTTGAACCCAATTCTAAATTGAGAATTAAGAATTCTAATCAATATTTAAAATAAATTAAATTAAATTGAATCATTTGAGATTAAATAACTTTCTCTGCCGTAAATAAAATTAAAAAATTATATAAAATAACATCCTAAAATTTATAACGATAAAAATAACTCAATAATATTATATGAGATGTTATTGAATATTGTTCAATATTTAAAAAATATAAACAATTATAATTCACTTTATGAATTAAACATAAAATATACTATTTTATTGTTACAAGCCCAAAAAACATTATTTTGATTATTTTTTAATAAAATTTTAGAATTGATTTAAAATAATAATAAATTACGCATCATTATTTTTGTAATAAAAATAATTTTTTATATATAAAAGTATGAAAATAATAAATAACATGAATTTTTTTAGGATATATCATAAATATATTATAAGACAAATATCTTAATTAATTATAAAATAAAATTTTCAAGTTTTAATACGTTAAAATAATGGGAGATAAAAATATATATAGGTAATATCAAAGTAACATTTCAGGTCATAATTATAATAAATAAAAATAAAAAATTTAGAAAATTGACAGCATATATATGACTATTTGCTTTAAATTAAATTTGAATCAAGCATTCGTCATAATTGCATGACACATTACTACAAAATTATATTTTTTGGTCACTTATATTTTACTAATTATTAAATTAAATTGGATATAAAAATTTTGAATCAAGCATTCGTGTAAACAAGTGTTTTCGTCAAAGTCTTTAGATAATAAACAATCATGATACAACCAAATTTAAAATGTTAATTTTCATGAAAAAGTTTAAAACTTAATTCTATAAAAATATTATTGTTATTAAATTTTTTTTTAAATATAAAAATTAGAAAAATTCTACTAAAATAGTAAATTTTGTTATTAAATATCAAAATAATTAATGACTTAAAATTTTAATTTAATATATAATTATAAATATTTTTAATGTTTATTTTAATTAATTAATCAAATAGTTAATTAAAATGTGAAATAATTTTTTAAATTGTAATTATAATAATATTATAAATGAAAAAATATTGACCGTAAATAATATAACTCGAATTATAAAAAATAAAAATTATACATAAAATTAATAAAATAAATGTGATAATAATGTATAAATAAAAAATATATATGAAAAAATTACAAAATGTTATCATAAATAATGGTTTGATTGATAGAGAAAAACATTAAAAGATAAATTATTTATAAAAAATAAATATTTTAATAAGAATAATAAAAAAATAAAAATAAAATACGAGCCTATCTCGTGACTCGCGTTGCCCCTATATTTAACTTCAAAATCAGTGTCTGTTTCCTCTTCATTTATCGGGACGATCAAAGAGACGACAGGGCACAATGAGTGTTGCCTTTCAGCCATTTTGGGTCTTAAACTCTAGCCCTAACCCTAAGTTTGCCTCTTCTTTCTCATTGAAGGGGGGGCTTTGTGTCCCTGCTCACCTTCTAGTATTCGGTTCGATCCGCTGATCAGATATAACCACTGCAGAGTATTGGCTGCCGCCCCGGTTATAGGACTCCACGTTGTTCCTTACGATCTCACACAGCATCGGCAGACCTCGTTTAATCGACTTCCCTTCCTTCCTTTCGCTACTTCGCGTGAGGAACCGGTCAGCTGTTATTCTTTCATCTATTTTTTTTATGCATATTCTTATTTCTGTGTTTTTTTTTGTATTTCTTTCCCAGTTCTCTATACTTTTGACTCCTGATGTAGTGAAGTTTTTTAAAGCGAAGCGGTATATGTTTGAAGTTGGTGAATCTGTTGCTTTTGTTTTAACAATTTTTTTGGTATTCTAAAACTTCATATTATCCTGGGAACAAAAGTGCCTGCTGATATTAACGGCTCTTTCTTTTTGATGGCTAGCTCAAATAAGAGCTTCCCTTTTTCATACAGATTAGTTGAATTTAGATGCTATCGTAGAATCATGGCAATGCTGCATTGTTTGCTTGGCCTCACCCTGATGACTTTATTATTCTATGGTTCCTACTTAGCTTTATTCCATGAAGGCATGTCGTCACACATATCTTCTTGAATCCCAGGGTTGGTTTTTGATACTTTATAATTAAGCGCGACCTCATCTGAAGCTTCTGTATTGCATTTGTTTAAAGGTGTTCAATTTATGAACTGCTGAGAATCAGGCAGAGGAGAAGTACGTGTATGACTAATGATAATTTGTATGAGGCACATTTCGTTGGTTGGTTTAGTTATATGTTTATAAGCATAATTGTGTTACCATGATGAGTCATGCAACTCCTCTGTTGTTGAAGAAGAATAGCCTGGCTTTGCCAAATTTTTTTAGAACAAATCAAAGTTTTGTTATAATAAATTTATATTAGGTTAATGTGTGAGAGGGCAGCTTGGATTGTGAAAACTTGGCTCCAAAGCATCTTATCAGTCAAAAGGAGATGCGAGGAAGATTTGATAATATGCAAATACTTGGATGATATTTTTATGACTGTCATTTTTCTTATCAAGTGCATTGTATCTTATGTAACTGAAATTTCATTTCCTCCAATTTATTCTTCTTTTATTTTAATTTGTAGAAGCATCCAGAGTTTGAAGTGGATAACAAGAAGAACAATCTCAAATTAGATGCTGAAGAATCACAGGAAGCTTGGAAACAGGCCTTAGAATATTTCAAAAAACAAGCCATAAAGATTCAAAGTGTTTCACAAAAAGCATATGAGATATACTCTAAGAAAGCTTTGGTCATCATGAAGGAAACATCAGAGCAGTTGAAAATACAAGCTGATAAAGCAAAGCATGATTTGAGTCAAATTGCGAAAGAAATAAGTGAAGAAAGCAAAGAATATACGTCAACAGCTGCAGAGAATTCTCCCGAACCAGTTAAGCAAATTGTGGAAACGTTTACTTCTGCGACAGATGATCTCAATGACATTTCAAGAGTTCACGGCTTTTACCTTGGAATACCATATGGTATGAGTATCCATTGACAATATTAATTGGTCAAGCTTCTTTTCTGTAGACTATCCAATAGATTTATTTACTATGAATCAGTCTGACTTGAGTTGGGGATAGATACTGGAAATTGTAATTAATGCTCCAAAACCTGTCATATCTGTAATACATGCATTCATGTTTTCCCATTATTTTTAAAAATGTTATCTAGTGTGTTGAATAGGAACCCAAAGGTGTATAATGACTAGTTACTCCCCTCTTTTCCCAACAAAAAAAAACACCTGGGCTAATTTAAAGGTCCTGCCCTTTAATTTAATGATACCCCTTTAAAGCTGGTTACTACATTGTTATTTTATTTTACCATGTCGTTCCCAATGCTTTCCAGGTTTGGTTCTCTCTTTTGGTGGCTTTCTTTCCTTCATGATAACAGGAAGTGTTTGTGCTGTTAGGTTTGGGGTCATCCTTGGCAGTACCCTTCTGTTTTTAAGTTATGTAAGTTTAAGATCATATAAGCGAGGAGAACAACTTTCTTTGGCTTTAAAAGGGCAGGCAGGTTAGCATTAGTTTGTTCCTGTAGTTTTATGCATTGAAGCTATCCACTTTTAGTCTCTCTGTTCAGTGTTTTCATGTATACTCTTCATAAACCTGTTTTAACGTCTATAAAGTGACTATTGTACCTACAGCTATAGCCAGTGTAATTTTTCTGAGGGAAGCACGTTTGCTGGCTCAGGTAAGAGGCCCCTTTGATTTATGATATATCATAGCTTTACTAGTGTCTTATCTGATTATGATCTCCTTTATTTTACAAGCTTCTTATTTCTTTGTTTAATTTTTCCCCATTGCAGAAGCCTTCAATTGTGAGCACTTTAACAACATTTGTCAGGTCATGTTCTGCTTATCGTTTCTTACACATTCAATGGTTGAGTAGCATTGGCATTTAGATGACAAGGTCTACTTGGTTTAGCTGTTATTGTCATTGATGAGTATTTGCATAGATGCATGCTAACATTGGAATGTTTGTGGTTTGCATGTTTCCTAGATTTTTTTTTATCAAAACGTTTCCTATATATTTGTTTAATACATTTTTGATTCCATTTTGTGCTCTTGCTAACACTAAAAAAACTGTTTGGTCTGGTACTGCTTTTCCTTGTGCAGTGGAGCAGTTGTGACCTTCTATCTCTATAGGATCCTACTGGAAAGGAAACAGAAGAGGGACTTAATTTGAAAACGAAGCAGAAAGTTGATGCAGTTTACGGGCAAGGCAAGTTTGTTTTATCAACGATGTTGGGTTTGAATAATTTAAAATGAGCTATGACTTAAGCCAGCACAATCCGTCCGCTTGGTCTTATTGAACACAATCTGAATGACAAGTTTAAACGTTATGAGTTATTGCAGGGTGAGTTGCCCTACTTGAAATACCCTCATCCATCGGGAGCATCAAAGATATAAGATTCAAAGCATAGTCGAAGTTTACAGAATTTCAGTGGTTATCATCATTTTGATAGGGCAACAATTTAGATGTTTGTTATGTAAGATGCGGCGTATGCCCCCTTTAATCTTTGTGATGATTTGAAAATAAGTGATTTTGTTGCCGTTTTATATGTCATCTGTGATTGCCCTTTTTAATATGAAAAATAATATTTATCACTACCAAGTAGAGTAAGAAATATATCATAATTTACTTCACAAATAATAATTATTAGAGTTCGCGCTATTTATTGCTTAATGTATGGTTTGGTTATTTGCAGGTTAACACGCAAGTAGCGGTGTATATCACGTAATACCTAACATTAATCAAAGTGGATTTTTCCCCAATGGTAGAGAATTGTTAATATATTATTATTTGAGAACGACGTGGACAACACCCAAAACACGTTAGTGAATGGTGCTACCTCGTATAGAAAATTTGCCTAGTCATTTGAAGCTCTTGAGTATGAAATTTACAATGATTAAAACATCTAAATTCCTACAAAATAGAAAATGAACTTGCCGAAATTGTAACTGACCAACCACAATTGTCAATAAACATCATAATTTGAATTCCTTCTGTCTCAGCTTTCAGATTTCACCGCTTGGAGCATGATTGGAAACTTCACCTTGAGTATCCAAAGGCATGTACTGTGCCATGATCGCCCTTATCTCTGAATCCATGTATCTCTGTGCACAAGTTCACACATACAACTAGGTATCATCAGTCATCAAATACAAACTTGTTGTCCCCTCAAAATCTAAAAGCACTTGGCCTAACCCAAAAATCATGTTTATCTTTTGCAAGTTGTTGATTAACCACCTACTCCCGATAACATAATTAGCCTTGGCCTTTTCCCTCTCTATTCTGTTTTCCTCTACCAACCCAACAACAGTAACTATTTTGTTCATCTTAATTAAAATTATGATGAAAGAATAACCAAAACAACACTCAAGATTAGGAAAGATAAGTAGTACCCGGATTCTGTACTTATAAACTGCATATCCCGCAACTCCAACAGCAGCCAAGCAGAGGATGATAAACCAAACAAAGCTCCAATTATATCCTTTGTTTGTATTACCTGCATATGTTTCCCAGCAAATCAAACATATAGAATGAAACATCAATGGGCTGCATCAGAAAAGATGCTTGTAAAATGTCTTGATAAGAGAATTTAAACACAAAGCTCTCTTTTTCAACCCACCCTTCTTTATTTCCGTAAACCATAACTCATGCAAATGCAAAGTTTCTATGCTAGATGCAGATTACAACACAATATTCAAAGATAGCAGTCCTATCGACTGAACAAAAAGAAAACAGTGAGGAACACCCACCTATGCATGTGTCATGTTCTTGCATGTACAACAAGCCGCTACTGCAGCTGCACTCATAACTGCCCCATGTGTTCTTGCATTTGCACTCTGGACACTGGCAGGCTAACTTCTCCTTGCACTCATCCACATCTGGAACATAGCAAAACACAAAACCACCAAATAATGTCAAACTTATGTATGTTAATCAACAATTTCTTTTTCTTTTTTTTAAAGAAGAAAACCTCAAAAGCCTGCAAATGGAAATAAAGAATATCTGTTGTCCATTTGTTAATCTAAGTGCTGTAAAAAATTCATTAGCCCGGGAAATAAAGAAGACAGTATAATATGAAAATGACCCCACTTTATCCTTCAAGACAAGCATGCTACTAATTGTACTTTAGCTTATAATCAAGAAAGCATACCTTCACAGTTATTCACTCCATCACCTTTGAACCCGGGTGGACACTTGCAACCTTTTGTATGGTCATCCTGGACATTCATTGAAGAATCAACAGGGTTCAAACTTAAAACCAAGCAAAATATTATCATTCTTTTAAAAGGAAAGAGGGCACCAGTTAGTTTTTTCTTTTCCAAGAGGGGTGTAATAGAGTGGAGTGAGGAGAGACATGTTGGAATATTAATTTCAAATGTTGTAACTTACAATGCAAGCAGAATAAGCCCTTCCATATTGTGTTTTCTTCCAACAACCTCCATTGTTGATTTGACAACGCAAAGGTCCAGAAGCTGTTAAGTGAAACAAGCAAAAGTGTCATGCTACTGATAGTAAATAGTTAAACATGCATTTACCCCAAAAAAAAAAAACTAGATAAACAGCAACCAAAGACGTGGGAGGGGGGATCATTCAGTAAAAAGCTCCATATAAAGAAAAAACATGGTTATTAAATCAGAAATGGCACAGATATCAGCAAAATATATTTAACTTTGTTTGGAGAAAGTCAATAATATCAACGATTCTTTGATGTTGCCATAATGTAGGAAATGTGACTTCTTCTTCTTTTTTTTTTTTTGTTGTTGTTGCTGCTGCTAAAAAGGAAATGTGAGACTAATTTTGGGAAATTATGTCCCTAACCTTTCAAAAAAATTTGCCAAAATTGTAATGGGATTATTTTGGGAGTTCTGTCCCTCAAACCTTTTCGTGGATAACCCTATAAACATGAAATTTGAAAATTTTGAAACCATGAAAAATTCCATGGATGGTGACTCTTCTACTGTTTTACAAATTAGAAGGACAAGACTTCCGGGGAGTTCGTGAACTTTACACTTAAATAATGATGTAAACAAACACCGAAAAAAAAATTTCACTTCAATAACAACTAATAGATACATAAAAAGCTGCCACCTGAAACCATTTGCATCCTACAAGTGAATAGAATATTCATGCTTTAACTGATAATTTTTAGGCATGAACACATAATCTAAACATAGATTCTCTTTTAAATCATTTACCTTGACAGTGAGTATAACCATCACCAAAAAATTTGACACCCTGCACAATAGGGCACTCACATACTCTTCCCCGAAATGTATCCTATAACAAGATATTAACAAGGAACAGAATTGTGAATCCCAAATCTCAAAAGAAATAGAGGTCCAGATAAGTCTACACAATTGCAACTACTGAGGCCACTAAATAAAGATTGAAGATACCCTGCATGCAGAGATGTTAGCAGCTTTGTCCTGCCAGCAGCCACCATTGTTTTCCAAACACTCATTGGTCTCTATGCCTAAAAATTTTTAAATAGTGGGATTTATGAATATTATTCTAAATAAAAATATATTTTTAATTTACTACAACAGTTTCATATAACCCTCGGACATGTCTCGGCGATAATAAGAAGAAAAGAAAGAATAATATCCAGACATAATTATGTAAAAAAAATGAACAGCATACGCATTTATCTGAAAAATAAAAATGTCAAATCAACTGGCTTTTAGATCTTTAAATACAGGTCACATTTAAAACAAGTGCAGTTCATTACAAGAAAAGGTGGGGCACTTTGGGAACTTAAAATAATGATAATTAAAAAAAATAGCATAATAAAAGTGAAGTTGATGTGGGGCAGCTTAGAAGAAGCAATCCAGAGAATCCTATTGAATTCTGATTTTTCCTTCACATAGAGGATCCCTAATTTGTTGGACTGGACGACATGAGAACCCTGTGAAAGGTAATGTCAAACAAAACAACAAGGGACAAGCACTTGCTGACCATCACAACCCACCACTCCACCCAGCCATACATGCTATTAATGGCAGAGGAATATAAAGAACAATATGTAAGAAAATTGGGTAGATAAAGACCTTCACTTAAGCAAATGGCAGGTTCAGTGGTCTCTTGAAAACCAGCACAGATGGCCTTAAGAACAGCTACTTTGTCCAACTTCCCTGCAGAGCCAAAAAAATGAAATGTTAGAGTGGAATATTCAGGGCATTGCATATCCAAGGACATATGCGACAAATATATCAGAAACCTCTATACTGTCTGTTGTTTATCACAAGGGTTGGCAATATAGTAACATCTCCACGAGAGCCCTTTCCAATCTGAAATTACAAACAAAATATTACAATTAGGTTGCAAGATGAATACAATTAAGAAGAGAATACTTGAAATTAAGATTAGAGCTAAAAGATTATCTATAACTGTTGTAACAGGACCAAAGGAATTCCAACCTGAGCATCCTGCTCAGCTTTAAGAACTGGATTCTCCTCATCTGCCTCTGGATTACCAACACATTTTTGTATCTTCTTGAGATCAGCACCTAATAATCATTAACAGAAAAACATAATTGATAAGTACATAACAATTCTTAGATCTTAAAAGCAAACTCTTATAATCTAGTACATAGAAATTTGGATTATATGAAACAAATGTGGATTCCTACTTTCTAAAGGACAGCTCAGATTGAAAAGGTATGTCAATATGACTGCAAATGATTTCTAAACAAATAAATATATTGAGTTTCTCGAATTTAAGGAACACATAACCCAAATGGTGCAAGCAAATTGTGATGACTGTTCACATAATATTTGAACTCAAATAAATTATACGGGTAAAGAAACATATATAAATAGAAACAAATTGAACAGTGGGCATTTAAAATTATGAACGTTCAGCAAATATGAAGACTTTACCCACCGAGAGATCTTATAACTTCATTTGCACATTCTTGAGTATATTTCTGTTCCTTCATTGGACAACGAATTGCAAAGTCAGTGACATAATCCCACCAAAGCCATGGCTTTCCACTTTCATTGGCCACCTTAAAGAAGCAAGCTTGACGAAGATTTTGAACAACAACATCTTTCCCATCATAACCTTTAGTAAAATCCTGCTCCGGGTCTGGAGCACAATACCTCCCATGATTAATGCACTGAGACTTGCACTGTTTGCTCAAAATAAAAGCTTCTGGGCAATACCAAGTTATGTATCGTGGAGTGAACTGAGTATAACCTTTCTGCTCCAGTATCTGAGCAGCTCCTTTAAATTTCTTGACAAAATTGATCTGACTGTTGCATTTAGGACCACACTCATCATTGCTATTTGTCCAAAATTCGTACTCAACCCGATCATCAGGATGTGGAAGTGTCTCTGTCCAGTCAAGGTTTATGTTAACCATCTCACCACTAGATAGAGCTTTCTTGATGCTATCACCCAAGGATTTGCTAATTAGGGCTGAGGGGATTGTTATTTTTTGCAGGTAATCAGCATCAACATTTCCTTCTTCGGGAGTATCCATGGTAATCAATGGTTCAATCCGGTCATCCGCAACAAGAACAGCTGCTGCTCCACCATTCTGGGCATTCCACGCCTTCAACGTGAAGTAACAATCTACAAGGACACAAACAACATTATAGAAACCATCGAAAATTGGAAGGCAGTAAGTTTATTACATATCAACTATCAAAGCAGAAGACCTCCATCGAATTTCAGGAATCGTATACATCACCAATTTAAATAACAATATTAGAAAGTTAGAAAAAAGCATGAATTTCACAAGAATTCACTTCAGACTGAGAGGGACAAGAAAAGCATCACTTTCACTTCCATAAGTAGATGAAATCACTCAACAACCAATGGTCAGGACTCAGCAGCTATATTTCTATAGGGAAACATTTAATAGAATTACGATTCTGGTCATTTTAGAGAGTTGATGCAAACAAATTCCAGTTAAAGAACCAAAAAACTTTCAATATTAATATTACGGTTTAGGCGTCACATTGTCAATAGTCCTATTTAACGACTCGTAGTTCACAACGAAAAAAAAAAGTCTATAAATGATGAAATCTTCATCTTTAAAAAAAAAGAAAAAAGAGAGAGAGAGGGAGATTATACAAGTAAAAACAATAAATTTAACAAATATGAACTGATCTAATTGAAATAAATAAAATTAGAAAGAAAGATCATCAAAATTGAGATAAGAGAAGTGGTAACCTCCACGATCGGCAAGAAGGAAGATGGGTAAGCCACCAGGCTTAGATTTGAAGGAGATATCAACATCACTGAAGGTCGTGCATGATTTCTGATTGGCTTTGGGATACAATACAGTCCCAATCAAGGTACCTCCATATTGAGGAACTCCAAAGTTACCAATTGCACATTCATAAACACCCTTCAATGCATTTGGAGAAGTGACTTTCAAGTTGTTCTTCTCTACCACGAATCTACCCAGACATGAACCACATACTATAAACCAAATGCACACAAAAAGCCTCATCTTTGCCCCCATTGAGTTTTCCAAACTGAATTCTCCGAATTGAATTTAAAAAGGGTAAAAGGACACATAAAAACCCAAGTAGTACTCAGATTGGGGATAGTAAGCAACCCAATCTTCCGATCTAACAACCAAAAAGAGCTTCTTCTTTTTTTACAAATTATGAAAACTCCTTATCAAAGGAGAGAGAACGGAGGGGGGCTACAAGATCATATAGATTCAATCTTCTGTTGGGTCATCTCTTAGGGGTATAGAGCTGAGTTTCGTGAGAAACGTTCAAAAGAAGAAAACAAAAAGGGCTTTGTCCGGAACCGGGAGTGTTGTGAAGAAAAGAATCCAAACTGGAGATTAATGATTTAATCCTAAAATAAGGACGAACAGAACACTTGTAAATTACTTTTCAAATTAGGATTATAATCCTATTTTCTCTCGCCCGAAAACTTTTATTTAACGAATTCCACAAGTTTGATTTTAATGGGGTCGTAGCGTAACAGCCTAAACCGCCATTAATCAAGGCATATGGTAGGCTCACATGTTCGATAAGTTTTTTTAATTTTCTAATAAATTATAATTTGAGTGAATAATTTCATATTTAACTCTTCTAGAAAAATATATATATTAAATTTTTTTAATATAAATAATATTTTTTTTAATATTTTAAAACATATAAAAAATATAATATATATATATATATTTTTTGTTTTACAAATCACTATTATTTATCTAGTATGAAAAATGGGATCCACAATTTACATGTGTTTTTGCATGCATTCCAGGTGTAGGATCACTGTTTTTAAAGTGGACCATTCAATTAATCCAGATTTATCTCGTTTTAGATATATGATAGAAAATATACCATTCTTCTTAAAAAATGAAACATATACAAAATA
The DNA here is from genome assembly GCA_030763125.1 of Hippophae gyantsensis. NCBI lineage: Eukaryota > Viridiplantae > Streptophyta > Magnoliopsida > Rosales > Elaeagnaceae > Hippophae > Hippophae gyantsensis. Next base: position 189,439 of record CM061034.1, on the reverse strand, counting down.
TAAATATATATTAAAATAAAATGTTAATAAAATTTATAAAATAATTTATTAATTTATAAATTTTATTTAATTTTTAATAAGATTAAATATAATAAAACGTTACTAATTGTGATATCTCATTTATCTATAATGAATTTAAATGAGACAATTAATAATATAATAATAATAAAAAATATAATAAAGGATAATTTATAATATAAATTTAATAAGAAAATTGATACAATATATGTTTAAAGTTATGTTTATTAGGATTACGATCTAAATAAATTCAAATGAGAAAAATATTAATTAAATGAAATTAAATAATATTTTCTAATGAATAAGATAAATTAATACAATTTATATCTATAAAGTAGAGTTAAGATTTGTTTTAAAGTAACATGACTCACCATTTAATATTATAAATTTAAATTTTAGTATTTTTTAAATGAAATATGTCGAGTAATTTTCTCATATATAGTTTACCAAAAATATTGTATAACAAAAAACTAAAAGTAAAATTAATCACGTCTATAGATTTTTTGTTTTGTTTTCTTAAACGGTCCAATAAATAAAAAAATTTACAAAATAATACGAATAATTTTATTTATATTTTAAAGATAGAAATAAAATAAAAATTAATTTAATAATATAAATGATACGAATATAATAATTTAATAATATATTTATAAATTTAACAAGTTTTATTAATATTATTTATTTTTTATATTCAAATTATTATTTATGGATTGAGAAAAATATTAATAAAATAATCATTTTAATGTATGTATCTTTTTCATAAATACACGTGGATTGAGGGTGGAATTTTGGGGGTTTTCAGGTGATAGAAAGCCCTTCAAACCTCATATTTGGCTACCGATAAAAAAAGAAGGAGAAAATGGAGATTGGCTTATGGTTTGAATTTTAATTTCCCTTTGCTACTTGACTTGGGGAGTAAGTGATGGAATAGGAGTAGACCACTTTGTTCTCAAGATTTTGGTTTACTTTGTGTTTTCTTATTTTGATTTTCCTTCTTCTCTTTGTATTAATATAAAAAAAATTGCCTTTTTTATTACTAGTTAATATAAATAAATTATTATACATTTTAACATATATATATATATATATATATATATAGTTTAATTCTTGATCTTATGTGATATAATGATAATATTTTTATTTAAAATATTTAAATTTTCAATAAATATAAATTAAAATCTTTTTATCTTTGATCAAAAGATTTTTTTTAATTTGAAATACTATATTTTTCATATATATATATATATATATCACATTTATTTTATTAATCTTAAAATACTATAAATCAAGTTTATCCATTTATAATACTATTATAATTTCAATATAAATAATCACTTCACATTTTAACTATTTATTATGTAATTTTATGATTAATTACTTAACTTATTAATAAAAATGAATACAATAGTTATTTATAAATATATATATTAAATAAAAAATAATTTAATACATCTAAATTATTTTTTTGTCTAATTCGTGTATAAATTAAATTACACTTAAATATATATTTTTAATTGTCTTAGTGATGTCCCTTTTCTAAATTTACATATATACTATAAATTTTAAAAGTACTATTTATACACAATAATAATATAAAATTCTTACATTAATATTATGATTTTTTTAAAATGAATTAAGAGCTTATTTAATTCAATGAATTTATAGAAAAAAGATGTAGATTTTTTACTTTTGTAAACTTTTTTTTGTTGGTATAATCAAAGAATAAGATAATATAATATATTTTTGTTGATTTACAATACATATTAGTTACGTAGAATGATTATACAATCGTTTTTTATTTAAATATTTATCATAATCTTTATATTTTATTTTTATTTTTATTAATATTTAATTTTTAGTTTACAAAACAAAATTCTATATGAAAAATACCTTTACTTACTATATATTAAATAATGATATCTTAAGCAATATAAATTAATGTTTAAATTGACTATTCATCTTAACACGCATTAATTTTTTGGTTTTAAATTCATTTATACTATAAATTTAAAAAATTAAAATTTCATTTTTTTGTAAAATAGTTAATAAATTTAGAAAATTAAATTTTTAAAACACCATTTATATACAATGATAATATCAATACTTTTAAATCTATAATAAGAATTTTAAAAATTAAAATTTTAAATATAATATATATAATAATAATACTAAGATTTAAATATATATTTTATACTTATCACTTCATTATAAAATTATTAATATTTTTTATATAACTCATATATGAATTAAATTACACTTAAATTTATTTTTATAATATTATTTTTTAAGTTAATAGTTTTTTTATATATTAATAGTTTAAGTTTTTTGGTACTTGTTTAGATAATTAAATATTTACATAAATATACACACTTTATAAATATAATTAAAAAACTATTATAAGAAAATTTATAATGTTATTTTTTAAATAATTTATAATATTATTTTAAATTTTATATTTATATCAATTATATTATTTTTATTAAATGATTATCTAAAAATAAATTATATAGACTAACTTATAAATTTACTTCTTCTTTCTTGGCTCAAGAAATATATACTTAAAAAAGTGTATTTATTTATAAATATTAAATAATAAAATAATTTTAAAGTTTACTATTTTATATATACATTGTTTCTCAATCAAATAATCTCCTAGCTCCATCAAATGACATAAATTCATGTCTTGCACCATGTATCAACGTAAAGAGAAACTCTTAAAATACTAGTACGTCACGGAGTAGTTGATTCCATTTCCACTATGAAATCGTCTCACGCGTTTTGTTACTACCTATTTCCAGGTATATGTGATAGGACCCCTTCCATGTAACATACCTCATATTTAACACAAATTAAATAATATTGAATGTATATATATAAAAAAAGAAGTTTGCTGTATAATCTAGACGTTTCAATGATAAAATCACGTATATTTACTTATATATTTGCATTTATTTTAATTACATTGAGCCGTATGTCAAAAAAAAATTGAAAAATAAATAAAATTTTCATTTATAGAATTATTTACCACATAAAAATTCATACTTAAATTAATATATTCTTTCCATCATCATTGTTGAATCTATTCCTTCACTCCATTAGTAACGCAAAGTTTCCAATCAATACCATATATGAATCAGTTCATAATAAATGCCTATAAAATAACATATTATTTTATCATACATATATGCAAGAAATCCGTAGAGTAAACAATCGAAAAACCAATCATATATATTATATATTAATTACTGAGGAGTGAGAAGCTAAAATGGTAAAATATCTAAAATCTGCTCCGAAAATTAGATTAGCTACACAGAATGGGGGGGGGGGAAGAAGGAAAGAAATTAACGAAGAAAAACATAGAAAGAATCGTCCAAACCAAAGCAGCGCAAAAGAGGGTAACAAGCCACAAAAGTACACCTCCTAATACGCCTGGACATTGAAGATAATATGTAACAAGGGCAGCAACAACAGCTTACCTTTGGATCATTCTCGTCTTCATTGTTTTCATGACAATAACAACAACAATAATAATTATTATTATTATCATAATGGCGATGATGATGATCTCCTCCACTACCCATGGGTGTTTCTCAACTCAACTAAACTACTATTCTTATTAATCCAACATTCACAGCCCACATTTTTTATTTACTTTTTCTAGTTTTATTCAAGTTTGTACTGCTTCTTAATTAAGATCAGCCAACTTACTAACAAAGGAAAAGTCTGTGTCTTGTCATGTGTATTCTTGAATTTACAAACTACCATCTTGTGGCTCACAATAAAACGAGCCGATTTATCGGGATCCCCTTCTTACTCCTCTTTTTTTTTTAAAGATTATCCCAATATAGCCTATGCTATATATTGCTAAATTGCTATGCGTAAGGATTATTTCTACCTCTGCCCCTTGTTTTACCAAGTCAAACAAGCATGCATAACACCACCACACATCCATCCGTAATTCTCTAATAACTTCTCTATCAACTCTTTCAAACAATAACAGTATGTACATTAAGTATTTACACATCTCATGGATAAGAATTGGACCTTCATTACAGTATTCGCTTTACCTAACATAGGTAACAATATCTATTCTCGCTTATCCTCCTCAACATCTTCCTCAATCTCATCAACAGACTCGTGCTTCACCATTGTACCATTCCCGTTCATAACATTGCTTGTCAATGAAATACCCTCTTCATCAAAGTCGTCCACCATCTCCTCCGAGTATGCATACCTACCATGTTGCAGCAAAACAATAATATCACGTTAATATCACTCTTCGTCTCTTCCCAAACTCAATACGGCAACTACAATTAAGAATCCTATTGCTACATTTGTGCTCTGCAAAAAGTACCTAACTATATGATGAAACAAGGAAGAGGGAAGGACGATAACATTGTTAAATATAAACCAGAATGTCTCATTGAAACGAGTCCCAAAAAGAGTGCTTCAATGAAGCATTACAACGACTATTTTAGCTTTTTGTCCCATTAGTGAAATTCGATTTCATTGTTCCTTTGTATGATTCCTTAATAACAAGAAATCCACTACCAATTGCAAATTACAAATACCTACAAACAGTGACTAGTAAAGAAAGAACCGGCCGCCCAGTAAATATTAGCTATGGTTAAAAATAATCAAAGAGGGTAGAAAAAGTTAATTGATGTCACGTTCAAGAAACAACACCTAACCTGTGAGAAAACCAAAATCATCCACTATTCTCACTGCTAGTACAGTAACTAATGCACACTAAGAAAATGGAAAAAAAATGTCTCAAAACAATACCTAGTTGGATTGGGTGAAGGAGCCCAAAGGACACAGATCACTGCCAACAGAGAGTATGCAAGCAACGACCAGAAAGCTGGAATGATCCAGGCAATTTGCCAGAGCTCACTCAGTGGGTCAGTTGCGTTGAAGTATAGCTAAGATAACATATGTGAGAGATACAATTAACAGCGTGCTATGAGATACAATTTTCGAATAAACACTTTACCACATCAATAAAACTTCATCTATTGAAAACATTGGGATGGTAAGTCATAATTAATAATTTCGGGTGAGGAGTAATACCTCAAATCCAATCCAAGAAATTGAGAGTAGCACGGATACTGCAAGAAAATTGGTAAATTTTCTGTAGAGCTCCAATTTAGCCATATTTCTCTTCACCTGCACCCAAATATTTTTTTGTTTTTAAAAAGGAGGTTCAAGAATAGCTCCCATAGGATAGATTTTTCCAGCATTTTCATGATTCTTGATGAAAAATTTATACCCACTAAGGATGTTCAAAAAAGGACCGATCAAACCCAACCCAAGTTATATAATTTTCTTACTCTGATTGAGTTGGTTTGGATTTAGAAATTGTAGAATCGATCCATCATAGATTAGATCAGTTCTTGAAATTAAAATTTTTACAAGAATCGATCCAATCCATACTTATATTATATTATATACATATTTTTTATTTTAATATAATAATTTTGTCTAATAAAAAGTTAAAAAAATACCAAAATTAATATTTTTTTCTCCGTCTACTTCACACTAAAGCATTTCATATTTCCAAATTTCAATTAATCCTTCATTATTTCTTTACCCTTACCCAGTAACACTATCTAAATTCTCAACCACAACTCCCCAATGCAAAGGAGAGTAGGAGTCGCTAAGCCTAGCGTCAAGCCACCGACCTTCAATTTTTACATTTCTATTGTTTAAATTAAACACTTGTTTATGCTGCAATCTATGCTTAAATTGATATGAAATTAAATAGTAAATACTTGTATTAATTTATGTGCTATTAGAAATTTAGAGTTTAGTATATGATCTTCGTTTATTTATTATTTGGAAAAAAATCAAAAATCCTTTTAAGTCCAAATTTTAATCAATTATTCGAGCATAAAATTTAATGTGATAGTTGTTGAGTTATTTAAAAACAAATATATTTTTTAAAATTTTCCGATTGAAAAAACAAAAACAAAAAAACACTAAATCCGTTCTACCCAATCCAAAGAGTTCGGTTTGGATTGGTTTTATAGGTTTTATTAATTCAGATCGGTTTTTACTTTTTAGGAATCGATATTATTAGCTCGGTTTCAATTTCAGCTTAAATTCAAACTAACCCATAGTATGCACAAACTTAATACCCACTAAGAGATAAGACTAAAATGTATAACAATCCAACCAATTAACTGTAAAGTTACAGAATTTACAACCCCTATAAGAAATCATAAGCCACGAGACATAATCAAAGACATTACCAATTTAGCATGTAGGTGTCAAAATATCAACAATGTATTTGTAAATGTAGAAAAGCAGAGAATAAATCCTAAGTTTACCTGAAGCTTCTCCAAAGTTTTTGATAATGATGAGAAAATCCATAAAATAAACCAGGAGTCCAGGAATGCAACTGGTAACACTAAGAATAGTTTTGTTTTACCAGAAAAGTCGTTTATGTTCCCTAAATGCTCCACAAGCTCAAGTGCCTCCGATGCCATAAAGTATACTAAACCAAGTAGAAGTACCTTTGAAGTTAGACCACCAAGTGTTGGCTTCACAACACCAAAGCCCATGGAAACCACCAAAAGAAGAAGGCGAGAGAGAGTCTTCTTAACAGAGCTAAAGGTCACAGCCCACAACGTAATACCCATGGGTCTGGTTCCAGTAGAATTAAAATTGGCATATTCAAAGTACCACACAGCCATTTCGCACATTCCAAGAGCAATAACTGCTGTAATGTGGTAATGTAATTGAATAATATCCTTCCAAAACCGAACAAACCTTAGAAACCAGATTAAACCAAGCACAAGGTAAGCTAAAGACATAAAGCCATAGAATGCCATCAAGGGAGCCATCTTCCCAGGTAAGTAACCATCTGGATTCCTCCAGACAGTCCTACCTTTGATTAGTGTACCTTTGAGCTGCGGATCACAGAACATAAAGTAAAGATAGTACATCCCAGTACGCTCAATTTCAACAGTTTGTGGAGATATTTTAGCTTCTTCATTCTTTCCCTCAAAAAAAGTCTTGATTCGTTTGGGCCACTCAGGGTTGGTTGGGTTATTGTGGATAATAACCTCCCCTAACTTGCAAGAGTCAGAGTTAGCAAGATCAGGAGTACAGCATATGATATCAGATTTCATAGAAGAACCTCCAATTCTCCCCCTATTCTTCACCTCAACTATGATGGCTTCCACCAACCCAGTGTTCTGCTGCATCTCGTTCTGCTTGCTTGCAGACTCTTTTGTTCTCGCAAAAGTAACAGTCTCAAACCTGAAATTCCATATTCCATGTGACACATTCTACAAATGCAAGTACAAGGAAGTAAAACACAGGACAAATTTTTTTTTCTACCAATTTAAGAATCATAAAGTTCTTCCATTAGGTCATAATTGGATTACAATTACTTACAAAGATTAGCATAATTGGATTACAATTACTTAAGAAGAAGAAGCATGAAAGGAAACGCAAGATACAATTCCTCCTATTGCTTTTAGCTCATAAACACCATGATTTTGAGCCAGATTTTTTGAATAACCTAATTGAACGGAACAAGCACCGAAACAATCCCCAAGAAAAAGCAAAATGGCAGGATGAATTTAAAAAGGAAAAAAACTGTTTAGCTAAAAAATTCAAAACGGGAAATGAAGAAAGAGTAAATAACCTGATGAAGGACTTGCCCTTAAGAGCTTGGTTATAATCTGTAGAAGAAGAATTAGCAGAATCGTAGCGGAGCTTAGAAGCGTAAAGGCCCTCACTGCCACCATGGAAGAAGAAAGCATTTGACTGAGGACTGAAACCTTGTATTTGGTAGTCATGGATTGAGGCCTTACACAGCACGATGAAGCAGTTGCCGCTAATACTTAGACAAACCAGTCCTGCAAATATCAACCCTATCCTCCTCTTCGATCCTTTTCCTTCGAAATCCATTTTTCTCTTGGCGTTCTCAAGTTCTCAAATTCAATGGATTTTCTAAACAATGGAAATTGAAAAACACTGTCAACTAACTGACAGTGACTCCGCACCTGGTCGCTTTTGTTGGCGTTGAAGTTGAACCAATCAACAAACCGATGCTCTTGTCCCTTCGTTGAGAAACATTTACGGTTTTCTAGCTTTCTCGAGTCTTTTCCCCATTCGGAAGACATTCAGTCAGGGAAATTGGGCCTAGTCTAGAATATGAAATTGGGCTTTATTTGCACTAGGCCTAATTTGGATTTTAACCCATACGCTGTTGCTATTATTTTTTTTTATATATATAATTATTAAAAAGAAGCGGTGTAGAAGATGACAAGTATACGAACCATGCTATGTTAGTTTGTTTTACTAATTTTTTTTTAATGTAATTGGGTAAGGCGCATTATTTCACCTATTTTGATGTAAGTGTTATTGTGTAATTTGTGTTTGACTCTATACACAAAAAAAAACTATATTAATTCTTAGTGTATAATTAAACATATCTAGAATTAATGTCTATTGTATATGTTTCTCAAATGAGCTTAGTAATTTCAAAAAATTGAAATGTATTGTGTCTTGACATAATCAGTACTACAAAATATAATATTATATTATAGAACTTGTATTTTTTCAATACCTATCTTTGATCAAAAGTTTAACTTATTTACACTATAAAAAAATGTTTTTACTTACTATTCATATTTTAAAAAAAATTTAACTTTGATTTTTTTGAATAATAATGCCAAAAAACTCTTACAGAATCTTTTAGATATGAATAAAATGAGAATTTACCTTCTGTTCTACCTATATATTTTTTTTGTGTCATTTTAATGTCATTATGCTCTTACTTGTGTCATAACGGAGAAGTCATCACAAAACAGAGTCTAATTTTTTAAAAGATTTCAATGGTATTTTTTGGAGACAACACATAAATGAAATTATTACTAAGTGAAGATTTTTACTGCTAAAACCAACTTTAATTATTTTCTTTGCATTTTCTTCGTGTATAAACTGTGTGTGATTCAATTGAGAATGATTGTTTGATGGATTTCAGAGGAAGATAACTTTGAGTAGTGTTTGTTTGAAGATTTATTAGCAAGCCAAAAGATCCTTTTTCTCAAAATTGAAAAATAATACAGAAATTGTTTAGAGGGGTTTGGATCGGTCTCAATATAAATCACATGTATCAAACATATTAAAAATTAGGGTGATTTAGATATTGTGTAGTAAAGAGAATATGATATGACATTTTTTGAGAATTTTGGTTGTAATGACGTTAAAATAACAAAAAAAAAATGAAAATGCATGTAAGAAGGGTGGTAAATTTTTATTTTATCCCTATCCAAAAACACTATGTTTTTTTGTAATTACTGTTTAAAAAGAATTAAAGTAAATTTTTTTTAAATATGAGTATTAAATATATATTTTTTATATCATAGATATTAAAAAGAGACTCTTTTAAAATATAATTAATAAGTAATTTTTTGGATGAAATATGAATAATAAAAAAAAATATAGGAAGTCTAATTAATTAAGGTAATTGTTAAGACACAATAGCTTGTAGACATAGATTAGAGAGAGATGCATCTAAAGTGGTCAATGTGTGAATTCTCATGAGTGGTCCATTTATTTATAATACATTTATGGGTACAAGTGTTAGCTATAAAATGTGTACATGTAACTACATATCAGGAAGGCATGATTAGCTTAAAGTACAATGTGTCAAAGATCAAGGTTGAGTATTACTCGTGCTATACTCGAGCTTGAGCTGACCTTTAACTTGGTCTGTATAAGACTCGAGCTGACATTGGACTTGTCTGCCCCATGGGTGGGATGTCTAAGGTACTTAATCTTTTGTCTTGGGCTGGACTTGGCTTGGATAGGTTACAAGATTCGGCCTTAATTTGGGTCGATTTGAATGTCCAAACATCAAGTCTCCCCACTCTTTTAGCTCGGGCTTTGGTCTGAGGTGGAAGAGTGAATACTAGGCACAGGATATGAATCGTTCGACTCCCACCATAAATACATGTCAGTTGATTGGAGAGAGAAATCCAATGCCCCTATATAAAGGGGTGCTTGGGCTGGGACTTATTATTGCTTACCTACAAAATTGAGAAATAGTGAGAGAAAACGCTCTTTCGTTTCTTTTCGAGTGGTGAAAGATTTTTAGTTCGGTGGTAAGAATTCAGCTCATACTATAATATTCTCTATTCGACTTTTTTGCATCAAAGCGTTGAGAACCTAACGATTTACTACTTGCTTTTCAGGTCAATTTTTAAGAGGAACAATTTTCTTTTACCTTCAAGTCGTCTTTAGGTAATCTCTTTTTCTCATACCTTATCACATGCTATTGTTTTGTCTTTATATTATTTTCTTTGTATCTTTTATCGAAATGTATAGAGAAGAGAAATCTGCTTCTGGCTTTGGCTCGTGGGAGAGTCCCCAGTATTCTAGTAGGAGCTCGGTGTCTTCTAACTCGGGTTCTTCTGATGAAATGTGTCAGTCTATACCACAACCATCTACCTCTTCCCCCCACCAGACCATGCCTTCTGTGAAATTGAGCGTGTCTCATACTCAGATTTCAGTGCCTAGAACTTAGAGGAGAAAAAACAGGAATATAAGATCTGGCGAGCCGACAGGTCGTGTTAGGGGCTAGGTGACCGTTCCTAAAACTTGTGGGTTATTTCCCGAGGATGAAGAGAGAATAAGGAAGACCTATGACATCACTCAAACAACTTAGATAATGATCCCTTCTGAGGGGGCACGTGATAGTGATGCACCTCCAATCGGGTGGATTGTTTTCCATGAGAAAGCTCTATCACTAGGGGTAAGGTTTCATTTGTATCCTCTCATCAGGAAATTTTTGGTTAGGATGCAGCTTGCATTGGGGAAATTGATGCCTAATGAGTGGAGATATCTACTCTACCTAACACTTATATGTCAAGAACTCGGGGTGAATTTAGAGATGACCAAGTTTAACAAGACGTATGTTCTAGAAAAGAACCCCATAGACCCGAAGAGGGTGTATATATTGGTGAAACAAGATTGTGGGGTGGACGTGTCGCTCTATGAAACTGAGAAAAATTGGAAAGAATATTTTTTCTATGTACCAGGTCGGTGGGAGTCCCCCATAAGTGATACTAGATTGGTAAGATGTGTCTAGAATGATACTAAGGTCATGATTAGGAATATGGCCTCTCTGATCATGACCTTGAGTCTTGATGCGAATCAGAGGTTAGCTAATAACCAAAACTATTTTCCTAAGAGAATGAACTGGAGAGCTCTTTTAAATACTCTACATTTTATTACGTGTGGGTTAATAAGGCACAGTGCCGTGGAGCCTCCTCTTAGGTTGACTCGTGAACCCTAAGCTTTTTTTAATGCCTAGGCTTTTGTTAAACGTCGGACTCCTTCTACAGATTTTGGGGGACGGTTCGAGGTGGTGTGGGAAGATGGTGACCACTAGTTTCTTTACACCTTTTTTTTATTTTATGTATATATATATATTTTTTAAGATGCTTATTTCGTGTTTTTTTTGTTATTCGACAAATCCCATGGATTTGACCGCTGATCAACTTTTTGCTCAAATGAAGAGCAAGGTGACATCAGGAGAAAATGGTTCACTGACGGTGCATGCCCTGCTCCTGAGGGAGGATCCTCAGTGGGTAAAAAGAAGGATAAATCCTCTCATGAAGGTCGTACCTCTTTTCTAAAGAAGAAAAAGAAGAAGGTTGGTACCGATGAAACCGCCTTTGACCCCGAACTTGTGAATGTTTGTCCTCCTTTGGTAGAGCATCTTGGGTCCTCAAATCCCCTTACTAGCTCCAAAGAATCTAGAAATCCTTTAAGGAGTTTAAAGAGGAGGAAGGTTATTGTTAAAGACCTCACTACCGGTGGTAATGGGTAGTGAGGTCGTGTTGAATCGGGGCTTGGCACCCGAGTACCTTGATCGTTGTACCAGCCAAATCTCAATGGATGGGTGCAAGGAACAACTCGAGGCTATTTACAAGGGGGCTGATGCTGGGAAGATCATTAGCCATCAACTATGTCAGATGTGTTTATATTTTTTCTTTGCAATATTCAACGCAATGTAGTGTGAGCTCAATTTTTGTTTGCTTGTGAGAGCAGCAAAGTGGGAGAGCGAGACCATTGATAAGGAGGAGAAGCTACTTAAGTACTACTAGCCCAGATGATACCAACTTGTTTCTCAAGGTCTACTTAAAGGCTAGGTCCTACGTTCGAAATTCAGAGAGAGTGAAACAAACACGTGTCAGGAAGGAACCGTTTTATTTAGTCAAAAACTAGCTTGAGCATCAATACCTTACCCATGAGCCTCACATGAATATCTCGAGATATCTTGTGCCCTTCGCTGAACTAGGCGCGATATAAAAAATAATTGTTTTAATTTATGCATATATATATATATTTATTTATTTGCTACGTGCGATCATGTATATAAATTAAAAATACTCGAGGGTAATGTAATTATATACCTTTTAACTATATATATATATAGGTAGGTAGGTAGCTAATTATTAAAAGAAACTAAGAAAGAAAAATATTAATTAAAAGAGTTATAATAGTCTATATATGTCGGTCAATGACAATAGGTTATCATATCTAGCCATATATGGCACAACATTTCAAGAACAAAAACCCTTTCTAAATAACCTCTGGTCTCGGACTCAATGTCCTCAAGAGAAGATGAATATGTCGTTTACGTAGATGTAGTAGTAAACTATAACATTCAATCATGAAAATTATCTATTATTGTTATTGAAAGATGTGACCAATAAAAATTATATGGAATGGGTAATTAATTATACTTATCACACATAAGTAATATAATGATAAAAAAATTATTCTCATAGATATTATGTTATTAGAAATTAATTTTAAAACTAAAAAGTAGAGATCAATTTTATGTGATTTGAGAAATTAAAATTAAAACAACTAAAAAGTAAATAATAATAAATAATTAACTCAAAATTAACAACTAAGAATATATATGATAAAAATATCTAGAAATACTTAATCTCCTAATTTTTTAAATATTTGAACTATTAAAATCCTCTCGATATAATTACCTATCAATTACATGATCAACTAAATATAACTTAGCATATATTCCTCTCTCAAGTAAACCACACACAATATAGTAATTAACATAATCATATTCTCATATCAATTAAGTTGCATACTATTCATTATGTTTATTAATTATAGATCACATACATACGAATTATTGATCGGTATAAAACTGTAAATGTACAGTATCGTAGTTTTATAATAAAACAATAAGAAGAGTATCGTCCTCAAGGATTGGTAACTTACTTTTGATAAATAACAAAATTATACTAATATCAATTTTATCTAGAAAAATCATTAAGGTTCTTGTAATTGAAATATAAAATAAAATCAATTTAAATAAAATATGCAAAAGAAAATAAATATGTTGTTTAAAGATCAAATTAATTGGAAGAAAACTTATAAGAAATCAATTTCACCTAATCTCTCGTTTTACTCACCTAACTAATTGAATTTAATTATCTCTGTTTGTTAATAATCTCTAAAAAAATACCCAGAAGCCTCTTTCGATAATAAATTGGAAATATTCTTATTCATTAATTTACACAAAGAGTATACAATTTAATAAAGTAAGAAAACATTAAGACCAATAATTTTAAAACTATACAGGTTCATACAAGTCTTTCGATCTCCATATTTACCTATGTCAAAATATTTCAGATCTATTTTATAGTTTCCTCTTTCGATAGTAAATTATAAGATTAAAATCATCGAATTAATAGTCAGTTAATTAAAAGCAATAAATTCAGAAAAAATAATTACTTGACTTTTTCTATATTTTCAAAATAACTTTTTTTTATTTCTAAAATGTAAAAGAAAACTTAAATATTGAATTAAAAAAAATTTATAATGAAATTATTTATATATGTAAAAATATTATAAAAAATTACATAATATTTTAAATATAAATATATTAATATATTTAACTATATTATAAATTTTTTTATTAAATATTATACAAATAATTATAATCCAATTTGATATAATTTAATAAAATATAATTATATTAATGCATCAAACATATTATTACGACTTATAAACTTACTATAAAACACGAAAAAATTACATGAAATAAGTGTTAAAAGTAAAATTCAATTGCTTTGTGAAAAGAACTAGATAACGATGAGATGACAAACACAATTTATGTAGTAGTATCATGTATAAAAATATATTTAATTATATGACATAATGTTTTTTTATGTATATAGTTTTATTTTTAATTTTTAAAAATTAATTTTTTTAATATTATAAGAAAATAAAAATATATAATTTTACTTAGAAGATTAAAGATAAAATTAATTAAATAACTTGATTATTTATACATCAAAAAATTATAAAATTAATATCCTTAAAATTTTTAATAACAAAAATATACACTCATTTATTATTTTTAACTTAAAAGATAATAGAACATAAATGTGTGAGATTTGATGCAATATGTGAATAATGTTATATATTTTTTATTAATATAAGTTGTTGATAATGTTTTTATTTTTAATAAATTTTTGTTTTCTATAAAAATGAAAAGCAAAGATAATTTTGTTCCAATATGTATCCACGTCATCGTTGTATTTAAGTTAAGTGAGTTATTTAATCGCTTAGAAAAATAGTATTATTTGATCATTTATTTTTGTAAAAAAAATCAAAGAAAGAGAAAAATTATTTTTTATTAATATTTTAAATAAAATAATATTATTTTTTTGATATTTTATTTAATTGATAAATAAGAAAATAATAAAAATAATTTTTTTTTGATATTTTAATATAAAAATTATTAATAAATTATTTTTTTTACGGAAATTTTAAAATATCAAGCGAATAATAAAATTTATTATTATTTATATAATTATAAAAAAATAAATGATAATTTTTATAATATAATATACATTTTATTTTATATTAAATTTTAGAGAGAAAAAAGTGTACAGAAAATGAAAAAAAAGAAAAGTATATTCGGGTATCGTAAATGGAACACCTACACCTTTAGAAAATGGGATTAGTTGGCGGCTAAAATGAAACGAATAAAAGACCGCCACGTGTTATGTAATGAAAGATGCGGAGTTTCGGTGCCCAATTTGACCGAAGGAGTAATTACATGACATATAATAATAAAAACTAGGGGATCTCTAAATCACAGTTGTTCCTGAAGAGGACTCTCTTGAAAGGGATTCAAAGCCACCCAATCCTTGCCTTTTCCTTTGCATTCTCCTCCGTCTCCCTAAAGGTAAATTCATCATCTTTTTCCTCGTTTTCATTTTCACCTGAATTTCTATTTTCTTTTCCCGATAAAACCATAGGCAAACCACGAAAAATATTGATATTTCACGGTTCATAATTTAGATCTTTAATGTCGATTGTTAAAGCCTATTTATCAAAGATTAAAAAAATTTATTTTTCTTTTTTCTGCTTTCATTATTTTTTCTTTTTTCTGTCTATTTTTCTTGGGACTCCAGAGGAGATCGTAAGACGTTTTGATTACCGTTATGAAGGAAAAGATATGTTGTTACATGACAAGAGTTTCATGGATTTTCTACTTTCAACGTATTCCTTCGATTCAGTTGCCTTCAAATTTTCGTCATAGTGTATATGAGCGATTTTCCCGTTGCCTTATTGGGATCTCCGTCTCATCCTTACGGTTTTATGTTACAATTTTGCCTCACACGTTACTGCAATTGGCAGCTTAGGATGTTTATTTTTAGGTTGTGGGTTATGTTTCTGTGAAATTGCTGTAATTTTTCCTGGTTCAAGTGCAAGTTTAATACCTCTGATTGCCTGATTTTGGTTTGATTTTTTGTGGTTTCAGAACAGATAATCTATTTGCTATTTGGGTAACTCTGTGCTTCACTTTTTTTATTGGCGCGTCTTTATGTAGAAATACTAATGGATTTGGCGTTCAACTTTATGTGGATAACTAGCATAAATTTTTGTATTTGTGTTTTGACCTCTTACTGCATATTTAACTTGTGGATTTTACATAGTAGATAACTAGCATAATTAGTTGTACCTATGTTCGAACTTGTATGACAGATTTGACAGCCCGATCTTCATGAGTTCAAGAACTGTTGAAGCATCTCTGGTTTCCTGTGCATCGGGAAACAACAACATCCTCTCTTTCTTCTGGATTTTGTTTTGCTTGTTGCCAAAGTTCCTGGGGACTCCTTTTGCATTTGTCAACTTTCTATTGGTCAAGGCCATTGACAGGAGCCCCTTGGCAATTGGAGAGATCATCCCGTAGCTGTATTGAATTGGCCATCTTCTCTGCAATTTTCTTCTCTAGTTTATGTTACGGAAAATGGTTTCTTCTCACCTTTCTGGATTGACCAAGAGCCAAGTGTGCAAACCAATGCAGACCCCATTGCTTTTTTCTTCCAATCACACTGATGATATTGCTTCAGATAATGTTGAACTTGATTTCTCTGACGTATTTGGTCCCATTCCACTTCAGCTCTCTATAGAAGTGAATAATGATGATTTGGCAAATTCTTCCCCTTCAGAAGATGCTATTGTTTATGACGACCCTGTTGTAATTCATAACCGTTCACATTCCTTAGTTGGTCCCTCATCATATGTAAGCCAATCCTTGACTCTGAGCAAGCTCACCATAAAAGAGACAGAGGATTCAGAGGTGCTAGTAGAGTGCATTGATAGATATGCTACCAGAAAAAGTCAGGAACCTTCTGTTGATGGGGTTGCGGATGATAAATCTCATGAAGATGTTGATGGAGATTGCGTGGAGATTCGGGCTGTAGGCATTGAAGATTTTGAGGTTTTAAAGGTTGTTGGAGGGGGTGCATTTGCAAAAGTTTATCAAGTTAGGAAGAAGGGGACATCAGATATATATGCAATGAAGGTCATGCGGAAGGACAAAATAATGGAGAAGGATCATGCTGAATACATGAAAGCTGAGAGGAATATTTTAACTAAAATAGATCATCCCTTCATTGTCCAGCTGAGATACTCGTTCCAAGTAACTTTTACTTGGCTATATACTTCTTAAGCTATTTATCTTTGAACTTTCTATTTATATGGAGGCTTTTACAAGTGAATCTTATGCAGATGTAACTCTATAAAAATATCAAAATTTGCACAAGAGGCTCAAATGCACATCTAGGATCAATATATTAGAATACTATTTCTTTTATACTATCTGGGAATTTTTTTAATTTCATTTAACCACATAAATCTACTTTTACTTTATGCAGACCAAATATAGACTATATCTAGTGCTGGATTTTGTTAATGGTGGCCACCTTTTCTTTCAGCTCTACCACCAGGGACTTTTCAGGTACGTCAGAATTAATTTATTATGCACTTTGATTGTCTTAAAATGTTCATTAAACTGGCCTCTGATATTGATGCTTGCATTTTTTTTTTCAGAGAAGATCTGGCTCGTGTATATGCAGCTGAGATTGTTTCTGCAGTTTCTCACCTCCATGCAAATGGCATCATGCATAGGGATCTAAAACCTGAAAATATCTTATTGGATGCAGATGGCCATGTATTAATCTCTCCCCATGTCTGTTGTTTTCGTGTGCATCTAAATATGTAAAGTGACTGAAAGCTGCAGCAAAATAACGAGGAGACTATGTAACTCATACCATTTCTTGTTTGATACTTTAGGTAATGTTGACTGATTTTGGTCTGGCTAAGCAATTTGAAGAGAATACCAGATCCAATTCGATGTGTGGAACCATAGAATACATGGCACCTGAAATAATTCTTGGGAAGGGCCATGATAAGGCTGCTGACTGGTGGAGTGTGGGAATCCTGTTATTTGAGATGCTAACTGGAAAGGTTTGTGCTTTTTAATATATGTTGGCTGACATTCCAGTTTTCTTCCACCGAGCTAACTCATATTCATTATAGATTTATGAGTGCTAACTTTGAGTGCATTATTGTTTGTGATATTTTAGGATCAAGGAATTAGTATATTTCACATAGGTGCTGGATGAAATGTATTTATTAGTAATTGCTCAGGCTACTTTAAGCTAGAAAAAGAGTTCTGGTAATAGATGTCTAGTAGTCTAGGGTTATTAAGCTTCCCAGAAAAGTCATTACTGGGATCAACTTTTCCCATCTTTCTTTCAATGCCAGATGTATTTAGGTATCTGTCTGAAAAATGAAAGAAGTTGAAAAAGATCAACTGATTTTTTTATTTTACCTCAAATATGATGCAACTAAAAAACGAATGTTAATCATTGTTTTGGTACATGGTCTGTTGCCTAAAACCAATTATTCATGTTTATATTGAACAGCTGAAGAACTTTTGAACTAAATTTTGAAGGACGAATCTATTTAAAGCAACCAATAATATGGCTTTTAGTTTATATATATATATATACATATATATATATATATGGGGATTCAAAATAGGAACTTCCTGAAGAAATACCTGCCTTTACCATTTGTGGACTATAGTATGGTTTGTAGTTGATAAGATATGAATTATAACTAGATCTATGTCTGTTTGAAGGGTGTAGATCAATGGTTGCGAGTGACTAAGAACTTGTCTCTATGTCTGGATTTTCTACTTTTTATGTGCTTAATTTGGTAGTTTGTCTTTCTGGATCCTACTAAATTTGTTCAGTAGCTGTATTATTTTTATTAGATTCAACAATGATGTACCAGGAATTGTAATATCTTTATTTCGATTTATCCTTTTGTTTGTCCAGCCACCTTTTACTGGAAATCGTGAAAAAATTCAACAGAGGATTGTAAAGGATAAAGTCAAGTTGCCTGCGTTTTTGTCAAGTGAAGCGCATTCTTTGTTGAAAGGGGTATTTACTCTTTTCTTTGATCAAACGATTTCAAATATTTATTCAAATTTTGCTACTTGGGATTTGTCTGATCTCTTCGTTTGGGTCCTTGTGTTTAGTTTGACTCTGAGGGTTTACTTATAATAAGTTTTTTTTTTAATCCATGAAAAACTGAAAAAATTCACCATGTTAATTAGCTGCTACAAAAGGATGCAAGCAAACGCATAGGCAGTGGACCAATGGGGAGTGATGAAATCAAGCGCCACAAGTGGTTGAAGCCAATTAACTGGAAGAAGTTGGAAGCGCGGGCAATCCAACCGAGTTTTCGCCCAGAAGTTGCTGGGAAGCATTGTGTCGCCAACTTTGAGAAGCACTGGACAGATATGCCAGTTGTTGATTCACCTATTGCTAGCCCAAATACTGTTGGTAACCCCTTTACGGGCTTCAGTTATGTGAAGCCTGCTGGTTCCTTTCTTCAGAGGGAAGCGTAGCTTTGCTTTGCTGACCTATCCTATCGTGACCTTCTGCATGAAAGTTGTTCGGGGCCCCCTTTTCCGTTCTTGTTCAGTAGTGGATAGAGTTCTTTGAAGGTTAATATGTGAGACCTTTTTATATTTTCTTAAGATGCTGATATTTTTTTATTGCAAACTTGGTATTTGTAACTAATTTGGCAAGTTATTGACCCTTTTCACCTGGGGCACAATATCATTAGAAAATACATGACACCGATATTGTTAAAACCAGCCAACTTTGTGGTGATAAAATTCATAGACTTTGGTGAAGCTACCGATTTAAGGATAAGCAAGTACTTCCTTAACCGTGGCCTCCTTGATTCCAAGTCTGACTATTGTTACTCCCGAATTATATGTTTCTCCTCCTCCCGAGTCAATTGACGCTTTCTTTTGTCCAATATTGTGGCAGCTAAACAGTCCAGATGTGTTGGATATGTATTCTGCTGCGATGGGGCTCTTGCAAATGATAATTCCAACCATAGTGTCTACAGCAAGCTTGAACAAATTCAAATCATAAAAGGATGTAAATATAACTTAAATAAAGGATTAAGTACTCTAGGAATTATTTTACTCGTGTGAATTTACATTATTGTAATTTTGCTTTCATATCATTAAAAATAAAAAATAAAAATGAGGCGTATTAATGATTTTTTAAATAATATAATATATTTTATTAATAATTATTTTTGGTATTTAAAATTTTTCCTTTTTTTATAATCTTATTTTATTTTATGTTTAGTTTTGAAGTCATCTTTTAACTTTATAGTTGAAAATATCATCATTTTTTCATTATATTTTTTATTTTTCATAGATTTTTATTCGATCATTTCTATTTTCTTTGTAGCCAAAAAAAAGAAAATGAACTTCAATATATCAATTAGTACTAGCTTCAAACTATTTAGAGGAATATCTGATGGTTGGTATAATACTATTCATCATGCTAAAGCAAGTTTCTACTGACATTAAATTTAAAAATAAAGGAAATATCTCATTATGAGCTTGTCTTGTTCATACAGAAAAAACTTTATTATAATTATAATTATAAATCTTCATGGTAAGGAAAAGTATGGATTGGATTATTTTTCTTGTTGCAACCCCAATGACATTTCCAAGAGCACCTGGAGTTGAAGAGAGCAAGTCTTGCAGACTGAAGTGAAACAATGTTTGATGTGGAAGGAGATTTAGAAAGCACAATGGCATAACCATCATCCATATATTCTGTTCCTTGAGGAAATATTTGCCAAACAAAACTACCGGAACCACTCCCTCCTTTCTTAGCAGAGTCCAAGATGGTGTTATACACATTCCTGATAAGTGCGTCTCTAAATGAAGAATTATATCCACTGTCTTTTGAAGATACCCCGAACTCTGTAAACAAAACTGGCATCCCTAAATATTTCTCAGCATCTTCAATGTGAGCTTCCATCCATGACTTGGTAAACTTTAGATGTTCTTCTGAGATTGTCTGTGATATCCAAGAGTCGGCGTACATGTGAACTGAAGCAAAATCAACACCAACAACTTGGTGGTTCCTAATAAAATCAGTACCAACTTGTTCAGCATATGTATTTGGGTTGAATTCAACTTTATTTGGTGTCGAAGGTCCATAAAATCCTTCCAATCCAATCTCTACCATGTGCTTCGGATCAATGCTCTTCACATACACAGCCATTTCTTCTATCCAGGCCTACATGACATGACATGACATGGCAAATATTTATTTATTTATTTTTGGTTAGGAAAACAGAATTTATTACTTTTGATCCATGTCAATGGAATTATAAATAATGAAGATCACCTGAAGTTTGTCTCCAGTGGGATCTGAAGGGCATCTAGGCTCATTCATCAGTTCCCAAGCAAAAATTGTGGGGTCGTCCTTGTAGGTTATATTTGTGAAAGTATTCACTCTATTGAGCACAGTCTAAAAAAAAATTGAAACAGCAGAGCTGTAACTAAGAATTGATGAAAAGATTAAAGAATGAGTGATGTATAAAAAGGGAAGGAAAAAAAAAAATTAGTAACCTTGACATGGGCCTTGTAGTAAGTTTTGAGAATGGGATGAGAGAAAAAGTCATCATCGGAAGTGAAATTGAAGCCAGCAGATTGTCCCCATTTGACATATTGAGTTTTGCCACCATATGCATCCCAATTGTTAACTAAAGAAAGTATGAGCCTTATCTTGTATTTCCTTGCTTCGCTTACCACAAAATCTAGACCCTGAAAAACTTGTTGGTCGTAAATAGATGGGGAAGTTTGAAGAGCTCTCCACTGGCCATCATTAAAAGCCCATGTCCTACAAACAGTTAGGCCAACTGAAGAAGCTTGTTCAAACAGTTGGCTGACCTTGCTTCTAGTGGATTCATCCGAAGCAAATGCCATTAACCAGTAAGTGTTGAAACCATTTACATAAAAAGGTTTATCCTTCACAACAAATTGCTTTCCATTTTTCAAAACCATTTCCCAAGCCTCATCTTTCATGTTACCAACTTCTTCATCCATCCTATATATATATGATCATTATTCATTTTGATATATTTTATGTTATTCATGTAAAGACAAACAGATAGACAGACATAAGCATACATATATAAATTGCAGTTACCTACCAGCCATGACTTGCACCCTCTAAATCAATGCTCTCCAATTGCTCTGCGAAGCTTGAATGAGGATTTATTGTTGTTATTATTATTATTATAAGAATCAAAGTTGCTATCAGAATAACCAAGTTTGGGCTTTTATGCATTTTTACCGAAATTTATTTTCCACAATGTCTGCATACCTGTTTCTCGGAACGCGTATTTATAATTAATCTAGGCATAACGTGAGAAGGGTTTTGGAGAAAAAGGCAAAGTTGGCTTCAAGTAGAAATCTGACATACATTATTATGATTTATCAAAGTTTAGAAGTAAAGTTGAAACCAGTACTATCATATACTACTAGGGTACGCCAAATGGGGGTCCTCAACGATTCATTTGACACCCTTCTTCTTTTATATTTTTGTAATTCCATTCCATTTCAGTGTAAGATAAATAGTTCTTCTTTTTTTTTTAAAAAAAAAGAACAACTATTTATCTTACACTGAAATGGAATGGAATTACAAAAATATAATACTTCACATATATATAATGGGTAGTCTTAAACACGTAAATTCATCAAAAGCAAATGGTATTAGTTAAACTAGTTACCCGGAAAACTAGTATTTGAAGAGAAGAGAATAGATGATGTGGTGCTATCAGTTGTAGTTGAGACGTCTTGATCAATCGCTGCTGGTGTGTTTCATCAAGAAAACAAATTAAGGAAGGAAAGCTGAGCTGAGTCAGAAATAGAAATAGAGAAAATTAACAAAGAAAGAAAGGAAAGCTAAACTAGTATTCTGATAAATGTGTATTGCATGTTTAATCAATATCTATATTTGAGATAAAATTAAGGACTAATTTAATAAGTAAATTAAGGAGTAATTTAATAAGTAAATTAAGGAGTAAATTAAGGAGTGTTAACTTCTTAATTTAAGGAGTAAATCAAGAACCTTAATTCAAGGAGTAAATTAAGGAATAAATCAAAGAATTATTATCCTTAATTTAAAAATTAATTCAAGTAGTAAATCTCTTTATATATAGCTATAGAATTGTAATTAAAATATGAAAGATATAATACAACTTTGAGAGAGCTTGTTTAAAAAAAAAAAAAAACTCCTTGATTTAAGAAATTAACACTCCTTAATTTACTTATTAAATTACTTCTTAATTTTATCACCAATACTCTACATGAAACCAAAGAGTTTTCCGCATATTCAGTGGGTAGGGTTTGAGAAGGTAATGCTTTCTAACATTTTTGTTGCATTTACGTTTACACTAATACAATCTTGCCAATACTTTAACCCAAGTGTTGTAAACGATAGCTATTGCCAAGAAATTGAGAAGGAGGCTTAATCGACAAATCAATCACATTCTCCTAACTATAAGCAATGATTACCGATTGACTTTGCTCTCCCTATATTAGATAATTGGAATTGTCCAGCTTGATTGAAAACGAGAATAAAAGGAGGAACTACAATAGCAAAATAGGCAGATTGATTACCTTGATCAACTTGCAAATTGTTAGTGTTATGCAGAAGCGATTTGTTGTATCAAAAATTATTTTTAGACCAAAGTAATTTAAGACAGTTGTATATATATATGGCAAATTCTAATGGAGATCAAGTTGAAACTTGAAAGTGCGTAATTCAGCACTGTCAAATCTTTATCCAAGTGTTTATGTAGTAATATGTCTCTGAAAAGGCAAATTCTAATTACATTCCACAAAGCCTTCAAATACATACCTCAATGTCTAAAATTATTAAGCATATATGCTTTTAAGTTATGTATTTCTAGAGTTCTGTAGGATGTAAGTAGAATTTCTCCTCTGAAAATCAATCATAAGCTTTTGGACTACATACATAGCCCTTCGTTTTAGCTTTCTACACCCAATTTTGGGCTTGTCTTAGCCCCAACAACTTTCAAAATAATTTAGACTACCAAACTAGTATTAACTTTTGGCCAATTCTAGTTACATCACACACAACCTCCAAACGAATACCTCAATGTCTAAAATTATTAAGAATATATGTTTTAGAGTTATGTACTTAAAAAGGGTTTTCTGGGATGTAAAGAATTTTGCTTACCTTTATTCATATGAAAAAAACTACTTATTTAATAAACATAATATCAATACATATTTGACCTCTTAGTTAAACCGATAGTTTAGCCCTTTTCTCCTTTCATTTTACAAGTAACAAGTTGCATTATGGGTGAACTAGATATCAAAATTGTATGTTTTTCATCTATCCAAATCCGATTTAAATTGATTTTAAAAATTTTCGATCCAAAACTGATTCGATGATGTAATCAATCTGAATTCGAACATATCAAAATTTTAAATCAAAAAAACTTGTAACTCATATACATATTATTATGAAAGAGGGACACAAATGGTACCATTTTTTTTCTTAAAAATGTATTTTAATCCTATAATTCTTAAATTAGTTAACGCGTATTCTCTTATTATGAAAATTGTGTACATTTAGTAATATAATTATTAAAAATAAACAATCAAATTCTCATAATTATTTAAAAAATATTCATTTTAGTCTCATGATTAAAGTGTACTTTGTACACTAAAATACCTAATTTTTATACATAATCGAATCATTTGTGTCCGACTATAAATTATGATTACGAGATTAAAATATATTTTTTATATAATATAAGGACTATTAGTACTTTTCTCTCAATTATTATGATATATAAAACAAAATATATATAATATTTTAATTTTAAATTTGTGTATTTTTAACAAAAAAATATTATTTGTAATCACAACTAAGAGAATCACAAAAATAAAAAGTATGTTTGAAAATTTATTAAATTATTACAAAGATTTAAAAAATATATTTAATTTTTTAAATTAAAATTAAAATTTAATATGATTATGATATATATAATATTAACTATAATATATTATAAAATAATGTATCAAATTATAACATATTATAAAATTTATTTATCTAAGTACTATTTAAATCAAAAGTATTATATATTTTTCATTTTAAATTTGATCTAATCTTTTGAATGAGACAAAAAATTTCAATTTAAATAAATTGTTTGAATTATTTATTCATTTTAAAGTTATATATGTTAAATAATAATTAATTAATTGATATCTTATTAACTTAATCAATTATTATCGATAAAAATAATTATATTTATATTTATTAAGACTACGTTTTATCAAAGTATTATGTTTATTAAGTTGTCAGGAGTAGTTTTTGTTGGGTTTTCGAAGCCCATGTGGTTTAAAAGCCCATAGAGTAAGAAGTGGGTAATTATGTCATTACATTGCTTCATTAATAAACCCATTTAGGGTTTGATGAGATAGGTTTCTGCAGAGAATTTCAAAATTGCAGCAGCAAAGGTAGAAAAGAGAGCAGTTTTCCCTCTCCAGTCAGTCTTCATCAAATGTTCTGATCTAAGGTCGTTTGTGGTCCGATTAAGCTGAAATTTTGCATGCAGGTTCATGACTCAAGATTCTTTAATCTGTGCGGTGGGATTTGGATTTGGCTCACCGGTTTGAGAAATTCTGAGCAGTTAACAGTGACTACGAATTGGGTTAGATTTCTCCATTTTCTTGAAATAATTGTTAGTTTCCAAGAAGTGTATTCTTGATGATGTTGTTGATTGTTTACCTCTAGTTTTACCTAGAGAGAACTGTTGTACAATTGTTTCTTGATAGTGGAAGTTTTGGAGAGGAGTGCCGTGGTTGTTTCCTTCCTACACCGAGAAGGTTTTTTCACGTAAATTACTTGTGTTGATTTTGTGCATGTTTGATTTTGAGCTTTATTTATTTATTTCCTAAAAGATTCACACAAAGAAAGAGAATAGGTTTAATTCCGCTGTTTAGAACTTGATTAAGTTCGAATTGAAATTGTAATTCTCCTAACAGTTTTTGTTTTCTTCGAAATATTATCGTGGACTCAATTTCAAATACTATTATTATAATATTTTATTTATTTAGAAAAATGGAGAGTTTAATTTTTTAAAAAAAATATATTTTTAATTACTTGTCATAAGTAAGTTTTACTTTAAGTAAGATTATAATAATTAAAGAAATAATTTAATTTTAATTGAAAGTTTGAGTAAAAATGTGCATAATTTTCTCTAAGAAAATCTAATCAAATTAAGTAGACAACTAAGCGGGAGAGTATCATGAAACGCATTGTAATTTGAGTCATCTTATAAGTAGATATTATTTTAATGGTTTTTAAAAACACATATTTTTAAATTAAAAATTACAAGGTATTATAAATTTTACGTGATATCATATATTAAAATTATTTTAAAAATTAAAAATATAATTTATGTTTTTAGATTATATTAATACATGTTATAATATAAAAAATATAAGTATAAAATTATATATTCTAAAAAAATACATCAATTGTTAAAAAAATATAATGATAAATACATAAAAGATAAAAAGATTAAAAATTTGCAAACATTCAGATTTTATTATTGTAAGTTTTGAAAACATTATAAATATAAAAAAATAGTGTAGATATATTAACAAAATATTCATAAAATTATTATTGTTTCTCATAATTAATCTTATTCAAAAATAATTATTTGAGTGCAGTAAGAATACTTATCATTAGATTTGGATTTTTAATTTTAAATGAATTGGAATTTATATTATAATAATAAAATAAATAATTAAAATATATTTTAAAAAATATATTAATATTATAATTTAAATTTGATTCATTTGAATTTTATAATTTTTTAAACTCCAACTGAACCAGTAATATTAATTTTAAATTTTTTTATAGATTTATTTAAACCAATTAATTTTTAAAATATATACATATAACTTTGGTCTTATCTGGTCGATTTTCGTGGAAAAATCTCCAACCCTCGTCAGGACAGCAAAAGGGAGGGGGGAAACAACCCCATACTCAATCATCAATTTCATAACGCGTTTTCGTTGAGTGATTCACTGTCACTGATCTGTCATCCAATCATCACTCTCTTATAGTCCTCGGTGTTTATACATTCAAGTGCATCTGAGCTCTATAATAGGGGTATAATGGTCCAGATAAATATTGCTGATAAATTTTTATTATCAGATCGTAGTTGTTTGAAGTATATCTTAGCAACAGACAACTATAAGTAAATTTAAAAACACTAACAGCTCACCGGACGAAAATTTAAAAACAAAATTGCTAGAAAAAAAGAAGAGAGCAAATCGTTATCTGTCTTAAGTCTTAAGCAGAAACTTTTTTATTTTTTTTCATTCAACATTTTTTCTTTGTTCGTTTTCTTGGTCTCATCTCCTCTTTGCAAATCCAAATTCACCGGAAGTGTCTCCGATCTGTCTTTGTCCGAGAGAGACTTAGATCCGGTTCGAATTAAGTGGTAAGTGTCTGATCCAATCCTCTCTACCGTATCTGATTGGGTCGCTTTAGTATTACGCTTCATGATTTCCTTAAAAATCGGCTTTTCATTTCAAGTTTAGGGATTGTGGCTCCAAACCTTTAAAATTTTATCAGTTACTTCCTTGTATTTATTATTGTACTTGATTCAGATCTGATTTAAGTCTAGGTGCTCACATTTAGGCTTCTTTTGTTCGGAAGACCATGAGGATCTACGAGAAGTTGAAAGTTATTTCCTTTCTGTGCTTGTGTTTGAGCTTGACAATTCATGTGATTTCGGCTGCTAATTATGTGCCGGCTGAGAAAATGTTCCTAAACTGTGGTGGACCTCCATCAACCAAAGATACCAATGGCCAAGAGTGGAACTCTGACATTGGCTCCCATTTTACATCCAAAGCCGGCAACACCACCATCTCTGAAGCTTCCACCCAAGACCCTGCTGTTCCCACTGTCCCTTTCATGACCGCCAGAGTCATTCGTTCAGACTTCACCTACAGCTTCCCCGTAGCACCAGGTCGCAAGTTCGTTCGCTTTTACTTTTATCCAGCTTCTTATGCTGGCCTTAACGCTTCCAATGCTGTTTTCTCCGTCACCGCTCAGTCCTATACTCTACTTATGAATTTCAGTGCTGCCCAAACCGCTCAGGCTTTGAACTATGCCGTCATCATTAAGGAGTACTCTGTTAATGTGGTTGGTGAAACTTTGAACGTTACTTTCAAGCCCTCTTCAGGAATTTCTAATGCCTATGCCTTTGTGAATGGGATCGAGGTTGTTTCTATGCCTGACATTTATGCTAATACTGATGGAACTATCGTGATTGTAGGCCAGGATTCTCCCTACTATATTGATAACAGTACTGCACTTGAGAATGTTTACCGTTTGAATGTGGGAGGAAATGATATATCACCCCCTGATGATACCGGTCTATTTAGGTCCTGGTACGATGACACCCCTTATCTGTTTGGGGCAGCTAATGGGGTTCCTCTGACTGCCGATCCCAATACAAAAATCAAGTATCCCACCGGAATGCCCACTTATATTGCACCTCTAGATGTTTATTCTACAGCCAGATCAATGGGTCCAAATGCTAATATCAACCGGAATTTCAATTTGACTTGGATTTTCTCTATTGACTCTGGTTTCTCTTACTTGGTTAGGCTTCATTTCTGTGAGGTTGCAGACAATATAAACAAGCTCAACCAGAGGGTGTTCAACATCTTTCTCAGTAACCAAACTGCTACAAGTGGGGCTGATATTGTTGGCTGGGCAAATCAGCAGAATGAAGTGCCAGTGTACAAGGATTATGTTGTACTTGTTCCCAATGGGAGTCCACAACAAGATCTTTGGCTCTCATTGCACCCAGACATTGATTCAAAGCCTCAGTACTATGATGCCATCCTTAATGGAGTGGAGATATTCAAGATTAACGATACAACTGGTAACCTGGGAGGAAAAAATCCCATCCCTAATCCAGCTCAGGACAAGATAGACCCATCGTTGGTTCCGGCATCATCTGATCATGGTAAACCCAAGACTAAGAAGGCTGTAATTGCTGGGAGTGTAATTGGTGGGATTGTTTTAGCCCTTGCCATTGGTTTCTTGGCTATTTCCTTGTCACAGCGCCGCAGGTATGGGAAGGAGTCAAATGCAAGCGAAGGGCCATCAGGCTGGCTTCCTCTTTCTCTTTATGGAAATTCACACTCTGCAGCTTCTGCAAAGACAAACACCACAGGAAGTTATGCCTCATCTCTTCCATCAAATCTTTGCCGTCATTTCTCATTTGCTGAGATCAAGGCTGCAACCAACAACTTTGATGAAGCTCTACTCCTTGGGGTAGGTGGTTTTGGCAAGGTATACAAGGGTGAAATTGATGGTGCAACAACCAAGGTGGCAATCAAGCGAGGAAACCCACTTTCTGAGCAAGGTGTGCATGAGTTCCAGACTGAGATTGAAATGCTTTCAAAGCTCCGCCATCGCCATCTTGTTTCCTTAATTGGCTATTGTGAAGAAAATTGTGAAATGATCCTTGTGTATGATTACATGGCTCATGGAACATTACGTGAGCATCTGTACAAGACCCAGAAACCCCCACTTCCCTGGAAGCAAAGGCTTGAGATATGCATTGGAGCTGCCCGTGGTTTGCATTATCTCCATACTGGTGCCAAGCACACTATTATCCACCGTGATGTTAAGACAACTAACATTCTTTTGGATGAGAAGTGGGTGGCAAAGGTATCCGATTTTGGTTTGTCGAAAACAGGTCCTACATTGGATCACACACACGTCAGCACTGTTGTGAAAGGTAGCTTTGGTTATTTGGATCCTGAATACTTCAGGCGGCAACAACTGACTGATAAATCTGATGTTTACTCATTTGGAGTTGTTCTTTTTGAGATATTGTGTGCCCGCCCAGCCTTGAACCCTACCCTCCCTAAGGAGCAAGTGAGCTTAGCTGAGTGGGCTGCACATTGCCACATGAAAGGTATTCTCGATCAAATTGTTGACCCTTATTTGAAGGGAAAGATTGCACCGGAATGTTTCAAGAAGATTGCCGAGACAGCAATGAAATGTGTTTCTGATCAGGGCATTGAGAGGCCATCAATGGGCGATGTGCTGTGGAATCTTGAGTTTGCTTTGCAGTTACAGGAGACTGCAGAGGAGAGTGGTAAGGATATGATTGACATTGAAGAAGAGCCCTTCATGGTTTGTAAGGGGAATAAGGATCCCCATGCATCACAAGGTTTTGATGGTAATGTGACAGACTCGAGGAGCAGTGGTTTGAGCATGAGCCTAGGTGGACGGAGCCTAGCTAGTGAAGACTCCGATGGATTGACTCCAAGTGCTGTGTTTTCACAGATCATGAACCCTAAAGGTCGTTGAGATGATCAGAAATGAATTGGATGTGCAATGTACTGCTGAAATCAGGTAAAAGGTATTTTTTTAACAAAAAAAATTTATTCTGTTCTTAGTCAATCAATCAGAATTGGTTTTTCATATGATTATTCAACTGTTTACTGTTCATTTTGCATCGGGCATGTTTAAATGTTCTGAACAGGTTATCCGTAATTTGTATCTATAGTTACAAGGAGATTGTAAAAATAATATATTGTACTACTCATTGCTTTGACAGAGAAATGTTACTTTGCCTTACATTTCTTTTCATGTGCTCGTATATCATCGTAGTAAGTTATGCACAGAGAATAAAGTATAGTTGTGCATCTGGAATCACATAGGAGGTGTTATTTATTGCTTTTTTATTATATTCTTCACCAATCAAATTGTTTTCTTTTTACACCTCTTATTGGGTATTTATTTTAAAAAGAAAAAAAATGATACATTAATCTTAAATTTTATTGGCATATCATGCCATCACATAGTTTACTATGAATAATTTATCATCTCATTGGATTCAACACATTAATAATAATATTATTATTATTTTTGATTAGCAATATTGTGTAGGTGAGAATTGAGTGGTAGCAGGCACGTTGTTGACTGGTAGACGTCCATTAAAAATATACATGCGTCTTACACCTAACTTTGTTTTTGCGTTTCTTTGGCTTTAATTACCTGAGTTTGTGCTTTAGTTCGTTTGTGATTTATACTGGCTAATTTATTCGCTACAACCACGGGTTGAAATGAGATTTTATGCGGGCGGTACAAATGGAGAGGGAAGGAAAAATAATTAATTGAAAGACACGCCTAGCTCAAATGGTATAAGAAGTATTGTGACAAGTATCATATCATTATATACATACTTTAATAATAACGAATACGAATAATTTTTGTAGTTACTTGATATTAACAGTAAACAATGTCCAACTTATTTTGATAAAGGAAGAAAACGAAGGGAAATCATGCCCAACTCAAACTAGTAAGACTGACAGACAAGTATTCAGATGAAAACATACTATCAAAGGATATAACTTGAAACAAAATATCTAATTCTGAATGACCAGCACATGACTGAACATTTTCAAATAATAACTGCAAATATGCAATATTACAGAGCAATAAAAGGGTCAGGGGGACAATTCAAATCTTGGGGCTGAAAGTTTTTATGGAAAATTAAAAGGATCCACCCAACAAAAATATAATCATATGATTATGATTATATTTTACAGACGAAGGATTAAAAAAAAGAAGAACTGTTTACGCGGAATAGCCCCATTAAATCGGGGAAGAGTGTGCGGTTGGTAGGAGTCTTCCTAATGAAGGGGGTAATTACGAATGTAAAAAAAACATAACAATTCCAACAAACTAATTAACTAATAACATATCCCTAAAAGGGTATCTCTATCTCATCATCATTGTTAAATTTCCCTAACCATTCCTTAATCTGCAAAGAGAGATAAAATAAATTTCTATTAATTCCATCTTTTCTATTAATTGGCTTTATTGTCTCGATCTCCAGAATAATTAGCTGATCACATCCTAAATCATTTAGATATGTGCGTATTGCAGTTATAATTATTAATTATGATCATCGATGATTGATCGTATATATACATTTTTTCATGCATATGATTGAAAAACAACTACCATTTATTTTATATAAAAGAAGGAGTAGGGGTAGGTTTAAAAATTATAATTTAAGAAAAAGAACATATATAATCGTGAGACGTGGGATATATGGAAGGATTGGATGGATTGATAGAGAGACTTTTGGAAGGAAGGAAGAACAGAGGAAAACGAATTCAATTGGTGGAATCCGAAATCCGTCAACTTTGCATGAGTGCAAAAGATATCTTCCTCAGTCAACCTAATCTCCTCGAATTAGAAGCTCCAATTAATATTTGTGGTAAGTAAATATAAAGATTAATTAACCAATAAACAATAATTAATAAATCTAATATTATACTAATGTCAGGTGACATACATGGGCAATACCCAGACCTATTAAGAGCATTCGAAATGGGTGGGTTTCCACCAGATGCGAACTATGTATTCCTGGGAGACTACGTAGACAGAGGGAAACAAAGCATTGAGACAATATGCCTTCTACTTGCATACAAGGTGAAATTCCCAGATAACATGTTCCTTCTTAGAGGCAACCATGAATGCGCTTCAATCAACCGTATCTACGGCTTCTACGACGAGTGCAAACGCCGATTCAGTGTCCGACTTTGGAAGATGTACACCGACTGCTTCAATTGCTTGCCTGTTGCTGCTCTTATTGAAGACAAAATCCTATGTATGCATGGTGGTCTTTCCCCACTTCTTGAAAGCTTGGATCAGATCAGGGCTATTCAGAGGCCCATTGATGTTCCTGACCAGGGACTTGTTTGTGATCTTCTTTGGTCAGATCCTGATCGTGACATCAAAGGATGGGGTGAAAATGATAGGGGTGTTTCTTTTACCTTTGGGGCTGACAAGGTTTCTGATTTCTTGAAGAAACACGATCTCGACCTTATATGCCGAGCTCACCAGGTACTATATATATAGCTTCAATTTTCGATTCAATATATTAATTATTATTATTAAATCTTTTCCATGATCATCAGGTGGTGGAAGATGGGTATGAATTCTTCGCAGACAGGCAGTTGGTCACCATATTTTCAGCTCCAAACTATTGCGGAGAGTTCAACAACGCTGGAGCTCTTATGAATGTAGATGCAAGTTTGCTTTGCTCCTTTCAGGTCCTCAAGCCATTTAAAGGAAAATCTCCCATCGAATAACCACAATATATAATTATCTCAGCAGGCCAAATATATATATATATATATACTGTTCATCATCGCCAGTAGATCTTATCAATTACTAAGTATATATATGCATCCATGTATAAAGGGGAAAAACATATTAATTATGTGTTGTGAATACTTGCATGCCAATTTATTAATTTTTTTTCCTCCATGAACTCATGCACTCATGTAATTATTCAACCGAGAATCAATTATATATGATCAAACGCACTTACCCATCACAAAGTTGTGTACAAATTAATAAACCCTTTTACATAAATAAATGGGACACTTAATTTTAATCCTAATTCATTCACTAACCCAAGATTTCGTTTACAATATTCACATGGGTGTAGGCCCCATTTCGCCATTTCTCATTCTTTTCATGG
This sequence comes from Hippophae gyantsensis, assembly GCA_030763125.1. Classification (NCBI taxonomy): domain Eukaryota; kingdom Viridiplantae; phylum Streptophyta; class Magnoliopsida; order Rosales; family Elaeagnaceae; genus Hippophae; species Hippophae gyantsensis. The sequence goes on along the minus strand of CM061034.1, from coordinate 156,085 downwards.
CCCATTAGTGGTTGCAACTTGCAAGTGAAAGAAACTAATTCCCCTTGTTATACAAATAACTCTACATGTAAAATTAATACCCTTTTCTTTTGGGATTGATCTCCTTCTCTACCATCTCATATTTTGAACCAAAACTATTTGGAATCTATTCAGATGAAAATGAAGTTTTTTATGTTTTTTTTTAATCAAAAAGAAGTTGTTTGAAAAATTGGGAATACGGCTATAACTAAAGAGATAGTGTGTTTTAGGATCACATGACAAAAGAGCAGAATGGACCTCGCATCAGAGAATTTTTTTTTTTTTATATGAGAATTCAAATAATACTGTCCAACTCAATCTCATAAGCTTCGTAAATATTACTGATGAATGAAATATATGTTGCATATGCCCGTAAACAATTAGTCAAGATGGACCGAATACAATCAAAATTTTCTTTGCTATTCTCTTCTCTTCTCTTCACATTTTTCTTTAACTCATATTTCATGTTCCGAATTTATCATCACATTTTTAGAATTACAATACTAAAATATATATTTTAAATATAATAATATTAAAATGTACATTATTAAAAAGTTAAATAACTATACGTTTGTTTATTTCTTACACATACAGATTAACGATTAAATTATCATATTTTTAAAATTATAATATTAAAATATACATTTTAAATATAATTGTATTAAAATACATATAATTTTGTTAGTAAAATTTATCTAGTCGAATCTAACACACAATTAAAATGAAATTAAAAATAATGAAAATAAAATAACATAAATATTTTACGTAAAAAAATTCCACAATAAATTAGGATAAAGAAAACTACTGTAAATGTAAAAAGATTTCACTATTGTAAAATAAGGATAAAAATATAAATAAAATAATTTGACAGTTTAGTGTTTAATCCTACACAGATATTACAGTTTTATCTATTTAAATACGCGAAAATCAAAGTTTCCATCCTTTGAAGACATTGACATTTTAGTTTAATTGGAAGAGTGTTGCCAGGGTGCAATCTTTTAATATTGGCTCAACTCATTTTTCAGTATCTACATAGTAAATTATCTACTTTTAACTCAAAGAGGACACATGGAACAATTTAAAAGTTTCTGATCTACATATTTAAAGAACAATTTCCCATCCTCTACCTGCTATGAGTAGATTGAGTTTTCTGTTAGTATTTATCTATTATTTCATGATAAAAAAAAAGGGGTCAGACAGTGATCTCAGCATCAAAGCTTTTGGTAATTTTCCTCTTTAAAAGATCAACTCATTATAAGTTCGGAAGTTCTACCTCTTCCCCTCCTAACCCTACACCAAAAGTTACTGTACAAAAAAAAAGTGTTGCTTATGTGAATACCAACATTTTGTGTCATCTCAAGATTGTTGTTCTTTTATTTTTGCTCTCCCGACAACGGTTTGTGATCCAGTGACAAAAATCTGAGTCCTGAATTATTGTTTTCCTTCTGCTTCTTTTTAATTTTCCTTTTCTTTATATTTTTATCTTTTTGGTGGTATGTTGTGTACTGAACATGCACTACTACAAAAAGAGGCATTAAAGTCGGTTCATCCCGTTTAAAGTCGGTTCACGCGGTGAACCGACTTTACTTTAAGGTTTTTTTTTTATTTATTCATTTTCTATTATACTCAAATAAAAACCTGTATTCGAGCAGAAAAAAAACAAAATCAGTTTAACAAATAGTTCAAATAATACAAATATTTGAAAAATAAAATATTAATTGATAGTAGAAAAATTACCATGATTTTGTTCTATTTTATTCAAGATCATCATATTCTTCTCCTTATAATACAAACCTACATATATAATACAAAAATTTATACACATAATAACAGAAAAAAATATGAATAATAGAGGATCTAAAAGATTAGTTAAAGAGGAAGAAAACTCACTAACCGGTGTTGAAAATGGTAGTCGTAGGTGGCCGGAAAATGAGAAAGAGTGGAGGAGAAGTGGAGGAGGTTTTCGGTTTTTTAGAGTTCTGTAACGCTGAAAATAGTTTCTATCTGGGAAGAAAGAAGAGAAAAGAATTTATCCACGTGTGTAGCGTCGGTTCCACGTGTCAACCGACGTTATGTTACGTGGATAGCGTCGGTTGACGTGGTGAACCGACGCTACATCCACGCATAGCGTCGGTTTGACACGTCAACCGACGCTACATCCTACGTGGATAGCGTCGGTTCTACACCGAACTGACTTTAAACCAATTTAAAGTCGGTTTTTCGAGTTTACGTATCCACTTAAATACTCATTTTTGTAGTAATGATGGTGTTATTTATATGTCACGATTTGAAGCAGATAAAAGATTTTCAGATTTTCTTGTACGAGAAATTGAAGTTCAAACAAATGTTCCAACTCCCTATCCTAGCATCTGTAAGTACCACTTCCACCTTTAATTTATCAAAGGGCTAAATTTCTTCTTTTTTAATTTTCTATTTTAGTCCTTTATTTTCTTTGTTTAATAATTCTCTTATCCATCTAAGTGGTGTGTATGTGTTTGCTGCAGATCCTAGCTATAGTACTTGGAGGTGTACCATTTTTGAAACGGTTGATATTCACAGCTGATGCTCCACTTTTCTTCATCACTGATAGCTGCATTATTCTAGGGTATGCACTAATCTTACATGGAAGGATAGCTTTAAATTTTAATGTCTTTTTTTTGCTGACTTTGAAATTAATTCTTTATTTTCAATGCTTTCTGATAATTTTTGGATTGTAAACTTTTGTAGAGCTATGGGTGCTAATTTCATGGTCTCTAGATAATTATTTCAATGATAAAATAATACTAAAGAAAAGCCATAGTGAAAAAATGCATTACTTATAATTTAGAGCAAATATCAGTGCCAATTGAAGTTTATTTTGGATTGCTAACGCTAGTTACAAACTAACAGCATTGGTCTTTTATCAGGGAGGCAATGATTCCATGTATTTTGTTGGCATTAGGTGGAAATCTCGTGGATGGTAAGTTGACTTCCTCTAAATATTTTTCAGCGCCTTTGTTCTTGAAGATGGTACATTTAGGTGAATCTGATAATGACATTGGCGTTTTGTTGTATGTCTCTTATCGCAGGATTAGGAAGTTCAAAACTCGGTCTAAGAACAACATCTGCAATTATATTTGCAAGGCTAGTGTTGGTGCCACCAGTTGGACTGGACATTGTGATGTTGGCTGATAAGCTTGGCTTCCTGCCTGCTGGAGATAAGATGTTCCAATTTGTCTTGCTTCTTCAGCACACAATGCCCACATAAAGTCTTTCTGGTAAGTCTATGAGTAGAAGCTTTTTAGTGGAACATTCTTACATGACTTATCAAATAGTTATGTTCTTGTTTTATTCCATACAAACTTTATGTATGCTCTTAAGTAAATACATACATATTAGTTAATTGGACGTTCATAGTAACATTGTATTTGTTGTATTAAAATTTCAATAATCTTTTGTATATAATATTTTATTGTAATTATATATAAGTGAGAATGTAAAATTATATTTGTGCTGCATTCATTTAATTTTTTTAAAGTAAACATATTAATCTTTATAAAATAAATAATTAATTAAAAAATAAAATAAAAAAAACCACACTCATACTCATACTCACTTATTAGAAAATTTTATAAACTACAATGTATAATAAAATTTATTGTAAAAAGATAATAATAAACATCAATATCGTTCATTTTAATTAAATTTTCACAAATATTAAAATAAGACAACATAGAGTTCTATATATGAAAATATTTTCATATTAAAGCGTATTGTTAAGTTTTATTATTACTGTTCATAACTTAATAAAAATTAATTAATTTTCTTGATGTTTTATATTTAATATTAATGAAAATAAAATTAACATTCAAAACATATTATTAGAAGTAAATGCATCATAATAAAAGTTTATTATTTAAAAATATAAGGATATATCATTAAGGGAAATTTTTCTTGGAATAAGAACCTTAAAAATGATGACTTTATAAATATTTTTTAAATTTATTTTTATAAAAATTATTTTTAAAAAAATAATGAGAAATAAGTTTTTGTGATAAATATCTAAATTTTAAAGCTTTAATAGATGAAAATTATAAGATATTGGTTTTAATGAATATGAAGGACATGAATTATAAAAAAAAATCTTTTCATTTTTTCAAAGACTATTATCTTTTGTTTTTATTACTTCTTCATTGATCTTTGAGTTATAAAATATATCAATTTTATTTATTAAAAAAATAATTATTTATTCTAATATTTAAAATAATATTATTCATGAGTTCTTACGAGTAAAAGTTATTTTTCGTAAAGAACTACATTTTATCAACTAAATCTTTTTATTTATGATAGTTATACATTTAAAAACGAGGAAAAAAGTACTTTAATTTATTTATAGAAGAAGTCAAAAATAAGATTTTTTTTATATTTATTGTTTAGAATAATTGTCAATATAAAGCAAAAAAAGGGTTAAAAATCATCGTTCTAAATAAAAAATGACAGGTAAACATATATAGTATTAAGATAAATAGACATTTAGTCATTTGAATGCAGGTGCTTTAGCCAATTTAAGAGGTTGCGGAAGGGAAGCAGCTGCTGTTCTGTTCTGGATTCATATTTTTGCTGTTTTCCTGATGGCTACATGGATCGTTTTTGTGCCTCAATGTTCTCTTTTGAGAACCCTGCTTCCCGAACTTATCGTCCTTTTCTTATTTTTTTACATCAGTCCATGTTCATTAGCTAAATGAATTGCAAACCTGGCAACTCCTAATTTTAGGAAACAGTAGCACTTTGGTGCTTTGATCAAATCATTTGAATTGAAAAGTTATTAAAAGGTTTTTTTTAATTAATTAGTAAATATGTTATGATAAACTAGATCACCACTCTTTCCTAGCTTAAGAGATTAATTCATAAGGAGCTTGGAAACATTATTACATATCATCATGATGATAACTCTTGCCAAACATCAATTATCCGTTGTTCAATAAAAGTTTCTCCTTCTCTTCCTCTAGTTTTTCCAACCATCTCAGTCCCAGATCATATCCAGCTTTTGCTGCAATCTCAAATTGTTGTCTTGCCATTTCCACTGGATTTTTGATAAGCTTATCTGCATCCTTCCTCCTCTTTTTTTTGGCCAGAGACTCCGGCATTTCAACACCTGACACACGCAACATATTTAACATGGAAAACTCCTATGCGTACAATGGTATTACATTAAAGCTTAGTATCGGGTTAGCTACCTAATTAGTACTACGATTATATTTTTGGTACCCTTTTTTACATAGATTTTTTAGATGATGTGCTCTTTAAAAAAGGTATCAATTGGTGTAATTTTTCATTTAATTGTGAATTTTTTACATATACAGAAATACATACACGATATTCAAAAGATATTTTAAGATAATAAATTAATTAAACAATATTCAAAAAATATTTTAAGATAATTAATTAATTGAATATCCAAAAATATCTTGAATATCGCACCACTCATGAATAAAATTCTCAATTAAATGATAAATTATACCAAATTGAAATTTTTTTTAAATGCGGCTACCACCTCAACAATCTGGATAAAAAAGGTACCAAAAGTAACAACGTGATACTACCAAGATAACGAACCCCTTAGTTTAAGTTATTAACTATTATTTATTGACTAAGCAAAGCAACTGCACTTAAAATCTTAAGAATTATCACAATTATATACAGGGAAACGAAGGTGGTAAAATTTCCATGCAACCTAACCTCTAAGAAGAAGAGACCCGTATGCCACAGCTGCAGCACCATGCCCCTGTAAATATTTCATGCATCTGTCAAAGATGCCATGTTTGCAAAAATTACATGACAGAATAAGGTAGAAAAAAATCAAAATACCTTTTCCGATGCCCTATGGAAACACCACAATGCTGAGGACATATCTTTCTTTACACATTCACCGGTCAAATATACAGCACCAACAAGGTAAAGCGCACCTGGATGCAACTAGTGCTACCAGAGTCCAGTAAGGTTTGAGGCTTGATGTGAAACCGTCATCAACTTTATTATAAAAAGGTACCTGTTCTATGGCCTTCTCCAAGTAATAAAAAGCTTGCTGGTCTGATTGGACATATTCATTCTATCCAAAACCATTCAAACATGATTCTTCAGTGATTTCTTCTATAGAACATAAACAAGACAATATCTATGAAAGCTACCATAACCATAAAGAAAAACAAATGAACAAATAGAATCATCAAAATGCGTCCGTACAAGAAAACAGAAGTACAAATTGAGAACTAAGTTCAGTTTCAGGAACCTCTACTGGATAAAAATTATTGATAAGCAAAAGAAGTAGCTTATTCAAGGAGAGAAGAAAGGAATATTGAATACATACACACAGATAACAGTGAGAAGCCTAACCTCAACCCTCAGTCGACAACCAAGCTCATATTGTGCATCTGGATCACCCATATCTGCAGCTTCAACTAATAAAGCAGCTCCTCTATTGCAATGGAAACATGGAAGAGAAAGCAAAAATTATGATTAACAATGTATTAAGAGAAATAATAGTTCTGGAATATTTTATAAAGGAAAAGTTTACACTTTTTTGAAGACCTCAAGTATAAAATTCAACATCTCTTTCCAAGATTCCACTCAAGGAGAACAATTACTCAAATACATGAATTGTATCTGCAAGATTCCACGAAACTTGCAACAAAACCAAACTAGCCTAACAGCAAGGTCTTAGGTCTTGTAAAAGAACCAGACAGCATTAATTTGTGTTGTGTTGGGTAACACTACAAGATTAGATCACAAAAATCTGGTAACTCAAAAAGAGGAAATCATAAGCATGCAGCTTCAACCCAACCAATAATAAGCATCATATACAAACACTATATTGGTCATCATTGGAGTTAAAAAGTAGTAGTAGTAGTAGTAGTAGTAGTAGTAGTAATAAGAAGAAATTCAAACTTCGTAAAATTATACTTACACGGCTTTACATGCCCCAGGAACGTGATATTTCAAATGCAATTTGGACAACCAATACCTAGCATGGGTGTTTAAATTGTCTGCTTCTAAAGCCAGCTCAAAATTCTCCTTTGCTGCCTGAAATTCAGTAGAATAAAGACAATACTATATCATTACAATACAGTAATCAAAAGGTCCACAAACTAGAGAAGTATATTGAGAAAAAAAACAAGACTAAAGTGAACCATTGGTTCCCAAACTTTAACAAAATTCACACATAGATTCACAAACTTTTAAAACATACGATTTGATCCTCAAATTTTTAAAACTTTACGCATAGATTCCTAAACTTTTAAAATCATAAGATTTAGTCCCAAAACTTCAGAAACTTTACACATAAATTCTAAATTTTTGATTTACAAATATTTATTTTAGTAGCCAAGCTAGAGCCTATATGAAATTTTAGAAATTTGGGAGTTAAATTGTAAGATTTAAAGTCCAAGAATACATGTGTTACGTTTTAAAAGTTTAAGAATCAAATTGTACGTTTTAAAAGCTTGGTAACCTATGTGTAAATTTAGTTAAAGTTTGTGGATCAATTGTGTACTTTAGCCCAAAAAAATTAGTCAAGTTCATAGGTAGACCAAGGGTAAAAATCGATTATAAAAAGAACCACAAAATAAAAAATTTGAAAACCGAGTTCAACCACCAAAAAAAATTACAAGCCTAAAGTTGCTGAAGGCCAAATCAAAAACAACCTAAGTTGGATGAGAAAAGCAACAATCCTACTTTTTGTTTTGGTCAAATATCAATAATATTACATTGATCGTGTACAAGTTAAATATCACATGATATTTGGCCCATTATTGTGCCAAAATATTTCATGAATATGCAAAATAGTCTAAATTTGTAAATGGGAATTCTTGTATTGGAACGGACACACTCAAAGCATAGCAAACTTGACTACTTTATCAGCCCTAAAGAAAAGGAAAATGGTAATTGTCACAAATTCGTAACAATATCAAATGAGGCGGCAAAATTTCATTGGACAACACAAATTCCATGAACCCATGTTATATCAGTAGCTAATCAACTTCAGCCACCTCATTTGATATGATTACAGATGATAAATAGCACTGCTCAATTTCCAAAGAGGCAAACACGCAGACTTGTATTCGTAAGTGAAACTTCCTACAGCAAAATAATCAATTCCATTGAAAAAACTTCCGGACACTTTCCATCAGTAACCAAACAGATGTGAAAGAAAAGAAAGGTAAAGTAGGAATGGATCTACCCCAAATTAAAATAACATGTAAAGAGTGACACAGACCCGGAGGAGGGGGATGAGACGCTGATCATTGAGCTCGCAATAATCGATAACCCTGTCAACTTCCTTCAAAGCACTCCAACCTTTGGCTATCAACTCCATGGCTTTCTTGTTTCTACTGTGCAGCTCTCTCTGCCAAAGAAAAACAAAGATGTGAATAGAAATTATACAGAGGGGAAGATCGGGACAGCGCGATATTATACATACCTGTTGGTTTAGTAGAAAAGGACCACTAATGGCGGTTCTCAGGAAAGGCTTTTTCAACAGCTGCCTCAGCATCTTCTCCGTTGCCGAGGACAACTCAATACAGAAAACTAAGTCTTCATTCTATGTATCAGACCTCACGTTATTTGTACAACTAAAATTGAAAACCCCTTTTACACAGAAAAACCCAAACTAATCGGGCTACATTTTTTCTTTTTTCCTTTTTTTAATAACCAAAATTAATCGGGCCAGGCCTTTTACACAGAAAAAACCAAAACCAATCGGGCTACATTTTTTCTTTTTTCTTTTTTTAAAAAACCAAAACTAATCGGGCTACATTTTTTCTCTACATTACATTTAAAAAAACCAAAACTAATTGTGGTACATTATATTATATTATATTATATTATATTAAATAAAAAAAATTATAAAATTACGAATTGGATCAATAATTCACTTTCAAATAGAAATTAAAAGTTCTAATTATTTACAAATTTTCAACATCGCTATCAATGAACCATAAAAGTTTAATTTTAAAAATGATTAATTATTCTTAAAAAATTGAACATAGATGATCAAATTCAATTACACTTTCCCAAGATTTGTTTTACTTGCTTCAGTTTTCATTTTATGATGTTTAACGATGTCTAACCCCGTTTTTTTAAACCTTTAAATTATCATCTAATTAATCAAGTGACTCTTTCTCTCTCCGTTAACACCTTCTCACATAAAATCATTCCTATTATTATTATTATTATTTTTTAAAAATTAATAAATAGAAAGTTGGAAGACTAATACAAAACTTATCAAAATCAAGAAGAAAAAAATCATCTTCTATACTATCAATATTCTTTTAGATCTTTCAATAACAGGTAATTAAAACTATACAACTCTTAGATTACTTTTGTGTTAGAAATATTTAATGATTATATTTTATTCTGTAATTAAAAGAATATACATGATGTTTTTATATAAGAGTTATAAATAAACTAGATATGTCTAAAGTAACTAAATATAGATATGTCTAAAGTAAATAGATATACATTAGTAGATATATACATTAATTTGTTTATAAGATATACATTAACAGTCCCCCTCAAACTCAAGGTGAATGTGAGACCAGTTTGAGATTATCAACTAAATTACGAGTGCATCATTTAGGAAGTGTCTTAGTGAAGATATCTGCAAGTTGATCAATGGAGGAGACGGGAAAAAACTTGAGAGCACCATGGACAAGATGAGAGCGAATAAAGTGATAATAAATCTCGATGTGTGTTAGTGCGTTCATGGAAGACATCGTTGTAAGTAATATAAATGACACTCTGATTGTTACAATAAATGGGAGTAAACTTGATCGTCACACAAATTTTGTGTGCAATAAATATGCAAGTATACGTATCGTAACAAGTAATATAATGATAAATAAAGATCGTTTCCACGGAGATTTTTTTTTTTAGAAACTAATTTTTAAAACTAAAAATAATAAAAATCAATTTTTTTGGTGTTTTTATATCTTAGGAAAGCAAAATTAAAATAATTAAAAATAAATAATAATAATTAATTAAATCAGATTTTGTGATTAAAAAGATATATAAGAAAATATCTAGGAATATTTAATCCCCCAATTTTCTAAACATGTGAATCACTAAAATCCCCCTCAATATAATATCAATTAATTACATGATCAATTGAATCTAACCTAGCATGTATTCCTCTCTCAAGTAAACTACACACTATATATTAATTAATTTAATCACACTCTCATGCCAATTAAATTACATACTACTCATTAAGTTCATCAATTATGGATCACATACATAAGAATCATACATCTCTGACTAGAAACTATGCATGTTATTTAATCAAGACAAAAAATTAAATAATTTTTTCAAATCTATTTAATTGCCTCTATAGATAAATTATTGGCCAAATAATTAATAACATAAAAATCAAATTAAATAATATAATTAAATTAATATTATAATTGAGAAAAAATATTAGATCATCACATGGTGAAAATTGGGTTCATAAGATCCCTAGATTAATAAATTAATTACACATAATTGTGTTCATAAAGCTCATATTTTTCATAAAGGAAGACATAAAATTAATAAAAAAAAGAGTAGAAAAAAAAAATACAATCAATCTCTTGAATTGTATAATTAATTTCCTCTTAAATCTCCACCAAAATTGTGTCGTTTCTTGAATTTTTTTGTATTTTTCTCTCTTTTTAGCTCTAAAAACTGACCAAAATTATGCTAATGGAGGCAAATTAGGGTTTATGGAGTGATTAGGGGCCTAAATAAAGATCAGGTGCAATTTGGACCGTTCGATCAACTTCAAATCAAGGGCTACAATCAAAACAAGCAAAACTGACATTTTAGCCAATCATAGCGTGACATGTGTCATCAGAAGTTTATTGGGCGAATCAGAAAGAGACGTGTGGCAGGGGAGACCGGAAAGAGTCAACCTTCACCGAGTCAGCACCACGTGGCGCAACGTGATTCACGGGAACGGATGGCGTGGTGCACGGGTGGAACACTTCGAGCAATAGCATGGTGACACGTGTCATAGCGCGTTGACTAATTTCCAAACTCGGATTGAACGACGTGCTGACACGTGGCACGCGTTTCTCCTCCTCACACGCGGCGCAATATGATTTGCTCTTTATGCCTGCGTGGCATCCACGTGGGTTGCTCAGTCAACTCCTATGCTTGCATGGCATGCCACGTGACAACTTCTCATTGGTCTTGCGTTAAAAATTCATAAAAAATCCATAAAAATTCTAGAAAAATCCCAAAAAATTCCAAAAATTATATTTTCACTCCTTTTCACTAAAAAGTTTATATTTTAATTTTTTAGCCACAAAAATATTATTTATTAAATAAAACAAGTAAATATTAAGTGAAAAAGTGCGCTAATGACTCTATTTTCATAGAGTCATCAGTAGAGGATGTGGACATACCCAAATCCTTAAGAAGTCATCGTAGCCAAAGGAACTCAGATGTGGTATCATCGAGAGAACGATATTTTGCTTCAGTACTGGAGCGGGATACAAAAATTTGTTTCTTACTTTGCCAAGAAATCAAGGAAGAACCAAGGAGAAAACAATAACCTGTAGTGGACCTGAGGCCAGTGGGATCTCCTGCCCAATCAACATCAGAGAATGCACGAAGTACTAGAGGAGACTGAGTTAAGTAGAAAAGACCATGGAAGATAGTGTCTTTCAAGTATCATAGAATCCGCAAAACAGTAGCATAGTGAGTCGATTGTGGAGTAGACAGATACTGGTTCACCTGATGAACAACATAAGAAATTTATGGACGAGTAACTGTAAGATAAACCAGGTTTCCAACCAATCGTCTATAAAGAGAGGGATTAGATAATGGTTCCCTCCCTGAGGGTGTCAGATGCACAATAAGTTCAACTGAAGTGTCAACAGTTTTGCTGTCAGTGAGTCAGCTTAAGATAAGAGGTCAAATGCATACTTAGCTTGAGTAATATAAAGACCATATGTGGAACGAGTGATCTCAAGACCCAATAAATAGTTGAGATGTCCAAGGTATTTCATCTCAAACTGTTGACTAAGAAAATTCTTGAGTTATTGAATGCCATCGAGGTCTTCACCAGTTATGATCATATCATCCACATATAGGAGAAGCAAAATGATGTCTTTATCATTACAACGAAGAAATAAGGCAGAATCATAAGGACTGGCAGTGTAACCCAAGCGAAGGATGGTGGAGCTGAACTTGGCAAACCATGCTCGTGGAGTTTGTTTAAGGTCATAGAGTACACGTCGAAAGCGACAAACCTTATTTGTTTCAACAAAAAGACAAGGAGGAGGTTGTGTATAGACTTCTTCATGCAGATCCCCATTAAGGAATGCATTTTTAACATCCATCTGAAAAAGGTCCCATTTACTAGCAGCGGCAACAACTAAGAGGGTACGAACAGAAGAAATACGAGCAAATGGAGCAAAAGTTTCTTCATAATCAATCACATACTCTTGTGTAAAAACTTTTTCTACAAGACGAGCCTTGTAGCGCTCGATGGACCCATCAGAGTGAGTCTTGATCTTATAGATCCACTTACAACCAACCACAGACTGGCTAGAAGGGAGAGTAACTAGATCCCAAATATGGTTTTTGGTTAATGCATCAATTTCTTCTTTCATTGCAATATGTCATAAAGGGTTAATAGATGTCTCACGATAGGTGTGAGACTCATGGAGTGTAGCAAGGGTAGTGTAACAGTGATAGTCCAGTAAATATATAGGAATGGATCTTACCCGGGTTGAGTGGCGAGGTGGAATATCTTGTGGAGGATCTTCAGGCGGAGTAGGAGCAGGGGACCTATGCTTAAGGTGGGGTAGCTCGTCATCAACCTATTCTTCTACAACTTGTCTAGGAGAATCATCAAAAATATCTGAAGATTGACTAAAGAAGTCCAAAGAAGGATTATGAGTATCAATAGAAGGAACATGAGACTCATTTGGAAATATTTCTAAAACATTTGAGTTAGTTAGGGAAGAACGAAAGTGAGAAAGTTCAACAAATAAGCGGTGTTCCCAAAAGACAACATTACGGGAAACACGAAGACGATGCGAGACAGGATCATAGCATCGATACCCTTTTTGAGTTTCACTATAACCAAGAAAACAACAAAGTCTAGATCAAGGCTCAATTTTATTGTGTTCATGAGGCTGAAGAAGAACGAAACAGGCAGATCCGAATGAGCAAAGGTAATGATAGTCAGGAGATGACCCAAAAAGGTGCTCATACGGAGTCTGATTATGAATGACAGCGCTTGGAATGCGATTAATGGCATAAACAGCATGAAGAGTGGCTTCACCCCAAAATGGGGCAGGAACTTTGGTAGAAAGAAGAAGAGCACGAACAGTGTCAAGAATATGACAAAGTTTTCTTTCGGCTAGACCATTTTGTTGAGAGGTTCTTAGACATGTTAGATGATGTACAATGCCATTGGAGTGTATTCAAGAGCATTATCAGATCGAAAAGTTTTGATATGTTTGGAGAATTATGTTTCAACCATTTTTGCAAAGTTACTGTATATTATTAAGATTTTAGAACGAGATTTCATTGGAAAGATTCAACTATAATGAGAATAATCATCAATAAAAATAACAAAATATCGAGATCCACTAATACTAGTACATATGAGAAGGTCCCCAAACATCAGAATGAATTAACTCAAAAATACTATTAGAGATAGATTTACTATTATTAAAAGGTAAAGCTTGTTGTTTTCCTACTTGGCATGAAGTACAATCAAAATTGTCTTTGGACATAGAACCCAACAGACCTTTAGAAGCTAACTATTGTACCTGAGTGGATGGGGCATGACCAAGATGAGAATGCCAAAGTGCGAGAGAAGGTAAGGAAGAAACTACAGCAGTTGTAGCAGCAACAGAGGCAGGAGCAATAGATGGAAGATGAAGATTATTTATGGGAAACATATGCCCGACCTTAGGACCAGTCCCAAGCTCTTGCCCCGTCCTCGGATCCTGCACAATACACCTAGAATAGTCAAAAATAAGGCAATATCTTAGTTCAGCTAATTGTCCCACAGAGCATAAATTATAGGATAGGTCAGGCATATGGAAAACCCTAGGAACGGAGAGGGTAAAGGTCGAAACAAAACCTAGACTATTCCCATGAATGATGGAACCATCAGCTATATGAAAATTAAGGGGATGTGGTGCAGGGTCAAGTTTGGAGAATAAAGATGAGTGAGGTGTCATGTGATTGCAACATGTAGAGTCAAAAAGCCAAGTTTGAGACTTACCGGGCAGAACTGAAAGAGTAGTGGAAAGAGATGCATTACTAGCCATTTGAACAACCTGAGTTATGATCTTCTATAGTTCAGTGGAGGAGAGGTTGATAGTGGATCCAGAAGACTGAGACTCTACTGAACTAGAAGGCATCAGCGAAGTAGGCTCAGTATTAGCAACATCAGTAGTAGATTTGTTGCGACGGTAACAAGTCTCAATGGTGTGGCCATGATGCTTGCAATAATTGCACAAACTTTTATTGCTCTACCTACGACGATTTTAAAAGCCAGAGGAATCACCTGATTGTTGAGGTTGCTCAATGGTAGGAGTAGGAAGAGTAATAGCCAAAACATTGAACTTATTCTGGGCTTGAAGGGTTGCAAGCCGAGCTTCTTCTCTAACCAACTCATTTACAACAGTATCAAGAGAGGGAGGAGGACTGCGATTAAGAAGCTGACCTCGAATGGGCTCAAAGTCTTTGTGAAGTGACATCAAGAACTCATAGAGACGAAATTCATCCATAATTGTAGCATATTATTGAGCATCCATTGAGTATGCCCAAATTGGATCAAAAAGGTCAATTTGGTCCCAAAGGAAGCGAAGTTGATCAAAGTAGTCATTGATGGATTGCCCTGGTTCCTGTTGAAGTTGATGCAATTCAACTATTAACTAATATTTCATGGATCCGTGAGTAGTAGAGTACCTTTTGGCCAACATATCTCATACTGATTTGGCATCATCAAAGCTACCCAATAGATTAGAGATTGAGGGAATGAAAGTATTTTGAATCCATGTGAGGATCATGTGGTTATGAATATCCCATTCAACCATGCGACCAAGGAAGGTTACATCTTCTTCACTTATTCCTTTGACAGGAATGATAATTGCACCAGTACAATAATGCTAGAGCATACGACTCTTAGGAAAACTGCGCATAGCTTGAGACCATGATAAGTAATTCTTGGTTCCCTCCAATATAGTATTGATAGAGCAAGTAAAAAAACATCATTTTTATTCATTTGGAAACACAATATGCAAAAATGAGGTATACACAAAAAACTGGGTAGGGAGGACCCGAACTACAAAAGTCAACAGTCAACAGGTTAGGTCAACAGTTAATACGAAAAGTCAATGGGCAGCACTGTCACTGTGATGTCAGCTGAAGGTGATGATGACGTCAGCCCTAGGGATGTGTCACTGATGACATCACCGAACTAGAATGCGGCGTGTGAGGCGCGTGAATCTGACGTCGATTTCTATTGGCGGTGCATACGGGTGTGTGCGGAGTTTGATGGTTGCGATACTTCCACGGTTGTGTAGATCTGGTGGAGCCAATCACAGTGATATCTACATAAAGGTTTTCAGAGCAAGATGCACGATGGCATTTGGTTTCAATGGCAGTGCGTGAAAAGACATGTAGTTCCTTTGAGCGGCGCGTGAGGGAACATGCAAACTCGGATGGTTGTGAGAATTGCACGATTATGTAGATCTGGTCGAGCCGATTATAGTGTTATCTACAAAAAGGTTTTCAGAGCAAGATGCACGGTGGCGACAATGATTGCAGTTATTTGTGTGGTACGGGACTCCTTAACAATGACGACTGTAGGCCCGAAACCTAAGAACAATGGCTGAAAGACATCGGAGGTTCAACGGTGAGTGGTTGCAACGACTGTTATGACAGGGGAAGTTATAAGGGTGAAGTAACACAAAAAAAACAAGACCGCTAGAAAAATAAGAGCAGTGACTCTGAGACCATGTTAGAAATAATTAATGATTATATTCTAATCTGTAATTAAAGGAATATACATGGTGCCTTTATATAGAAGTTACAAATAAACTAGATATGCCTAAAGTAACTAGATATAGATATGCCTAAAGTAACTAGATATAGATATGCCTAAAGTAAATAGATATAGATATGCCTAAAGTAAATAGATATAGATATGCCTTAAGTAAATAGATATACATTAGCAGATATATACATTAATTTGTTTACTAGATATACATTAACACTTCGAAATGTAAGCCCAAATATCATTAGCTAATCAACTTCAGCCACCTCATTTGATATGAGTACATATGATATATAGCACTGCTCAATTTCCAAAGAGGCAAACACGCATACTTGTATTCGTAAGTGAAACTTTCTACAACAAAATAATCAATTCCATTGAAAAAGCTTCCTAACACATTCCATCTGTAACCAAACAGATGGGAAAGAAAATAATGGCAAAGTAGGAATGGATCTATCCCAAATTAAAATAACATGGCAAGAGTGACACACACACCCTGAAGAGGGGGATGAGACGCGGATCATTAAGCTCACAATAATCGTTAACCCTGTCAACTTCCCTCGAAGGACTCCAACCTCTGGATATCAACTCCATGGATTTCTTGTTTCTACTGTACAACTCTCTCTGCCAAAGAAAAACAAAGATGTGAATAGAAATTATACAGAAGGGAAGATCGGGACAGCACGATATCATACATACCTGTTGGTTCAATAGAAAAGGACCACTAATGACGGTTCTCAGGCAGGGCTTATTCCACAACTACCTCAGTACCTTCTCTATTGTCAAGGGCAACTCAATACAGAGAGCTTGATTCTTTATTCTATGTGTCAGACCTCACTTTTTTGTATAACTAAAATGGAAAACCTTATCATGCCTTTCACACAGAAAAACCCAAAACTAATCGGGTTACATTTCTTTTATAACATTATATTATTTTATATTATATTAAATAAAAAATAATTATAAAGTTACGAAGGATATCATTAATTCACTTACAAATAGAAAGTTTTAATTTCTAAATCATTTAAATTCTTTATAAATATGAAATTCCATCGTTCAGATGAACGCTACCTGCTAACAAAAATATTATTTTTTCAAACATAACCGATAAAAGTTTGGATATATAGTTGAAAGATAATTACCTTTCAACCAATGATCTCTTAAAACTTAATTTTATCTCTATTTTGATAGGCGTTGAGCGCAGAAGGGTGCGCTCGCACGCAAAGAAGGGGCTCTGGCATGTGGCTTCAACCTAGAGCCATGAACAAGCTCGGTAGAAGTGGGAGACCACCTCAATTCGTTAGGAAGGATCACCAAAGTCGTTAGGAAGATGCTCTGACAAGCATGTAGTGGCAAAAAAATCCCTGATAACCGCTTTTCGTTGTTTTCTGTTAGAGAGTCGAGGAATTCATAGAAATGCAACGAGAATTAAAGCAATTATCCCTCTCTGTGTGTTCTTCCTCTTCCTCAGATCTTCTTCTAAATTTAACCCTAACAGTGGTATCAAAGTCATGGATACTAGGGGGAAATCCAACGCTGAGTTTTGCAGCTAAGTAATGGAAACCCTGGCAAGTCATGAATTAGGCTTCGACCGAGTAAGTGCGACCTTATAGGTAGTGTTCACCAAGTTGCAAGGAATTCGTGCCACTCGGAACCTCCTAGAGGAAAACACATTCGCACGAGAAGATAACCCACGTCCAAATGGTGGATTTCGAAACCCTAATGAGCCACCACGCTCTCACTTTAAGCTTTCATTTCCTACCTTTGTGGGTGAAGATCCCACTAGATGGATATATAAAACCGAGCAATATTTCAAGTTCACAAACACTACACCAGAGCAACGAGTGGAATTGGAATCGTTTCATTTGGATGGCATTGCCTTACAGTGGCATAGGTGGCTCATGAAGTTCCGTGGACCACTCACTTGGTAAGAGTTCACCCAAGCCATACAGTTACGGTTTAGGCCAACTGATTATAAGGATCCCTTTGAAGCTCTAACTCGACTCAAACACACTTCAAGCATAACTACTTACCAGGAAGTATTTGAGAAAATCTCTTACAGAGTGGATGGTTTGCCAAAAGAATCCCTAATAGGCTATTTCATCACTAGGCTAAGATATGATATCATGATCGAAGTCAAAATTAAGAAGCCACAAACATTGGCTGATGCAATAGGGGTGGCAAGACTGATTGAAGAGAAGAATCTACTTCAAAGGAAAACCATTCAATATCCACGATACCCAACATCCTCAGTAACAACAAGAGCTTCCACAAACCCCACTGTTGGTGTGCTAGGACCCCCACCCCAACAATGTCCAAACTCAGTACCAACTGTTTCACCAACTACCTTTTGGTGCATCACTAATCAAGAAGCATGTAAGCATCGAGATAAGGGGCTATGCTACTACTGTGATGAGAAATTCACAGCTAGCCACCGTTGTGCACGTTCACGGCTGTTTATGATAGAAGAAATTGAACAAAATCTCACAAGGAACCCTGAAAAAAAGCTGTTGGAACAAGAATTGCATGAGGTAATGCATGAGATATCATTTCATGTTATAGCAGGAGCTGAACATCCTCAAACCATACGAGTAATGGGACAGTTAAAAAATAAGAATGTGCTAGTATTGATTGATGGAGGAACTAGTCACAACTTCATTGATCAAGCCTTTACTCTCCAATATGGAATAGCCATCACTAAGGAAAATAAGCTAGAAATGATGGTGGCTAATTGTGAGAAGGTGGAATGCGCAGGGCAATGTTGTAACCTTAACCTTACCATCCAAGGGTATCAGGTAACTGTAGATTTCTATGTCCTTCCGGTTGTAGATGGGGCTGAAATTTCATTCCTGTTATCATTCTCATTCTTATTACATGAACCAAACATAACCTTAGTTTCCTAAGCAATATGAAAAATGCACAATAACTTTGACTATTTCATATGTGATTGACAAATTCGATAGAACCAGAGACTGATTTATGGAAGCAAAAGATATACTCATTATTGGTACAACATGATATGACTGAAGGAGTGGCAAAAAATCTAGAATACCATGAAAGCTACCATGAATTGAGCAAGAAAAAATGTCTTGAAAAGGCTTACACAAGTATAATCCTAAACCTTGTAGATAACATGATCAGACATATCAATAAAGAGAAGATTGCATTGAAGGTTTGGAAGAAGTTGGATGAACTACTTCTTATTAAATCCTTGTCTAGCCAAATTTGCTTGAAAGTGTAGCTATTTGGTTTTAAGATGGATTCATCCAAAAGTCTTGAAACTAATCTTGATGAATTGAAAAAGATGACCATCGAACTTGTAGATTTAGTAGAGGAATTTTCTAATGAAAATTAAGTCATCATTCTTCTCAACTCAATACATAAATTGTTTAAAGAAGTTAAATATGCATTGTAATATGGTAGAGATGGACTAAAGTTTGATACTATGGTGTCTGCCTTGAGAACCAAAGATGTAGAATTAAAGCAAGAAAGTAAAGAACTAGGAAAGGCTAACAAGAAAGATAGTTCCAATGACTAAGAGAGACAATGAGACTAAGGAAAAAAGGTAAACGATAGATCAAAATCAAGAAAGAAAGATATACATGTCAAAAGGAAGGACATTAGGAGTGATTGTCCAATTCTAAATATAGAAATGGAAAATACTAGTGATGGTGAAACTAATGTCATCTCTGATGATGGTTTTGGTATTCTCACAGTTTCAACGTGTAAGTATGATGATAAATGGATAATGGACTTAAGGTGTTTGTTTCACAATTTTCATGTGAAGCATTTTTATATTGATATTAAGAAAGTGGACTGATCGTGTGCTTTTGAGTGATAACTCAGAATGTAGAAATAAAGGTATAGGCAAAATGAAACTAAAATTGCATGATAGGTTAGTTAAGTTGCTATTAGATGTTAGGTTTGTACCAAATATTAAAAAAAAATTAATCTTAGTGGGAATGTTAGATGTTGGAGGTTATTCAATAAAAGTAGATAATGGCAAGATAAATGTCACTAAAGGGTCACTTATGGTGCTCAAAGAAATCAAGAAGTTTGGGTTGTATATCTTGGAAGGTTGTTCAAGTGCTAGTGCTACTATCAACAAACCAAAAGACAAAACTTTGATTTGGCATAAAAGATTAGGGTATCTAAGTGATAAAAGGCTAATGCAATTGTCAAAATGAGGATATTAGGTAGAGATAGAGCAATTGAGGTGGAGCTCTGTGAACATTGCATCTCAAGAAAATAGAAGAAAGTTAAATTTGACATAGACATGCATACATCAAGAGAAATCTTAGAATATGTTCACTCAAACCTGTGATAACCTACCTCAACTAATACACTTGGTAGAAATAGGTATTTCCTTAACTTTACTAATGATTTTTCAAGAAAAAATTAAACAATGGTTTTAAAGAATAAAGAAGTACTCTTTAAAAAGTTTAGGCAGTATAAGTTATTATGGAGAAAATAACTAGTATGAAGAATAAATTTCTCAAAAATGATAATGGAATGGAGTTTTATCATCATGAGATCAATGAATTTTGTAAAGACAATGCGAATAAAATAGTTACAATAAACCCCTATGATAAAATGGGGTAGCTGAAAGGCTAAATAGATCATTGTTAGAAGTTGTTAGATGTTTATTGTCCAACGCATATCTCCCTTAGCAATTATGGGGTGAGATAGTTCAAACTGTCTCATATATAATCAATAAGTGTTCATCAATAGCAATTGATTTTAAGGTACCTGATAAGGTATGGTATGGGAAGCTTACAAGCTATGCTTACTTGAAAGTGTTTGGGTGCACTGGTTATGTTCATATGAATAAGGGAAAATTATAACCTAAAAGTAAAATATGTGTGTTTTTCGGTTACCTAGACGAGGTAAAAGGATATAAAATGTAATGTCCAAAAACAAGAAAGACTATTACGAGTCAAGATGTAATTTTCAATGAAAATATCAATATAAAATACCTACGCAATATGGCTAGCTCTCATGTCCAAAAGGATTCTATTAAACTTGAACAAATTAAGGTGGGGACTAGTCAATATGACTCTTAATTGGATTCAACAGAAGGTAGTAAAGATACTTCACGACTGGATACACAGGTTGAAGAAGAAAAATCTCAAACTCAGGATGATGTTAATAAGTTAGAGGTTGATGCCAATGACATAATTGAGAGACCATCAGAAGTTGATCTCAACTAGTATCAGTTAGCTCATGATATGACTACAAGGGGCATAAAAAGACCTATAAGGTTTGCAGAAGCAAATATGATTCATTATGCATTGGCTATAACAATTGAACCATGATATGATGAACCTTTAACCTACAAAGAAGTAATGACTTGTAAGGAATCTAAGAAGTGGATAGAAGCTATGAATGATGAATATATGTCATTAATTTAGAATGGAATTTGGATTTTGGTGCCTAAACCCAATGAGGTTAAAATAGTGGATTGTAAATGGTTGTATAAACTTAAAGATGACATCGATGCATATGAACTTACCAAATACAAAGCAGGATTAATAGCACATGGATATACGTTGGTGGAAGGTGTGGACTATAATGAGGTTTTCTCATATGTACACAAATACACATAAAATTAGATTGCTTTTGGCCATGGTTCTTTTGATATACATCTTGAACAAATGGATGCAAAAACTACTTTTTATAGTGAGAGTTAGTAGAAAACATACACATGAAGCAACCATAAGGTATGAGCAAAAAGGAATATAAGATCACATGTATTCATTAAAAAGATCCTTTTATGAACTTAAGTAGTCCCTAAGGCAACGGTACAAACATTTGATAGTTTTATTACAACTAGGCTTTAAAAGGTGTGAATATAATCCTTGTGTATATCAAGGTGGAGCCATCAAAACCAAGAGTGTTCCTATTGTTGTACATAGATAACATGTTAATAGAAAGTGTTAACATGATAGAAATCAAAAGAATGAAGAAACTATTGGCCTCATAATTTGAAATGAAAGATTTAAGGAATGCAAGAAAGATCCTAAGAATGGAAATTGATAAAGATAGAAATGATGGCAAGTTTTTTATATCTCAAAAAACTATATGTTGAAAATACTGAAGAAATATGGGATGTTCGATGCAAGAACAAATTCTACACCTTTGGATTGTTAACACAAGTTATCAAAGGCTCTATGTCCTATAAATGAAGAGGAAAGGAATCTTATGAACATAATTCCTTATGCAAGTGTTGTAGGGGCCTAATGGTCACAATGATCAATACAATGCCAAATTTGGCTCATAGTGTTAGCTTGGTAAGTAGGTACATAACAGACCCTGGACGGGAACATTGGAAAGTACTGAAGTGTATACTGCAATACATTAAAGGCTTTCTGAATTTCAAATTAATGTATTATAAAGTATCTGTTTATCTAAAAACCCCATGTTCTCCGAAAGAACCAGGCGTATTGATGTAAAGATACATTTTATAAGAGACATTATTGAAATAAGTACTGTATGCGTAATTAAAATACCTACTACACAAACCTTGCAACACATGGTAATATATGGTACCCTTGAGTAAGTCAAATTGTGTCTAAACATGCTAAGGATTGGTGAAGGTTGATCGAAGGACAATGAAGGCAGCGATCATGCTAGTTGAAGCACTCACTAACCCTTAGGAATCAAGTTGGAGATTTTGTGAAAATTGATTCAAAAGTTTCAAATAATTAGAACAATTTAAGTCCTTAACCCCAACAATAACAAAAAGGTAGATTTGAATTTCACTAAAATGTAAAATTTGCCCCAAAAATACTTCACAAAACAAGAAGATTACATAATTGATGATAATTTTAGTATTTTAATTTTTAATTCCTCTATTTTTAGATTTAAATTTTTAATTTTAAAATTTTTGAAAAAAATAATAATATTTGTTTGATAACATTTTCATTTTTGAAATGAATTTTTTTGATAATCAATTCATAATTTTTAGTTTTTAAATTTTTATCTTTTTAAATTATAAAATTTAATTTTCATAAATTTTTACGATTTAATATTTTAAATTTGATTAAATTATTAATTTTTGATATCAATAACTAAAAATATAAATTTTATTTTAAAATTGATTTTTTTATTTTAAAATTTGGTCAAATTTTTTAAACTGAATTGTAAAATTTCTAAAATAGGAATTAGAAATAATTCATGGTGCATACTTAGTTCCAAAATTTTTAAAGTTTAAAACTTAAAATATTTATCAAAATAGGTCAAAGGACTCACAGAGTAATTCTTTGTATATATGAAACATTTCTTTTGAAAATTAATATGAGTTCAACAAATAATTTTTTTTTTTTTTACTAATCACTAATTTTAAGCATAAAATGTGAGCGTTGATATTTGTATCTTGGATTATGGGCATCCAATCTCTACCCATTGAAATGTGAAGATGTGGTTGAAAAAAAAAATATCGAGTATCTAAATGGCAAATCCTAAAAAGAATATAATAAATAAGTCGCAAATAGGTATAGTCCTATAATTATTTTTTAAAAATATCATGTTAAATATTAACATAATTCATCGAAATATATAGTTCTACCTTTTATATTTTAACTAATTTTAGACACATATTATTGATACATAAAATACAATTGTGTTAGTAAAGTTATTTATTTTTAAAAAATTATTTAAATTAATATTTAATTTATAAATAATTTATTAAATAATATGTTTATTTTTATCTCATATTTTATGTTAATATTTTATTTAAAATATTGATATTACTTTTAAAAAACATAAAAAATATTATGTTATTTAAATTTGATAATTATATAACAATAATTAATATTGTTTAACAATTGTTGATCTAAATTTTTTTTTAAACATGAATTTTTAAATTTGATAAGTATATAAGAATATTTTGATATTTATTAATATAAAAAATATAACGAATAGGTAATGAACAATAAAAAAACTAGTATAAATAAAAACGAATAAAATATAAGTGTATTTTTTGATAAAAGAATGAGATTTAAATATATTTTGATATTTATTTGGGTATGAAAAATAAATAAAAATTAAAAAGGCACCAATAAAACTAACAAAACAATTATTTATAAAAGTGTATTTATTTTTGGAATATTTTAGTGTTTATTTATGTTATAAATAAAAAAAGTATTTATTTTAAAAATATTTTAATATTTATAAATATGTAAAAATATTAGTGAAATAATGAAGCGAAAGAATAACCAAATAGACTCTTAATTGGTTATTCATTAGTTATTTTTACCTTTTATTTATATTATAAAATATTTATTTATTTTAATAATATTTTGGTATTTATTTATGTGTATGAATAAAAAATTTATTTATTTTAATAATATTTGGTATTTATTTGTGTGTAAATAAAAAAACTATTTATTTTAAAAATATTTTGATATTCATTGGTATATAATTAAAAAATATATTTATTTAAAAAAAGAAGAAGCACTGATAAGAGAAAAAAAAACATAGAGAATGAACTAAACTTTAGGAACCTTTTATATATAAGGACAAAACTAAAAAATAAAAAAATAATTAAAACGATACATAATAAAACTAATAAAATAATTATTTATATAAATATATTTATTTTAATGATATTTTGAGATTTATTTGTTTGTAAAAAATAGTGAAACCGTGGAAGGAGAGAGTAATCAAATACTATTCATTATTTGTTCCCGCTTTTTATTTATAATTATAAAAAAAATTATTTATTTTAATGATATTTTAGTATCTATTTATGTGTACAAATAATAAGTGTATTTATTTTAAATTTTTTTGATATTTATTTATGTGTATAAATAAAAAGTATATTTATTTTAAGAATATTTTGATATTTATTTATACAAAAAAGTAATGAAATGGTTTAATAAGAAAATAATCAATGTACCATTTATTATTTATTCTCCGCTTTTTATTTATAATTATAAAAAATATATTTATTTTAAGAACATTTTAGTATTTATTTTTGTTTATAAATAAAAAGTGTATTTATTTTAAGAACATTTTGGTATTCATTTGTATTTATAAATAATAAGTGTATATATTTTAAGGACATTTTGATATTATTTGTATATATAAATAAAAAATAATTATAAAAAATGTATTTATTTTAAGAATATTTCAGTATTCATTTGTATGTATAAAATAAAAAGTGTATTTATTTTAAGAATATTTTGATACTTATTTATGTGTATAAATAAAAATTGTATTTATTTTAAAAATAAAAAGTGTCTTTATTTTAATGACATTTTAATATTTATTTGTGTAAATAAAAAATATATTTATTTTAAAAATATTTTGATATTTATTTATAAGTATAAATAAAAATTTATTTATTTTAAAACGTTTTATATTTATTTATGTGTATATAAACAACAAAAAATTATAAATTTTAACATATATATATATTAATAATATTTGTTTTATATTTTTTTAAATAACTATATTACTCCTCCACTCAAAACACTCAAATCTCCTATTTTTTATATATTTAAGTGAATTATATGTCATCTAGTCACTAACTTCCACGTTATTCTATGTCTTTAATAATGTTATTTTTTTAATATTATTATTCCCTTTTATTGAAAATAAAAAGAAATGCTAATTATGATAAATGTGGTGTAGTGATAAAATTATTGGAGTATTTTATTGATTACAGAGTTATCTTTGATATTAAAGTAAAATTAATATTTAATATTTTTTATTATAATAATTACAAGAATTTTTTTGACAATTTTATTATTTACTTATATTTACATTAATTACAGATATCGTGATAAAATAGTTTAAACTAATGAAGCTATTTATTATAACGTGGATGCAAATTTAATTACATTTATCATTTATTTTTAGGTTGTCCTTGTGTGCGGTAAAGAAGATTACAAAGGAATAAGGATATACAAATTATTATTTTTATATTTTTAAAATAATTATAATACGTAACATAATATAAAATATACTGATTACAAAATTACGTGATGTTAAGGTTATATTATATTTAATTAATAATAATAAGAATGCTATTCAGAATAATTTATAATATTTTTATTTTTAATTTATATGTTAATATAAAATAAATATAAAAGATTCAAATAATAATAAAAATAAAAATGTTCATTCCTAAGATAATTTTTAAAAATATATTAAAAAATTTTATTTACTTGTATATTTATATAATCATTTATTATCTTCTCCTCTTATTTTTTATTTCTACTTTATTTATAATTTTATAAATTTTATTTTAATATTTTTAATTATTTTAATTACATATAAACATAATAATAATAATATTAGTATTAAATTTATATTTTACAAAACAGACCTAAAATAAATATCCCATGTGTTTTACCTCTACAGTCTTCAGTTTTAATTTTAGATTTGGCATCCTGACGACACAGAGTTAAAGAAAATCATATTCATCTTTTTGCAGTTACCATGCCCCTCTTTTTCTCTCATATTAACGGACACTTTCCTTCTTCTTTTTCCTCCCTTTTCTACATTATTTTTAATAAAAATACAAAATATAAAACAGGAAAATTAGTCGAAATTAGGAAAACATAATTATTAAATATTTGCCTTCTTTTCTGCAAATTTAAGAGAGAGCTGTCAACATTTTTCTTTTAGGTGTTTTTAATTTAATTTGTTTTCCCTTATTTCTTAATACAAGTCCCTTTATTTATGGTTCTGTGTTTCTCCTTTTTGTTTCAAATTCTCTGAGAAAAAGCAGAAAAAAAGGCTATGTCAGGTTTGTATAATCCCAACTTCTCACCCGCCAGAGCTGCCTCTCCCCAAATTAGAAGCAATCCAGATGTTGACAGGTAAGCTTTCAAGAGAAAAAGAAAGAAATGATTCATTCTATTTCTTTAAGTGTCTAGATAGATACTATTGTTACTCTAGAACTTGTTAAAATTCTGTGTTTTATTTATTTATTTTTACTTCAATTTCTTGAGCAACTTTGTTACTTTTTGATCTGTGGCGTGATTCCTGTTGTTTAGTCAGCACTTGTCAGAGCTATTGGCGGAGCATCAAAAGCTTGGACCTTTCATGCAAGTGCTTCCGATATGTAGCCGACTCTTGAATCAAGGTTTCTTCCCTTCCTCTTTTAATTTTGGATCTAGGTTTTTCTGGGTATGGGATATCTGGTTTAGATCCATTGCTTGGTACTTGTCCCTATTCTAATCATCACTACTGCTCTAATTAGTCTATAGCAGAGGTGCTTCAAAGCTTCGATTGATCTACTTTGATGCCTAAGTTTGAGTATTTTGTAATTCATATTTTGAATTGCTATCACAATAGGCCACATTACTGCTTTGCAGTTGTTGTATCAACTGTTTGAGCCTTGCAGTTTGATCTACAACCACTGTCTTCGATCTTTCTGTGCATTTTTATATATTAAATAATTTCTATTTGCTAATAACTTCCTCAAGCATTTAAAAATCTTAGGTTGTTAAAGTGAAGTGACTACCACTTAAAAGAAAATGTACTTTTAAAGCCTTTTATTTCCATTCCGAATTGTGAGAGTGGGTAGATGAGAATCTTGACCGGATTATGAACTTACTGGTCTCCCTTGATCCCTAACAGAATTTTCTAGCAAAAAATAAAGAGTATATTTTGCAATTGTTACTGCATCAAGAGTAAGTAGTACTAATTCATACCATATGATTTTGTGATGGATATAAATAAATGCTAAATTGTGACTTAGTTGCATCCATAGACCTATTCTATAGGGCATTGAGAAGTTCTTAATGCTGTGGACTTTGACACTTTCTTGAATTTTTATGTTCTCAACCATCTAACAGGAAGTGGATGGTTGAGCTATAAGCTATGGACCATAATGTGGTTACTTAGCCTATTGTACTTTTCATGCTGAGTGATTGATGAACTGCGTCTGCTAGTCCATTACACTACGAATGTTCAGAGATTACTGCTTTTGCAATTTTGATTTGATGTAAATGCCGTAGGCTCATGGTTAAATGACCTTTTAATTAATTTCTTGTGTTACCTAGTCTAATGTTTTGAAACTTAGTACTGAACTTCTCGTGCTAAGCAATTGATGAACGTATGTTCTTTCATTACACTGCAAGGTTAGGAGATTATTGCTGTAGAAGTTTTGATTTAATTTTATTTTTTAAGGTTCGTGACTATACCAGCTTTTAATAAGTTTTGGTCTCAACTCTCAACTTGTTTGGTGTTTTGATTGTATTCTTATATCAAATGCTTCTTATGTTGCAGAGATTTTACGAGTTTCTGGAATGATGTCCAATCAAGGTTTTGGTGATTTTGATAGGCTGCGGCATAGAAGTCCCAGTCCTATGGCTTCTTCAAATCTCATTTCAAATGTGACTGGAACAGGATTAGGTGGTTGGAATGGACTTCCTCAAGAGGTGATCCTTTTTCAATTTACTGAACATTTGCGCTTTGATTTATATATGGGCAGTATGTCCTATGCTTCATCCAATGGTCAATAACCTACTTTTGAGATCATGTTATCTTTGAAATGCCTACCAAAGTAGGACATGCTCATAAGTATGTATTGCTTACCTTTGATTGTATTGATTTTCATCATGACATTTTTCATATGAATTTTGGCAAACTTGGTTAAACACATTCTTTGAATTCATTGTTAATTTGTAAATGGTGATTGATCAAAGTTGGGGCTACTTTAATTAGTTGCAACCACCTATCCACTGTGCATGGTCCAAATATAGCGTCCTTGGTTTGTGATGGAGTTTTCAAGGATATTGGTGGCCATGATTTAGATTAGCTACCATTTCCTTTACCTACCAGACATATACTCAATAGGATTGTTGTTGCAATTGAATTGCACAAAATACTACCACCTTTCATTCGTATGTTAGGTCATTTCTCTAAGGCTTTTGAGTTGTTTTTTGAGTAATGTGTGACCTTTATTGGCATCATCGTTCTCTTGCAACATATATGTGAAAATGCATATTATATCCTATTCTATGGCAAAAAGAACTTGAGTAATACAAGTGGTATGAAGTATATTCAAACCAAAGGTTACTATTCTTAACGAGGAACTCTAGCATAAGCATCTCTGTGAACTGCCTTGTTTTTTCGGCCCATTTGAAATTGCTTTTTCTTTTGTATGAAAGTGCTTTTAAATAGGTCAAAGTACGACTAATGGTATTGATCGCCACATGCGAATTGTGTGCAATGAATACTGAGTATACATATCGCAACAAGTAATATAATGATAAAAAATATCGTTTCTATGGAGATTATTTTATTAAAAACTAATTTTTAAAACTAAAAAAAATAAAAATCAATTTTTTTGTGTTTTTATATTTTAAGGAAATAAAATTAAAATAACTAAAAGTAAATAACAATAATTAATTAAATCAAATTTGGTAACTAAGAAGATATATGAAAAAATATCTAAGAATATTTAATCCCTTAATTTTTTAAATACTGAGTATACGTATCGCAACAAGTAATATAATGATAAAAAAAGATTGTTTCTACGGAGATTATTTTATTAAAAACTAATTTTTAAAACTAAAAAAAATAAAAATCAATTTTTTTTGTGTTTTTATATTTTAAGGAAATAAAATTAAAATAACTAAAAGTAAATAACAATAATTAATTAAATCAGTTTTGGTAACTAAGAAGATATATGAAAAAATATCTAAGAATACTTAATCCCTTAATTTTCTAAACATGTGAATCACCAAAATCCTTCTAATATAATTATCAATTAATTCCATGATCAATTGAATCTAACTTAGCATGTATTTCTCTTTCAAATAAACTACACACCATATAGTAATTAATTTAATTACATACTACTCATTAAGTTCATTAATTATGGATCACATACACAAGAATCATACATATCTCGCATAAAAATTATGCATGTTATTTAATCAAGACAAACAATTAAATAATTCTCTCAAATCTATTTAATTATCTTTATAGATAAATTATTTGTCAGATAATTAATAGCATAAAAATCAGATTAAATAATATAATTAAATTGAAATCATAATTAATGTAAAATATTAGATCATCACATGGTGAAAATTGGGTTCATAAGATCCCTATATTAATAAATTAAGTAACATAATTTTGTTCATAAAGGTCATATTTTTCATGAAGAAAAACATAAATAGAAGAAAAAATACAATTAATCTCTTGAATTGTAGTACTAATCTCTTCTTGAATCTCCACCAAAATTGTATCTCATTTTGATTTTTTTTGTATTTTCTTAGTTCCAAAAACTGATCAAAATTATGCTAATGACGGCTTGTTAGGGTTTTATGGGGTGATTAGGGGATTAAATATTGCTCAGATGGAATCTGGACCGTCAAATAAGCTTCAAATCAAAGGACGAGATCAAAACAAGCAAAATTATAGCGCCTGCGAAGCAAAATCAGACATGTGACACGCCGAAATCAGTCTAGGTCAACATCTATTAAGGCAACGCCACGCGGTATAATGTGATTCGCGGAACAGATGATGTGGCACACAGGTGGAACGTCTGGACCAATAGAGTGGCGACATGTGGCGTGAATGTTTGACAACGCTTAAACTCGAATTGAACGATGTACCGACACGTGGTACGCGGTGCGTCACTCTTCACATGCGACGATCTACGATTCGTCGTCTCTCCTGGAGTGCTTGCAAATTTTTGAGAAGCATTATTAGTGTTTTAGGAGAAATAAGTAATATTTTACTTTGAGATATAACAATTAGTAACATATCACTCAAAACTACTTTTAACTAAAACCACTTTATTTCAAACTATTCTTGAAACCACTTCTAGGACAAGCATATCCAAACAAGCCCTTTATCACAATGTTCTACTTTCGGAAAAATCTTTTGTAGATGATGCAGTGGCTTTAAGTAAATTGTCTTTGACCTCAATCTTACTCCAACGGTACAATCTATGATCCCTTAGAAAGGTATGATAGGTACCAATACCATCTACTTATTTATGTTTGTCCACATGTTTGTTACGGTCTTGTGCCATTGAAGAATCATAATTTCTAAATGGCATATTACTTGTTAGTTGTTTGGCACATATCCACCTCCTTCTCTATTACTCACTTTGTTCTAGTTAGTAGTAATATCTTTTATTGTGTTAACGTTCTCTTGTTTTTATCTGTTTTCCTGTTAATTTTTTTGTATTTGATACAGTTTCAATTAAATACAAATTTACAATAAAAATTCTCATTGTCATGTCGCAGAGATTAAGTGGATCCCTGGGAATGACGATGGATTGGCAAGGTGCACCTGCAAGCCCAAGTTCGCATACTGTGAAGAGGATCTTACGTTTGGAGATTCCAGTAGATACATACCCCAATGTGAGCCTTTTACAAGATAGTATATGAAGTCAATTTGCTTTGTTAGGCTAATCATTTTCATTTGATTTTTTCCATTTTTTCAATGTTAGTTCAATTTTGTTGGCCGGCTTCTTGGGCCAAGAGGTAATTCCCTGAAGCGGGTTGAAGCTACAACAGGCTGCCGTGTTTACATTAGAGGGAAGGGATCTATCAAGGACCCAGACAAGGTAATTATATGACTACTCTTTCTTTGCTCTAAAGCATGATTATTATTTCTTGTGATGATTATTTCAGTAACTGAATAAATGCTTCATATGTTTATGTCTAACCAAATTGTAGTTAATAATGGTTTTGCGTCTCATTCTTTCCCATCACCAGGAAGAAAAGCTACGTGGAAGACCAGGCTATGAACACTTGAATGAACCCCTCCATATTTTAATAGAGGCTGATTTACCTGCCAATGTAGTGGATATAAGGCTGAGACAGGCACAGGAGATCATTGAAGAACTGCTCAAGCCTGTGGTAATTGTCCAATCTATTTTTCTGGCACTCCATTTGGATTTTTTTTTTGGGGAGAGTGTAGGTGTTTTTTTCTCAAGTATTTATTTAGATAGAAAAAGAATATCCAATTCTAAACTAAACAAAAAAATGGATTTTATTTGTCATTCCTTTTCTTTAATTCTTTATAGAAACTTGGAAGTAGAAATCAAGAGTCATATTTGTATAAAAACAATATAAACTAACTGATATTTTATCTATATCGAAATAAAATAGATTTCAATGAAAAAATATAAAAGAAAAAATGGGAGGAATTATAGTGGATAATTTTGAATTAAGACATACCACAACAAACAAATGAAATTGGGGGATTTGATTAAAACAAATGTTTTGACTCAACGGTTAGTCACCCACTTCAATAAGCTGTATGGGAATCCCTCTTTCTGCCAAGTTGTTGTAGTGTCTACTTAGCACACTATTGGAGGAACCTATTTACATAAATGACATTATTTATTTATTATTATTTTTTTTTTTGCAAAGTAGAGTTATCCAGATTTTCCAATTTTTAGAGGAGGAAGTAGAGTTATTTATTTATTTTTTTGCAAAGTAGAGTTATTGGGAATCCCTCTTTCTGCCAATTTTATAAACTGATGTGAAGGTTGAGCATCCTTTTGAAGAAGTATTGTGTTTTACCTTGGCTGATACTCTGCTTTCCTGTCTTGGTGCTTTTTTAGGGCATCATATCTAGGCAAGTTTAATCAATTTATTGTTGCTCTCAACTGCATATTTAGAGATTTCAAAGAGGTCACCTATCAAATAAAAATGATGAGTATTGTGAATTTTTGAGTGTGAGTCACTTGGCTTGAGTTTGCTTTTTTTTTTTTTACTTCCGTAGTTCAGTGAGGATAGCTTTTTCTTGCTTGACAGATCTGTGATGTATGTTATTACAGACTTTGTTAATCAGTAAAACCTTGCTTTTATTCAGAGCAGGAAAAAAAATTGCTTTGACTTTAGCTTTTTTATTTCTTCTTTCGGATGAAAAATGCAACAGGATGAGTCACAAGACTTCATTAAGAGGCAGCAGTTACGTGAACTAGCTATGCTGAATTCAAATTTCAGAGAAGACAGTCCAGGGCCAAGTGGTAGCATTTCTCCTTTCAATTCAAGTGGTATGAAACGTGCAAAAACTGGTCGATGAGAGCTTCTCCTATTCCGTTGCTTGAATTTTTTCAACTCAACTCCAACCCAATTTATGAGAGTGCCATGTAGTATATCATAATTCAGCACAGCACTGATGATCTAGCTTTCTGGTGGGTTTATTTTATTCTGCTTTTCTCTCTTCTTATTTTTGAACGACGGGAAAAAAAGAGGGGTGGTGGGGGTGGAGGGAAAGGAAATATTTATGTAGGCTATTGAGTTTAAAAGGTTTGTTGAGGTAATGAAGTCAGTTTTTTTTTTTATTGTTCTCTATGTAAGCTCAATACATTAATTGGATTTATTCTTGTGTTAGTGAAAATTGAATTGACAAGTGTGGAATATGCATAAACGATGCAACCATTAGGGTGGGTAAGGATCACTTTTGTAGGTATGTGAATTTTATTGTCTTGTAATTATATAAGACTGCGTTATTTCATGATCATTTTTGAAGTAAGTTTGCTGAATTAATCTGTTCATGACATGAATTTTGTATGTCATAGTTAACGGTGGGAGAGTCTAATCAATGAAATCTATGTTATTGCTGAGGACTTAGATTAATGGAAACGCAATGAAAATGGTACAACAATTCAAATTATTAATATTATTATGGAACATTGTAAATAGAATTACTATTATTTTATTTGTTTCTTGGATCTTCTTCAGAGTCTGTTAATAAACTTGTCTCTTAAGCTGGTGGAGCTTGAGACTTAGAGTAAAGGATTTTCTATTTAGGAAACTTGACATTGTAAATAGAATTACTATTATTTTATTTGTTTCTTGGATCTTCTTCAGAGTCTGTTAATAAACTTGTCTCTTAAGTTGGTGGAGCTTGAGACTTAGAGTAAAGGATTTTCTATTTAGGAAACTTGTAAGGTAAGGGCCTATATTTGGTCGAAATTAATTTACAACTGTTGCAGATACAGTCTAAGCTCGATCATCAAAGAAAAAAGCGATAGAACAGCTGTTATTATTTATGATATTGAGATGCTGATAGCCTGCTACAAGTATGATTAGCTTTGTCTGAATAGAGCATTAAGATTACAGAGCTGGGAACAACGCAATTTTGAAGAATTTGTCATTATATACATTTGATCTATGTATAAATATCATGAAAAATGGATACCTAGAACTTGCTAACCAAAACACCCTTAGACTGTGAAAGTACAAAAAAGTAAAAAAAAAAAACAAGGGAATAACTTTCTCATCAAATAAGTCGATCTGTACTATGTAGTGGAGTAGAGGGTGTAGGGCGAGAGAGGAGACGGGGTTGGTGAGGTTGGGGCCCAAATTTGAGCAAACTTACCCATCGAGGTCGTCACCGCATTACGTCCAGATTCATTAGGCCAGGTGTCGTGGCCTCAGTTCCCATAGTCGCCTCGCCCGGCCCGACTCGACTCGGCTCTTCGTATCGTAGTGGGTTTTATTTATTTTTTCTTTTACGATATCATTACTATATATAAATACATTAGGAAATATATATAGGTTTGTCGAAAATCACGAGCGGCTAAATAGGGCTAGGTAGCTGGCTTCTTTCATTACTTAGGGTTTGAAGACGCAATACTGTCTCTCACAATCACAGTAACTAACCACCTTCAAACTTGAAAAAAAGAACGTTGTTTCCGCCGGAAAGTTTGATTTAAAAAAATGCCGATGGCGGCTACTATTCAGCTTCTGCGTTACTCTCCACAGTCCAAGCATAGCCACTGCTCCGATGTCCCCGATTTTAATAATAACCCCCGCTTATCAAAACCTTATTCTGTCTCCTTCCCTTCTCTCTCTACTTCCGATCCATCGATTTCCATCCTCTCTCGGAGGATCTCTTTCACTCCCGCTTTTTCCGGAGGCGGCGATGGTACTGGAAGCGGTGGATTTGGCCGTGGCTCTGGCGATGGTGATGGCGATGGCGATGGGGGATATGAAGATTCCGGCTCAGATTCGTCTTTCGGCCCTCTTGGCTTGTTTCTCAATGGCTGGAGATCCAGAGTTGCTGCAGATCCTCAGTTTCCTTTTAAGGTTCTCATGGAGGAATTGGTCGGTGTCAGCGCCTGCGTTCTGGGAGACATGGCTTCTCGACCTAATTTCGGACTCAACGAACTCGATTTCGTCTTCTCCACTCTCGTTGTTGGATCCATATTGAACTTCACTCTCATGTATTTGCTGGCACCCGCTATGTCTTCCTCTTCGTCCAACCTTCCTGTCATCTTTGCCAACTGCCCCAAGAGTCACATGTTCGAACCGGGCACTTATGGCCTCGTGAATCGATTGGGAACTTTGCTGTATAAAGGAACTGTATTTGCTGCAGTTGGGTTCGCTGCTGGTTTGGTAGGGACTGCTATATCCAATGGGTTGATCAAGATAAGGAAGAAGATGGATCCCAACTTTGAGACCCCCAATAAGCCTCCCCCAACGTTATTGAATGCTCTAACATGGGCTTTTCACATGGGTGTAAGCAGCAATCTCAGATACCAAACTCTCAACGGCATCGAGTTCCTATTGGCAAAGGGCCTTCAACCATTGGCTTTCAAATCTTCTGTGGTGGCTCTCAGGTGCTTCAACAATATTCTCGGTGGAATGTCCTTTGTCGTCTTGGCTAGATTAACCGGTTCTCAGAGCGTTAGTGGTGACAAACCGCCTTCTGTTCACATCGAATCACCTCCAGCAGCCGCCGACAGGGACAAATTTGTGGAAGCGACTCGAAGTTTGCACAGCAATCAGTCGACTTCTCAGTGATTTGCTTCAGTAACCCTCTTACTTCTGTTCCTACGTTATTCTGGGAAATCTTTTTTATTTTTTTTTTCCCTCCCCTCCTAAACGTGTGGTCTTCTAGCTAATTATCTAATAATAAAACCCGAATATGAAAGTTCTGTTTCTTGGTAGGAATCAAATTTGTGCCTGTTAACCACAACTTGTGATCAAACACTGTTCCCTCCTTTTGATCCTGGTTTTAAGTTCGAGACTGGTTGTACAAATTTAAATTTGTTAGTTTAGTTTTTAGAACAAAATAACCGTAATTAACACAAATTAGATGGTGTTTTGAATTTCACTCCATTTTTATAAATAACATGTTTGTTAAATTATTTATATTTATCATAATTATAATTTACTTACACATAATTTATACTCAGGATATATTATGTAGAATGGATTGCATCTATTAATATTATTATTATTATTATTGGTAAATAAATATAAACGAATTGACGTAATTTTATTCAATAATAAATTTTTTTCGTTTTTTTATACTAAAAAAGGAAGGCACGCATATTCTTCATTTTATTAAAAAAATTATTTAATAGATTAATAAAAATACTTAAAATATCACATTATATTAAAAAAAATTCATATATTTAGCTCAAAACCTTTATGTACATTTTTGTTTCACCATTTTAAATAAGAATGGTCACGTAAACTATATTATATCAAATTGTATATAATTAATTTATATATTATTTAAATATAATATATTTGAATAAAATTAATAATAAATAGTTTAATAAAATAATATATTTTAATTTATTTTATTTAATTTTTTAGGTTTTAGAGTTGAAATGAACATGTAAGATACACAACACTTCATTCTTGTTTATTTTACCTTTTAGTTTGTCATTTTAGTAAAAATTTAGCATAAAATTTGTTGGAAAGAAATAAAAATAACATTTTTAAAATTTATAATCATTAAAATAATATAATTTATATTTTATGCATACATTTTTATTAAAAAAATATTTATACATTATTTTACATTTGATTAAATTTCAAGAATTTTTTGTTTAAAGTAAAAAAATGAAAGATAAAGTTGCTTGTATTACACTCAAAATGTATAAATTGAACATTTATGTGATGAATATATTAATTCAAAAAATTAATAATTATCGATAAATAAAATAATTTTAATTATTTATTTTTTAATTAAATTAATGTTTAGTCTATAATATATTAGTTAGTGGATTTGTAATTTTTTTTAATAAAAATATAATTTTGAGATTATTATTATTAGTTAACTAATGAAATATATAATTTTGTATAATGTAGTAAATAAAGCGTAGTACAAATCAACAAAAAAATTTATGAGTAAGTTTAATATGTTTTGAATCATCAAATAAATATGTAATCACATGTTAATCTCAATAAACAGATAAAGATAAATAATTTTTTAATTATCTTAAAGAGACATTATAAATAAATAACTACGATATTACAACAAATATATCTAAATGTGTAATGTATAAATATCTCGTTAACATATGAGATCTTATAAAACTCATAATCAAATATCCTTTTTTTATATTCATAAGATAACAAGTCATAGATTTATTTTATCTTGTATAATCTCATTAATGACTTAAGTTTGAATGATAAAATATAACTACCTCTTAAGGTGGTCCAAGATATTAACAAATTGTTTCACCTTGCATATACAAGAAAAATAGTACTATTTGGTGTTAACAAATATAACATTAACAATATATAATTAATTAATTTACTTAATATAATAGTTGTTGGGAATAAAAAATATATATTCTACTTTTATAAAAAAATCAAACCTTTTAGTGTGGCATTTATTATAGTGGGTTATGGATGAAAAAGATAATATAAAAATTATCTTACAATAGAATTTTGGGTTAAAAATGATCTAAAAATAAATATTTTGTGTATGCTTTGATTTTGATATAATTTTTCTTTAATATAAAAAAAAATTACTAAGCAATTTTAATTTTAGAACATTAAATGTATCCACAGTATTTTTATTGCAACTATTAGCATATTTTCTTTTTTATAATAAGTTTAAATAAAAATCTAAATTATCCTTAATTACGTGGATAAACAATTTAAAATAAAAAATAATACAAAGTTAATAAAATGTAATAAATTTAGAACAAATTTTTAATTTAATATCTATCTTTATAATCATACTCTAATACTTTTATCATTTTATTATTGATAAATTACAATTAAATTAATAAATTTTAAAATAATTATAATGCAAAAAAAAAAAAAAAACATAACGAGTAGGGAGTGATTGCCAAATTCAACCCACTTTTTCTTATTGATTTTAAAAGTAACATGCTTCTTAATATCGATCATCAACGAAATACTCATTTGATGTGTTTAATCCAAAAATAAAACACCTACACAAAATTTAAATATTTTGGCTCGTGTTTTATTTTTATTTTCTCATTTTCCTAGCATTAATTGACACAAAAAAATGTGATTAAGTAGTGGGTGTAAAAATAACGGCTAGGTTAAGTTTAATGTTCAACGGTGGTAAAAAGTACCTTTAATTATGAAAAAATATTTTATAAAATTAATTAAAATTCTCTTCTAGAAAATTAAAGAATCACAATGATCTTATTCCGATGCGTATTATATTATATACATTAATTAAAATATTAATTATGAGTATTCTATTATATACATTAATTAAAATATTTAATTATGAAGGAAACCGTTAATTTTCGTTATTTCTTTGAAACATTTTTCATAAATACAAAGAAAATAGAACACACCTAACCTAAAACTTGAAATAGACTAGTACGGCATATCACTTTGTTTAGCTATTATTAGCAAATAGTCAAATAAAAGGATTTGTTATCATAATTTTATTTTTTTACTATTTATTATTCTTATTATTAATTATATCTAAGTAGTATTTACATTTAAAAAAATATCAATCTAATCCAAAATTAAAATTAAATTTAAAATTTTTGACATATGCACAAATGTGATATATTTTAAAAGGTATTTTTATCTTTTAATTTTTTTTTCAGTCTTCTCTCTCATCTCTTCCCCTATCTATGTTTTCCTCATACCTTCTTTCTTTATCCCTCTTCTCTCTTTCGCTCTTGTTTTACATGTTGAATTATATGCTCTATTACAAAAATACTTGCAACTTAAAATTTAATTTATTTACAATAAGTCACAACAATTTATGCGAAAAAAATCTTTAAAAGAATAAAAACTGTTGAAGATAAGACAAAAAAAACATTAAAACCAACATTGAAGGACTCAAAAATGCCACACAAAAAAATAATGTTCCTGTTATTGGGGGCAAAAGAGATAAAAATACTAAAAATACCCTTTAATAAAATTATATATGTTGATCACATTGAAAAATTACACTAAATTAGAGTTTTTTTTTTTTAATGCAAGTATCAAAGTATCAATTAATAATAAAAGTAAAAATGAATACCAAAATAAAATTAAAGTAATACTCAGACAACAAACTCTAAATTGGGGGCCATACATCTTTTAATTAAAAAATTATTCCAAAAAGGGACAAAATAATGTTCCGGGTAAACTTAGAAAAAGGCTAACGAGAGCCCAGAGAATTTTTATCAACCAAGTCAGAGCCACTGACATATCTAGCAACAAAGGACATAAATCGGAATGGTGCACCAATCAAGGGAGCATCCGTAAGTGGAACATCATAGTTTCCGTCACCATCTTCAACCTGCAACTCTAGATCCTGAACTTCATTCTCGTGCAATGGAATTTGCACAATTTCAACGGACTCGTCATCTGTTGAAGAAGCTTCAATTGTATGATCGTGATAGGAATCCACGTTATTGACACTATTCCTATCCTCTTTAAGCGGAACCACGTGTACTAAATCCAACTTCTGGCTTGATAAAGGTATATTCTCATTGGTTATAGTCACACTATCAGCAACACTAGACATTTCATTTTCACCAGTTCCAGTGATCAGATCAGATGCTAGGCTCGGAGAGTTCGGAGCTGCTGCACTTCGTTTAAGCTCAACATGCAAGTTATTTACCTACAAAACATTCAAGGCATAATACAAGGCTTAGAAGGCAGCATACTCTTCCTATAATTATTTCCAAAAAATATATCCGAGGTTTCCGTGCAAATAGCACCAGAACCAAGTTCAAGTTTTACCTTTTCAACAAGCTCAGCATTTTCTGCAACTAGCTTCTCAACAAGTACACATGCACCTTCTACCTGATAATTCAAGTTCTCATTTCCAGTTAGTTGCTAACATTAAACATGGACAATAATCAGATCTGCTTTAGAAGCAATCAATTAGCGGGGAGGGGAGGGGAGGGAACGGTAGGGGGACAAAGCTCCTTTAATCTCGAAGATAATCATTTCTATAAAAGAAGTATTGCCACATGGACATTTTCCCCAATTCTCATTGGAGTTCATCCCTCATAAAATAAAAGGCCAACTAAAATTCTTGATTATACAAAAACACGGGAAGCATTGTGCCATTTGACAAGCGATTTCTAGATGCTATCATTAGACATAGAAAATAATCAGATTTGCTAATTTCTTTCCGCCTATGAAAGCAATCAATTTAAATGGGGAGATAAAGATGGGATTCGCTACCTTAGTCGTACTACATTTTTATTTTTGGTATCTTTTTTTACAATATTTTTGAGGTGATACTTTAATGATATCCCATTTAAAAAAGACATCGATTTGATACATTTTATCATTTAATTTAAGATTTTTTACACATGTGTTGCTAGATTAAGGGAACATTTTTGTCACTTAAATTAAATAAATAATTTATTAAAGAAAAAAATTACAAAAGCACAGCCTACCCAGCCCCAGAGAGTATTTGGCCAAATGGGTGTTTAACTAGTTATATTTTTATTCTTTTTTTACATTTCAATATATAGTTTGTGCTTTTTTAATAGTTTAAACTGTTTTTTAAATTTAAACAGTTTAAGCATAAAACAATACGCAGTAACTTTAAACATATGAAGTTACTGTTTTAAATGTTTAAGCTTAAACAATTTCAACATAAAACATATGCAGTGACTTTTATCAATATGCAGTTTATATTTTTTAAACAATTTAAACAGATTTTTAAGCTTAAACGGTTTAAGCATAAACGGTACGATACTAAAGAAACTAAAAGTGAGGTTGTTTTGTTTCATTAGTAATTTACACAATATTAAAGATGATGAAAATTGAGTGATGAAAATTGAGTAAACAAGCTGTCTAATGTGCATTTAAGAAGACCAAAAAAATATTTGTTAACAGTCCATGGGGGAAAAGACAAGTTTTCCTGAAATGTCCATTAAAAATACATGTGCTAATCACATATGAAAATTATACCAAATTGGTACCTTTTTTTAGATGAGGTATCACTAAAATACCACCTGAAAAATATAAGTAAAAAAATGTACTAAAAATAAAATCATGGTATTACTAAGTAATGAACCAATGAAGATGAAACCTCTTTAATCTCTAAGGTAATCACTTCTACAAAAGAAGTATTGCCACATGGAATTAAAATTTCCCTGATTCTCATAGGAATTCATTCATCAGAAAACACAAGGCCAACTATTATTCCCGATCAGTGATCATAGAAAAACACAAAGGAAAGCATCTGCCATTCGACAAGTCCAGGAAGCAAACCTTAGGAAGTTCATCAGATGAGAGACTCAAGGACGTGCGATTAAGATCCATAATTTGCAACTGCAGAATAGATATGTTTTCCATCTGTTGTTTGTTTTCTTGTAAGAGACTGTTCCTGGATTCTTCCAGCTTAGTCACCTGCCAAGCTTTGTTTTTTAATCCCACATCAGAACGGATACAAGTTATTCTGAGCAGTCCTTGTTGCCAAACAATGGGATGCGTGTGAGATGAAATTTATAACATTTAATCGATAGTTTGAGTAGGCAGTAGAACTAAACAAAAAACCCAAGGTTAAATATTTATTATAAAATCCATCCACAGAGAAACTTTCTATGGAATAAAAAGGGGGATTAATAATATTAGGTCAACCATAAATAAATATATTTTAATTTTTATGTTAGAATATCACTAGGATTTTATTTGTTTAATTATATAATGATTTTTCTCTAATATGATTTTGTACGGAATTAGGTAAGTATTTCTTTTAAAAGGAGAATAGACAAATAAATTAGGGAGACCACGTTATTCTCCTAAATGTTCTTGATTCAAAGAAGAGACCTTCAAAAATTTTGTGGGTGCAAATCATGATATGATTTTGAGGTAATATCTAGCTTCAATTCATATGATTTCGAGGGATATTATATGAATTTTAGTTGGGTTTGACAAAGGGACCAAAAAAAAACAAACTTAATGGATTTTCGGTTTAAATTGATTATGAGGATTTTCTGTGACAATTTTAGGTGTTGAGACTAAGGAGAGAAGTAGAAACTAGAAGAAAATCAGGCTCTTGAAACTGAGTCCAAGGCATGTCTGCTGGATTTTCATTCTGATTCTAAATAGGATCCTTTTTTTTTTGTGGGTAAAAAATACTTATTTTCAAATATACTGCATTCTGAACAGTTCGAAGAAGCTTTGCTTTTCTATTTTTCACGAGCAGTATATTTGAAAATAACAACTCTAAAACCTCTAAAACTCAACAAAAATAGCACCCTACACACTAGCTCATGCCCCTTCTAATTCACGAGCAGGGTGTTATTTTTGTTGTTTAGAGATGGTAACTATTTGTGTAATTTTTCCAAAAATAATATTTGATAAAGAGATTATACTTTTATATAGGAACACATACTTGTATGTTTGATACACCGTATTGAATAGGTTAAATATAATTGTATTAAATGAACAATATTGAATTGTATTATAATTATTTTATAATCACAACTAGTATAATAAAGTCGATAAAATTAATGATAAATATTTTAATAAAATAATTTATATTTAAAATAATATTTAATTTATTAATGTGGTTTGATAAACATGAAAATTTTGTGTTTCTGGTTGGGTAGTTGGTTCTGTAAATTCATAGTCAGAGGAGGTCAAAAGGGTGTAGTAAATAGCTGGTCGATGAACTCTGGGCAAGTAAATGAAGCTAGTTGGTTGTGATGGGTTGGGTTTTTCACGACTAACTTATCAGATGAAGTGGGTATTTGGTTGGATGTGTGTTCTGGGTTGTGATGAAACTGTTGTCGCATCCCAGAGACGAGATCATCTCACATCTTAGACATGGATGAACAAAATTCTTGGAACAAAATTTGAAATCGAGTCTCAGATTTCTTGTCTTGTTCCTGGACATACGCTGGTAGTAACTTCATGGTGGGATCTTCATCCAAACTACGATGTCCAACCCCAGTCGATTAAGTAATCTAAGTTTCAGGGAAGCTACCTGAGGCTCTAATACCAAATGAGGTAGGAGCACAGATTTTTTAGAGAAATCATAGAGAACTCTAAGGAAGAATGAGCTGCTATGGCTCGGCTTCAAGAAGATTCCATTGAAGAAAATGATAACAGATTACAAATCATGCAAAAAGTGTGTATTCCCTCACTCCTCTAGATATAGTAACTAGTTAGTTATACAAAACACATAGTTTTGTTTAACTTAAGTCTAAAGAGAGTAAAACACTTGACTAATACAACAACTTTCAAAACGACAATGATAATAGGCAAAACAAACAGTAAAGCAAATACTAAGAAACATAATATCACAGCTGATCTCCTGCATTAGCATTCTATAAAAGAAAGTTTTACTATGAGTCATGACATATTGAGAGAAAAAAAAAGATTTGGTATGTTTTTGTGTCATGACATTAAGTGAAAGATGGTTTTCAAAGGTCATTGTTTGGAATCGGTACCATGCATTACATTACATTGACATTCACAGATTACAATATTCTAAAAAAATATGCTGTGATAGTGTGTTATTGTGACGTGAAAGTACATGAATGTTAATGTGTGGCATCGTGTGTGATAACTTTTGTATGCTTGCACACATAGATAGAGATGTAAAGTGTACAGTCTCATCTCATCTTATATATCATTTAGTATCTTTAATAGATTCATAGTGCAATATTATCTTATTTAATTTAAATATTATCTAATCTCATTTCCTTTCATTTAGATTGTAGTCCAAATAAACATAACTTTAATCATATATTGTATCTCTTTTTTTAAGTAAATTTACATTATAAATTTTCATTTATCGTATGTTCTATTTTTTTTGTATTATTACTTATCTTATTTAGGTCCATCAAGAACAAATAAAATATCTCAATTAGTATCGTTTCATTACCATTTTATTTCATTAAAAATTAAATGAGACAAGATAAAATAGATTTTAAAAATTAATAGATTGCCTCATGAATTTTATTAACATTTCATCTCAATTTATACCTCTACTCATGGATACTCAATTAACATGCAATTGGTTTCAAACGAGACCCTACAGTATTTTGATATGGCATGCAAGTGATCAATTTTTGAATGTGCTTTGATTGGTTAGGTGGTGTTTAAAAGCACTTTAGATTGGAGCATATGTGATATATGCTTCCTATATGGTAGCATGTGTTTTTTCTTATGTGTGACGGTGTGTGGAATTAGGAATGTGTTTCCCACCCAAAGTTCCAAAAGGCAAAACGGGTACTAAAGTGGTTGCCTCAAAAGAGGCCACAAGGCGGTGTGAAGCCTCATATAAAATCGAAAAAAATACATAAAATTATTAATAACCCGTTATATAGTAAAAATACATCAAAGGTTACGACAAAATGATAAAATGTAAAAATAGTACAAGTAATTTACGACAAAATCTTCATCCACCGATTTTTTCATCGCTAAGTCTGTTTCTATCTTCTATGAGTCTTTCTTTTTATTTTTTTATTTTTTTC
Organism: Hippophae gyantsensis; assembly: GCA_030763125.1. Classification (NCBI taxonomy): domain Eukaryota; kingdom Viridiplantae; phylum Streptophyta; class Magnoliopsida; order Rosales; family Elaeagnaceae; genus Hippophae; species Hippophae gyantsensis. The sequence goes on along the minus strand of CM061034.1, from coordinate 111,413 downwards.
AATTAATGGGCCATTAGGATTTTATAGTATAAAAAAGAGTCTAGCTTAAAAAAACACAATTTGATACTTTATAGTTTCATGAAAGAGAGATATTGCTTCAAGACACATAGCTTTAAGGCGTACATCTCACTGTAAAAGGCATAAGAGTATACACCTTCGATGTGACATATTAGTGCTCTTTTATTCTCCATTCCATTGGTACACATTGTTTATGGGAAACAACATAGAAATAGTGATTGTCTAACAAGATATTTCCCATGGGTCAAACACTCACACTTATACTAGTTTTGTATACGTATTTGATTGTTGAGAGATGCCTTTGAGGCTCCATATATGTGTGGTTTGTGTTGGTCTTAGACTAACCTGAAAATCTTGAGGCAAAATCATATGTTTGATCTTATGTGTTTTTAAAAAGATACTTTTTTGGCATAATATCATCTATAGTTCAAGTGGCATTGTGCTTGTGTTTTGGTGTAAATAAGGATGCAAATTTCGAAAACTTTGGTCAAAATTTTGCCAAAGTTTCAAAAATTTCAATGTACCAATCTATAAATTGGGTGGAGGTCAATTTCTTCTATAATTTTGGTAAATTTTGGTGAAATTTCAGTTTTAAAGCTTGAATTCATATTTTTTAAAAATAAAATAAATGCTCATTTTATCAAGGTAATTACTATAATTTAAATCACGATTTGAAGCTGTCCAGGTACTACATCTTTCAAAAAGGTATAACTACGTACACAAACTTTTGACATAAGCAAAATAAGTACATTCATTATAATAAAGCTCTATAAAAATACAAAATATCATAAAAATTGTATTTTTTACCATGTGTTGGTCATGATATGTTTTGATGGGGTTATTTTCAAAATTGATATGCTTTGATAGGGTTATGTTCGGAACATCACATAACACATATATTTCCCTCCAAAACCCTCTCTCTTCCATTTCTACCCTTCAGTCACCCACTCTTCATTTCTTTTCATCTGCACCATTTCTGCTCATCTTCTCCAATTTCTCCATAAATTGTCTTTCTCTCATCTCCTATATCTATTTTTACTTCTTCTCGTTATCCATCTTCTTCTCCATTTTCTTTGAGCTTCAAAATCTTGATTGTGAAGAAATAAACAAGAACATTAGGAATTGCTTTCTTTTTTATGGACGACAAGTTGTTGAGAGGACTAGTTGGACACCACGCAATCTAGGGCGCAAGTTCTCGAATTTAAATCTTTATTATCTTCTATTTTCACATCATTATCAGAAAATTTCATATCAAATTCACATTATCCATCGTTAACTAACAACACATTTTGTTGAATCTCTTAAGAATCTCATATATGAACAAATGGAACAAATGTAATCTTGATTAGGGACAAGATTATGAGATTAACTTAAGAAGCATTTGGGATTTCGATTTTGCAAAAGTAGGAGAGGGATTTGTGCAAGGAATTTGGGTTCGATTTCATGTAATGTGCAAGGGATTTAGGATTCCAAGCATTTAGGTTTTTGGTTTTTTTATTTTTATTTTTTGAGAGAATTATTTAGCTTTTTCATTTTTGTTAATTCTTTTATTCAACCCAAAAAAATTAGTTAGTTCTTTTTTATGTTCCAAAAATGCCCTTGCACATTTGAAGTATATAGATTTTGTGGTATTTTATACTTGTATGGGCCTTTAATTAAATTAGTGTACCATGTTTGCTTAAGTAAATAATTTGCGTACTAAAATGTACCTTATGTAAAATTACAATACCTGTATAGCTATTTTCCCATTTAACTCAATAAAACTAATTTTATAAAGGTCATTTATTTATTTATTTATTTTTATATTTATTTATTGTAATTGAATCTACTAAAAACTTAATCTAATATTAAATTATTTTTAATAATTTGATGTGTTCTCTATCTCAAATGATATCGTAATATTTGAAATGTCATTGGAAGTTTTAAGCTTATATTTTATAATTAACTAAAATATTTCTATAGCATATATTTTATATCCATCATTCCATTATGTACTATGATATTGTGCAAATGTCTTATAACTTACTTAAGCTTTACATATATGATATTAGAGTTTCATTTAATTTCCAATTTTTAAAGTAAACTTACATTTTTTTTCAAATTCCCATAAATTTCTACACTTGATATTTTTTTGGTTTAAATTTCTGGATGTGACAATGAGAGAACTCTCTACTTGGGCGGCAATCAATTTTGTCTTCTTTCCATAGGAGTAAAAGATTTTCATTTGGTTGGAATTTGTTCAGTAACACATACCTGTACCGTTAGATTTGCAATATCATCGTTCAGATTCACAATTGTTTCTTTGAATGAATTCTGCAATTAAAGAAATGAGATGGAAAATAAATACCTCAACATAAAATTACAAGAAAGATACACTTATCAGTGATTATCAACGAATAACATAATTTCCTGAACATTTTCTCCCTTCTAAAGCAGTGTGCTCAATTGCTCGCATGCATGTTATACATACATCTCATCATAACACTTTTTGGGCGTGCTTGTATATGAGAGAAAATAGAGTCACATCAATAGACAGCTTAAAAGTGCAATTGCTACTATGCACTAGAAGTCACCTAATTCAAGAAAAGGTGCAAAAAAAAATGAAAACTCACTTTTTTGGCACCTGTTTATTTTAACATTATACGTTTTTTGGGGCTGAAACCTGAAAAATAAATATTTGCCCTTTTATTCACCTCATTTTTTGATTATATGCAATGGTTGACCAAACTTTTGTATAACGTCATCATATTGAACTTATTTGCTCATTGTCAAGAACTACGGGACTTCTGTTGCATCATTGAATAAATCTGAGACTAGAGTCCACCCTTTTAAATATAAGGGGAAATGTGTGGAGATTTCTCCATTTTGTTTCATGTAGAAAATTTACTAGACATTTACAATTGGAAAAATTCAAACTGATATGCACAAATATACAAACTCACTGTATATGGTTCGTTCCACAGACAAAAAATTGCCACAAAATTGCATAAAAACTATCCACTAACATTTTCCACTTAGAATTGGAAAAGCAAAACATTTTGCGTTGTATAGCACCATTCTATCTAATAAATTGGTCAATAGAACAGAAATACTGGACGAAGATGCAAGAAACAAAAAGTGATTTGTTTTGAATTAAGCCTACTTTTTTGTTCCCTTATTTTAACTCATATAACCAAATGTAAAATATACGTCAATTCATATTATTTCTGCTCTTCTTGGATGATTAAAAAGAAAGAAATAGATAAATTTATTTCCGCATTAAGAAAAAAATATATGATTCTTGATATTTCTCTACATTACCTGCAACTAACGTCAAAATTTTCTAGGCCAGGAAAAAGTGATTAAAAAGGCTATAAAATTAGCAATGCAACCTAATGCTTTAGCTCATTAGAAAAATCCATATAGATGTATCTATAAAAAAGAAATAGATTTACCTCCTTCAGTATCCAGGAATGCCTATCACCCTCAAACTGTTTAATTCTTTCTAGTAAATTTTCCTGCAGAACAGAGTATGAATGCAACAAGAGCTACAAATTAAAATTTCTCTTAAGCATTACACAACAAAGCAGGAGGCCTTAAGAAAAATGGGTAGCCTAAAATAGCATCAAAAGCAAAATGTGGGAAAGGGGATATGTAAGAGTGGAGCTGACCTTGATCAAAGCCCACGCATTTTTTTCTTCAACTATCTGATTGATTCTCTCCACCAAATCAGCCTGCAAATGACACATTGAGAAAATGAATTATTCTGAACCGACCCAAAAAAATGCTTAATAATATTAAGATATAAAAAGGTAATTGTGTTGGGATATGATTAATATAAAATTACTTAAATAAAAGTATTATATAAGTAGAGTTTGTAAAAAAAGAGACAAAAAAGGGGAAAATAGAGGTTGTATGGAAATAGGAAACAAAATAAAAAGAGAAAATTAGAGTTTAAATACATGATGAGCTTGAAAATATTTCACGTCAAATCTCTCTCATCTTTCCTTCACTTTGACTTCTATGGCTTCAAGCAACCATAGAATATTTGGGTGCAAAGTAGAATTTTAAGGTGAGAATCAATGCCTATAATTTCAATTAGATTTTCATGATTTTATTTAGTGTTTCAAAGGGGAATTAAAAAACATAAATTTATAAAATGAAATTTAGTATAATATAATTCTGGGGAATTTTTCGTGGCAATTTTAAGAATCAAAATTAAGGGAAAGATAAAGTGGTTATAACAAAATTCAGGATCTTAAAGTTTCAAGTCAAGCAAACGTTTATATAATTTCGAACTACTTCTAGTTCGAATTAGGACATGAAATTTCATGTGTTTGAGTCTAATGGATTTCGAATCATTCAAAAAGATTTTATTTTCTAATTTTTGTGACTTTTCGAGGTTGTATCTAAAAAGCTAAAATTCAATAGATCTTGAATCAAGGCACAAATTAAAAATAGTTGTGAATGCTTAAACTATTTATTTTAATCTAAAATTTCAATACATGATTTAAATGTGTTACTCTTATACCAAAAATTTCGGGGCCAAACTATTTTTGTAGAATTTTGGGAATGTTATTCAATAAGAGGAACTCTGATCAAGAAAATTGCTAACAGATTTTGTGAACTGTTTTCAAAACACGGTTTGAACCTGAATTACTAATGCTTTGGGCTTGAAAAATATTTGTACTAACATATCTATGTCTAGTTTTTCTCTAATAAATTTCACATTAAAAGTGAATTTCATGTTACTGGAATAAACCTTGCAATAGGACATACTCAGATCAACAAGAGACTTTGGATTATAATGGATGTCTTAGGTTTTATTTGAGTGTAAATGATTTTTTAGATCATAAATTAGTTAACAAAGAGAATAAAAGTTATGGAAACACACATGGAATAGAATTTAAGAATGAAAAATAGATAGCTTTTACTATATAGTTAAAATTATAAGTTGATTCTTTTGTTCTTGAAAATTATAGGATAATATTGGTTGTACCTAGCATATATGTTATTGTGAAATTTTATGGCATTGTGGAATTTTGTAGCGTATTTGAGGTAAGTAAACTAATCTATCAGAGATTGCAACAAATTACAATATTGTGTATTATTTGTTATGCTAATTATGTATTGTTCTGATCTAAAAGTGCATACATGTTAACATGTGATTTCACGTGTAATAATCTTCGTGTGCTTGTACTCGTGTGTACTCCATTAGCATGCAATTATTTTGAAAACTACCCCTATACTATGCTGACATGACATGCATGTGTTTGAATGTGCTTTAATCGATTAACCTAAAGTTGCCTTTATGTTTTGGGCTCTTTTACTGGAGCATTTGTGATTTCTGGCTATCCAATGGATGGTATTTCTGTTTTTGTTATATATGATCATTTGTGAAAGGTGTCTCCTCCATAGTAGGGTACCAGGGAGATGCAAAAGTTTGCACTTTTAGTATGACATATTAATGCTAAAGGATGAATCCTTAGTTTTTTTATGGATCAAGTATTTCACATTTGCCCTTTGCTTTGCAGATGAATTTGATTGCTGATGAGACTAGCTCCATATATGTCTGTTTATGTTGCCTTAGACTAAACCAAATATTTGGGGCCAAAAATCTTCCATTTGAAATGATGCATTTTTAGCATAATATCTAAAGTCAATATGAGTGATTGTGCTTCTGCTTTGTTTCTATTTGTGTCTTTGTGTGTGCTCAATTTACTTACTGAGAATTTTATTCTCACCATATTTTGTTATAATTCCAAGCAACCATTAATTAAGAATTTATAGGTCGGTAAGACTTGCATCGACATCCCTTAAGACTTTGAATTGATATAAAATAATAGGTAATGCCTTGTAATATGTACTAAAATTGTCATAATTTTACAGGCAGTACACATTCAAATACCACTTCCCTAAATTCACATATTGAGGATAAACTATTTAAAAAAGATTAAGGAATAACCACTTGCGTAAAAAAGATGTGCACCAAAGATGATAGGTTAAAACTTCTAGAAAATCTTAAAAATTGAACTCAATTCACCTCTTTTTGCATCTAGGAATTCTTTTCATCCTTTAATGTCAAAAGTTCCATATCAATAATGGCCTTTAAATAGTTTCTTTAAGAAACTATTTATGAGGTGCATAGATAGATATGAAACTCCAAATGAAAGGTGAATGATACAACCTAAAATCTACATTGAAATTTTGATTTTTTATAAATAAAAGTACTTTCACTAAATCTAGATTAATATCCTCTTTAGATAATTTAAAACCACGTAAACTTTGATGAGGGTGAATTTTGAAGGAGATGAAGGAGAAAGGTTTGCGAGGATCTTCAAAACATCTTAGTGACACCTAGGAACCAAGACACTCACAAAAACGTGATTTTCATAACCAAGTGTACCATAAATAAGAAAGTATGTTTGATTGTGGATAGTAAGAGTAATAAGAATATAGTTTCTAAAGCTTAGCGAAAGCAATGGGGTTAGCCACTGAGAAGCACCCTAAACCTTACAAGGTTGAATGAAGCATGCAAGGTTCCCTTATCAATTGGGAAATTTTATCAAGATAACAATGTATGATGTTGCTTGAGATGGATGCATGCCATGTTCTTTTGGGAAGACCTTGACAATATGATAGAGATACCGTCACAAGGGGAAGGAAAACACATATTGCCATATTCCTTTGTATGGAAAAAAAAAATTTGGTGACACAGGTGGACAAACTAAACCAGAGCAATCCAAAAAACGACAACGTTGTTTTCTCAATGTCTTGGGCTCTAAAGTACAAAAAGAACTAAGATTCATAAATTTGCGCTTGCATTAATTGTGAAAGAGATTATTCATAGAGCAGGCCTGCTACCACCTGAACTAGAAGCCCCATTGCAAGAGTACAAGGATCTTATTCTTGGGAAGTTGCTTTGTGAACTACCTCCACTCAGAAACATTCAGTACCAAATTGATTTTATCCTAGAGCTAGACTTCCAAACTTACCTCATCATAGAATAAGTCCAAAAGAAAATTATGTTGTTCAAAGCATGGTGGAAGAGCTACTTTAAAAGCAACATGTAAGGGTAAACATAAGTCCCTATGTTGTTCCTGCTCTATTAGTTCCTACGAAAGATGGCACTTACAGAATGTACACTGATGGGCGAGCTATCAATAAGATTACCATCAAATAAAAGTTTTTTAAAACTACACTTGAAGATATACTTGATAAAGTAAGAGGCTCTAATCTATTCACCAAGTTGGACTAGACTTGAGAGGGTGGGCAATCGCTAAATTAGGATCAAGCCTAGAGATGAAAGGAAGACAACCTTTCAAACTAGGAAGGGATTCTATAAATAGCAAGAGATTCCCTTTGGACTTTGTAATACTCCAAATACTTCATAAGGTTAATGAATCAAATCCTGAAGCTTTTCACTAGCCCCTTTGTGGTAGTCTAAAAAGTTGTTCCTAATCTTGAACAAACATGAGTTCATAAGTTCTCAACTATTTTTAGTGAATCCAAAGAAGGTGCAAACTGTTCAAGAATGGCTAGCACCCGACAATTTCAAGAGGTGAGAAGCTTACATGGTTTTGTTACTTTTTATAGAAGATTTATTAAGCATTTTAGTACTTTAGTAGCTCCCATCACTAACTATTTAAAGAAAGTGAAATGTCTTTGGGGTCCAAACCAACAAGCAAGTTTTGAAGTTGATCATGCACAAATTGGCTATTATTCCCATCTTGGCTCTATCCAATTTTAAACTAATTTTTGAAGCTAAAACATATGCTTCATGAACTGATATAGGTGTTGTTTTGATGCAAAAGGGAAGGGTTATTGTGTACTTTAATGAGAAGTTAAGTGAGGCAAAGAGAAAATAATCAACTTATAAGCAAGAGTTTTCAACGAAGAGCCCTAAAACACTCGGAACACTATCTAGTACAAAAGGAGTTTGTTCTCTTATGGGATCATTATTCCTTAAAATTATTGAATTCTCAAAAGAACATTAACATGATGCACACTAGATGGACCTTGTACCTTCAAAAGCTCAATTTCTTTTTTAAGCACGTGAAGGTAAAACACAATGTATGGCTTATTTACTGACTGTGGTGAAAGCTGATATCACTCATTATGTAAAGATACAAGGGCAATTTTTTTGCATAAACAAGAACTAGGGGATTTCTCTTCAAAGAATACAGCCAATGGATAATAAGTGCTATTTTATGCACATTTTTAGACATTAATTCCTATATATTTATACATATTTTATTATCATAATGAGCTAAAACTGTATATTTTGTATGTATTGAAAAAATATTAATTTTATGAAACTTAGAAACGCCTGTGGATGTACTTAGAAAAGCCCAACTGAATCAACATCCACGTGGCCACCGCATGCCACAGGTTGTCTACTAGCTTCATCGCGTTAATCGCTAACTCCAGCCAAGTGTAGAACGTGCTTCAGACTCATGCAACTCGCATGTGTACTACACTACCCATCTAGTAGCTCGCTACGTCAAGTGCGTATTCCGCATGCTCCACCTGTGCGCCTGAGTTACGTACTCTGAACACAATCTAACGTGTATGACTCACTAATTCTCTCTCCACTAGTTCTTACATTATTTATCACTTATACATGATCATATATATTTACATGTTATAAATCCTAGCAATGCGTTCTTAGAACTTCTTTATGGGAGTTTTTGATCCAAGAATATCATGTCAATGGACTTCAAGCTCGTGTAGATGGAGACAAAACGCTAAATGAAGAAAAGACCACTGGTTCTTTAGAAAGCAAGCACTTTTGGATTCCCCTTTGCCTATCCCTAAAAATATATGGGAAGATTTAAGCATGAATTTTGTGTTAGGATTGTATTCCTGCATCGGTGTTAATGTTGTGTCAACACCGATATAGTGGGGCAAATTGTGAGCCCATGTAACATAGCTCAAAACGTGGTGTTTTGAGTAATTGGATTTTGCTCAAAGGGGGGAGGGATCAAGGAAAATTATGTCTGCTATAAGTTTTTGTTTTCTAGGTTTCCTTTCTACAGTTTATGAAAGTTTATGGGTTTGAATCATTAAATTCAACCCTCATCTAAAGGTCTTTCGATTCCTTTTGATTAAGTTCCAAGCTTCTACCCCATTTTTTTCTTCTTATAGTAGCTTAAATCTATCTTCTAACAAAGCCAAAAAAAAATGCAATCCCAATATGAACCTATCATGTTAGATTAGATGATGACCAATCTTCCTTGGACTTTGTCACCATTAAAACTGCATTAAAATACCTCTTTCTGATTGTGCAGGAAATTCACTCTTTGTAACTGTTTGATTGTTTCTTCTAAGGTAGCCTGTAAATTGACAGTTCACTTTAAATCAAAATCCAGCTTAAAAGGAATACCATAAAATAAGCATTAACAAAATAATTTAGAAGAAAAAAGGCACATGGGAAAATCAAGTGAGAAATTCATTAAACCAGATATATCCTTAGTTCCTTACCTGTTCTTTAGACCATTCCCCTTTCTCAGACAACTAAAATGGACTACACGTGACAATTGGAAAAATGCATTGCCGACAATTAGATGACCCTTAAAAACCACAATCCAAATAAGTTATCACTTTGTTCTTCTTGTTGGTTTCACCTTTGATCAAAGAAAGAACTATTTTTGAAAAACTTAATCTCATGGCAACATCCACCCAACTTCCTTTATGACTATTTTTCCCCGTCCACCGAGCCACCATCGAGTCATAAAAGCAACTTTGCAGGTTAATGTTTAGTTCTTTGGAAATACAATGCAAGTATGCAACCACTTCCTATTGAATATAGGCACGCATAAGACTGATTTATATCTCATAACATACATATGTCCCACGGTTACGAGTTGAGATCAAAACAGGGAATTAATCCAACTAAGGAAAGCATAGACTGGACATGGATTCGCTAAAATAAAATGGATATAAGCTGGACATGGATAATTAAAAACAACCGGATCAGCATGTGGTAATAAAACATCGAATTGAATTTCTCCACACTAGTCCCAACGAATGCTTTTCGCAAATGCTCATGTAAACCCCTAAAAAAAGGATACTTACACGTTGACTGCCATCAGGCTGATCACCACTGAGATCCAGATCGGTGTTTTGCGCATAGAATCGGACATCTACAGCCTCGGAAAGAAATGTACGATCGACATGTCCAGTACCATCTTGATTTTGACTCTGATCCAATGGAACGCTCTCCCCGTCACCAACTCCAACCCGCTCTGCTGGCTTAGGCTGCTTGTTCTTCTTTTTCTTGCCCATCAGTTCAAAAAATGGTTCTTATTAAGTTATCAATATCATCCAATCGATCTGATTTCCGAATGACTCGAGCTTTTACTGTGTATCCAAATCAGGGCTGAGACCTAATAACAGATGTGGACAAGCTCCATAAACCCTAGCCTACTAATCAATATTTCAAACTTCCACGCAACAAACCATGGCACAGAACGAGTTTGGGAATAAATACTATTCCTGCTAAAAATTCTCCATTGTAAAGGAAAATTTTATGTATTTTTAAAGCATCAACCGTGACTTAGGAAAAAATTTGACAGATTATAAATTTCAAAAAAAAATTAAAAATCCAATTAAGTTTGTAACGGATTTAAAATTTAAAATTATATATTTTTTAATTTTTTAATTATCCCTTTTGTAATTATAAAAAATATTTAATTTATTATTATGTATTTTATTTAAAAATTAAAAAAAAGTTATACTCTTATTTAAAGATGATGTATTCTATTAATAGATTTTAGGAAAAATTTATAGATTTAAAATTTTAAAAATTATTCGAAAGATTTTAAAATTTTAAAAAATCTACGTATTTTAATACTTTGAAAGACTTCAACATATATTTTATAATTTTCTAATAATGCCTTTACAATCGTATAAAATATTTAATATATTATTATATATTTTATTAAAAATTCAATAAAATTTATACTCTTATTTAAACTATTAAAATATCAAGAATTTTCATATAAAATCAAAAGTTGGATCAAAGTTAATTTATGGTAAAAATTATTATCGTAAGATTATTAAATACCTAATAGTTATTATAAGAAAATTATTCTTTTAAATTTAGTATATAATAATTAAAAAAATCAGTTTATTATATTAGTAAGGGGTAAATATAAAAAAAAAAAGAATCAAGAGTCAATAGAAAAGAAAATTTTAAAAAAATAAAGAGTTAAAAAAGTCTCGTAGGATAATATGTCATTGGTTAGTAGATATTATTTATATATAAAAAAATGTTTAAAATATTTAAAAATCTATGATTAATTGAAGTTTTTAAAAATGATTGACATTTTGAATATTCTAATACTTTTATAAATTTTTAAAAAGTAATAATTAAATACTTTTAATTTTGTATAAACTTTTAAAAAACCTTAAAAAGTTTTAATTTAATAAAGCTAAATTTTTATAAATTCTTAAAAACTCCTAAATAATTAAATTTTAAAAAACTTTCAAAATCCAACAAAATCTAAAAAAAATCCTATTAGAATACACCCTTGTAAGATTCATCTCAAATGGAGTATTTTTTTATAAGAATGTTAATATAAATATTTTTAACAAAAATAATTATAATTTTGATATAATTACTTAATTGTAAATTATATGACACCACAATAACATATAAATGTGTAACTAGTAGATAAAAAATGTTTGTTTTTTATTAATATGAATCCATTTTAATCTAAATTGTATTTAAATATTTTTATTCTAAATCTCATTGATGATGTATTCAATTTCAACATATATTCTTCTTTAAATCGTAAAAATATTCAAAAAAAATTATAAAATCAAAGACAAGTTTACATAAATTGAAAAAAGATATATGTTTAAGTTAATTTATGGTAAAAATTATTATTGTAAGATAATTAGTATCCAATAATTATTTTTTAAAGTTTATTATATAATAATTAAAAAAACTAGTTGACTATTAACCAATTTATTATATTAATGCGTATTAAATATTAAAAACGAGTAATGAGATAGAAAGAATAATGAAATATAAAAAGTAAAAAGATTTAAAAAAATCTTAAGAAATAATATATTATTGGTAGTAGATTTTGTTTATATGTAAAAAATTGTTTAAAATCCTCAAAAGTGTTATTAACGAAGTTTTAAAAATTGTTGATATTTTAAATACTCTAATATTTTTATGAAATTTTAAAAAGTGTTAATTAAATACTCCTAATTTTGTATAAATTTTTAACAAATATTAAAAAAAATTAATTGAATAAAACTAAACTTTTATAAATTCTTAAAAAAATCTTAGATAAATACAACTAAATTTTTTAAAAACTTTTAAAATCCATTAAAATCTACAAAAATCTTATTAAAATACACCCTTTTAATGAAAATATTTAAAATTTTCATAAAATCAAAGACAGGTTTACATTAACTAAAAAGAGACACATGTATAAGTTAATTTATGGTAAAAATTATTATTATAAGATAATCGGTACTTAGTAGCAATTAAAAGAAATTTATTTCTTTAAATTTAATATATAATAATTAAAAAATCTAATTAATTATAAATTAATTTATTATATTAATACGTGATAAATATAAAAAAAAGAATCAAGAATAACTAAAAAAGAGAAAGAGAGAATAATGAAATAAAAAGGTAGAAAGAGTTAAAAAAAAAAAAAGTCTCCAAAAATCTGATGGGATAATATGTCATGGTGGTAGATTTTGTTTATATATAAAAAAATCGTTTAAAATCATCAAAAGTTTGATTTACTGAAGTTTTAAAAAATAATTAATATTTTGAAACTTTAATACTTTTAGGGACTTTTAGAAGGTAATAATTAAATACTCATAATTTTGTATAAAATTTTAAAAAATCTTAGATAAATACAACTAAATTTTTAAAAAATTCACCAAAATCTACAAAATCTACAAAAATCCTATTAAAATACATCTTTAAGATTAGTCTCAAATGGAATATTTTTAGGAAGAAGGTTCATTTAATTATATTTAACAAAAATAATTAAAATTTTGATATAATTATTTAATTTTAAATTACATGACACTACATTAACATATAAATGGATAATTAGTGGATCGAAACTATCTGTTTCTAGTTTATCTAAATCGTATTTAAATATTTTTATTATAAATCCAATCTGATAATTTACTCAATTTAAATATATCTGATCCGATGATGTATTCAATTTAAACATATCTGAATCTGAACATATCAAAAAATTTAGATCGAATAAGATCATATTAATGTTAAAATTTATATATAAATTATTATCGTATATAAAACATAACATACATAATATTTAATTTAAATTAGTGCATTTGTAGTAAAACTTATCATTTATAGTTAGAACTAAAAAAAAAAAGAAATATGTCTGAAAAATTATTAAACTAATATAAATATTAAATATTTATATTTATTTTTAAATTAAATAGTAATTTTTTTACTAAAAAACTAAGTAGCAATTTAATGTAATTATGGTATATATAATATTTAAATATAATAAATTATAAAATACAATATTCATTTATTTATAATTTAATGGTAATTCAGTTCGAATTAAATTTTAGTGGATTATAAAATATATCAATTTAAATCTGATTTGAATCTGAATAGATTATATACTTTTTAATTTAAATCTAATTCGATTATAAAATTTATCGATCAAATATAATCCGAATTCGATAAATCATATCAAAATTTTCAATTTAAATTGACTTATCAGAATATTGATTCATCTATACTAACATATATCAATATACGCAATACTAATTAAATGAACTCGTATTTTTTCTATTAAATTTTTAAAATTTTTTTTTTCTTAATCTAATAATTTTAAAATTGTGTATAATTAAAATATAAATAATATTTAAACTATCCTTATGTAATTTTTAAGTGAATATATTATTTTTTATGAAAAATATAAATAATATTTAAAATATATTCAATAATCTTAAAGTTAATATATTATTCCTTATAAAATAAATGATCAATTAAAATAAAATATATATAAATTTATATATAAAAAACTTTATAAACAACTATATATAATAAAATTCATACTAAAATGGTAATAGTTATTAAAATTTATGAAAACATTGCTAGTTTGAATTAAAATTTAACGAGGGGTAAACTACGTTATAAACAAGACAATAAAGAATTCTATATATAAAATATTTTCATATTAACCAAGAATTAAAGTTTTCGTACCGCACGTAATAAAATAAAATTCATATTTTTATAAATAAATATAAACAAATTATATACCTTATATTTTATATTTAATATTAATAAAATGTTAATGAAAAACAAATAAATATTCAAAGCAAAGTATATTAAAATAAGTAAATAAATTATAATAAAATACTTAAATACATAATGACATATTTTAAAATATAATGAAACATTATTATTATGAGAAACTTTTATTTGAACAAAATTTTGATAATCTTAAACATGCCAATTTTATAAACATTTTCTTAACATAATTCTCATAAAAATAATTTAAGAAAATTCACAAAAATAGATAAGCTCATATATTTTTCACCCTTCTTTTATGATACATGTTTTTAAATCATAATTGATCAAAATTATAAAATTTTATTGGTTTTAAGGGATGACAATTACATGAGTTAAAAAATATTATTTTCTTCGCTTGGCGGACTATCATAATTTCTTTTTATTACTTATTCATTAATAACTAACAATTAAGATTAAAATTGTATTAATTTAATAAAAAAATTAACTTTAAAAAATAACTTATTCTTATCAATGTATTACACATGCTTTCAAAAGTAAAAAATTAAAATAATATTTATCATTAAATGAATTATATGATGATAATCCTTAAATAAATTCGCAACTAATATATTAAAATTAAATATAATCACAAAGTTATTTATTAATAATTTATGCATAATTGATTTATGCACTATTATCTAACAATTTTTTTACATATTCTTTTTATACACGATAAAAAATATTAAAATAAAGTGCATAAAATACTAGAAATAAAGAGAATTAAAGTATTTACAAAATTATTCTTCAAATAAAATACATCCAAAGAGTGAACAAAAATAAAATAAGAATAATAAAACAAAAATGAAATGCATATAGTAAAAAAATAAAAAACTTATAAGAGATAACTATATTTTCGTAAATATTAATAAAATTTGAGATCAATTTTATTCACTAAAAGAAATAAGTTAAAATAATAAAAATAACTATTTTAAAAATTTATAATCACAAAAATAACACCATTTATATTCAACTTTTATATTTTTATTAATAAAAAATATTGCACATTGTTCACGTTAAATATCGTTCAAATTGAAATACAATCTTGTAGATCCGTTTAATATTTAATGTCATCTAATTAAACTACGTTTAATGTTATCGGATGCTATTATTAATATTATAAATTTTTTGATGTTATTTTTTATAATTTTTTAATAAATAATTTTTATCATAATATTAAATAATTAATGTAAGTATAAACTTTTTTTGTACAAAAGATGGTGTTTGTAAGTTTCTTTTTTTCTAAAATTTATTTGTAATAGTTATGCATTTAAAAGACAAAAAATAAAGAAAGAATAATTTTTTTTGAAAGATACAAGATCATAACAGTTTATGTTAATGTATATCTGGTAAACAGATTAATGTATATTTATTTACTTTAGATATATTTATATCTAGTTACTTTAAACATATATAATTTACTTATAACTCGTATATAAATGCACTATGTATATTTCTTTAATTACATAATATAATACAATCATTAAGTATTTCTAACATGGTATCAAAGTCACTACTCTTATTTTTCTAGCAGTCTTTTTTTCGTGTTACTCTACCCTTATGACTTCCATTGTCATAACAACTACTGCAACCACTCACCGTTGAACCTCCGACGTACGGCCAGCTTTACCTTTCAATAATAATAAATTTATCTCTAATAGTATTATTGAGTTAATTCATTATGATGTTTGGGGATATTCTTCTGTTACTAGTATTGGTGGATCTTGATATTTTGTTATTTTATTGATGATTATTCTCATTATAATTGGATTTTTCAATGAAATCTTACCAATATACAGTAACTTTGCAAAAATGGTTGAAACATAATTCTCCAAACATATCAAAACTTTTCGATCTGATAATGCTCTTAAATATACTCAAAATGTTTTTTAAGTTTTGTTACACTCCTATGACACTGTAAGTCATCTAACTTGTCTAGGAACCTCTCAACAAAATGGTCGAGTCGAAAGAAAACTTCATCATATTCTTTAACATTGTTCGTGCTCTTCTTTTCTCTGTCAAAGTTCCTACCCCATTTTTGGGTGAAGTCATTCTTCATGCTGTTTATACCATTAATCTATTCCAAACGTTGTCATTCATAATCAAACTCCATATGAATGTCTTTTTAGGTCATCTCCTGACTATCGTTACCTTCGCTCATTCGGATCTGCTTGTTTCGTTCTTCTTTAACCTCATGAACACAATAAACTTGAGCGTCGATCTAGACTTTGTTATTTTCTTGGTTATAGTGAAACTCAAAAAGGGTATCGATGTTATGATCCTATCTCACATCGTCTTCGTGTTTCCCATAATGTTGTCTTTTGGGAATATCGCTTATTTGTTGAACTTTCTCACTTTCGTTCTTCCCTAATTAACTCAAATGTTTTAGAAATCTTTCCAAATGAGTATCATGTTCCTTCTACAGATACTCATAATCCTCATTTGGACTTATCTATTCAATCTTAAGATATTTTTGATGATTCTCCTAGACAGGTTGTAGAAAAACAGGTTGATGACAAGCTACCCCACCTTGAGCATAGGTCCCTTGCTCCTACTCCATCTAAAGATCCTCCACAAGACATTCCACCTCGTCACTCAATCCGGGTAAGATCCATTCCTACACATTTACTGGACTATCACTATTACACTGCCTTTGCTACACTCTATGAGCCTTACACCCATCGTGAGGCATCTACTACCCCTTTATGATAAATTGTAATGAAAGAAGAAATTGTTGCATTAACCAAAAACCATACTTGGGATATGGTTACTCTCCCTTCTAGGCAGTCTATGGTTGGTTGCAAGTGGATCTATAAGATCAAGACTCGCTCTAATGGGTCTATCGAGCGCTACAAGGCTCGTCTTGTAGCAAAAGGTTTTACACAAGAGTATGGGATTGATTATGAAGAGACTTTTGCTCCAGTTTCCCGTATTTCTTCTGTTCGTATCCTCTTAACTGTTACCGTTGCTAGTAAATGAGACCTTTTTCAGATGGATGTTAAAAATACATTCCTTAATGGGGATCTACATGAAGAAGTCTATATGTAACCTCCTCTTGGTCTTTCTATTGAAATAAATAAGATTTTTCGCCTTCAACGTGCACTCTATGGCCTTAAACAAGGTCCACGAGCATAGTTTTCCAAGTTTAGCTCTATCATCCTTCACTTGGGTTACACTGCCAGTCTTTATGATTCTACCTTATTTCTTCGTCGCAATGATAAAGACATCATTTTGCTTCTCCTATATGTGGATGATATGATCATAACTGGTGATGACCTCAGTGGCATTCAAGAACTCAAGGATTTTCTTAGTCAACAGTTTGAGATGAAAGACCTTGGACATCTCATCTATTTCTTGGGTCTTGAGATCACTCGTTCCATAGATGGTCTTTATATTACTCAAGCTAAGTATGCATCTGACCTCTTATCTCAAGTTGGACTCACTAACAACAAGGTTGTTGACACTCTAGTTGAACTTAATGCACATATGACACCCTCGGGGGGACCATTGTCTAATCTCTCTCTTTACAGACGATTGGTTGACAACCTGGTTTATCTTATAGTTACTAGTCCAGATATTTCTTATGTTGTTCATCAAGTGAGCCAGTATCTGTCTGCTCCACGATCGACTCACTATGCTGATGTTCTACCGATTCTACGATACTTGAAAGGCACTATCTTCTATGGTCTTTTCTACTCAGCTCAGTCTCCTATAGTACTTCGTGCATTCTCTGATGTTGATTGGGCAAGAGATCCCACTGATCGTAGGTCCACTACAGGTTATTACTTTCTCCTTGGTTCTTCTTTGATTTCTTGGCGAAATAAGAAACAAACTTTCGTGGTCCGCTCTAATACTGAAGCAAAATATCGTGCTCTTGCTGATACCACATCTTAGCTCTTTTGGCTACGATGGCTTCTTAAAAATTTGGGTGTGTCCACATCCTCTGCTACTCTCTTTTTATTGTGACAATCAGAGTGTCATTCATATTGCTCACAAATATGTCTTTCATGAACGGACTAAATACATCGAGATTGATTGTCACTTTATTTGCTCTCATCTTGTCCATGGTGATCTCAAGCTTTTCCCCGTCTCCTCTAACGATCAACTTGTAGATATCTTTATTAAGGCACTTCTTAAAGGATGTACTCGTAATTTGGTTGATAACTTTAAGCTGGTCTCACATCCACCTTGAGTTTGAAGGGGGCTGTTAATGTATATCTAGTAAACAGATTAATGTATATATCTATTTATTTTAGACATATCTATATCTAGTTACTTTAGGTATATCTAATTTACTTGTAACTCTTATATAAAGACAACATGTATATTCCTTTAATTATAAAATAAAATACAATCATTAAATATTTTTAACAGTTTTATTTAAAAAAAATCATGAATAAGGTAAAATATATATTTTTTGTTTATCTTATAAAACAATATTATTAAATGTAACTAAAATAAAAAAAATCTGGGGAAATTGTCCTAAATGGTCAAAGATACATAGACAAATATATATTGTAGTAAAATTAATAAGTTTCTATGATAAAATGTCAATCTCTTCGTAAAAATCGAAATTACCAAGAACATTTCGATTTCTATCTCGACGAAGAATGCTCCCATAAAGTTGGGATGGAGTAGTAAATCACTCTCCCATCCCTTCTATTTCCCGATCACTGTTTTCTTTTGAAATTTTAGTAAATTATATATTTATAAAATGCTATAGTTATATTAAAAAAATATTTTTATCATTAAATTAATATTTTAATAATGAAAATATAATATTATGATATATAAGATAAAATTTATTATAATAATGATTAAATTAACAAAACAAAAAAATTAATTATATTTATAATTTATAAGTAATATTGAAATTTATTAGATTTAATCAGATAATAAAATAATATACTTAAGATTAAGATTTTACTAGTGTTTAGATTATTAAAGATTTAGTTGATTTTAATTTATTTATTTGTGGAAAATTTTTAAGCCTTCAAATATAAAACATTTTAAAATAATCATTGCCTCGTTCCTTTTAGTTGAGATCCTTACGTGATATGTTACTATTTGATTACATGAAAAATTAAAACACAGTACGTTGAAATAATTGTAAAATTGCACGACTAATTATATTATGATATACGAAAAAATGTGATTAATTAATGATAAATTTAATTATTTTTTATTAAATATATTTTTATAATTAATGATAAATTTAATTATTTTTTATTAAATATATTTTTATATATTATGTAATTAAAATATTTATTTAACAATAATAAAGTGAGAATTAATATGAATATTTTTACAAAATACTTTTTATATTTTATACTAATATTTTATTAATTTTAATTTTAAAAAAATATTATTTATTAATTTTTTAAATAATCTTATTTTAAATTTTATTTTTTATTGTATTTAATTGCATTTTAATTGGTTAAAAGATTATTTAACAAAAAAATATTAAAATTATTTTAATCTAATTTCTAAAGCAATTGAACTAAATAACATTATTTATAATATATAAACAAAATTAACAAAATCTAAGAAACGTGTATTCATAAAAATAAAAATAGAATAAGAAAAATGTGATGATGAAATTAAATAAATAACAGAAAGAATTATAATGAGATTGATATTCAAGTGAGTCCATTGTATATAGGAATATCACCGGGGTCAGTGACTCACAAATGCCCAACTTATTCTAGTTGATTTAGGGCATACTAGTTTTAGCCATAAATAGTTTAATGCATGTCCCATCACTTGTAATATCTGTTCATTTTTTTTCCTTCACTTATTTTTCAAGCTAAATTATTATCCAAAATAAATTATCAGTTTGAATCATTAACCCACAAGTAATAAGCAATAAAATTGTACCTACAATTATTAAAATAATTTAATTCAATTTGCTATGTACCAATAATTTTTGATTTAGATTCAACCAAAATCAACTCATTACCATAACTAGTTGCATGTGCATAGAAGTTCTTTCTATATATAAAGACTCATGTTTCATTAATAATAACTAATATCATAAATATTTAAAATATAAAATATGTAAAATGCACATATATATTTATGTGAAAATACTTTAAAAATTATAAAATTATGAAATTATTAAGAACTATTTTAAATCTTGAAATATGTCTAATAAATAAGAATTGTTTAATTATATAAATCAATCATTGTTATACAAAATATCAGCATTACAACTAAAATAAATGTAACTATTTAGCAATATTTTGTTAGTTGACAATAATTTTAATTTGTGATTCTTGTACAACCGTTTTTCCACTCCTCCCTGCTATGATACATAAAAGATATGGTACATACAAGACTTGTATCATTTTATTCTCAATATCTAAGACTTTAAAAGTCTTTGAACATAGCATATCATTTCTCAAACCATAATTTATTTGTATATGACAATTCATACTTATTGCTTTAGTATTAGTTTGTCATATGTTATATTTTTTTCCCAGTCAATTCATATTATATTATATTAAAATAATAAAACATATAATACAAATGTTTTAAAATCATCAATAACTCCAATTTTTTTTTCTATTTGGTAACACATTCAATACTTATAGCAATGAGTTCATAACAAACTTTTAAAGCATACATAATTCACACTTAATAACCTTAGTGATTATATAAAAACAATATTACGATTAGATATAAAAAGGATATCATTTTAACTATTTATCCATTACTTGCCCCCACCAATTAATTATTAAAAATTCATATAAATAAAGTTTTCAAACAATCTGCCACTAAAAAATAACATGTAAAAATAAAATAAAACATATAATAAGTTCTTATATTAAATAAACTAGATCATACGGAGTACAACGACTTAAAAGATAATATAAAAATTAAAAAAGGTGCCAAATATAAAATTAGATAAAACACACAATAGAAACTTGAAAGGAGAGCTTCAAACTCACGGTAATATTCTTCTATTATACATCTGAATTGTTATTACAAGTGTCCATATTTTATCCACTTTGAAGAAATGGGTTTTTAATTTAGTTAGAATCTGAAAAAAGAAAGCGGAAAAGATAAAGGACAATGAGAGGAGAACGGAATTGAAAACTACTCATGCAATAGCTCAAGGTCTTGCTCACCGTTCAAACATTATGTGACTAAGATAATGTAATTTTCTTTGGCAATGCATTAATAATTTATAAATTTTTATTTGCAATTGATTTACTTATTTGCAACATTATTTATAAATATTTATGATATTTATTTAATTAATAAATAAATTAATTAATTAATCAAAAATTGTATAAAATAAATACCTTTTTCCTTTGCAAAGAGTTGTAGAATTAATACTTAACATTTACTGAAAGTATATAGTTGAAACAGTTTAACAAATGGATAACCATCCACAATACGAGTATAAACTTTACTCATAAATATTTTAAAAAGCACATTAAATTTTCAAAAGATATTTATACAAGCTATTATACAATAACAGATAATTATAAATTAATAAAAAATAAATCCTAATATTTTAACTAATAATTATGTTAGACATTAAGTGTTATATGTCAACTTGATATATAAAACAGTACTATTAAATTTAGGACGTAATAAGCATTATTATTCAACACAATCTACATTTTAACACACTTATACGAAAATGCATGCAGAGATTAAAACGACAACTAAATATCAAATCCATTAAAAGCAAAGGAAAGATAAATAAATACACAATAACCATGCCATGAAATTTAGTACACATAATTTTGTTTGTATTTATTAAGAGAAATCAAGAATAGCATATTAGTAGTAATTTTACAAGTGATATTACTGTTAGTATACCACTAACATATACACTGCGTAACTTATTGTAATAAAAAAAATACAGTTAAGGCTAACAATGAGAATGTGATATAGAAATAAAAAAAATCTATTGCTCCAAATTTGAATTTTTTTTTGGTAATACAAACACTAAATTTAATGGTAAATTATTTCAAAATATATAAATAATAAATTTTAATTAATTAATGAAAAATATAATTTGGCAGCATTTCGACAATGTCACAAATAACAACAATACAAACTATTTGTTAAAAAAAAGAGTAACTTATCCCGTGACATTGTTGATATTTTTGCAACACAAAACAGATATAGTCCAATAACATAACCATATAAGCAAGTTTTTATAGGCACAATAATCGCCATTTTGGTTGAAAATAACTGCAAATAGTGCAAATATATGGGTGTGTGTATATTGAAACAAATAGTTCAACATAAACAGTGCAAACTTATTTATTGATAAAATGAAAATCTTCAGGTGTAAGAGAAAATATTGATCACATATTTGCATCGTTAATTAAAAGCAAAGCATCTCTTAGCATCAAATAAAGTAGAAAATGCATAGTTGTGGAAGAAAATCCCGAGGAAAACACACCTTTTTTTCTCTTTCTGAAAATAGTACCCAACAAAATACCATCTATCTTATCACGATATGCCATTTCCCAGACAGCTACCAAAATGTAGCAATCTGGTGGTAGTAAAGTTTTGTTTATTTGAATACTTAAGTAGTATATCATAATCCACAAACGGTCTTGGCATGGGCTTTATAAATGAAGTCAAAATCTAAGAAACACGGTATTCAAGTCATTATCTGGAGTTGCCTAGTTATCAATAACTTCAATGAGAGTCTGCTCATAGTCACTGGGAGCCTCAAAACCATGCAGATTCATCACAGTCGCTGCAACATTGGCAAGCCCACCATCAGGAACATCCTTCCTGAACCTCACCCCAGGTGCTAGTCCAGGACCTCCAATTGCTACAGGCACCTGAAGAAAATGAAGTAGTCATTAAACCCGACAAGTAGTACCATGCACAACTAAGTGTGTGTTTCTTTTATCCCAGTAAGGCTAACCAGCTTACAACTGATCCAACTTCCAAGCCTAAAGTCACTGCTCATGTAAGCCAGCCAGGCAACAATTTGAGTTTTTAGTTTGTACAGTTCTACCTTCAAATTGTCCCAAGCTCGTCTTTGGGGCATAACCAATACACACAGAATTCATTTACCAACAGAATAGTTAATTCATTCCAATTCCCAGCATTAAATTATAAACTTACTGGTTCAAGAGTGTGAGATGTGAGTATTTGTATGTTGCCATTCTTGTCAACTGCTGGTTGGCCAGACTTATTCCTTTTGACCATATCCTCAGCGTTTCCGTGATCAGCAGTCACAACATAAATTCCACCCACTTGCTCTATTGCATCGAGGATCATCTGCAGTCACATAACAAACCTCCTTTTTAAATGGATTTTAAGGAGACCATAAGTGTTCTTAGAATGGTGGCAGGCAAGGCAGTTTAAGGAAGTCATTCCTTGCTAATGATGTTTTTTGGACTCCAACTGACAAATCTGGTGAAAATACTCTCCAGCCTATTATTATGTAAAGGTTACTAGGAGAATAGACAAGTATTATTAAAACAATATACTTCTTCCCTACAACCTGAGTTTTTGTTTTTTACTTTCCAGCACTGTCGCTTTAAGAAGTCCTACATTGACCATTCCATAAAGGTATGACAAACTTGACTTCCAAATAGATAAACGAGGTAATCCCAAAAGTCCAAGTAGCTTCTAATTTCAAACCAAGGTTCTATAAAACCCTTGCCATCTAATGCCCAATGCTACTAAATTCTTTCCAATAAAAAAAAGATAAAATACCCTCGTGGTCCCTTTGTTTAGGTAAAAGAGACACACCGGTCAAAATATGTACACATTTGGTCCTTTTGTTTCAAAATGATGATTTTAAGTCCAATTTAATATACTAGTAATATAAAATTAACAAAAATATCACGTGTGTGAAGAGAGGTAACCATTTTAAATTACATTTAAAAACCAAAGAAGGTGTACTAGAAAATATAAGTTATTTCAAATAGGAAGAACATATAAAAAAGATTAGTTTTTCATCAATTTTAAACACTATACATGAACTTATGTATCATTTTACAAACAAAATGACTAGATATGTACATGTTGAAGATAAAAGGACTTTTCCGTACTTCACCCACTAAAAAACTATACATCTCAAAGGAAGACACTATACATGGACTTAAGTATCATTTTATAAACAAAATGATAAATATGTACATGTTGAAAATAAAAGGACTTTTCCGTACTTCACTCACTAAGAAACTATACATGTAAAGGGACTAACTTCATGGTTAGAAATAACATGAGCTACGACCATCATACCTTGACAGCACCATCAGCAGCATTGCATGCCACAACTGTAGCCTGAATGTCACCAGTATGTCCAACCATGTCCCCATTTGGTAGGTTGACACGGACCTGAATAATATGTGAAACCATGGATATGAAATAACTTTTTACTAAATTGAACCACATTTTTATTTTTCACTAAGCAATAGCTAATTACCTGATGGAATTTTTTACTAAGTATAGCATCTCTTGCTTTTTCAGCAATCTCCAAAGCCTTCATCTTTGGTTGGACATTGAACGTGATTCCAGAATCACTTGGAATTTCAACATATTCCTCCATGTCAGGGTTAAAATACCCAGAGCGATTTCCATTCCAGAAGAAAGTGACATGGCCAAACTTAACAGTTTCACTGTTTATGATAGAGATTTTAGTTTGAAAACAAGGCAACAATGCCCAGCAAACAACTAAAACATAATTCAGCAGACTGAATAATTAAGACCGAGAACCTGGACCTCTAAGGTTTTCCGATGAGTGCAAATATTTAGATAAAAATCCATTTCAATAAAAACACAGGATGTAAACAATAAGAAAAGTGCATCAAAATATCATTGTCAATAATACTATCAACTCTACACTAATAAACAAAGTATACAACATGCCAATTGCTCACCTGCAAGCAAAAGTGCGGACACCATTATGCACTAGATATTCACCAGATGTTCTCTCAATTTCAGGGGGAGAAACAAGGTAATGGCTTGGAAGCTTTAGTTCACCATCATATTGAAGCATTCCAGCATACCGAATTTTAGGGAATCTAACTCGGTCAAATATATCAAAATTTTCATATTCAAGAGCCTTAGCAACCATAACCATCCTATCAGCTCGGAAGTTGAATGTGACAACACCATCACCATCCAATATTGGCCCCACAGCCTTGCCATTCTGATCAACAATAACAAAGGGAGGGAGATACTGGTCATTTGCACCAGGTACCTCCCTCAATTTCTTGACAGCTTCAACAGCACTCCTAAATTTGTGAGGGGCTTCACCAAGAACTTGAGCATCCCATCCTCTTTTCACAACATTCCAGTCATTCTGCAAAAAAAAATGATCATGATCAAAATACAAATTTCAGTAAAATTGCTTATAGATGGATCTAAGCAAAAGCAAAAAATATGCTTAAACGGAAGATGTAAATATTTCCACATGTAGTAAGACTTCCAAATTGATATACTGCTAAGCAAAGGAAAAAATATCAGGCTAGTAGTGACGTGTCACCTTACAACATACATGTTTCACCATATGCTGCCTTTATAATAATTGGTATATGTAACAAATCACAAGCTTCACACAAACAAGTTTACTTTAAATATTTAAGCATACATACAAACAAGAGGAACACAAAATCAAAAAGCAGAAAAATGCATCAATAACCACATAGATGGTAGTGTGCAGATTCTACATAAAAATGGCCAATAAAATAACATTAACATGTGTAGAGAACGAGGGAGTATGTAATACATCCAAAATAAAGCCAAATATTAATTAGAATGAAGAATGTCAGATATCCTCAAAGATACAACAGGGCATACCTCATATCGATCCATTGTGACATTCATGCGGCCACCACCTGATGCAATCTGTGCATCAACACCTCTCTTACGTAACTCTGCAAGGTCATTTTCTAGAGTTTCCACGAATCTCACACTTGAACCATCTAAAACATCACGACCATCAGTAAGAATATGAACACGGATTCTTTTAGCACCGTGCTCACTAGCCCCTTTCAGCAACAACTGCAAAGAAAATGAAAAATTAAATCAGCAAAATAGGGAGAACCAATTTGAAATATAAATTAACCTCAGATCAATTACATACTGATGCCCCAACTGAACAACTTACCTGCAACTGATCAAGCCTGGAATGAACTCCTCCATCACTTAATAAACCAATCAGATGCAATGTGCCAGTTTCAAAACATTCCTTTATGTACTTAAAACCTTCTCCTTCATAAATTTTTCCTGAGGCAAGAGCAAGATCAACGAGCTTTGCCCTGAATTTTGAAAGGAAAAGAGAAACATTTAAGCAGCCATGAAACTGTAAAGAGAACACCTTTGCAAGGGCGGAATGCAGAAAAAAGAGGGGTATGTTATGAAATTAACATGCAGTGGGTGGATGTGGAAATATAATTCAAGTTTAAATAGAAGGATTGACCCTGAGAAGACTACTTTCTTTTTACCTCCCTCAAAATAATAATATAGTAAGGCTGAAATGAGAAGTGCTCTGGCGAGGAAAGGAATTCACAGCAGAATGCAAGGAATACATAACTCAATTCACGGCAGAATGCAAGGAGTAAATAACTCATTGGTACAGGCAAAGAACAATGAAAAATGCAACATGCTTGCTTACTTTTATAAAGCTCAAGGTGGCGTTGCAAACTTTGCCATAAAAAATAATTCCCCAATAACCAAAATGGATAAGAGAAACAAACTCACCCCTGAGCATAAATGCGTCCAGCACCAAGAGCGTTGTGTCCAACTTCACTGTTGCCCATATCATCTTCTGTTGGAAGTCCAACAGCTGTACCATGAGCTTTGACTAGCCTCCATCTATCAGGAGCACCCTATCCAAAGAAAAACGAATACAAACCATTGAACTCAACAAGTTTCCATCAGCGTCTAAAAAGAGTTCCACCATCAATCACTCAGTACTCTGCCAATAAGATTGGATCTGCTTTTCTAAATGATTGACATTGCTTTCAAATGATTAAAAAAAAGTGTAATTAATGTTTCACAGTTAAAAGAAAAGTGATTTAAAAAATTCTGTTCAAAAGAAGAGCTTTAAAAATATCATAAGCACTAATAGTTATTTAATGAGAAGTAAAACGTACGAATATTATGGATAAATTTAACAATCATAAGACAATTACCAATTAAGAAAATGCTTTCACAATCACATTAACATTTTATGGAAATAAGTGAATTTTGAAACAAGAGAAAAAGTGTTCATATAAGTTTACCCCCTCAACTTGTCCCACATTGCTTTTTTTACATCTATTTAGTGGTGTTTATAAGGCATTACATTGAGACTTAGGTTTGGGGCCCAAAGGGGTACCCAGTTTTGTGCAGGGATAAGTAGACAGGCAATTGTTGGTTTACCACACGTGCAACCGCCACAGTCCAACCGGTTGAGTCGGGTAGAAATGCATGTACCAAATAGTTAGTGGATTCAGATGGGTAAAAACTTGAAATAAAAGCATAATTACCATCCCCATCAGGTAAGAAGAAGACATAAGAATAAGAGAAATTATGTATTGCTCTTGGAGTATGTAATGAAGTGGGAGTATGTAATGAAGTGGTATTACATACTAATGAAATTTAAGATTAGTAAAAAAAAAAAAT
This sequence comes from Hippophae gyantsensis, assembly GCA_030763125.1. NCBI lineage: Eukaryota > Viridiplantae > Streptophyta > Magnoliopsida > Rosales > Elaeagnaceae > Hippophae > Hippophae gyantsensis. Next base: position 83,500 of record CM061034.1, on the reverse strand, counting down.
TGAAAAACAAATACCTAATATGAGATGGACAGAGAAAACAATTCGATTGGTAAAGAAAGAGTATGCTCCATAAATTATGAATAATAACTCCAAAAACCAAAAGAAATCCAATACGCATGGATTGGATCTTGAAACCAGTGATCTGTGTGGGAAAAACTCGAGTGGATGCTAACCGGAAAATAACTATTTATGGTAAAAAAATATTCAACATAGGAGATAATACCTTCTTAAGAGAATCCATGGTGGGGGTGTCAGCCACATGGATGCAGTTGTACTGATCGGGTTTGGCTTCACCCCAACCGTCCAAAACCACCAAACCCACGATTTTACCCTTTGGCAACTTTGAATGATCCGCCAATTTCCACGAAAATCCTGAGCTCCCCATTTCCTTCTGTCTGAATTCTGCCAAACCGCACAAATCAATCGATGATTCCGATTACTCCCCCACAAAAAAAATTAAAATAAAAACGTATAAATAAATCCAATCAGACGAACAAATCAAAGACACGCCAATAACAGTACAAGCGAATTTTCTACTATGATAAAACGAAAGAAAAAACGTCAGAACCAACACGAAGCATTCGCAAATTACATGTGTAGTCGTTTACCAACCAGACTACCAAATTGTCCCTCCCGTCTGCAACTTTTGAACTCCAAAAACGAGAGCCCTGGAAGAAAAATCAAGCTACTGCAGTCTACAGCTGCAACAAAAGTACAAACACTGATTAAAACCACATACATTTATACTCATCCACATAAGCCTGTTTCCTCCAGAGTGGATCTACGCCGTTTAATTGCCCGCACTCTTAGTAGGGTACACATGTCGTTTGGACTGATTCGATAATATATTTCTTTACATCGTATATTTGGTAGATTGCATCTATCTGATTACACCCATTTAATATATAAATGAATATTTTTTTTATTATCATAATTTTTAATATATTATTAATTTTTTCGGCAGTTAAACATATAATCATTCCAATAATAATAATATTTTTGATAATTTTAACGTAAGATAATATATTAATATTCTTAAACATCAAATTAAATAATAATAGATTTAATAGTATGTTAAATTTATAAAATATAAATATAATGTTATAAACAATAATATATAATTTAATAATTTAAAATTTTAAAATTAAACAAGATAATATTAATTAATAAATTAAATTAAATTATTCAAAATAATTTAAATTTTCAACTCGATCTTATTTATCAATTTTTTTATCTAATTTTAATATTTTGCTCTTAATAAATTCATATTCATTATAAACAATTATATTTATTATAAATAATCATATTTTTTTATGTTTTTTATATTTTTACTCTTCATTTAAGTCTATTAAAAATAAGTCATCTTATTATCATCACAATTTACGTAAAATAAAATATAATAAATTTATAAATTATATCATAAATTAAAAAAATATCTTTTACTAATTAATACCTCTAATCTATGGATTAATTTAAATTAAAAATATATGTTTTTAATGAAATTAGGGAATAAAATAAACATAATTCAACTTAAGAATTTTTAGAGATATAACATATCTTACGAAATTTATAAAATATAAAAATAATTATCAAAATTTACTCAAATTTTTTCATTCATCATACTTTTATCTTTTCATGAGATAAAATATTAATATAAAAGAAAAATATATATACGAAAATATATCAATATATTTGATAATTATTTCATAAAAAATAAAAAATATAAATATATAATTTAAATATTATTTTTACAATAAATAACAAATTTAATGATATTTTTATTTTATTTTAAATAAACTAGCATTATTATTATTGACGAAATTAAATTATATCAAATATTTTATAAAATATATCATGATAAAATTAATATAATTAGCTAAATATTAAATAAATATGTAATTTATTTAATTTCTTAAGAGAGACTACATATTTTATATTGTGAAAGAGGCTCGTGGTATCAATAAATGGATCCATTAAATTTATGACTTTATAGGGTAGTTCTATTATAAATAAAACACATATCATAACCATTAAGTGTTTGTAGATGTACGAATATGGACTTTGTTTGTTTCAGGATCGATTATAATAAAAAATTATATTGGTTATTTTTTAAATTTAAAAATTAAAATATGACAAAGATATAAATATAATCATTTTAGTGTCATCCTATCATTTATATATTATATTATTGAAAGAATTTTACATATATTTTTAACAAAACCATCTTAAAGAGTGTAAGAGTAAAAAAGGTAACTAATATGATGGATGATTGTATCAATTAGTTAAGAATTTGCACATGAAATTTCACGTTACTTAAACATTGGGTAATTAATTTGCTTACTCGACTTAATGTGTTTAGTTTTTGGATGAAACATCAATTTTATGTATCAAGGGCAATCCAAAACTTTATCATCATGTGCATTTTTGTTAATCTCCAAACTGCATGTGAAGCATGAAGATTTATGGGTGTTAATAAAGAGTTTTCTAATCTACTGATGAATTAAAAAGAACGTAGCTAATAGAATGGTTAATGTTGTGTCTAGCCATGTAAAATAGAACAACTCAGCCCATCTTATGTCTTTAATGGGCTAGCGGGTTCCATTTGTCTAGCATGGTTATTATCTTGACATGGGATGAACTAATGGGCTTCATCTTGACTTAAAGAAACTAACAGAATTTTTTAATTATAATGCCTTATTAAATACACCAACACCATCAGCTAATTTTTTAAATTGAATAATGAAGCCAAAAGCCAACTTTATAATTTTTCAGCAACAATTAATTATAAATTCTCAATAAGCAAATACATCAAAATCCATAAAAATTTAAACTAACAATATATAAAGTTTGATGTTGCTAATACATCAAAATCCCCGTACTACTTAATGTGTTAAAGAATATGAGCTCTGATTCTCCAATGATACATAAATTATATAAAACTAAATAAAAAAGTTAACACATGTATAATTAATTATAACATAAGCTTAATAGTTTGAAATAATAATATTTAATGGTTCGCAATGAAGACTTTAAAATCGCATTAGTTTTAATAGTGTACAAATAAATTAAATAAACGGTTTCTTATTAATACCTTTAATTAAATAGTTTCAATTCAATGATTTCTTACGTCTGAATCTTCCATAAGCTTCAAATCTTCGTTTACTTCATCATCAAGTAATGAATGAATGAGTTTTGGCTTTTTTTTATATCTTAGTTGTGTATCACATCAATATTTCATGCAAATTAAACATTCAAATATATGTCTTTTAAATTTATTTATCTTAATATCAAGAATTTTACTACAAGTACTAATTGCAAATTCTGATGGCATAATAGACACCATAAGGGTGAATACATCACGTGTCATTATAGAAAGCATTGGAAAATGACTTTTATGTGTTTTCTTTCATTATAGGATATCAAATTAATCATTTTGTGTTGAAAATATAAATTTTAAATAATAAAAAAACAAATGATGTCAATTTTAATTTTTGTCCCACATTATTATTTTACATCATTTAGGAGATACATAAATAAAAAACGGATTAGTTATTAGGTTTGCGTCCTAAAAGACACCCATTTTTGTAGAATGAGAGAAGACCTAGGTAAATATGATATCATGCACGCGCATGCACTGTCGTCGTCCGATTGACCACCTGTGTCGAGCCAAGTTCGAGTCCGTGTGTGTGAGGTGAGGTGGTATTTTATTTTTTGATTTTTTTTTAAATTACTTTTTCACTAAAAAAATTGTCGTTACTTTTTTACTTAGAAAACAACCGTTATTTTTCTTTACTTAGAAAAATATCCGTTACTTTTTCACTCATAAATGACTGTTACTCTTTCCAAACATGACCGTTATTATCTTAAATGTCACACATTTTCTCAAACCTATAAATAGAGGGTCTTAGCTATCAATTTAAACATATCAATTAGAAACATCTTTACTAGAAAAACTCTTAGAAAGAAAAGAAGAAGATAGTAATTTTTTTTGAGTTTTTCGAGCAACATATATATTTTGGAGGTATAATATTACAGACTTTATCAGTGCATTGAAGCTCCGGGACCTAAAAAAAGATTATGGGTTATTTTATCCTGGGGACGATGAGGTTGTATTTGTTTACACAAATTTAGGTAGAGTCACAAAACGTATTAAAGATAGCGACTTAGTCGATAATTCAACCCAAGCAATTAATTTCAATATATCGATAATATTATTCTTACATTATTTTCACGTACTTGTTCCAACATCTTATGATAACCTACCTCAAACTTTTATAACACTAGATAGATACATGTTTAATTTAGTGAGTGTGTTGCTACTAACACCAAATTTTGTTTTCCAAATTGGGAAACCTCATATGGACACAAAAAAGTGTAGGGAAAAAGAATCAGAATTTCCTATTTTTTGTTTTCCAAACTTAGAGACATAAATGTCAAGTCTTTTTCAATAAGCTTATAATAACACTATAAGTCCAATGAGATATCATGTTAAAGTTTTTATAAAATATATCAAGTCCAATTTCAACAACATGTGGTGTGATTCTTAGATCCATACATGTAACTAATATAAATATTTTTGGAATAATCTCTATATTTTTTTATTTTATCTTCCATTACTTTATAAACACCAACAAACAAATCAAAACTTTTATGTTTATCAAATACCTTAGACATATAAGATTTTACCATACAAAGAACTTCTTCGTGACAACACAAAAACTTTCAAAAATTTCATAAAATTATATGTTATATGTATTGATTATCAACATAAAATTATCTGTTATATGCATTGATTATCAACAACTGGGCAACAAACTTTTTTTTATTATAATATGAAATTAATAGCTCATTAAAACATACACGATATTTTAACATTAAGTATGTAGAATTTCATCAAATGATAATGTATGTGTTTGTTTTTTTCTTTAAACTAAAAGCTCTATAATGTGTGGCATACTTATGCTCTCTTGCGGACGAGATAAAAGTTAAAACATTTCTTATATTTTTCAAATAACTCACAACAATCTTCATTTTGTATTGCACACATAAGTTGATAATGCAACACATGCAACGCATGTGAAAAAACAAATTAGGACAATCGTGATGAAATAGCAAGCTTGAACGTGTTTAAAGCATATAGGTTTGCACTTGCATTATAAAAATAATAGATGATATCTTATTAATAAGACCATAATTTATTATGATACTTGTAATTAAATTAAAAATATGTGTTTAACTGTATATGTATTAAGCTAAGTCAAATCCAATTATCTTTTATTTTAATTTTTAACTTGAATTTACCCGATTTACGATATCCCCATATGGCCTCGGTTTTATAATAACAAAGGCTATAAGTACACCTTATGATCATAGTTTTCATAAAAAATCGAGGTCATAGGTAGTTATCTTTGGTCTCTTTCATTTAGACCTCAGCTTTTATAATCGTGATCATAGACCTATGATTACGATTAAAAGTCGAGAGCATAGATACATATTATAGTAATGTATTAATATGAAAGTTTTTTAATGAAAATATGTAAAATAAAGTAGAAAAATTATGTGATTTAAAAAAAACAAAAAATATAATAGTTTTATTTTTTTTAAGTAAGAAGATTATGCATATACGAGTGGATTTTTTCAATAAAAATATAATTATTAATAATTATTACGAAAATAAGTACTTTGTATGTTAAAAAAATATGTAAAGAAAGTTAAAAACATAGACATTTGAATATGCAAGGACTTAATAACGAAGATAATTATTTTAAAAAAATAGTAGGTACTTAAGAAAGTGGAGTAGAAGAAAAAATAAGATTTTAAAAATAAAATAGAGCAATTTTTTAGGATGCGGCTTCTTTTAAATGAATATATTATGAAATAAAGTAATTTACGTGCAACTTTAAATTTAAATTTTAAATAGTAGTGAGTAAATTTCAATAATCAAAAAACCAAAAATAAAAATAAAAATCGGAAGTTGTTAACTGTGTTTTATCTTTTTACATTTCAACAAATCAGTTGGGCAGTTTGCTTCCTTTTCTTTTTGGAGGCAATTAAAAATAGTAGTTAAATAAGAAGAAGAAGAAAGTAAAAAAAATAAAAAATTATTGGCATTAAATCAAAGAGACGGTTATTGCAACAAGACAAGCCGTTATCATAAATAGTGATCTGAAAAAATTTAATAACTATCATGAATAAAATTAACATTGTTTTTTAAAAATACGAAAAAATCATAAATTTTAAAACAAATATGCAAAATGTAGTAGAAAAAATTAAAAAATTTAAGAGAAATAAAGAAATAAAAATAGAGTAGTTTTATAAGAGGTAAAACAATTTTTTTAAAAATATGAAAATAACTTAGTTATGGGGAGGTTATTGTGAATTAAAAGTTTCTATAAAAGAATAGAAAATAAAAATACACAAAGATAATCATAAAAAATTGAGTAAATAGAGTTTTATATCACTAAAATTTGAGGATTGTTATAAATATATTATTAAATTTCTATGTGTTATTTGTATACAATGAAACTTTTAATTTTTAATAAATATATCATTAATATTAATTGTTAAGAGGATAATATTTTAATGTGTGTAAATCCCTAAATATTTCCCAAATCATATCATATTACCCATACATCTACACGAATAAACCCTTAAATTATGGGTTTGTTAGATTAAAAATATGATAAATTAGGTTGTAACTTGTAATACATATTTAAATGTTGTATTTTTGTGAACAATTTGTTCAAATATTTCTCTCTTATTTCAAATTCAATAGTAATAATTTTTTTCATTGTCAATTGGAAAAATTTTGTTACTCATTTCAAAATTCTTGTAATTTTTTTCTTTCTCATTTGTTTGGGAGTTGAAAAAACCCAATTTTCTAACAATTATGGGTCGGTAAATTAGTTATAATTGATTTGTAAGATCAAATTAGAAAAGTAATTAAAATTTTCATATACAAATAATGTTGTTTACTTGCCTTTTAGAAATGTGGGATGTAGAAGAGAGAGATTGAGATAAATAATTGGCGGATAAAGTTAATTCTATATTATCCTTGTAGATTCTGAAACAAATGGTTGGGAGAAGGGTAGGCTCGACAAATCAGAATGGTTGGGATTTGGTTCGCGTGAGTGTAGGGATAATGTCGTCTGATTTAGGGGTATTTAGGGATATACATACATCAAAATGTTAATTTCGTTAACAATTGATGTTGATGCTATATTCGTTATAAATTGAAGTTTGATGGTATGAAATTAAATAACAAATAATTTTTTTATGATATATTTATAACAATCTTTAAAATTTGATAGTATACAAATTTTATTCTCAACAATTTATCATGAAACATGTTTATTTAATCCAATAATGTAAGTGAAAAAAATAATGCAATATGTACGTTAGTTTAGTTATATACATGAATCTTTGTAAAAATTATTAATTTACACGAAATTTTAAATATAATTATTAATGAGGAGAAATAGTTGAAGCACCAAAATATAGACTTACAACATGTGTTGCCTAAAAATTTGATAGTGAAATTGTTATGTATTAATTTTAACAATAAATTTTACCCCTTTAAAACCAATGTCTTTTCAATTAGTTAATAAAGATATAATAATTAAAAAGAAAAAATTGCTACAAAGAAAATTAAGTTTAAGAAATAATTTTGTTAAAAGAAATAAATAAATAGGAGAGAACATATAGTAGTAAAACATAATTGTTCTTTTTCGTAAAACTTGATTTAAAATTTTAAAATAATAATTAAGAATTTTTTTATTCCTAAAAGTAGTTTAAGGTGGAAAATAGTTAATTGAAATTAATTATTTAAAAATACAAAGAAAAAAATCATGTGTGCATACGCCACACAACACGCTAGATGATTAATAATAACTGTTGGGGTGATAAAGTAGTTTTTTTAATTAAAAAATAAATAAATATTTTGAATGTGTGGAATGGTGTTTGAGAATTGAATCATGAATCTTTGTTTCGGTGAATAAAATTAACTAAGAAACACTGAAATAGAAATACACAACCACTTTGTTTTAGATTGATGGTGTTGGAAGTAGCTATTGCCACTACCTTAAGTTTAGGATTTGTTTCAGTCCAAGAAAATAAAGATCGAATCAATGATTTAGTCATAAAATATCCCTAGTCTTCAGGAGTGGTGTGAGCATGTAAAATGTGTAAAGGGCTTGCAGCTTGCCCGTGAAAAGCTACTTAGATTTCTAGTAGGTTGGTAGAGTCATAATTCTATAAATTCATGTAATCAGTTTAATTTTAAAAAAAAATTCAATGAAAAAAAAGGTCTTAACCTCCAAAATCTGTGTGAATCTAATCCTTACACAAAATTGAGATAAATAAGAGAGAAGTTTAAAAAAACTTACCTAACATATGGTATCAGAGCCATGTAAAGTTCTGAATAAAAAAAATACAGCAAGCCAAAGCCTTACAGTAACAAAATGGCCATGAAAAGTGTCAGGTTTGTCCAATTAGTTATTCCCATATTTGATGGTCAATACGAACACTGGAGTATACTGATGGAAAAAAATTTAAATCCAAGAAATTTTGGGATCTTATAGAAATTGGGATTGAAGAGTTTGATGAAGAAATTTCAGAGGTTTATGCTCAACAGAAGCTGAGAATCGATGTGTATTGAAATTGAAGAACCTGAAGGTAAAGAATTACCTATTTCGGGAAATTGATAGGTCTATTTTGGAGATAATCTTTAAGAAGGACACGGCTAATAATATCTGTGACTCTATGAAAAAGAAGTACCAAGGCTCCAACAAAGTGAAGTGGGCACAACTTCAAACTCTCAAAGAGATTTTGAAACTTTTTAGATGAAGAAAAGAGAAACAATAACTAACTACTTTGGAAAATTGATAGTAATGGCAAACAAGATGCATCTTCACGGTGAGAAAACCATATATGACATTGTGGTTGAGAAAATCCTAAGGTCACTGACTCTCAAGCTCGACTATGTAGTCTTCTTAATTGAGAAGTCTAATATAGTTGAAGATACGTCTATAGATGAACTGCAGAGCTTCTTGCTTATGCATGAGCAAAGAATTAACAGGACCAGTGCAGTTGAAGAAATGCAGGCACCAAAGGTTTCCACCTTCAATGAGTTTTCAAGCATAAGAGGAAGAAGGAAAGGTCGTGATAGACGTGGAAGAGGTTGAAGACACCATTCTTACAACAAAACTATAGAAATGATGAAGATAAGGAATAGAACATAAAATGAACTAAATCATCTTCTCAAACTCGAAAGGCTGATGATCAAAATAAGAAGGGACATTTCGACAAATCAAAGGTTGAATGTTACAGATGTGGAAACTTAGGCCATTACAAAAATGAATGTTGCATGAAAATGACAAAGGAGAAGAGTGAGAGATCCAACTTTGTAGAAAAGGGAAAGGATAAAGAGGAGGAGACTTTGTTGATGGCCTTCCATGCAATGGAAGACACAAACGAAGACACCTGGTATGTGGACATAGGTTACAACAACCATATGAGCGGTTGCAAGTCATCCTTCTCTAACCTAGATGAGAGTTTTACCACTTTTGTTAGTTTTGGTGATTGATCAACTGTGAAGATTGAAGGAAATGGTGATATTTAGATAAGAACTAAGAATGAGTTCATTAAGGTAATATCTAATGTATTTTACATACATGACCTAAAAACGAATCTACAAAGTGTTGGCCAATTGCAGGACAAGAGTTACACGATCACAATTAAAAAAGGAGAGTGTGAGATTTATGATCCCAAACATGGATCAATTGTTGTAGTGCAGATGACAAGAAATCGACTCTTCCTTCTCAAAATTAAATTAGTGCAAACATGTTTAATAACCAAAGAAAATGTTTCAGTGTAGAGATGGAATGAGAGATATGAGCATCTTCATTTCAATAGGCTCAGGACCCTAAAACAGAAGCATATGGTGGTACCTAAAATCACAATGCCCTCATCGACAACATGTGAGAACTACATCACAAGAAAATATAATCATGATATGTTTCCCTCGGGAAAATCAACAAGATCTCACAAGATCCTAGAGCCGATTCACTCAGATCTTTGTGGTCCAATATCCCCTATATCTAATGGAGGTAAAAAATTATTCATAACCTTCATATATGACTATAGTAGAAAAGTTTGGGTGTATTTTTTGCAGGAAAAGTTAGAAGCTTTTGAAGCTTTCAAAAACTTCACTACTTTAGTGGAGACATAGACAGAGAAAATGATTAAATGTCTAAGAACAGATCCAGGAGAAGAATTTTGTTCTAGAGAGTTTTTTGAGTTCTGTAATGAGAAGGGAATTAGGAGACAGTTGACCACAACTTATACACCATAACAAAATGGTCTATATGAGAGGAAGAATCGTATCATAGTAAATATGATAAGGAGTTTACACGCAATAGGATAGGTTCCCAAAGCTTTATAGTCCGAAGTTGTTTTTTGGACAGTTTACATTCTTAATAGAAGTCTAACATTTTCTATTAAGAACATAACTCCACAAGAAACATGGAATGAAAATAAGTATACTATAAATTATTTCAGGATATTTCGTTGCATAGCATATGCACACATACCTAACCAGCGAAGGAAAAAAATTGGATGACAAGAGTGAGAAATGCTTGTTTCTAGGGGTAAATGAATTGTTAAAAGCTTATAAACTGTTTAACTCAGTTTCCTGAAAGATAGTGATAAGCCGTGACGTGAAGTTTGATGAGGAAAAAAGGTGGAATTGGAGAGAATAACTAGAAACACCAAAGAATGTACTGGTGGAAAGTAAAACAGGTGATGAAAGAACAACTCAGGTGATTGAGACTCAAATCCATTAGTCACTAACATCACCATAGGAGCCTCAAGTTCACACATAAACTCAAAGTGATGAATAATCTGAAGAAATGAGGGTTTATAATCTAAGAAACCCTCAAACATTGAAAAGGCCTCACTGGATGATAGACTATAAGACAACTTTTAACTGTTTGGATGAAGACACTACCAACTTTGCCTTATTTGTTGGCAGTGGTCCCATCACTTTTGATGAAGCCGTGAAGGAAGATAAATGGAAGGAAGCAATGGACAGTGAGATACTATCAATTGAGAAGAATAACACTTGGAAGCTCACTGATTTACCTAAAGGGCAGAAGCATATTTGGGTAAAGTGGGTGTTCAAAACAAAAGTGAATGAAAGAGGAGAGGTTGACAAGTATAAAACTTGTTTGGTGGCTAAAGGATACAAATAGAAATAGGGCATAGATTATAATGAAGTCTTTGTACCTGTAACAAGAAATGAACCATAAGGATGCTCATATCTTTGGCTGCTAAGAAATCTTGGAAAATTCTACAGATGGATGTGAAGTCTGCTTTTTCTCCATGGAGAATTATAGGAATAGGTTTATGTTGAACAACCTCATGGTTTTGTTCAAAAGAAAAAAAAGAAAAAGTGCTAAAGTTGAATAAAGCTTTCTATGCCCTGAAGTAGGCTCCACGGGCATGGTACAATAGAATCAACACCTACTTTGCCAAGTTAGGTTTTAAGAAATGTCCCTCCGTACATACACTATACACTAAAGTTGGAACTGGAGGTAAACTTCTAATCATGTCACTTTATATTGATAACATAATTTATACAGGAAACAATTAGAAAAAGATGGATAAGTTCAAAAATTCAATGATGAAAGAATTCGAGATGACAGAACTATGACTGATGCATTACTTCTTTGGGATATAAGTAATTCAAAACTATTTTGGTAACTTCATTTACCAAAAGAAATATGCACACGTAGAAGGTGCTTGAAAGATTTCAGATGGTAGAATTCGAGCCATTGAGACTTTAGTTGAACCTGAATTGAAAATTAGCAAGGATGAAGGAGGAAAAGAGGTTGATAACACTTTTTTCAAATAAATCAGTGTAAGTCTCATATATCTTACTTCAACTAGACCAGACATTATGTATGGTGTAAGCCTAATAAGTAGATACATGAAAAATCCAACAGAGTTGCACCTGAATGCTTTAAGAAGAATTATAAGGTACGTGAAAGAGGCAATAGACTAAGGAGTGTTCTATAAGAAATGTAACAACTCATATTTCTATGGTTACACTGATAGTGATTATGCAGGAGATCTTAACGACATAAAAAACACATCAGGCCATACTTATATGTTAAGCTTATGAGCAATGTCATAGTCCTAAAAAAAGCAACCTATAGTTACTCTATCAACTACTGAGATTGAGTATGTGGCAACAACATCAAACTCCTACTAAGAGATCTGGATGAAGAATATGTTTGAAGTCCTAGGAATGAAGTAAGATAGCCCTATGATAATCTACTGTGATAACTTATCTACTATCAAACAGTCCAAAAATCTAGTAATGCACGAAAGGAGCAAATACATAGATGTCAGATTTTATTTTCTTTGTGATTTATGTCAAGATAGAGTTATTGAATTGAAGTATTGCAAGAGTTCAGAACATGTAACAAATGTTCTAACCAAACCTCTCAAATAACCAAAGTTTTGAGAAACTCAAGAAATCGGTTGGAATGTGTTAAGTCCTCAGCCTCGAACAAGGGAGGGTTGCTTGAAGTTGAAGACCAGTCTAGAAAACCTTAAACTATTTTTCAACAGAAAAATCAATTTAAGAGAGAGTGTTGGAAGTCACCGTTGTTACTACCTTAAGTTTATAGTTTGTTTTAGTCCAAGAAAATAAGTACTGAATCAATGATTTAGTCATATAGTGTCCCTAGTCTTTAAGAGTGGTGTGAGCATGTTCTCTGTTAACTGAAATCGTGCATAGAGCTTATAGTTTGTCCGTGAAAAACTATTTAAATTTATAGCAAGTTGTTAGAGTCATAATTTTATGAATTCATATAATGAGTTCAATTTTTTAAAAAAAATTTCAATGAAAAAAAAGTTTTAGTCTCTAACATTTGTATGAATTCAATCCTACAACAAAATTTAGATATTGTTTGTAATTTTTATTTGGATGATATTGTTATTAATATATATTTTTTAAATATTCAGTTGATATTAATGGAATTTACTCATTTTGAAAAAAAAGAAGCCCAAAATGTCCCTCTTGATTTGGATAGGTATTGAACATGGTGATGACTGATGGATAAGGAATAATTTTGGTTAATGGGAGAAGGATAAGGATAGACATCGAAGATAAGGAATTAAATAAACTGGGAGTTTTGGAGAAAGACGGTAGATAAACCGAAATGTTTCGGACAGTGGGCAAGAGAACTGCTTCAACATGGTGGCAAATTTCAGCGAATCGAATTCATTTTGTTCAGCGTAACTACTCGCTGGCAGTACTCCCTGATGGCGTCGACCGGAATTCTGAATCATACATTCGCAACTCTAGAGCCATGGATGCCCTTATCTCCGACCTTCAATCCAACATAGACAAGGTTTTTATCCGTTTATTTAGGGTTGTTTTATGTTTTACGGGTCTGTGTTTTGTTTGAGTTTTTTTTTTTGTGTGTGTGTGGAAGGTTCTTTCTGGAGGAGGACCAGAAGCTCTGAAGAGAAATAAGATTAGAAATAAACTCCTCCCCAGGGAACGTATCGATCGCCTCCTTGATCCCGGTGCTTCTTTCCTAGAACTTTCTCAGGTTTTGAATTTTCTATTTCTGGGGTCTATTCTGCCTAACATATGACATTAAGATTTCTTGGATTTTTTTATTTGATTTTATTTGCTTTCCTTATCAATTTTGAGTTTATTGTGTTACTGCAATTCTTTATGAAATAAATATTGTCCAGCCAAGGAGTATGTTTCTTAGAACAAATTATGATTGGAGTTAAATCATGATACACATTTGTATTCTTTTTATTCCTTTGTTCACTTTAATCAACTGAACTTGTGAATAATTCCAATGCATCTGCTTATTACTTATTTTTTTTAATGGTTAAAGCTTGCAGGTAATGATCTATACGAAGAACCGTTATCATCTGGAGGGATAATCACTGGAATTGGTCTAGTTCATGGAACACCTTGTATGTTTGTGGCTAACGATCCTACTGTAAAGGGTGGTACTTATTATCCTATCACTGTTAAAAAACATCTTAGGGCACAAGAGATTGCAGCTCAATGCAAATTGCCTTGCATATATCTTGTTGATAGTGGAGGTGCCTACCTTCCCAAGCAGGCTGAGGTATTCCCGGACAGGGACAATTTTGGTAGAATTTTTTATAATCAAGCTGTTATGTCGGCTGAAGGCATTCCTCAGATTGCGCTGGTATTAGGTTCTTGCACTGCTGGGGGTGCTTATATACCTGCCATGGCTGATGAGAATGTAATGGTTAAAGGAAATGGTACAATATTTTTGGCAGGACCGCCTCTTGTTAAGGTCTGTTTCTTTCCATAAGGTTCACGTGCTTCCCATCATTACTTTTGAAATTTGTACTTTTTGTTGTTGACTCATTTGTATATCCTATTTCGAATTTTATAATGGTTTTTACCAGTGCAGGATTGTAAGACCTAAGTTTATCCCATGTAATCATTTTGAATAGGCTGCTACTGGAGAAGAAGTATCTGCAGAGGATTTAGGGGGCGCAAGTGTTCACTGCAAGACATCAGGTGTTTCAGACTATTTTGCTCAAGGTATCTTTGGGCATTTACAAGTTACAATGCATATGCATTGCTTAATGGGTTAATGATATAAGATGTTTAGGGTCGGAAGAAAGAAAATTGATTAAGAGAGAAAATAGACGAACAAAAGATGATGTTTGGGACTTTGGGTAAAAGATAATAACACACTCTAAAAAGGCACATCAAAAATTAAACCTTACTTTTATTAAAAATGTGTCGCCGTAGTATAATTGAAGTAAGAGTCGAACCTGCAAAGGATTGGTAACAATTCTACTTCTAATTAATAGGTTTTTAGAGAGTTAATTAAAGTTAGCAATGGGAGGTTTTAGGTTAATTGTGAAAAGGATAAAAATAACATAAAAATAAATAAAATATTGAAAACACGATTTTTGAGATCCTTACCACTAGCTTATAATTCAACTAATCATGTCATGAATTAAAATTAGTTTTTCAAGTCCTAAATAAAATTCATGATTTAAAACATTTCTTGCATTCTTAACTTTAGCTTTAGAAATTTTGATTCATTCATTGTATTAAGATATAAAAATGTAATAATTAAACTAGGTAAAATTAAATCTATTGATAATCTTTAACCTAAGTATTATGATGTAGGGAGGCTTCAAACCATAATTGCGAATTCAGTTGGCTCATGATCATGACTTGTTCTGTGGGACTTTACAACTTTGCTTTTGGGGTAAACTCAAAACGTGTTATACCATTAGAGATAGCACATGTCTTATAAATTTCTCACCACAACTTTTTATGCGATGTAAGATATGTATAGAAACTTTGATTGCATCATACAACCCCTCTTAGGGAACTTTACGTCCTTATAAAGATGCAAGTCTACACAATCCAATTGGATCATGGCTCTGATACCATATGGTGTAAGGAGGCCTTAATCCATGATACAATATTGTCTATTTCAAACCATAATTACAAGTTTAGTGGGCTCACAGTCGATCAGTTGATTTGTTGTAAGGAAGTTAAGAAATGGATAAGAGAGGAAGAAGATGAAGAACAACAATTGGGGGATAAAAGAGAGAACAAACTTGTTCTCAAAACTTTTTTCATAATTTTCAATATTAAAAAAAACTAATTAAAACACGAAATAAGAAACTCATATATGCCAATACTAATGGGCCTTTAGGTCTTTAATTTTCTAATAGGCCCTTACTAATGAGTCTTACATCAACTAAAATAACGACAAATAATAAAGGATTATATTATTCTCCTTTCTACATTATTCTCCCTTACTTGAAAATAACTCGACTCCGACAAGTTTGTAGAACCATATAGTAGCAACCGAAATAAGAGAAATGTCTTCAACCTCCTTGGAATGTGCATAAGAATTAACACGAGGCAAGCATGAATAACCCAAGCCTATAGCACAATAAATGAGACTAAGGCTTTGAACTTTGGTTAGGTAATGATCCATCTCACTTGAAATGTAAATACATAATCATATGAGTAGAATATCCTAGTTAGCATGCATTATAACAAACTAATGGGACATAAAGGGTTTTATCAAGCCAAACTTTACATTTCAAAAATGAAAGAAAAATGCCAATAGAAGAGTCAAGTATAGGCTCAATGCTTGCAACCAAAACATAATAGGTAACATGAGAAAATATCATAGTTAGGTTCTCAAGTGTAATTACAAAAAAGATCCCTTATCGTGTGGTTTTGGTTCTAAAGGAGCACGAGGGATTGGTTTAGGTAGAGTGGGTGACATGGTGGCTTTTAAATTTATTGGGTGAGGTCCTAAAATACTTGGAATTGGTTTAGGGAGTAAGCTGATTATTCCAAGAATACCCTTCTCAACTTTGGGTTGTTCCATTTTTTGTGGTGGAGGACCAAGAATATCTTTTGAAGGTGAAGGAATTTTATAAATTTTGGATGGGTTAGATTTTGGTTCCCTTAGCAAAGTAGTACTTGGGATCTTCTTTTAAAGAAACTAGTCCTATTTTTTTTAACAATTCCAAGGGAAAATAAACATGTTTTGTTTCACCCTATGAACTGCTTAGACACAAGTTCTCCATGGTTTACCAAGAACAAATGGCAAGCATGTGAGACATGTATGTTTACCACTTTATATTTGACATATTGATAGGACTTTCCATTTGAAAACGAAAGCATACAAAATTCATTATTATCGTGGTCATTTTCAGTTTGTAAACCCAATGCTTTCACTACATGTTCGAAAACAAGATATGTATGATTTTCAACATTAATGATCAAATCACAAACCTTGTTACTAATGGTGCATCTAGTTCGAAAATAATCAAGAATTTGTAACTGTTTTTTAGGTCGAATAATGACTTTGTTGGGCAATTGAGTTCTTTAAGAAGTAGTTTGGGTAGGGTTTGAGTCACACTCCATAAGGCTCTTGACAATTGGTTCTTTTTAGATAGGAATCATGGGATAGCCCTTTGGCACACTATGGTATTCATAATTGAAAAAGGTTAGGGTCGTAAAAAGGTAAAAATTAGATAACAGGTGGTGCTTGTTGTTTGTCCATTCTCACAATTGGTTTAGTAGCTCTGTGAAATTCTTGTGAGATCATATAAGTGGTTTGATCACTATTTTCTCTCAACGATGGTGTAGGTTCATATTAGTTTGCATACTGAGAGACAAACCTTCAATATAATCAAGTATTATATCGCTTGTTAATATAAGAGACAATTCTCATAAACATGTTTCCAATATCTCAAAGCATAACCACTTAATAAACTTTAGGCATAGGCTACACAATCATAACTATAGAGATCATTATACACAAATGAACGTTCAATTTGATCAATTCAATTGGAGAAAATTTCAGCACCTATTGTTCAATCATAGATAAATGCACAATGTTTTCTAAATTGGGTAGGATGAATATGATAGGGCATTTTGAAACTAGTTTTTTCTATTGCAAGCTTACTAAAATAACAACACAGTATAAAAATGCAAAATAAAACAAGAGAAAGGATGATTGAGAGGCCAAATCAAGCTTTGCTTATGAGCTCAAGGAAAACCCACTTATTGTGAGTATCGGTGATGAAAAACGTTGAAGTTGTGTAGCTCTGTTATGAGTAGCGAAATTAAATGGGTAAAGTAGATAAGTTGCTATTGAGTTAGAAAATAACGTTTGGGATTTGAATTTACTTCTAGAGATGGGAAATGGGTTGGGGATGGTCATAGTGGTTGTGGGTAGTTATGTGATTTGCGAAATTGGTTGGGTTGGGTGTACGTAGGTGGGTTGTACAAGGGTGGTTTTTGGCGATGTTATAGGTTTCAAAAGTTTTAGAGGAGGTCTGGGGCAATAGGGGTAAGGACGGTGGAGGGTGTATGATGGGTGATGGTTTGGTGCGATATAGGTTATGATGGTGGACGGTGGATGGGTGTTGCGATGGTTGGTTTATGGACATGTGTGTTGCAGGTTGTGGGTGTCACTGAACAGTATGGGTGTCACTGAACAGTATGGGTGTTCGGACTGTTTGGCGATGGTGGGTGTTGCTAGTGTTATGGATGGCTGAAAGGGGTGGGATGAGATTACTGGGTAATGGTTGTTAGAAACTGAAATTGGGTGATTGGTTGTCGTGAGCTATAGGTTGAATGTTGGGTAAGGTTGGCGCAAGGAGGTTGAGTAAGGTTGCGATAGTGGATTTGAAAAATGGGTTATGAGTTGTTGATTTAAAATGAGGTATCAAAGGTAGAAATGGATATGGCTTTTTTGGTTTTGAGGTTCATTTTTTTTTAATCAGAAGCTAAATTTGGAGATTGGAAAAGAAATAAGACAGAAGAAATAATTAGAGAAATGAGACTAGAATATGATTAAAATTCTTAAGAAAGATAATTACAACTTAGTTCTGATACCAATTTGATTTAGGGAGATTAAGATATGGAGGCAAAGAATTAGAGAAGGGAGGAAGGAGATAAAGAACAAGGATTGTGGGATAAAAGATAGAACAAACTTGTTCTTAAAACGTTATTTGTAATTCTCAATATTTAAAACTAATTAAAACTTGAAATAAGAAACTTATATATGCCTATATTAATGGGCCTTTAATATGCTAGTGGGTCTTTACTAATGAGTTTTACATTCATTAAAATAACAAATAAAAAAAAGACTATTATTCTCCTTCCTACATTATGTTCAAACTCATTTGTAACCGAAGCCACACCATATTAATTTGAATAAAAATATTAACAATTTCAAACTAATATATTAAACTAACAATAAACACATCTACGTAATAAATTAATTGATTGCTCTAATTTATATATGTATAGTTTTGACACTCAAATATATAATTGAACATATCAAGAACTCAAGAATTGAAACTAAAATAATTCATGACATTATTGATTAAATTATAGTCTAGGGGTGAATGAATTAGTTAGCTACTCATAAAATTTATTAAATTCATAAGAATAACTAAACAGTTCATAATAAAGAAGTTCATAATAAATAACAGAAGGAAGATATAAGAATATAATTTTGTTGATGAATAAGTATAGCTAAAGGAACCAATTGCACCAATTGTGAGTTTTGTTCTTGAATTTTCTTGAAAGATCTTGTAAGATTGCACTAAATCTAAAATTTCTCTCAATTTTCATGCAATTTTGATGCTGTTTCAATTTAATGGGATGTTGTTTGGGAAATTATACTAGAAAAATTAGGTTTTTAAGCTCATAACAAATCAGGATCATTTGATGAAATAAAATGGAAACAAATATGATATGCCACTTGTCATAGAGAGAGAAAAAGCTGATCAAACGGTCATAACACAGCCACAACGCTTTCAGAATGTAAAACCGATGCATGCAAGTGGCGGTGTACAACACATGCTAACGTGGTGCTTTGTGAGCGAACGGTGGACTACATGCGTTGGTGGGGGAGTCGAGCACTCATAGGACGCGGTTGGCGATTGGACGAATGGTAGGATGCCATGTGTCATAACGGTATGGCTGACACATGGCTCATGGAGATGAATGGCGACGCAGTGGGATGGAGATGGGATTTTCAGTTAATCCATTTGATCCAAAAAAATTCATAAAATTTTTAGAAAAAAATCCAAAAAAATTATGTTTTTTTAATAAATATAAAATAAACAATTTTAACACTTGAGAAAATAATATAAGTGTTAATGTAAAGAGATTGACAGCTAAAAATATATAGAAATAACACTTATATAAGAAAACCATGCTCTCAAATTTGTAGCATTTAATTGTAAACTCATCAAAGTCTACTGAATATTATCATGAAACAACTATTTATTCTAAAATAACAAACCTAATGGGCCATGAGCCTTAAAATACTAGAGATACTAACAAGACTATTTAACCTTGATTACTAGCTTATACAAGATCATTGTTAAGATTTTCCCAAGGTTAAGAGAGGTGCTTGAATCTTTCACTTGGGTTGCTTGTAAGAGTAAACAAATCTTGGATACTATTCTATTAGTTAATAAGGTTGTTAAGGAATGCAAGAGGCTAATAAGGAAGCTTTAATTTTTAAGATAGATTTAGAAAAATACTAATCACCATGTTGATTGAGATTTCTTGGATTTTATGTTAAAAGAGAGAATTTGGAAAACAATGAAGGACTTAGATCAACAGCTGTTTGAGTCACATGAATAGTAGATAATTTGGGAAAGACAGGTTATAAGAAAATCTGAAATTTCTATCATTGATCAAGAACTGAGTACAATATTTATAGACTATCACTCATGATGCAGACTTCTAAAGAATAACTCTTGATATTATCAAGAAACATAGATAATTTCTTCTAAAATTCCAAAATACACTACACTTTCTAGAAACTCCAAAAGACACCAGACTTTCTCAAAGCTCAAAAGACAATAACTTAAAATAAGCATTTTTTCTAGAAAAATAAAAGACATTATTAGAAAACCAAAAAGACATTTCTCATTAGTGTTGTACTATTAGACTAATATTTATGTACTCTTTTTTATTCCGAATCATTGATAACATTATTAAGTATTTTTAGCATTCTTATTCTCCCATCAATTTATTTCGATTTCTCAACATGGTTTTGGGTTTGTATTTTTTTTTTAATTATAAGAAGAAGAGAATTAGGTTTGAGAAATCTGAAGAATTTAGGTGATAGATTGGATTTGATTGATTTGGGTAAGTGAAGAAAATTGTGTAAGAAAGAAAATAATTTAGGGTAGAAGATGATTAGAATAACTGAATAAGGAGGAATGAAATAAATGATATAAGAACTCATGACCCATTTTCTTAAAGAGAAAATCTAATCCAAATCATACCAATTCATGTTGTAAGATAGGGATGGAAGCAAGAAAATTGATTAAGAGAGTAAATAGAGAACAAGAGATGAGGTTGGGGTACAAGAGAGGACCATGTCCTCAAATTCATAACATTTAAAGTTAATTCATCAAAGTGTATCAAACAATACAATAAAATAAGTATTTGTACTAAAATAACAAACCTAATGGCCGTAGGCCTTAAAATGGAAAATAGTAGAAATATGAATTCTTCTTGCATAGGCCCATTTAACCTTCTTCTTACATCACTTGCATTGCCACCTGTCTGCAATAATCTTTTAGAATTATCGTCTTTCTCAAGCTTTGCACATCTCTCTATGGTGCAGTGTGCTTGAGAGAGAGAGAGAGAGAGCAGTAAAGGGAGGGTAGGAGGAAGGAGAATTTATCTATTAATGATTAATGATATCATTTGTTAATCTTATCTGTTACTGTAGATGAACTGCATGCCCTTGCCCTTGGGAGGAGTATTATTAAGAACTTACACATGGCTGGGAAAGGAGGGTTGTTGGGTGGGATGCAAAATACTTTCCTTGAAGATCAGGAACCACTGTATAATGTAAAGGAACTTCGTTCCATTGCTCCAACAGACCATAAACAGCAGTTTGACATCCGTTCTATTATTGCCCGCATTGTTGATGGAAGTGAATTTGATGAATTCAAGAAATTGTATGGCACTGTGAGGGCATTTGAACCGATTCAAGACACTAGTTTTTCATTAGTTCTTTTATTTTTTTGGGTCGAAAATTCATTAGTTCTTTTATGCTAGTATTAATTATGTGATAATTCAATTCCATTTGTGCAGACTCTTGTAACGGGATTTGCTAGAATTTTTGGACAGCCTGTGGGTATTATTGGAAACAATGGGATATTATTCAATGAGTCTTCACTAAAGGGTGCTCATTTCATTGAATTGTGCTCACAGAGGAATATTCCTTTGATTTTCCTTCAGAATATCACTGGATTTATGGTATACCACTGAACTGTTTCCATGTCAATGTCTGACAATGTTTTATTGTTTTTGTCGGTACCTCCTGTTATGTTACTTGGACTCTTCACATTTTGTGAAGTACTTGTGTCCAAGCAACATGGACATGGGTGTGAGTACTTAGACACTCTAATTTAGTGTATATTTACAAAAAAATTATAAAAAATTATGATTCTCGATGTCCTAAAAAGTCGGAGTAACGTAGACCTCCTGAACTTGAGTGCTAGGACCTATTGGCTCGTTATTCAAATTAATTTGATATTAATGAAGCTATGCTTGATAAGTTTTGCTGATTGGCGTCCAGGGAATTAATATAAGATGTTTATTCCCTTTACTGAATGCCGAAGAATTACAGTTTGTATCTGACAGGTTGGCTCAAAATCGGAGGCAAATGGTATAGCAAAGTCTGGAGCAAAAATGGTGATGGCAGTTTCTTGTGCCAAGGTTGGTCCTTTGAAATGTTAAAATTAATCCTTTTTGTCTAAATTTTGAAAAAAAAGCTCTTTTATCTTGTTGTTATAAACTGAGAAACTAGCTGTCTGTATATAGTAATCATCTGCCAATTCTAGCTTCTTTCTCTCCCATGATATGAATTTGATGTAGTGTAATTGGCATCTACTCAGTCTTCAACCCTTCCCTAAAGTTTGCTCAACTAAGATCAATTTGAGCAGTACTGGCTATGGAGTACCCACTTATGTCTAAGGTGGAAAAAAGTAGTTATGCCAGAAAACACTTTTTTTTATTTATAATTTTTAGTTTTTGAACCTTTTGACATTCCTCTTTGACCTCGGTATTTGAACAACTAAGTGATTTTAAATACAAATTCCGATTTTTTTTTTCAAAATCCTTGTGTTGCCAGTACTTGGTAGCTTAGAATTTTCCAAGTTGACTGCTGGAGGTTATTTTGGCCTGTTTTGGTAGCCTACTTCCTATGCTATTATTAGAAACAAATCCTATAGTTTGAGATAGCCTAAGGGAAGTAGCTTTTGGAAGAGAACTTGATTCCAATTTTCTCTTCAACTTGTGCTAAGAAGACTGATGAATAATTGGGTGGTGGTGGGCAACTTGGAAATTAGTATGGAAAAAGAGAAAATTAAAGAAGGGATAGGTAAAGTACTTGCATAATGGTTCTAGGTATGAATCATACTATTGTTGTTCACCACATAAACACGGTAAATAACTCCTTTCTGAAAATCCTCAACTCTATTTTTCATTTCATTCTTACCAATATACATACACACATATATACATAATGCTTAATTCATCTAACGAAATGGTACATGAACTTAGTCTTAACATACGCAGGAAATTGTTAGGAAATTAGAGATAAATTAACTAATTACTTGACTAGATTCTTAATGGTAGATATTTTCTAAATTAGGTACACGGACCATAGAATCTTGGGTAGACTTCAGAACACACTTTATGGAATAATAAAGGTCATTCCTAGTAATATTCAGTTCTGCACCAAAGACCTTGCCAAATATTTACCCTCAAAAGAAACACTTCTTGGAATTTATTTGTACTTAACGTGTCCAATCTTCAAAATTAAAGTGGGTTTTATATGTGTGTGTAGTATTATTCAATCATGATAATACTCTTAACTTTATCAAATCATGAAATTATTATAAAGGAAGTTCTATATGAGTAGTTGTCTTGGTGATGAACAAACTTGAATTCTGTTTTGGTTTCGGTAGATTTTTATCACTATAGGTTCATGTTAGTATATGAATTTAGAAGGGTGAATAGAATCATCCAATTCAAATCTCTTATCTAAAAACTTTTTCAATACACACAAACAACTCAAGACAACCACAAAATTTTGCAAGCCAACTTGTTCAATACCAAGGATGAAAATTTCGATATTAGTGGATATTTCTGTACTTCAATTTTACAGAAATTTGAATGGAAATTTTGAACTCTAAACATGCAAAAGTAATACATATATTGTGTTTTGTCCTTGGGATGTCAATCATACAAGAAAGACTATAATATCTTTATCAATGTTCTCATAATAGTTCTCTTTCTTAAAAGGCTGAACTCTTCCATTTGTTTAAGTTGAAATATACATTTATTCTTTAAATTATTTTAAGGATATATATTTATTATTATTATTTTGTAAATATTAGTATTTATGATTGTATTTATTATATTCCTCAAATAGGATAGTATATTTGTATAAATATCCTTTTAGGGTTAATGAAAGAATAAGCAATTTTTTCTATTCTAAATCTAATTTGGTATCAGAGTTGAAAAAGAAAAGAGAAAAACATGAAAGCCCTACCCCTACTAGCATCTACGACGTCTTGCCTACTCCGACAACAGACGTGATGGCATCTCTTACCTACATCGTTGGTTTACGAGTTAATAAAGAGGTTCTTTCAACTTCGTCAGGATGGTCAATCTTTTGTAGAATATTGCAATGAGATGAACTCCATCTTCATGGAGTTGGATTATCGTAGACTCAATGATATGGCATGTGCGATTGATATTGAAAAACTAAGAAAATGTATTGCTAAGGATCGGGTTTATATGTTTCTGAAGATTATATTACGAGAGATATGATGGAGATAATCTGGAGTATGTATCTTTCACTTCATTCTCTGATTTTCTTTAATGTATATACAACATCATAAATAGGAATGAAAAAACTTAGATTAGTGGCCACTAAACTAGGAATATAACAGCTAGGTATCAACAATAATTATAGCTTGTTTTACACTTAATAATACAACCTGTTCAACACTGATAAAGCAGATTCTTAGAAAAGTGTACACTCTTCCTCAAGTTGGGTAATAGATATTAATCATTCCTAACTTGCAACTCAATTTTTCGAAGATTGTTCGAGGTAATGCTTTGGTAAAGATATCTGCAATTTGATGTGTAGATGTATATAGTAGGTCCACGATTTTTTCATCTAACTTTTCTTTAATGAAATGACGATCTATCTCTACATGTTTGGTTCGGTCATGATGAACTGGATTTTTTGCAATTCTTATTGCAGCTTGATTGTCACAATGCATGTTGATTGGTTCAGGAGTTGTGAAGTCCAGTTCATTAAGTAGTTTCTTAACCACATTCCTTCACAAATCCCATGAGCCATAGCTCTAAATTCAGCTTCTGCACTGCTTAGGGCGACTACTGACTGTTTCTTACTTCGCCAAGTTACAAGATTTTTCCATATGAATGTACAATACCCAGTGGTAGATCTGCGATCCATTATAGAACCTGCCCAGTCAACATCTGCAAAGACTTCAATTTTTCTAGTGGGATTCTTACTGAAGTATAATCCTTTTCCTGGTGTCATCTTGAGATACCTGAGTATACGATAGACTGCTTTCATGTGTTCTTCAGTGAGACTATTCATAAATTGACTTATAATACTTACTGAAAAACCAATATCTGGTTAGGTAAATGAGTTTTCCCACTAATCTTTGGTAACGGCCTTTGTCCACAGGTGTACTATTTTCTTTGATTCCGAGTTTTACTGAAGAGTCCATCGGAGTTTCTATCGATTTACACCCGATCATTCCAGTTTCTTTGAGAAGATCAAGTACATATTTTTTTTGAGATATAGATATGCCCTTTTTTGTTTGTGCTACTTCCATTTTTAGGAAATATTTGAGATTGTCCAGATCTTTGATCTCAAATTCCTTGGCAAGGAATTCCTTAAGTTTATTCATCTCAATTGTAGAATTACCTGTTAGAACAATATCATTTACGTACACAATTAGGATAATTATTCTATCATTAGAGAAGTGTTTGACGAATAGTGTGTGATCTGATTGACATTGAGTGTACCCATATCTCTTCAGAACTTTGGAGAACCTATCAAACTAGGCACGTGGAGACTGTTTCAATTCATATAAGGATTTTTTAAGTTTGCAGACTCTATTGGTTAGAACAAAAGATTCAATTCCAGTAGGAATGTCTATGTAGACTTCTTTTTCGAGATCACCATTAAGGAATGCATTCTTGTCATCTAATTGGTAAAGAGGCCAATCCAAGTTAAATGCTAAGGAGAGAAGAACACAAATAGTGTTGAGTTTTGCTATAGGTGTAAAAGTCTCCTGATAGTCAAGCCCATATGTCTGAGTGAATCCCCTAGCCACGAGGTGAACTTTGAGTCTTTCTACACTGCCGTCTGCTTTGTGTTTGATTGTAAAGATCCATTTACACCCAACAGTTTGTTTTCCCGAAGGTAGTTTTGTGATCTCCCAAGTCTTGTTTTTTTCTAAGGCACTGAGTTTTTCACGAATAGCTGTCTTCCATTCAGGTATCTAAAATGCTTCATGAATAGAATTTGGAACCTCTATCTGATCAAGGTTGCTGATAAATGCCTTATAACCTGGTGAGAGATTTTTATAGGAAACAAAGTTGTAGATGGGGTGGTTTGTGTATGATTTTACATCTTTTCTTATAACAATTGGCAAATTCAAATCATTAGGAGGTAATTCA
The DNA here is from genome assembly GCA_030763125.1 of Hippophae gyantsensis. Classification (NCBI taxonomy): domain Eukaryota; kingdom Viridiplantae; phylum Streptophyta; class Magnoliopsida; order Rosales; family Elaeagnaceae; genus Hippophae; species Hippophae gyantsensis. The sequence goes on along the minus strand of CM061034.1, from coordinate 57,162 downwards.
ATAATATGAGGTTCAGTGATGTTACCTTGTGAATTGTCGGAATGGCCTGTACTCGGATTGGATTCCTGGATTGGTTCAAGATATGCTCGATTCTCTGCTCTTTCTTGAGTTGTTTTTCTTCTAGAGTAGACAAGAAGATTATTGTTCGGGACAAGGAAGTTTGGATCTGTTGGTAGAGAAGTTGAGGGTTCATTGGGATTAGTAAGAATATTTATTTGAGACATTGATTCACTCTCTGGAATTTGTGGGATAGGATTTGTGGGAGACTGAGTGGTTATGATATTCGAAAGTTGGTATTCATTGCTTATGTTCTCTCCCTGAATGATAGGTTTGGAATAGTACGGATATTGTTCAAAGAAGGTGACATCCATTGTATTATAGAAGTTTTGTGATAGGAGAAAAACATTTGTATCCTTTCTGGTATGATGAATACCCTAGGAATATGCATTTGATGGCTTAAGGATCAAGTTTGCCACTATGATGTACATGGACATAAGCAGAACATTCGAAAATTTTAAAGGAAACGTGGGACGCGATTTTGGTGTGTAGGTATGACTCAAGTAGAGTATTGATAGGTGTTTTAAACAGGAGGACACGATATGACATTCTATTGATAAGATAGGTAGCTGTAAGAACATCTCCCCAGAAATGTAACATAAGTTATGAACATGAGGGATCTAGCTACCTCGAGAAGATGCCTATTCTTTCTTTCAACCACCCCGTTTTGTTGAGGTGTGTCAACACATGAGTTTAGATGGACAATCCCTTGACTTAACAGATAATCAGTAAGGGTGGAAGTGAAGTATTTTTTAGCATTGTCAGATTTCAATACTTGGATTTTTGTTTGAAATTGGGTTTGAATCATGGTATTGAAATTTTTAAAAATTTGACATGTTTCAGATTTTTCTGTCATTAGGAATAACCAAGTGATTCGAGTATGATCATCCGCAAATGAAATGAAACAACGTGTCCCTGTGATGTTTTTGATTCGAGAAGGTCCTCATATATCAGTGTGAATTAATGGGAAAGGATGTGATTTTTTATGTGGAAGATGAGGATATGAAGTTCTAACATGTTTTGAAAATTGACATACTTCACATTGAAAATCTTTTGAATTTTTATTTCTAAAGGATGAAGGAAAAAGTTTCTGTAAATACTTGAAATTATGATGACCTAACCGATAATGATTCAACATGATTTCACCATCATTATTGGACTTAAGATTTAACAAAGCTTTATTCTGATAAGAAACTTTGGATACAACTTGGTGGGCTTGTCTTGCTTCTTCACTGTTGAGGAGATAGAGTCCCGAGCATTCTTTAGCACTGCCAATCATTTTTCCCGAATCCAAGTCCTGAAATTCACATAGGTTATGAACAAATTTAGCCATACAATTTTTATCACGGGTGAGTTTAGTAATTGATACAAGATTATAATCAAGTGTAGGACCAAGAAGGACAAAATCTAGAATAAAAGAGTTTGAAATTTTGGTTGAACCAATTCCCGTTACTTTTGATACTGAACCATCGGCAATTCGGACCGTGTGTCCATTTTGGTAGGTTATAAGATTCATGAGAAGATAAGCATCACCCGTCATGTGGTCTGAAGCTCCTGAATCAACAATCCATGGTCTCATAACCTGTTTCACACTAAGAGCATTGAGGGTGTTACCTGATTGAGCTATAGTGGCAGATGATGTGGTCAAGGATTGTCCAAATAGTTTTTGGAGGAGATCAATCTGTTCCTTGCTAAACAGAGCAGATTCAGGTGACTTAGTGCCTTGAGATTTGGAGATAATTTTTCCATAACTTTCTTTGTTGATGTGCTGTGCGAATGGTGGTTTCCAATCAGTGGGCTTGTCATGAATTTTCCAGCAGGTTTCCTTAGTGCCTAGATTTACGACAATGAGCACACCAAGGTCTTCCACGACGACGACGGTTGTCTGTATTATGAGAGTATTGGTGGCTTCGAATAGCAAGTGCAGATCCTTTTTCAGTTATGAAAATGGTAGATTGAGGATCCATTATTACTTTCTTTCGACTCTTTTCTTGACGGACTTCAGAGAAGGCCTCACGGATGCTGGGCAAGGGTTTTGTTCCAAGAATTCTGCCGCGTACATCATCAAGATCTTTATGGAACCCCAGTAAAAATTTGAAAACCCGTTTCCTGTCAATAATCTATTTGTACAAGATGCTGTTTGTTGGACAGGTCCATTCGTGAACCTCAAAGAGATCTAATTACTGCCAACATCGAGTGAGAGAGTTAAAGTATTGTATAACTGACAACTTTTCTTGACGAAGATCATGGGGGATGCTTTCGATCTCAAATAGTTCGGACATATTATCAGAACTGGAATAGGTGTCTCTGGCGGCATCCCATATTCATTTGGCAGCTTTGTAGAGAAGAAAGTTCTCTCTAATTTCGTTTGTCATGATCATACTCCTAGGTTGATTTTCTGTAGATGTCATTAAAGTCCCATACATCATGAGTGTTGATCAATTGGTTGACGTTATGACACATGCTGTTAGAGGAAGTTCTTCTATATATCACTATTCAAATTGAACATGTGTGATATTTATGTTCCAAGTTGAAGGGAAAAGTTAAAAATATACCTTTATTCTTAGAATTATTCTAAGGATATTTATTTATTATTATTAATCTATAAATATTTGTATTTATGATTGTATTTATTATCATTCCTTAAATAAGATTAACATATTTGTATAAATATTTTATTAGGCTTAATGAAGGAAAAATCAATTTTCTCATTTCTAAATCTAATTGTTTCCAACCATGGCTAAAACCTACTCTTTAGTCACTATTTTTTTTTCTTTTTATGATTCAATTCCAACCTTTTGTGGTTCATTTATTGGTATGGCATATTAGACTCCACATCTCCGATTCAAGTCAACTTAAACCAATCATATATTATTTGATTTAAAAATTCTCAATCTTTTCCAACCATATATTGTTTGATTTAAAAAATTCTCAATCTTTTCAATATCTTAGATTTAATCCAATTTTTGAACCATGCAAGCTACATTGTAATGTCTAATATGATAATATAACCAGTTATTAATTATGAGGGTGATATGTGTTAGAATTTAACCCAAATTATAACATGATAGAGTGGATCAAAGTTGTGAAAATTGTAAAATTTGGAGGCTAGTTGAACAAATAAAGCATAGGACCAAAATATAGACTTTAAAGGTTGGAATTAATGAAGTATGCCTTCTCTATTTTTCATTAAAGGATCTTCAGTGCAGATCATGCACCATTTTGCAAAGTTCTCAGTTATCCAAATTCCAATCATCCAATGAAAACTTGTAGAATTTCAAATATGTTTAAAAGAGTTGAGATCCTTTTCTATAATTTTTCCAACCATTCTTGGTGCAGGTCCCCAAAGTTACTATAATTGTTGGTGGAAGCTTTGGTGCTGGAAATTATGCAATGTGTGGCCGTGCATATAGTCCCAATTTCATGTTCCTCTGGCCAAATGCTAGAATATCTGTGATGGGTGGGGTTCAGGTAACCTAATATTCTATGCACACGTACTAATGATCAATATATCAATAAAATGTTCTCTTATGTGGATGAGAGTGCGCAAAGCATACCTCGGTTTTAAGTCCCCTTATCTAATATATGTATCATATATCCGCCATATTCTTAGTTCTCTTTGTATTTTGTGCTCATATGGTCCCCTTGTTAGTGCAGCATTATTGGTGAATGCAAGAGTTTCTAGTACATATAAAGTAAGTTCTGCTTGCAAGATTTTAATTGGTGTGTCAGACAGAACTGTGTCTCAAATACTATTCAAAATGTATATTCTATTTAGGTCGTTGTGGGGATGAAATTTTATTTTTGATTTTTAAATGGCTGCAACCCGGAATGTCCCTCCAGTCGATTACTTGATCTGCTTTGGGATTTGTAATTCTTTAATGTCTTGTCAATTTGGTAATGTTGTATATATATATATTGATCCTTTTGAGTTTCCAGATTTTGAATGTTACCGTATCCTTAGCAATCCCAATTGATGTATCTGTTAAAGCAAATGTAGAGCGTATCACACTTGCATTTGCTTAAGATTAAATTAACGTATTTTAATTCAAACAATCAAGGCTGCTGATGTACTGGCTCAAATAGAAAGGAGCAACAAGAAAAAGCAAGGGATCCAGGTAGGGTTTGCTTTTGTCTTGTGTTTGAGGAATGATGTTGCTTATTATTTTGCTTACGTCAAGCATGCTTATCCTGGTCTGTGTTTAATTCAGTGGGACAAGGAAGAAGAGGAAAAATTTAAGGCAGTGACGGTTAATTCATACGAAAAAGAAGGAAATTCTTATTACTCCACGGCGAGGCTATGGGATGATGGAATAATTGATCCAGCTGATACAAGAAAGATTATAGGCCTTTGCATCTCTTCTTCCATGAACCGTAACCCTGAAGATACCAAGTTTGGTGTATTTAGGATGTAATAAAAGTGTTACTTTCTATTAAGAAAACATTCCATGCAAACAAGCTATCTATAGAAATATTCGGCCTTAAACTTCACATTTGAAGGGCTCGTGACGTTTTTGATAATTGGATGCATGACAGGGCTATAGTGTCTCGTAGATGTCATCTTCCGGAGGAATCGGATGTTAATAATGTAGGAAAAAGTATTTTGTATTGAAGTTGAAATTTCAATCTCAAAGGGACTGTTGCATTCCGTCATGGATATGTAATGTTCTGTCGGTTTTAAATCTTTGCGAAGTTTAATGTTTTTGGTTCTAAATTTTTCATTGTGTAATTAATAATTGCGTCATATACACATTTTGAATGCTAAGATTAGTGGGGTCAATTGTATCATTCCCATGTTCGTGCTAGATTGGTGTTATGTCGTGACTGTGCTCAGGTGTTGATTGAAACCATATAAAAAAATAATTTTTATCATATGAACTATTTATAATAATAAAAAATAAGAGGAAGTTTTGGCATACATAATAAATAAATAACAATATTTTCTAATTAAATATTTTTAAAAAAATAAAAATAGTATCTTTAAAATTCACAATCATGAAATTAAAATTTTTTGGGTTTTATCTCATAAATTTTTACTATTATAAAAAGTCTAATATATTATTGCACAAACAACTTTTAAATTAAATTATAGTTATTTTGATTTGTAAAAAGAATTATGTAATTAGATTTTATTTAATGTTATTAAAATATTATTTTTATTATTATAAATTTTAACGATTATATTTTGTGATTATTTTAAATTTATTAATGTCATAATTTTAACGATTATCGTCTGTTTGTGTGCATTGCCACTACCACCCTACAACACTGTATTTTTTAGTAAAAGAAAGAAAAGCGAGAGTGACATTAATTAGAGAAAAATGTCATGTATCTTATATTAAATTATTGATTTTTTTCTTTCCTATTTATTTAGTCTATTTGGAAAAAATATCTAATCATATTATTTTAACAGGTTTTTATTAAAATATTTTTTTAAACTAAGTGATTAAAACATAAAAATAATAAAATGAAAATTAATATACAAATTTTCATAACTTTTTTTAATTTTTTATTTGATTATCTAACATATATATTTAATAATTTTATGTTAAAATATCACTATTGTTAATTTTTTTTAAATAATTTAACAATAACTTTTACTTTTATCTTATTCACTTAACATAAAACATATTTTTATTAAAAAATTATTAAAATAACATAATATATTTTAATTAACGCATCTAATGGAATTAAATCACATTAATTTAAAATGACCAAAATAAAACCAATAACTTAAATTACAGTCCGCTCCCTTTTAATTGTTAATTTAGTTATTTTACTTATAATGTTTAGTTTTCATTTTAAATTATATAAAATAATATCTTTAAAATTTATAATCATAAAATAATATTATAATAATATAAAATATAATTTAACTAGAAAATGTTTAACATTAAAAAATTCTAAATAATTGTATTTTAATTTAAATTATATTTAATTAGATTATATTTAATATAAAATAATGAATTTTGTTTGAATATATGAATCGCTTCAAAGCTCGATCTAGTTGACAACGTGAACCATCAAAAGAATCATCGCAAAAGAGCCTACATGTGCCTGCTCCCACAATGATACTAGCAGTATGGATCTACCTATACACAATACCCTTAGTATTGGAAGGTAAACTTCTAGACTGAATCATGGTGTGGTCGATCTCAAGCTTTGGATATGTTTTCTTTTACTCTTATACCCCTCTGACACACTATGACATGAACTCCTTATGTAAGCGATGCGTATACATGTAATGCTCTATATATACATAAACCTCATAAGAAATCCACACGGTCTAAAAAAATTAATTAACTTCTCTATAGTTTCTCTTTTTGCAAATTGTACCAATCCCAACATTTTAAAGCCACCGTTGGGCTCAGGTTCGAAGAACGAGCTTTGGTTTATGATCTCATATCTTCAAGGATTCATCCAAGTTCTGAGAGAAGAGACTTAGTGAGTAAGCATAGTTTTTTAGAATCACAAACCACCATGGTAGGAACACAAGCCGAAGAGCGATTGAGAATAGCGAATGAGGAGGCAACATCGACACAGGACCACAACTTTCCAGCTCGTAATGAGCCTAGAGTATAGGTCAATCCCTACCAAGAGTTGGCATGCCAACTTCTTAAGCTAAGAAGAGAGCTCGAAGAAACCAGACAAGAAAATAGGGTACTTCGATCACAATTAGGTCTGCCCTTGAAAGTCAAGCCCCTAACCTTGTTGGTAGAGCCAGGCCAGATCATGTTGTGCCCGAGCCTACCCAAGGTGAGAATGCAATTGAGGTCGACCCTTCCCTAGCTCGATAGGGCCCAATAATGGATAGTTATTGCAAGAGTGTGAAAGTTGGGAGGCACGATTCTGGGCACTGGAGGAAGCTAGTAGAAAGTAAGACCAAACCCTAAAAAGGGTAAACTAAATGCAAGACGAGGGTAAGGCACCATACGATGTGGATAGGGATTGTGAGCAACAATATGTCTTCCATTTTTTTGATGAAATAGAGCACGACGAGCCTCCAACCAAGTTTAGTGCTCCCAAGTGCCTGGATTACCAAGGTACCAAAAATCCATTAACTTATGTGTAACACTTCCATATGGCTATTGCCCCAACTCTATTACAATAGAGGCTTTCAAGCGAGGTTTGCTAAGGAATTCTGATTTGTTTACAAAACTGAATAAGACGGTCCCATAAACTTTAGAGGAAGCTTATGAAGAGGTAAGAAAATTTGTCAATTTGCAAAAAGAGCTCAGTCTGGATAAGAACTGCAAGGCAACTGTGGAAGTAGTAATAAAAAAAGAGAAGAGAACAATAAGCTTTGACAGGGCAAGTTAAGACAAAAAAATAAATAAAAACAAGCACTTCACGCCTAATCATAGGGCAAACGGTCAATGGTCTAATAACAGTGGGCCTTGGGGAAGGTTATTGTCTCTATTTAGGGGTATACCCTTGAAAGTGAGCCTAGCCCAAGAAGTATCGAGAATGGAGGAATAGTAGAATGTTAGATTGCCTCTAAAAATGAGGGCTTCCCTTTGGGACACATCTAAGTGGTGTGCTTTCTATAAGGATGTGGTCCACGAAACGAGAGATTATAGAAATTTGAAAAAGGAAATAAAGGATCTTTTATCCATAGGGTACCTAAAAGACCTCGTGGGAAGCAAAAATAAGGGAGTGGGCTTGAGCACAAGACATTGAGCTTACCCACTCCCTCAGGTAGCAAGATAGAACCTCACTATAGGTCCAATGTAAGGACTATTCACACCATACATGGAGGGCCCGAGCTCAATGAGACCTCTAATAATTAGCGTAAGAGTTACGCCAAAGACTTGTGCGGTTCTCTTCATGTTAACAATCTTGAAAGGGCGAGGTATTTTGCTAAAATCACCTTTACTAGGAGGGACAATACCTCATCTCCCCACGAATATCCCTTGTTAATTGTCCTGAGGATGGGATCCTATGATGTTTGTTGGATCATTATTGACATTAGAAGCTCCATTGATCTTCTTCTTTTTTGTAAAGAGAGAGCTATCCTTAGTGGGATTTAGCAGGAGCACCACCTACACAATCAGAACTATGATGTTACCAGTCATGGCATATGGATTTATAGTGATGACCAACTTCGTGGTAATTGATGTCCTAGCACACTACAATGTCATCCTAGGTAGACTGTGGATACACAAGATGAAAGTGGTTCCATCCACCTTCCATTAATTCATCAAATACCCAACTGAGGAAGGCATAAAGGCAATAAAGGGGGACTAGGAAAATGTTAGAATTTGTTATAATGTCACTATGAAAGGGACCATTTCTAAGTAGCAATCACAGCATGGGCCTTTGCATAAAAGGATAGGAGGTGTGTGTCTAGCAAAGTCAATCATCATAAACGATGTGCGAGATCTACCAATGGAAGACAAGGAGCACTTTATAAAGTTGAGCACGAACTTGACAATGGAGGTGAGAGAGAAAATATCTCATTTCATAAGGGAAAATTCTGATGTCTTTGTGTGGATGCCTGCAGATATGCGTGGGATCTACCCTGATATCATAACCCAAGATTGAATGTCGATCCAAAAGCTAGACCTGTCAAGCAAAGGAAGAGGAAGTTTCCTAGAGAAAAGATTGAGGTGATTAAAAATCAAGTCACCACCTTCAAAGAGATAGGGATTATTAGAGAGGTGAACTACCCTTCTTCCTTGTCAAATATGGTGCAAGTAAAGAAGGCTTACAGATCACCTCATATGTGTATGGCCTTCACAGACTTGAATGATGCATGTCCAAAGGATTGTTTCCCCTTTCCAAGTATTGATTAGTTAGTTGATGCTAACGTCGGTTTCGACTTGATGAGTTTTTTGGATGCATATTCTGGTTATCATTAGATCAGAATGCATCTAGTGGATGAGGAGTGTAAAATCAGAATTCACTCTTCTTAATTTTCATTCAAAGATACTACATATTTATATACAAAACTAGGGACACTATTAGGTGACATACACCTAATACACAACTAAGACACCTAATACACAACTAAGATACCTAATACATAACTAATATATTCAACTAGTGATAGACACCTAATACACACCTAATACATAACTAATATCTCTAACACTCCCTCTCAAGTTGGAGCATAGATATTAATCATGCCCAACTTGTTACAAAGATAATCAACCTGAACCTTACTTAAAGCTTTTGTGAAGATATCTCCTAGTTGTTCTCCAGTCTTCACATATCTTGTAGAAATCAAACCTTGCTGAATTTTCTCGCAAACAAAATGATAATCAATTTCAATGTGTTTAGTTCGCTCATGAAACACAAGATTAGAAGCAATATGAAGAGCAGCTTGGTTATCACACCACAATTTCGCTGGTACTGAAGTTTTAAGACCTACTTCATCCAAGAGCTAATATATCCACATTATCTCAAACCTAGATTGTGCCATAGCCCTATATTCTGACTTTGCACTCGATCGTGACGTAACATTCTACTTCTTGCTTTTTCATGAGACCAAATTTCCTCTAATGAAAATACAATAGCCTGATATGGATCTTCTATCCACTTTGGAACCTGTCCAATCTGCATCTGAAAAACATTCAATATAAGTGTGTCCATGATTTGCATACAAGATACCACGTCCAGGTGCTCTTTTCAAGTAACACAAAATTTGCTCTAACGCTGCCCAATGATGAACTGTTGGGGATGACATAAATTGGCTAACAACACTGATCGAATATGCAATATCTAGACCAATCACGGTAAGGTAATTCAGCTTTCCAATCATCCTTCGATATCTCTCAGAATCTTTAAAAAGTTCCCCATCTCCTGTAAGGTGGATGTTCAGAGTCATTGGAGCACTACAAGGTTTTGCTCCTAATTCTCCTGTCTCAGTTAATAAGTCCAGGATATATTTTCTCTAAGATAGAAAGATACTTTTTTACTCCTTGTGACTTCAACACCTAAGAAATACTTAAGCATCCCCAAATCCTTCGTGTGAAACTGAGTATATAGGAAAAACTTAAGAGATTAAATTATCGTAATATCACTTCCAGTAATAACAATGTCATCTACATACATAACTAAAAGAATGATACCAGCTTCTGATTGTTTGTAGAACACAGAATGGTCAGACTTTCTTTTCATCATACCAAACGTTTCTATAGCTTGAATAAATTTTCCAAACCAAGCATGGGGACTCTGTTTCAAACCATACAAAGATTTGCAGAGGCGACAAACTTGCCTAGACTCCCCCTGAGCAACAAAACCAGGAAGTTGCTCCATAAACACCTCCTCTGGAAGATCACCATGAAAAAAAGCATCCTTGATATATAGTTGATGCAAAGGCCAATGGTGAGTAGCTGCCATAGAAATAAACAACCGAACAGAGGTTAATTTAGCAACAGGAGAGAAAGTTTCAAAATAGTCTACTCCATAGGTTTGAGCATATCCCTTAGCAACAAGACGGGCCTTTAATCGAGCAACTGACCCATCCGGATTAACCTTAACTATGAACACCCATTTGCATCCGATAGCCCGTTTCCCCAAAGGTAAATCAACCAAGTCCCCAGTACCATTGTCATCCAAAGCATTCATTTCCTCGATCATTGCATGATGCCAACCAGGATGAGAAATGGCTTCGTAAATAGTTTTAGGGATAGAAATAAAATCAAGAGAGAGAATAAAATAGCAAGAGGAAGACGACAAACAGTTATAAGAAACAAAAGAAGAAATAGGATAAGTACATTGAAGTTTACCTTTGCGTAATGCAATAGGAAGATCATCGTTTAGGACTGGATGTAATGACGAAGGAGCAAGTGCATGATATGAATCAGAAGGTCTATGTCTGGAGTAGACTTGAGTTATAGGAGGCCTAACAGGAACTGGATCAGAGACAAGTTCAAATAATTTGATAGAATAGACTAACAAATCATCATCCTCCCCCTGACGTGTAGGAGGAGGAGAAAACGAAAAATAGGGTGTGTCTTCCATGAAGGTAACATGAATTGAGACAAGATATTTGTTAAGACTAGGACAATAACATCTATAACCTTTCTGGAGACGAGAATAACCAAGGAAGATACACTTTAAAGGCTTGGGATCTAATTTAGTAACATGCGGATGAACATCTCGAACAAAACAAGTGCTACCAAATATCCTAGGATTAACCGGAAATAATGACTTATTAGGAAACAAAATTTTGTAAGGAATCTTACCATAAAGAACAGATAAGGGCATGCGATTAATAAAAAAACATGATGTTGAAACTACATCGGCCCAAAAAGATTTAGAAACATTCATTTGAAATAATAAGGCACGTGCAGTTTCAAGAAGATGTATGTTCTTACGTTCTGCCACTCCATTTTGAGATGGAGTATCAACATATGAAGTTTCATGAAGCATGCCATTTTGAACCATATAAGATTGAAACAAAGCTGATGTATATTCTTTGGCATTATCACTTCGCAAAGTATGAATGGAAACATTAAATTGAGTTTTAATCTCAACACAAAATGCGCAAAAAATAGAAAATAATTCAGAACGACTCTTCATTAAATATAACCAAGTTACACAAGAATAATCATCCACAAAAGTAACAAAATACTTAAATCCAAGTTTAGACAAAATAGGACAAGGACTCCAAACATCAGAATTAACTAATTCAAAAGGTACACTAGAACGTTTATTAACTCTTGGATTTGAACTAAGACGATGATGTTTTACAAATTGACACGACTCACAATCTAATGAAGACACCTAACTAAACTGAGGACAAAGTTTCTGAAGTAAAGAAATAGATGGATGACCCAGTCTACAATGTGTCTCGAAGAGAGAGGTTACACCAGAGCAAGCAACAGATTTCAGTATTGGTGTGTCAAGAATATAGAGGCCTCTAGACTCATGTCCTTTACCAATAGTCTTCTTCGTCATAAGATCCTGAAATAAGCAACGATTAGGAAAAAATGAGATACAACAGTTAAGATTGCGAGTAAGCTGACTTACAGAGATCAAATTAAAGGATAAGCTAGGTAAATGTAAGACATACGACAAAGGAAGCAAAGGAGTGAGAGTAATTGTGCCAGACCCAAGAACACGAGATGGTGACCCATCGGCTAAGGTAACAGTAGAGGTGGAATTATGTGACTGAAGAGTAGAAAAGAGACTAAAATTACCTATCATATGATATATGGCACTAGAATCAATAACCCATTTGGAAGATGAGGAAAGAATACGTGCATTTGATTTACCTGAATCAACAATAGTAGTGACAGAAGGTGATGAAGACCTTAGTAATTCTTCATACTGTGAGAACTTGGTAAATTCATTTGCAGAGATAAGAACCAATTTTTCAAAAGTATCATAAGTGTATGCAATATGAGTCGAGTGACTTTTCTGATGCTTGTACTTAAACTTTCTACAATCATGTTTCGTACGTCCTGGTTTGTGACAATAGTGACATATAATACCTCCTAGGTCCTGTGGTTGAGTTTCAAACCCTTGCGAGCCGCCTCCTTTGTTTATATTCATATAAGTTGACCATCTATGCTCATAATTATTATTTTGGCTGACCAAAGCACCATTTCATTTAATAGGTGGAGGTGGAGTGCCTTCTGTATGAAGTACTCGACTAAACACCTTTTATAAAGAGGAGATCTCAGAACCAGAAAGAACTTGGGACTTAGTAGTCTCAAAAGCAGAGAGAAGACCAACAAGAAAACTCATGACCATCATTTGTTCCCATTGGCTTTATTGAACCTTCACATCAGGGCTAAAAGGCATCAAACTATTGAGCTCCTCATAAGTCCTTTTAAATTCCATAAAATAATTCGTGAGTGACTAATCTTGTTTGCCTACACGGTAAAATGCTTTACATACCTCATACATGCGAGAAAGATTTCCTTTACAAGAATATAGGAAATCCAGATAATCCATCAATTCCTTAACGAATTCACAATGATTGATCAAGTCAATTACATTGCTCTCAATAGAATTTCGAATATGCAGAAATAAGCGGGAATCTTCTCTAAGCCATGTCTACTTTAAATCATCTTTAAGAAGATCATTAGTCAAATGAGTATCTTTGTCGATACTTCTCAAATAAATTTGAATGGTCTTGCTCCAAGCCAAATAATTCGAGCCATTGAGCTTATGGTACATGATTTTAGACATCACAGACACCATATTCATCACAACATTAGATTTCTTTTCAGCCATAACTCCTACAAACGACAAGGTAGGGAACAAACGAACAAACAAAATCCAACAACAGCAGCGACCAAACACGCAGCGAACAAGAACACAAAATTGGAAGAACCCAAACCTGTACAATCACAAGCGATGAGTGCCAAACCACCACAGATGACGCAGGGGAACACCAGAGAGCAACACGAGGACGACCGGAGAAAACTGCTACAAGGACGCACTATCACACACCGGTGCGTGGAAAGATGGTAGAAAGTCACGGTGGCACATGAGACTCACTCGCGACTCGTCTGGTGACCGGAGTTTAGGGTTTGGCCAATCGGTAGCTGGGCTTCCTCCCTATGCCGATGGTGAGAATAAATTTGCACTCCAAAAGGGTGTTCCGAGTTGGAACCCAAAAATGCATTAAATCCTAATTTGTGTTTACCCAAAATTAGACCCTAATTTGAACGGGGAAAAAAATTCCCAATTTTGTAACCCAAATGGCTCTGATACCATGTAAAATCATAATTCACTCTTCTTAATTTCCATTCAAAGATACTACATATTTATATATAAAGCCAGAGACACTCTTAGGTGACATACACCTAATACACAACTAATATATTCAACTAATGGTAGACACCTAATACACAACTAATATCTCTAACAAGTAGAAAACATCTTTGATCACTAAGGAAGGGACCTCCTATTACACCAGAATGCCATTCGAGTTTAGGAGCATTACAATTTTCAGGTATTTTTGGATCATTTTTTAGATTGTTTCTTATTTAGATTAGCATTTTAGGGTTGGAACAATTCTGAAGAAAGGAAAAACTAGTTGAAAATGGGATTGGTGGCATTAGGAATGGTTGGAGGAAGAAGACAATAGTATTGAGTATGGATACCAAACCTATCTGGATTATTCGATTGGAGATATCAAACCTATCTATTAAGTTCGATTGGCCTTACCAAGCCTATCTGCTAGGTATTGGTTATCCCAACCAAACCCTATTAGGTAGTTTTTAATAATTTCAAAAAAATATATTATTATTTGTGATATGTTTATGCAATCAAAAGCTAATTTATTATTTTAGAATAAGTAACAACTCAAACTGCTTTTAATAGGATTATGTGTACCATAATTAATCTTCAACTTTAAGTAAGAATTATTTTATATCATTCTTCTTTATAAATAAAACATTAAAAACAGACAATTATATTTTTTTTATTCGCTTCTCATTCTCATCTTCTTTTTATCCTTAAGGTCTTTCAATTTTGCTTTGAAATGGAAAATCTCACTTCTTTTACATGCAAAATCAATCATATGTATTCTACTATTGATTGGCAAACAAATTATGTGTGATAAATACAGAAGTATACGTATCATAATAAGTAATATAATAATAAAAAAATATCGTTTACACAGAATTTATATTTTTAGACACTAATTTTAAAACAAAAAAATAAAAATAATTTTTTTTGTATTTTTATATTTAAGAAAGCAAAATTAAAAGAAATAAAAATAAATAACAATAATTAATTTAATCAAATTTAGTAGCTAAGAAGATATATGAGAAAATATCTAAAAATGTTTAATTCCCCAATTTTCTAAACATGTTCATCATTAAAATTCCTCCAATATAATTATCAATTAATTACATATTAATTGAATTTAATCTAACACGTATTCATCTCTCAAGTAAACTACACACTATATAATAATTAACTAAATCACACTCACATGTCAATTATATTACATACTACTCATTAAGTTCATCAATTATGGATCATATACATAAAAATCATACATCTCTTCCTGGAAATCATGCATGATATTTAATCAAGATAAACAATTACATATTTTTCTCAAATTTATTTAATTCCTTTATAGATAAATTATTGATAGTATGAGAATCAGATTAAATAATATAATTAAATTAAATTCATAATTGGGGTAAAATATTAGATCATCATATAGTAAAAATTGGGTTTATAAGACCCCTAGATTAATAAATTAAGCAAATATAATTTTATTCATAAAGCTTATATATTTCATAAAAAAAGACATAAAAATTGATAAAGAAATGAGTAGAAGAAGAAATACAATCAATTTCGTGAATTATAATACTAATTTTCTCTTGAATCTCCACCAAAATTGTATCTTATTTTGAATTTTTTTTGTACTCTCTTCTTAGCTCTAAAAACTGATCAAAATTATGTTAATGACGACTCCTTAGGATTTATGGGATAATTAAGGGATTAAATAAAGCTTAGGTGGAGTCTGGACAGTTAGATCAACTTCAGATCAATGACTGAGATAAAAAAAGAATTAACAGTGCAAACCAAACAGAATCAGACATGTGGCATGCAAAATTTATAGGACAAATCAGAGTGCGACACATGGTTGATAACTCTGTGTTTTAGAGTTATTTTATCCAATTTATTAATTATAATTACTATATTCTTAAGATTTTAGTTAATTTTAAGTTTCTAAATTATTATTTGGTGTTAGTTTTGTAAAAAATTATATTTTTAAAGAAAAGAAAACAATTAAAAAAAAGCTTAAATGCAAATAACAAAAGTTAACAACAGAGAGCAATATAAGAACACACAGAGGCCAACTTTTTTATGTTTTTTTGTTTCGTTGCTAAAGAACAAAATAGAGAGCAAAGAAATATAAAGAATATGCAGAGGCTAAAATGTTGTTGTTTATTTTGTTTTGTTGCTAAAAAAATGGGAGAATCTACAGAGAGCAAAAATGAAGATAAAATAAAATGTATTCTTTTGTTTGTAATTGAATATTGAGTTAGTAACTTTTAAATATTGGGAAATATTATCTAGAGATTAAGGAATCATCAAAAATTTCTTCTAATCATTTTGTCTTTATATTTAATTTTTCTTAAATGTTTAAATATTTTTGAATTGCGATTTCAATATTTGCTATGAACTAAATTATTTTTTCTAGGGTTGCAATGTAGCTTACATTATAAAGCTTTAATTAATTATTTTTGAATGATATTTGGGATGTTGCTTTTAATTTGTTTATTCTATTTATGTTTAATGTTTTTGATTGTTGGAAGATTAATCAATTGATTTGTGAACCCTAATGAACTTGAAAAAGAAATTTTTGTGTTTTTCTCTCGGATAGAATAACATATATATATATATATATATATGGGATAAGAATATACCTTTATTGTATATGTAATTATTGAGAACTTGGTAAATTTAATTCTCATAAAAATGTAGGGAATTAATTTAGTGAGATATGTCTACTTGTTATTGGAAGAGACATATGAATAAATTAGGAGGTCTGTTAACAAATTAAATGCGAGAACATAAAATCAAGGGAAAATAATATGATTCAAGTGGATTAATTTGTTGAAATTGTAATGTTAGAGTTTTTTTCAAATGTTAATATCATATATTGTTATTTAGAATTAGTTTAGTTTAACTCTATCCAAATATCAATTGTTTAGATAAAATTAGGTTGAGATAATTTTAATACTTAACAAAGATTAGTAGCAAATCTCCGGAGGAACGATATCATATTTATCACTTATTACTTATGACCGTATATACTTGCACGTTGATGTTCTTTTAAATCACCAACATTGGCAAGGTAGACTAATCCATGTCAAATCTTAAGTTAGCACCAATTGGAAAAACGTGATTCGCGGAAACAATTGGCATGGAACATGGGTGGAACACTATGACGAATAGAGTGGTGACACGTGACGTGAAGGTTTGACCGTGCTATAAATTTGAAATGAACGTTGTGTTGACAAGTGGCAAGGCACTACATCACTCCTCACAAGTGACGATCTAAGATTCGTCGTCTCTGCTTGAATGGCATCCGTATGGCTTGCTAGTCAACTCCTATGCTCGTGTGATGCCACGTGGCAACTCCTGATTGGTCTTACGGTAAAAATTCATAAAAATAAATAAAAATCATTAATTATATTTCTACCCCTTTTTACTAAAAAGATTATATTTTAATATTTTAACCCCCAAAAAATATTATTTATCGAATAAAACAAGCAAATATTAAATAAAAAATGCGTTAATAACTCTACTTTCATAGAATTATCAAACATCTGAACCATGTCAAAAAAATTCATCACAATTATCATTTCATTATTTGTTTTGGTAGACTTCGTCCATGAGATCAAATATTCTTTTGAAATAAACACATATATTTAAGTAGCATAAATTAATACATTCTAATGAAATAAATTGTACTATATATTATGAATATCACTCTATTTGTTTCAAATAAATTGATACATTTGATACTTTATCCATCTTTTAACTCGCATGTTCTATTGTTTTGTAAAAAAATTAATATTAACTTTTTTCAAAAATATGGTGGTTCGATACGAGTTATAAAATATATTTAGTAGATTCGGTACTAATCACCAAACAAGCCAAAAATGTTTGATTGACCTATCGAACCACTATATCAATTTTGATTATGTTAGCATGATAATGGTATACCGAACACTAACAATAGGTTCAGTGCACTTTACCATACATTTTATAAATGTTTGACATATCATTACTAAACTTGTGCATGATTTGTAGAAAAATTATAACCTATATGTTTCAACTTATTTTTGGCTCAATTTTCTTTGATTTTTTCTTATTTTTTCATATCTTTGATATATTTTTTCTATTTTTCTTATTTTTAACATTTTGAGATGTATTGATTTTTAGAAGAAAATATTTTTAGCTTAATGGCTGAGATATCTTATTTTGGTGCTGTATTATTTATTTTTAATATATAAAAATAGAATTGTAATTTTGTTATAATTTTAAATGTTTTATAACTAAATGTGTAGGAAAAAAGTTTAGGATTTTAGATAATTTTTTTATTTTATTTTTTTGGTGTGGGTAATTGCGTTAAAAACGTATAGGAGAAACAGTGGGAGAGAAAGAAGAGAAAAGGGACATCCGAAGAATGAAACTCTGGGCCATCAGTAGCGCTGGCGTAGCAGTAGCACTGATACTCCCATTCAAGCAGCAAGCACAGGTACAAACACAAGCAAAGCTACAGAAACCACGCTCATCCTCGTCCCTACTCGATCTTGCGTCTTCAGCCGCAGCTAGAGCTACACCTACTGCCAGTAGTAGTAGTTACTGTAACTACAATCGCAATTACGAGCACCAACAAAATGGGCAACTGTGGTACTAGAGAGGAATCTGCAGTGGTGACCCATGCTCAGGGTCTGTACTTACTCCCAACCATTTCCCAGATCTAATCTCTCTACCCACCCATTGCCATCTTGGCTCTCTCTTTTATTTGCCCGTCTGGTCACATACACCAATTTTATTCCCTTCTCTTGTTCCTTGCTTGATATTCTCGATTTTGCCCCAATTTCGTTTATTTTCTTTCTTTAGTTTTTGTCAGAAGTTTCTAGTTTTTTTTTAATGTCTCATTCTTACTAAAGAAATTGAGTTTCGTTTGCTTAAATTTAGCATAACAAGGTTGTTTGGTTTGTTTGTTGTTGCTGTGCAATGTGCAGTTCAGCAACTCAATGGCGTGTCCTCTTTGCCCGTAAAAAATGGAGAAAAGAAGCAGAATCACCATCGTTCCGTCTCAGATCTGAGCGATCCCTCAACTCCACGGAGTAACTTTGAGGACTCTAGAATGAATGCGCTGCTTTATACCCAAGTCATCGCATTCACGCTTTATGAGCTGGAGACAATCACCAAGAGCTTCCGTTCCGATTATATCCTCGGGGAAGGTGGATTCGGTACCGTCTACAAGGGTTACATTGACGAGAATGTTAGGGTTGGTCTCAAATCTATTCCCGTCGCTGTCAAGGTCCTAAACAAGGAGGGACTTCAGGGCCATCGTGAATGGCTGGTTAGTACCCCAATTCTCTTCTTCTCCATATCTCTCTCTTTCGCTCGCTCTGAACACATATCTCGCTTCGCATATATTTTTTAACTTGTTTGTTTTACTTGATTGCAGACTGAGGTAAACTTTCTGGGCCAGCTTAGGCACCCAAATCTCGTCAAGTTGATTGGCTATTGTTGCGAGGACGATAACAGGTTACTTGTCTATGAGTTCATGTTCCGTGGAAGCCTTGAGAACCACCTCTTCCGTAGTATACTCCGTTCTCCATCCTTTCATACCTTCTCTCCCTAAAAATGTCTCATGACCACTTCTTCTTTCTTTCTTCTTTTCTCTTCTTATTTTAAGCTGATGTCTTTTTAGACTTGCTAAAAACTTCTGGCAATATTTATTTCCTATTCCATGCCTTTTTAATAAATTTTCTATTTTGAACGTTTGACCACCAGTTATTATTTCGTTTATTCAAATTTCCTATCTTGATACATTCAGAGGCAAGTATTCCATTGTCCTGGGCAACGAGAATGTTGATTGCTCTTGGAGCTGCCAAAGGGCTTGCTTTCCTGCATAATGCTGAAAGACCAGTTATCTATCGGGACTTCAAAACTTCAAATATATTATTGGACTCCGTAAGTGGTTTCTTAACCTTGTAATTCGTGAATAATAATATTTTATTTCTTAACTTTGGCACCTTAGCTTCATATTATTCTCTTATTGCCTTTAAATTCCAGGACTATACAGCTAAGCTTTCTGATTTCGGTCTTGCAAAAGCTGGACCACAAGGTGATGAAACCCATGTATCCACCCGAGTGATGGGTACCTATGGTTATGCTGCTCCTGAATATGTAATGACTGGTATGCCTTTCTATATCACCAAAACCTCATATAATGCAAGAATTAAGTAAATTTCTTCAGAATAAGGAAAAGTATTGTTTTGATAGAAATCTTGTATTTGTAGAGATAAATTTTGGATTTATGTATTTTCTGAGGGTGTTGACTTTTTTTCCGGCTAGTTTATACTACTGAGTCGGTCCGTACATTGTGCCAGAAACCTATATTAGGATGTCTGATATTTTTGATTTGTCTTCTCTTGCTGGTAATTCATCTTCAAGTAAACTGTCAAGAACTTTGATAATGTATGTAGACCCAAGAGGCTCTCATAGTGAGATCTGTCCACTAAGTCCTAAAATTGAGAGTTGAACAATTGTGGAAATTTAGATGATGAAACCCGTGTATTGATTCTGAACAAGGGTTATGTGCACTCTAAATGGTTTCTTTTGCTGGTGAAATTGAAACCATGGTGGCTCAAATATTGATGATTGTGTCAAAATGAAGCGAAGAAAACCACTTGGATGGATGCTCCCTGAGGATCTGTGCTCAATGCAATAACCAATTTGTTTTCCGACATGCCAAAACCTTTCATGCTGCGGGACCAAAGCTGATGAATTGTTTGATCATGTAAAATTCTTGTCATAGAGATCTTATGACTTATGACTTATGAGAGGGGTAATGGCTTTAGGACTAATGTATTAAAGGGTTGACTTTTGAGCTAGGTTACTAAGATTATTACTGCCACAGTATCATTTGAAAGATCCTCATTCAAAATTACAATTTAACTTGATTGTCTAATTTTCCTTTACTAAGTATATCAAGAGTATGCTGAACTTGGTTTTTGGTATTCTTATCTTTCACTAGGGCACACTTTTACCATTTTCTGGTTTTCTAATTGTCATTTGAAGACTTAAGTATGGATGGAGAATTAAATTACAATAGCTGTACATGGTTTTTTAGTTTACACATTGGGATGATTCAAAAATAATTTATTATTCTGGTCACTTTAGCAAGTTGTACCACAAATTAGAATTAGATGATGGAATGAAAAGAAATGGTCTTTAGTAAATGTATTATCAGTGTGAATTTAGTAATTTCTCTATCAAAACTGTTGAACTGGACTCCAGTAACTGGAGACGTACGAGAGTCACTTGTTTTTTCTCTCAGTTATGTACCTTGTATTATTTCTGAAGCTTATTTTCCTAAACGATGTTTTTTTTTTGTTACTGAAGTCCAATATTAATAGAGATGTTAGATCTTCAATTACATCGAGCTTCTAAAGAGATGTACTTTTCTGTTTGTGTGATTTACAGTTTTTGGAAATTAGTTCGAATCATCTTCCCTGTAATATCTATTTTCCTAATATCCAAGATGTTTTCTTGTGATTTACAATTTTCTTCATTTTTGCAGATTACACTATATCATTTGCCACTAAATTTTGACTAGATTCACGTGCCTCTCAACTTTTAAAACATAAGGCTTAGTCCTCAAATTTTTAAAACTTCACACATAGTTCCTTAAATTTTTAAATCTTATGATTTAATCTTTAATTTTTATATAACTTAATGATACGATTTAAAAGTTTATAGACCTATTTATGAAGTTTTAAAAGTAAAAGAATTAAATTTAAAACTGCTCAAAATTTGGAGACTAATGAAGTAATTGATTATTTTTTGTATTGGAGGTGAAGCCAACATTTCATGTCCCTGCTTTTCTTGCCACTATACGATAGCCTACCAATTTGAATGTTTGTTTGTCAGCATAAGAGATGCACATTTAACTTTTCTGAACGACCTCTATATGAAATGAGCAGGCCACTTGACTTCCAGGAGTGATGTGTACAGCTTTGGGGTTGTTCTTCTTGAGCTTTTGACAGGAAGGAGGTCCGTTGACAAGACGAGACCAAGCAAGGAACAGAACTTGGTAGATTGGGCACGGCCAAAGCTGAATGACAAGAGAAAGTTGCTTCAAATAATTGATCATCGGTTGGAAAATCAGTACTCTGTAAGGGCAGCACAGAAAGCCTGCAGCTTAGCATACTATTGCCTGAGCCAAAATCCCAAAGCCAGACCATTAATGAGTGATGTAGTTGAAACTTTGGAACCTTTGCAAAGCTCTAATGATGCAAGTGAAATCTCATCATCCTCGTTATCATCTTGTAGAGGTGCTGGTTCATATGCCAGGAGCACAATCCCTGATTACCGGATGCGCCACAAGTTTACCAACAATGTTGGACCTGGTGCTAGTTGTCGATCTCCTAATCCGAATTGTTCCCCAGGAGCTTCTGCAGCATGCAGAGTCAGATGAGAATTGGTCATCGTTATCTATACCCCTTTGGCGTGTTTTTCTTTCCCCCTTTTTAAATTGACAAGATTTACTCGTCATATTGCTTGTATGCCTTGTAATTTATGTACATGGTTTTGTTGTTCTCAGATCCTTTGTTGATTATTTTCTATGACTTGGTTTTTGGATTTATTTTTTTACCAGTCTCGGCTCACGTATAATACATTCAAAGCGGTCAAAGATTTAACAATACTTGGCTTAAAATATTGTTGATGGTAGTAAGGTGAAAGTAAGGGTTAGTACCGCATAAAATTGAGAACAATAACTATATTAAATGATAGCTAATTAGTAATGGCATTAAAGTTAAATTGGGTTTTCGAATTTTGTTTGCTAAAAGTAAACTAAAATAAAATAACTGAAAACAAGAGTAGAGATTAATACGAGACAAGCATGTGATAATGACACTAATTACATTAATTCAATCTATAAGTGAATGAATGAATTAATTCTAGACAAGCATGTGATCAATGACACTCGTTAACAACTAAACTTTAATTACACATGAATGAATTAATTAATTTTAATCTCTAAACTTACTACCTCATATATTACGTCATAGAGTCTTACTACTTTCAAAACATTAGATAGTTGCAAATAGTCATAATTATTGAATATCTTAGAAGTTTACTTAATAAGTTAAATTTAACTACATTAACTTTTAATTGGTAATAATTAAAGTAGATAAATTTGAATTAGTTTTCTGTGGGATCCTAATAGAAAATAATAATTAGAAGGTAATACTTCTAATAAAAAAATTAATAGCTATCAACTAATATTTTAGACTAACAATAAATTTTATCATGCAATTAAATGATTGTACATTTAATTAAATACAAACAAAATTATGACATATAAATATAAATCAAATACATCTTCAACATAACAAACAAAATAATTAATTCAAAATATGTACTAAAATTGAATAATTGTAAGACTTAGCCACTGATCACACAAAGAGTTTAGCTTTCCATAAACATGGCCAACTCAATAACATAATCCATAAAAATTAAATAGAAAGTAAGAAAAAGTTTTATTATGATGATAAATGACTGTAGATCTCCAATATCCCTCCTCGTCTTTATCTTCTCTATAGAACTTGAATAGCTCTTTTCCAATTCGATCATGAACGTGTTCTTATGAAGTGGTTGACGTAATTATGTTGCATAAATGATGTATTCTAAGCTAATATTGACCCTCCAACAAATTCCCATGTCACAATGGTTAAGATTAAAAACTGGAGGCAAAAACAACATTATTTTGGGCATCTTAGAATTGCTCGCTCGATTGAGCTTGAGAAAAATATTTGTTCGCAAATAGGGTTGCTTGAGCACTTAAGGGGCCGCCGACGCTAGTGTAAAATTATGGATCTCAAAAATCCATTCAAGATTCGAGATATATGGGATGAGAAATAGAGTACCTCCGTGAACGATACGTTAGATTCATGTTCCGACATTGTTTATCAACGAAGACGAACTCAGCTTGAAGGAGACATGAGTGAGACTGAGGTGGGGAAAAAATATCAGTGAATATGTGCATATATGACGAGAAATATCAGTGAGACGACAAGTGGTTGGTATAATAAGGGAGGAGAAACTTTTATACGAGTCAGGCTCACCGACTCAACTCTACTTATTTGAAAAGCCTTTCTATTCATTAATAGTTCTTTATTCTTTGAATTTCATCTCCGTCCTTTCTTTCAATTTTCTGCTTTGAATTTTCTGGATCATTGAGTGTGTAATAGACTCAGAAACATCTAGGGCAAAACACCTAAAGGTTTTTGGTATTTGTGAATTTGGATTTTGGACTGAAATTGAAGTTGGATTTTGAAGTGTTCTAAGCTTGCAAGGAAGAGGATGCTGTAAATAATTTGGGCTTGTTTTGGGTTTTACTTTTATGTCATTAATAACTTTTATGTTTGATTAATTTGATATTAAATCGTATATTTGCTTAAAATTAAGTAATTTTCATTTTTAAAGTTATTTTTTAATCTTATCATTTTTTAGATTATCTTAAAGGTATGATGTTCAGTGGTGGTTGATGATGGGGTTTAAAGATGATGATACGATTCTGATAATTGGTAACAAAAGTAGTCGACGATCGTCGAAAGTGATTGCCTAAAGTAGTCTTCAGTTGTTGATCTTTAATGAATGCTAGTATCACATTATATGAAGGTTATTTTTGTTTTGTATAATAATTTTTTAAAAAATACTATTTTGAAATTAATAATGAAGTTTGTGTTAACACGATGCTCGGGCTTAAGCTCGAAAGACGCCAAGCATTAAATAAAGTGAAAGTCATCTGCTTCAATCCTATATGGGTATCGGATATAATCAGAGTATTTGAGGTACTTTAATTTTAAAGAAATATGTATTTGGTTCTCATTTTTTTTTTAAATATATACAAGTTTTTTATTTGTTTTAAAGTTATACTAAAATTTATTTTAGATTAATTATTTTAATTTGATTATTATTTATATACAAAATTCATGTGACATCGTAAAATACTTTTTTAACACTATATTTTTTTATTTTTATTAGTGATAAATGTATTTTTAATTTATAATATTAATTAATTTTTATATGTTTAAATTGTAACCAACTTAAATAATTAATATAAAATAAAATTATATATACTTCAAAATAAATAATAACCTTATAATGCATTTTAGAAAACTAATAACAAACACTTTCTTTAGACATGAATATAATTAAAGGTATATTTTAATATTTATATTATATATATCATAATTATAAATTATAATATAATATAAAAATAATTTTATTTGATAAACAACAAATTTATAGGTAATAATATTTTTTTATAAGTAATTATTTTCTAAATAAAATATTATATTATTAAAAATAAATTTTTTTATTTAAAATTTAGGATAAAAGATAACAAAAATATATTAATTATATTAAAAATATACAAAAGATTATTAATTTTTAAATAAGACATTATAGATACATTAATTATTAGGTAAAACACTAAACTTTTTTAACTATAAAAAATACTAAAATAATAAAAATTTAAAAAAATCAGATTTATATCATACGAGAGGAAGAATGATGTATTTTTAATAGGGATAAAATAGTCACTTTAACTCCTAAATTTTAAAGTCGCTATTTTATCCTATTAAAATAACATAGCTCTTCTACAAATTGGGATCCATATAATTATCCTATCCCAAACGAATATTTATCTAAATGTTTTTAAGATTTAATGTATCTTGTTTATGTCCTTAAGATTTGCAAAAATACTATAATGTTCCTAAACTTTATGGTTAATATCATCGATGTTTATAAATCTAATAGTATTAACTTTTTCATTCATGTTATATTAATATTTGTATGACTTTGATACCATCAAATTGGAAGGCTAGTTGTTTAACGCTAGTTGTTAATTTCTGTAATTATTAAAGATAATTTAATTTTTATTTTTCTTATCATAATATTGCGTTATTTTTATTTTCATCTTTATGTTTATAAGTATTATAACTTGATATAAACAAATATCTAAACATTCAAGATATTTAAGTGCCATAATTATTATACTTAAACTTAATGGGCCCACCATGAAGTTTTCTTTTGTTCGTCTTCTCTTGTTACATTAATTTTGTCTTAACTTTGCTCAAACCTTAATATCTTTTTAGTAATTGTGAGCCTTCTGCATCCGTACATAGATGATGTCCAATTTATACTAGCTAGAAAAGAGTGATTAGAATCTATTTTATTCATAATATAATAACTACTATAATCTTAAGACCAACTAAGAGTTTTGAAGGGATTTTTAACTGCTCATAATTACCGAGTACATAATTACTGGTTGGGATTTTCTAGATATAAATAATTGTTATACTAGAAGCTGTATGTTTTCTGAGCTGTGCGGTCTAGTTTTTTATGTACCCTCTAAGTGAAAATAAGGGTTTTTTTTATAACATAAGGAATCTTTATTTACCATATAATAATTACTATTTTATGCTTGCTTTAATGATTTGTCTATTTATTACTTTAGATATCATCCATTGCTTGTTCCTTGGCACATTCTACTGACTAAAGATGTGGGTCTACAATTTTTGTTGTCATCTTCTACTAACGATTTTTCTTTTTTAATCTTCCTTGTCATATTCTACGGATAGTACTTTAGATGACGTTGATGATGATGCATCCTCATCTTCTCAATCTTTGATGCAATAAATGTATCTATGATCTTTAGTGGCTTTTTTGGCATAAAATCATAATATCTTCCTTATTTCTTTTCCAATTTTTAGGTTATTATTATTAAAATTTATCTCATATTTGGTGATTTTTTCACCATCCTCTTTGAATAAAACCATGCTAATATGGGAAGTGATGATGACTTTATTAGTTGAGTAATTTATTTTGATCTCAATAGAGTTATCAATTTTCCTTAGTTCATAGTAAATTTGGCTTAACATTTGATTTCTTAATACATTGTGTTCTTCTATGTTGAATTCTTTTTCTGGAAGTGCCTTTGGTTTGAGAACTTCTATATTTGTGTTGGAAACACCTAGCTTGACGAAGTGGTAGAGACTGATACATCTTTTCTCATTACAGTCCATTAGTGATTTAAAAAGTCTAAGATAAACAGGTTTGTCACCTGCTCTTATCTTCTTCCTAGAGTTATTGATTGCTTTTAAAAAAAATTTTGGATAATAATTTAATTCACTTAAATTAATTCCTAGATATAACTTTTTTATTAGTTCTATATGGAAAGCTTTATAAACAAATATTAGATCATCTCCTTCCAAAATATTAAATTTACTTTCAACAAGAAATTCTTTTTCTATAGTGTATAACTTTATATATTCTACGTGTTCAAGGATAGATTTTCTAGCCAAGTTGTAGAGACTCATCCATTGTGGTTTGTTGAGATTTCTATATTGGTCATTTTCATCTTTAATGACTAATGAATTTTTAGGAAATGTTTTCCTAAATAGTAATGAATGCCTTGTTGTTTTTTATGTCTCTGGGAGATATACTTCTCTAAATAGTACTAGAGGCCTTACTATATTCCGTAGGGTTGTCAACCTGTTTGGTGCTGCTGGTTGCTGCAGAGTAATTCCTTACTATCTCTTTTGTAGTTATTAGCTTTAGTACTTTGTAATTAACATAACTGTCTCTAGCCTCTATTATGTTGGTGAAGGCTCTATGAGTTACTCTACTAAACCCTATAATAGATTTACTAGCTTTTATCCAGTTGTTATAAATTCTTGATTTTGGGTCATTATCAACCACATCAGTCTTTTTCTACTTCATCAGTCCAATTAAGTTTTCTTATTTCAAAGATGTTACTCTGTTTTGAACTATTAAGTTCTTTCTTTTCATCTTAAATTCTTTTTTAGAAGTTTTATTTTCCTTAGATTGAATTTTTAATGAAGATTCTTCCTTAGAGTTTTTGGATTCTAAGAGTTATTTTGAACAATCAAGTTCTTCTTGTTTATTTCTTGTCTTCATAAGAGATTTTTTGAGGTATAAAAGCTCAAGTTGTTCTTGTAAGATTTTTATCTCATTTTCCTTTATCTTGATCTTGATATCAAGATGTTCCATTCTTGTGAGCATAAAAATAATTAGAAATGATAATTCTCTCGTAAGAGCATTTGCTAAATTATTCTTATTTCCTAGGAGATGTTTGACATCAAAATTATAATGGTTGAACCACTGTTGTCATTTGAATAATCTTTCTTGTTTATAATCACATGCAATATTAGTTCTTAAGAAATGACCAAAATTCCTATTTTTGATTCTAACAATGAATCTGGACCTTATGACATATATTACAAATTTCTTAATAGCCTTTTTAACAGCTAGATATTTTTTTCATTACTGTGATAATTTAATTTTGGACCATGGAAAGATCCTGAGGTATATCTACAAAGATATTCATCTTTATCATCTACTTTTACTTTCAAAACTGCTCCCCAATATCCTTGTGAATCATCATCTGTTTCAAT
Organism: Hippophae gyantsensis; assembly: GCA_030763125.1. Lineage (NCBI taxonomy): Eukaryota > Viridiplantae > Streptophyta > Magnoliopsida > Rosales > Elaeagnaceae > Hippophae > Hippophae gyantsensis. Next base: position 28,939 of record CM061034.1, on the reverse strand, counting down.
TGTCATTTTATCATCTAATCCTGGATGGTGTAAAGTTGGTATTTTACCTATTTTTTTAATTTATTCATATATAAAGTGCCTTATTTTGTTTGTTTTTAGATATAGTATTTTTTTCAAGTTTACTTGTAAAGGTTTTCGCATTTCTGCAAGTTTCTTTATATATGCTTAAGTATATGTCAAACATCCTATAAATATTTGTAATTGGTTTTTATCTTTTAATTCACTAGGAAAAACTTGAATGTTATTAAGTATATGTGATTGTAGATTATATTTTTCATCTTCAATTCTTAACCCTAAATACTTAATTTTCTACTAAACAAGTACTGCTTTCCTTTCAAAGAATGCAGTGCCTCTTTCCTGCATTCTAGTATAATATTAACAATATCAAAATAATATTTATTTAATTTACTATTGAAAACCAAAATATCATCTATATAATCACATAAAATATTTGTAATTTTTTAAAAATATTATCCATATATCTTTGAAAGATACATGGAGCTTGTTTTAATCCAAATGATATAACAGTTTGTTGGAATTATCCTTAAGAGAAAATAAATGTCGTTAATTTTTTAAATTCTCCATCTAGTCTCATTTTACAAAATCTACCTTTGTAATCAAAACTTGAGAAGTATTTATTCCTTTTATTATTGATAATAATTATTCTTTTTTTAGAATAAAATATCAATCATCAATTATTTATTTATTCAATACTTTAAAATTTATTACCATTCTCTTTTTTTAGCTTTCTTTTCGACTAAGAATGCTATATTAGAGTAGAGTGAATTACTTGATATTATAATTTTTAGTTCTAAAAGTTTTTGAATTTATTTTTCAAATTCAATCATATCTTATAGAGTATAAATCATTAATTTTAACCTAATTACTTTGTTAGGGTCTCTTAATTTTATGTTGGTAATCGTTTTAGATTTATTGATTTTTTTATCCAAATGATTTTTCTGAGCTTACTTTTTTTAGTAATTTTTTGATACATGTAAGAGCTTTATCTTCTTGTATTTAATTAAAAAAATATATTTTTCTTCTATATCTAATGAAATATTTTTTAAATATGATTTTTCTTTATTTCCTTTTATTATTGATAATAGTTATTCTTTCCAAATGGTACAACAGTTTGTTGAAATTTTTCTTAGGGGCAAATATATGTCGTTAATTTTTGAGATTATTCATTTAGTCTTATTTGTCAAAATCTACTTTTGCAATAAAAACTTGAAAATTATTTCTTTCATTTTATTATGGATAATAGTTATTCTTTTTTAAGAATAAAGTATCTATCATCAATGATTTATTTATTCAATGCTTTAAAGTTTATTATCATTCTCTTTTTAACTTCTTTTTTGACTAAGAATGTTGGACTAGGGTGGAGTGAATTACTTGACATTATAATTTTTAGTTTCAAAAGTTTTTGAATTAATTTTTTAAATTCAATCTTGTTATTAAGAAAAGAGTTTTGTTTCTCTTCTATATCTAATGAAATATTTTCTAAATAAAATTTTTGTTTTTTTTGTGTCAATCTCACTATGTTTTTGCAAAAAGATTGAGTTTGATACAGTTAAAACTTTTCTTATTTTTGATATATAAATGGTATCACCGTCTAATATTATTAGACTTATTTTATCTAAATATTGTGTAAAAGGTTGATATAAATTTAATAAATTATTTCTTATTAATAAATCAACTCTTGTTTCTTGTTGATATATGACAAGAATATGAAAATTTTCTCCTCCTATCATTAATCTATATCTTTTAAAATCTTATTAAGATTTATTGTAGTATTATTAGAAATTTTTACAATTAAATATTTTTGTGCTTGTTTCTAGTGTTCTTCTATAAACACATATTTACTTACTATACACATATTAGCCCCAATATCTATATATGCATGCAAATGATAGCTAGTATAACCTTTAAATTTAAGTCTTATCCTAATATAGGTATTATTTTGATTTATAATATTATACAAATCATTTATTTTTTTGATAAAGAGTACCCATATTGTGAATCAATTATTTCCTCCTTAATTTTTTCTAATAGATAAATATTGTAAGTATTATCTATATTTGATTCTTCAATTAGTTCTAATTCTATCTTAAAAGTTTATTTTAAATTTTTTTGCTTATTATGGAATTCCTTTTTAAATTCTTTCCTATGTTGAAGCTTGATAGGGCATTCATTGGTATAATTTTCTTTTTCATTACAGATCCAACATTTACATTTCTTCTTTCATAACTGGTAATAATTCTTGTTTTCACGAAGTTTATACTTTTTCTTCCAAAATATCTTTTCCTATAAATTTTCTTATTAAATCTAGCTTCTTTTATATTTTTGAAAATCTTGTGTTTTTGAATTTGTATATTTTAAATTTCTTGTATTTTTTTATATTTCTGTTTGTAGGATGTTATTTTACATCTATATTTCTCTAGTATTTTAAAATTTCTTGTATCATAATAGATTTAATCATTTTCTCTTATTTTTTTATATCCGTTTCTCTCTTGACATTTAATGATTATCCAATTTTTAAGGCTTTTTATTCTTCCTTCTAGGGTGTTTGGTATGGTTTTCTTATTTATCTAATTTCAACTTTTTGTTAAGGTCTTATGTAATGTTACACGTAATTTTTGTAAAAATATTTCCTTATAAGTTGTTTACATAAAGGGTAGTAATTTATGGTAATATATTTCATATTCACAAATAAAAAAATCTATGTAACATACGTTACAAATTTTCATATTTGTTAGATGACATTTGACTTCGTTGATTTCGTTTACTGTATTCAGTGATAGTTCTTCCTTTATCTTCTTCAATAAATACCTTTTATATTCCATTCACTACTATATCTAAATATTTTCTTCTTGTGGAAGCATTCCCTTACATTAATAAGTGTTGTTGGTTTGTTAGATTTGAAAACTAAACTTTAACATTTCATGCCATTTTATAAGCTACTAATACTCTACAAATTAAATGATTTCTTTGTGTAGTTTGAGAGTTTTGTATGAGCACACTTATACCACTAGCCTATTCATTTAAGGATTTTTCCTATCTCTTATACAATCTAGATTTAAGAGATTAGATCTATAATATTCATGGAGCTTGAATTCTGGTAAGAAACTACCTTTAGTTCCCCCGTGCAACCCTTATTCCATTTTAGGTGGTTGTCTTCTTATATTGGTAGTGTGAGGTTCTCCTGACCTTTGCCTATTTCTTTCTTCCCTATATGGGTCAAATGTTTCTTCTTGGTAATGAAATTGGTTTTATATGGCCTTTTGGGTTCGTGATTTATGGTTCGAAATCAGTCTCACTGATTATTGTCATATCATATTTCTGTTTTTTTGTACAAAGTTTTTTTATTATAATGTTATTCTAATTCTTCATTAGTTAGTATTAACAAACTAATTAATTTTTCTATATCCTTATTTTTGAAATTCATGAATTATTCTTCTAATTCTTTTCTATATTTCATTAAATTAGAATTGTTTTTTTTTGTTACATTTTTCTTCTTTCATTTCTAGGTATCAGGGCATCTGATCACTTTTAATTCTTCTAGGGGATTGTATTTATGACTTATGATATCATTGTTTTTATGTATATTATATACATCTTTTCTTAGTTTTGTGAATTTTATATGTATATTTTATTATAATCACATTCATTTATTTCGTTTAATAATTCTTTTTGTATTTCGATTATACATTGTAGATATTTCATGTTTGATTCTTGGATTAAATCAATTTCTCTACTAAAAGCCTTATAGTTTTTATTTATGTTGTTTGATTTTTTGCTACGCCTACTAAGCTTCCATCTATTTCTAACTGTACATTTTTTAATTTGTCTTTAAACACTATTGTCTTCTTAATATGATATCATGAACTAATGCTTACTTCATTTTATAGTTTTTGAACTTCTTATTTGTTAAATGTTTTTCCTTAATGGTTTATAAAAATAAATATTGATATATTATTATTTTAACCACATTATGTTTTTCTAGTATTAAAGGTTTTTTCTTGATATCTAAATATTATTCTTACGGTATTTTAAAGTCCATTAATATTTCTGATTTTATTATTTATCCAAATTTTTGAAAGATTTTATCAATTTTTATAAATTCATTTTGTTTATATATTTAACTATTATGATTGTTTATTAATGAATATCTTATCATGTAAATAATGAAAATTATTGATTTTTTTCTTTCATTAAATCTCCTATTTTAAATTCATAAGTTAAACTTAATATTTGATTTAAGTTCTTATCATGAATATTAATAACAAACCTAGAATATACAATAAATTTTAATTTATGGTATTTTAAATTATCATGGGTCATTCATAGTAAAACATCTTTTTTGTTTATTATTCTATTATATAGCAATGCTATTTTTATGGGTGTATATATTCCTTTTATGAAATAAACTTGTATTAATATTTGGATTCCTATTAAATAAATGCATCTAATTTTTTCTTTATCCTTTTGAGAAATTTTGGATAGTTTATTTAATATAGTTTTATTTGTCAATTAATGATATATTATATATTCTTTTTACATATGTGATATGTGATATTAATATTTATTTCTTTATTATTTATTCTATAATAAATTATGTCTTTTTTTGGGAATAATTTTCTTAAAGATGAAAATGATGAATCTTTAAATCTTTTTATTTCTTTAAGATTTAATTTTTATTTTTGAAATTTTTTTTAAATTTTTTTACTTATTACCATTTTCTGTAAAAAAAAAATTATGAGATGTCTTTTATTTTTAAATCTATTATTTATTGATTATTTATTATTTTTTTAATTTTTTACTATTTGTGTCTTTTTAATTTTCTTATATTTGGAGGTATTTTTAAATTTTTAAAATTTTTAAAAATATTTTTAAAGATATTTTGAAAGTATTTTTGATGTCATCCCAAACACAATTTTGAAAGAAAGAAGGTTACATTAAAAGTAACTTAAATTAATATAAGTTTCAAAAATCATGATATCAACAGTTAAAAAAATAACAAAATTACTTAAGATATCTCTTAGCTCTTAGAGGTTGAGGAGGCCAATTCAATTGTTATTCTTGTAGTTGCAAAAAAAGAAATATCATTTTCAGATTGAATTTTTTTGATGAATAATTGGTTTTTCATATTTAAAGTTCAAGTTTGTGATCTTTTCAAACCATTAATATTATTTTTACGGTTGAGAGGGACGAATAACAGGGGGATTTAAGAATTTCTAATTTTAGAGTTAAAATGATCATTTTGTACATGTTAAAAATATACTCTCTTTCTTACGTTATATAAATTTGATAATTTTAAAATTCCTATCTTTTTGATAGTTAATTTACTTATCCTGCTTTAAAAACTATTTTCCGGTAGCGACGAAACGTGGACTTTACTCTTGAGTTGTTTCATTTTAGTTTTGGTTAGTCATTCTGAATTTGCTTTCAAGAATCAAATAATCTAACGGACAGGGCGAGGGAGATCTCCAACTAGCCGAGGTTGAGCCTCTGTGCGTGGTCGTCGAGTTGACGAATTAAAGAAAGAGGATGACATCGACGGAGGGATTGGTGCCTATTACGAGGGCTTTCTTGGCTTCTTATTACGACAAATACCCATTTGAGCCCCTCTCCGATGACGTCTCACGCCTTTCCTCTGAGATTCGTTCGATGGTTAATGATTTGCTCTTGATCCATCCACCTACTTCAGGTTCTTTTCGATTTCCAAACTCGTTGTGAGCTTTATCTTTTCATATTAGCCTCTTCTATTAATTTGTAGTATGATTAACTTTTTTTAGAAATAGAAATTATCGTTTTCTGTTGAATCCGCCAAGAATATAATTATATGCATTATTTTAATATTTTTCCGTTAATTGATTAAACACGTTAAATTTAAGTGGATTTTTTTTTGACAAAATTTTCTTTGTTGATTTCTACAATTTTATTTTAATATTTATTTTTTTAAAATTTAATATATATAGAATAATTTACGTTGGAATATTATTAATTTTGTTTTTGTTCTTAAATAGTTTTATCTTAAATTTCACTTTCAATCTTGTTAATTAATCGCGAATTTTGCATTTTTATGGCACTTCACTCTTTAGATTATTTCACTAATTCGTTGTTTCTTTTGAATTTACCCCGTGGTGTGTGTGTGTGTGTATATATATATATTCTTTGAAAGGTTAAGAGCGAAACCATTTGTGTAACTGGTTCAAGATTTGTTTTTCTTAATCATCTCACTTACCCCTCTGGTCTCTTTTCTTTTTTCAAACTTAGGGATGATTTCTTTCTTTTACTGCTGCTTCTGAATTTGACGAGATGTTTTCTTTATTCTTTCGTATCTTTTTTAATGTTTGTTTTTGTCTTTCCTCTCATAGGGATGGTAGGAGGCGATCACTAACTTCTTTTTCATTTCTTCGTCTATTGGAAGTTTGTGATTAGGAGACTTGAATGAGAAGATAGCTAGCCCTACCTGAAGATTATCATTCACATTGCTTGCTCTGGACCTATATCCCATAGAAACATGTCATTTTTCAATGCATTATATTTTTCCAATCATTGCATACTCTTTATACGTTGTACTCATCATATTTGTGATATCATTTTTCTATTGCTTGATGTAATTTTGTTTTGTTTTGTTGGTTTTACCATCCCATTGTAGATGAAAGCTCATTACTACATGAGTTGGGCTCTCGACCACCCCATAAAATTGATGAGAACATGTGGAAGAATCGAGAACATATAGAAGAATCGCTCTATTTACTTAAAAGACCTCACTGGCCATCAGCGGTATACATATTTTCCTTCTTCCTTTTCTTTTTGTTTCTCTTTGGAATAAATTTGATAATGGTGATGCCAAGTACTTGCAACTTATGATATATTGATTATCTGCAACTGGAATTTTATTGTTGGAAGCCTTGACGTTAAGTTGTTGAGCATATTCCATGTTTGTTGAATGCAGCTCCAACATCAGTTGACACCTGATGACACTGAACTTGCTCTTGTTCTGGGACAGCTCAGCGATAAATTTCAGAAGATTTTGAAGATTTTGGAGTCTTTCCAAGCTAACAATTCTGAACTTGTGTTCAATACAGGTTGACCCTCAACCTATATCCTATTGTATTTGCAAGTGTTAGACTTTTAGTTCACTTCTCTTAACTCAGCAGAATATATGTTCCATCTGCCTGTTAGTATGCAATCAGTACTGCACCTGCATTGAATGCAGATAAACAAAAAAAGGGCTGCAAACTCAGCTTGTTTGGAAGCCATACATCTGGCTTTATATCAAATCTCTCTCCCCCCCCCCCCAATATATATATATATATATAATATCCTTTTCATTTTAGCTTATAGACCACAGTTTTTATTGAAATAATATAGTAATGATCTTTTATTTTTCTACATGGCAGATCCAATGTGAGTTATCAAGTTCCATGCTATTAGCTTCTATGTTGGTTGTAGTGTAATAATTATTATTGGCAATTTGGGGCTGTTAATCGTTATGAGGGAGGACTGCTATACTTTTTATAAATGTCCCACTATTATCAATTTGTTAATTTGATGATAAAAATCAGAATCAATTTTTACTAATATTTTAATATGGGATGTTTATTTTTTATAAGAAACATTATATTACATTGATGTATGTAATAATTATAAAAGTACAAAGTGGACTAGAAATCCAAGGGAGCACCAAAGTATACTGAATAAGAGCTATGTGCCATAAATCTCTTGCAAAGTTATCACTTAACTAGGATATACAAGCTCCCTAATTAGAAGTTATGAGAAATTGAGAATAATCTCTCAATTCATCCATATTTAAACCCATGAAGATGCCAAAAACAAAACCTTCTCCTACGAAAATTATGTGATTCTTTATCGTTATTCTATGTAATGGCATCACATGTTTGGCTTTTCTCTTTTTCCCTTTCCTTTTTATTCTTTTTTGAATTATTAGGGAATGGGTACTTGTGTTGCTAATAAGACTTCCTGTTAGAACTCCCATAGTTGGAAAACATTTTGCCATGTTGTTTTAGCATACAATAACAACTTGACCAGAGTCAACAGGCAAGCACCATGTTTTAAGCTCTGCTTAAACAGTACATACTAACAACTTGACCAGAGTCAACAGGCATGCACCATGTTTTATGCTCTGCTTAAACAGTACATACTCTTCTCTGAGATTAGAATTCCAAGAAAACCACGAAGAAGTTTTCTTTCATTTTACCATGTGCTGGTTCTGCTGCTGTTATCATCGAAGTCATACCAGTTTGTCATATATCTTCCACTATCCATGACTTGCATTCTGTTCAATTTGTGCTAGCTGTTATGAGGTGAGATGTAAATAGTTGTTGATGGACGTATCAGACAGTATATATAAATTCATATATCTTCCACTATCCATGACTTGCATTCTGTTCAATTTGTGCTAGCTGTTATGAGGTGAGATGTAAATAGTTGTTGATGGACGTATCAGACAGTATATATAAATTCATATGTATCTGCAGTTATGACTTACATGCCTCAAGATTTTCGGGGAACACTTATTAAACAACAACGAGAGCGTTCTGAGAGGAATAAGCAGGCAGAGGTTGAAGCTTTGGTGAACTCTGGTGGAAGTATAAGGGATCGGTATGCTCTCTTGTGGAAACAACAGATGGACAGGTGAGGATGAATGCTCCTTTTATTTCTTATACACAGGCTATGAAGAAATCTACACGTAATTGCTGATTTCTTTCTCAGGAGGAGACAGTTAGCTCAACTTGGTTTTGCCACAGGTGTCTACAAAACTCTTGTGAAGTACTTGGTTGGAGTTCCTCAGGTATTCCTTGCCCTCCCTCCCTCTTCCATTATCTGAAAAATGTGAAATTTCACATATTGAAAAGCAATGCTGGCAGCCTTTCATTGAATCTAAGCAGCAAATATGTGGTTCTGGTGTGGGTGCCATTATACAAATTGCAGCCATTAAGATCTCCCATGTCAAATCTTAACTTATGGCAATATTTTTGTGTGTATAATTAAGCCAATGCATGCTTTTAAAAGGCTTTCACGAGGCTTGCCTAGAGGCTTGCCTTGTCAAAAGGCGCATATGATTGAGGGTGCGCCTTGCCGTAAGGTGTTGGATCGAGGCTCTTTTTGACGAGGCTATCTCCCTAAAGGCTTGCCAAGCGTAAGTCTCATCAAATGCAACTTTGTTGTACCTTCTTGTGTTCTTGGGCCTGTTTGCCAATTCAGTCCCACCCCAAGGGGAAAGAGAGAGGAGGGGGGTGGGGGGAAGAGAGTCCAAAGTAAATAGAGTTTTTCTTGGTCATTTTAATGCCAACTAACCTTTGGTGGGAGGTGTTTTATCCCTTAGATTCAATGCCTTTTAAAATCTTGAGACAATGAGATGGAAATGACTGTTGTTAGTTGTGATGTAGTCCTGGAAATCTTCTTAATTGATATGCATGTTAGGCAACACAGCCATTCATGTATTCCTTTTCAAATTCAGATTTTGGAGATCTTGACTTAACTTTGTTTTCTTTGCTAATGCAGGTTTTGTTAGATTTTATTCGCCAAATAAATGATGATGATGGGTAGGTGCTGACCCGGAATTATTGCTGGTGCTTTATTTAAGAACATTTGTTATATGTTTCTATGTGGAGCAATGGAGGGTACCACCGTTGGAAGTTCTTCATTTCTTTATTTTGAACAATTGGCATCATACAAGCACAATCATTTTATTTACAGGCCAATGGAAGAGCAACGGCAACGGTATGGACCACCTCTGTACAACCTTACAACAATGGCACTTTCTATTCGACTCTTTCTTTTGTTGGAATGGAGACAGTTTGATACAGGAAATTTGTAAGATATATTTCAAGCCCCTCCCTTTTTAAATTTGTGATTGATATTTGTTCCAGTGAGGCAGATATTTTTAATGTTGTTTCTTGATTGACTCTGTTGTATAATTGAACAGAAAAAGGCAAGATTTTACTGTCTTGGAGCATGCAGTTGATGTGTACACCACTGAATTTGAAAGGTTTATAAAATTTATGAGGTACTATTACTGCTTTCTGTGATAAATGGCCGTGTATGTGATTTTGCAATGGTGTGTGTTGATATATTTGGTCCATTTGTGTCTCCTATTGTTATAGAGGACTCATTCACATGACATTCTGCTTTTGGCCAGTCTTTCAACTAAAAAAGAAAATGGAAAACTTTGGTTATTAACACTATTATATTGTTTTTTGGGATCCCTAATCTTTCTCTTATGTCCTTCACTTGCACCTAGATATGGTTGTTCTTTTTGTATTACCTATCCTGTTGCTAAAGTTTAATATCCATATCTAGTTTGGTTGAATTTTTATTTGTATCTTTGTCTGTTAGAGATGCACCAATTCACCTTAGCAGGAATGATATTAGTACAGATTGACAAGCTTTGTTCAGCTTGTTCTATATAACTTTGTTATCTTGGACATAATTAAGGGAAGTGTATATGCTTACTGACACAGAACTGCTGTTAATTTTGGGCAGCATAGTGTTTCCACAATGTGTTAATGGTGGCCAAAGCATATTTTCAAGGACTACTATGAGCTTAAGTAAAAATTGTGTTAGTCTTGGAATATCACCTTGTTAGCCAGTTGTCTAACCTAGAAACAACAGCAATAATCTAGAGCTACTGGTCGTTTCTTATAGGTCTTGCTAAATAAAGAGAAATTGGAAGGAATGTTCTTGTTAAATCTCCAAAAACATTATGAAAGAAAAGGGGGAGAAGAGGAACATCTCAAATAATTGTGTAAAATTGGAATATTGCCATCAAGTGTATGGCTTAGGTGGCTGACGCAAGGAGATATTGAAGAACAAAGTTCTCAGTAATTAATGTTTATAATAAAATCAATAAAAGTATACAACTACAATCCAAATAAGCTTATTTATAGACAAAATAAAAGACTAACCTAATTCTAAATGAACTCAAATTTTAATAAACTATATCCTAATCCAATAATTAGTCCTAATCTTATAACAATTGTTATAAGAATAAAACTCAAAATAATAAAATCCTAATTATTTTAAAGTTCATAATTTTCTAATTTAAACCTGCATCAAAATCAAACTCATCAACTGAGAAAAACTTGTACTCGAGTTTGACTTGTGTTGGATAAATTTTTGGTGATTGCATGCATTTAATTTATATTTTATATTTTTTGAACACTTGTGTAACATTCTGATCGCTTTAGAAACCTTATATTCCTCTCCAATTAAACTATGGGTAAATGATGGACAAATTGAATCGAAAAGAATCATCAAACTTGGTTATGAAAAATCTTTTTCTTGTCCAAAAAGTCAATTTTTTTTCTAACCATTCAATTCCGTTGTGCTTATCGTTGAAAATTGGGAAATTTTCACCATCTATGTTGAGAATTGGTAACTCTTCATCATATAAGGAAAATCTTTTTCTTGTCCAAAAAAAGTCGATTTTTTCTAGCCATTCAATTCTGTTGTGCTTATCTTCGTTGAAGATTTTCATCATCTATGTTGAGAATTGGTAATTCTTTATCATCTTTTTGAGAATTGGTAATTCTTTATCATCTTTTTGAGAATTGGTAACTCTTCATCATATATATATATAGGTGAACATGAATAGTTGAAATAGTCGCAATCAATTTGTGGCTCTTCATTTAACTAAGGGGGTTTTGAATCAAAACAATCATCATTTCTAGTTCATCAAATATAGGGGATTTTGAAGCATCAAAATACTCATTTAATTTCTCTTTCGAGTAAGAAAATATCCAAAGGCATTATACTCAAAACTGTGAGAATCATGTTGAAAACTTCAAGAAATGGTTTGAAAATATGAGAATCGATATGAACCAAACAAGAATCATTCGAAATAATTTTGAATTGGTAATTTTAATGAACCAGATAATATTGAGTTGAATCGAGCCAAACTGAAATAAACAAACCAAAATTGATAGAAACTCAAGGTGGCACATGGCTGTCTGTCACATTTAAATCGATGTAGACTGTAGAGGGTAGTGATTTCAGAAATTCCAAACAATGAATATTCTAGCACTAGCCTCACAGAGATGGTGATGTGAAAGGACAGATTCAACGATTTATTTGGATTGCAAGTGGAGGCATGTTTTTCCTTCGATGACGTCAATTCTTGGATGGTTGTACTGTTGACGATGTTCCGAGCCTTTAAGTGGCTGGATTAATGGCAAAACTTGATGCTGGAGGCTGTGCAGGTGGCATATATGATGGTCTTTTTAATTGTTTTCACGTTAAACAATATCTACCCAATATCTACCTATCTATAATCTATAATAGATATAAAAAGTTTAAATGGCTGAAAATAATTTTGGACAAAAGTCCCTTTATTTTTAAATAATGACACATCTTATCATTGTATCATATAAATTTTGAAGGACAAAGAGTCGTCTAAGTTCGTTACCTTTAATGAAAGTGCACATTAGACCCGTACATATTAGATAAGATAACACAAGTCAGTTGTCTTTGTAAAAAGGTCGTAGAATTCATTTTGTAAAGGTAGTGGATTTGTGTTGTTTCATCTAATTGATAAAGAACTAAAGTATACTTTCGTTAAAGGTAGTGGACTTGTGCTATCATCCTTTTTCCAATTTAGAAAATGTTTTAGAAATTAAATAAATATAAAATATTAAAAGAAATATTACAATTCATGTGTCACAAGAGAAGAATTTTAAGATGAGGAGAGAGGAGTGAGATTTAATTTTGTACGGTAACGATTTTTTATTTTATAATAGATGAGGATTTGATATAAGAAAACAAATCAATAAGCTCTATTAATTAATAAGCCTATTTATAGGCAAAATGAAAGACTATCATAAGAACTCAAATTCTTTTAAAGTTTTTGCTAATTTATAATTAATCAATCTAATATCAATGCTTTAAGAATAAAACTCTAAATAATGACTAGTGTTTGATTGAAACTGTTGTAAAATCCATCACACATGTTGCTGTTCTATATTGAATGCATGGAGCTAGTAGAAGGTTTTTTGTGTATTATGATGCTTGCAAAGTCATGGACTTGTCTGAAAATAAAGCCATCATATGTTTTTGGACAATTTATTTTTGCCTTGTGGAATTTCTAACCTGTTAATACTGTATCCATTACTATATTATTCTTTATTAGTGAGGTCTTTGCAAGTTCTCCATTCTTTATCTCTGCTGAGGTAGCTGGGGCGCTAGAAGCAAGGTTAGTTTTATAGCCTTTATGCCTAGCAAAAGAAGAAAATGAAAATTTGAATTCCAATGGTTAACAGTTGCTATCACAGAACAAATGATGACTACAAAGAAACAAGTATTCCAGCTGGAAAAACATACGAGGTTTGTTTTAATATATAATTGAATATTATTATCATCTTCTCCTTTACTTTCCTATTTATCTATTGTGTTTTGCTAGTTAACTTGATGTAATTTTTTTTTAAGAAAGTGGTGTATAAATCAATTTTACTTTAGAGGGAATAAGAACCTCTAATGAAGGAATTAGAGTTTGCGATGTTTCATTAGCTTATAGCATAATCATGAATTTTATGAACCCAACTCATTTTGTTCTACTTATCTTTTGGTGGGTTGGGATGATACATAATGGGATATTTCATTTATCCCATATGAGTTTAAATAAAACAAGTAAAAATACAAAAACAATGAAAAAAGGAGACATGATTATCTATAATAACAATGAGTCCATTTGGGATAACTTTAGATGGTATGGGATGATATGTAAATGGAATAAGGCAACTTTAATCTATGAATCCATTGGGGACATTAAATGGAACATGGGATGGATGGACATGACATGAAATGGGCCAATTCATTTTACATTTCTAGAAGGAATTGAGAAACGACGACTCAAACCTAGTTTACCATTCAAAGCTGAGAGCAATGTCAAAGAGAAATATGTCATAATAAATCCAAACACACTCTCTCCTTCACCACACTCGACTATATGCCAAAGTTTGTTACTCAAAAATTAAGGAAGAAATTAGAGTCATGATTCTGCTGCTTTTCCTTCCCCAACAAACTTTCCACAGTTTGGAGGCAACGTCAAGTATAATATAGCTGTAGAGTAACAATGCAGAACGAGGTCACCACTCCCCGAATACACTACCTCGACGCTTGTTGAACCAGGCACTTGATGTATCCCAAGTCTTTCTACCTTCTAGATTAATAACAAGAAACCAGAACCTTCTTGTTTGCAAGAAGTTTTGATTAACTAACTTTACTACTCGACAAACAACAACTTAAAAAGAAAATAAAATCAACGACAATTTATTCAACATGTTGTCTAGCCCAATAATAGGAAACCTATATTTAATGGCGATTTTATTTATTGCCCGCTTGTTAACACATCCTATAACTCCCATATTTTCCCTTCTCTTTATCAAGATGACTATAAATATTGCCTCACATCACATGTTAAAGACAAATGTTCTTGATAACATATAATTTTTATTCCCGGATGGAAATAAAATTAATGTATGAAAAACTTATTTTTCATGAACTCCAATTGGGTATTTGTACACAAATACATGTTCTTATTAAAGAAAGACAATAAACCAAATCAAGAAAAGAAGTAAATACGAAATATTCATAGAATTAATACATATAATATATACACAATTTAAGTCTCCCTTTCAAGTTGGAGCATAGATATCACACATGCCTAACTTGGATAGTAAAGTGTGAAAAGATCTTCCTATAACACCATAAGTCATTATGTCAGCTAATTGGTCAGAACTCTTGATTTATGGAATTCTAATGACACCAGTATTCAGATTATCTTTGATATAATTCAAGTTTAATGTGTTTAGTCGGTTATGTTGCAATAGATTATTAGCAATTTTAGTTGCGATAGTATTATCTCAAAATAAGGTCATAGACTCTTTTGGACTAAAATCAAGCTTATTTAACAAAATCTTTAACTAGGCAAGCTCTATAATAGCATGATGAAGAGCTCTGTATTCAACCTCTGTATTAGATATCAATATCACATTCTATTTCTCACTTCAAATCACCTAATTTCCTCCAATGAATGTTAGGTAACCAGAAGTAGATTTTCTATTCATTTTGGAACTTGCAAAGTCAGAATTGGTGTCACCTATGATGTCTAGGTGTCCATGTTTTGAGAACAAAATACCTTTGTCTGGAGAGGACTTCAAATATGTCAAGATCCAATTCACAACATCTATGTTTCGTTCACTTTAATTATGCATGAATCGACTTACCATATTAACATTATAAGATAAATTAGGTCGAGTATGAGTCAGATAAATCAATTTTCCTACCAATCTTTGATATCTTTCCTTTTTAGTTGGAATTTGATCAAAATATACTGTCAAACTATGATTCACCTCAATAGGTGTGTCTACAGGGGTGCAAGTTGAATTATCAGTTTCAACTAATAAATTTAAGATATACTTCTGTTGAGAAAAGAAGGGTCATTGTTTAGACTGAGAGACTTAAATAGCTAAGAAGTATGTCAAATTTCCTAGGCCTTTCATTTCAAATTCCTTGATCGAATAGCTACGTAATTCTTCCATCTCACTGGCATTGTTAGTTGTAACAATCATGTCATCAACATAAACTAGAAGTAAGGTAATATCATCACCTTATAAAGCCGCCTTCAAACTTCACATTTCTCCTCCTTCAGTTGGGAACTCGGGAGGAGGATCCATATACACTTCCTTTGTCAATTCTCCATGAAAAAATGCATTCTTTACATCAAACTGAAGTAGTGGTTGGTCTAGAGTCACTACAATAGAAAGTATAACTCGAATAGTATTTATCTTGGCTATTTGAGCAAATGTATCTTGATATTCAATACCATAAGTTTAAGCCCATCCTTAAGCTACTAATCTGACCTTATTCCTCTCCCATGTCTTATCTGAATGAAACTTGATAGTAAACACCCGCTTTGCAACCCAGTGTTCTTTTCCTTAGGTAACTCAACCAACTCCTGAATACAGGTCTATTAGAGGCCATTCATTTCTTCCACCATGGTAGCTCTCCATTTGGGATCTTAAAGGGATTCTTAAAAATGACTAGGAATAGATACAAAGAAAATTTGATGAGCAAAAATTGAGTGAGTTTTAGATACACGATTATAAGAAACAAAGTCGGAAATGAGAAACAATATTAGATGAAGGTTTAGAGAAATCCAACCTATCAAGCTGTTTACGATCGAAGAGGATAACTTCTATCTGGACCACTAATTAATGGATACAAGAAAGTAGGGGCTAACACTACATTACCAGAATGTATGTTAGAAGTAGAGATAGTAGAAAGTGTAGAAAGTAAAGGAGAGGCCTATACCTTAGAATCAATCTTGGGAGAATCATTTGAAGGTAGGGTAGTATCATCAAGAGGAGCATCTGATTCAGAAGATGGGGCATAGTATTAATATTTTTATTTCTTCTACTAAAGTGCCGGTGGATCGTATGAGGTGGTCTAGCTATTTTTTCTTTTTCAAGTTCGAGTTCTTCCAAGGGATGAGATGGTTCAAGTTCGCGTTCACCTAAAATCCAACACTTCTTTTCTTCTAACCATTGCTTCTCTTCCTTATTGCTAATCTGTCCCGAAAGAAGAGTATCGAAAAAATAAGACTCATGTTCACAAAGTCGAATATCCATAGACACATACTACTTACTTGTAGGTGGGTGAAAACATTTATACCCCTTATGTGTACTAGAGTAACCAAGAAAGACACTTAAGAGCACGTGGGTTAAATTTATCCAGATGAAGTGCATGCACATGAACATAACACACACAACCAAAGACTTTAGGACACTTATTAAAGATGGAAGACATAGAATGGAAAATAGATAATTTTCTCAATGGAGTTTGATAGTCAATAATGTGAGCAAGCATTCGATTAATAAGAATAATCATGACAGTCTCGGCCCATAAACATTTAAGAACTTGCATATTGAAGGATAGGACACGCGCCACTTCAAGGAGGTGACAGTTCTTACGCCTTGTTATGCTGTTATGTTGTGGCGTATAAGCGCATGTTGTCTGGTGAAGAACGTCATGGGTTTTGAAAAAATCTTTAAGAGATTGATTTACAAACTTACAACCATTATCAGAGTGAAAAACCTGAACATGTGCATGAAATTGATTGACAATCATAGTATAAAATTGAGGAATAACATGAATAATATGACTCTTAGACTTCACTAGATAAATCCAAGTGATTCTAGTGCAATCATCAATAGAGATAACAAAATACATATGGTCGGAAGCAATAGGACTATAAAAAGGATCCCGCATATCAGTATAAACGCAAGCAAAAGGAACAAAACTTTTATTAATACTAATTTTGAAAGAAACAATGATTTTAGCAAAAATGTATTGTTCATATATCAAATTAGAAGTAGAAATATTAAAAAACAAGGGAATAAACGCTCCAAATAAGGAAAAGATAGATGTCTTAAATGACAATACCATAACATAATCTGTGATTTCTCAAACTCTTTATCTACTTGAACTAGGATTGCCAGTCCCTCTTTTCAAATAGTAAATACCTTCTCTCTTCTTAGTAGTACCAATCTTTCTTTTTTTTATTGTCTTGAATCACACAATGAGTACAATGGAATGTTATAGAACAATTAAAATTTTTGGTAAGTTGACTAATTGACAATAGTTGTGAAGAGTTAGAAATATCGAGGTAGTTTTTTTCACTACACCCTACACCTCTTTTGTAGTTTCATATTGAACAAAGTGAGATATTAACTTATTTGTCATAGAGGTGATAATCTAAAACTTTATTAAAACATCTTTAGCTTTCCATTTATCATAAGATGAATTATCCTCTTTTGGGACAACTTTTCTTCTGGTAATGAATCTTTCTTCTCTTTGCCACCTCTTCTTCAAAATTTTGGACCAAACATGATAATATTAATTGAAGAAGAACTATCATGTATAATCATGGTAAAGATAACTTTACTGTCAGTTTTGACCTCAGCTACTGGGAAAGAACTAGTGTGTTCCTTAGACATGATTTTTTTTTCTTTCATTAATTTTTAAAATTTTATTTTTAGTAAATTGAAAAAAATAGTGATTGGGTAGATTACAACCCCAAAAAAATAAAAAAATCCAAAATGTAGTAGATTAGCCAAAAAGGAAACCAACCCAAAGAGATAATCCAAATCCAAAAGGGTCAAAAACTTAAATAAATAAATAAATAAAAATGATCAGAAAAACATACGCATACACAGGGATTGGTTCTGACCAACAACACAAGAGGTGCGAAAAAAAAACCCTGACAAACGGTGTTGGGAGAAGGGTTGATGGCGATGTTGGAAGGTTGATGGATTGGGATGCTTTGATGGCAGTGTTGAAAGGTTGATGGACTGGATGCTTCGACGACGGTGCTGGAAGGTTGATGGGCTGGGCTGCTTCGATAGTTCTTGTTGCAACTGAGGATAGAAAAAACAATTGGCGATAGTATCACCTGTCGTCGTAGGCGAATAACTTGGTGATGGTAGTGGGAGCTTTGGTGATGGTCGACGTTGGTGGGGGCTTGGAACTCCTTTTGGCAGTAGCTCTACCTCTGAGGTTAAACAGGTAGGGCAGTCCCCCTTTTTTTCCATTGTTTTGCACTTTCCTTAATTAGGGCATGTACTTGTATACAAATGTTTAAAGAAGTATGATAAGTGTAGACTGGTATGCGCACCAAGCCGTGTAGAGATGGGCGTGTGAGCGCGTAGACACGGGCATAGAGGTAGTTTTCTGGCGTGAGGTTGCAATTACAAGTGCAAAGATGGTGCATGGTGGAGGAGGGGACCATTAGACTGTTAGGAGGACCACTAATCCGTTAAGAAAAGATGCTCACACCATGCACCCACCTTATCACGCATTCCTTCTGTTTATTTTTCTTTTAATCGGTTGCAAGGCTATATATAGCCGAGAAGCTATGGAAATGATATAGGGAAAATTATACAATCAACCCTTTTTCCTCTATTGTTCTTCTTCCTCTAACACTCTCTAAATTACTCCTATCAGTGGTATTTGAGCCATGGATATGTGGGGAAAATCCAACGTCGAATTCCACAGTGAAGCGACGAAAACCCTTGTGTGACATGAGTCCGGTTTCGACCAAGTGGGCGCTACCTTACAAGCAGTACTCACCAAACTATAACGCTATGTGCCTCTCGAACTTCTCCTGAGGTTAACCCCTTTGCAAGGGAAGAAAGCCCACATCCATACCCACATACATCTCGAATCAATATAGACCACCCATGCTCTCACCTGAAACTATTATTTCTAGCATTTGTTGGCGAGGATCCAACTGGTTGGATATATAAACCCGAACAGTACTTCGAATTCACCAACATTATACCAGAACAACGAGTACAGTTAGCTTTATTCCACCTCGAAGGCATTGCCTTACAATGACATCGATGGCTTACTAAGTTCCGTGGACCACTTGGGAAGAATTCACCAAAGTTGCACAATTGCAATTTGGCCCAACTAATTACGAGGATCCTTCAGAAGCCTTGACTCGTCTCAAATAGACCTCAAGTATAGCTACCTACCAGGAAGCATTTGAAAGGCTTTCTCACAGGGTTGATGGCTTGTCAGAGGAGTTTCTAATAGGTTGTTTTATTACTGAACTAAGAGATGAAATCAGAATTGATGTCAAAATCAAACAATCTCGAACATTAGCTGATGCTATAGGAGTGGCAAGATTGATCGAAGAGAAGAGTTTACTTCAGAGGAAAACAACTCAATACTCTCATTACCAATCAACAACAATAACACCAAGAACCTTGCCTAACCCCACAGTTGGTGTGTTAGACCCACCATCCCAACAGTGACTAAATCCAGCTCCAATAGCTCAACCAACGACTTTTGGGAGAATTACTAACCAGGAAGCACGAGAACGTCGAGACAAAAGATTATGTTACTACTGTGATGAGAAATTTGTGGCTGGCTACCGTTGTGCGCGACTACAACTGTTTATGATAGAAGATTCAACCCAGGGTTACACAGATAACCTTGAAGAAACCCTACTGGAACTAGAACCTCAGGAAGGGATACCTGAGATCTCATTCCATGCAATAGTAGGGGCTGAGCATCCACAAACCATACGCATCACGAGACAATTAAAAAATAAGAGGGTATTAGTATTGATAGATGGGGGAAGTACTCATAATTTAATTGATCAAGCCCTAACCACTCAGTTTGGAATGACCATAACCAAGGGAAAGAGACTAGAGGTAATGGTGGCTAACTGTGAGAAGATAGAATGCGTTAGACAATGTTGTAACTTGACCCTTACCATCCAAGGGTATCAGATCATTGTAAATTTTTATGTCCTTCCAGTTGCAGCATGCCAATTGGTCTTAGGTGTCCAATGGCTAGAGACTTTGGTCCTATAGGGATGGATTATAAAAAACTTACCATCAACTTCATGGTAGAAGGTATCTCTCATAAGTTCCAAGGGTTAGGACGAGCAAACATTGCAACTCTGACCGTTAAAGAGTTCAACAATCTACAAGGTACAAGGTTGTTTCTCCAAATAATCCCTAATAGCAGCCCCAATGAGCAACCCAAAACTTACCCCCAAAGATAGACAAAATATTGGCCGAGTTTCCTCAGGTATTTGAACCTCTATCCAGCCTACCTCCGAGACGATTACATGATCATTGCATCCCCTTATAACCGGCTCAGGACCAGTAAACGTGCGACCCTATCGTTACCCTTATTATTAGGAAGCTGAAATAGAAAAAATAGTGCAGGAACTCTTACAATCAAACTTGATAAGACCAAGTAACAGTCTTTTTTCATCACCATTTTTGTTGGTTAAAAAGACAGATGAAGCCTTGAGGTTTTGTGTGGACTATAGGGCTCTTAATGCAATCATCGTCAAAGATAAGTTCCCTATACCTGTCATAGATGAACTGTTAGATGAATTACATGGAGCCAAGGTCTACTCTAAACTGGATCTACGTTCAAGGTATCATTAAATAAGGGTTCATGAGGATGACACCCCTGAGACTGCCTTTAGGACACATGAAGGCCATTATGAGTTCCTCGTTATGCCATTTGGTCTCACCAACGTTCCAACCACCTTCCAAAGCCTAATGAATGATCTCTTCTGGCCTTACCTCAGGAAATTTATCTTGGTTTTCTTGGATGATATTCTAGTGTACTTTAGATCATGGGAAGATCATAACCTGCCCTACAAACAGTTCTACAGATACTAGCAGCTAACAGTTTGTTTGCTAAACCATCTAAGTGTCATTTTGGTGTATTGTAGGTAGAATACTTAGGTCACGTTATCTCAGAACAAGGAGTTTTAGTTGATCTCGTAAAAAATTGTGTGGTTATTGAATGGCCAATACCAACCATAGCCAAAGGAGTTAGAGGGTTCCTCAGGTTGACAGGTTACTATAGAAAATTCATTAAATAGTTTGGAGGAATAACAACACCCTTAACCCGTCTATTGGGTAAAGAGGGATTCCAATGGAATGAGGATGCAACCAAGTCCTTCCAACAATTGAAGGTAGCATTAACCTCTCCTCCCATCCTACGGCTAAAGATTTCACTCGACGTTTTGTGATCGAATATGATGCAAGTGGTATTGGTCTTAGGGTAGTTCTGACTCAAGAGAAAAGGATCACCACACCAACTCAGACACGATAGTTGCCAAAGCTCCTTGGGTATGATTATGAAATTGAGTATAGAAAGGGTTCAGAAAATCAGGGAGCAGACTCCTTGTCCCGAGTGGTAGAGTTTCAACTTCTATCTATCTCTCAACCTCAAGCAGCTTGGTGGCCTATACTTTGAAAAGAAGTCCAACAAGACCTCTTCTATGAGAGACTCCAAGCCAAAATCTCTTCTTCTATGGTACATAATATCTATCAACGTGATGAAGTATGGTTCAAGGGAGACAAAGTGTATCTAAGCTCACAGTCTTCACTAGTTCCACATATATTAGGTGATTGTCACTCATCACCAATAGGAGGGCACTTTGGATTTCACAAAACACTCTCTTGCATCAAACAAAATTTTAGATGGTCTAACATGCAAAAAAGAGTGAAGGAGTTCCTACCCTCTTGTGATATATGCCAAAGGTCCAAGAGTGATTTCCTGAAACCAACAGGCTTGCTGCAACCCTTACCAATTCCCACCAAAATCTGGATTGAAATCTCAATGGATTTCATTGAAGGGTTACAAACTTAGAAACCCAGACCTAACTTTGAACCCAAAAGTCAGCTTGTGAGTTAGAGGGTTGTCTAGACTTATAAGAAGCATTACTGCTTTACTCTTGGTCGATGTGGGACTTAACATCCCCCCTCCACATCGACTAGAGTCTGGATTTATGGCACAAAGATCGATGGGGGGTGATTAGGCCAAGAGCTTAGCTCTGATACCAACTTAGAAACACAGGCCTAATTCTGAACCCAAAAACCAGTTTGTGTTCGAAAGGAAACACTGTGATCATGGTAGTAGTTGATCGCTTGACCAAATATGCCCATTTTATTGCCATGCGACATCTTTTTAATGCAATGATCGTCGCCAAGGTGTTTGTGGTCAACATGGTACGCCTATATGGCATTTCCACGTCCATAGTAAGCGATAGAGATAAGGTATTCATCAGCTCATTTTGGAGAGCCTTGTTCCAGCTACAAGGTACCAAGTTATGCACGAGTTCAAGCTACCATCCCTAAACTGATGGCCAGACAGAGGTGGTCAATCGTACCCTAGAACAATATTTACGTTGCTTCACTGGGGAGCAGTTGAGGCATTGGGTAGAGTGGTAAATTCAGCTATAATACCTCAACACATTCCTCCACCAAAATGACTCCATTTGAAGCAATTTATGACACTCCACCACCACATCTATTGGCTTATATTTCTAGAACCTCCAAAGTCCAAACAGTGGATGAGTACTTACGTGATCGAGATCACATTTTACGTGATCTGTGCCATAATATCATGCAGGCTCAGAATCGGATGAAATGCCAAACCGATCAACATCGACGAGACTTCTCTTTTGAAGTAGGAGATTATATGTATTTTAGACTCAAACCTTACTGACAAACGTCAGTGGCTTTTCGAGCTGCCATGAAACTTGCCCCATGTTTCTATGGCCCTTACAAAATAACAGCTTGAATTGGAATGGTGGCATACAAGCTGGCCTTACTTGCTGATTCTCAAATTCACAACGTTTTTTATGTCAATCTACTCAAAAAACACTTGGGATATTACGCGCCACTTCTTCCTTAACTACCCACTGTCTCAAAAAATTCAACAATGCTTTCCTACCAGTGGCCATTTTAGCTCGTAGAGTGATTCAAAAAGGGAAATATTGACCAAAATTGAAAATCCTTGTGAAATAGGCAGACGCACCAGCAAAGGATGCCACATGGGAGAATGAGTGGCGATTCTCCAAAACCTACCTTGATTTCATCCTTGTGGACAAGGATTCTCAGGCAGGGATAGGTTGATAAGTGCAGACTAGTATGCGTGCCAAGCCAAGCAAAGATGGGCACGTGAGCGCATCGACACGGGCACACATAGGCACAAAGGTAGTTTTTTGGTGCGAGGCTGCAACTGCAAGTGCAGAGATGGTGCATGGTGGAGGAGGGGACCACTAGACTGTTAGGAGGACCACCAATCCGTTAGAAAAAGATGCTCACACTACGCACCCACCCTATCATGCATTCCTCTTGTTTATTTTTCTTTTAATCGGTTGTCAGGCTATATATAGCTGAGAAGCTATGGAAATGATATAGAGAATTATACAATCAGCCCTCCTTCCCCTAATGTTTTTCTTCTTCCTCTAACTCTCTCTAAATTACTTCTATCAAAGTAAATACAAAATATTTAAAGAATTAATACATATAACATATACACAATTTAACTAATAGCATTGGATCTTGTTTCTCGCCTTTGTCAGTTGTCACGTAGCCATTCTCCCCTGTGGATATTGGGAGTTGTGGAGAGCCCAATACCATGCCTCTGATGTCCTAACTAAACATTTTCCTTTTGAGAAGTGGAAATATATTCTCCACGTTAAGGAATAAGGCCCGAATTCCAGGAATGGAACTGTTGTACCAATTACAATTTGCTCCAGTCTGAACATAGCACCTGGCACTCGGTGATTGCTGCACTTGTTCCGTAATATATTTGTGCCTGTTTACTGAAGCTGAGACTTCGATGGATGTGCTGTATTTTTGTGTTTGTTATCCAAAGATTAAAAGACTTGTTTTGTTTTGTATAGTATTAACGATAAATTATTGTTTTGTATAATGATTGAATAAACCGATTGAATAATGAGTCATTATTGTTTTGTATTGTATTAACTATAATCTGATGCATTATTATTGTAATTTGTTCTGGTTGTGATGGAGAATATTTACGTGTGGATGTGAAAGGAATTATGGAACTCACTCATATTTTGGGATTCTTGTGAAATTGTAATCGGAAGCATAAAAATGAGCAAATTTTAGTATACTTGCTTTTTTGTGGATAAGCCTAGAAACAATTAAGGGAAAAAATAGAGAATTTGTATTCATTTTTTACATTTTTAGTGACTAGGAAAACTGCATTTTCACTGCTCTTGTAGGTTTCATTATCAGTTGACTCGATAAATTCGTACATTGCTTGGGATTTCTCGCTGGTCCAGGGCAAGATAAATCTGGTATAATTCTTTAACATTTTTTTTTGGATTCTTAATGCATTATGTGATTGCCCAAATTTAGTTCTTTTGTCTTTTTTTTTTGGTGGTGCTTTCCCTTCAAATTTTATTGTAGATTTGTAGTCTTCGATCAGCTACCTCATGTTTTATTTATTTGAAATTGTTCAGAACTTTTCTGTTTAGATCATTCCACTCTTTAGGATTAAGGAATATTGTAATCTTCTCCATGGATTTTAAAAGGTTTTAATTGAAGGAATGTCAGGTTGCATTTTTGATAGTTAAGAAAAATCTACTCTTAATTGAAGCTGCGGGCCTGCGGCTATTATACAACCACCACTACCACTGTCTCTTATTATTATTTTTTGGCTCGGGTACTTGTATTCAACCTTTTTGTGGAAATTATGACTTACAAGGCTATTAGCTTTATTGTTTTGTGGTCAGGATATTGGCTTTAGCATTGAATGCGCAGATCCGTCTGGAGAGAAAACTGTAAGTTTGAACTATATTGGCTTGTTATAAAGTTGCACAATGCTTTGACTTGATTCCAACTGTTGAACTTCTCCCATCCCATGTGTCCTTTCTCTTTTGGAGGGAGGAAAAGGGATCAAAAATACTTGATCGATCCATTTCTTGTTCTTAATTTATATAATCAATTGTTCACTTGGATCATATTGTGGCATTGGCGGGCTTTGGTGCTTTCCCCCAGCTAATATTACCTTATCAACGATACGAGTCCAATCAAGTGAGTTTTGTATTTTGATCAAGACTCAATTTGTTTCTCAACATTTCTATTTGATGACAAAATTTCAACTGTGATCCATGATCATATATACTAGGGAAACTTTTCCACGTGCATGGCTGGAACTTACAAACTGATATGGGACAATTCGTATTCAAATTTTTTTAAGAAGGTCAGCGAAGAAATATTTTTTTCTCTTTCTTTTCCCTACTTCGCCAAGTTGCCTTGCTTGCAATTTAAGTCTTTCAACATCCGTGAATACAGGTATTGCGTTATAAGGTGGATTGCATACCTCCAGTCATAGAGTCACTTGCAGCTACAAATGAATTGAACGCAGTTAATGATGACAATCGTTCCATCCACTGATAATACTTATAATTGGTTTCTATTTCACAACATTGTATTTTCTGTTGTATTATCTTTCAAATTTGTCAAATGCACCACCCATGAGGTTGATTTTTTATTCAATTAAAAAAAAAGAATGTTGTATAATTAATATTTTTGCCAAGTATGTTGTTAATTCCTTCAATATCATCAGACAATCAATGAAATTCTTCTTATATCTTTCAATGTAATTTGTTATGGAATTTTTTTTTTGTGGTCATTTGTCATGGAATATTTTGGAAGTAGCTACTTGATAGACCATACTTGAAAAAATTGTTGACTTATTAAGCAATATTATGTTATATATAATTGTTGACCATACCTGATAGACCATTATAATGTTATTAGTTATTGTATAATTATTTAAGATTTTTATTTTTTATTAAGTAGTAAATTATTATAGTTACAATATTATTAATTATTTAGATTATAGTATTATTTATCTTAAGTAATGTAAATAATAATAATTTTTTATCAATTAAATAATAAATAATATTAATTAAATAATAAATTATTAAAAATTAAAACATTAATAATTATTTATCTAGGATAATTTAAGTAATTATTCTTTTTAATTATCTTAAATTAGGTTACACGAGCTTGGTTTGTAGAGTTTAAGTGAATTTTTTTTAGTTGTTTTTCAATTTTACTCCAAACATATTTATCTTTAAGAATAACATAAAAAATATTTTAAAAAAAATACTTATAAGGTTTCAAAAAATTTAAAAAATATTCTTCGAACACAATGAAAATTAAATCTAATGGACATAAATAGTAATATTTTTATAAATACAAATGGAAAAAATAATAGAACAATAAATAATAAGAAATCAAGGAATAATAAAATTAAAAATAGAAAACATAAAAAATGGTAATTAGTAAAAATAGATGGATTTAAAGATCTATCATTTTTATCTTTAAAGAAATTATTTTTTAAAAAATATAGTTTATTGTGGAATAAGTAATAAAAAAATGTATTAATATCACAGATGTTAAAAGAACGTATACTTTTTAGAATTTTTTATGAATTTTTAACGTAGGAGTAATCAGGAGTTGCCATATGGCATGCCACCCAAGCAGAGGAGTTGACAGGGCAAGCCACACAAGCACAGATAGTGAATCACGTTGTGCCGCGTGTGAGTAGGACGAAACACGCACCACATGTTAGCACAACGTTCAATTCGAGTTCAAAAATCGGTCAACGTGTAATGCCACATGTTGCTATGCCATTGCTCTGTGTGTTCCACTCGTGTCCCACACCATCCCTTTCTACGAATCACGTCGCACCACGTGTTGCTGACTCAATGAGCGTTGATTCTAATCGGTTTCCCTTGCCACGCGTCGCTTCCTGATTCGCCCAATGAATTTCCCCTACCACGTGTCACGTTGTGATTGGTTGAAATTGACAATTTTGCTTGTTTTGATCGTAGCCCTTGATTCGAAGCTGATTGGACAGTCCAGATTACACCTGAGCTTCATTTAAGCCCCTAATCACTCCATAAACCCTAATTGGCCTCCATTAGCATAATTTTGATCATTTTTTGGAGCTAAAAAGAGAGAAAATACAGAAAAATTCAAAAGATGACATAATTTTGGTGAAGATTTAAGAGGAGATTAATATTACAATTCAAGAGATTGATTGTATTTCTTTTTCTACTATTTTCTTTATCAATTTTATGTTTTCCATTTTGAAAAATATGAGCTTTATGAACATAATTATGCGTAATTAATTTAATAATATAGAAATCTTATGAACCCAATTTTCATCATGTGATAATCTAAAATTTTATCCTAATTGTAATTGTAATTTAATTATATTATTTAATTTATTTTTATGCTATTAATTTTTTGGCCAATAATTTATCTATAGAGGAAATTAAATAGATTTAAGAGAATTATTTAATTGTTTATCTTGATTAAATAACATGCATAGTTTCTAGGCAAAAGTGTATGATTCTTATGTATGTGATCCATAATTAATAAACTTAATTAGTAGTATGTAATTTAATTGACATGAGAGTGTGATTAAATTAATTACTATATGATGTGTAGTTTACTAGAGAGAAGAATACATGTTAGGTTAGATTCAATTGATCATATAATTAATTGATATTATATTGAGAAGATTTTAGCGATTCACATGTTTATAAAATTGGGGGATTAAGTATTCTTAGATATTTTTTCATATATCTTTTTACTTACCAAATTTGATTTAATTAATTATTGTTATTTACTTTTAGTTATTTTAATTTGCTTCCTTAAAATATAAAAATACAAAAAAAATTGATTTTTATTATTGTTAGTTTTAAAAATTAGTTTCTAATAAAATAATCTCCATAAAAACGATCTTTACTTATCATTATATTACTTGTTATGATACGTATACTTACATATTCATTGCACACATAGTTTGTGTGGTGATCAATCTACCCAATAACACATAGAAGATATGAAGTTCTATACTACAGAAAAGAAATTCACTATAGGAAGTAAAAAAATATTGGATAAGCTCCTTCCAATATTTCTTTACAAAGCTTCCCATGCAAGACTAATAGAAAACATATATCTAAGAATTAAATTAAGCAAATTAAAATATTTCTTGAATTTTTTTAAAAAAGTAATCAAAAACTTCAGGAAGAAAATAAGAGCAGATGAAAAGCCTATTTATCTAGGATTTTTTAGTTCACTAATGGACTAGAATAAGGAATGATGTATTATTCCTTATTACTTCATCAAGCTAAGAATTTCTAATACAAAAAGAGAAGTTCCCAAACCAAGGGTGCTTTCATAAAAGAAATTCAACACAAAAAAATTCTGTATATTAATGTTAAGCCAAATTTACTATGAACTTAAAAAAATTGATAATTCTACTGAGATCAAAATAAATTACTCAACTTATAAAACCATAATCAGTTCTCATGGTAACATGGCTTTTTTCGAAGACGATGGAAAAAAAATCACCAAATATGAGACACTTTTAACAACAACCTAAAAATTGATTAATAAACAAAGAAGATATTATGTTTTTATGTCAAAAAAGCCACCAAAGATCACGTATGTATTTACTACATAAAATATTGAGAAGACAAGGATGCGCCATCATCAATGTCATCCAAATGAATGTTGGTAGAAAATGACAA